>OY282607.1:106219835-107694213 GCA_958298945.1 Atherix ibis
TTTTAGAAATCAGTATATACAATAGTATTATACGTATTTAAGCAGATTTCATAATGCGAATATGTGCGATACAAATTATTTGTACTAGTGTCACTCAACATAATGTCGTTTGTTTGTTACAGTGCAAGGGAATCATCATAGACGTTTATTCTATAGAGTATTGAGTATTTGCCATTAATTTTTTTTTTCAAATTGAGAAATTTTTGAAATGCTTAAACCATCTTCTCGCCTTCTAAGGTTCGATTTGAAAGTACGCGAAAATCCATTTATTATATCGTTGTCCAGAGAAAACAATTGCAATACTAAGAATTCATTTAACTATACGTATAGTCGTTTTATGGGGATGATATAATATGTACTGGTAGAGTATACTTGGTTGTAAAGTTCGCCCTTCTCACTTTCTGACTTGTCACGCATTTACGGCTCTGCAATTTTTTAGACCTGACAATGGAAATGATTAATGAATCTGCTATGGTTTTCCATTTTCACTCGGAACAAATTTGTTGTATTTGGTAAAATTTCACACCACATACGCGGAACGAGTGTTTATTAGGCCAGAATAGAAAGGGCAATAGCTCATTTCTGTCTATATAAGGCAAGCAGAACCATCAAAAAATTGCTGAGATGGAACAAAACCAAGCCAATTTGTATTGAGCAGAGCCAGGATATGGCAGACGACGAGTATTCAGTAAGGTATGCAAGAAGTCTCAGTCCTGGTTCGGGTATGTGTTAAAATATGTAGCTCCGCTTTGGGCTAACTGTTTAGTTCTTCAGAATGACAAATCTATTCTTGCCTAACCGTCGTATGTGACTTAAATAATAATCAGGAAAAGTTATTGGCGAAATCTTTCTCAACAATTACACAGAATATTAGGCGCTTATTGGGAAATGCGAAACGTGCTAAAGTTTTTAATAATGATGCTTTGAAAAAATTGACTTATATGGAAGAAGAAACCCATCAACCGTATTACTTTAACAAAAATACTCACTCAAGAAATATGTAGTATATGTAATATTAGATAATATGAAGAAAATAAAAATAACACATTCTAACCATTCGGGACGAAAGCAACATCTCCAAACTAATAAATAGCCAACAATGAATATAATGTACGAAAATGTTTGCAGGAATTCACTAAGGATAAAAATAAAACTTTTCCATTTTAACTTGAATAGTATATCATATCAAAAATATAATACTTATAAAAGCAGAGCATGTTATTAATTTTTTTTTTATTTATTTCGGCCAATTAATTTCGATTTTTTTCCCTCCACATTATATTATTATAAAATATATATATTCGTTAGTAAACTATGCAAATTTGTATATGAATCCACCTTTTAGGTACTGCAGTAACTGAATGAAAATTTTACTTTTTGACACTCGGAGAAACAATAAATAAATACAGCTTTTGTTCTTCTATTGTTTATAAGATACAAACGAATATATTAAATAATTGGAGAGAAAATTCAAATGAAACGTTGAAATATGAAAGGATATATATTTTTTTCTAATTCTCGTCCTTACAGAAATTATTATAAATATCAATTTAAAGTATATTGTACAGGTTGGACGGGTGTAAACACATATAATCAAATTAAGCTTTTTAAAAATTATATACGAGAAGTGGTAGAAAAGTAATGGACCTATTTTTTTTTAATAATTCTATTATATTTTTATACAACCATATTATCCTCTTCAAAATAATTTTGATTGTTCGATTTAATTAGAAGAACTCTTTTTCTGAGCCTTGCAATTTTTCATTAGTTTTCGATATATGAACCAATTTGGTTGATAATTTGTGTTTTAGAAATAAGAATCCTTAATCGTTTCACATTTTCATTAGTTTTTGATATTAAAGGTTTCTCTGAGCGAGGTTCATTTTCCACTGCTTCTCCACCGTTTAAAAATCATTTATGCCACCGAAAAATATTCACAAATTGAACAAGCTTCTCACAAATTATAATACCACATCGTAGCCTCAAATTTCGCCATTTATACTATTTATGTACGAGTGGCTTACACATTAGCTATGTAAAAAGGACACAATGCCACCAGATTGATCTCATTACTTTTCTGGCACATCCCGTATGTAAAACGGCAAATTATTCATAAAAAAATCTTTTATTCTTGTCTGATTTAATCAGCTAATTAAAATAATAATTGGATTTATCTAGCTAATTCTTATTACCAAAAATTTTATTGAATATTTTCAATCGAATTTATAATTAATATTTTTTAATCAATTGCTGAATATTAATTTAAAATTAATTATTTTAAAAAATCAATTATTTTGACATTAATAATTATATTCACCATTTAGAAAAAGTTTTCAATTGAATATGATGAACTCGTCCGAGACCTTGGGAGATCCAAGTTCCAGCACAACAACTTATATAAAATCACCCTGTAAATTAGGTCAAGATCACCAACCCATGTAATATTATGCAACCATACAAATTATTTATTTATTTTAAGTGTTTTAATTAATACGATAACATAAGATATTTAAATGCAAAGCTTACTCAAATCGTACAATGAGTTGATCACGTTTTATTTATCGAAAGAAGACTGTTTTAGATTAAAGAATCGATTGTTAAAGAATCGAAATATACCCTGAACTGGAGCGCCAATTGGCTAAAAGTTGCTCAAGAATTTAATTTTAGGATAATGATCGATAATTATAACTTACTCATTTAACTTGTTCATACTAATATCAAATTTTAAGTAAATCTGTTGACATTTAAATAGTTTAAAAATGGTGTTCATTTAATTCAGCTTATACTATTTTTTTTCAGATCCTTTCCTGAATTATTAAATGACATTAGCTCAATATGATCTTGCTCCCAGGCATAAATGAAGTGAGTACACGAATGTCTATGGTTGTTGTATAGGCTTTTCGAACAGTTTCGGATTCATTCTTGTTTATTGACTAAACTGTTATAATGCAAGTAGAGTACAAATTACTGAAAAATATTGTAGAAATTTTAAAATGCTCTTTCGAAATATGTTTGACAAAATAATGTTAGATCGTCTGTGTATTAAAGTAATTAATATGTTAAGTGATAAATATTGTAAACGTGTGTACATTTTTATAAATGCGCTGTTACTATTTATTTACGGATATTTACAACTACAAAATACTAGCTAGTCGATTTAAATTAGCATTGATTAACGTGAAACATTGATGTTTTCTCTCAAAATTCGTTCATGGGTAGAATTAGACGTGCATTAATGTTTTCTCTCAAAATATTGAAGAAAATGGATAATAATTCTCCATATTTGGAGAACGAAAATAAAACCTTTTATAACAAGACATACTATATTACGAATATTGGGAACTTTAAGATCACGATGAAGAACATATTGGATGTACAAATGGAAAACCACCGGTTTTTTTTTAAAGTGTAAGGCTTTATTGTGGAAAAATGCTCCCGTTCAAATGCCTTAAATGGTTCAGAATATTGTCCATCGCTAACCACAACTTTTTCCCATCCTTCTGACAGCGCCCATATATTTCGAGAATCCTAAACGCAATAAATTGTGGGATAAAACTGCTCGTCTTTTGAGGCGATCCACGAATCGACCCAATTTTTGGTCTCTTCGTAAGATCGGAAGTGCTGCTCAGACAGGCCATGCGTCATCGATCGTAAGAGGTAGTAGGCAGAAGGAACGTTCCCATTTCAGTGTTTCCAGTAGGTTTTAACCGTACAGATACGGCTGTAAAATCATTTTGCCGTATCTTTACTCGTATTATGGCCGTTTTGCCTTCAATGATCGGCCCAAACACATCAGTTGTGTTCGGTAGCGAGCTTCTGCTTGTCAAACGATGGAAAATAGCATGTTGAGTCAGGCCCAATGAATCTGCAAGTTCTTGTTATGTTTGATATAGATCTTCATCCAGTAATGCCTCCGGGACGCTCTTGTCTTCCACGTTGAAATCACCACTTTAAAGCGTTGGAAGCATTCACGACGTACCTCAGCCGCAGATTTTTTCGAATTGAAGGTAAAACGCAGAACATCCAGCAATGACGCTTATTGGGCTCAAAATTCCACATTTCCACGCACAAAAAAATATATACCAGGTGTTTAAGCTTAAATCCGCTGTTTGGTCATAGATGGCGTGAGTGACCGTATTAAGCTACCATGGGCACGCCATACTTTTTTTTATGAGTTCGACATCTGTCAACATTAATCAGTGCAAATTGTCAGCAATTTCGTATAACAACATACATTTTTCCTTTGGTAATCATGTCTAGTTTTGTGCCAAAAAAAGAGCATATGCGGGAATCTCTGCTTTTCTGCTTCAAATTGAAGAAATCAGCATCGAATGGAGGCCTTTGGTAACAGTGCTTTAATCAGACACAACGTGCCGAAATTGGTTTCGTCGGTCCAAAGACGGCAATTTTAACTTGTGGGACAAAAAGCGTGAAAATCGGCCTAGGAAGGTTGAGGACCATCAATTGCAGGCTCTTTTGGAGCGAAGATGACACCCAATCGCAAAAAATGCTCGCGGAGCAATTGGGTGTTACTCAACCAGCCATTTTCATGCGTCTGCATGCCATGGGGAAGATTGAAAAGATCGGAAAATGGGTACCACCTGAATTGAACGATAGGCAGATGGAGCGACGACAAAACACATGCGAAATCTTGCTCGCCAGAGAAAAAGAAAGTCGTTCCTGCATCGGATTGTGACAGGCAATGAAAAGTGGATATATTTCGAGAATTCTAAACGCAATAAATTATGGGTTGATCTCGGCCAACCATCAACATCTTCCCCAAGACCAAATCGCTTCAGACGGAAGAGATGATGTGTGTTTGGTGGGATCAGCAGGGTATCGTCTATTATGAAATGTTGAAAAGATATGACAAGCTGATTTTCCTCCACGACAACGCACCATCGCACACGTCAAAAATGGTCCAAAACTACTTGGAGACATTCAACTGGGATGTGCTACCCCACCCCGCTTATTCACCAGACCTGGCCCCTTCCGACTACCACCTGCTTTCGTCGATGGGCCACGCACTCGCTGAGCAGCACTTCGATTCTTATGAAGACATCCGAAAATGGCTTGATGAGTGGTTTGCCTCGAAAGAGAAGGAATTTTTTTGGCGTGGTATCCACAAATTACCTGAGAGATAGGAAAAATATGTAGTTAGTGAGGGCAAGTACTTTGAATAAATTTGTTTTTGCTTTCTATGAAAAGCGGATTTAAGCTTATACACCTGGTATTGATGACAAGTTATTGATAGATACCTAAGCTTACGATTTGACGTTTCTGATCCGATATTTTTTTTATAATCTTCAGTTATTTATTATTTCTATAAATAAGCAGCAATAGGTGAATTTGTAAAATTAAACAATTGAGAGAAAATATATATCTGTATATTTACAATACATTGATTTAATAATAAACAATTAAAATAAAGTTCGATACATTTATTAATATACAAAATAAAAATACAATTTTTCTTTCATTTTTGAATTTAATATGAATAATATCTAAATTTGAAAACAAATATTTTTCTTAATTGGGCTTTTTTTTAATCTCATATGAAGTATTCAGCTATTGAGACTTATATATATATTGAAAAATAAATGGCAAGGTGTATAGGTGTACAGTTTCATATAGTATGAGGAGAAACTTCTCTCATACTCCTACACGAATTTACTTCATTTTCCATTCGATCGGAAATGAAAAACTTACAGGAAAAGCTAAATATTATAGGAATACACCTACAGATGTATTAGTTCCTTTTTTAATACAATAATAAAATGTTATTATTACATTTGGATTTTCCAGATTTTATTGTCTTTGATTTGTTCTTTTACAAAGAAATCAATACAAGTACGAGTACTATTCAATTAATGAACAAACTATTCTGCAGTATTTGTAGTCGTATACTTGATTATCATAGAATTTGGTCGGTCAATGATCTGCAACTTTAACTCAATTTCATTTTAATCAATTAATAATGCTGATTGATAAATTATTGTCGAACAGGATCATTTATTTTGATGGAAAATATGTACTGGGCAATTTTATTAATTACGTTCAAATTCAAGACTATAAAACTATTTCATAAGCAAAGAAATAAGGCGTATTTTTCTAACAAATACCTTCTTATGGCTTTTATATAAAACATACTTATAGACTAACAAACATTGTATTAAGATTATTTTTCGTTTAATTTTGATTAAAATAATAAAAAAATACAAAAATATTATAGGGAAAAGATAAGAAAATTATAGAATATGTATTTAAGCTTGCCAAAAAGGTCAAATACGAATACTAAAACGACTTTCCAGCAACATTTATATCAAAGAAATCAGAGGATAATGATCCAAATATTGTCCATTAGAAGACCAAAAGGATACTTATGGTTAAATAATTTCTACGAAATAGCTGTTGTTAATTTTTATTTCGATTGTACCATGTCAATTCGACCACATCAATAAAGCTGTACAATTAAAATAAATCTTTAAAAACTGTACTCATTAAGAACTCATTATGTGGAATAATAAGAAAGGAATTTTTCTTATCGAAAAAAAACACCAATAAAAACAACAAGGATCATTTTCAACTCGTATAGGAAAATATGTATAGATGTATGTATGTTGTGAAGAATATAAAATTTTATTTTTTTTATATATAATCAAAATCTTGCATATACATAATATGGTGTTACTACAATTTTTCTACCTTTTCCTATATATGATAGTAAAATTTCCAATAAACTTCTTATATGTAAAATTCAATATAACATATTCTCTATGTCCATTAATTATGCTAAATTAATTTTATACTAAAAAAAATAAAAAATGAATTCAAAAATGTGTAATTATTTTTATAGAAGTTTATGAATATTTGCTAGAAAAAATTACCCATGTATTAAAAATGCATAAGAAAGTTTACTTGGAAAGACATGAATTTAAATATATATGTAGTCATATATGCATGTACATATACGTACTTATCAGTAGAATCACTTTAAATTTTCTGTAGAATGTGATTTTTGCCGGCAGAGAAACAGCTTCCAATGTAAGAGTATTAATGTCATAATCAGCACTGAAAACTTTTGAAGGACCACTCCAAGCAGTTTTCTAGTGACGCAGTTTCCATGGAAAACGTTCGACAAAATTTCCCCACACCACCACTATACGTATGCGTTGTTTCGTTAAGTTTCTGGTTTTTTTTTACCGAAAATTTGATGCGCATGTGAACTCGATAAAGCATTCTACTATTTGGGGTAATTGGAGCTTTTCATAGAAATTATATACCATATTGTCACTAAATAAGCATATACCATACATAGTGAGCAGAAAGAATAACTGGGGGAAGGGGGGGGGAGGGGGTTGTGGATGGAGGATAAAAAAGAATATCAAGAAAAAAAATTACAGAAAAAATGTGAAAATTTACAATAAAAACTTGAGAATAGGTCGTCGCCCAACTACCCATGGTTCACTCCTTTTTCATGGCATACCTAAAGACTGCTCGTAAATTATTCTTTAGGTGGACATGAATCAATGGATCGTTTATAAGCTTCGCGCCTTAGCAAGAAAATTCTCAGATTTTCATTGTTTTATAATCTGAACGAAAAATTCCTTTCTATGCAAAAGAATTTCAAAGCTTCACTAGAATCGATGCTGTGCAATCTTAGGGTACTGTGCGTCTAGAAATATTTGTTCGCATACATACAATATTTCTCAAAAGCAAATATCAGTACAGATTATATGAAAGAAAATATATTTTTCTTTAAAATTACAATTTTTCTCATTTGTTAAAAATTATGAAAGATGACAAAAATCAACTGCAAAAAACAAAAAACAAAACCAACAACACCGTCCAATGAGTAATTTCATATTTAAATTGCAAAAGAGTTTTTTCTTTTTTTAAGCAAAAAAAAAATTATAAGAAAATCCCCATTTGTTTTCTGTTGAAGGATACTGTAAGAAAAATTCAATAAATCCTAAAAATAAATAGAAGCTGAGAACATTGCCTTTCCCAATTTATAAACTCAAAGTACAGTCACCAAGCAAGAAATCAAACAGCCAAATGGCAATATTTCTTTTTGTATATGAGTTTTAGTGTAGATTTTAGCAATTACAATTTCTAATAAATCATACTTTCTCTTGATTATTTATGATTCATTTTCTATATAAAAACATACGCATTTTCATATATCTTATCGACTATTATTATATATGTAATATGAGATCATGTTAACATTTACTTATATTAGCTTTTATATATTGTAACTTATACACGGTTATACCAATATACATAAATATACATAAATAAAGGCAGGCTCATCTAATGCTCGCATGCTGACCATATCATTAGAAATATGAAGTAGAATTTATTCTTTTACTCGCATGAAAAATTGCATATTAATTCCATTTATATCCAGCCAGACAATCTGCGTAGGATGGATAGTATCATTAATTTCTCGAGAAAATATCATCTCTACAATTATGTGAAATCATATAAACAATACAATAAATTCTAAATAATTCATAGTCGATGGTGTGTATTTTCATAAAAACATGGAAATCTTCTATTTCTATTAATAATTTTATAGTTTTCTATTGTAACATATAATAACTATATAAAACTGTATGGGTACATTTACCTTTATGTCAATAAAAGATTTCCAATTAAAAATTTCAAAATATTCTCTCACCAATACAATTGATAACAAAGGATATTCTCAATACGTTCTCAGCACACAAAAAAAAGCTCCAACAACTATGCTATAGAATTTATAAAGACAACAGGAAAATTTGTTCTGTCATTATGTAGATAAAAATGGAGTAGGATCAAAATTGATGTTCCTTTTAATGAATATTCCATATCTACTCGACAAAAGAACCAACCAGCTGATCAGTTTGAATAATATATTTGGAAATTATACTAAAACACGAAAGAATATTTTTTGAAGAAAATATTTATATCTAAAAGCTTATTAACATTTATGATTTGAGAACTAACTAAAAGGAAATTGTAGTCTTACATAAGAGAATTTGGATACGCTGTAATATCTATAATATTAGATTGAATTATTTTCTCTCCTTAGATGCATTTTGCTAAAAGGGCTTATCTTAATTCAATTTGATATAGATTTTTATTGAAATGTTTCCTTTATTCTTGATTAATGTTAAAATTCTAAAAAAAAAACTGAGCATCTGATATATTACTTCCTGAGAATGCCCAATGTGGATGTGGGGACAAAACAATAACATAAAGTTCGGGAAGACTAAGCACCTAGCACTTTTTGACTTTTTGATCATTGAAGTTATGGACATTTCGAAATCATTTTTCTTAGAAAGAAACACAAAATTTACTAACCAAAGAAATGACTGCAATAATTTTATCATATATTCGGTTCTGTTCGATTTGGATTTAACGAACAAATTAAGAGTACTTAGCCTACAAAAGAAAAACGAAAATTTTGGAAAGGTGGCAATTTATTTTTCCACATAATCTCCTTCAAGCTCGATACAGTTGGCCCAGCGATGCTCTTACTTTTTTAACCCGTCCAAAAAATACATTTTCTCGAGGGAAGCAAAATAGGCCTCCGTGGCGACGATGACCTCCTCATTCGACCCAAATCCATTCCCGGCGAGTGATTTTTTCAGGTTTGGAAACAAAAAGTAGTCACAGAGGGCCAAATCTGGAGAGTACGGTGGATGGGGCAGCAATTCGTAGCGCAATTCGACCAATTTGGCCATGCCGACGGCGGAGGTGTGAGCCGGCGCGTTGTCGTGGTGGAACAGCACTTTTTTCTTCGCAAAGCGGGGCCGCTTTTTCTTCAATTCGACGTCAAATCGGCCCAATAAGTCAGCATAGTAGCGCCCCGTGATTGTTTTACCCTTCTCGATGTGGACCACACCTTGTGAATCCCAGAAAACGGTGGCCATCACCTTTCCGGCCGATCGAACAGTCTTCGCCTTCTTCGGAGCACGTTCGCCGAGTGAAGTCCACTGTTTCGACAGTTCCTTGGTATCTGGTGTGTACCAGTGAATCCATGTTTCGTCGACGGTCACGAAACGACGCAAGAACTCCGCTGGATTGCGCTGAAACAGCGCCAAACACGTCGCCGATGTGGTCTCACGGTTGCGCTTGTTTTCCGGTGTGAGCAAACGCGGCACCCATCGCGCCGACAGCTTTCTCATGCCCAGCTCTTCGTGTAGAATATGATGACCGTTCCTACTGCGATGCCCACAGTCTCAGCTATCTCGTGAACCTTCAATCGACGGTCTGCCAACACGAGATCGTTAAATTTTTTTAACGTTTTCCTCCGTAGCAGCCGTTTTCAGGGCACCTGGGCGTAGCTCATCAAAAACCGACGTGCGGCCACGAACAAACTCGTTGAACCAATTCTTAACGGTCGCCATCGAAGGAGAAGAGTCACCATACACAGCATCCAAGCGATCTTTAATTTCGCTGCGCGTTTTCCCTTCCAAAAACAAGAATCTAATCACCGAACGATATTGTTCTTTTTCCATTTTTGTGCAACCGACCGACACGCTCGCTTTCAAAGGCTCTCAAAACAAAACTAATGAAGGGAATCAATTGAAACTTTGACAATAGGCTACTAAAAGAATGTACTGCACGATGGTAAATTTCTTTTGTAACAGCAGTTCCATGGGGCGGTGAGGCTAAGTACTTGTTGAATGACCTTCGTAATATGAGATCTTGGATTAGTTTTTTTTACCATGGGCAGATATAAATCAGGGTATTTTTTCGACTCTTCGTAGTAGTATTGGAGGGCTTTAACTGGAAAAGCTCCTTGCTAACACTCCTTTCAATGTTATCCTTCAATGAAAGGATGACATTCTTTTAATTGGATTTTGGTCTTGGGGTATGAAAAAAAATCACATGCTCTTAAATCGGGTTAATAGGGATGCTGCGGATTTGCAGGAATTCTTTCTTCTAATAGAAATTTATTGATGGCGATAACCGTGTCATAGAAAGCGTTGTCATACGTAGAAGAGATTCCAAGTATCTGCAATGTCCAATCTAATGCAAAGAGCCTTTTTTATGAGTCTTTTAAGGACTTCTCATAAAAAATTTAGTTGATAGTTTGTCCTGGAGAAATTAAAGCCGTTACCTTCTCCACATTTCCACCAATTTTTTTTTAAAAAAATTATCCAAGTGTCTGCAACGTCCGATCTAATGCAAAGAGGCCTTTTTCTTAGTCTTTTTAGGACTTCTCATAAAAAATTTAATTGATAGTTTGTCCTGGAGAAATTAGAGCCGTTACGCTCTCCACATTTTTACCACTTTTTTAAAAAAAATTATCCAAGTGTCTGCAATATCCGATCTAATACAAAGAGGCCTTTTTCTAAGTCTTTTAAGGACTTCTCATAAAAAATTTAGTTAATAGTTTGTCCTCGAGAAATTAGAACCATTACGCTCTCCACATTTTCACCAATTTTTTTTAATTTTTGAAAAGTCTTTATGCAACCGAAAAGTCTGTGCTCTTAATAAGGAATGTTTCGCACAGAATTATTGCAGCTTCTCATAAGTCAAACTAGTAGATTCATCAAACTGAACATAAAATTGATGGCTCATAATTGCTACAAATTTTCCATTTTTCGTAATACACTACAAAAACAGACCGTTACTTAAATAAAGTTTTAAAGGCTCAGAATCAATATCCCTTTTATTAATTCTGAACCTTTAAATAAGTTTTAGCTTAAATATTTATTAATTAAAAAAAATAAAACATTTCTGATAATATATGTTAACTAATTGTTTAATAGGAATTTTTAAAAATTGATATAATTTTATTTAATTAAATTACTTCAATAATAAAATATATTTATTAAGTTGTATTCGAAATAAAAAGAGTTTAACATATGCCTTTATCAAACTTGATTTCATCAATTCGGAAAATTAAAAATTTTTAGTCTAAGTAAATGATCTTAAAATCAAAATGGAGTCATTATGATTTTTATCTTTAAAAATAGACATTGCAGACGTCAGTATTATTTTTTTTCTTCATCTTTCAAATTTTATTTACTTTAACCTCTCAAGATAGGGTGCTATCTAAGCTGCTACAAATAGAAACAGGAGACTTGTATAGTGGAAGTTGTTCAAAAATGTAATATCGAAATAATATTGGAGCAGCAAATGTCTAACTAAGTGTATGATTCGTATCTTGACTGTAAGATTTAAAATAAAACAATAATATTCAAGTAGCTTCGTGAGATATCTCAACGATGGCAATCATTTCAACCTTAAAATATTCACGTTGTTACAAAAAATCTCAATATAAAATACCTTTTAAGTTGATTTTGTATTCACGAAACTTGAAAGAATCGTTGTCTTCTCCAGTTTTACTCTACTTTATAAGGTAATAGCATAAATGTTACAATTTCTGTTAACCAAATCAATTTTCATTTAATACAGTGTAGACATATTATGAATATGTATGCATATTATTTGAGAAAAGATATTAAAAAAAAAAAGATTAAAAATATAACTTATTTTTAAAAAATTGAGTTATTTCTATCCAGAAGGTTGTTTGCTGATGATTTTTTTTGTTTTGTTTCATGCAACTATCTTGTTTTAAATTCCGAGTAAAGCAAGTTTTTAAATTCCATAAAATTTTAATTTAAAGAAATTTTTTTTAGTAAATATCACAACCAATTAAGAATTTAGACAATCACCAACTTTAGAATTCAACTAAACTGAAAACTGGTATAAATTAAACTAGTTTTCATGATAATTGTTGAGCATAAGTTCGGTCTGTGAATAAAGCATATAAACAGAAATCAAATATTATAGAGATATTTGTGTAGAGCAATAGAAAATGAACATCTTTAAGTAGTCTGCATAGTTTATTTTATGTTAATGAGAATATAAGAAGATAATATATCCTAATCCATTTTATCAATAACATCATTCACCAAGTTGGAAGTTTTTGAAAACGATTTTTACTCGACCGAATTAATTTTCGATTCTTTTCAATATGCAGTCATAATCGTAATGTATGAATATAATTTTATTATGAAATATTATGTGCATTCTTACCAAGAAAACTTGCATTATTTGTGAAGAGCCTTGTTGGCATATGTATGATTTGTTTGTCAGGTAAAGTAACAACAAATTTCAAAGGTAACATTTTGCCTAAGTTGAATAGTTGGTACCAAAATATTATCGTTAACTTCTTCGAAGATGCTTCTACGGGGAGATTTCTCTGACATAAATGCATATATGTCGCCAGGAAAATAATTTCACATTGTGAGTATATGTATACGATCATACGAATGGCTTCCCATATGCATAGTGTTCTTATATAAAAAGCTAATGAAAATTGAATGTACTCGTATATATGCATATAGATATCGTAATAAATTTGCACGTTCAAGTTTGAGTTTGAAAATTTATGACTTCATAAGAAAGTACCTTGAACTGGTGTAAATTGTGAAAGTTTTCAAAGAGCGCATATGTTCAAAACACTTAAATGATGTGAAAAGCCTTTGGGGTTGACGCTTTTCGCACAGGAAAAATTTATATTTATAATATCAACGAATATGTGATAATTAAAAATTAAGAATAGTTTTTAAAAAAAAACACACAAAATTCCTCAATCATCGTTATTCTATTATTTAGAAAATTAAATACGCATTAATGTATTTTCCATAAATTAATTAAAAAAAAATTGTAAATTTATAAAGCATTCTTAAAAGATATTGGTAAAAACATACAGGATGCACTAATTGAGTTTTATTAGAATCCGAAGAGAAAACTTTCGACTTTGTTGAATGATATTATATGAAATATGATTTAAAATTCCTTTTTGTGATACAATTTTATTCAGACAAAAGTTTTTGATAGAAAAGAAAATTATATCTGAAGAATGTCATAGCTAACAATAGTAGCTGTGGTAGCTGAGTAATGTGCAATTTCATTTCTTTTTCGATATATCCCAAAGGAACATGTTCAAATAACACCAAGAAGGGTATATTTATCTGTTCTATATTCGATTTTACAATTCCATATTTTATATATTTGTGCCATTTAGATTTGTAGTAGAAATAATTCTGGTAATATTTTACGAAACCTTAACCAGGCTTCCCACGTTTCATCGTCGTTCTCGAACACATCCAATAAGTAAAGTTTCAGTTTGAATATCCTAAAATAGAAGCTATTTATCGATCCACCTACAGTTACGAGCATAGAATAATACTACTCTACACATTTTCGATGTTGACTCACACATCGAAAATCCAAATGGATTACAATACAGTCGCACTTATACACAATAATATCTAATTTTATAAAATTGATGGCTCATGAAGGAGAACTTTAATAAAAATTCAATTATATAATATAATTTCATAAAAATTAGTATAAAAGATACTAGCATAATATTATATTAAGTAGGCAATTGAAAATTTGAAAGTTTTATGTACAGCCAGATGGTCACTTACTCATCGAAACCCCTTTAACATAAGTATATCAAGGATTTTTCAAATAGAATCATATCATTAAAGAAAGAGAAAAGAGAATATATGTGTGAAGAACATTCATTTCTATATAGAACAAGGTACGTATACGTATAAATGTGACGACAAGAAATTGACGATGCGAAAACGGAGAATGGAGATCTAACCCCCCATTGATTTTTTTATAATGTTCTGTGTGAAAAGAAATTCAATCATAAAAGAAAACAGAAAATAAATTGAAAGGGTAAGTATCACTTTCAAGAGGTTCGGGAGTGTAAAAAGTATTTTTAAAAAACAAAACTCAATAGTGGAGGAAAATTGCGATGATAAAAAACTAAAACGTTCACAATATGTATTCGAAAGAATATACAATACAGAAAATATCGAAATCACAATTACACTGGGCAAGGGTCGCGCAGCAAAGGATATTGGACAACAACAGAGCCAAAAGGACAAATGCAAATTGGGGTGAAACGCTTTTCCAAAAGAACAGTCCAATTTAGCTTTTTCGGTGTTAAAATTTTTCTATCCGAAATTGAAAACTACCACTAGCCAGCCATCAGTTTAACATGCTCCTTTTACTTTTCGAGCATACTTTTTCTTAAATGTTCTTTCAACTTTTATTTTCCAGTATTCGTATTCGGTTTGTTAAAATACTGGGTTTTTTTTTCTTTCTCTTAAAATAACTATATACAAATTGTATACTCACATATATGTATAAGAATATTCGTTTAAGTTCATTTTTCTTTATATTATGAACACTCTAAATAGCAAAATATACTTTCATGTGTTTCATATACCCTTTTATCAGGACCAAGGAGTGAATTTATGTCTGGTTCTTTTTTATTCTGCAGACTTCATTTTCTAAAAAGTTCTAACAAAAAAACACACAATTCTAAGAAAATCAATAAATAAATAAATAGATTTTGATCACAAAGTAAAAAGTAAATTATTTAAAGGGAAAAAAAAATTTTTTAAGGCGAAATTTTACCATATTGCATAGGAGTGTACATAGAGCAGCTTTGTATATGATTATATATCCATTATAGAAGAAAAATCTGTAATTGGTGCTGTGCAGTTTAATAAAAAAAATATATGAAAAATACAGATTAAAATTCCACATATGATTTTATTCAAAGTAAAACAATTTATTTGAGGAATAATCTCATTTTTTCTTTCATCATTTTTATTACTTATTGGATTATTTGAAATTTTTCGTTCAAAATAAAATAATCATAATAATAATTAACGAATAATTACGATTATTTGTCTGTAACTGGATTTTTCATAAAGTCAAGGATATTTCAAAGCTTAAAAAAAAAATGTATTATTCTGTGAAATGGAAAATTTTCATAAATTACATTGAGTGTGGGTAATAAGAATGATTTTTACAGTCAGTGCGTATGGAAATTAATTGATTATGAGATAAATCAAATAATTTCTGTATTTTCATCAATAACTTTCTTTTGTTTTTTACTTTAAAAATATTAATTTGACTGTGAATAGCTAATATACCATAGTCTAATCCTGATATATAATCAAATTAGTAGTGATGAAGGAGCAGACATCTTGTTACAGAACTGTGATAGGCTGAATTTATTTTATTTTTAAGCCTTAAATACGTATCCCCTTCAAAATAAAGGTCCTTGGGCAACTGTACGAGTACTGTTCAAAAAATATCGCGATTTTGAATTTCCGCGGGTTACGTATATTCGATTTTCGATTTTTTTGTGGCGTTATGTTGGTACTCATGTTCCTCACGTATGCCGACAAGTTACGGCCATTTTGAATGTTCAGTTAATTTTTGACAGCTGCTTTGCTTGCACGTGTTTAAGCTCGTCTTCGATTTTTCCCATTCTAAAAAATGGACCAAAGAATCTATTTCGGGAATAAGAAAAAGTCACAGGGGGTCAGATCGGAGGAATACGGTGACTGCGGCATTATTAGTGTGTTCTTTTTGGCCAAAAATTCGGGCACAAGCAACGATGCGTGAGCAGGTAATATTTCTTATTGATGGTTCTACCATGTGGCAAGAACTCATGATGCACCACGTCCCTGCAATTGAAGAAAACTGTAAGCAAAACCTTCACATTCGACCGAACTTGACGCTTTTTTCGGTCTTGGCACGTGCGGCAGCTTCCATTGGGATGATTGAGCTTTGGTTTCCACGTCATCGCCATAAACCCATGATTCGTCACCAGATATGACCCTCTGGAGCAAATTTGGGTCGTCGCGGACAGAATCCAACAGCTCCTTAGCAATGTTAATGCTATGCTGTTTTTGATCGAAAATGAGCAAAAATCAAAGACGAGCCAAAACACGTGCAAGCAAATCAGCTGTCAAAAATTAATTGAACATTCAAAATGGCCGAGCTTGTCGGCATAATTAAGCGATATGAGTACCAACATAACGCCACCAAAAATCGAAAATCGAATATACGTAACCCGCGGAAATTCAAAATTCGTGATACATTTTGAACAGACCTCGTACATCGGCGGAGGCGTCGTTTCCACTCGGCGTAGTAGGACTGAAATCGCCTTGAGCTCCTCTGTTACACTTTTTTGAATTTTAAAAGGCGAACAACACTTTTTCTGAGCATATCAAGGATTTTTTTTACTTTTTTCTGAGCATTTTAAGGATTTCTTTACCTTTTTCTGAGTATTTCAAGGATTTCTAAAGAAAAGCTAACAATGCATTCCACATTTTCATCAGTTTTCGATGTTTAAGGATTCTCTGAGCTACTGCTTCGCGACCTTGCAAAAATAAATTTTGTTCCCTAAGACTTGTGCTCTTGATAAGGAATGGTCCCTATTGGCTACAGGATCGCGTAATTACTGGAAACTTGTGCTGCATATCTAGTGGTCTCAGCGGTGCCAGTTTGATTACTTTTCTGGCACCGGACGTTAAAGCAATTTCTGATACATACTCACATACATGTTTAACAGTAAAAAAAATACTGCAAAACAGTGAAAAAATCCTGCAAAACGAAAATATAATGAGGAAAAGCACCAATAAAATACTGAACAGAAATTAATTTCGAAATGTAAACACGACAAAATGAAGCTAAATATGTATAGCACACATACACATATACGCAATGATTTATTTCTTGTTTTCTACCTACGTAATAACATTTTCGATATTTTATTTGATTTAAACAATTTTTTTGGAAAATAAAATTTATAAAATATTTTTCATTATAATAGTGGAAAAAATTATTTTAAATAAATCTTTTGAACTTATAAATAAGTTTACTTTAATTTTTCCGTAATAATTATAATTTGATCAAAGTTTCAACAGTTCGTTTTTATATTGAAAATAAAATGTTTCTTATATCATATATTTTTGATAAAATTAATTTGGAAATATTTTTAGAATTAAATGACGGAAATCAAATATATGTACTCGTATATAAAATTAAGAAATATCAAAATGAAAGATTTCTTTTTATATATATAATTTTTTTTTTGTAAGCAATTTCGTTTTAAATATATCTAATAATTTCGAATTACATCGAAATGAACTTTATTCAGATTCATTCCTTTGAAATTTCATACTTAATTCTTAAGAATTTCTCTATTTTTCGTTTTTATTTTTTCTATTTTTTAATTTTCCTATTTATACTACTATTTTTATTGCCACGTTCCATAAGTGTTCAAAGTACAAATTTCAACATATTCTTAGTAAATACTGGCTTAAAGTACGTTCATCGATTAGAAATAAGATAAAGTAGTGTGATAAATATTTTCCAAGATATAAATTCTATTCGTTTTTGCTCATACCATGTATCCGCCCGCTACCATTTCTCTCATCTCATCCTTGAATATCTAAGAATTTTCCAACTAAACATTCCTAGATTTTGGGTAAACTTTATAATTGTAAAATGGTTCTTTGCGGCATTCTTATTTTACTGCATCGTTTAAATAACGATCGGACCTCGACGATGAAGACATACTATACTTATATGGATTATACGAGTATACACAAATGGATGGAAGTATCTACTCGCATGTAGGTGAATTCAATACGCGAATATTCATTCTTTTGAAAAGTTTCACGTAGAATAATATACCAATATATGTGTACGATTAGTATGTACATATGTACGTACAAAAAGGAAAGTATATCTATTTTCGGGAGGTCTTTTCCATATCTTTTATTACATTGATTTATTTGTGTTGAGCATTCTTTACGTGAAGATATTTTACCTTTTATATGGCTAACATATATACGATATTTTTTCATTTCAATTCCTTAGTATCCTGCATTTTCTATATACAATATCTACTAGTAAAATATATACAATATATAATGGTATTTTTCCTTTAAAAGAATAATTTATAGTTGTTTATGTTATTTTATAAATATTTTTATTTTTATTTTTTAACTTTTCTATAAGACTTGTGCAAAGATTTATGTATCCATTATTCGCAGCATACAGGTTGTTACAATATAAAGACGATGACGGGGACAGAGATAGTTTAACAAAATGTTCAAGAGACGAAATTTATGAAGCTTTTGTAAACTCGAACAAAAGGTAAACTTACAGAGCCCATATAAGTTTGTGTACCAAATATCTTCAATTCTTCGATGTAATTTTATATTGTTAAATGGAAAACCATATACACAAGTACATACAATAGACTATAACACGTACATAAATAGTTTTTCCAGACTTTACCTCGTATCTATTAACCAGAATTAAACAAACTTTATGCTAACTTTGGACCCTCAGAAACATGAACCCGTTTTCCTGCCATAAACAATTGTTCACGATGTTTTTGATAGATTCTTGCATTTCGCTAGTGCCGGATAGCTCAGCAGGATACATTACGAATCCAAGTAAATACCGAGTATTTTACCCTATATAAATAGCGACAAACGCCAAAAGTACACATCTTACTATAAGTATTGTAAGATTGTAAGAGTTTTATGAATAATTACTCGGTTATCGTGCCACATAAATTTCACACGATACAAGGACATTGCAATCTTTTATTCAGTTCAGTTGACTCACTATCCTGACGGATACGTGCTCAACCAAAATGTCTATAGCCGCTTTTAACAATTACCGGAATTTCTACTAAATGCTACTAGGAGCACAAACAACAAACGATTTGTAATTTGTTGAACGACTATCCTTCGCTCTTTGCAGTAAATGGAAGCGACGGTTTAGCTTTATTGTTAAAATTATTTATCGTTGTTTACAGAACTTATTTTTTTTTCTTCATTGCCAGTTTCCAAATCTATTCTGAAATGCTCTTTATTAAACCATGCAAATGTCACATGTGCAAATAATGAATATTAATTTTACTTCTAAAATATAAATTCAACTAATTCTTTTGTAGTTTTTCTTTTCTTAAATCAATTTATTATAGTATTTAATGTTAAAATTTAAATAAAATTAATTTCTGATGCTCTTGGGGTTACAAGGGAAAACAATTAACATTTGTACTGTTTAATGAAAACACTGAATCGAATATTGATGTTTTTCAGCAAATTAGAACATTTTATAAAATAATTACACTTTTGTTTTAGATAAATTTTCTATAACCTGTCCGTTATTTTAATGTAATAAAATTTTGTTTGATCGTGAGGATGGAAAGTTTCTAAAACATGTACCAGTAACCATAATTTAAACATTATCCTAAGACTATACATAAAATATAGAATTTTTTGTTGTCGGGAAATTTGTCACAAGTACGTAATTTCTGCATACAAATATAATATCAAAATCGGAACTTAGAAAATCATTTATTTTATTCTGATACAAATTAAATCAAAGTAAATGCAAAATATGATAGAAATCATAGAAAAACACTTTTGAATAGCTATGATTTGATTCTCGCTTAACTGCCTCATCACCATTACCTTATATAATCAAATGCAAAACTGTAAAATTACAATCAAGAAGATAGTATTTGCTTCACTGTTAATTATATTTTGTTCACACAATTAAGACTAGTTTACGTAGTAAAACACTTCAAACAAATGCAATCGCTTCAATGTCGCAAGAAAATCCTACTATACTATTTTCAAATTCATTTAATATTTTATTTAAAAACTCTTTTACTTAATATATCGACACAGCAAAAATGATTTTGTCTTTTGGATCGCGATCGACAGAAATGCTAGTTGTGTTGTTTTTTTGTCTGATTATTATAATGTACAAATAAGAAATGAAGAAAATTTTATAAAGTATATGTATAATTTAGAACCTAAAAAGAGAATAAAAATGCATACGAAGGGAACAATATCAGTCCATGGCGAATAAAAAAAAACAGTTTGACTTTATTCTTTAATTTTAGTCGCAGGAATTTTTTTCCGATTCTGCCATTACGAACGGTTAAAAACGTATCGATGATACTACATTATGTAGCTGTTTCCGTCTTCCAGGGCTGACACTCCTTAGAGCAGATAATCATTGAAGTTGCGCATTATCATGATCAGTGGTGCGATCCTTTCTATTATCATCCTCATCCTCATCATCATCATCGGCATCACGATTTTGAAATTTATCATTATTTGGAACCATTTCATTATCTTCTTTATATTCGTATTTATTTCTATTATCGCGAGGAGAATATGAATTAACGCTCAGTTTTGGATTTTCGATGTCTTCTGTTTTCATATTACAATTATCAGAAGGTGAATTTGTAGCCGAATTATTATTCGCATTTGTTGATGTACTGGCGATGTTGTCATTTTTTCTTTCTGTAAAAGTAATATATAAAAGGAATAAGAGAAAAACGAAATTTAAAAATTATTTTTCTATTACCATTTTTCGGGAATTCCCTAGTTTTTACTGAATTTTCAGTATTAAACGCTTCATTATCTGAATGTTCATAGAAACTATCGTGATCATTTTCTTCTTCATCCTGATTATTGTTACGTCTGTCGTGCTTTGTTGCCACCACTGTTTCAGATCTGTCGATTGTACGATCGCTACGAGATTTAAACCGCAGTTCAATATTATAGACCTCTTCATTGACTTCGTTCCGTTTTTTTTCAATCTCTTTTTTGAGGTCAGCATTACACTCTGACAATCTCTTTTCGCACTTTGAATTCATTGTCTTCGGCCTAAAGTAAATATGAGGTTTTGACTTTGTTCTTATAAAGTTCTGGAGATCCTTCTTTGAGCGCTCCCATGTCTCAAACTCCTGCATTCGTATCATTTTCAGTTCTAGCATACGTATTTCTAATTGTTGGCGTTTCCGATCGCTAAATAAATTCTGGCGTTCTTTCTTTAGATTTTCGCGTTCTTGTACGATTTGCTCTTCGAGTTTTTTTTCTATTTGTGCCTTCATCTCCTCTTTCTCCCGCAATCGGGACTCCTCTTGACAAAACTTCTGTAAGGTGCCTAATAAACAGCCAAACATTCGCCTATTGCGCGCTTTCGACTGTTCGTCGTTTCCTTGCGCTGCGACAATCTCTTGTCGTGTTGGTAGCTCCCGGATGACCCTAGAATATATCTTTGGTCTGTTCTCATCTTCGCGGTGTGGTGGCCCTGATAATCTGCTAAACACTGACTTTGCTTCCTGGTTGCGTTTTTTAGCCTGCGGCTGTGGACTAACATCTCGATCACGTCTTTGTCGTTCTGTTGCATTAAATTCGCCCCGCCGGCTATCATTAAAGCTGCGTTTTCTGTCACCTCTGAAGTCAACGTTGAATAGTGAAAATGGAGTATTTAGTTTGGATATAAAAATATAAAACAATTTCCTAACCTTAAATGTGTATCCTGCGGATCGCGACCAATAATTCTACGAATGTCATCGTTCAATCCTTTCAAGTTACTTTTAGCCTTCTCTAATTGTTGCTGGATCGAATCGCACGATTTGATCACATCTGTTACCATTTTCACTTTTATTTATCTTCAAAATGCAAAATGTAAATTTAAGTTGAATTTAATGAAGAAGAATAGAAATGCCATTTGACATTTTAGATGTCAAACTTATACAGTGTCGCCAACATAAGGAAAAAATTCCACCCATGACTTTCGAATTCGAATATTAAGTCTACTGCACGTTTTTATATACGAAATGCAAAAGCTTTTTATGAAGTCCGAAATGAAATACTAAATTTTTATTCAATATAATGCTTTCGTATTAAAATCGGATATCTGTTATTAAAAATATCTATTTTTCATTTCAAGTGGTACATTATAGATACTAATTTAGGGATATATTTTCAAAGAAAAATCATTGTATTCGACATTGTTTGTTTATCTTATTACAAAAATTCTTTTTTTTTAATTTAGGTCGCGAGGCAAGCAATTTTTATTTTGAATCGATTGAGAATTTTTTAATGTTTTTTTCGAATGTTTAATTCTTACGAAAAGTTGGTATAAACTTTGTTCGAATTGAGTTCTGCGGCATCTATGGGATAGAAGTCGAATTATATATGTAAATTGACATTTGAATTCACGTGTAAACACGTCAATAGTGACATGACAGGTAGTTCTCTTTATAGAGTTTTTTTCACTTCTGTATTTTGATCGATTTCGTCAGATTTAGAAAACCCCAGAAGCATGGCAGAGGGTGAAAAAATTGTGGAAGGTGTCGATGCTTTAACATTGAATGACGAGGATGATGCGGGCGATTTCGTTGACCCGTGGACTGTAACAAGTGCAACAGATGCCGGCATAGATTACAACAAATTAATAAGTTATTTAGGATTATTGCTAAAAATTGAACTATTATTAAATTTCCATGCATTTAGAAAGATTCGGATCGTCCAAACTAGATGAAGAGCTTATAAAACGGTTCGAAAAAGTTACCGGGCGATCGGCACATCACTTAATTCGGCGTGGAATATTCTTTTCCCATCGCGATTTACATTCGATTTTGAATTTGAAAGAACAAGGCAAGCCGTTCTACTTGTACACAGGCCGGGGTCCATCTTCCGAATCCTTGCATGTGGGCCATTTGATTCCTTTTATTTTAACCAAGTTAGTATTATACTTAATACCATTTTCAAAACGGAAACTAATGTTCTGTTGGGAAACCGTTACAGATGGTTGCAGGATGTTTTTGATGTGCCCCTAGTCATTCAACTGACCGATGATGAAAAAGTCCTGTGGCGGGGCTTGGATATTGAGGAAGCGATTAAGTTAGCCCATGAGAATGCCAAAGATATTATAGCATTGGACTTCGATGTGAATAAAACGTTCATATTCTGTGATCTGGAGCACATGGGGTAATACCAGTTGTATTGTTGTGCAAAGGAAATATGCTTATGCGGGGAATTTTATTTTCGTTATGTTAAGGAAATGTCCAGCAATGTACCAGAACATTATTCGTATTCAGAGTCGCGTAACGTTCAATCAAGTGAAGGGAATTTTTGGTTTCGGTGATTCAGATATAATTGGAAAAATTGGATTCCCTGCTGTGCAAGCCGCACCGGCGTTTTCCACAACATTTCCATTTATATTCGGCGATAAAAAGATTCCTGTGTTAATACCTTGCGCAATAGATCAGGATCCATATTTTCGGATGACTCGAGATGTTGCTCCACGCATGGGTTTTCCTAAGCCAGCGCTAATCCATTCAACTTTTTTTCCCGCACTGCAGGGCGCTAAGTCAAAAATGTCAGCTAGCGAAATGAATTCGGCCGTTTTTCTTACCGATACTCCAAAGCAAATTAAAAATAAAGTAAAGTCAACTAATGAGTAAACTTCACATTGCACGGAATCCTAATGATTATTTACACAGATTAATAAGTACGCATTTTCCGGAGGTAAAGCAACTATAGAAGAGCATCGAGCCTTAGGCGGAGATACTGAAATTGATGTTTCCTATCAACTTCTTCGATTTTTCCTCGAAGATGACGAGAAACTCGAAAGTATTCGTGTTGCTTACACTAGTGGCGATATGCTGACAGGCGAAATAAAGAAGTTAGCAATTGAGGTAATTTATATATATCTATTAACTAATTATCGTATTTGCTGAGGAGTTTTATATATTTTTCTTTATCTACAGACAATTACACCCATCGTAGAGATGCATCAACAGCGCCGTAAATTAGTAACTGATGATGTTGTCAATGAATTCATGAGTTTACGAAAACTATCGTTTGCCGGATAGTCATCTAATTGTGATTTTATTTTTCACCATTCAAATATCATCTAATGAACTTACAAATAAATAATTATTTAAAAAAATATAGATTCATTTTAAAAAGAAAGCCGCATTTATATAAATTTAGCATATAAGATAAAAAGGATTAAATCACAAAAAAATAAAGCTTTACACATTGTTGCAGATAAAACGAAAAGAAAAATAAATAAATTCTGAAAACTTGAACATATTTTTTTGGTTCTCTATTTTATTGGTATTGTTTTTTTTCCGTTGGTTTTTGCTTTTGTATTTTCTTTTTATAGATAACTAAGGAAAGCATATACAACAATAAAACCATACCATATATTGGTTTGCGCTAAATACTAAACAAAAAGCTGCACAGGTGGTGAAATTGGAATTTTTAAAGTATTTAACACTTGAATAAATTTTTCAATTCGTTAAAAAAAAAGTTCCTGTATTGCTTAATGGTAAGTCAAAGATAATGAAGCGACACGTGATTGAACTTTACATAGAATTAACAACAGAATCATTCAAAAAAAATTGAAAAAAATTTCCAGCACTTGTAAAATTAGCCCTTTCCGTATGTAAGAATTTGCAATTAAGTACAGTGAATTTCTTTCTACAAATTCGATTGACCCAGTTTGGATTTTAAAAATTTATTTTGTGATAAAAAATGTTTTGTCTAAAAAAATTTTTTCAAAAATTCCTTCATTGGGTCACTTACTGTCTCTTTATAATGTATTCCCAGTCATTTTGTCCAAGAGAGATGCTCAAAGCTAAGCCATAAAATGTTCATGAAGATTAGCTTATCCAAAAGGAATAAAAATAATTCATTAAAAAATTTTTGAGAATGTATAAAATATTATCCATTTTTTTTGGAAAATATTTTTTTTTTAAAGAAAATTGGCTAATGCGATTTGAAAACATTCTATTGGTAATAATTTCCAAACAGAAATTATTTCACAAACTAATCACAGAGATAAGTTTATTATATTATGAACGATATAAGCAAAATATTTTATTGTTTTTCGAACACACTACGCAGTAAAATTTGGTCGCAAATGGAAAGTGGTAAGGAAAATGGCGACAATTATAAAGATAATTTTTTATTTAAATTTTTGTAAATTTGATTAATAGTTACTTAATTTATTAAAAAACTAGCTAGCCGTACAAATAATAGATTTAGTTGATTTTTAGATAAATTTCACATTCCACTTTTCATCGGTGACTCCCCGAAAAATACCTGTCAGTAACGGTTTCTTTCCATAAAACAACAAATTAAAATGGAGTTACTTATAAATGCCAAAAAAAAAATTATCTCTTTTATTTATATTTAGGCAAAAATTTTATAATAAAAGAATTTTCATTTGTTAATCAAGACTTAAGCCAGAATTTTGAAGAATCGCCAAAATTGACTAACAAGGAAAATTACTTAACTCGAAGAACATCTTACGATTCATAGTATTTAAAGCGAACTAACAAACACTACTCCTTCCGTCATTATAAGTATTTTTTATTCGTTTTACTTTACGAATAAGTTCTTGATTGGGTCAAGGAATAATCCTAGCACGAGTATAGAAAAATTAGTGCACTACCGGCAGCTGGTTTATTGATCACAAGTTGATAAATTTTGTTTTCGTTTGTGCGCTACTCAATAGAAATGCGAAGAAACTAGGGCTACTCTTATAAAAGTTTTGTTTATTATATATTCAGGGAAAAAAAAATGTTTACTAATCATTGTGGAAAATGAAATGAAGTTGAAATTTCTAAACAGTAGCTAAGAAACCTCTACAAATAAAGTCATTCTGTAAATGCTGCCTTTATGATCCGTAGCGGATTTACTGTCGTCCACGCCAAGAAGTAAATACTGTTGCGGCTGCATCCAAAGCGAAAATAGGTAAACGTACAATAATTGTTTGTAAACATTGAACTATTGAATTGTTCGAGGTGCCTGTTTACAAATATTTTACACCTGCAGGCAGAACTATAGGCTCACCACAGTCACAAAATTTAATACCTTTCGAACTAGGCTCGTGGCAAAGTTGAGGTAGCGCATGTGTGTGGGTGGGTGATACTCGTATTAAATATTCCAGAAGAAATATCTCCCCTTTTTTATAGAGAAAAATTTCTAATCTTTTAAATCCGTTTAATAATAACCAGATAATTATTATCACAAATAAAAAACAATACTTTTCATAATTAACATACTAGAAAAGCAGAACTGCAAAGCAAAAAAAATTATAACCGTTTCGGACGTAGAGCCTCTGTTAACTTATCCATAGTTAATTTTCTAAATATGTATTATTATAATTTTAATTCCATTTTGATAATATTTAACGATACTCAATAAATAAATGCATACGTATTTATTATTATTTTATTGTGAAAATAAATATATTCTTAAGTTTTTATTAAATAATTCATACGTACTTGCACGAAAGGCTTTGTTGTGATTTTTATGAGAATTAGAATTAAAATGAAAATTTCCTTCGAAATTCTGGTAATTTCTTAATATTTTCACTATTAATTGGTACTGAATATAATTATAATGAAATGATAATAATAATCATAAGAAAAATATGTAATATATCGTATTATGACTGTACGTACGTTCAAGAAGAATGTAACCAAAAGATGGAAGAGGGGAAAGGGGAATTAATTCTTCATAAAATAAGTGAACTAAAAAGCAAGAACAAATTTTTCGTAGTAAGAAAAAATTTCATCTGAAACACTTGTGTTTGCGATTGATTGTTGTTTGCGATATTCCCATATTTACTTCAGTTTTAATTTAATTTTTTTTTTAGTAGTTTTAATAATATGGAATCCAATGATGATGAATCGTTGTTGTGGATGTGACAAAATATTTTCTAATATGGGGCACTCGAAACACACACACTGTGACTATATTAATCAGTATCTTTAAACACACCTGAAACATTTAAAGAAACGGATCTGTATACACCTGAAAGTATGAACGGATGCATAAGGGGTAAATTAAGCACCACCCACTCTTATAAGGTATTTAATATCTGAAATTCATATACATTTATGTATAGAAAATTGACTATTTTTTATTTTATTATTTTTTTTTCAAAAGAAGAAACAGACCTTCTACCATATTATATATTTACTTACTTTATATTCCTTTATTATTTATATTATTATTATTTTTTTATTATTATTATTATTATTGTTACCGTTCGTTGATATGTAGAAAATGTTCATAGTAAAAAATAAATAAAAAATAAAATGATCGATGCTACGAAAGAAATTTTCTGACGAAAGTCTAGAGTCTATCGTTTGATGGTGGTGCGCACCTTACGAAGGAGTTTCATTTCTGTTAAAACTACCGATCGAGCAATACTGGTGTACTGGTAGTGTTACGATAAAATTATACAGTACAAGTTCTAAAATAAATACTGAAAACTTGGAACAAGAAAATTGTTGTGAAATTTTATTGAAATTTATAGGATTAATATTGAAACGATAATTTTATTGTGTGTTTTTTGTTGTTGAATTCTTTAAATTGAATAAATTTTGAGTATTTAAAAGCCACGACAAAACGATGAATTCGCAATTGAACGTGGCAAATAGAAATGGATCGGTCGAAAATTTAAGTAACTGTATTGGCGAAAATAAAATTATCCTCGAAATTGGGGGTAGCTCGTCGACGGTAGCCGCCTTGTCACCGCTAGAAAATCAAACTGCTCCGGTAGAATTTTCGCCAGCATCAACAACAGCACATGGAAGCTATTATTTTAGCCGACCCAGTATAGAATGGGTGCAGCCCGAAACTTTGCCACCACCATTCACAGCCTTCTATCCCCATTTGAGGGAGCACAAAATCTTGAACGTACCAAATATGAATTGGAAGGAACGGGCTATACAAATCGAACGAGGTGAATTACATTTCATTGTGAACAAGTGATCTGCATTAGCGATTTGCTTTGCACTATTTCAGTTTAGTGCTTTTGCAGAATCATAATTTGTTAAAAAAAAAAAAATGAATTAATTAACTAGGACGCTTTATAATTAATTGTTAAGATTCATCAACAGATTATAAAAAAACTGCCTGTGATCGTGAGAGGACCCGTATGCGTGATATGAACAGAGCATTTGATTTATTGCGATCAAAATTACCAATACAAAAGCCGTCGGGTAAAAAATATTCAAAAATTGAATGTCTCAGGTAGTTATTTATTTAATATTTTTATTTTAAAACTTTTCATTCTATTCAAATTTGTTATTTTTAAAGAATCGCCATCAACTATATTCGCCATTTACAAGCTGAACTACAATACGAGTATACCCCACAAACGAATTATTACGAGAACATTCCCCAACAAAGTGGCTACTACGAAATGGGATACCATGGATACGCTTGGCCATCAACATCTCTAACTAACGCTCCACCAGGACCGACTCCTGCTGTTAATTATCTTTTCATTCCATAGTTATGTATAACTTAATATAAAAGAGGATGTTTTTCCTTTTGAAATTTACATTTCAAAATGTTAATAATTAATATTACTTTAATTATTTCGTTAAACAAAAAAGAGCTGGACAAATCTATAATATTTTCATTTTGTATTTTTAAGTATTTCTATGAGAAATTTATCTGTGAAAAAATATCAAGCAAAATTCTTATTCTAAGGAGAAATAAAAGAATTTCAATATTTAAAACGTATTTTATTCAGAAGGAAAAATTAACTTAATTGTTAATTAAGACTCAATTAGTTTTTTTTTTGAATTTGTATAAAAAGATTTAGTTAAGAAGTTGTGATAAAGAAATTAATTGCTTTCGTTGCTCAAATATTTAATTATGTCGTCCATTTTGAAAATGAATAAATATTTCCAAGACACCAAGCACTCGATATGATGGTGATAATCTCCACTAATTAAAGGTTTTTTGCTTAGATAAAAAGATTAAATTTTCTTCTATTTCGTTTTGCTTAATAATTTCAATCAGTTAAGTTAATTTATTCAATAAACAGATTTATGATTATATTTTGTAATAGATTAATTTATAAAAGAAAAAGTTTAAATCTCATTATTTTATAAAGAACTATGTTATTGATAAATAAAAATTAGGTAATATTATTAAGGAAAGTGTTTTGTATTTATTCAATGAGAATCTATACATAAATAATAAAATAATATATGAATTGGTTTAAATGAGATTTTGAATATTAGCGCAATATAAATTGCAGCGAATTGGATATGAAGCGAATTATTGCGAGTCTCGTTCTCGAACGACTATCATCGCAGTGCAGCGAAGAGTTTGGAACTGTCAATTGAAGCACTGTGAAATTCGTGGATTCGATGCAAAGGAGTACGTAAGAAAGGCGGCTAGGCGCTCCCGTTCGCAGTCGTTCTCGTTGTGTCTGAGTTTGTACATTTACTTATAAGACTGTGTTATCCACCGTGGGCTTTGAGGAGCCACTTTGGGGCCCAAAACCCCGGATTGGTATTAATTGAATAAAATTTGAAAAAGTTAAATAGTTCAGGCCACTTTGGAGTGTAAGTAAAGCAATTGTAGTGTGTAAACAGTAAACGCATTTGAAGGGTTACTGATGAGCTCTGACTTTGAAGTTGTCATACGCGTTGCGTGTATGGGCACTGCGCCGTAAGAAGTTTTTGTTGTGTTATTGTTGCGGGGAGATCGGTCCTCCTAAAAAGCCAGTGTCCTTTTTCGAGGTGCGTCACAAGTTTTTTTAGTTCATTGTGAAATTTCAATCGTAAAAGTATTTCGATAACGAACAAATGTAGTTGAAATCGGACTCTATTTCCGTCTAATGTCACGGTCGCAATTCAAAAACGAATAAAGAAATTCAGAAAATGTGTATGCGCCGCCAGTGTTGAGGGCGGTGGCGCCCAATGAAAAGAAGAAAGCACGCAATTCGCAACTATGACCAATTGCCGAAATTTCCCATTCGAGTAGTCGGAAAATCAAAATGAAAATAATTAGCGAATATTGAATGAAATTTTATGTTTTGCTTTATCAATGTGGATTGAAATTAGTTGTTTGTGCTTTATTAATAAAATAATATAATAATTGAAGAGAAAAATTACACTCGTTTAAATGAGTAGGAAAAAAATCCAATTTTATGTATGAAAGAAAAGTAAAAATAAACATTAAACAAGTTCAAATTATAATTTAAGCTAATATCAGTGATAATCGTTTAATTTTATTTCAAAAATTTACATAAATCAATCGATTAATAAAAAAAAAAAATATATAAAAAATTGTGCATTTAGCTTAGCGTATAGTGAAAGTGTAAGATTGTCAAAAACACCAAACACCAAATAGCAAAATTGAAATTTGTTAATCGACATCGAGGTCGAAAAGCAGTAGTGATAGTTGGTGTGTATGCAACAGAAAATAAATCAAATATTATCGGTGCCAAATTATAGAAAACTGATTGAAAATGACCGAGAAATCGACAAAAGTTGAAAAAATTTCGAGCATAAGCGGGAAGCCGGTGCCAATGAAACTGTTTGCTGCATGGGAAGTGGACAGGACACCACCGAATTGCGTTCCCAGGTATGAATCACGTACAATTCCATTGTTTGTTCTTATTTCGAATGGGTAGTTTTTATGGGTACGAGTACAAGCTCTTTTATTGCTGTCGTCGTTATGAACAACGGTGCAATACAAATTTTTTTCTTTTTTTTTTTACTTGAATTATGCGTTTTCACCTGCATCTGCGCGTCCAAATCTAAAAATCGAAACGTATTATCTGCCGGCATCCTAATATACCGAATTCGGAGGAATGGCCGATGCTGCACAAGACAAATTTTATTCCTCGGTGGTGTTGCTTTAACTTTTTATTTGTTGCGCATTCGATTCCATCCGCAAATGCAATGCGAGCCGAAAAATGAATGAATGTGACTCACCGGACTAGAAATACTATTCGATCTTCACGCTATTCGAATTTGAGGAATTTTAATTGTCTCTAGTACAAAATCGTTGCTCGGAATTTATTTTGGGGCTTTCAGAAATTTCTGATCATCCTCAGATATTTATAAAAATTTGACAGCTATTCCGAAGTATATTCTCTCCACCAACAACAGACGATTACCATTTAAAGTAAATAAAATTAGAGAGATTTTGAATGCAATGCGCAATGCCAACAACAGCCTGGGCTTTTTCGATATGTACTTGTGTTGCTAAAAATAATATATCAGATACTACCGCGATGTCCTCAGATTTTGTCTAAGGCTGGTCCTTATTCGGAATACATCCTATTTCAGTTTGTCTCCAGATCCATTGTTGCTCGAAAATATTGTATATTTTGGTTTTCTTTAATTTTTCAATTAATTCATGATTTGGCATTTTTTGTTGTTGTTGTTGTTGTTGGAATGAAATACATACTTTTCATAAAATTAATTAATTTTTCGTTGTTTGCTTCATTTTTTCTTCAATAATTTAAAAATTACACAATCCGAAATAAATATTGAACATTTACTATCTATGGCGTCAGTGTTGTCTTGATAATGATGTTTTTCATTTTTTTGTTTTTTTAAATAAGACTTTATGATAAGAAATTCAAATACTTAAAGAATTAATGGAATGACGCAGGGGGAGAGGGCAAGAGTTATTTCGGTAAGTAAAAACATCGTAAATGCACACTTATATAAATTTGACTAGTTTGCCGGCTCCGGTCGATATGTCATCAAAATTCTCAGTGAACCTCAAGGGAAGGCTTTCAGATAAGACAAGTGATGTTTTTTTGAATTTATGGAATTTTTCTAATATTAAACTACAGAATTTATTTTCTAATAATATTCCGGAAATATTTAAAAACGTTCATTAGCTTCTTTTTTTTTTAAATTTCCATATAATATGCACAATTTGAATAATATTGATTTATGGTATATTGGCAATTTTAATGCTAACAAAATATGTATATATACGAGCACTTACTGAAGAAGTGTTGCTAACCATCTTATCGATGTAAGACAAATTTTAAATATAGGTTTTTCAAATAAGAGTGATATGATTTCTTTAAAACAAACACTAATTGTTAAGGAAATTCAAATTAAGGTCGTATGTCATGAATAGCACATTCAATATTGACTTCTAAAGCTTGAAGAAAGTCTGGTTTATTGCTAAAGACCAATGACTTCAAATAACCCTACAAGAAATAGTCTAATGGTGTTAAATCACAACTTCGTGGAGGCCATTCAATGTCACAATTTCTTGAAATAATCGAATCTCCAAACTTTTCCCCCAATAATTCGGTTGTTGCACGTGCTGTGTGGCACGTAGCCCCGTCTTGTTGGAACCAGATATTGTCAAGATCAACTTCTTCCAATTTCGGCCATAAAAAGTTCGTTATCATTGATCTATACCGCTCTACATTGACAGTAACGGTGTTACCAGCTTCATTTCCAAAGAAGTACGGACCGATGATTCCACCAGACCAAAAACCACACCAAACTGTCAATTTAGGTGATGGTAATGGGTATTCATGAATAATTTGTGGATTTTCTTCGCACCAGAATCGACAGTTTTGTTTATTTACCGCACCACTCAGATGAAAGTGAGCCTCATCGGAGAAGATGATTTTCTTAAAAAAATCGTTATCGTTTTCAAGTTGTTCCAAGACAAAATCAGCAAATTCACGGCGTTTACGGTGGTCCAATGGCTTCAGTTCTTGAGTGATAACAATTTTATACGGAAGCAAGCCCAAATCCTTTCTCAAAATCCGCCAAGTTCTAGTTTGAGACAGTCCCAATTCTTGAGAACGTTTTGGAATCGACAAATTGCGGTCTTCAGCAACACTTGCCTGAACGGCAGCAATATTTTCATTACTGCGAGCGGTTCTTTGTCTTATTGGCACTTGAACATTATGTAAAGAAAATGTACGCTCGAAATTGTTAATTATTACGATCATAAAATGGCAAAAGCGCACGAAAAGTTGCAATTGGAGAACGATTATTTTGATAATAAAATTGAATAATTTGTAAACGTTGTTATTGCGTATATCTTTCCATTATGAAATTGTAAAAATTACTGAATACAATTAAAAAAAATGACATATTACAAATGGCCGAAACGTCACCTAGAAATCATATCACTCTTATTGGAAAACCCTATACAAAACCATGTCTAAATTTTGCACTCGTAACTCTATTCTATAGGTAAACATTGAAAATTTCAATTTTCAATTAATCACCTTTGAAAAATTGGTGTACTGTTTAACTGAATATGAATAATGCAATTATTTACTCAATTGGTTGGTATTCAATGTTTCATTATCGAAAAACGGAAAAAAATGTATTTACTTTGTTAATGGCGTCAACTTCTCAGAATGATGGAAACTTCGAAACAAACAACACTTGCTGACACGTACACATATAATATATGTAAGTACTTCTACACTTGGTCTGGAATGATTATGTTCAATTTCAAATTATTTCAACAACATGTTAAAAATATATAGTAAATAAGCTAAAAAAAAGTATGGTGAAAAATATTTATGGAAAATAATATTGAGTATTTTGCAGATTTTTATTTAATTTCTAATCACAAATTTAAACGTAATAAATTAAATCGATTTTTGGTTTGTTCTCTTGTAAACCCGGTAAGATATGGTGGGATTTGTAAGGTAAAAGTCCACAATTTTACTGTGGCTGTTAGTATTTATGATTAGAATAAAACTTTACAGTAGCCCAATAAGAAATTCATGGACTTAATTTCCGTAATTATAAAAATATTGACTGATTGGTGGTTCTTCTTTTTTTTCTTTTTTCAATATAAAATACGTTTAATTATTTTTTTACGGAAGTGCACTTGTTCGGCTATCAATTTATGTATGTATGCATGTACACGATCATTTTATCAATTTTTTGTTGTTGTACCAATATGAAAGCGAAAGTACTGATAAGAGTTATTTTTTATTATTATCTTGTGATTGTTGACGCCTTATCAATTCCCCATTAAATCGAATATTGTTAACCGGAACTTGAAACAATTTTTATGATTTTATTGTAATTACTTAGAGTTTTATTTTTATTTTTCTACATACTATTATATTAAAACGAAAATAGAGGAACACTTAGTCAATAGTGAGCAATTAGAATTTTATTATCAGTTATTGACTACATTGTCTATTTTTAAGGTCAAAATTCATCTTCGAAATCGAAATTGAGAATATGTTTTTGTAAACTTTGTTTAAAAGTATATATAAAACCGATTCAGCATTTAATATATTATTTAATTGTAATTACTTACGCCATTAACGGTTATAATTAATCAAAATAATAATGTTATGCCCGATAGATACATTGTTCTTTTTTGTTATAGGCTTAAGTACAGTGATTTCTACATAGTCTTGTGTAATAATCGTCATTTTGTTTATTGTTTTTTAATGACTTATCTACTTTTTAGTACCGAATCAAACACGTCAAATGTTTAGCTACCAAAAAAAAAAAAAGAATTAGGTTTTGTTCACTTATTTTTAGAAATTACAAAAAATATCAATAATAAAAGTTTTTATTGAAATACATTTAAAATAAGTGTAATTTATCACTATACTAAAATTTTAGGTAATTAATAATAAAAATAATAATAATATTTTATAATTCCAAAACTACAAAGGCTTTTGTCGGTATGATAAGCGATTTGTTTTTTTTTATCTGAACTTGAAGATTAAAATCTGGACCATATATGGTTTTGCATGTTACAAAACATAACAAATTTTAACTTTATTATGTGAAAAGTTCCCAAAACGTGTAATTTTAAGATATGGTAAAGTCAATTGCCCTCCAAGATCGTGCGATTTGACGCCGTTGGATTTTTTTTCTTTTGGAACTAACGTAAAATATCGTGTTTACGCAGACAAGCTTCAAACTTTAGAGCATTTAAAAACCAACTCCTGTCAAATAATAGGCGCATCAAAAAGTGTGGCGGTCCCATCGTCCCGATTTGAGTTCTGTTAAGTTGGTACATCTGTTGTTGATATTCTCTCCAAATCTTAGCGTCATAGCTTGACATTTGCAAAAGCCAAGAGTACGTCTACCTCTGTGTGTGTTGGCAATTTTTTACAATTTTAGAAATGGATTTAAATTTGCAACAACGAACTCTAAAGAAAACGGTCGTTTACCAGTGGCACGAGGGGTTCAAAAGTGGTTGTTAGTCAATCGAAGATGATGAACGCAGTGGCAGACCATCGACATCGAAAACCGACGAAAACATTGATAAAGTAAAAGAAATGTTGGTCAATAAGCGCAAATTAACTATCAGAGAGATAGCGGAGGACTTGAACATTGCCTATGGATCCGTCCAACACATTTTGGTTAATGATTTGGGCTCCGTCGTGTAGCAGCAAAGTTGGTGCCAAAAGAGCTTAATTTCATGCAAAAACGAGACCGTGTTGACGTCGGAAAAGACATGATTTGCGAGGCTGAATCCGATCCCACATTCATCAAAAGGATCATTACTGGAGACGAGACGTGGGTTTATGAGTACGAAACGCAATCCAGACATCAGGAAAGTGAATGGCGTTCATCAAAATGAGCCGAGACACAAAAAAACACGTCGTTTTCAGTCAAAAAAGAAGGCAATGCTCACGTTTTTCATGGATTACAACGATGTAGTGCATCATAAATTTTTGCCAGAAGGCCGGAAAATAGACAAAGAGTATTATTTGGGCGTTATGAGACGTTTGCGTGAAGCAGTTCGGCGAAAGAGACCAGAATTGTGGGCAGAAAACTGCAACCATCGAATTCACCTGATTTGGCTCCCTGTGACTTTTTTCTGTTCAATCGAGTTAAAAAACCATTACGGGGAACGCGTTTCAACAGTCGAGAGGAAGTAATGGAAAAATCGCAGGAAGCACTGATGGACATACCGAAAACCGAATATAAAAAATGTTCCGAGGATTGGATCAAGCGCTGGCACAAGTGTGTTAAAGTCGATGGGGATGACTTTCAAGAGGACAATATAGATTTAGATGAATAAACTAGTATTTTTAATTTTCTGAATAAATTCCAGTAACTTTTTGATCAAGGTGGTATATACGAAAAAGTCATCATTATCTATTCATGTAATAAGTATCGCAGCGGTAATTGGAATGATGTTAAATTTCACGCATAATGGCAATGTTAATTAAATCAACTGAATATTAAGTGTTTTATTTAATTTTACTTTCTGAAGCATGACTTGGATAAGTCTTTAAATCAAGAATAATTAGAGTTTAAGCGAAAAAAACCTAAGAATAATAATAATAACTCCTTAATTTTGAAAGCATAATAAATGCAACTTAGTATATTTATGGATTTTCATAGTCGAAAATCGTAATGGGCGATGGTAGCAAAATATAACTGCATCGCGTTCCACCGTATCGAACTGTACTCGTATTTGAATGAATGACATCTCATTAGAATGGTTGCTGGCAACATATTGTATCGCGTCAATTTCAATTCGTTCATCTCCAAAAAAAGTTTGCACAAAATTACCTGGAACGGTTTTTATCATCGCCATTTCAAAGAGTATAAATTTTATTGCATTCGATTTGAACGCACGTAAATTACCAGCAAATGTGAGAATCTACGAGTACTAATATCTATGAACGGAACAAGGTTCATTAACCGTATACACGGCTTTACAAAATCGAAATGGTTTCTGATCTCCGATTGATTTGATAGAAAAACGGAACAATTGCATACAAATTTCGTTTTTTTTATTTTTATATTTGCATATGTACGAGAACATGAATGTACGTGTATTTGTTTGACCCAGAAATATGAAATAGTCGACATCTATTGCTCGATTTATCCACCCTCTGCTACCTTTTCATACCTCCTCTACCTGGTCATTCATGATTGGTTTCGATAATTTTACAACAAGTTTCAGGTGCTAGAGAAACAAATAATATAGAAAATCGAAATCCAGAGCACATAATCGATGGTGATCTAGTTCTAAGCGGAACGTATTGAATTTCTTCTGTTTGCACAACAAGAAATAATAGAAGAAATGATGTTTGATTAGCGCGATAACTTTTCAAATGCACCACCAATTCGTACATTTATTCCAAGAATAATCATAGGCAATTCTTTCTCTCTCTAATATTCCATTTTTACCGATATTTCCAAACAAATATTGTATTCTGGAAACTGTTTAATATTATTCATAAAAGTTTTGTTTCATAAAATATTTAAGATCTATTTTTTCACAAGGATTAACTGATACCAAAAAAAATTCAATAAATTTTAAAAATAATTCTATGAATAAATAAAGAAAAACGAATAATATTAAAGAGAATTATTCCAAGAAACCATTGACGTAAACTTCAATAATAGAAATTTTTATACTTCCATTTTGTAGTTAAGCCTCTTTAAAAAAAAATCTTATGGACGTCGTTTTTGACACTTGTTCCTTAAGATGTTTTCCTTGAATCTAATATAAAGCTGGATTTTATGTTTAGTTATTAAGAATTTCTATTTAACATTGAATCGTTCCGAGTACAATATTGTTGGTGACTGTATTATTACCAGAACACCATAAGTACCATAACATAAAGTGGATTTTTCTTAATCAAAAGAAAGAATAAATTATCATCTCTGTAAAATGTAAAAAAACAAGCGAAAGTAATTTAAAAAAAAAATTTAACAAATTACCTAGACAAGGATTTATTTGATTTTTTTTTCTATTTCTGACAAAGGATTTTCTTTATCTACCAGTATACTATAAGCGTACTGCAAAATATTATCCATTTGGAGCCAATTGCAGTCATGGTAAGAGTAGAAAGTTTTTAATATCATAATTGATTGTACAAAGTCCTCTTTGCTTGTTATTAATTAATATTATTTTTAATGTTGAAAACTTTTCTAGTTTTCATTTGAAATCATAAAAAATAGTAATTTGTGCATTACAACCGGTAGCTTTTTATGGATTCAGTTCTATGTGGCTGCAAATATTAAAAATGATGCTAATCTTAATCGAGTAGGATAGGTCACAGCAACAATGTCGTTCGGTTAGGAAATTTGTTTACCTCCAAACTCTACCTCTCGACCAATGACTATTGAGATATCATAGCCCCTTATTTCTGTTATTAATTTTTGTATAGCAAAATTGTTGAAACTTCTAAGAATTATGCTTAGTTTAAACTGAATTTTTTTTAAATTTTTTTTAATTTTTAGATATTTACAACTAGAACATAGTAATAAGCAAATTTGAGCAATAGTATTAATTAACTTGAAAGGTTATGGGGAGTAAACATCCAATGAAGTTCCTCCTACTAGCGTGTGTTTCTGTTAGGCCTCAGTATTTTAGTAAATCATGCGACCAGTGACGCCATGACGAAATGGAGGATAGTTCTTGAACAAGAGGATTATTATGATTGAGGACACGGGAACGGAACTTTTTATAGCGAGATACTGCCACATCAAAAACAAATGGGACTTTAAGATTATGATGAATAACGGTATTGCGAACATAAAAGGGGGCATCGACAATTGTACGGAGTATTTTTGATTGAAGGGATTGGATTGGACGGGAATTAGAAGGCTTAGTAGATTCCCAGAGTTCTAGTCCGTATGTCCATATGGGTTTCAGTAAGGTATTGTATAACAGTACTTTGCTGTCTATAGTAAGTTTGGAATGTTTGTCTAGAAGTCGAAGTAGTTTTAGGTATCATCTTTTAAGTTTTTGTCTTTTAAGTCTTGTATGTGGGTTCCATGTCAAGCGTTTGTCTAAGTTCAGTCCTAGGTACCGAGCTTCGGTGTGTTGTGGTATGGCATTGCCATTAAGGTATATGGGAGGGCATGGCTCACGACGGAGAGTGAAAGTTACCTGGATATATTTACGTTCATTGACTTTTATTTTCCACCTAGTAAACCAGTTCTGAAGGGTTTGGATTTGGATTTGGAGAGTTTCGGAAGCATGTTGGGGATTTTCGCTAGATACAAGGCAGGCCGTATTACTGGCGTATGTAGCAAAGAAGGTATTAGGGCAGATTGGGATATCGGATGTGTAAATGTTGTAGAGGATGGGTCCAAGTATGCTACCCTGAGAAACCCCAGCCAGTATCGGAGAGATATTGGAGAGTTCGTTGGATTCATTTACTTGGAAGTGTCGGTTGGAAAGGAATGATCTTAGGATTAGGAAATAGGTGGAAGGAAGGGACCTCTTGAGTTTCCAGAGCAGACCCGGGTGCCAAACTCTATCAAAAGATTGACTTATAGCAAGAAACACACAGGGACAGTACTCTTTTCTTTCTAAAGAGGATGATATGAAATCGACAACTCGATGGCACTGCTGGATAGTGGAGTGTTCGGCGCGGAAACCAAATTGGTGATTAGGAATTAAATTTGAAGATTCGAGCAGAGGATATAAGCGGCGAAGGAGGATTTTTCCAAAGATTTTTGAGAGTACTGGGAGGAGACTTATTGGCCTGTAGGAAGTGTGGCGGTTTATTGGGCTTCGGGATCATTTTAATGATGGCAAATTTCCAGAGGATTGTTAAATGTGTTGTTCTAAGGATGGAGTTATATATTGTGGCAAGGAAAACTATTGCTCTTTTAGGGAGTTGTTGGAGTATATAGGAGGTAATCAGATCATAGCCAGGAGCTTTGTTTTTGCGAAGGAGCTTGATTAAATTGGCAACTTCGGAAGGAGTGATTGCCTTAGGGGGAAGACTCATGGGTAAGAGAATGGATAGTTCCGTCTCAATTGTAGTGCAATGAGTCCTGTCTAATATGTCCTCATGTGGAGTAAATGTTTGTGCAAGGTGTTCAGCAAAAGCGTCTGCAAACTGAAAATTCTAGCTAAACTTTTACTTCAATATACAAGTTTGTCAAATAAACTCTATTATTTTGGAATTAAATTTGATTACATAAATAATGGTATACTCTTATTGTTATCTGCTCACCAATCACAAAATTAAAAAAAAAACAAATTTTAAATAAAATTTATCGATTATCGTCATCTTTTAATAATAATATAAGAAAAATCCAAAAATAACCATCAATCTCAACACTGTTGACATTACGTATTGTGACTATGGTGGTTATACTTGTATTATATAAACGATAAGCTAAAGTGATGATAACAAGTATGCCAGAATTATTGCTCGACCTGTAGTCGTATCTAAATCAGATGGTAACCATCGACTTGTTCCCATTTAAAAGCAGTGAAAGTAAATATTTATATTGAAGAAAATAAATTTGCCCAAAAGAACTGGTTACGCGTGTTCTCGTACCTCTTAAATTGAATGCAAGAAAGAATCCTCAATTTTCACTCTATACAAAGAGAAAATAAATTGTTCTCGTCCCCAAAATATCCGTAATTTTCATGTATTCGGCATGAGTGGAATAAAAAATTAATATTTTTCTTGAAATAGGATATTTATCATGGCTATGGTATGTGATTGTTTGGAATGTGTTGGACTACCTGAACTATTTACGAGAAAACTAATATCTGAGGCCATTTTGAAATGTAAAATTATAAAAATCACTGATCCACCGTAATATGCACAAGAGAGAATTCTAAATATTCACCAGATACGTTGACTCCCCACAATCCTTTCGAGTCCCCAGTTTATGTAATATTGAACGTACAAAATTTCCGCTTGGAGATAAGATAAATGCTTTGTGTTCCTGTTCGTGCTTAAATTAAAATTCAAATACTTGAAAAGCGTCAGTTCAAAAACCTTTGACTTGAAGCAATTTCACTATTTCCTAAGACATTTCAAAAACTTTCATTTTCAATTGTTAAAGAAAACAAAAAAACACCCCCGAATGTCTCCTCCCATTAACATTGCAAAAGTGATTAGAAATATTTGGCAGAAGGATGAGGGGGTCAAAGACAAATGGAACCCTGCTGTTTAAGTGACAACCAAGCACCTGACGACAAAATTTCAGCGAAACTTTGTCATAATTATTGAGTGTTTACTTTTCGTTCGTTTTTGGGTTCTGTTTTCTTTCCGTTGTTTGATTACATATTTTCCTGTCAAATAAATTTGCCTGCCTCTGGCACGTTCTAAAATAAAGCTTTTCAATAAATTCATCGTTATTTCCCATGAATATTATCAAAATATATTTTTCGCAAAAGAATTTTTCCTATTATATATAAACCAGAATTTTTTTTTTCATATCAAATTTTTTTCTCTAATATAATTTTTTTCTATAAAATATTTTGTTTGTTGCTTATAAAAAAAGAAATTGGAAATTTTCTTGAAGAATTTTAACTAAAAATAAACGGAGAAATTGATGCTTGTTAGAAGAAGAAGAAAAAAATGATGATAAAAAACTATTTTTTATAAAATTCATCTATTTTTATACAATACGAATATATTGTAAATAAATCTAATCTTTAACCTATTTGCAATATAAATCAAAAAGAAAATATAAATACAGTGCTTGAAGGCATTTATCTATGTCCTTGATATACTATCGTAAGCGACTACAATCTAGATAAGATTAAATTTCTAGTAAACAAATTTTTATTTAACATTTCTAGATCCGATTTTCTCAAGAATTCTGACACAATTTTAATATTATATTGCAGATACTTTTTAAATAAACTATTTTGATTCAAAAAAAATTTCAAAATCAATAACGATATTTTGTGTTAGAATTTAATAACCAAGCACCTTTGTACTATATGAAACTGTTTCATGTATTTATGGAACAAAGAATATTTTAGGACAAAATTTGTAAACCCTGTTAATGTACTTTTTGAAAATTAAAAATTTTGCCTAAATAACTTTCGTAAATATGTTACGATTTACAATTAGTGTACGTATTTAATTACAATTTTTTTTAGGATGGTATTTTTAAATAACAAACTCAAGACCAGATACAGTACAAATCCGCAAGCTTTGTTATTGTCGATTAAATAACTCGTCTTTGGTTAAAATTCCAAAGCTAATATTTCACAAAATCGTGTTCATATGCAAATTACCGACAGGTTATCATGCTGGAATAGATAAAACTGAAATAACCACAACATTTGATATGTATTTTTGACGTAAGATTCATTTTTTTAAAGTTTTTTTTTGTGGTTTTCTGGTCTATTAGTTTAAAAAAGACTATATAAACCAATTGTGACATGAAAAATTATGTAAACCACGAATATTTTTAACTGTATCTGATACGATGAGTGGAATTTTTCTTGCAATTAATTTAATTGTCCGATATTGTATTTAAAAATAAAGTATTTTTAAGGACAATCAATTAAAAGAGGAATGTTTTTAAAATGTTCATAAATTTTGTACGAAAAGGAAAGTTTTTTTTCAGGTTTTTTTTTTGTAAAGTTACTCAAGAGTTTTGTTTTTTTGAGCACTGATTCAAAAGATTCAGCATTTTTAAATTGATTTAAATAACATCCTAAAAGTGTATGAACACCTGTTTAGGCTCATATTAAAAAGTGATAACAATAAATGTGGAAGAAAATTGAGAGTACCTGATCTGAACAAAGCTGGTAACTAATATCGATTAAGCTTGATTTGAAACTTTAATCTAAGAAGTGTCTGTTATTGAAATTTGTTAAAACACCTAAAGAAACCTGCTAGATTACCGTCGTAAGACACTTTATTTTGTCTAGGTCTTAATTGTTTCCTGTTTTGTGCAACTTAAGTTTCATGTCTTATGCACTCTTGTTTTGAAAAACAGTCAACCAGTCACGAAGCGATAATAAAAAATATGAAGGTCTATTATAATAGACATCAAAGTTGTACTCGTAAATGCATCCGTATTTGAGATACCCGTGCTATGCTTTTGTGATTGATCCGACTTGACCAGGCACAGTCGGACCAGACCAGACCAAGCCAGGTCGGATCGAACTAAACCATACCAAAAATATTTCGATTTGTATGCAAGGCGTCACATGTGCTCCGTTCCTGTACCAAACCTGCCCACAATTCATTATAATGCATATAAATTTCCTATGATTATGCAAAAATACTCGGAAATCGATCATTTGGAAAATCTTCAAGATGTAGTACTCCTTGTTTGTTGAACTAGAGCGGAAAACTTTTAGTTTTTGAACTTGACTTTCCGATTCACAGAAAACTTTTCCATAATTGTTATTACTTCCACTGTACCGAGTATCTACGTTACTCATCGAATTTCTTTAGATTTTTTTATTATTTAATAGAAAATTCTAAGCATAACCAAGTGTTTTGAAAAAAAAACACTTTTAATACGCAAATAACAATGAAAAAAAATCAAAATACCAAAATAATATTCAATTTAAAAATGAACGAAATATTTAGTGAAAAATTCATATTAATTGGATGATGACTCTTGATTGCCAAATTTATCTTGAGAAGAAAGTTGACATTAAGGAAATTTACTCTGAATCAGAAATATTTTTTAAGAAAAAATATCTAAAAATAATTTTAATTTTAAGATAAAGCTAACTAAAACGTACATACTTGATTATTCATTGTGTTATCGTGTAAAATAATAAATATCATATTAAGAAAAAAAAATGGGAAAATTATGGAAATCATTGTGAACGCTTTTAAATTGTTCTCATTTTTCCATCGTTGAACATTAGTCGAGATATTTTTAAAATTTTATATATTAATTTTCCTATGTAGGTCTACGAATATATCTTAAGAAGACTGTATTAAGTAGGAGGATTCTTATAACGTTGATACTACAGAACGATAATAGATAGATAGTAGCGTTTTTTTTATTACTAAAATGTTCACAAGTCTGACAATATATGTTATGTTAGCGCTAAGCTGTTCGTCTGCTCTTTGATTCGGTGTGGTATTTATAGATTTTTTCGAAATATTCTATAAACAAATTAATTTGTTCGAAACTTTATTAAAGGAAAATTAAAATCAATTTCTTTTATTGTTGTTGAATTTTTTAATTCAATTTCGATTAGAAATTTTATTTTTCACATTTATAATGAACTATATAATGGGGGCGTATATTTATTTTCTATAACTTCCTATTAAAACAAGATTGCCTATTAAGATAATTATAATAAATAATAAAGTGTATTTATAATTTTATGTTAATTATAAAAAAAAACGTATTTTTTTGTTGTTTTTGTTATTTCAAGTAACATTAGTGCTGAAATGTATATTCGAAGCGCTATGACACTTAAGGGCATTTGACGGCAAAAGCTATTGGAATAAGAAAATTTAAGTGGAAATGGAAAGAAAATTGCTTTTGGGATCGTGCCGCAGTGGGATTCGAACCCCTTGGATGGTAGATCCATTCGGACTCCCTTGGATGGTAGATCCAATACGCTAACGACTGTACCAGTTCCGTAATTTTTTTCTCTCGAATTTGGAGTGCGACGATGTGCCATCAAATTTGACTTGTGAAAAGTTTCAACGATCCTATGGGGAACATTGCTTATAAAAAGCACAAATTTTTCGGGGCAAAAGCCGAGAAACAGTTAAAGACAAATCCCGCTCAAGGTAGGTTTTTAGCATCGGAAACTGATGAGAATATGGAATTATATTATAGACCGTCGATTGTTGATGAGTAGAGATTAAAAAGGGTTCTTTGCACTGACAACGCTTCCTATCACACGGCTATCTCACCTACTGAGGTTTTGGGCGAAAAAAGGAATTCCTGCGATTTTGCGATCCACTCTTCGTCCGATTTAATTTCTTTTGTTCCCCAAGACCAAAAAAAATCTTGATATTTTCGATAACTTTCAAACGAGTGTAACCGAAGAGCTGAAGGCGATTTCAGTTCAAGCCTTCCAGTACTGCTACGACGAGTAGAAACAACGCCTCTGTTGATTTATAGAGGTCCAAGGCGATAAGATTGATATTATCAATTTTATCTTCCAAAGTAAACAATTTATAGAAGTATCTAAATAAAATAAAATCAATCTTCTTCAAAGTAAACAGTTCTGAATTGGAAATTTTACTAAATTGATGTATCTAAATTGGAAATTTTACTATCCAAACTATCTGTTATTTTGAAATTTACGAAAATTCACAACATCTACAAATATTAAGATAAATTGACCAGATTTTGATTGACTTTTTCAAGTTGGTAATGTTACACTATCGAATCTGCAAATATGAAATGTAGCAAAAACCACCACTCAACAGTATTGTATGAATAGAAAATTATTAATAGTTGAATTATCGGAAACAGATTGTTGTGCAATTTAATCCTTAATATTGAATTTCAGTTTCTTTGAAGCCAAATGGTTGACATCTGGTTTCCGCTTTCATTTTCGGTAAAGATCGAAATTATTTTATTTTCGCTCATCGTATAAATAACTTTCATATTATTTTAAGGTTTTTTCATATAGTTTTTAGAGTGCTTTTTTTAAGGAGAATTTTTTCAAAGAATAAAAATAAAAACATCATCGGAATCTATTACAAAATGGACAAAAAATTTATTTTAATATTTCTTGCGTAAAAACCGTTTTAAATTCCTGAAATATTCATCGATTATTAAGAATTTGGTTCAGATGAGAAAAAAAATTAGGTAGATACAAATAATTAGAAAAACAACGATTAAGTCTGGCCTTCATTAAGGTAAGATCGAATTTACGGCAACTATTTCCTGCCTTTCACATGCGGCTAATAAGTTCTTGCATACCATACCTTGGGCTTAGAAGTCTCAAAACTTTATTTGCAAGGACCTCACTGGTCGCTGTTCGAATTAAAAAGGTAGTGAATTCGTCGTTTTTCTTATGAGGTAATATTAACCAAGTTCTTGGGGGTTATTCCACAGAAGATCTTGTAGAACGAAACTAACAAAATTACGTTGATCCGATTTAATTTGTATACCATAATAGGAATACCAGCCTTCTAACGCGTATTCTAATATTGATATGCTGAAGGATTAGTACAAATGTGTCGGGGTTTGGAAGCTAGAGGACTGCTTTGACCAACGCTAAAATTAACTGCTTTGACCAACGCTTTAACGTGGACTGGTTTGACCAACGCTTCGCTTAGATACAATTTAATTAATGTAAGATTTTCAAAAAAAATTTTTACTTTTCAATATATTTTTTAAATAAAGAAATAAATTTTAATTTTAATTTTGTTATGTATAAAATGTTTTAGAAATAAAAATAACGTTTTCACCTTAATTTTTAGTATTATTAATGAATTTGCCTGCTGTGTTTTGTTCAATTTTTCTATAGTGCCTGCCTAACAACCTCGCTTCCGCTCCTCTCCAACTAAATATGGTTTTATTGCAATAGTAATGAAACCATATTTAGGTGGTAGGAGGGAGGATTTATAGCAAACCCATGGTTCATGAACATTAAACTCATTCATTATTATTTAAAGTAAAAATAATCGTTCAGTTTATTCAGATAATCATCGAAATCGATCGAACAAAACACGAATGCAATTTTTAGTTAAATGGAAAGAAATTCATGTATGAATGTAATAATTATGCCGGTAATTACAAAAACAATAGTTATGCCGGCGCCTATTTATAATAATTGGTCAGAACTTGGCCGAATCCATTTCCTTTTCTGGATTGCATGATAAAAGCCGTTTTGAGCTTTACTGTATCGAATGCAACAAGAAATTTTTGTATTTGAACAGAATGTGATTGGGATTGATTTTTTCATCATATTATTTGGTGTATGAACACCCACCTAACACCAGAATACCAAAAATTCGTATTCTATTCATTTTTTGGACTGTAACAATTAACGAGCATCGAAATATGAACATTAAAAGGTCAACTCTCCTCTGCCACCTCTAGTTCCAAACTTATAGTAATTTGTGAACATTTCGATTTAAAATTTAGCTAACATTAATTTAGTTAAAAAAAAGATCAAACCTCACTGGGTCAAGGAGAATACACCCTGTTCGCGCATATTGACACATAAAAAAATTCATTTAACAAATTACGGGTAATCGCACTTTTGTACAAATCTCGTACTGTTGTGTATGTTTTGTTAAATTTTGCGTGATTTTACCACAAAACCGATTAGAAACAGAAGTAATTTTAAACAAAGACTAATTTTATTAGTATGAGTAAGTGACCTTTTATTGTCTGTCTGGTGGGATGAGAATTTCGTTGGTCAATTTTTTATTGAAATAATACCTGAGTACTTCTGCGAACCTATAACAGTAGGTTCTGCGGTGCTGTAACTGAACAAATGTTGATTGGGAGCAAAAAGGTGTGACTCACTATTATACGCAACAGCGCACAAATTTATTTCCCATTCACAATAAATCTGTTCGTTGTCCGTACTGAATTTGCTATAAATTTTAACTTAAAAATAATTGTATCAAAATATTATTTGGAGGGATTTTTTTTGGAAAATTAGTTTTACCAATTTGTAGTGTGGACAATGGCCATAAGATATTATAGTTAATTATCAAAAAAAAATTTTAAAAATGCTTGAAGCGAAGCATCAAAGGTAGATTTGGGGATATAAGAAGTGTGTTAGCAGATATCTTGTATAGTACCTGCCAAAAGGATGTTATTTTTAAATAGTTTTGTTCCAAAGTTGATAGTCTTATATAAATTAGAATTTTTTTTTTAATATGAACAAATTTGGTTGAATTTTAACTTAAAAATTTAAAATTAATGAATTCACCAGAAATTTTCGACATTTTGTATCAATATGGTAAATGGACATTTGAATTTCGATAGTTGAACAGATAATAAAAATAGTACAATCAAACTTAAATGCTACTGAAAATTTAATTTGATCTAATAAAGGTCAAAATTGATGCGTCTGCGGTTGGTATTACTGCTATCAGAAGTGATACCGTCATTAAGGTTCGTCGGATAATCGGAGTAGCTTTATACTAATTTGCGGGAATGATTCGGTGAAAGGTTGAGCGGACTTTGAAAGTGCAGTGAATTCTTTTTTTTATTAGAAATTTTCGTATAAATTTCTTTTAAATTTTATTTCTTTATTGCCGAGAACTAATGACTAGTTCTCGGCAATAAAGAAATAAAATGCTTTGTGGACGCCTTTACATTTTCGAATTAATTTATTTAGACTCGTTGAAAATAAAGCAGTAGAATATACTTGATGGGTAATTGCAAGTGTAGCTAATAAAGCTGATCGAACATAACTGAAAAATAGCCATTACAAGTGGCTAAATTTTATAGCTTTCATTCGATTCTTTTAGAAAATTAAAAAGATGACTTGGAAACGATTTTTTGAGCTAAAGGGCTCCATAATGGAAAGAGTTCTGCTTAAAGAGAAATTCGGGATTAAGTAGTATTCGTTTAGGATATGGGAGATAGTAATTAAATACTACAGCAATGACATGAAGGACGACGTTGGTTGTCGAAGAGGAACTCATGCGTAAGCGCGGTATTATCCAATTCTAATTCTTCTAACTCAAAGAAGTTGCATTGGCCAGAATTTCGGAGTGGCTTTTGAGTAGACTGGTTTGGTGATGTTTGATCAATGCGTGAGAATCCCAACCTATTTGTCTACGGCAAGTTCCGAACCACAGTCGACACAAGACGGTGGGAGATCCTCATCTGCCAGTTGAACAGACCCTCTCATTGTTCGACAACCAATATCAAATGCAGTTGAGGATTGAGTCTACGCTAATACTCGTAGCATCTAAGAATTTCAATCATTTTATGGACGGAAGAATTTATCCAAAGTACTTTCGTTTTGTTAATTGCAAAATATTATTTTTTAGATTCATTCAATTTGGATGAATATCTGTTCTTTCTAGCTACACTTAAGTGAGTTTTTGTTATAGTAAAAATGATTTGTTCGATGCTGAAAACCCAATCACTTCTTAATATTGACTCATATTTAACAAGTACACGTACGTGTACAGAGAGGAGAAGACGTAAGAGTTTGCTCGCATATTTGTAATCCAAATTGGTCGAAATTACGTTTTCCGTTCTGCGGACATGTTTGTGTTGTGCTCGAAATGCGTGTCCGGCAATATTATTAGTAACTGTCATAACTGGCCGAATTAAAAAACCTTAAAAATCAGACTAGCGAGACATTCTGGGAGGCGGAAAACGTTTTGGTGGCATAGCCGTTGTCCGGTGATACCAGTTCCGTGTGACAAAATTGCCACAGCCATAAATTTATTGTCTGCTATTGACAAGAGCAGTGCTCCGTAATTCACAATCGTGCATCCACACAATTGGGGGTTTGTTGGCCGCAATTTATTTATCTAAATAATATTATATCCGCACAATTTATTACTTTAATTTTATTCATCCATCCATTCATTGTTTAAAACATATTACACATCATAGTAAAATAGTATTCGTACGGTTCATATAAAGTTCAAATACTAATTCTGAAAGTAGATTAGACATAAGTCATATAAGTATTATTAAAAAAAAAATTTCGAACATTTATACTATAGAAGTTTATCGTAAATTTGAACTTTTTTTCTTCTTAACTAAAATTAATTTAATAATTTCATGAAGCCAATTTGAAATTTTTAAAAATAAAAAAGATTTTGAAAAGATTTTTATCTATTCTCCTTGTCTTGCCCTTGTGTTTTGGAACAAAAAATAAGATACTGCTTTGTAATTGAAGAACATTATCATATGAAATTATTATACATAAATAAGATACTTTTCTCCGATAAGGTTAAATTTGTATATATATATATACAATAATATGCTGATAGGTATTTGCGTTAGTTGCATGTGAATTGAAGATAATCAAATGTATGGAAATAGAAGGAAATTTTCTAAAGAGTGCAGACAAACTCCAGGTGGAGATGTTGAATGGCTTCTTCAATAAATGTGTGTATCTAAACTGCATTATTGTTGGAGATGTTGAAGAGCACTCGAGTCGAGTACTCAAGACCCACTCGGATAAATTGTCGAGCGGTGCAGCTGGAGGACTTCTGTATGCGATTCACTGACGCAACAGCAGGGCGCTTAAATCCTCGAAGATAATGTGACAAGCCAAAACGACTATCGAATACTCTAACCATATCACACCATATGAAAGCACACAATCTTACTAAAATCTTGATCAGTGGCTAGATTGTGGGTGGTTTGTCTTAACAGCAGGTGTTTGTTGTTTAGCACATAGTTGAACACAGTTCTTATTATGCGTGTGCCTTGTCTGGGAAAATCGAATTAGTATTCCCTCTATACCTTGACTTATACTTTTAATTTCTATCTGAGCTGTAGAAGAGCAAAATAAATACTAGAACAAATGGTAAATAGTATTTAATCGTCTATCCTTACTGTCTGAGGCGTGGAGCGAAAACGATTTTACTCTCCGTTTGCATCTATTCTAATTAATGTTTCCTTTTCTATCGTCGAATTTCCACCAATACAGCTCTCCGAATTTTATATATCAGTTTGCAGCAGGCAAATATGCTCAATAATCAATCAATAGACGGAAAAGAAACATATTTTTTCCATCGTATAATATTACGAAGCGGAAAGGAAATTTCTTTCTCACGGACGAGAACTGAGAAGTGATTTTATGTCAGTCACGATAGTGGATCCCATTTGCACATCCACATTTTTCATCAAAATTACAATATCTTCACAAAATTTATTCTTATCATAAATTTTCATTTCCATTTAACATTGTCATATGGTTTCTGGCTGTGAAAATCTTATTTAAATCGTCTTAGTTTTATAAAATAAAACAATTTGTAAAGAAATTCATAAATTCTTATTTGTTTTGTTCATTTTTTTTTCTAATAAAAAAAAAAACAACAACAAATCAATAAAGATAAGAAAGCGTTTTTGTGGGCAATTTAATCTTAGATAAATTTGCTTGGATTCCCAGCTACGCATCTCTGTATAAACTAAAGATTGACTCTGGAAAAGTACGGACACCTTGACGTCTATTTACTCTGGAGTATGAAAAGTTAAAAGTGTGCGTTTGTAAATTGTTTTGACTCAAATTTAACGAATAATTTCACTTCGACCTTCAAGTTAGATAAAGTGAAATTGTCAAAATATCCTATTCTCTATACGTCCATGGCAGAAAATACATTATCAAATATTTTTTTATAAATTATGTCAATATTCAGCAGAAATAATGCTTGTATTAGAAATTTATTATTAAAATATTTCTAATTCGAAATTTTTGTTAAAGAATTTTCATTTTGACAAAAAATTCACTCTTAAAAATTATACTATTTTTTAAACAAAATAATTTTTCTAACATTTCTTAGGATTTGAACATCTTATAGAAGTAGTTCAGTTGGATTGTTAATTATTCTAACAAATAAATTCAAATATTGAAGAATAATAAATTAAAATAAAAAATAAAAATACATACTTTATCTCATGTTTCGGTAATTTGATGCATTAGACTATGTCAGCAAAAAAATCCTTCCAAAAGAGTATACAAAATATTGTTTTTTTTTTAAAATTTTTAATTATCCTAAATATCTTCTGCAAATACAAACAATTTTTTCAAAACTATTCCAAATCTGATATATTTATTTAATATGTTAAGAGGATTGTACTTTCATTGATAACGAATTCAGGTGTACACCAACATTTTCACAATAAGCAATAGGCTGTAGGTAAAAATAGTCTTTGTTTGAATAAATGGAAATATTTTAAATATATTTTAGTTTTGCATCTTAAATTTATCTGATATTTGAACGTATGTGTAGTTAAAAGAATAGCAATGTTGATAATAAATAGCGTGAGATACATAGCAAAGAAAGTTTGTTAGTGAAATGTTTTTATTTTTAAAATATATTTTTAAGTGGTTTATTCGAAATAAAAATAATTTTAATTATGATGATTTGCATAATAATTTAAAATAAAAATTGAGATCTAAAAATAAAAAAACAAAAATTTATGATTTTATGGATTTGAAAATATTAATTAAGCGAAATTTTCTCTTACTAAGAAAATTAAGTCTTAGAAAACTGTCCATTCTAACTAATTAGGCTTACTAATTTCAGCAAATCTTTATAAAGAAAAATTATTTTAACTGTTTTAAATAATATCAAAGTATTTATGGAATTATGCATATTTCTATAAAATTTTAAAGTAGGTCATAAAGGTAGCTTTTTGAATTGACGTCTAATTAGATGCTTATAGGCAAAGAGTGATGAAATGGCAAGCATTTCTTTAATTGCATTATTTTCTGTTCATTTGTGATCATATTCCCTATTCATAGTACTGACAAAATCGATAATGTAATAATTGTGCTTGAGCAAAGCTAACACAACTTTCTCCTTTACGATATTACGAAATAAATGGTCAAAAACATAACCAAATAGAAAGAAAGTATTCAGTATAAAATTTGATAACATTTTAGTATGCAAAAAATTAAAAAAAAAATGAATTTTTTTTTGGTTTGGAAAAATTTATAGGAAAAAGAGGTTGTATAGTATTAAAAAGATACTAAAGTGAAATTTTCGATGAAAGCGTGAAAAGAAATTAAAAAAAACCTAATGGCCACTGATTGTAAAAAAAAAAAACGCATCTCTAAATATTTACTTTATTATATATTTTATGTTTATAAATTAAATTTATCGTATTGCGTAAGTACTTTTTCTTAAATTTCGTATAACAACTATTAAAAAATAAAAAAAATTTATTCAATTATATTTAAGATTATTGTTGGGTATGGAGAGCGGAATAGATTTGGTAATATAATGACTATAATAACAAAGTTAAAAATATCTAATAATAAATATCTGTCTTGGGTGTTTTTATTTTTTCTTAATAAAAAAGAATTGACAGTTTTGTGAAAAAGGGAAAATATATTTGGGAATTTTTGGCACTGTTTATTAAAATGTAATTTTTTTTTACTTTACGTACGAGCAAAAAGAATTTCTTTTCTTGGCGGTTATTTATTTTTCCCAAAATCGTTTATTATAATATATTTCCGACATTAATTGCTGCCAACGTTAATAATATATAAATTCAATTTGTTACCATCTGTTCCTGTTAGTTAGAGCTGAAAAGAAAAATTTCTTTTAATTATATTCTAATATAAAAAAAAGAACATTTTATTTTACGTATTATCTCTGAACAATATTTTTTTGCGCATTATTTGAAAAACAAAAAACCTTAACTTACGTAGTATTTTTTTTTTGAACTAATAACAAAATAAAAATAGATATTTTTGTGTTTTTTTTTATGGGAAACATAATTTTTAACATATTTTGAATTTTGTTTAATTAGAGTCTTATTACACATATTATCAAATGATTAACTTTTTACATGACTGTCTTAAATACGGTTTTTGAGGCGTGAGGGGCTTAAATTCGTAAGTTTTCACGTGACTATCTTAAATTCGGTTTCATTATCTACGTTTAGTATTAATAGTCTAGTCGGTCGACTACCGTAATACCAATTCAAAAGTAATTCGGTAATTGAATGTCATTTGAATCTGTTGTCAGATGATGTTCCTAATAATATCACATAATAAACGACCTTATCGAGAATATTATCATTTTGGTTATGTAAATCAAATTTTGCTAATACTTTTAACAGTTCAAAAGTCTTCGTTTTTATTATTTTTACCAGCATTTTTAATAATTTTATTTTATTTTGCCTTTAAATACTCACCGTGCTAGCATTTATTTTGAAGTGTATATTGCTGGTATTTATTTTTAGATTATATGTGTAAAGTAAGCTTTGTTGAATATATATAGTACGCTTTAAAATTATTGTAATATTAAAATTTGCCTGAAATTGGATACGTAATAAAAATATGGTATTAATCACCAATTTATGATAAGAAAATAAAAATGAAGGCGTTATTATAAATATTTTTTATTTCAATTTTATTGATTTTTATTTTTAATTGTCGAATAAATTTTATGGCAATCTCTGAAGATTCACCCACACTCATATCGTATAAAAGATGTGATTTTTATTTTGAAACCTATTGTAAATTTTTTATACACTGTGCTCTAGTTACGCCCAGTTGCTCTTAATAAATAAAAAGTTGCTAAAAATTAAAAACAAAATCAAACATGCTATCAAGTGTGGGTGGCAATTTTAATAATTATGTTCAAAACAATATAATTTGGCAATGCAGAACTGAGTCATTTAATATAATGAAATTATTTTTTATATGAAAATGGCGAATTTAGTTTTTATTTTTTAATATAAAAACTAAATTCGCCATTTTTACAAAATTGTCAAAATTAGTGAAAGTTTTCGCTGATCCAGGTAAGAGGAGTATTTCTAGGTCATATCAGACATTTTGACAGATCAAAAACAATTGAATCTTTGGGGGGAAAAAAAGTCAAAACTATTGTAATTTTATCAAATAAAAAAAATTAAAAAAAATACCAAAAAAACCTCAAAACTCATTAAAAATTAATGAATAATTTTTCTTGACAGAATTTAGTGAAAATGTTACCTGAGTTAGCGACACTAAGACGTGGTCAAGCTAAGCTGCCTTTTAAATGTCTCCAAATGTCCTTACTTGTCTGCCATGGTGCTTTTAAATTTATATTTAAGTATGAAAACGTTATAAAAAATGACAATAATGAAAATATAAAATAATCTAAGAATTATTCATAGAAAAATATACTTTGAATATCACTTTCTCTAAAATGATATATTACCGCAAAATGTTGGTAAAAGAAAAAAAATATTTTTGTTGTTGTTTTTTTTTAAATTTACATAAAAATTTAATAAATAAATTTAAACTTTTCGACTTGAACATGTTGAAATTCCTGTCGACTATTTCTATCCTTACTTGGCAAAATGTTAAGTTAGGTTGGCGCCAAAACCATTCTTGGTTTCCTGTTTTTTTGTGCTTCTGTTTTGAACAAATCAAAAAAACAATTCTCAACAATGCAAAATGTCACAATTTTTATCCCTAAAATAATGCATAAAATTGTTTTCTGTAGATTTTTTTCTTACTACTTAATTGTACCCACTACATTTTGTTCATTCATATGTGTGTGGTTAAATATACCATATAAAACTCAAGCATACATGCCCTGAAAACCTTTATTTCTGAATCGTATCTCTTCTTAAATACTTCTATTAAAAAGATTTATGACAAACATGTTTGGATGCCAAACCATTGGAGTCCATCCATACAAGTGCACTATAGTTTGGTTAGCTGTATACGTTGATGGCCTATATTAGGTGGCAATAGAGAAAGAATAGTGAACATAATAGAGTCAGTGGTTGTAACCTGCTCATTGTATACACCTGGTTTTGTATAAGTGCCATATCAAATTCAGGGTAAAATCAGAAATTATATCGTTTGATATTGCAAAACACAAAACACGTGCAATCTTATAATTTGGTCATTTGCCAATTGCTCGTTGTTGGTGGTTGTAAAATTAATATAAGTTTTGGCCTAGGCTTTGAAAATGTCCACACAAATACATACATATATATATAATGACTAACTACATAAGTGATTGTTATTGTAAACATTGCCAATTTTAAAAACTATCGCCATGGTAGGTCAGATGATTCTTCTGGTAGAGGCCTAGCTGGTGCGAAATTTTGTATTTTGTTTTATTGAAAAAGTGAATTTTGTAGTGATTGCTCAAACGATCTATATAATTGCACGTATTCGCAGTTAGATTTACGTAGATACGTGTGCAAGGTCAGACAGTTTGACCATGCCTGATTCGCATTCCATAAATTCCTGCCGACAGTATATAATCGCAATTGTCTCTCATAAGTAGTTGAGATATATTGGTACACGTCTTACTGTCTAAACATGAATTTTGGAATTTCCAAGGAGACCAGGACCTAACCGTCGTTATTGTATCGATTCCAGAGTTCACAATAACTCCTTTTTCTGCGGTTTTGTTTAAACTAATTTCAAATTAGTTTCTAGCAAATTCGACCAGATATTTTTTTTCAAATTTCGAAAAATTCTATTCTAATTTCAGGATCTTGTTGATATTATGACAATGTGTTTTTTCATGTACGATTTTAGGTAGTTACATCTATGCATTTAAATAATCTTGATGTATTCATGCCTATTGCACAATAAGATTTTTTGTGTGCGATTTCTAAAGAGAAAGTTTCAAATGTAATTATTAGTAAATTTACTTTCATTAATAGATTACAGAAGAAAAATCTCCATATGCGAATGTATATTAGGTTTTTGAAGGTAAAATATATGTGCGGAGATTCATTTACTTGAAGTAGTAGTACTGAAATTACTGGAGAAAGTTCATGTTTTTCCGTACATCGTATTCGCAATTAGAGTTCACATGCGTAACAAAAAATTTTTAAAAATTACATAATTAGACTGTATGTTAAGTTCTAAACCTAAAATTGTAAATTCTTAATGCCACGTCGATTTAGACAATTCGACAACAACGAAAGGGGAAACCCTGTTTATGTCACTAGATGGAACTGAACTTATCACTACTGCGTACCAGATGCAGACTCTCAAAAATCGCTAAATCATGGCACATAAGTGTTTTTTTTTCTAAATAGATTTGCTTAGATGAATCTAGGTATAAACTAGTATGCAACAATTTACGAGTATTATATTAATTGCGTTGTTACTTAAAATTCAAATCAAGAAATACATAGAACATACCATTAATAATCCTATAAATCATAAATGTATTAAAGTTTAGGTAAACTTTTATTAATTTTTTTTTTTGGGAATCATTTATTAAAATTGGTGCAGCTCAAAGTATATTTAAAAATAAAGTCTAAAATATTCTACAATAATTTTGCTATTTATCAGTTATTTTTAAAATATTGATAATTTGTAATTATTAATATTTTTAATTTAAGTATTAATTTAATTTTTGTATAAGAATTGTCGCTTTTATTGTGCAAATATATATAATTTTTGTATAAGAATTGTCAAGTAATTGTGCAATGCGTGAAAAAAAGTCTCAACTAAATCCCTTAATAATGATGTTGCAGGGTTTATGTGCATGAATTTTTATCAGTTCGAAAAGTTGAACATTTGTAATCAGTGCATTGTTTATGAGTGAATGTTAGAACCCATAGGTTCAATAATTTACTCTTTTGCTGCAGATATCTTTTGTCGAAACCACTTATTGAAAATATTTGAGAGATGTAAAATTTTCAAAATTACATTTTTCTAATGCTAACGAGGAGATTTGTATTTGTCTTCGCGATATGATTGGGGCTAACCGCATGTCCACCAATTTTGAATGTTGACCAAATCAGGTTAACTCGTTGTGGTGAAACTCGAGCGACTTTCTCGAAGACATTTTTGATATTAAGTTGATATGTAAACGTGACTAATACGTAATATTTTATTGCTGAGTCATCTCATAGTCATTTTATTGATGTTCTTGCCATCAAATTGAAAATAATATCGAAAATATACGAAAACAACTGAAATAAATACTTGAGCCAATAACAAGTAATTAGTAATCATTACATTCATGATGATGATTCAAAACTAAATGACAAATTGGGTTATCGTTTTTTAATATGAATTACAAATAAATACAAATAGAATTATTCTATTTTATTACAAGAAAAGTGCTTATAATCATATTATTGTAGTACTAAAACTTATAACATTTTTATATTTATAGGTTTTTTAATAGTTTTTGTAAGACTACCATATATAAAATTCAAATTCATATTAACTTATTGTTTTTAAGCAGTAATGTTAACATGTATGAATATTATAATTTCATTTTGTTTTTATTATAATTTAATCTATTTGTCTATATGGAGTTGAATGTTGAAGTTGAATTTTATCCTATTATTAAGTATATTGAATAAGAATCGTAATTTGGTGAGAGGATCGATCTCACCAAATTACGATCATACGGACGAGTAAAATGCACTTTATTATAGATAAGTAAAAATTGAGACAATTTTCCTAAATGTTAAAGTGTTTTTAAATCGAGTTGATAAATGGCATTGTATATATTTTTAAGAAAGAATACTGAACTAACACTCACAATTCGGTAAAAATGATAGTATTCTTTTCATGTGGTTGCCGCAGTTAGTTTTTGGAATTTTTTTTTAAATTTAAATTTATTCTTATTATTAATTTTTATATTTTTTTAAGCAAATAAAATTTTGAAATCTAAAGATTTTGGGAAAATGTGTTTAAAACAATTGAATGGATTTTTGATTACAGAACAAATACTTATTAATTATTGACATATATTATTTAAAATACCTTAAGTTCTAAATTTTCTACGCATCTTGTAAGCAAGTTGCTCTATACAATAATTAAGCTTAATTTAATATGATTTATTGATGTTCCTCGATTCCGAAAACCAAATTATTCAATTAAATATTCTATTATTAAATCGATTGAAATTTCCAATTGGAATTTCTATTATTATTGTTCGTGCCTTCGAAGGCATTATTCTTTTTGACATCGAAATATCAATCGATAGAATTAAATACGATGCCTCTATTTAAACTAGAATGGAATGTTAATAAATATATTTTTAAATTAAACAAATTAGAATGTTATCGATTCCGTTCTAAAAAAAAAATCCAATTTATATTTTTAGGAATATTTTTTCTAAATTTCGTATCTGTTTCTGTAGCTAACGATAGCCAATTTCGATCAATACATTCGATAATAAACGTCTGCTCTATGAAAAAAAAATGCGCATATAACGAAATGTGTAATCCTTTGAGTATAAAATGATAAAACAATCTGGTTTTGATATTCGTTTTTGTATATACGCGTATATATCCTCGTAGATAGTAGGTTTACAAACTATGATAATTATGATTTAATGTACTTTTAATGGCAGCAGGTGAATGTTCCCATACAAAATTTATATGAAACTAAAGTCAAATCATGTTCGTTTAGATTAAATTGAATACAAATTTTGTTAAGTGCACGTGATAATAATATAAGCTCATTTATAATCCAAAATAGAAACAAAAATATGATGAAAATATATATGGTAAGGGAAATGTACAATAGTGTGCGTTGAACTCAATTAATTTGTCGATTAAAACTTCCCAATCACTAAACAGCTTCTTATTTTCACTCTGTAATTAGTCCTCCCAGTGGCAATAAAATTTTTTTTTTTTTTTTGAATATGTATCACTAAATAAACGACAAAAAGGCATTTCATGATTTTCCCAAAGTGTTAGCGGTGGTTACCACTAATTGTTATTGATGGAAATTTCGTGTGTCATTCCTTCGAAAGGAGAAACCGCGAAAAGGAAGAATCTACCGAGGAATAAATTGTGGTTCGAAGGTATAAAGTAAATGACTTTTATTCTTCATAAAAATGAAATTGCTAGGAGCAATAAAAGTGGCTATTTTATGAATAATAGTCGAGAATTTCTCATACACTAGAGTATAGGCAGGCCATTGTTTTGTGGAAGGGATCACTCAATAGTCCGCCGATTAGGATTTTCGTCGAAACCGTAGATAGTATGGGTAGGATGGGAATGGTTGAATAGAATTTATTTTATTTAATATCTAGACGTAGAATTTCCTTTTTAGTCATTCTGTGCATATAAAATGTGAATACTTTTGTAGGAGACCCTGACAATAAATTGTTTACCAATACTTTGATACTTGTTCGATTGAATTTTTCGTATGATTCAGACATCCAGGAGGCTATATAATGTGTGGTGGGTGGGCATCGACTCGAGAGTTTTTTGTTCTCTTATTATATTATTATTTATTAAACAGGCCGGTTTGGATAATATGACTGCTTACTCTTAATTTTAGATCATTTTCAAAGACATTGATAATCGACAAATAATTTTGTTACCAATCATTTTGTAAAAAAAAATAATCTTTATTGATAATAGGTGGTCGATTTTTTAATTGATGTAATGGACGCATTTGTTTTTTAATGAATGTACATATAATATTTCTTCACATCATTATGAGTAGATATTGATAGATGAACTTTTTGATTTAATTATTTATGAAATTTCGAATTGAATAAATTAATTGTTAAATCATATAATAATAGAAGTAGGCCATTAGGAGTACAGGTGTACGTGAATATGTCCCTATTACTAAAAGGACTAAAGATGATCTAGTCATATTGGCTTGGCGTGACTTATCCATTAAAATATGTTTAATAGATTTTCCGCCCACATGGTTATATCGTTAACATTTTCGTAATTACTCTACTTCAAGGTCATTGTGGCTTACTCGCTATTACTCATATTAAAGACTAAACACTAATGAAACTGCTTAATTTTCTTCCTTTTTTTTGTTGGTTGTTAAAGCATACCACATACACACCTGCTGTTATCCTAATAACTTAAAAAAAATTCATAAATTGTTTGTCTGCATGTCAAAAATAATTTGCGCTGATTTCATATATACATTTTACGCACAGCAGTTATTCACTATCTCCAATATTTCACTATTACTGCTTAAATATTATGCAAAACTCACGAGATTAACATATTCAATATAAAATTATTACAATATCACGTAAGGTAAGGTAAGTATAATAATAAAATGTACGATATGACATTGAAATAATAATAGGATATTAAAAACCAATTAATTTAGGTATAAAATATTAATACGATATTTTTGAAAGTTTTTGTTTTATTTCAATCATAAACATAAAATGAAAATAGAATATTAAAAGCCATATAAAATATTTATATAAAAAATTCAATTTTCAGGATTTTAAAATTATTTTCATATAGAAAAAAAACCATTTTTTTTTTGAAAAAATTATAATAATAATTTAAATGTGATATTTGAAAATAAAACTATTAGATTGCCCAAGAAGTAAAAAAGAATTCAAAAAAATTCTAAATAAATTTTCAATGTTCCTATTAAATAATTATAAATTTTAAATGCCACCGCGACTGCAAGTTCGTCCACCAGCCAGTTATTGACAGTCGATGGATCATTGTGAATTAGAAAAGGGGAAATTTCTCATCTATTGTATCTCTCACGCCCTCCGCTCTAACAGCGTAAATCATGTTTTTCTCTTTATTAGAAATGTCAACATTTTCATCTCAAGAAAACAAAGCAGCTGTGGGCAGTTACAGAAAAGGTGTTGATTGAGTATTGTAGAAGGCGGGATATTTATTATTTCTGATCTATCATTGATTATCAATAATAAAAATTGCAAGTAGTAAAGTTTTGTTTTATTAAAATATATTATATTTAAGTCATAGATATAAATGCACATTAGTACGAATAAGGTTTTAGTTAGCAAATTAATAGAAATCTTGGTGGAACATTTTTTCCGTTACGGTTTGTGTTGTGTACCACTTAACATAAGAACATTTTTATTATATGGTACGTGTATGTGTTTGTTTGTTGGGGAAGAAGTAATTTTTGGAAACGAATGTCCAGCTGTCTATGCAATTTGAAATTTTCACTATCCTAACGTTCATTTTAAATCAGAAGTTCGTTGGCAATAAGTTGAAGCGGTAGTGTAAATCGTTAAGGTACCTAAAATAATTTTGATAATATTTTTCTTCTATTAAAATAGTGTTCACTCAATTGGGGTTGAATTTTGTTTTTAGATGTCGTCTTTTATTAATACTAATAATCATCAGCGTTTATTGGAGGAGAGTTTTGTTGAGTTTATCCATGAAAAGATAGCGGAATTTAACATATCGGGACGCAAGAGCTTAGAGTTTCCGTCGTTTTTAACTCCAAGGCAACATTACCTTGTTGAACAAATTGCTAATGGAGCAAATTTAAGGACTCGAGTTATTTTAAAAAATAATGTTAATCATATAGTCGTATATAAGAAAAATTCGATGACACTGCTTGAGGAAATTCCATTAGAGCTTTCAGATGAATCAAGAAGACTGTTGAAAGATTTTCTTAACAATTACCCAGTCAACGAGAAGGAGATACACGATGTACGGTCTAGCAATGAAAAGTCAAGTCAGCCGAAACCAGCGAAGGATTTTTCAGCTCGAATGGCAACAATCGGACGCAGTGTTGGATGTCAAGTAAAAATTGTACCTCCGCCAGCGATTGAAAAAAAAACGAACAGAATCATAGAGACCTGCAAATTGGATATTTTGGAGAAAATTGCGGAACATCGAGTGGTTATAGTATGCGGCCGTTCTGGATCAGGCAAATCAACTTTACTTCCAAAGTACATACTTGAGGAGGCAACTAAACAGAATGCTCATTGCCAGATTCTTAGCGCCCAAGTTCACAGTATTAGTGCAATTTCGTGCAGTGAGACTGTCGCCAAGATACGTAATGAACAAGTCGGTTCCACTGTCGGCTACCAAGTGCATTTGGAAAGTAAGTCCAGTGCATGTACGAATTTACTTTACACAACCTCAAGCTTCCTTCTTCGCTGTTTGATTGGTAGCTCCAGTGGCAGTGACAATGATAATGAGAATGTCAACGGAATTGGCCTTAGTATGCTTTCAAGCATTACCCACATCATTATAGACGATATGCACATTAGAGATGCGCACACGGACATTCTACTGTTAAGAATGAAATACATTCTTCAGCAGTTTAATTTCAAACTCATAATACTTACCGATAGAATGGATTTGTATCAGTTGCAAACGTTTGTTAAAAATAACGTTATGATCGAAATCAGCGAAGTCGTCGAGCTGGCCTCAACGAATTACTTTGAAGATATTTTTTACATGATGAACGTTCAGACGAACAATTTACTCCTCGACAAGTTACTGGACGACTGCATTTATATCGGAAGTTTAAAGTGTTTCGATCAGTTGATTTCCGCCATCGAAGATGGGATAATCTCTGTGAATAGTTGTCATTCGAAAACGCAATTTACGCCTCTAATTGTGGCTGCTTATCAGAATCGTTTGGAAGTCGTCCAGAAACTAATCGAATTGGGCGCCTATGTACTTGCATGTGACTGCAATCAGAAAAGCGCTTTGAACTGGGCGCGCGAGAAAAATCATTTATTATGCATTCAATATTTAAGTGAAGTCATATTAAAGAAGACTGCGATGCCATTAAAAAATGCTCGACTACGCAATTCAGAGGTTGCGCAACATTTAAGCATTATTAGATGGCTATACGAGAAAATGAGTGTGAAGAAAATTTTATATTTTCTTCCAAGCTACTATCATATTATAAAGCTAAAGAATGCCTTGGAGGAATATTGTAAAAATGAGAGTATACCTATCGGAGTGCATACAATTCACGAGAATATGGCTGTTGTTGACTACAAGAAACTGAAAATCTGTCTGGAAAATGAACGTTGTAAGACAGTCATCCTCGGAACTGAATTGGCGGAGACCTTGATTAGCAGAAACGATGTCGATGTTGTAATTGATACTGGAGTGGTGGTAAAAAAAATTTACAATCCATTTAATGATTGCTACGAAGAGAAATTTGCGTGGATATCAAAATCCCAAGTCAGACGCCGTTTAATTTTGGCAAAAACTGGTGGCAAGTTCTTGTGTCTATATTCCAAGCAGGAATATTCGGCATTCAACGAGATGGATGAACCAGAAATTTTAAGAATCAGACTGGATAAATTGTGCCTCACTATGAGGGTGACACTATCGATTATTCAAATAAAAGAGAATCTCGCGAATGTGATGGACAGACCGTCTGATTTGGCAATTGATCGGTCTCTTGATTATTTGAAAAAAATAGGTGCTCTCGATGCACTAGGTGGAATTACATCGTTGGGAGTAAAACTTATCAACATCCCGTTGAGCCTTCATTTGGCAAAGGCGGTGATTTCCAGTGTTGTTCTACAATGCATGGACCCGGTAGTCACCATTGCGGTTGCCTTGGAATATGGGGAGTGGATGTTGAGAGACTGTTCGCCAAGTTGTCGCGAATTATTATCGGAGGACGCTTGTAGCGATCATTTTATTCTACTTCGGCTATTTCAGAAATGGCAAAATAGTGAATTGAATAGCCCGTCCAGTAGCATTGATCCAGCCATCGAATGTGCACTAGAAACAATTTGTTTAAAGCGTGCAGAAATTGTAGCAAGCCTGCGTGCGTGCAGTCTTATACATTCGACTGGTTATATGAGCATGCAATACATCAATATGAAAGTTGAGAATTGGGCGCTCATTAAGGCCTGCTTACTGATAGGACTATATCCAAATATTTGTTTACGAGAAAATGGAAATACTGCATCGTTGAAATATTTCCAAGAGCTGCCGGATATAACATTATCGGCTGATTCCACTCTTAGTAACCGCACTTTCTCCGATAACATGAATATTTCGGAACAAAATCCACAATCCACATTAACTTCTTATCCTCCCACAAATTGGATAGTTTTTAGCGAGAAAATGAATATTGAAAATTATATTCAATTCAAGTGCAATAGCATAATTACACCTCTGACAATTGCTCTATTCGCTGGTCCATCCTATGTCTCCGAAGAAGACGCACTAACACCGTATTCGGTAGATGAGTCGAATTTTTCATGGGACCATTCAAGAAAACAATTTTCTAGATTTACTATTGACGAATGGACATCGTTTATTATTACTAGTGAAGATGCGGTTCTCCTGTTGCAATGCAAGCAAAAATTTCTCAGCTTATTTACATTAATTCTATCATCAGCATCAGATGGGCAAAAGATGCGAAAAATCCGCCACTACTTAAATATTAAATTAAAAATTGTCCAAACTTTGAGCGATCTGATGCGTCTTGAAGATGTCATGCAGAATTTATATTGTCCACAAAAAGTAGGCGAAAGACCAAAAGCAATCCAAAACAGAATGGAGGTTGACAGGAACTCGGAGCAGCTTGTGTGCAAGCACGATGTAGCCAATGTCGAGAATGAAATATACTTTTTTGCCATACCAGTTGCATCTACAATCAACGATCAATTTCACATTTCTAAATCTGCTTTTAAAATAATCTATCAGAAATATAAATCTGCAAGTATCCTATTAAAAACACCACTCATCTCTTCAGATATTACAATAAAGATATTTTTCGTGTTTGATAATTATATCCAAACTGTGGTTCGGTTTGTCGAACATAATGGCATGTACTCTTTGGAGAAGATTCGGGACTTCAATATTCCTGTTGGCCAGTTAAAGTAATTATTCAGAAAAAAAGCGATTAATTGACATTGGTAAAATCTAATCGGACATTTTTTCAATTCTATTACAGGTCTATTTACAAACAGTGTAACGAAGAATATGTAGAATATTCTGATGGTCAAGAATTGAAATTAAATATTGGAAAAATGATTTTTCAAATAATGCACGAAGGTAATTTCGATGAAACGTCGAGTCAAATGGGAAGACTGTAATGTCATTAAATAATCTTGATAGAATATTTAATTTTCGTACTTAGTTCTTATTAAGGTTGTTAGCATAAATTAAAAAAAATTGAAATACATGATGTAAATTTTTTATATTGTAAATAAATTTAAATATTTTTTGTTAATAAAATGATATTTTTATTGTTTTCCTACGAGTTTATAACGAATTCGTGCAATCCATATCTCACTACCGAATTTAGTTTGAAAATAAACTGATCGAATTCATTGCTTCATTTAATAAAGTATAATTTTGGTATTTGCTGTGAATTTACAGTTTTATCGTAATTTTCTCTATAAACGTTGGTGGACTTTTAAATTGTCAAAATTTATTAATATGTCATCCAACAATGTGAAGTTGGATGCATATTCTCGGCGCTTTCAGTACTACACAGGTCAAAATAATTCTAACAGTCAAATTAAATTTAAAACTTGCGCTTTATTTTCTGTGATAAAAGATTATTAACTGTTATGTTGTATATATAAACCTTAAGCAAGTGTACAGCCATCTATGCCATTGCCATTGATATTGCACAAATAAAAATAAATTAACTTGAATTTATTTTATTTTTCATCTATTTTTATTTTACATAAATCAATTATTTTTTATTTTAATTAAAAAAGGTCTTTAACATATTAAATTTTGTGTCATTTTTTTATTTAAAATATTAATGAAATTTAATTTATAGAACGTAAAGTATATTAAAACGGTAAATAAAATTAAATGGAATTTTAGTATTTAAAAAATAATAAAATAATAATTTTAGATAAATTTTTCTAATCAATCTTAAGTATTACTTTAATCAAAGTAAAATATAAAATGTGTTATGGTAGCCTTATTGACGATTTGATCGTTACCAAAGAGGTGGCGCACAAATCAGTAAGGCCATGCATGGCTTAGATTATAGAAGAACTGGATAAGCCTCTGCACAAAAATTGTGGCACAATTTTGTTGGCAATACATTTGTAGAACGCACACACATGCAACATAACAGAAACGGCGTAAATCATTGGGGGCCAATTTTAATCTTCAGTATTCGATTGATAATAAACAAATAGATTTTTTTAATATTTCGGTCTTTGTTGTTTGATGGAATTAGTTTTGGAAATTTGCAATAAAACATATTTAAAAAATTATTTATTTATTTATTATATTTTCATAATAATATTAAAACAGAATTACAAAGTTGAAGGGTATATAGAAATATAAATTGCAAGTTTTCTGATTATATCAAAACTATTATGAGCACAAATAAAAATCCATTCCAAAAATGTAAAATGAATTAAATGAGAGAATATGATATTATGTTTATGTTCAAATAAAACCACAACGCCACTTAGTAAATATTAATTTTAATGTTAAACAAGCATAAGTAGATGCAAAAAGCTTCATTATAATATACAGTATGTATTTGTTAACTGAAATGGTAGTTAAATAATTAATAACTAAGATTCTAAAAAATTAAAAACTATTATTTAGTAAATGCATTATAATATGGACTAATAGAGCAAGCGAAAGCACAAATGCAAACAAATTTATTTAAATATGAAACTTACCGAATATACTTTATTTATGGCATTTTAACACAAGAAAAATAACAATGGAAAACAGACTTACCCACACTTTACATACACCGGCACTGAACTATTTTCTGGTAAACATTGAACTGTCAACATCGCATTTGTTTACATTTATTGAATGCCGAACTCTTCACTTTTTGGACAAAATAAATCACTAAAAGCCATTTAGGCACATTACAAATTAAATCTTTGTTATTTTGTTTAGTCAAAATGAAGATGTCAACTTACCGAAAGAAAGAAATTCCCGGTTTCCTCATTTCGTCGAATTTCTAGCAACCTTTCATAAAACAATTAATTTTCTGAAATAAAAACTTAGTATTAAGTTTTATTAACAATATAAATATTTATAAAAATACTTACTTTTTCGTAAATACTTCAAAATAGATAAAAACTACACTTTTACTTGCACTTTCCGATGTGACAAAATACGAGTAACAACTTGAAAAATGACAAGAATAGTGCATTATTTCGGTATGTTATCACTTTCATGGAGAATGGCGTGTTTTAAAACTCTCCGAAAGTCTACAAAATTGAGGCGCTCTATATTTGATTGATATTTACGAAAAGAATAATAAACCTAAAATAGAATTCCATTTCATATCAAAAGATTGTACAAAAAATAAGAATTACCTATCGTTGCGTTTAAATTGTATTTTTGTTTTCAATAAGTGAATTAAAATGAATATAAATTATGCTTTTGCAATTTAATAAATTTATATAATATAACGACAACTAGATGGCAGTGGGTGTCATGTTTACATAAAAAATCTACACAAAAATATCCCTTTATTGCCATTTCTCGCCGCTTGGCAATAATTTCTACACAAAATTGCGTATACATATACGGTAAGGGCCTATCCAGGTATCCTTTAATCTAAGGGCACGCCATACTTTTTTTTTATGAGTTTGACGTCTGTATAGAGGCCTATGGTGACAGTGCTTTATCGGAAACAACGTGCCGAGATTTGTTTCGTCGGTTCGAAGACGGCAATTTTGACTTGTGAAAATCGGCCTAGGAAGGTTGAGGACCATCAATTGCAGGCTCTTTTGATACTCAATCGCAAAAAATGCTCACGGAGCAATTAGGTGTTACTCAACCAGCCATTTCCATGCATCTGCGTTCCATGGGGAAGATTGGAAGGATCGGAAAATGGGTGCCGCATGAATTGAACGATAGGCATATGGAGCGACGCCAAAACACATGCGAAATCTTGCTCGCCAGACAAAAAAGAAAGTCGTTCCTGCATCGGATTGTGACAGGCGATGAAAAGTGCATATATTTCGAGAATCCTAAACGCAAGAAATCGTGGGTTGATCCCCGCTAACCATCAACATCTTTCCCGAGACCAAATCGCTTCGGACGGAAGACGATGCTGTGTGTTTGTTGGGATAAGCAGCATATCGTCTACTATGAGATGTTGAAACCTGGTGAAACTATCAATACCCACCGCTAACCACCAACAACTGATCAAATTGCACCCTGCTCTGTGTGAAAAAAAAACGGATTATCAACAAAGACATGACAAGCTGATTTTCCTCCACGACAACACACCATCGCACACGTCAAAAATGGTCCGAAACTACTTAGAGACACTCAACTGGGAGGTGCTACCCCACCCCTCCTATTCCCAAACCTGGCCCCTTCCGACCACCACCTGTTCTCGTCGATGGGCCACGCGCTCGCTGAGCAGCACTTCGAGTCTTACGAAGACGTCCGAAAATGGCTTGATGAGTGGTTTGCCTCAAAAGAGAAGGAATTTTTTTGGCGTGGTATCCAGAAATTACCTGAGAGATGAAAAAAATGGGTAGCTAGCGAGGGCAAGTACTTTGAATAAATTCGTTTTTGCTTTCTATAAAAACAACATGTTTTTTTTGACTTAAAAACAGCGGATTTAAGCTTATACACCTGGTACAGCTTGAGAGTTGAAAAAATTCAGGTGTTAAAAATAATAATGGGTTTGGCGACAATATACAATTTTTATTATTTTTGTCTGTAATTAGGAAATGTTTTTTTTTGTTATGCTCACCGACATCTCATTTTATTACTACTGCGAATGGCATCGTCTGTTTAACTTTATTGTTTCTTTTCATATATAAATTTGTATTTTCATATATTGAACAATTAAATTGTAGAGTATTTAAATATGTATATAAGTATTTTTACATGCATTTTAGTGCAAGTAAAATATGTAAACTTGCTCATAGCGTGTGATATGCCAGAAGCACGTGCAGTTATCTATTTTTGTCTCGAAACTGCATTCTTGTGCTGAATCTAAAAAAAAAACCATTTATTTACACTGTAAACTATTTATAAAATAATTGTGTAAAATTTATTTTTAAGTAAATGCCAGAAGAAACTTAAACAAATACAAAATTCTTATTTGTATTAATTGTAAATAAATAAAATATCGTAGATGAAATTTTCTAATCAACTTTTTCCTATGAGTGAAATTGAATTTTGTTCTTCCAGTTCTTATGCCATTTGCATGGCGTTGTGATTTTATTTATTCATCGGATATAAGAACAAACTCAAATTAAAGTTGATTTTCACTGCCCATTGTTAAAAATTGAAAGTTCTCCTCGTAAATATAAAAATGAAAAAAATTTAAAATTCCAAAAAAAATTGTTTTTCTCAAGTCATTCTCGTTTGAATGCTTTATTGTCTGTAAAAAAGGTGATAGATTGCATAGTTCAGTTGAGCCGAAATTTTATTTTGCATGTCATTATATTAGGTGAGTATTTACTGTGCCAAAAAAAAAAAAATAAGAAAACGAATCTTCTTCGAACACAGTTTCTTTTATGTCGTTTTTATGCACACACTTAAGAGAGAAAATATTTTCAGTATCTTACAAGTTGAAAGAAAACATATTTAACGATCTACTTTGGCAATAAGGAAAATGTGTAGTGAAACATTAAAAAAATGTAAAATTTTCAATAATACCTAACAACAGTAACAATTGCCATACTATACATACGAGTATATTCTTGCCGAGCATCTTATGTTAAATGCATTCTAAAAAGAAGGATAATTTAGTACCTGTTCAATGCTTTTAGTGGTTTATTCTATTTTTGCCTCTTTGTTGTTTTTTTTACCATCCTAATTTTTCGTTCGAAAAAATGCAAAAAAAGCCTAAGACAGAAAGCTGTTCTTTATTTTATAATAAAAAAATTGAATTTTGTATTCGTGAAGATTTTAATTTATTTCTTTTTCACCGAACAAAAAGCACAAAATCCACGGCATCCCCCTCTCCCCCCCAAAAAGTGGAAGATATGTAATGAATTTTGTAAGGGGAGAACACCACTAGGTGGATTAATTTAAACCACATATTTCAGTGCTTTGTTTTTTACGATACTAGTATTAACATAGTTTTTTAGTATGCCGATTCTGAAAAAGGCTTCTGTTCTATATGCCTCTTGACCTACAAACTGTTTCACGTACACAGAATAAAATACGGAATTGATTTTGATTTAATAGTTACTAACATACTGTTTTTGGTTTGTTCATTTAAAAATCTAAACACATTTAAATTTTAAGAGCTTATTTTTATTATTTATAAATTTCATTAAAATAATGTAGTTTATTAAAGATAGTCGATAATAAAAATGGCATCCATAAGATTTCTATTTATATGCTACTGTGTATACCTTAACCAAATATGTTCGAATTTATTTTAAAATAATTCAATATGAAAAAATTTATTATTAAAATTCCTTTCCGATAGCTTACATCGCATACTAATCGGATGGAAACATTTTTATTTTATTAAACAGAATGTAAAAATTATTTCTGAATAAATTAATGTGTGACCGTCAGAGAAAAAAAACAAATATGAAAATAAGTTTTCTTAGTTGAATAATAATTATTTTTAATATATTAATATTGATATTAATTATAATGAAATCCAAATAGATTCTTATATTTTTTTTAAATTCTTGAATTATTAATTAAATTTACGCAATCAGATTAAGAATAATATCAATCAAAGCCACTAGATTTTTAATATCGTAAAGATTCTGCTTGGTATTAAATGTCGGGTTTTTCTATAGCAACTTGACACTTTTGATTTCTTACTGTGAACGCACCCTTAAACCAGTCAGTGCGCTGTCACTATCAAAACACCCTTACAAGATCAAGTTAACTCAAGAACTAAAGCCACTTGATCATATGAAGCGACGCACGTTCTCAGATTGGGCTTTAGAGAAGCTTGCCGAAAATGACGACTTTCATCGCAAAATCATCTTCAGTGATGAAGCGCATTTTTGGTTGAATGGCTTCGTCAACAAACAAAACATGCGTTATTGGAGTGCAGCAAAGCCTCATGTGCTTCATAAAACACCACTTCATCCACAAAAAGTGTCTGTATGGTGCGGTTTTTATGCCGGTGGCGTCATTGGGCCATTTTTCTTCGTTGATGAAAATGACCGTCACGTTACAGTCAATGGTGAACGCTACAGAGGCATGTTGCAGCGTTATTTCTTCGATCAATTGTATGGGCTGGACATCAGTGATATGTGGTTTCAACAAGACGGTGCTACATCCCGCACAGCGGGAGAAACAATCGACTTAATGAAGTCCAAGTTCGGTGAACGTGTTATAATCGAGAAAAGGTCCTGTCGATTGGCCGCCGAGATCTTGTGATTTAACACCTCTAGACTTTTTTCGGTGAGGCTACGTTAAATCGATGGTTTATGCCAACAAGCCGGCGAAGTTAGAGGACCTTAGAGCCAACATCGAACGAGAAATAGCGGCCATTCCCGTCGAATTGTGTGGCCGAATCATCGAAAATTGACTTCAACGAATCGACCGCTGCAAGCGTGCCCGTAGTGGACATATGACCGAAGTCGATTTCCATACATAATTGCATTGATTGTACTTTCAAAGTTTTGATATATCTTACATGGTTTGCGAGATATTTAAAAAAAAAAAAGTTGTCAAGCTCTTATTCAAAAACCCTTTATAAAATTGGACAAGGTTACGTAATAAGAGTAACTAACGCCTTACTGAATTGAATAACTGGTCGAAAACCTGTCTTATTATCTGTACAAATCCCGAATTAACATTTTTTATAATAAATTTTGTTTTCCCAATCACAATCGTCAAAAAGAAATTATTTTCACTATCTTTTACATACATTCTTTTTCTTTATTTCCAAACCTTTTCGATAATTTCACACTTTTACCAGGCGTATAAACTTAAATCCGTTGTTTGGTCATAGATGGCGCGAGTGAGCGTATTAAGCTACCATGAGCACGCCATACTTTTTTTTATGAGTTTGACATCTGTCAACATTAATCAGTGCACATTGTCAGCAACTTCGTACAACAACACACATTTTTCCTTTAGTACGAGGGTCGTTCAATAAATCCTTAGAAAAAGATGGAAAAAAACTGGTTTTTTTTTTAAAAAATTTTTAATTTTCAACATAATCTCCTTTTAGCTCTATACACATTTCCAACCGTTTTTCCAAAATTTTTATCTCGCCCAAAAAATGGTCTGACACTACTTGGAGACACTCGACTGGGAGGTGCTACCCCACCCCGCTTATTCACCAGATCTTGCCCATTCCGACTACCACCTGTTTTCGTCGATGGGCCACGCGCTCGCTGAGCAGCACTTCGATTCTAACGAGGACGTTCGAAAATGGCTTGATGAGTGGTTTGTCTCGAAAGAGAAGGAATTTTGCTGGCGTGGTATCCACGAATTACCCAAAAGATGGGGAAAATGTGTAGCTAGCGAGGGCAAATGTACTTTGAATAAATTTGTTTTTTGGATTTAAGCTTATACACCTGGTATTTGACATGTTATCACATAGCTTGCAGGTATGGACGGTCATGAATTCCGGTGTGAAATTCTAATTTACAAATTTTGAGGGACAGTCTCGCAGCCAAACTGTTGAATTGTCTTGGGTTCCAGGTCATACAGGTATCCTTCCAATATAAATTCCGAACTTACCATATTAACTGACCACATGGCATTTATTATCTCTGACTATGCGTAGACAAATAGATTTTGGTCAACAGTGGAAGTCTACTCAACAACCATTCGAAAATTATGGGTAAGGAAACTTCTTAAAATCCGGATTGTGTAAAATCACCCTTACTCATAATTTCCTCTCCGGTAACTAAACTCATCATTCATGTCATTTCGGCGGTATTCAACTCACTATTCCGTATATTTTATATATCCAGAATTTCATTTTGAATAGGACTCATTTCTTTGTGGAACTCCTGAATTCCTTTTCCGAGCCCTTATTTAAAGTCTTTTTCGAGTCCTCTTCTTAAATATTTCTATATGCTCCATAAATTTACAAATTGGAAAAGCTGGCAAAACATGCAATTTCCAAATGGCCTCAAGGTTGCGTCCTCTGGCTAGTGTTTCAGAAACATAAATGCACACATTTACATGTCGAACATGTTCTTTTAAGAAATTAATTAGTTACCATTTATTTAGGATACACAAATTAATATTTTTGTTACTTTCAATCTCAGATAAAAAATTATTTATAGCTTTCTGTACAAAAAAAAAAAAAAAGTTATTGATTTGGTTTAAATTCATTGACCTAATTTTGTAATATTGGAAAAACAAGTCTACATGAGAAAATTTTAAATTAAATTTGGTGAAAAGTTAATTTTTTATGGAAATAACAAATAAAGTCGACTTAAAATATTTTTCCAATAATTTTAATAATTTTCCAATGGAACAAATTTTTGTTTTTATTGTCTGAAATACGTTAAAAAATGGCAATACACAATGTATTTCGATCTAGGCGGAAGTCAATTAAACAACGCGCCTTTTACACTAATTAAAATATTCGATTTTTTTCTTCGTTGCTTTATGTTTAAAAATTATTACTTTTTTTATTAAAAATCACTGGCGCTAATATCGAATATTTTAATTAGTGATATTTTAAATCACTATGAATATCCTTCTAATTTTATGGAATATCGCGCATGTGGAACGTATTAGAAACGTTAAAGAGAGAATTCATACAATCTATTTTTAAACTACAATAAAAAAAAAAACTAATTTCGATATGGTACCACTGTTGTTGGCGGTAAGGATTATATATTTATTATTAATATTTTAATATTTTTTTTTTCACACTTTATCGCATAAATAAAATCCAAAATGGCCTTATTAACAATATACAAAACGTTTTATATGGAAAACTGTATAAATGAAATGAAAATTCCCAAAATAACTTGACAGAAAAATCGAAAATATCTCCTTGGGCCTTGACATTGAACTAAACCTTCAAGAAAAATGATTTTGGGCAGATACGATGCCAATTTGGTGTGGACAAAATTTTCAATTTCATATTAATTGTGGTCAATTTAGAGTATAAGATTCACTTTTCGTCAAAGTTTCGTTATATTACGAGTATCTACATGAAAAACATAAATTAATTAGCATTGAACTCTAAATGGGAAGAGAAAATTTCCATAGTGCTAAGCTCAAATCCAAATAGTAGGAGTGTACTAATTGCCCCGTTGTCGTGGCTGCTATTAAATTTGTATCGAAAATTGAAAATGTTTTGTTGTCAATTGAACTTTTACGTAAATTCGAAATTTTTATCTAACCATATTCATACAAAGTGGTTTATTCGTTCGTCTCTGTTATTTATTGATGTTTACTTTCGCAACAACAAAAAAATTCCAATTTGTCTGAAACACTTTTCATCCATCTGTACTGTACACATTCGAAATGGTTATTTTGTGCAAATTCAATTTATTTCATTATTAGAAATTTCCAGATTCTAAAATATGGTATGGTAAAAAATCATTTACGAATAGCGATTGATAATTTTCTGTTAATTTTCATAAATATTTTGTTTGAGCAAAATTGAATTATTTCAAGATTGTTGTAGTCTTTCTATACTTTTGGGTGTTAGTTAATTGTGACTAAAAAATTATGTTCGTATTGTAATTAAATTGAAGAGAAAAAGTCAAAGGCAAACGCATTACGTCAATTTACATAATTCTGAGTTGAGAATCAATTTGGTAATGATTGCGTGGGCGTATTATTATTACTTGAAATTAATTGATTTCATTCCTTCACTTAACAGCCACTTAATTTGGGATACTCGTGTTTAAAGAAAGGAAACACAATGTGAACAGTTTTTTAAATTGACTGATTAATCAACCGAATACTACCCAATGGGAGGTGTTAGAATAAACATTTCGAGAACAATTTAGAAAATCATTAAAATAATGCATCCTATAAATGAAATCTACAAGAAAATCGATCAATAAATTTGCATACGATATTTTTGACCTTTTACTGAAATAGTTTCAAATTTACTTTAAATATTCTACGATTGATAGTATTTTTCTTCGTCTTATCTGAGAATAAATATCATGAGTGGGGATATTCCCAAAAAATATGAATCGATTGTATGCCTTTACATATACGAGGTCTGTTCAAAAAGTATCGCGAATTGTGTTTTTAAAACAAAATTATTTATTTATTCATGAATATCTTTTTGTCCTCTTCAAAGTATTCCCCACCAGATATTATACACTTGTGCCAACGTTTTTTCCAATCCTCGAAGCCCTTTTTTGTGAGCTTGTTCAGCTTTTCCTTCCATATCGTCTTTTTCTTATTCCCGAAACTGAAGAGCGTCGTCCTTTCATGAGGCTCTTCAGTTTCGGGAACAAGAAAAAGTCACAGGGGGTCAGATCTGGGGATTACGGTGGCTGCGCCATTATTAGTGTGTTGTTTTTAGCCAAGAATGGCAAAAGCCAATTTTTGTTCTTTCACCAATCCTGTCGTTTCTGGCGGATTTCTTCGCGCAATTTGCGAACAACTTGCAGGTAATATTCTTTATTGACCGTTCTACCCTGTGGTAAGAACTCATGATGCACCACGCCCATGCAATCGAAGAAAACTGTTGGCTCGTGCGGCAACTTCCACTGAGATGATTGAGCTTTGGTTTCCACGTCATAACGTGGACGAGCCAATCGGTATGTTTAAGTCCTCAACAACTAACGGTGATTCGACAATTGGCCAATACTATTTTCTTCACTTCATCAATGTTTACGTCTGTTGTTGACGTGCTCGGGCGTCCGGCACGCTTTTCGTCGTTCACATCTTCTCGGCCCTCTGAAAACATTTTGTACCACCGATAAACGTTGCTTCGGTCCAAGGTAGCTTCACCATATGCCACAGTCAACATTCGGAATGCGTCCGCGCAATTAATTTTGTTTTTTTTTCACACAAAATTTAATACAGATTCTTTGATCGATTTTTTGAAATGGGCCAAAATTGAAGACGAGCCAAAACAAGTGCAAGCAAAGCAGCTGTCAACAATTAACTGAACATTCAAAATGGCCGAACTTGTCGGCATAAGTGAGAGACATAAGTACCAACATAGCGCCACAAACAATTGAAAATCGAATATACGTAACCCGCGGAAATTCAAAATTCGCGGTACTTTGTGAACAGACCTCGTACATATATGTATGGTACGTACGTTAAAGAGGATTTATTAGTTTAATACATAAGAATACTACAAGACTAGAATGAAGTTTTATACGAATTTCAGGAATATCAGAGACAATCAAAATGTTTATGTTTATTATCCATTCAGGAGTGATAATAAATCAAAACAAAACAATCGTAAAATACTCTGATACAAGCATATCTGTATACTCGTTACATGAATTTATGGAAACGCCAATTTTTCTTGACGTAATCAGATAGCTTTTAGCACAAATAAAATTTTCGTTTAGGTTTCATATTGATCTTTTCAAATGATGATATTTGCAAAAGTTCCATAAAAATATCTTCACTCGATATGATTTGTAGCCATTTTTAGATTCACCACAAAAATTATTTTGAATCGAATCTAAAAGTTTAGATCAATTTTGTACATTACAACGTTATGTAATAGCAAACTATGCAATCAAAGAATATTGTCCCTAAATTATGAAAGATTCACATTTACATATTTGGACGTATTTTCTAAGTATTAGCATATTTTGAAGTGCAAATTTATCCATTCGGAAATTGTTTTCGATTAAAATGAATAAACAATAACAAAAGAAAATCGAATCGAAAGTAATTTGATTACAAGTCTGCCTAAAGCATTTCTATTTTTATGTACAATATGTAATTTTAGATTTTTTTTGCCTCAATATTATTTATTACGTAAATTTCTGTAATTTAAAAAATTATTCTCCGGATCCTTATTAAATAAAATATAAAATGGATTCATTTCGGTTTGTGTTAGTTCGGTAGATGGTATTAGATGACGGTTGAAAGTTTACCAGAAATTGCTAAATAATAAAAAAATACCTTTTAGGAAATGTAACAACAACAAACAACCCTTTTAAATCATATTATTTGTTCATGTAGATATTTTCCCATGTAAATAAGGAGAATATTATTACAACAAACGATACTATTCCTATAATAAACTTCTAGCAAAGATGCCATGGATGAATGAAAGCTTTTACGAATATTAAAGACGAATTCGTTAGGATAATTTTTATAAATTAACAGAAGAAAAAAAAACAATTTACCATAATTATTAAATGGTTAAAAATATATTAAAAAAATTGCAACATTTATGATAAATTTGGATAAATACGAGTATGCAAAATTCACTTCGATCGCAGCATGGTTTCAGATTTCGTCCGATGAAACACAGTTGGGGGGTTGCATTGTCTATCATATTGGGGATATCCTCAATCAAATTAATTGAAATATTTTTTTATCAGGTTCGGAATTTAATAAAATATTTTTGCATCCTCGAATAAAATCGATTTTCAATGTTGCGAAACTATTGATTGTAGGAACAAATTTAACTTTTATTATATTACCGATTAACAAAACAACAATTGTAATTATTCAATTATGTACTGTTGTTCTTGCGTTAAATTAATTCTATTGACGTGTACATGCACGCATACTATACGTTTTAATTCATCTAGGAAATAATAAAATTACTGCGGTTAATATGCAATTAATTTGGTGGCTTTGATTGATTCAAATTGTTGATAAAGCGTCGAAATTAATAAAAATTTTACTAATCGGCTTACGGTTCTGATTAATTCGAATAATACATAACCCAATGAGACTCTTGAGGCATAGACACCCACTATCGTTGGTTGGACGAACATATTTATAAGTGTGTGAATTCTTAGTCCAAAAAAATGATACGAAAAGAACTTGTGCATTCTCTAATAGCAATTTAAATGGTGATTAATTAAATTTTAACTACACATTGTGCTAACATCAAATCGTTGTTAAACGTTGTATTTTTTTTTTAATACAAAAAAAATTTACATTTTTTTTTAAATGTTTTTTTTTGCAGGTTGTGTTCATTGACAATAACTCGACTGTCGTTTTTAGCGCCGTTACCCGGCGATTTGACGTCGCTTTCGTTGGCTGTAAAAATGCAAAGTTCCAAGCGCACACTTCGTTCGCATGAGATTCCTGTACCACAAACAGTAGTCAATCTACAAAATAATGCCATGCATCTGCACCAATATCAACACCAGCAACAACAGCAGCAACAACTGATGCAGCAACAGCAGATACTGCAGCAGCAACAACAACAGCAACAAATGCAGCAGCAACAACAGCTGATAACGGCAATGCAGGGTAATTATGGGACGGGAATGATTCTGAGCTCAACTCAAAGTAACAACTTTGGCTTAAGTGGAGGGCTGACTTCAGTAGGAAGTGGGATCACATCGGGCACATCAGGACCAATGGGCAATAATCCAACCCCATTGGAAACTGAGCTCGATTTACACTTCAGTCTGCAATATCCGCACTTCATTAAAAGGGATGGCAACAGGTACGAATACTAGAACATATGATAATTAATCTTTTGTTGTTGATTTTTTCATTCGACTGAAAGTTAATAATTAATAATAATATGATCCCTTCTCCCCATTTTTTAATAGATTAGTTCTATTGCTTCAGCGTCGGAAAAAGTATAAAACACGTACTATTCTGGGCTATAAGACATTGGCCGAGGGAGTGATAAGAATGGATGCAGTATTACAAAAGTCGATGGATATGACTGTGGATCTGACGGCTGTGGGTAAAGGTGGTCGACCAGGTGCGACTGTTGCTACAATAAGGGCCGAGCGTGTTTCCTCCATTCCCGTTGATCATGACAATAAAAATAATAACAGTGTCCTCTTAACGGGTTAGTATGGATGGTGAATATAATGATGGTTTTTTTTTTCTTCAAGGAAACAATTTTTCCTTTTTGATTAAATATGAAATTTTCGTTTTTATTAGATCGTGTAGTGGAATATTCGGATGATGATGAAGAGAACGATTTCAGTTCGGGTGAGGATAATGACGATGGTACCGATGTTGGTTTGTCCGGCTACGATGCCAAGCGGGAAATGCGAAAATACCGAAAACTTCAACGGTCAGAAAATGACCATGAAGCGGAAGATGTTGCCCTTGGGGCAAATCCAGTCGATAGTGATAGTGAATTTGAAATTAAAGACAAAGGATCACGTGCCAAAATTAGCCGAGTAAGTCTTTTTTTCTATTTTTTACAAGCGATTCACATTTTCGGAAAAGAAATCAACACAATATCTTCTATTCATGACTATATTTTTACCACATTAAAAAATTAAGAATTCTTGCTTAAATAGATCAACTGAAATTTACGTTTAGGAAAGAAGAGTAAATCTGCAACTTTCTTTGCCATAAATTGTGAAAAATTATTTGATTCATGAATTATAATAGCAACCGACCGAGTCAATCTGTGTATTTTCAAATATTGAAACATAAAAAAATGAAGTTCGACAAAAACCGTAACTTGTAATCAAACACAGGATTACACACTTTCTTGATAGTGTAAAAATAAAGCTCCTTAAAAACATTATTTCTTTGGTGAAAGAAGCTTTTCTATTTTCTGTTGGAAAGGAAAAACAGTTTCAGGACCAAAGTTAACACTAATTGGCCCATAATTGTAGCGTACGAGGTTTGTTCAAAAAGTGTATTTTGAATTTCCGCGGCTTACGTATATTTGATTTTCAATTTTTTGTGGCGTTATGTTGGTACTCATATCTCTCACTTATGCCGACAAGTTCGGCCATTTTGAATGTTCAGCTCGTCTTCGATTTTTGCTCAATTTCGACCAAAAACAGCATCGCATTAACATTGCTAAGGAGCTGTTATACTCTGTCCGCGACGATCCAAATTTGCTCCAGAGGGTTATAACTGGTGATGAATCATGGGTTGATGGTTATGACGTGGAAATCAAAGCTCAATCATCCCAGTGGAAGCTGCCGCACGAGCTAAGACCAAAAAAAGCGCCAAGTTCGGTCGAATGTGAAGGTTTTGCTTACAGTTTTCTTCGATTGCAGGGATGTGGTGTATCATGAGTAGAACGGTCAATAAGGAATATTACCTGCAAGTTGTGCACAAGTTGCGCGAAGCAATCCGCCAGAAACGCCCGGATTTGTGGAAAAACAAAAATTGGCTTTTGGCATTTTTGGCCAAAAACAACACACTAATAATGCCGCAGCCACCGTATTCCCCAGATCTGGCCCCTGTGACTTTTTCTTATTCCCGAAACTGAAGAGCCCCATGAAAGGACGACGCTACGCTACGATTGAGGGGATAAAGACGGCATCGAAGGAGGAGCTGAACAAGTTCACAAAAAATGATTTTTTGAAGTGCCTCGAGGATTGGAAAAAACGTTGGCACAAGTGTATAATATCTGGTGGGGATTACTTTGAAGAGGACAAAATAGATATTCATGAGAAAATAAATAATTTTAAAAAAAAAACAAAAAATTTGCGATACTTTTTGAACAGACCTCGTATAAGTTAGGATTTTCGGTATTATTATCTTTTCAGATGATCTTGAAAATAAGAAAATTATCTTAAGCAAAAAGAAAATAAATAAATATGAGAATCCTTTTTGTGAAATTATCCATCCCTTTTTCATCGTTTCACATACATTATATTAAATAAGTTTTTTATCTTTTTTAATGAATTTAGGCAATTTTATTGCAGCAACGAAATTTCAAGCAAAAAATTGTGGCATTACTAAAACGGTTCAAAGCATCCGAAGAGATGGACGGTCGAGTAACACGCGGAACTGGAACGTTACGTGGTGAGCGCGATTTAGATGCATTGTTTCAAGAGCTTGAATCGCTGTCGTGCTGTGAGGGTGATGATTCTGGCCCAGATTTGGACACTTTGTCGGTCGGATCAACACCAAAACCCTCTTTGAGACCTTTTTTCTCAAATTCCAGAAGCATGTTGCACGATAACATCATGGGTGCGTACAAACATAATAAAAACATTTACCTATTAATAATTATATTGTTAACGAATTTTAATCAACAAACAAATACTATTTATCAACACTAAATATTAACAATATAATTAATTAATAATTTTCATTATTATTTTTTTTTTTTAATTTAAAATCAACAAATTACACAAATAACAGAATAGGTAAAAATAAAACTAAAAAAAAAATCAACAACAACATTAAAAACATTGTATTGTGGTAGATATTATTTTTAAGAACAAATTTTTTCTTAATTTTTTTTTTTGTTCAATTTCTATAAAGTAACTGCCCTTTTTTGGTTTTATTATAATTTAAATTTTATTTCATTAAGTAGAAATAATTTTTTTAATTAATAACAGAACAAGTGCTCTCTTAAAAGGACAATTAATTATTTAAAAGTAAAATGAACATTATTTAAAAATGGGAGAGGCAATCACAAATGAAAAGAAAAAGTTTTCTTCTAGTTCGAGATTTAAATTCCATTTACTATTAATTAACAATAAATAAACACTATAATCATTATACAATTACTTAACACATATGAGGCTTTTATTAAGTATTTAACAATTGATGATTATAAGAACATTTTAATGCTTGGTCTAATAATAATTATTGATTAATTTTTTATGTTCTGTTCTGTTTTGTTTCTCTATTCGTAAAGTACGAACGTACGTGCATACAATATACCATATATATATATATAATCGTTTTTAATCATGTTCGTAGTTACATAAACAAGTAAAATAATATGGAAAGAGTCTAGCAGCCGATATCAATAAATTTTGACCATAAATGGGATTTCGTGCCCAACTATCAGAAAATAATAGTATCTGCCTGATATTAGTTTTTATTAACTTTTACTATTACTATTCATATTATTATTATTATTATTATTATTATGGTATTATTATTATTATTATTAGTAAAATGATTATTATTAATCGATTGTTAATCAAATAATATTATCTAGTAATTAATATAATAATTTCTTTTTAAATTGCTTTAAAATTAATTAATTGCTGCTTTTTATATAAAATTGTTGTCTATTTATTATAATAATAATAATTATTATTATTTATATAATAATTAATTGTTAATTACTTTCCGTTTGTTAATTTTTTTTTAATCAAAAGTATTCAATAATAATTAATTAATTATTAGAGAAGAGAAAATTGAAGAAATAACCAAAAAAAAAATATACTAAAGAGAGATAAGTGAGATAAGAGGAATTTATTTGATAAGAGTTTGATTTATTTTGTTTTTTTTTTTAAGAAAAAAAGAAGAAGAAAAAAAGACAATTGTGAGAGTTTCTTTTGCATGGCTTGATAATCTCTTTTTCAGGGAGCGGAACACGAAGATCCTCTGATAGAAGTGAATCGACTAATGATAAAAAAATCATATCAGCCACAACACCAGGTCTGTTTTTATTTGCGCATTAATTCTCATATTGCCTTTTGTAAATACATATTTACCTACATACAGAAATATGTTAATGATTTTTTACTCTTTAAAATATCAATGTTATAAGTAGTAGTATTTGCATTATTTCCGATCAATTTTCTAATATTTTGGGTTAACATTTTTTTTTTTTTAATGAAATTTTCTGTTTTTACATTGAATATATAGAAATTAGCTGAATTTTTGTCTATCATATTTTTGATGAAAGTAATTTTTTTAAAATAGCTTAATTATATTTGCATTCGTGTTTTTTTACTTGTTAAAATAAAATAATTCAAGCAATTTAATTGGCAGTTTTTTTTTAGGTACCAAATTTACATAAAAACAAAATAATTTCTTCTAATAACTTTTCAAATTTTTAAGTAGAACATTTTTTTTTCAAAATATTCTGATTCGTACAGGAAATTGTCAAAATTTTCTAGTTGTTGGCACTGTAAACGCAGCGCACCGCAAATACAGCGTACAATAAATATACCGCAAGTCAATTGAACCGCATAACAAAAACGAATTTCTATATCGGCGTTCTCCGATATATTCAAAATATTTTTTTAAATAAAACATAAACAAAACAATTGCTCCTAATAAACTACAAAATTAAAAATAGAACAAACAATTTTGTTTGAATATTCTTCTGATCAGGAATTTTTTGGTTGTTGCTCCGCAAACGCAGCGCACCGCAAATACACCGCACGTCAATTGCAGCGCACAACAAAAACAAAATCTCTTATCACACACTCGTACGGATGGTAGCACTTTCGAAATTATTTATTCTCATTTTCTTCGACCATTATATTTCGTGATAAAAAATGAATTTCCCGCAAAAATTGTTTACGTTTTATATTTTTAAATAAAAATAACCTCAATTTAATTAATTTTTTTTTAAACGATAATAGAAAATGATTGTTTAAATACGAATAATAAATTCGAAAACGTTGGTTTTTATTTACAGCGGACAGTTGTTATATTGGCGTAAATCCTTAATTTAAATATTTCCAAATAATAGCTTTATTTTGCTTTATAGTCTTTTTTTTTTATTATTATAAAAGGAATTGTAAAAATGAGCATAAATAAGAAAGTCCACATTACATTTTGATAAAATGATATTTTTTTACGAAATTTTTTACAATTTAATAAAATATTCTTTGCTTAATATTAATAGCTTCTTTAAGTAAGTTTTCTTAAATTATTTTATAAATTGCGCTAAAAAAATAATATCAAAACAATAGAAAATATTATTCTTTTTTTTTGTTTTAGACATGTTAAAACCATAAATTATATAAATTACACTTTTGATAATAGAATCTAATTGACAAATAGCGACTTCGTTGTATGGTATATACATTTAATTAACATCATCGTTTTGCGATTTTCTCTTTTATGGAAGTGATTTTTTTGTAAATATTTTAAAATGATTGAACCCAATTCTTTTGATTAAATCATGGCGCAGAAAGATGTGGTCGAGTTCATCATCCACTATCAAACTGGATCCAATTATTTTTAACTATAAATTAGCATTAAAGCAATCGCCGAATTTGCTTTATGGCAGTCGCTATGCTTTATGATTTGTTATTAATTTTGCTTAAAATAATCACATTTTTACATTATAGTGCACATGTTAATTTAAAATGTAAGCTAAATATTCTACAATAATAAAATATACAGAAATGGGGTTGGGGAAAATAATAAATATTTTTCTATATTTGTTTTCAATCATTAAAGGTTTTTACTAAATCCTAGCGCATCTCAGTTACGCATCAAAAATGCTTTTCACTCTCTGAAAGTACATTTTTTTTCTATTCTTCTCATCACAAAAGATATATAAATGAATAAGTCAATTTTATTTTATTTTTGCACGAAAAAAATGTCCTTACACATACAGAAAAAAAAATTTACAATAATCCACCCACCACCAACCACCATACACTATTTTTCATACTTTCAAAAATTTCTACTCATGATAAATCAAAAAATATAAATTAATAAAATTGAATAATTTCTTATGAATTTTCTTTCCGCACAAAACTTAATCACATATTCTTTCTTTTCTATTTCCATCCAAAAAATTCAAAGTTAAAATGTTATTATTTGTCTAGATTAAATGCTGATGTAATGGGATTTTTTCAATTTTTTTTTATTTTCAATGTGAACAATTATAGATAAAGGTCCTGAATGGAAGAATGACAGTTCGGGAAATGAAGGAAATGCAGGTAATACAGATCCTGAAGCACAAAATTCAGATCCACAGAATGCTGGTAGTCCACCGAGAGAGAAGGAAGTGGCAACGGTTAGTTCGAGTGAGAAACGCAGTCGTTTGTTTAGGACAACCAGTAGTACACCGAGTGGTAAAAAGAAGCAGTCGCTCAGTTTGTCTGCCGAACCGAAATCATCGCTGGAAACATGTCTATCGCCCACCAATGTCGAACCGCGAAAATCACTTCTGGACCAGTTGTCGCGGGTTTTTACTTTGGACGAAGCAGTTCTCCCTGATGTTGTGACAATAATAAGTCCGCCTGAATCGCATACTGGAATTTTAGCACCAAAACTAAACAATATTCTGGGATCATCTTTGCGACCAGCTTTTCTCCCTCAGAACACCGCCGAAGTGAAAGCCGTTCTACAGGCGTTAATGACAAAGATTCAAAAATAGTAATTAGTCTATCAAGTTGATTATCGCTCATTTTCATGAATAACAATGTTCTCGTTAACAGCTGCAATTCCACCGCAAAACCACCATCAACTGTTAAGGTACTACTTTTGGGTGGTGATTGGTTGCAAGGTGCTGTCCTCAGGCATTATGTCGACTTGCTAGGTATTCGGCCGCCGGATTGGGTCAACCACATACGTTTCTACATAGTTCCTATTGGTAGGATGAAGTTCGATTCTCACCGAATGCTCCCTTTTGATTTATTGATGCTTATTTGAGATTGTTATAGTTTCCAAAAACGTTACAGGTTCTAGTGCAACGGCGCGTTATCTAAGTTCAATAGACTCGTCTTATTGTAGTATGTTCGGCACCGAAAATTGGTATCAGCTGTGCGATCGTGCCCTAGCCAGCGAATCAACACAAGCTAAATCTGATATTGTGGAATTGACGAACAGAATTCAGCGATATTTGCACACGGCAGGACCGTGTACCCAAATACCGATCGCTGAAGCCATGGTTAATTATAAGGACGAAGATTCATGCCAAATATTTGTACCGTTTATTAGTGTAAGTGACTATCAGAATTCATTTTTAAATGTACATTAATAAATTAATTTGAACCCATCTCTCGTTGTCCATTTAGGATGTAAGAATTGGATTCCCAGAAGGCCCACAACTTTCGTTGGACTTGGAAGACACGTCGTCATTACTGGCTCAGCAGTCGAATGCTGGTACGGCGCTATCGAGTTCACCACCTCTGAGTGGACGGAATTCGCCGCCACTTCCAACCACACCTGCTCAATCAAATCAAAACCAAACTCAAAATCAAGAATCTGTTGAGCTGCAAATCGATTACTGGCCAATTATCAGACCGGGCGAAATCAAAGAGAAAACCCAAACGAAGGGCGGCGATCAAGGAAAGAATAGCATCAAGAGTTCGTTCAGAAGTCTCCATGTGTGGCGACTATCGCCAAATTCACAAGCGGGCGATATGTCCACTGGTTTGACAGTGAATTTCGCTGCTAAAGAGAAAAAGCAAAAGAGTAAGTTTTCTCTCTTCTTTTATAAAACAATTTGACTATTCATCGCCTGCAATATTGCTTATATTATTATTACTATTGTTATAGTTATGAGACTCGGTAAGAAAAAGGAAAAGGATCGTGAATTTGAAAAGGAACAATGTGTGGAAGGCGTTGCTCGACTTATTTGCTCACCTAAACAGTCGCATCCTGTACCATTGCGAGGTAATAGAGCCAGAATTTTAATTTTTTTTCACTAGAAAAAATCATGACAAATTTTATGTCTTAATTTTTTAAAAAAACGACATTTTTTAGTTTTAAAATTTTTCATCTTTATATTATTGTTCCTTCTCTTTTTCTTTTTTAAAAAAAAAAATAGTCTTCATTGACGGAACGGAATGGACTGGCGTTAAATTCTTCCAATTGTCATCACAATGGCAGACGCATGTGAAAAATTTTCCAGTTGCACTTGTCGGTGCCCCCTTGTCATGCTCTGATCTATCCTAGTCATCTTATTTTTATGTATAAAGAAATTTATGTACATGATTGATTATGTATGCATATACACAATTATAATATATTAATTAACAGAAGAAACAAAAACAAAATACAAAATATTAAAAATACATTATCATTATTATTAATATTACTATGATTATTCTTATTATTAGTTATTTATATTATAACTTAAACTCGTTCAGGTTGTAAATGAAAATTCATTGTTGACGGTGGTATTTGGAGAGCGGGACGAAATTTCTCGCGACAACGAAACAAAGTATTTTTTGTTTCGCTCCCTTTTTTGTCTTTAGTTTTTAAATTATTTATTTTTCAGTACATTAAAATTCAACATCACACATTTTATCATTAGCATTTTCTTGTAGGTTTGCGTTTGTTTTTATGGTGACAGCAAATGCATGGAAGCCATTTTCTTACATCGTAAACTAAACGTCAAACTGAACGCAAACTCAATTCTTCTTGATATAAAATAAATATATTAGAAGAAAAAATAATTTACCACCAATGAAATATTTAAAAAATATCTGCCATCGCATGAATTTCTTAATTTTAATATAGTTTTTTATTATTTTAAATAGGTGGAAAATTTATTTTTTTTGTGTTTCATTCAGCCGCTCTTTTCATATCGATAATATAATTTTTCTTGCTGCACTCTAAAATAGTCTGTTAGCAGGTCCTTAAGGCTATTAGTCGTATTTGGAAGGGGGGGGGGGGGAGAATACAATGATTTTTTTATTGTATTCCTATTTTATTCACGTTCAATTTGTCATATGTATAAATATTTTCAATTAGTTCTGATTATCTTATTCAAATTTTGTACTGGTCACTAATTTTCTGTGAGAGTAATTGGAAACGGTTCACAATTAAGAGAACAAATTAAAGCTATTTTATAAAATGGCGCTGCGACTCTGTCAAGTCACATTTAGTTAAGGCAATAAATAATATAACATTTCTTGTGACTATGGATTATTCTATTTTTTCCCAATTTCTGCATAGTTATTTTTATTTATTTAAAATGTTTCAATTATATATTAAATTTTTTTTGTAAATTATCCAAATTAACAGTTTTACTATATTATTCGGTTAAGTAGAAGAAAAAAAAGAATATGAAACAAGATAATATCCCAAATATTTCTAATTATATGAAATTTTTTAAAGAAGCTCATATATTACCATAAAAAGTAGTTAATATATACTACAACAAAAACAAATAAATCTAAATTACTTACAAAATAATTTTAATAATAACATTAATAGCAAACAAAGAGAATAAAACTGAAAATTGCTTTTGTAAGCTGTTATAATAAAAATGCAAAAATCATCATAACATAAGTAATTTTAACAACTTAAATAAAAATATGAAAATATTTTCGAGTATTTGGATTGATTGATAATATTTATTAATTGATTTTAATTTAATAATGAATAATATCATATAAAATATAAATGAAATATTTTCTCATTAAATGTGAGTCTTAGCTATACCAATTTATACAAGATCGTAAATAATTTTGCTACATTTTATATAAACATAAACGATAAGATCAACTTAGAAATTATTCTAGTAAAATTTATGTAAGTAACAAGATTTGAAAGATTCCATATTTTCTATTGAAATAATTAAATTAAAAGTCCGATTAGTTATTCTTTTTCTGATAAATTTTATTAGTTTTTTTAAAATATAAAACAGTTTTTTTCATCAAAAAGGTAAATATTCAAAAATAGCCACACGTTACATTTCATTGTATTTCCTATTCAATATATATATAAAAAACTGTTTTTATTCTTGTTTATTTTATTAAATTTCACACAAATATTGATGATAATATGAATATTCTTTTGCTAAATGTTGTATGGGTTCCAATTATTTTTTTTTTTTTTTTGCGTCTATTTATATATAATATAAAAAAATAGTTTAAAAATAAAAATATAAAATTTATGATAACATTTGTACTTTATTGTCACATCGCCAATAATTACGGAATTTGGAATAATGGACATTGAATTGAGTACAATACCTGCTCTGATCCTCAACAATTTATGCTGATATTTTTATCGAAAAATTTTATTGTTGATGGCAAATAAAAGACTTAAAAATATTCAAATATCTTAATACGATAATAACAATTTATTTTTATATTCGTACTGATCTCGAGTTTGTGTATACATTTTTCAATACCTTTTTTTTTACTGGAATTACGAATGCAATTTTAAGTACGAAAAACAATTATTTTTACTACAATAAAATGTCATTTTTATAAAACAAAAATTATTGCAAGAAAATTGTACAGAATTAAAATTCTTTCGAAAATATATTTCAACATCATTTTTATATCTACTCCTTTCTTAAGAAATAATTTGAAAGTGAATTCATTAAAAGGAAAGTGTATCTGGTAATTTATTATTATCTAAAATTAAAGCTCAGAATATGTATTTTAGTTTTTTACCTTTTCTCACAAAAAAAATATAGAAAAAAAAAACAAAATTGCAAAAAAAATTATATGATTGCAACTATAACACTACTAAATAATTATTGAAAATACTTACCATATTTCTTATAATTTTTTCTTTTAGTTTTTTTAAACCAATAAATTGTTGATATATAACAATTAATAAGCATATAAAAATTTTCTTTCTATTGTAAATCTTATTGAAATTTTCTACATTCAATTTGTTTCCTTTTAATATCTGAACAAACAAAAATTGGATGAAATACGGTACTGAAAGAACATATCTTTAAGATATATCATCAATCGAAAATAGTGTGAATAATAACAAAACTTCTGGGAGTTTTCTTTTATCCTTCGGAATGTAATTTGCATATTTTCATAATTAGCCATTCGAAAATATTGAAGAAATAAATAAAATTTCAATAATCAAATATACATATATTAATTAACATATGAAATAAATGAAATTTTTAAACGAATCATTGTAGTTTGGTAGATTTTAAACTTGGTATTTATCTAATTGCCTAAGCGCTATTTATCTAATAATTACAAAAAATATATTAATATTAGAACTAATAGAATATTTAACCAAAATACTACTATCATTATTATTATTATTATTAATATTATTACTGTTAATAAATAATTTTAATAATTAGTAACATATCTGAATCTTAAATGTAGGCGAAATTGTTCATCACATTTATTTTGTAGATAAATAAAACTTCTTAAAATCGTTTTTCTCTTATATACATACATAATTACTATACTATATTAGATACATAAATGAATAAACGGCATACATACATATATACTCATTGATTGAATGTATAATATGTTCGTATATGGTAAAACCAATAATTACTCGTACTCGTATTTATAAATTTTATTAGACAACTAATCGTGTTTGGTTAAAGGAAATCAACCAACAATTACATAATAATCAAATGGAAATGAAACCATTAAATTAATCATAAATTATACAATAATATAATAATAGTAATAATAATAATAATAATTGTTTTAAGAAATTAAGAAAAAAGTATTCGTAAAAATAATTTGTGGCTATTTTGGCTGTGGTCTAAAATTTTGAAAAATAGAACATTCAATAATATTCGATGGTGTTTTTTTTTCAAATTATAAAATATGTACAGTAAAATAATTAAATGTCTATTATAAAAAAATATTGAATAGCATTTATATAAAATGAATAAAGAAACATATTTTTAGATAAAAGTACATAATTTGTAAATGTTTTTTTCTTCTTCTAATTAACAATTTTTTATCAACTAATAGATTGATTTCATTTGAGCAGAACTTTTTAGGAATTGAAAATGACTATCCTAATGAAGTTATAATAATAATTTTTGTTTGTTTATTTTATTAAAATTGTTTTAATAGAATGATAAGATTTTGAATAGATTTCGCAAAAGTGAAATTTTTGTAAATGGCACTTACAACGAACGCACAATAAAATCTATTCAAAATTTCAATAAAAACAAAGTAATTTTATTAGTTTGCTTTTGCAATGAACAAGTGTCTCATATCAGGAAGTCAATAAAAATATTAGAATTCATCCAAAAATAGACTTCACTTTAAAATTGCACTATAGTAATTTTTTTTTTAATCCTCTTTATTTTATAATATTTTGAAGAAAAATTTTGTTTGAAACAGTCCATATCGTTTTAGAAAATAATTAATAGTTTAATTGTTTTGAATAAACTAATTCTTAATTTTTTTTTTTAGTAATATACGAAAGTACATTTAAATAAAAACCTAATCCCTATTTTTGTAAATATTCTTAAAAATATATATTAATTAAAATTTTATTTAATAAAACAATCAATAAACTAACAATTTATTCATTCAGGAATGATGTACATTTTATTTGTTTAGAGTTTCTATTTCGGTTGTGCTCTAAATTTGTAGAGATAATAAACATCTGTTAACGAAAAAATTTTTTTTATAATAATAATAATAAGTTTACGATTTCAATGTAAACATTTTATGTTAAAATTAGTTTTACTACAATAATAAATTAATAATAAACTTCCAATAAACCAACCATAAACTTTAAGCTTATTAATATGTACACAAATGCATTTGTACCTCTTTATGTGTTAGGATTTTAATAATAGAAAATCGAAATTCTTTTAATAGAAACAATGGATTAATTTATGGAAACAAAACTATCGAAATTTATATAAAAATTGCTAGTTAACTAACTAATGATCGTTTTATTTGATTTGATTTGATTTGATAAACGGCAGTCAATTATATTCTGTAAATCTTGCTCATTAAAATTAAGTCTTAAATTAAGTCTATTTCAATTGAAATTATGTAAAAAGAATTTACAAAATAATTCAAAATCGTCTATAAATAAAATATTAGTTTAACTATGAAATTACAATTAACTATTAACTATGACAACGAGTACTATACAACGCTAATAATTACACCTTTTCAAAATAACAAGAAAATAAATTAAGAAACATAAATGAAAATATATAATTCTATTTTTGTTAAACAGAAATTTCTATCTTAATATGATGACTGGCTTGTTCAATGCAAAATTTACCATAAGCTAAATAAATAAACTTGTAAAAAAAGTGCTTTTCTACACTATAAATAAATAAACAAATATTAATCAATAAATTTTCTGTTTATATATTTGTTATTTGTCTTTGAGACAGGCTAAAAATTTATGGAAAAACATATATTTATTATGAAAAATTGTTAAAAAATTTGGAATTGCAAATAAATAAGGTAGAATCAAAACTAATTCTAGAAGAGAAAATATTTAAATGTGAATAGATTAAGAGTAAAAGTATTTTTATGGTTAAAAATAAATAAGGGCGCGCTCAAAAATTCATATATAAAAATACACTATAAATAAATAATGATTGTTGTTGTCACAAAAGAAATAAAAACAATTAGAAAATGTTTATAAAAAAAAAACGTATGTGCAAAGTGTACACATGTTAAATTAATCTAGGTTAAAAATCTTATAAATATATCAATATCTATGTCAAGTAGTTACAGACCTAATAAGTTTAGAATACGAGTATTAAAAAAAAAATTAATAAATCCAGGTAAAATTAATTGAAAAAATAATTTATGTAAAAACTTACGTACGTACATATACGAATGTATATTGTGTTTATGTATTAGATGAGTCGATTGTTTTTCCCTTTCAATGTAACTAAAAGTTATATGTCAGGGATTATATATAAAATAGAAAACTTCAATAATAGTAATAATTATAGTAACAATAGAAATAATAATTATAATAATAGTTATAGTCAACTTATGATAATAATCTTTTTAGCGTACATTTTACGGATAAGTTAAAGTTATGTGTATAATCGATTTGTGTAAAGTTTGTAAACAATATGGCAAAAGATATTGTAATTCATTTTATTTTACCATAAATAATATTTATGGTAGGTAATAAGAATATACAAAAGAAAAATGAGAGAAAATTTAAGTATTAATTTAAATTCTGATGATTTAGATAAATTGTACGCCTCAAGCTTGACTGTAATAAGTGTTTGCTGTGATTATCAGTACTGTTAAAATGATAATAATTATACAATACCAATATAATACAATTCAATACATACATATTTGAAAAAGAATAAAGAAAAATTCATTAATAATAAATAATTATAAAAAAAATCATATATACGAGTTGCATTTATTGAATACAGTTTTTGTTTGAATTTATATTAAATTTCTAGAAAGAAAAATTTTTTATCGAATTATACAAAGTGAAATTATTTATTCTTAGGCAAATCATACGGTTAAAGGGCTACTGTTATAAGGTTTAATATAAAAAGTATTTTGAAACGGCCGTTGTGAGGCTCTCATTAAAAATTCCGTACGAAAACTTTAAAATCCAAAAAAGAAAACGAACAACATTTTAAAAATATATTCAATTGATGTATATATAATTTCACAAATTCTACTTGGTTGTTGCCATGAAATACTACAAAAATAATACTAAAAACCAATTCTTGAGAATTCTGTTCCAATCCAAAACGGAACTGTGATAAATTTCATTTTATAATACAAAATATTTTGTATGTTCTTATTTTTAAATACGGATGAAGAGAAAAATGGAATGTTTACGTGAAAAACCCACACAATTCATTTTTAAAAAAAAGAGCGAGTATCTATACCGCAAGGTTGATATTCGTTCTTAAATAATTAGTTTTTTGCTCTTTTGCCTGGAAGAATATTGTTTTGATCAACTGTGAATTATTGCATGTCTCCTTGGAAAGTTCCCAAATAAATGAATATTATTCGACGAAAAGTTGATGTATTATATTTTTGAACCAATTCGACCGATGATCTGATCGGTTGTTGATTTTTCAATGAATGAACAAAGTAAAATAAAAACATCATAATTTTCATATTTTTAAGAAAAAGTATAAATTTTTGTGTTTGAAAATATGTTTTGGTGCGATTCCTTGAAAAATATTAAAATGATCTTTGCGAGGGAAAACAAAACATTTTGTTATTGGCATTGGTCTTCATACGTTTTCGACGATGTTTATTATTCGAGGAGATATAAACAGCAGAACGACATATAACAATTTGAGCTATAAAATTCTATTTCGGGATTATTTGTAATCATTTACGATGGACGATATTTGGTACCTGTGCTGGGTAGCGAATAGCCGAATTGTCTGTGAATTATATTTTCCTCATAAAAAGAGAAATCTATGACAAATCGTTTGTTTTATAAAAGAATAAATTAATTAAAAACTTTATTTCGAACAATTAAAATATATATTATACGAGTATAATCGGTTGTTTTTACAATTTTTATAAACGTTTTTTATGACATTACAGCTTAAAATTTTTGACGAAAATAAGAAGAAAAAATTGATTTTTTTTCTTTGTCATACAATTACGATCTCTTCGGTTTGTAGTCGATCGATAATGATTGACCGATTACAGAGGCCAAGAATGCCAGAAATTCCTCCTGCCGGCAAGAGAAAATTCATTTCTGGATATCCTTTTGGTTGAGCGAATTCAAAGAGATTCGAGTTGCTTTCGCTGAGTCCTTTTAGTGGCCAAACAGCGATATTCCTCGTTTTGCCATGTCGAGCGAATACATAATACTGAAACCGATGCAATTATTTTAATCAATACTAATCATTTAGACAAATAATACCTCATCATCATCATCTACTAAGTATCCTAGAATCAGTGCCCAATGCGCCTTATGCCCGTTCTTGAGACATGGTCCATGATTGAAGTCTGGATCATACCTTTCGTATTTATTCTGGTTAAGGAAATATTAATAAACATCAACAGTACACAAATCCTATCAATTTACACCAATAAAAATACATAACAGGTGATATTTTATCTTGATGAAAAGTATAGAAACCGTGTAACGTTACACATAATTGCTTTGCCCCGATTGATCTTGACGATTCTAAAATTAGCGGCAAAGCTATTTCAGAACCGTGACTTTGCGTTCAAAATAAATGACTAACAAGTTTTTATTTGTTTTCGAAGAATTTATTGCCAATATTTTCACATTAGAACAATATACAAGTATAAATAAATTTCTGTAAGCAACGGAATATTTTAGGTTGGAGATTTGCTTTTCAACCGACTCGCATCGGAGGGGAAACAAGTATTACACCATCTCCGCGTACGAATATCATTGGAATGGTGCGTTTTGTCGTTTTATACACTTCCTCGTACGTCTCCTCGTCTATTTCAACAGTGGTGACGGTCTCCTCAGCATCGCCTAGCACCATGTTCAGATGTTGGTCGAAAGCCTACAATGCAAATTTGCCACAATTCAACGTATTCGTTAATGCGTTCGTGCGTGCACAGTAAACAGAAAATACAAGAGTACATTTTTGCGGAAATCACTTGTTTCCGATCATACGTACATGAAGGCGACCGCGTAGTTCACGCTCATTACGCATTTTTACGAAGATCTTCTCGTCTAAACTTAGCCGGATCAGGTCAAGCGGCTCTTTGACGGGAATTATTTGCATCTAAAAATACACGCACCGCTTTCAAGTAATCCCATTTTTTAACGTGGACATTGCGAATGACGAAAAGTTACCTGTTCATCTTCGGCTGCCATTATTCTGTCTGCCACTCGCACTTCTAATTATTACCAATAATAGAAACTAAAAATTCGACTTAGAATTTAACAGAGCACCAATGAACACAATTAAGAATAACCACAGAATTCATAACCTCAAAGTGTCACTGTCAAACTTGATAACATTTATTTGGTGTTGCCGCTGCAGCTGCTTTAACTGATTCGAAACAAATCCTTCAACTGTTCGAATTGAGTTTCGTTTGTGAAACATATGCAATTTTGCCGTATAAACAAAATTTTATTTTTTGAAATTTATATGACACTAAAGGCTATTCGGGCTTTGACATATAAAAAACTAGAAATTAATTAAGTTCATTCACAATAGAAGAGAAAATATGATTATTGAAAAGGATACGGAACAAGAAAGCATGAGCCTTTCGCTAAACTTGCTTTGACATCATCGCAGTTCAATCGACCTTCGTGTAAACGGCACGTCATCGTAGTGTTTTTGGCCGTGGCCACCTTGCATGTCAGATCGCACATATTCTTGGCGCAGAACATTTCGCCGTTATGAGTGTACTCGTTGTCCTTGGCCATTTGTAATAGCTCTTCGACGGTCGGCTGACCCTCAAATAACATACTGAGTATGGTGAGACCGCAAGTAGGCCCTTTCTGAATGATTGAAGTGACCTTTCGGTATCGAGCCTGCTTTGGAGCTGTAGTCGTGCACACGCGAGCAAGATAGCAGGCCCTCTGAACTTCAGGGTAATTATGAGCCCATGTACATTGCGATGTGTCCATAACAGATTTACTGCTAGTAATATCTGCGGCTCCCAAACTTTTCGCACCGTCCGATTCAGATAAACCCACTAGGGACATGTTCACGCTTAGAGTGAATGGAAACGAACTGTTCACTGTGAACAACACGACTTCTGTAACACAACAAACTGTTGGGCCTTACACCTGAGCACATCCCACGCAAAATTCATCATTTTGACGTTTATCGCAATAAACAAACGAACACGTCCGTCGACTACCCGAACAACAGCTGTCAGTTGTCACTATTTCTGCGAATAGTTCAATTGATGTCCCAAAGCTTTCCTAGTGAGCTTACAAGTTTTACAGCATATCAAATGTTTACTATTCTAATTTGAATTGTGTATGTAATAATAATTTAAATACACAAATTATTAATTAAGCCATTTTAAGAATTATATAACATCAGGAATATAAAAATATTCTGCTATTAGTATATTTTATAATATTTAAGCTTCACAGTTTATTTTACGATATAGGAACTTTTCTATTTTAACCGTACAAATGTTTCAACTGTGTAGTACAGTTTTTACGAACAGCATGTATGATATACCTTCAGCCCCGGATATTAATCCTAGAAAAGATGATGTATTAAAATAGGGATTTCTCCACAATTAAATACAAACTGTCTGAGAATAATTTTATTTAGGTAGTATTAATGCTTAAATAATAAAGGAAAAATGCCAAATTTTAAAATGTGCAACATACAAATTTTAGATAAGAAAATAATATGGCAAAAGAAAAAAAAAGACAGTAATATTTCATATAATTTCGATGATAGTGCATATAAAATGGAAATTTCAAAATAAAATATTCTTCTAATAATAAAATAAAATGTGACGTGTCCTTTGTCAGAATTTTAATAAATTTTCCAAAGTTGTTAATGCCCCTCAAGGACACGATTTTTAGGCATGTATTTGCCAACTGTGAAAAACATTGATTGAATTCAAAATATTTTATTTACGACTTAAAAGACACTTCCGAAATGAAAAATAATACAATGGGCACATTTGAAGAGAAAAAAAACCATGCTGAGAGGAGTCATATTTCAATCGAGTTGAAAATGAAATACAAATCAGGAGGGTGGTGGTGGTGCCACTTGAAGTGGCTCCTTTGACCTGTCACAATTTCTATTTTCATTTCGTCAGTTTTTTTCCTTTTATCAGTGTTATTAAGATTCCTTGAGTAGACAAAAATCAAAAATAAGAGAAGAAAATCAAACGAAATAAAATAGAGAATTGGGAAAAAATTTATGGACATATACATGTATTGTTTAAAAATATCAAGTCCTGCAAACGATATGTTTCTACATATTTTATTAAATTTATTTTTCATTGCTCCCTCTCATTTATTTGATATGTTACACAATCATTTTCAAAATAATATTTTTTTCTTGTTGAATAGATTGACTGTAAAAAAAAACTATTTTAAAAAAAACATAAATCAATTTAAAATTGATTAAAGCTCAAAGAGAAAATTTAAAAAATTCAAGATTTTCAAAATAATACTTACAAGAATTATAAGAGCAAGCATAGAAACATATTATTTTTATGTACATTTTGTTTTTTGTAACTATTGTACAATATATTAAAAATTTAAACATTTATTTTTATAATAAAAAATTCAAAGAGGTTGTTAACAATAACCAATACAGGTATCAGAAGAGCCCCGGAGTATTCTATTCCAACGAAAAATAAGCTTACCAATATTATTCTTAGCTCAGTAGACCATTGATATGAACACTTCATTCATTGTTCAATAGCCTCACCCTTTAGTAGAGAGTGTTGTGCCAGAAAAGTGGCTCAGAACGTTCAAATAATCAGGGTGCCGGTGTCTGAGTATGACGTGGAACTCATTAAGATGGAAAAAGTGGAGGTTTCTGTTTCCGCTTCTGGCATAATGACCGGAAGTTTACATCGACTTGTTTTCTTTGGAATATGTGAACGTTGCCAAGTAGTTATTTGAAAATTCAACCCTTAGACGACCGGTTGTTAAATAGTGAAAGAATGGGCGAGTAGATGTTGTGGCACAAATAGTTGGCAAGCTTGTGACGCTCAAATTGCTGAAGTAGGTGATAATGGTAAGTGGCAGTTGATGGTCTCTAGACCATTAGCATTAGTTGAGGGTAAATAACGCGAAGACATTAAGAGTTTGGTAAACTGAGGGTGCAGATATTTGTACCTGAAGTTGAAAGGATGTTTTGTACATACGAATATAAAAGTATAGCGAACAAGTAACTTTGAAGTCTGCATTTTATTTATTCACAAAGCTATCATCAACGTTGTCTTATGGTTGTCGGGAAAGTTAGCTTATAGTCAAGAGCGAATAAGGATGGTCAATACAGAAGTCGATTTTGTTACGTTCTTTGCTGACTTTCTTCGAAAATCATTAAGAATAACTTTCAACCATGCAGGAGGTAAGAATAGTTCCGGTGCTTTACCTGCAACATGCAAACAAGATCAAAACAAGGAGCACAACTGCCTGGAAAATGGAATGAAATCATTTCACCTAGTTTTCAGTGTTTCTGCCATTTGCAATTGTTTGAAAATTTTCTATTTATGTCTGGATTGTGAAGCTAAATCTCCGCTCTAAACGATAAACAAGCAACATCAGACAATGGACGATTCATTGGACTTCTTAAAAAAGAAGAATGGAACACTTTGATTATTTTATAATATTCACAATAGACAACAGCAAAGTGTATACGAGATAGCAAAATTTAAACTTACTTTTATTTTATATTAAAATTATTTAAAAACATCTCAAGTCGATGGTAACAACTCGACGGAGGAGATCTAGCAAAACTTGTACAATCGACTCATTTCCCTTTGACTGTTTCTAATCAATTTTATGTTCATATATTCATGCAAAATGAGATATTTCAAAGTTTCTTTTTCTTTTTCACCTGAGCTAATGTTTTCTGAAATAAATTTGAATTCGCTGATTTAAAGTTTATAATTTAGTTATTTATTCTGAACTTTATCTTTCAATCAAATTTGATGGATATTTTCGAATTCAACTCCGTATTTAATTGAGAGAAAAAGACGGTAGTAAATTTTTTTACTACCGTCTTTTTATATACAAATTATAGAAAATATTATTTTAACCGAGAGCGATCTAAAAACACTGAGGAGTTCTCCTTCTAGACCTGCAGTATAAGTTTCAACCTCGTCTAGTAACTGAGTAATCCTAAAGGCCGTGATAAATCCAGTTGCATTCTTGTAGTGCGTTACGAAAACTGGAACAGAGACATTTGAAGTGAATCCTCTAGTTTGACTTACGAAAAGTTTCAACGAGCTTATGGGGAATATTGCTTATCAAGAGCAAGAGTTTTCGGTGGGGCATAAAGTATTTTTTGAGGGCCAAGAAGCAGTGGAAGACATTGATTGTACCTCCAGGAAAAACTGCTACTCAAGTTATCTATAAAAAAAATGGTTCTTCGCATCAGATCGGACATCGCACGTATATTTCGATTTTCATTTTTTGTGGCGTTATGTTGGTACTCATGTCTCTCACTTATGCCGACAAGTTCGGTCATTTTGAATGTTCAGTTAATTTTTGACAGCTGCTTTGCTTGCATGTGTTTTGGCTCGTCTTCGATTTTTGCCCATTCCAAAAATTGGATCAAAGAATCTGTATCAAATTTTGTGTGAAAAACAAAATTAATTGCGCGGACGCATTCCGAATATTAACTGTGGCAAATAGTGAAGCTACTTTGGACCTAAGCAACGTTTATCGGTGGTACAAAATGTTCTCAGAGGGCCGAGAAGATGTGAACGACGAAAACCGTGCCGGACGTCCGAGCACGTCAACAACAGACGAAAACATTGATGAAGTGAAGAAAATAGTATTGGCTAATCGTTGAATCACCGTTAGAGAAATTGCTGAGGACTTAAACATATCGATTGGCTCGTACCATTCGATTTTTACCAATGATTTGGCGTGAGACGGGTCGCCGTGAAATTCGTACCAAAATTGCTCAATTTCGACCAAAAACAGCATCGCATTAACATTGCTAAGGAGCTGTTGGACTCTGTCCGCGACGACCCAAATTTTCTCCAGAGGGTCATAACTGGTGACGAATCGTGGGTTGATGGTTATGAAGTGGAAATCAAAGCTCAATCATCCCAATGGAAGCTGCCGCACGAGCCAAGACCAAAAAAAGCGCCAAGTTCGGTCGAATGTGAAGGTTTTGCTTACAGTTTTCTTCGATTGCAGGGGCGTTGTCATGAGTACTTGCCACAGGGTAGAACGGTCAATAAGGAATATTACCTGCAAGTTATGCGCAAGTTGCGAGAAGCAATCCGCCAAGAACGCCCAAAAACAACACACTAATAATGCAGCAGCCACCCATATCTGGCCTCCTGTGACTTTTTCTTGCTCCCGAAACTGAAGAGCCCCACGACGCTACGCTACGATTGAGGAGATAAAGACGGCATTGAAAGAGGAGCTGAACAGGATCACAAAAAAGGATTTTTTGAAGTGCTTCGAGGATTGGAAAAAACGTTGGCACAAGTGTATAATATCTGGTGGGGATTACTTTGAAGGGGACAAAATAGATATTCATGAATAAATAAATAATTTTTGAAAAAACACAAAATTCACGATACTTTTTGAACAGACCTCGTATGTAGATGTCCAGGATGATAACACCTCCGGTCACAAGACAATTTCCATCAACGAGTTTTTATTGGAAAGACGGATTTCTGCTATTCATCAGACGTTTCTATTAACCTGAGCACAGTTTACAGAAATCTAAAAAGATATTAAAGGACGTCATCTTAGTACTGCCGATAACATCCAAAAGAATATAGCCAAGAAGCTGAAGGAGATAATGTTGACGTATAAAATCTCATTACTTTCCTGCTACACCTCCTATGTTAACTTAGTTAATCTTGCAGAAAAACTTGCTAAAGAATTCATATTACAAGTAACAATTTTTGGAACATGAAGCTTCTTGGAACAAAGTAACTAATATTTCTGTTATTTCTTTCTTTTATTCAAACTATTATGATTTCAAGTTGAACACTTATGATTTATTTCGGGAGAATAGTAAATGGCTTCTTCCACGGAAAATACAAAACTACAAGCAGATTCAGGATTTTTTAAATGTTCATCGTGATACTCGTAGGATGCCTAATGCGCGTTGTGATGTTATATTTCGGATGAGGAGACGTGCACGTTCATAAAAGTTCAAATTTTGTACGAAAGACAAAAGGCAGTGTGACGCAATCCGAAAATTGTTCACACCTACAAGTAGATAGTCGGGCGAGATGGAGCATAATCACGTCATATACATAAATCCTTCCGATGACTTTGATGTATACTTTCTGTAACATATTCGCCAGACTAAATTTTAAACCACTTCAAGATTAAGATGCACAATGCCATAATTCCATGTACAGTTTTATGTACACATCCTAATAAGCTGGTCTGCTTCCTACAAACGATTCTGTTAAATTTTATCATATTTTCGTAGATATTTTTGTGTAAAAAGTAATTCTTTGTATATGCACATCCTTAAGACCATGAAATATGATTGAACACGTTCGATAATTCAACTATAAATCAAGCTTTTTTATTTGCAGAATGCATGCAATCTACCGAAAAGGGAATGTGTCCTTAGAGGATTTTCGAATTGCTTATAACTTTTAAAATATTTTTTTTATAATAAATTTTTTAATAAATAATAATTATAAAGTATTGCAATATTAAAAATATTTACACAGATTCTAAAAGGATAATTATTTATGGTTGATTTGCAAGGAAAATCCTTGTTTGATAGTAGGTGTTTTTGCTATCTGGATGAATTGGATTCTATAAGAATTGGAAGTTTTAGTAGATATCAAGAGTTCTTGTCCCTAAGTCCATATATGTTTCAGTAGGTATTTTTGAGATTTATTAAGCGTTTGTCTAAGTTCACTTCTAAAATCATTCTACTATCATCAATATACACGGGATGATATAGTTAACGAATTAACGCGCATACATTTGCGTTCGTTCAACTTTGTTCTTCACTTGGTAAACCAGTTCTGGAGGATTTGGAATGATGGGCTTACATAATATCGCAAACATTTTTGTAGCAAGTTAAATGTTGTTTGTTATATGAAAATTTGATTATTAAATGTGTTTTTTTTTATAAAGTTAAAAGGACTAGATTCGACGGAAATTGAAAGATTGAGTAGAGCTCAAAGGATCTAGTCCGTAAGTCCATATAGATTTGAGTAGGGCATTGTATAAAATTAGTACTTTGCTATCTATTGTAAGCTTAGAAATTTTATTTAGGACTTGAAATAGTTGTGAATATTATCTTTTTAGTTCTAGTCTTTTGAGTCTTATATCTAATTTTCATATTGTATGTATGTACCAGGGTATAAGCTTAAATCCGTGTATATGTTTGGTCATAGATGTCGTGAGTGAGAGTATTAAGCTACCATAGGCACGCCGTACTTTTTTTTATGAGTTTGACATCTGTTAACATTAATCAGTGCACATTGTCAGCAATTTCGTTTTTCCTTTGGTAATCATGTTTAGTTTTGTATCAGAAAAAGAGCATATGCGAGAAACTCGGCTTTTCTGCTTCAATTTGAAGAAATCGGCTACCGAATCGCTTTGAATAATTATGGAGGCCTATGCCGAGATTGGTTTAGTCGGTTCAAAGGCGGTAATTTTGACTTGTGGGACAAGAATCGTGAAAAACGGCCTAGGAAGGTTGAGGACAATCAATTGCAGGCTCTTTTAGACGAAGATGATACCCGATCGCAAAAAACGCTCGCGGACCAATTGAGTGTTACTCAACCAGCCATTTCCATGGATCTGCGTGCCACGGGGAAGATTGAAAAGATCGGAAAATGGGTGCCGCATGAATTGAACGGATTGTGACAAGCGATGAAAAGTGGATAAATTTCGAGAATCCTTAACGCAAGCAATTGTTGGTTGATCCCGGCCAACCGTCAACATCTTTCGCAAGACCAAATTGCTTCGGACGGAAGACGATGCTGTGCGTTTGGTGGGATCAGCAGGGTATCATCATCTACTATGAGATGTTAAAACCTGGTGAAGCTGTCAGTGCCCACCCAACTATTCAAATTGCACCGTGCTCTGCGTGAAAAAAGGACGGATTATCAACAAAGACATGACAATCTGATTTTCTTCCACGACAACGCATCATCGCAAACGTCAAAAATGGTCCGAAACTACTTAGAGACACTCAACTGGGAGGTGCTACCCCCTCCCGCTTATTCACCAGACCTGTCCCCTTCCGACTACCACCTGTTTTCGTCAATGGGGCACGCGCTCGCTGAGCAGCACTTCGATTCTTACGAAGACGTCCGAAAATGGCTTGATGACTGGTTTGCCTTGAAAGAGAAGGAATATTTTTGGCGTGGTATCCACAAATTACCCGAGAGATGGGCAAAATGGGTAGCTAGCGAGGGCAAGTACTTTGAATAAATTTTCTATGAAAAAAAACATGTATTTTTGTAACTAAAAAATAGCGGATTTAAGCTTATACACCTGGTAAGTAAAAAAAAATCTTCGAATATGTTTTAAATTAATTATGACTCATTCGAATGATAGTAAAAATAAAAAAAATTCGTATTTTTAACTATTTAGTAATTACGGTTAAATATTAATAACATTCTTTATGATATTTGATCTTGATTAGAAATATTTTCATAGATGATGTTACTGATTACTCGTAAATATTCGAATTATCGTAAATTAACGTTTCAATCGAATCGATGTTGGTTCGAAATGATACAATAAAGATGCTGAGTCGTGACTACTAATATTGGCAAGGTTCGAGATAAAAGATCATATTTCTATTTATTGTGAAGAAGATGTAACGAGTCAATATACGAGTATTATTCCAATTATCCTTTTCCTTTCATGAAATAGCGAACAATATTGTGCACGGTCCTTACATCAGTACGTAGCGTGTTGCAGATACGAGTGGGGTTTGTAGTTAATTCTGCAAAGCGGACTTTTGTTCTTTCTATCAGTTCCAACGCCTTTCAAATCAACAAATCGTATCACTTACGACACAATATCCATGGGGGTATTCTTAGAGAAAATCAATGGTCGAATATCAATTTCAAAGAATTTATGGCTGTGTCCTTCGATAAAAGGAACTACTCTTATACTGGTGGGACACAATTTATTTATGGAAGTTTTTCGTTCGTGATTCGTGTGGCCTTGATCCTAGCGTATTTAAGATTTTGCGAACGAACTAATCGAACATTTGTGATAAATTCGATCCGGTTGGGAGCGTTCTTCTTTGAAATTTGGAAAAATGGTTTTCGTATGCAAACAAGATTTGCAATTTCTCATCCTGTGTACAAGTGCATTGTATTGTACACGTGCTTGTATGGGGATTCATCTGAACCAAAAGTGCATTCGAGTTTTGGTACATCTGGGAATCTGGATGTTAATCGGGAATCAACCGTAACATCGTATACAAGAGTGTCTCATAGGTGGCTGCCCCAGATCCTTTCTCTTTGCTGTTTATTTGGTTGCAATGGTTTTGCTTGTACCTTTCTGAATGCAATGGGACCTGTATCAACGGTAAATTTGTTGTTATCTGATGATGTTTCCGTTTCCTCTGTTCCAATATAATACATTTTTTTCCCTTCTACCATATTTTATCTACACTAAGCCTTTCTATAGGTTGGTTCCTCTGTATTCTAAAATACAATACCAAAATTCAAATGGAATTCGCACTAGGATTGGTTGTAGGAAAAATGTGGTGAAAAAATATATTTTTACGTTTGAAACGCATTCATTCAACAACATATACTAGATAATAGAAAATTACTCTTTTCGTAGGATTTTTTCGTCCTTTTATCTACTAGTTAGAACTATAATAAAAATATAGATGTATACGTATATGTACAATAGTAAAAAATTGTTGGCGGAATAAGAGAGGAAATATTTAACTTGACAGAAAAAATTCCATAAGTAGAAAACCATGCACATAAGACGAATTGAGAAAAGAAATCGTTGCCAAAACGAGATGGTAAGGAATAAATTTAAATAAACGCCGGTCTAGGAATTTTTATTTTTTACTTGTCACTTTCTGTAGAGTTATTTTAGTCCGCCTCGACATATCCGTATTCGTATTCTTATTCGTATATGGTATACACACAGAATGGGTACCGCTAAAGTTTTAACATCATATTCGCTATTGCGACTCCGGATTCTGGAGTCGCATTTGAAAATTATCGTCATCCCTACTGTTTCTGACTTGATTCTTTTTCCCTTTTCAATTTTTATAATATATATGTACGTTATTTTGGGACCTGTTTTCTTTTAGCTTTTCAAAACCATTTATAGTTTATTGAAAATTTCCATACTATAAGCTCGAAGCGAAAAGGACCTTTAAGCGGAAGCTGTATTGGGCGGCTACATTGTATTGGTGTGTCGGTATAGTTACGACGACAACAACCTTTCACAAGTACAAAGTTATGGTCTAGTAAAATGGATAATAAGGAGCATTGAGAGGTGGTGATGCCAAATAGGTCAGACTCCCTTGTACAATTGTGAATGGTCCTCTCTCTAGTGGATTCGCGATGCTATTACTATTGGAAAAGGGAGGATACAATGAAATGCTTCAATTGCTGCTTTGCATTTTTTTAGATAAAATTTTATGGATATTTTCATCGAATACCTTAAATATAATAATATTATAATAATATTGGATGTAATGATGTGCACTCTGGCTATCAGAAAATGCATGATTTCATTTTAATGGAAGTTGATTTGGCGAGTAGTTTCCGTTTTTCTATTCCTTTTTACTCGTAATTCAATTTATGCCATGCTTTCAGTAAAACTAACTGGTAGTAACAATACCAACAAAACAGCAACAACAGTGGATTTTTAGCAATCAGAAACTTTTACGGAAAAATTCTGTTGAAAAAAAAAAGAACGAAGTACGAGTACTTACTTAAAAATACTCGTAAGTATAAAGAGTTTAAGGAGAAACACTTAAAGGGGAGGTGTTTAACGGATTTCACGGAAAGATGGAAAAAAATTTTAAGTCGCCTCCGTTGGCTACTTTCATTATTGTTATAATTTTTATTTTCTTATTTCAAATGAAATTTATATGATATATTCAAATTAAAAAAATGTGTTCATTCAATTCAATGAATATAAAGAATTAATATTGGGCTTTCTTCATATTTTACTATGTTTTTTTTTTGTTGATATAATAAGAGTTAGTTTTAGTATAGAAAAGCGCACTTCCGTCTTAACTGCATAATTATACCATTCATTATTATTTTGTATACCTCTTTTGAATAGTCATTGTATAAATTGAAAGAGCACCTAGACTAATGAAAATTACTAAAAATTTAACAAAATAAATTCTTCTACCTTTATCCGTTTCCTGAAAATATTCCAATAAGAAAAGAGTCAGAGAAATCGTTTACGGAAGTGGCCGGTACTTTTGCCTTTTATTATGTTAATTTAATGAATAGAAAGACTTTTCCAGAGTAGATATTTTTTAATTTGTGTATTCAAATATATTCTATCATATAGGTAACTTCTTATATGTATTTATATTTTTAGAATTTTATAAATAGATCGACTAGGCGGTGAAATTTGTTTATTCCCAATCCACTGAAATTATAATATATTTTCTTGTGTATGTGAGGTCCGCCACTTAGGTAAGAGTTAGAGGATATTTTTTAAGCATTACAACGATGAGGCAATTTCTCGACTATGGATAAGTATTATCAGTTTCCCCAGTCGAATGTTAGTTGGAGGGAACAATTAGAAGTTGATAGATTTCGTTGGAGCCTATACAGTTATGTTAAAAAATTAAATAGTGGACTTAAAATGGAACTGTCCTATTTGGCAAGGAATTTAAAAAGAAGAAGAAGTCCTATTTGAAACGAAATTCTTGGTTCAGAGATAGTTGTTTAGGATGGTAGATACCAGGTGTATAAGCATAAATCCGCGGTTTTTAGTTAAAAAACACGTTTTTTTCATAGAAAGCAAAAACAAATTTATTCAAAGTACTTGCCCTCGCTAGCTACACTTTTTTCCCATTTCTCGGGCAATTTGTGGATACCACGCCAAAAAAAATCCTTCTCTTTCGAGGCAAATCACTCATCAAGCCATTTTCGGACGTTTTCGTAAGAATCGAAGTGCTGCTCAGCGAGCACGTGCCCCATTGACGAAAACAGGTGGTAGTCGGAAGGGAACAGGTCTGGAGAGTAAGCGGGGTGGGGTAGCTCCTCCAGTTGAGTGTCTCCAAGTAGTTTCGGACCATTTTCGACGTGTGCGATGGTGCGTTGTTGTGGAGAAAAATCAGCTTGTCATGTCTTTGTTTAAAATCCGTCCTTTTTTTACGTAGAGCACGGTGCAATTGGTTCAGTGATGGTGGTAGCGGTGGGCATTGACAGTTTCACCAGGTTTCAACATCTCATAGTAGATGATACCCTGCTAATCCCACCAAACGCACAGCATCGTCTTCCGTCCGAAGCAATTTGGTCTGGGAGAAGATGTTGACGGTTGGCGGTGATTAACCCACGATTTCTTGCGTTTAAGATTCTTGAAATATATCCACTTTTCATCGCCTGTCACAATCCGATGCAGGAACGACTTTGCTTTTTTGTCTGGCGAGCAAGATTTGGCATGTGTTTTGGCGTCGCTCCATCTGCCTATCGTTCAATTCATGCCGCACTCGTTTTCCGATCTTTGCAATCTTCCCCATGGCACGCAGACGCATGGAAATGGCTGGTTGAGTAACACCCAATTGCTTCGCGAGCATTTTTTGCGATCGGGTATCGTCTTCGTCCAAAAGAGCCTGCAATTAATGGTCCTCAACCTTCCTATGCCGATTTTCACGCTTCTTGTATCACAAGTCAAAATTGCCGTCTTTGAACCAATGAAACCAATATCGGCACGTTGTTTCCGATAAGGCACTGTCACCATTCTTCAAATTGAAGTAGAAAAGCAGAGCTTTGCGCTTATGCTCTTTTTCTGGCACAAAACTAGACATGATTACCAAAGGAAAAATGTATGCTATTGTACGAAATTGCTGACAATGTGCACTGATTAATGTTGAGAGATGTCAAACTCATAAAAAAAGTATGGCGTGCATATGGTAGCTTAATACGCTCACTCACCCCATCTATTACCAAACAGCGGATTTAAGCTTATGTTTCTGGTATATAAGATAAACACTGAAGGAATGGAATAAAGGATATGATTGGATGCCGAAGAGGAAATCATTGGTAAGTGCAAATGACTAATTCGGATTCGGAGAAGTTTCTATACCCGGAATTTCGAAGTTCTGATTTTTATCCAATGACCGGAAAGAAATCTTACCCACTCTATTTATCTAAAAATGGCCACAGTTGCTAAATGCCAATTGACCTATAAGTGCGGCTCAGGACGGTAGATGCTAACATAACCTGCAACCCAACACAACTCAATATTTCGGCTGTTCAGCAAACAGTGTTGAATGTAGTTAAAAATTGAGGCAACTGAAGAACTATCACTAAAAATGATAAAAATACTATTTTTTCGGAGATTTTTTTGCAGTCTTAGCCTACAGTTCTCCATAGACAGGATCTGTATCACAGTAAAGGCTATTGTGGTTCATTAACACCTGCGTCTACGAGCATATAAGAGAGATCACCCAATCTCTCAACCAATTCTAGGAAGAGCTTGCCTTTCTGATTCCGATCCGGGAGTGGCAGCGAGGTTTGAAAAATAAAAAAAAAACTATGTGAATGTCCTTACAACTCAGCGATCATTAGGCAAAGTGGGAATATAAATTTATTTTTACGTCGTGGTGTTTGAGGTGATGTGATACGGTTTAAGAATGCTAGGAACATAATCAACAGTATTCAGCGGTTGGTTCTGTATGCATGTCTAAATGTTTGTAGGACAGTCTCCACCGATACAATGCACGTCTTATTAGGAGAAATCCCATGGGATCTAGAGGTGTTCCGTAGAAGTATTCTCTATCGGATGCGGCGTGGCATTGTATTAATGGATGATTGCCCTGTTCTAAACGAGGAAATTCAGGAGCTTGGAGACCGCCAACGGCGGGCTCTAGTCCAGGATAAAATGTATAAAATTTGGTAGCAGCGTTGGAATGATAGTCAGAATGGGAAATGGACCCAGAGGTTCATCTCATGTGTTAGGTTTGCTTAGGAAAAACAAGTTTGAATGTGGTATGTTCCTAAGTTATTTGATAACCGGGCATGGCAGTATAAATGAGTTCCTGTATAAGAGAGGATTGAGTGAAAGAGAAGAGTGTGTGTGCGGTGCACCACAAGAGAGTGTATATCATCTTCTCGTGAATGAAGGTCTCCGAGATTTGGATGCTTGTGGCATTAGAGTGAATGAAGGTCGAGTGGATCTGAGTGGTGTACTTAGTACACTGGCTGAATTTGCCATGGGAATGTCTGGCTGAATTTTCCATGGTACTGTTTGAAAGAAGATTAAGATTAATGAATGGGCAGTGAATGTGCATGCAAGTGAAACGCAAGGTGGCTACAACTGGGTGAAAGACCAAGGTTAATTCCGGTTGTGCTTTCGGGTCTTGGCGGAGCCGCTTACCTGAGATTCCTTACCGTAGCTCAATGAGCGGAGTACAAACCGAACTACTCTTAAAACAAAAATTGCTACTACGGGAATCGGGATGCCCCATGGTGTTAAAACACACTGTGCCCGATAATGGTGAGGCGCCTTAGGCAGCAACGTAGTGGCTGTGGTTAATACCCATATCGCGGGTACGGTCTTCGGATCGCTTGTAAGAGATACTAGTTATTTATCCCGGGCGCTATTACTGTTTATGATAGTAGAGGCTTAGATAGTCCTCACCACTAACAGTTAAAGTAACCAAAGCACTTGTAACAAAGATGGTGAAGGGAATAGTTTAAAAAGCAAATATTTTTTAAGTAATTTTTAACCTAAACCATTCACTAATGATAATAATTCTATTATTGGTAATTTTTTATTTTAAAATTTTTCTTATATAAATATTGGACAGCCTTTTGCATATATAATCATAAAGTTTATTTTTAAGAGGCTTTATATTGAAAAATTAAAAATCAAAAATTATGGAATACGAAAAGTGAAAGTGTTGTTTTATGAAACTTTTCTCCTGCATTCGAAAATTTTATAAATAACTCATCAGCATTGTAGGTTCAAACAAATCAAACAATAAAAAATTGCCTTTAAAATTTTCAAAAAAAAAAAAATGATATTATGATCTAAAAATTAAGGTGCAAACAATGTATTAAATTAATTTTTTTTTATATGAAATATAGGAAATTGCGAAAAAAATTTGTACACAATTTAATATAATTGAAAATTTTCCAAGGGATCATAAGACTGGCAATACAGAAAAAAAAAGGATATTGGAAGCAGAAATACCATACCCGCCAGTACTTTATATCTACGTATTGTTGATATAATGACGAAAATGTACGAGTATTCGAATGTATCTTATAGAGAAAGATATTTTTTCTATTTATTAATAAAATCAACAAAATAATGTGTTTGGTGTGTGACTATGTATCGAATAAAGTTTATTTATTTTTACAAACATAAGCTACCAAGCTAAATTTTGTTCTCAATTAGGCTGTTCGAGGATTTATCAGAATATACAAAAATAGGAATTTATTCCAGGATCGACGACTCAAAGTCTTTGCTAATATTTGGTGAATTGAACGTGTACAGATAGAATCCCATTGGTTTGTTGATGTAGAGATGTTGAATTTAGATAAATATTTTTCTGATCGAATTCTAACGAATTGCCATCTTAAAGGTACCGAATATCTAAAATATGTACGAACACATGTAACCATATAATGTATGCTGGTATACAGTTCTTAGGTTTATACATAAATGTGCAAATTTATTTTACTTCTACTACATATACACATATATGTGAATTGTTAGTGTCCATGTTTATATATGTGTTGGCGAGGGGGTGTGAGGGGGAAGGTTTAGTTATATGGGTAAGAGGTTTAATACTAAGTATATTGTAGATATTGTGTATTTATCTCTCGATCAGAGACGAGTGAAATTCTTTCGTTTTAAGCAAGGTTGCCTTTGAAAGTGGAGTGTCTGTTTATTATGTAAGCAAACAGTTTGCCAATTTTTCTGCTATTACGGAAGGGCTGTAAACAAACATTTGAGCTTTATTTTTTCGCCTTTGTTCCATTCTACGGAACATATTCCTCCTTCATTTACTTAATCTCATTCATATTGATTATAATTGGCAGCTCCTTTATACAGGTTACCGTAATGTATTTGCAATAAATTATATTCCTCCTTTTCCTTGTTCGTATCGTCCTATTCACAATTTTCCCACTTTGTCATGTTGGCTTCTAACGCCCTGCTACTCACCATCCTAGAGAAAAAAAAATCTGGGCACGAGTATTCTGGGTGGAATTATTCCTATATGCATAGTATTCGATTGGACACACTGTTTGCGGGGTATATGAGGCAGATAACATTTGATATCAGCTCTCTAACAGATGTACGTGTATGCATATCTATACATATGTATATATGTAAATACCCACACGAGGAGAATGTTTAGGAATATTTACATAACTTTATATACACAAGTACAAGGCATAGTCATAGCATATAGGAGATGATTTTCGGATGCTTTGCAATACCGATCATGGTTAAACATGCTTCGATTTTTGTGCTATAAAATATATCATCTTGAATTTTCTCCTTCTCTCAATGAGATTGCTTATAAAAATAGGAACACGTTTGTAAGCATCAAAAAGCACTTTTATTAAATCGAAAATTGACTAAAGGTGAATTTGTTACTGTTGCTGTTGTTGTTATTAGACATAAATTGCTAAAGCATGATTAATATATGAGTACGATCAACGGGCCAAACTATTGAACGTATAACATGACTACTAAACGAATTTTCGACTATATCAAATTTCTGATTTCATATTAAATTTTATTTGGATTAACATATAAGAGTTTTATTGGTCAATATGAATAAATAGATTTGGGAACATTTTATCATTCTTTGGAATTTTTATACTATAAATTTATTATTTTGCATAACTTTTCTTAATTATATATTCAATATACGACAATGTGGCATAAATGTAATTAGACTAATATTACTGAGAGCGATCTACTAATACTGCAGATTTCTGATCCACCCGAGCTTGTACGTTAAGTCCATTTTTGACGTGTGTAGTATCACATCGACGTGATTCTATAGAGTGTGATAAGTGAAGTTGTGTTTTATAAGTGCATTATGAAAAATTTTGTATTAACCTTAGTAAATCTGCTAGTTTGACAAAGGAAATTGCAACTAGCTTATGGGGAACAGTTCTTTTTAAGAGTTTTTTCGATGGATTAAAGTTTTTTTTGGATAGTTGAGAAACAATGGAACACGAACTTCGTTCTGCGAGGTCTTTATCATCCAAAGCTTATGAAAACATAGAATGGGTGAGTGCTCTTATTCCTTTAAGACAAGCTATCAACAGAGTTTTTTTTTATAAACAAAGTTCTTGAAAGGCCCAGAATAAGGGCTTCAACATGACAACGTTCTCTATTATACAGTCCAAAAAATGGATCCTTGTGGAACTTTAAAGTCCTCTATGGTATTCACCTTAAGATCCTCTATTTACCCTGTGTTAATTTTTTGTTGTTGCCGAAGACCAAAAAACTCTTAAATAGGCTGATGCCCTATCCTGTCGATAATATCCAAAAAGTGTAACCAAAGATCTAAACGTAATTCTAGTCGAAACTTTCCATTACTGCTATAGAGAGTGGAAACAAAGCCTTCGTCAATGCATATCAGCCCTAGTAAAATATTTTGAATGGTATAACATTGATGTATAAAAATAAAATAAAATTGTTGCCATTTATTTTCATGAGTTATAATATCTTTGGTCTTAATTTCGGAGATTTATTCATTGCCTTAAGTTAATATTTGGTTCTTGGCGATTCTCGACTATTTTTCCGTCGTTAAAGAGGGGAACTCCAAAAAAAGGACCTAAGCTTGCCAGGTCATGGAGAGAAGATACTTGATCGGCGGTCTACTCTATAGTAGATCGGCGGTCTACTCCATCAATTGCTTTCCTCTTCCGTTATTCCATTTGTTTTGGGTTCCTGAGGTTTATTTTAATTGAACAAATTTTTTGCTTATTTTTCAATTTGTTCTGCTCCCAATTTTTAAACTCTCCACAACCATATCTTATTTTTGTTCTATTACTCCCTTAGGCAACTTAAATGTAACATAATTTTTTGTATTATGAGGATCATTTTTCTTCTATTACTCCCTTAGGCAACTTAAATGTGCTCGCGACGAGTTTTGATGCCAACTGCAGCGAAAAAATATTCTCTGAGTACGGTCATAATTGGCCGTGCTCCTCTGGAACTTCACCTGCTTTTCCTCTTCGGCTTTTATTATCTCTCCTTACTTCCTACCTGACCCATACCTGTAATTGGTTTTTACCACATTTCATATACATACTATTTAAATTTTTTTCTTAGCTGTGTTGAAAAAATATTGTTGAATAATGCAATATTCCCATAAACTGTAGTTTATATTATCACAAAACGGATATGAAATAAACGTATCGATTTTAAATAATTCTGAATTTATCAAAAATATGACAAAATTTTCTTTTATACAATATTGTAATAAATCATATTTGAGAAAATAATTAAAATGCACTATAAATAAAAAATTGCTGGACTTAATTTATATACACAGGATTGTGTATATAGTAACATATAAATATTGTTAAACGTAAACTGAAATTCTATATACTCGTAGTATATGTGTACATACGAGTACATAATATTTTTGTTTATAGTTTTAGATTTTCTTATTACGAACAACAGGTATTTGTTGCTGAAGTATTTAATCTAGATAGGTTATCCTTTCTGAACAATATGTAGAAGAAATTCCAAGTAGTTCCCTTTCAAAAGCTTTTGTCTGAATGAAAACAACCCGAAATATTGCTTTTCTAGTATTTCGCTTTGAGAATAATGGTCTTTCACGTCAAATTGAAGATATATGTTTTTGTTCGTCTCGCACGAACAAAAGAAGGTCTTTGGGGAGTATTCTATACTAGCTTCAGTTGTACACAATATAACAGCTTGGCATAATTTTGCGTTACTATACTCGTATTTGGTTATTTGGCTATTCGGAGTTATGGAATCGAAAAATTGAGTCACCAATTGAACTGAAAATAAATGAAATCTTTTGCGACCACTGTTCGTTTGTATAATTTTCCATGGACCTTTTCTTCCCTATCAATAGCCATAACTAAAATATGTACATAATAATATTCCATACATATAGAGAAAAAAAATCGATTAATAGCAATTGATGATTTATTTCATAAAGAAGGTTATACTATATTTTTTATTAAGGCTGCACTATTTTATAAAAAAAAAATTACATAACAAAGTCCAACGCAGTCATCTTATTTCGAATTTGAGTATTTCGATTTTGCCTATGTTATTTTTTGTTTTATTTCTTATAAAGAATAAGGAAAGAAATATTTTCTATTTTCGATTATTGTTTTTTAATTTTTTTTTTTCTTATTCTGAACCAATATAATACCAAATCTGAAATGAAATAGTTAATACTCGTAGTACAAGAACATAAAGCCTTATGTTCTTGTACTATTAACTATTAATAGTAAAGGTATGTTTACAACTTTCATTTAATGTTATATTAGTAAGTTACCATTTTATCAAATTGAGTCTCCCTCAAACCAATTTGAGGAATATTTTCCTTAAAAATATTTTATTTACCAGGGGTATAAGCTTAAATCCGCTGTTTGGTCATAGATGGCGTGAGTGAGCGTATTAAGCTACCATACGCACGTCATACTTTTTTTTATGAGTTTGACATCTGTCAACATTAATCAGCGCACATTGTCAGCAATTTCGTACAACAACATACATGTTTCCTTTGGTAATCATGTCTAGTTTTGTGCAAGAAAAAGAGCATATGCGGGAAGCTTTACTTTTCAGCTTCAATTTGAAGAAATCGGCTGCCGAATCGCATCGAATGCTTACGGAGACCTATGGTGACAGTGCTTTATCGGAAATAACGTGCCAAGATTGGTTTCGTCGGTTCAAAGACGGAAATTTGGACTTGTGGGACAGAAAGCGTGAAAATCGGCCTAGAAAGGTTGAGGACCATCAATTGCAGGCTTTTTTGGACGAAGACAATACGAAATCGCAAAATATGCTCGCGGAGCAATTGGGTTTTACTCAACCAGCTATTTCCATGCGCCTGCGTGCGAGGAAATCTTGCTCGCCAGACACAAAAGAAAGTCGTTCCTGCATCGGATTGTGACAGGCGATGAAAAGTGGATATATTTCAAGAATCCTAAACGAAAGAAATCGTGGGTTGATGCCCGCCAACCGTCAACATCTTCCCCAAGACCAAATCGCTTCGGACGGAAGACGATGCTGTGCATTTGGTGGGATCAGCAGGGTATCATCTACTATGAGATGTTGAAACCTGGTGAAACTGTCAATACCCACCCAACTTATCAAATTGCACCGTGCTCTGCGTGAAAAAAGGACGGATTATCAACAAAGTCATGACAAGCTGATTTTCCTCCACACAACGCATTATCGCACACGTCAAAAATGGTCCGAAACTACTTGAAGACAGTCAACTAGGAGGTGCTACCCTACCCCGCTTATTCACCAGACCTGGCCTCTTCCGACTACCACCGGTTTTCACTCGCTGAACAGCACTTCGATTCTTACGAAGACGTCCGAAAATGGCTTGATGAGTGATTTGCCTCGAAAGAGAAGGAATTTTTTTGGCATGGTATCCACAAATTGCCCGAGAGATGGGAAAAATATGTAGCTAGCAAAGCAAGTACTTTGAATAAATTTTTTTTCCTTTTAATGAGAAAAAACATGTGTTTTTTGGCTAAAAAACAGCGAATTTAAGCTTATAAACCGGGTATATCCGAATATATTTCAGATTATATAGGAACTTCAGTTCAGAGAATATATGCATCACCGAAAATATAGCGAAGACCTTTTAGACCTCCATAGACAAGGTTCTAAATTTTAAACAAAATTTATAATGAATAGGACGTTAGAATCCAAAGGTAATTCACAAAGGACCTTTACATCATCATAGCGTGACTATGTGATAAGGTTTTTGGATATTTTTGGTTCGTATTTCTTTGAGACCCTTACTAGCGAAGCCTATTAGAGTAACTAGAGAATGATAAGGAGAAATGCTACAGAACTTTTCCTCCGTTAATTCGACCAATTAGTTTTGGGCAACATGTGGTTCCAACAGGACTGTGCACTATACTACCTATGTTTGCTAAACACATTGTGTCAAATAAACTCTTTTTGACTCTCCAGATTTCACTACTGTTTTTTCTGAAGGAATTCTTAAAAAGGGATATCTATACTAACAAATCGTACAATAATTGAAGAACTTAAAAATTGTACATAACGAAATTAATGTAATTAACCTGGAAAAGAGCAGACATTTGCTACATCCCAAGTTTATATAAACGACTTCAGCTAACCAAAATACTATTTTACATTTAAATTTAATATTATTTGAAAAGAAAGTTGTCAACTTATTCTCAGAACATCCTGAATAACTATTCTGCATAAAAAGCTCACAATTAAAATAAAATAATTTGGATTTTTTCCTAAGTGAAATTAGTTCACTTATTATCCTTTAATTTATAATCTAAAGTAATTTTTCTAAATTTTTGAACGAATTCAAGCTAGATTAATACCATTACTCTTTATGAGGAATAGGTAAACATATCTGATTTAAGAGCTTTTATTCTCATAAAAGAATATTTTATGATTTTTATAAAAGAAATTACAATAGAAATAAAAAAATATCAAGAATAAATAATATATTGAAATATTTTAAAATGTGAATAATATCCTTTTTGAAAATACTTATTTAGTTCTTTAAAAAATGAGTCATATTGTGGATATCAATAGCATATATAAGACTGATGCTTTTTGCATATTATTAAAACTCGAGAATTTTTATATTATATTTGCACAATAACTACTTTTATCGATGAAAGAAAATATTGCTTTTGCTTTAATGCAACTGCAGCAATATTTGCTATTCTGTATAGTTGAAAGTTTGAACATTCGTGCATATTCATGCATGAATTGCATTGAACAATAGCAAAAACTCCACTACCAGAAAGGTGGCATGAGTTATTAATAATAACAAAAACTTTTTTGATACCAACAAATTGTAGGAAAAATAATATATGAAAATATAAGGAAAATATCTATAAAAAGAAGGGAGGAGGGGGAATTTGTTTTAAAAAAGGAACCAGGTGTAAAAAGAAAATGAAACAATTTCTCAAAAATATCACAAGTAAGTCTATAAATATCAACTCAATAATAGGGAAAATATTTTTATAATTTTTTTTTTTTGATAATAATTGCATACAAAATTTAATGGAAAATATTGAACAATATAGAAATTAGATAAAATAAAATAAAAAAGTATCTTGAAAGAAAAGTTTCGAATAATTTACTTTAAAAAATTTATTAGCACAAAATGAATGAGTGCAAGCCATCGAATAGCACAGACCAGAATACCGAAAAGAAAGTTCCTATATTTTCCTACCTAACATTATTCGACAATATATTTTAGGAAGCTATAAATTATATAAAATTGTCTTGATTCACTAAAATGTTTTCATTATTAATATAAGAAAAATCAAAATCAATGAAAATTTTATATCAAATTTAAACATATACATACAACCGAAAGGTAAAGTTTTTTTTTCTTTTCATGCCCAGTTTTTATAAATTTTCTCTACAATATATTTTTTAAATTATTTTTTTTTTTAAACCTTTTAACTTTTGTCATATTTTCCATTTTAATATAAAGCCTGAGTTGAAGGATATAGCCAAATAGGTACATATAAAAGGACAAAACAATAATTATATTTTTTTTAATTTCAAATTTATAAAATGTATTTTTAAGTTTTTTTCTACGAGTATATTGAAAATTAAAATAAATTTAAATCATGTTCGTAAATAAATAAAAAAAAAACTCTACTTTAAATATTTTTAATTAAAACGAAAATTTACAGAAAATAAAAATCAAATTTAAAAACTGAACAGAAATCATTCGATAAATAAAAATAAATAATTTTTTTAATTTTTTTTTTGTAGAAAAAATATGCTGGATAAAAAATAAAAAGCATCGTGCTCAAGGGGTTAAAAATCCAAATAAGAAAGGTGGTGATAGAAAAATTGGAACATTTGTGAATTGTATTGTGTGCTCGCAATTTTCACAGGTAAAAGTTTTTCTATATTTCTCCCTTGAAAGGCTTTTTGATGAGAATTTCCTCAAAACAAAGAACAATTCAACGGAAACTTTTAAACTTTTATTGTCAGCTTTTTAACATTAAATTGACATTTTGTGTTTACACAAATAGCTAAAGAAAAAATAAAAATAAATCGTGAAAAGAAATTACAAAAGAAAGCAATACGAAAACTTTAAAGAATGCATTTTGTCACGTAAAGAAATGGGAATCGTTTATATTTGTAGATTTTCAAATAGACGATACCATAGCTTCATATATAGTTACAATACCAAAGTTAACAGATTTTAAGGGGAAAATACTAAAAACTGAAGAAAAAAAAAATTTAGTGAATCAACGAGTATCAAAAGAAGACGGTCGAACTTTTAAAGTTCTTAGAAAGTTTTTTTATGTGCGAAAAATGGTACGAATACAATATGCACTATGTGAGCTTTACCATCAATAGAAGTTGAATTTATCCATCGAAATTCTATAAAATAAAGTTTAAAAACCATAAATATATATTTTTTATCTATGTTGTTTTACGTTTAATGGAATAAGTTGATTTTACATGATTTTTGTTTGGTAATTGTAAAAACTATTGTTAGTGTTAACATAATAATTTTAGTTAGTAAAAAGGAAAAAATTTAAGAATAAATCTCAAAGTGTAATAATCAATTAATTTTTAGTAATAACACCTAAAGTTGTAGGTAACAGAGCCAGGACTATTTTAGTAAAAATTTTCACAAGAGGCTGATCATAAATTATAATTATATTAAATTTTATATCTACAACTTTAAATATTTAGTTAATAAACATAAAATTATTATAAACATAAAAGGGGTGAAAAATCAACAATTTTCCCCAAAATTAGATTCTGTAAGTCCAAATACGCTTTAAAATTGCGTTGCATTTTAAGTTGTTAATAATTTGTGTTAGTTTCCAGTTTTTAAGTCCAGTACATGAGTTCCAGGTGAAGTCCTAAAATACGCACTTTAGTATATTATGTTGACATTAGCATTTAAGGTAGTAAGGAGACTACTGAAAAGGAGTGAAAGTGACAAGGAGTGAAAGATGCTTCTGTTGATTTATTTTCATTTTCTTAATTATAAATCATATTTGGAAATAAAAAAATTTTTTTTCTATAAAATATAACTAGGAATCAATTATACCATGAAGAATCCTAAACAAAAAATCAATCATATTAGTAGAATGTCAATTTACAATAAATACTTACCATTAGTTTAATAATAATATAATATACATTGTGAGTCCTTGTAATGTATGCAAACTGCTATAAGTTCTAATTTAAAGATACTTCTTTATAATTTGAGCTTCAAATATGAACAACGATCTTGTAAATTGACCCTCGATTATAAAATTTTTTTTAGGTGCGGATTCCTTTTAGTCAGATTATCTAAATTTTGTTATGATGACGAGAAAACTATAATAAAAGGAACCACCTACTGTTAGTATCTTGCTTACAGTAAGTGGTTCCTTTTATTATTTAGTGCAAAATAGTGGTTTCTATTGTCTTGGAAATCATTGTTTCACACTATTATTAAAAGGTACTACCGACTGTTAGCAAAATACACAAAAATTGGATCCTGCAAAATTGGAAACCTATCCTAAAAAATTTTAATATGAGGCTTTTCGCACAAAACTAAGGTTTTTAGTACAGAGTACGATATTTTTATTTCCAGATTAGCACAAGTGAGAATCTCGGTGCAGTGTTTGGTACCTTCTGCCAAACATAGTAGATATTCCGTCATAATCTAGGGTTGTTGCGGAGAAGATAAGATTATTTGAATGAATTATTGCCCAACGAAAAACTGGAATTAACGAATTTGCCACTGCAGTGTACTGATTTGAATCCGATGAAGGTCCTTTAGGATAAACTTGACAGAAATGTGAGGAAAATCCGTCCTTCACACACTAAGCGGCACCAGCAATGGTCCCGAATACTACCAGAAAGCTGTTGGGAGTTCCTAAACTGTACAATTTTTCGGTGACTAAATATGTACTTATGAATGATGATGTACTCGTATATTATAGGACGAAAAATCGAAATAATAAAAAAAATTAATTTAAATTTTCCTTAAAAACCAATTGCTTATATTTATTAATTAGAATATTTTCAAAATCAGTAAATTGATTATAAATAAAAATAGCTGCAAGCAGTTTTCTTCTATCCTAAACAAATAAGATGAATAAAATTTAAAAAAGATTTTGTGAGTTCTCCTTTTGATATTGTTAAATAAATTAAAAACTGCCAGATTAAAAGCGCAATGGTAAGACAGATTTTAATATTCCACAAGAGTTAATCTTTTTATTATACGATTTGCATTTATGGTCATTAATTTTTGTACTTTCTTTAAAATTATGAAAATGCAAATGAAAAATCTTTAGACTTAATAGCAATTTGTTTATGTTTTTCTATAGATAAAACCAACCAAACGAAATCTTAATTTAAGAGTATCAAGGAAAAGAAACACAAAATCAGGAGATTTTATGGGATTGTATGGTAACAAAAAACGAAATCTACACGATGATGTTATGGGGATGGTTCCCCCAATTTCGATTCAACTTATTTAGGATGAAAAATGGCGGAATTCTTGGCATGCTTTTGTCTTAGAGTGTTGCGTGTCCATTCAAATTAACTTTGAATTCTCTTCGGGAATAATTATTAAAGTTTATTTAGTCAGTATTCCATTTGAGCAAAATTAAAATGCGCTAGGCTCTTAGAAAACATTTTATCTCAGATGTCGTCTTTTAAGAACTTGAAATAGATTTTGGGTAATACATTTTGACAATCGTTTTTAGCTTGATATATGTGCTCTAACCTTGCTAAATATATTTATACTTTTACACAGTAAAGCAATTAATGCGCGAGTACGGTTTTTGGATCGATATTGAAATCTTTACAAATAAAAAAATAAAATGGTGAAAAAAAACCAGCAACAACAAACAAATTAATTCCATAATACTGTGATTTTTATAAAAATACGAAAAGCAATTTATTTCAAAACTTTTATTTCATACAAAATTTGTAAGTGTATGTTCTTTGTTTTTTTAAATTTCAGTTGAAGAATATTTCTTAAATTTCTTAACATTTTATGGTATTACTTATTATATTTTTACTATAGAATATATTTTTAAAAAGATAACATAGATAAGTTGAAATATCTGATTGGTATTGTATTGATAAGAATAAGAATAAGGAAAAAGGTATTTTCTTTTGAACTTTATATTATACTCGTAGTATTAGATTTAGTTAATTTCGGATTTACACTTGCATATATTAAATGTGTGTATCCTGTATAGGTTATTTGAGTTTTTATAGTTTTTTTTTTAAATTTTCCTCGCCATGAACTAATATTGTGTTAAATATTTAAGCATATTCAATTAAAGCATTGGAATGGAAAAAAGATTAGGACTAAACTAACAAGTGATAGAGATTATTGGTACATGGTAATGCTTTTCTCTACATACACATACTTCTAAGGATTTATAAAAATTGTTCGTATTTGTGCACATTGTATTTTCCGCCTTATGCACTTCTTTACCGATAGAGCCCCACAAGAAAAACCAAAGTCACTTAACTGCCAAGTAAATTCAATTTTGCATTATAGTGAGATAAAAGCTTTTAAAAAGTTACCATTCAACTAACCAGATAGTACTCGAATATGTAATACGTTTGATATAATCAAAATGATGTTTTCTAGGAAGAATCTTTAGTTTAGAATAGAAAATTTTCAAAAGTACAAGTAAAAATATATATTAAAGTTCACACATCGTAGAACTTGTGTTAATAAGATTTCTAATGCATATAAAATAAATTTATTCATAGACAGATTGATTTTCTCAATTGCATTTATTTTAAGATTTAATTTCGATCAAAATGAACACTTTCTCATAGTAAAGTTTTTGTAAGATCTAAAGAATAGTCGTTATCCTGTTATATAAATTTGCGACTATTAGTCCGTCCATATGTATGCAAAAGTTATGACCGTTTTTGATGATCCTAGGTAAAAAAATCTTTTCTTTAGAAATGATGAATAGTATCTTATTTTAAATGATTCCATTGTATAACGGATGCTTTCCCTCTACTTTCTATTCAGTTTTGGCCTGGCCAGAGTACAGTGAAGAGCCCTTGTATTTTTTCAAAATGTCGGTCGATAAAGTGCATTTACGTCATTGTTTACTTTATGAATTCCGTAAAGACAATACCGCGACTGTGGCAACCAAAAACATTTGCGAAGTGTATGGAGCAGATGTCATCAAAGTTCGACAGGTACAAAGATGGTTTACAAAATTTCGATCTTGGGGATTTTTCACTAATCGATAAACCACGTACCGGGCGGCCATTGAAGTCTGATGACGACAAGTTAAAAGTCATAATTGACACCAATCTACGTCTAACGACCAGGGAGATCGCGTCGATGATGGGAATCAACCAAACAACCGTATTAAGACATTTGAAGGGTATGGGGATGGTTTCGCGGTACGACGTTTGGATACCTTATCAATTGTCGGCTGCCAATTTATTGGATCGTGTTGCAACGTGCGTTACTTTTAGTGCGAGACAAAAACATGAACCTTTTTTGCATCGTTTGGTAACGGGAGATGAGAAATGGGTCGTGTACAACAACGTGACAAGAAAAAGACAGTGGGCTTTACCTGGACAAGCCCCATTAACAACTTCAAAAGCGTTCAACAAATGAGTTGAATTGGGATGTTATCAAACATCCATCGTATTCTCCAGATCTTGCTCCTTCCGATTTTTATTTATTCCGATAACTGCAAAATTTTTTAAATGATAAAAAAATTTATACAATAGAGCAGGTAAAAACATCCCTTAGTACATCATGGCATCAAAATCCACGGAATTTTACACTAATGGTATTAATAAGTTGATAGAAAGATGGGAGAGGGTTATAAGAACGGATGGAAATTATATAATTGATTAAATAAATAATACAAATCTAAAAAAAATGTTTAATTGTATATGTAAAAAACGGTCATAACTTTTGCATCAACCCGATACATACGTGTATATACGAGGGTCATTCAACAAGTACTTAGCATCACCGCCCGATAGAACTGCTGTCACAAAAGAAATTTACCATCGTGCAGTACATTCTTTTAGTAGCCTACTGTCAAAGTTTCAGTCGATTCCCTTCATTAGTTTTGTTTTGAGAGCCTTTGAAAGCGAGCGTGTCGGTCGGTTGGACAAAAATGGGAAAAGAACAATATCGTTCGGTGATTAGATTCTTGTTTTTGGAAGGGAAAACGCGCAGCGAAATTAAAAATCGCTTGGATGCTGTGTATGGTGACTCTTCTCCTTCGATGGCGACCATCAAGAATTGGTTCAACGAGTTTGTTCGTGGCCGCACGTCGGTTTTTGATGAGTCACGCCCAGGTGCCCCAAAAACGGCTGCTATGGAGGAAAACGTTAAAAAAGTCCACGATCTCGTGTTGGCAGACCGTCGATTGAAGGTTCACGAGATAGCTGAGACTGTGGGCATCGCAGTAGGAACGGTGCATCATATTCTACACGAAGAACTGGGCATGAGAAAGCTGTCGGCGCGATAGGTGCCGCGTTTGCTCACACCGGAAAACAAGCGCAACCGTGAGACCACATCGGCAACGTGTTTGGTGCTGTTTCAGCGCAATCCAGCGGAGTTCTTGCATCGTTTCGTAACCGTCGACGAAACATGGATTCACTGGTACACACCAGAGACCAAGGAACAGTCGAAACAGTGGACTGCACCCGGCGAACGTGCTCCGAAGAAGGCGCAGACTGTTCGATCGGCCGGAAAGGTGATGGCCACCGTTTTCTGGAATTCACAAGGTGTGATCCACATCGATTACCTCGAGAAGTGTAAAACAATCACGAGGCGCTACTATGCTGACTTATTGGGCCGATTTGACGTCGAATTGAAGAAAAAGCGGCCCCGCTTTGCGAAGAAAAAAGTGCTGTTCCACCACGACAACGCGCCGGCTCACACCTCCGCAGTCGCCATGGCCAAATTGGTCGAATTGCGCTACGAATTGCTGCCCCATCCACCGTACTCTCCAGATTTGGCCCCCTGTGACTACTTTTTGTTTCCAAACCTGAAAAAATCACTCGCCGGGAATAGATTTTGGTCGAATGAGGAAGTCATCGTCGCCACGGAGGCCTATTTTGCTTCCCTCGAGAAAATGTATTTTTTGGACGGGTTAAAAATGTTAGAGCATGGCTGGGCCAAGTGTATCGAGCTTGAAGGAGATTATGTGGAAAAATAAATTGCCATCTTTCCAAAATTTTCGTTTTTCTTTTGTAGGCTAAGTACTTGTTGAATGACCCCCGTACATAATATTTTGATGTATTATATAAACAATATTTTCTCATTTGCTTTGCTTACACGTGTATATGAACATGAATATAATGATTATAGTAAGCATAAAACTTTATGAAATTGTACGTTATTAAAAACGATTGGACTATTAATCGAGTTTATGGATTTTATACATCCATATTCTGGACAGTCCATCATTGCGGCAATTCTTTCTTACTGCAAATTAAGCGAATTAAATTTTTAATATTCCAGAGATAGTCCATAGATGATAATGAAAAATGCACTGCTAGCATGTTTTTGTATGTTGGATGGCCTGTTGCAATACTGTTTCCAACAGATACGGATGGTTATGATTGCCATAACTTAGCCGTAAATTTCCATTCAAGATTTATACACATATCCTCACTTCTTTCCATAATTTTTGATGTTCATGCTCGTAAAAGCCTTTAACCATGAGGCGGCTGCTTTAACTCAACAAACCGCACAGAAAGGGTGGATATAATTGAATTTGGGGAGCAACAAAAAAAATCGGTTGATGCTATTATCCATTTTGCAGTATTTGCATCATTCAGCATTTATTTAATTTGCACTTGAATCCGATGAAGAAATTGTGCCGAATCAGTGACCGATTGGAAATTGACGGCGGTTTTATAGTTTCCACCACTTCGTTAACGTAACAAAAGAGCAAATGTAGGCGCATATGTGAACGGTGAACATTAGTTCTAACATATATACGAGCAGGATAGTGGTGCGCAAAAATGTTCGCAACGTTCGGCTTCCATGGCAACGTTTGCATTTCCAGGCAATAAAGCTAAATACATTTTAATGAGAGATACTTTATCATAAAAGCTTGGACGCAAAAAATATTCTGCTTAGAACTGAAACAAATGAGTGGTGACACTATACATGTGTACACGGTTATCTGTAGGCATTTGTCCACATTTGCCCAAGTTCATTCATGGAAACAATGCGCATAAATGATGGTCGTGGTGTTAGCACAGTTGCCAGTAGTTACAAGGTATTTTTTTTCTTCTTATTTTAAGCTTATTTCAGCTTTATCTCAAAAATGGTATGTTAGTATTGAAATATCTATTCTTCTATGGCATCGGCTAGGATGGCTCGGATTAGAGCCACCAGAAGATGAAAACATAAAAATACATAATACAGGACCAGTATTGAGTTGAGGACTTTGCAGTGATTAACTGAGTAGCGTTCATCTAAAAAGTTTTGGTCGTTCGTAGGGGCTCGCTACACGGCTGTCGTCTGTTCGTGGTATGGCAATAGAAGCACAAAACAGTCAGAAGGGATAGAAATCCTCCTATAGACATGGTCTGCTTTGACATGGTAACCAATGCGGACACAATAGAACATGGGCAAATTGTCCACTGACAAGCAATTGCTGCTGGGTTGGGGATTGTACTGCTGCATGCTCATCGGTCTGTCCCCGTAAACAAGACCTGTACTATAGCTCTATGAACAAAGTACAGTTGCTGGTCATTTATGATTCGGCCTTAATTTACATCCTGCCAGTTCATGATTGTGGGCTTTGTTTCAGTTTTTTTATCCCCAGTCCGGTCGACGAATTAGAAAATCGATTCGGTTAGTTGACAACAAAGGCTCGGATCCTGTAAAAAATTTCGAGTATTCGGTAACGACACGTAAATGGCCTGGCAATTCGATATTGTAATAAGAAATTACAATTTACCAAAATTACTGATTTACCACTAATTGTCGACTGTAATTAATGTATTTGTAAAGTATTGTTTTGCGGTCTGTGTCGTTGGAATGTTTTACAGATTTTGTAATCTTTAATGATTTATATTTACAGTTTGTTGTTTTAACATTGACACCATTTATCCCTTAATAACCTTCTTTGGAAAAATTCAACAAAAACAATAATTACCCATACATATGTATTTCAATCATGGATAATCAATGAAAAAATTCACAAATTACATAGTAGAAAACTATAATTAGTAGTGTCCTGCTTTAGTGGTATTGGGACATTTAAGCGATAACATAATCGGAGTGCTCTTAAGTTGACGTTATATGGTATGAGTTATCGTAGCACTGACAATTTAAATAAAAGAAAATATTGTTCATATTCTATAATAAAGTTATTTATCATGTAAGGATTATCCAATTTGTGCTTTGAGAATTAAAATTAAATAAAACACATTTAAAATTTAGATTTTGATAAAAAATTTATTTTACTACTATTATATTACAGAAATCTTGGCATTATCACGAGATTTCCTGTAGGGTCTGATTTTATTGAGGTAAATTTATGGTTTTTAAATGCTGAGAATTGTCTACGTAAGCTTGATCTTGGGAGTCAATTCACATCACCAAATCGTGAAATTATGCGTCCTCGGAAGTTTTCGCGCAATAAAACCAAAATTTGTTATGATGTGTGGACTTGTGTAAATTTTGTTTAATTTAATTATATTCTAGATTAAAATTTTGAAGTTCAGCAAAAAGTTATAATACGTCCATAGTGCTTAGAATTGACGGTAATGGTCACCTCTTCTTCATTTACAAAGAAATACAGGGTAATGAGACCTTCAGACCGAAATGCACATCAGAGAGTCACTTTCGTAGATATAACGCCTTGTCCATAGTTAATTATAGATTTTAAGAGCTTCATATATGGCAATTACACTTATTGATTTATCCAGAGATCGAGAACTGAGTCTTATCGTTGAAGAAAACTACCATGCAAAGCTTGTTGTTCCACCACTCAATGGGCATATCTTTCCTACAATTTTAACGGATTTTTAGCAGTTAAACTATTATCCATAATATAAAATGGAAAATTTTAAACTCTAAAAATAATATCCTTTTTATATTTATATTATACAACTATCAAATAATATGGCGGTACTTTTTAAACCACAAAATGGATAACGCTTTATTATAAAAGTTTTACTGCCATAAGCTTTTAATAGTCGTAATAATGTCCGATACTATTTGAAGCTTTTTTTTTAGTAACTCTAGTACATGTTTTTATAAATCTTTAATGTAAAAAAAAAGAAAAAAAAAGTTTCTAATAGTTTTTTTTTTCTAAAAAAAAATTGATTTCTGTTTTTATTTATTTCCAACTTATGTTACATATAGAATTTAATATAATATAATTGATATATAAATAATACAATGCTATAAAAATTCAACATTTTATGGATTCATATAAATTTTGCATAATAAGCCAAATAATAATCTTCTGCATCGTTAACGTAACAAACATAAAGTTGAGCATAAAAAATAAGCCGAAATAATACATTTAATGTAAAAAAGTCAATTACAATGTGTCATATATGCACGAGTACGAATGGATATTTAATGGGAATAACCAAGTTGAATTGGTAGTAATGCCAAGTTCTCGTGCTTTTTCATTTGGTAATTATTTCATACGGCTTTAGTACATTTGGAATTAATAAAAATGTCATTCAAAAAAAAAAAAAATGAAATTAAATAAAACCAAGAAAAATGCAATTTTCCGCACAATAATGGAAAATTGCTTGGAAACAAAATATTCCAACTGCCTACGCTTTCCATTACATTGCATTTTCTCGGTTTACTGAAATGCAATAATGCTGCCAATTGAAAGGATACCGTGACAATTTGATTACTTTTAAGCCCAGAGCATCCTAATTGCTTGATGTTTAAAATGTGGAAACAATGTTTCAATTTTTATTTTTTAATATGACCTAGGAAAATGTTCATACGGCAATGTTCCATTTTCAGTGTCATCATTGAATCAAACAAAACTTTTTTAGCTTTAACATAGCTGAGAAAAGGAAATATAATAATTGAAGGAAGATACGTATACACGTATGTGTTATGAAAACAATAATAATACTCTGAAAATATAACAAAAATGATAGAGAGAATGTGATGTGGGAGTGGAAAATATACTACAATAAATAAAATAGAATGAATTGAAAGATCAGAATTTTCGAAATGGTAGGCAGCTCCATAGTAAATGTTCGCATTTTTTTGGTGGTTAAATTGCCAACTCCAAATGGGAAATGTTTATTTTGAAATTGGAAAATGAAGAGATGGCAACATTTTTCAGCAAATAAATTGAAAATTGAAATACAAAAGAACAGATAATACGAGAGTAGCACAAATAAAAATAATAAAAAAATAAGCAGAAATAAGAGGAAAAAAAAATAGAATGAAATCTATAAAATATCGTAGGTGAATCCCAATTCGCTTTGAATAGTAGGTATTTTGGGAATGGAAAATTCGAAAATAAATATGAGGTAAAATGATTTCCCTGGAGGACTCTGAGCTTTTCTAAACATGTAAATATCCTTAAAAATAAGACAACAAACAAAAGTAATTTGGTGTCACTGAAATAAAAAATTTCTACCAACTTAAGTGGGTACGCATTTTTGTGCCAGTTTGAGTCAATTTCAAGTCAAGTACTCCCCATCAGTTCGGACCATTTGGCACAATAACAGTAGAATTGGCTCTTACCACTTATGTTTGTACATATATACTTTCCATTCAATTTGTTACCTGGTCATTGTTTATATGTCACTAATATTATATAATACATTTGCGTCATATAATCAGAGAATAAAAATATAATTCTGATGAAGAGATCAACAAAATATAAAGGGGTGTATTTCAGGAGAATCCAAAACAATAAACTGATATAAGAAAGTGACTAGGTAGGTGGTGGGGGGTGTAAATATATATATATATGTGAGGGAAAAAAAATAAAATGAAATAAAAAATATGCATAAAAAAGACAATATAAAATAAGGAATCATACCATGAGCATAGATCGAGCTTTTTCATATTTTTATCCTATTTTATTGAGCCATTTATTGCTCGCATAAAATTTCGAATTTCCTTTTTTCCGCCCATTTTTATTGTTGACGAGTTTGTTTTCTATTAATTTTAGTAGAAACAAAACAAACGTATACGAGTTATCCAAAATACAATAGTAGAAAGTTGATTGAATTATCAAAGACATTTTCTTTTTAATCATTTTATTGTCCTTAGTCTCTCTGCTGCTGAATATAACCATCTACAAGTATGTACTATAGTGCCATTCGAATCGACTCAAAAGAGCTATAAAACTCAACAATTTCACTAGCATATATAAACACATACACATTGTATGTACAAAAATATTTATTATATCCTCACATATAATTATTACTGAATCTAATATTTTATTGGAAAATTTTACTACATCGAAAATGTGCTTGCACTCAAAAAGTTATTGCCACTATCGCAAGCTGAGAACGAACTGATATAGTCAAATTTTCCAAAGGACATAGTAGATTCTACAAGTTTGCTATGTCAAAACTAAATTCATTTTTATTGATCATTTTTAATAAGATTTCAATTGAATAAAACTATTTTAATATGGATGCGTGAATAGTATTAAAAAAATTATTTTATTGAAAAAAAAGGACCAAACCTTATATTAAGAAATTATTTATAGTATTTTTAAATAACCGAAAATTTTATTTAGATTATTTTATTTTTATAATTTTCTTAAAAATTTCTTTATCAAAATACTGAGAGATTTCTTTTGGTGTTGATATTATACGTATAGTTGTCACGCGACTATGAATGGAGTGAATTTTTTTCATTAAAAATTGATTTAGTTTAATTGAGGAACTATTCATATTTTGGTTGCTGTCCAACCATTTTTGCATTAATTTTGTTTGAAAATCATTTCAAAATTTACCAAAGTGGTGTGACTGAAAAAAGAAAAAAAAGGGTGAAAATTTAATTTAAAAATATATTATTTTAAATAAAAAAATATGTACAAAATTTCATAATCACTTCCAAATATTATATAAGTGGTTTGTATGCAGTGTTCAAGCAATTTTTTTTTTGAAATTTAAATTTAAAAAATTTTGAAAAGTAATTATAATATATGATTAGGAATTTGGATAGATAACTATTTCTAGTATTTGTTATCCATCTTGTAAGTTTTTCATTTCGATATGCATTTTGGAATATCTTTTGTACAAATATGCTATTAATCATTGTGGGATAAATGCAAAATACGAGGTCTGTTAAAAAAGTATCGCGAATTTTGAATTTCCGCGGGTTACGTACGAGGTCTGTTAAAAAAGTATCGCTAATTTTGAATTTCCGCGGGTTACGTATATTTGATTTTCGATTTTTTTATGGCGTTATGTTGGTACTCATGTCTCTCACAAGTTCGGCCATTTTGAATGTTCAGTTAATTTTTGACAGCTGCTTTGCTTGCATTTGCTTTGGCTCGTCTTCGATTTTTGTCCATTCCAAAAAATGGATCAAAGAATCTGTATCAAATTTTGTGTGGAAAACAGAATTAGTTGTGCAGACGCATTCCAAATGTTGGGTGTGGCATATGGTGCAGCTACCTTGGACCGAAGTAACGTTTATCGGTGGTACAAAATGTTCTCAGAGGGCCGAGAAGATGTGAACGACGAAAACCGTGCCGGACGTCCGAGCACGTCAACATCATACGAAAACATTGATGAAGTGAAGAAAATAGTATTGGCCAATCGTTGAATCACCGTTAGAGAAGTTGCTGAGTACTTAAACATATCGATTGGCTCGTGCCATTCGATTTTTACCAATGATTTGGCGTGGGAGGGTCGCCGCGAAATTCGTACCAAAATTGCTCAATTTCGACCAAAAACAGCATCGCATTAACATTGCTAAGGAGCTGTTGGATTCTGTTCGAGACGATTGCAGGGGCATGATGTATCATGAGTACTTCCCACAGAATAGAACGGTCAATAAGGAATATTACCTGCAAGTTATGCGCAAGTTGCGCGAAGCAATCCTCCAGAAACGCCCGGATTTGTGGAAGAACAAAAATTAGCTTTTGCACCATAACAACGCCCCTGCTCACGCATTGTTACTTGTGCATGAATTTTTGGCCAAAAACAACATACTATTAATGCCGTAGCCGCTGTATTTCCCAGATCTAGCTCCCTGTGACTTTATCTTGTTCCCGAAACTGAAGAGCCCCATGAAAGAACGACTCTACTGTACGATTGAGGAGATAAAGACGTCATCGAAGGAGGAGCTGAACAAGATCACAAAAAATGATTTTTTGAAGGGCTTCGAGGATTGGACAAAATGTTGGCACAAGTGTATAATATCTGGTGGGGATTACTTTGAAGGGGACAAAATAGATATTCATGAATAAATAAATAATTTTTGAAAAAAACACAAAATTCGCGATACTTTTTGATCAGATCTCGTATATTGTCGAGGAATATGGCTTTTGTATGCTGCAATGAAAAAGAGATTCCGAACATTATGATGAAATGTTTTTTTATAAATTTTAGCTTTTTAGTAACGAGTACAAGAAAAAAAATAACAGAAATAACGAAGAACTTCGTTCCATCTCCATTTCAGAGAAAAAGTATCTCCATTTTAGAGAATCCAATGAATTTCAAGAAAACCATATCGTTGAGGCAGGAATATCAAGAAAAAGGCAGCAACATAAGCATATACTATTGTACATAGATTCAAAAATGATTAAAAATGCAACAAAAATTTGAAATGATTAATTCTTGTTTCAGTAGAGGCTATTGACACAATTTTAAGAAAATGCAATAATACATTTGTATGAGAAGTTGAAAGTATTTTCCTTTTAGTGCATCAAATTATTACTTTCATACGATTACTATTTTCATTAGTTAATCTAGAACTGCAGTTTTCGAATCTGGCAATTTAGTGTAATTAAACCGATAGATTAAGACGTTTTTAAGAAATTATGGATATTATCTGAAATAATAAAAATGCAGAATTAAACTTTAAAATTAAAGTTTCTGTATTTGCATATCAAAATATTCTGTTTTTGATTGATGATATGATTCAGAATTGATCACAATTTTTAAAATCTATTCGTTATTATTGTGCACAAATTTAAAGAGTTCAAATGATGCTTAATAATATACTGTACGAATATATACGATATAAATTTACAATTATTAAAAAAACTAAAACCCGTAATGATGATGATGATTAGCTTTTAAATTCCTAGTCAGTATATTATTGCAGTTATTTTGAGTTGTATTATTGAAGAAATATTAACAAAGAATATCCATCCATCTAGCCTGAAAACTATTAAAAATTATCCTAAAACCATTTCATTAATATTAAAATTATTTCATCTTATATACTCTGTAAGTGTAACAGTTTTGTTGAAAGTTGTTTAGCTAAAAATAGACTCACAATCGATTTGTGGTCTTGTGGTGAAATCGTCCATACTTCGTGTATAGTGATGGTAATATTGTTATCGTTCATCGTTCATTTTGGCACCTCTTTCTATTATTATTCTAATGTGTAAAAAAACGATTTGTTTAGAAAATTATTTATACATGAGGTAAATATCTAAGTTTCTAAGTGTATGTATAGGTTTGGAGCGCATAAATTAGGTATAGGAAATAGCGTATCTATGTACATAAAGTAAGAGGTATGTTCGTATAGCGAGTATGATGATAGTAAAAATTCGAAAACATTAGGGTAGAAAACTTTGACATGGTACGGAAGTGTGTGAAAAGCAGCTCCACAAGAGAGGACACCAAGTCTGATTGGGCGATATCACTGGTTCCGGCCATTACACTCGAACCGGAAACGGCTGCCTACTGTGTTTTTCGACTTAATGAGTAGAGCAACTTTAAGTTTCCAACCATCTATGGAACCTTTTATATATACGCTAACGAAGGAAGAGTACTCCTTTACGGCATGAGGAAGGTCCTTTAAACTCCTGTGTACACAGCATGAAGTGTTTGTATAAATGGCAAAACATAAAGTAGGCAAATTTATGTCTTGAATCGGAGCAGTAAAAGGACATTATATTATGAACTAAAAAGTAAAAGCACAATCGACTGTTTACTGTTGATTTTTTTTCTCTTACCACGGAATTGGTAGGCGCCCATTTTCACTTCTTCATGGTTCCTCATCATTTCTATACAGAAAGAATTTAGTGTGGCCATTTATGAACAGAAACTTTAGAGTATTCCGATTCTTAGACTCGTTTTTTTTTCTTTCGTATTTTTATTTCATATGAAATCCTATACTTAAACAGTATGGAATGAATAAATTGGTACACAATGAAAAGATTATTAGTTAATACCAGGTGTATTAGCTTAAATCCGCTGTTTGGTCATAGATCAAATAATTATTACCAGGTGTATATGCTTAAATCCGCTGTTTGGACTCACTTGGCGTGAGTGAGCGTATTAAGCTACCATGGGCACGCCATACTTTTTTTTATGAGTTTGACATCTATTGTCAGCAATTCCGTACAACAACATACATTTTTCCTTTGGTAGTCATGTCTAGTTTTGTGCCAGAAAAAGAGCATATGCGGGAAGCTCTGCTTTTCTGCTTCAATTTGAAGAAATCGTCTGCCGAATCGCATCGAATGCTTATGGAGGCCTATGAAGACAGTGCCTTATCGGAAACAACGTGTCGAGATTGGTTTCATTGGTTCAAAGACGGCAATTTTGACTTGTGAAAATCGGCCTAGGAAGGTTGAGGACCATCAATTGCAGGCTCTTTTGATACTCAATCGCAAAAATGCTCGCGGAGCAATTGGGTGTTACTCAACCAGCCATTTCCATGCGTCTGCGTACCATGGGGAAGATTGAAAAGATCGGAAAATGGGTGCCGCATGAATTAAACGATAGGCAGATGGAGCGACGCCAAAACACATGCCAAATCTTGCTCGCCAGACAAAAAAGAAAGTCGTTCCTGCATCGGATTATGACAGGCGATGAAAAGTGGATATATTTCGAGAATCCTAAACGAAAGAAATCGTGGGTTGATCACCGCCAACCATCAACATCTTCCCCAAGACCAAATCGCTTCGAACGGAAGACGATGCTGTGCGTTTGGTGGGATTAGCAGAGTATCGTCTACTATGAGATATTGAAACCTGGTAAAACTGTCAACGCCCACCGCTACCACCAACAACTGATCAAATTTCACCGTGCTCTGCGTGAAAAAGAACGGATTATCAACAAAGACATGACAAGCTGATTTTCCTCCACGACAACGCACCGTCGCACACGTCAAAAATGGTCCGAAACTACTTGGAGACACACAACTTGGAGGTGCTACCCCACCCCGCTTATTCACCAGACCTGGCCCTTTCTGAATACCACCTGTTTTCGTCAATGGGCCACGCGCTCTTTGAGCAGCATTTCGATTCTGACGAAGACGTCCAAAAATGGCTTGATGAGTGGTTTGTCTCGAAAGAAAAGAAATTTCTTTGGCGTGGTATCCACAAATTGCCCAAGAGATGGGGAAAATATGTAGCTAGCGAGGGCAAGTACTTTGAATAAATTTGTTTTTGCTTCCTATGAAAAAAACATGTGTTTTTTTGGCTTAAAAACAGCGGATTTAAGCTTATACACCTAATATTTTGTTGAATAATTTTTTCTGTATTTTTTTCTAAGAGCATTTTGTAGATTAGTGATTAAAAAAATTATTTTTCAATGTAATCGATATAATTATGAAAACAGTTAAAAAAAAAATTATATGTTTTTTATCCGTGACTGTTTATTCTCGAATGTTATGAATTTTTCCTTAAAGTCATGTTATCGTTTAGATATTTTTCAGAAAAATTACTTATGCTTTTAAACGGTAGAAAACTTATGGGGGCTTTAAAAATGGATAACCACTTATACACCCTCGGACATAATATAACCATAAATTAACATATGTAAATTTTGATGCGTAAGAAATGCCCGAAGCTAAACGATACGATATCCTTGCTGTGTACTTGTCGTCATTTTTGTTGTAAGAATTTTCTCTTTCCTGTTCTTGTCATGGAATAGTTCTTTTAATGATAGCCAAATACTGCAAATACGAAAATGTCCCGCTGTTTCAATGTCGTCACATTTAAGAAAAAGGATTCACAGCAGGGTAATAGTCAAATGTCTTTTTTTTTATAATATAATAATCGTGATTGTTTATTTTATATTCTTTTTCCAAGTTAAACTCTTTAAAAAAAATGTTTTTATTAATTGGTAATAAAAATTTAAAAGTTTAAATAGAGAAAATTCTTATAAATTTTTAAATTGCACTTTTCTAGAAAAATCTAATTTAAGAAAATTGATATTTTAATAAGAAATTATTAATATCAATAGTAAGTTTTTATATTGAAACTATTCAAATATGCATGAAGTTTATACTGAAAATAAGTAAATAAATAATAAATAAAGACGTAATATTTAAGATTTGATTTTTTAATTAACACTTTTATAATTTTGATTTTTTAGCATAAATAAAATATTTTACAAATATGTGCTGAAAATTTTATTATAAATTTGTTCAATTTGTAGAAACACATATTTTTCGAGTGAATGTAGTTAAAAATCAATTTACACATTTTCCTTAATGAATGAATTGAATGAAAACATGTTGTTCGAATGAAATTCTTTGGGAAAAAATATGACTATTCCACTAAGTATTATTATCAATTGATAAAATAGGCGAAAAATACGAATCCATATGTAGACTACTATAATTTTCGTATATTGGCTCATAATTTCAGATACATTATATTATTACCTATAATGTTATTATGAACATTATAGATTAAATCTTTTTTTTTATTTTTGCGAAAATTCAGTATTTTTTCCCAAAATAACTTTAACAAAATCATTATTTTAAAGTATTTTTGAGTATTTCTATAGCAAATATAAATTGATTGAATACTTTTTTGAACTGATCAGTTAAAAATCATTTGGAATTTTTTTTCCATATATTTTTTTCCTATGTTCAATCTATAAATATTCGTCCGATATGAAATATTCTCCCATTTACGTTGATCATTTGAGCGTAATGCAATATTTTCTCTTTATGAAGATGGAAAATCAATAGAAAATTTTTTTTCAAATATTTATTGGAAAAAAAATTATAATAACTATAAAATTTCCATTCGTCTTTAGTTAGCATATATTGTTCAATTGCACGAGAGTAAAATGCTTTAATAACAATGCACTTGCACAATCGTCTGAAAAAGTGCCATAGAAATTTAAAAAAATATATCCATTTATTTTTCTCACTATTAATTTTTTGTGATGCAAGAATAAAAATTTCAAACTATACAAATGCGATATGTATTTTGAACTATTCAATACGATAAACGTTTGTTAAAGGTGAAAATGAAAGTTTTTCTTAGTTTGCCTACCTATACACCACACCACACCCTACAATATTGTATTGAACACACAATTTGAGTACAGAAAGTTCCGAACAGATCAAAATATATGTTTATGCGTAATTTAAATTATTACGAATGGTAATAAAATGCATTTTATTTATAAAAATTCTTTTAAAATAAATTTTAATACAAACTTTTTGCATATTTTTCATATTAAACATAATTGAAAATGTATATTTATTTTAATGAAAAAAAAAACAACAAATTAATTTTTATCCAACTTCTACTAATATGTGCAAAAACAATGTCTTATAATAGCTGGAAAAGAAGTCAAAATGGAAACATTTCAAGGTGGCATACAGCAATGTTGATATTATAATATGGCAATTTGTCAGCTTCGAAAACCTTCAAAAAATAATGCAAAACGAAATAGCAATAGAAAGTTTGTTAAATAAATAAAAATACCAATATTGAAATTATTAAAACAAAGACAAAACGGCAAAATATAAAAATATGTGTATGAATAAAATAAAATAAAAGAAACGAAACTGCTAAAGTTAAAAGTACGACAAATACGAGTAATTTTTGTTGATATTCTCATCTGTTTCGATTTGAGTCCAATTTATCGATGGTTTCGAACTTTTGTCAAACAAGATATTAAGCCATAAGTTGACAGGGAAACTTTTTTCATGCTGAAATGTCTTTAGTATCGAATAAAAGTTTACCAAAACTCATTTTATCTTTGATATTCAGCCCTTTACAGGAAGTACATATCTGGAATCGGATATCTATCTGGATTTCATTCATAGGAAATATTTTGCGGAAAACTTTGCTCGATTCGATCCTACCCCTATCCCCATCTATCACCATAGGCTAACATTTGCTCATGTGAGAATTTGGCAAAGTAAGCCATCAAGCTAAGTAAAAAGCTTGGCTGCATACGAAGTTTGTGACGATGATAAAAGTTTTTTTTTGCCCGAGGACATAAAAAGTTTTTACTTGCAATTTATTTCCAAAATAGTTTCGAGCTGAAACAGAACAAGTTACTTACCTAAGCCGATATGCATTTGTATTACGAAAATAACCCCGCAGAAAAAAGTTTTCAATAAAAGTAATTTTTTTCGATAAATATTATTAGTAAAAGTTTTCAGTAAAACTATCAGTAAAAATTTCCAGTAAAAATTTTCAGTAAAAAATGTTCAGTAAAAAAATTTTCAGTAAAAAAATTTTCTGTAAAAAAATTTTCAGTAAAAAAATTTTCAGTAAAAAAATTTTCAGTAAAAAAATTTCCAGTAAAAACATTTTCAGTAAAAAAATTTTCAGTAAAAAAATTTGCAGTAAATATTTGCAGTAAAAATTTTTAGTAAAAATTTTCAGTAAAAAAATTTTCAGTAAAAAAATTTTCAGTCAAACAATTTTTAGTCAAAAAATTTTCAGTCAAGCAATTTTCAGTAAAAAATGTTCAGTAAAAAAATTTTCAGTAAAAAAATTTTCAGTAAAAAAATTTCCAGTAAAAACATTTTCAGTAAAAAAATTTTCAGTAAAAAAATTTTGTCAAAAAATTTTTAGTGAAAAAATATTCAGTAAAAAAATTTTCAGTAAAAATATTTTTATCAAAAAAAAAAAATTTTCAGTAAAAATATTTTTATCAAAAAATTTTCAGTAAAAAAATTTTCAGTAAAAAAATTTTCAGTAAAAAAATTTTCAGTCAAACAAAAGTTTCAGTAAAAAAATTTGCAGTAAATATTTGCAGTAAAAATTTTTAGTAAAAATTTTCAGTAAAAAAATGTTCAGTAAAAAAATTTTCAGTCAAACAATTTTCAGTCAAAAAATTTTCAGTCAAGCAATTTGCTGTCAAAAAATATTCAGTCAAAAAATTTTGTCAAAAAATTTTCAATAAAAAAATTTTCAGTCAAAAAATTTTCAGTCAAACAATTTTCAGTCAAACAATTTTCAGTCAAACAATTTTCTGTCAAAAAATATTCAGTCAAAAAATTTTGTCAAAAAATTTTCAGTAAAAAAATTTTCAGTTAAAAAATTTTCAGTCAAACAATTTTCAGTCAAAAAATTTTCAGTCAAAAAATTTTCAGTCAAAAAATTTTCCGTAAAAAAATTTTCAGTCAAAAAATTTTCCGTAAAAAAATTTTCAGTCAAAAAATTTTCAGTCAAAAAACTTTCAGTAAAAAAATTTTCAGTAAAAAAATTTTCAGTAAAAAAAATTTCAGTCAAAAAATTCAGTCAAAAAATTTTCAGTAAAAAAATTTTCAGTCAAACAATTTTAGTCAAAAAATTTTCAGTCAACAAATTTTCAGTAAAATTTCATTAAAAAAATTTTCAGTCAAAAAATTTTCAGTGAAAAATTTATCAGTAAAAAAATTTTCAGTAAAAAAATTTTCAGTAAAAATTTTCAGTAAAAATTTTCATTAAAAAAATTTTCAGTAAAAAAATTTTCTTCAGGAAAAAAATTTTCAGTAAAAATTTTCAGTCAAACAATTTTTTTCAAAAAATTTTCAGTGAAAAATGTTTCAGTAAAAAAATTTTCAGTAAAAAAATTTTCAGTCAAACAAAAGTTTCAGTAAAAAAATTTGCAGTAAATATTTGCAGTAAAAATTTTTAGTAAAAATTTTCAGTAAAAAAATTTTCAGTAAAAAAATTTTCAGTCAAACAATTTTCAGTCAAAAAATTTTCAGTCAAGCAATTTGCTGTCAAAAAATATTCAGTCAAAAAATTTTGTCAAAAAATTTTCAATAAAAAAATTTTCAGTCAAAAAATTTTCAGTCAAACAATTTTCAGTCAAACAATTTTCAGTCAAACAATTTTCTGTCAAAAAATATTCAGTCAAAAAATTTTGTCAAAAAATTTTCAGTAAAAAAATTTTCAGTTAAAAAATTTTCAGTCAAACAATTTTCAGTCAAAAAATTTTCAGTCAAAAAATTTTCCGTAAAAAAATTTTCAGTCAAAAAATTTTCCGTAAAAAAATTTTCAGTCAAAAAATTTTCAGTCAAAAAACTTTCAGTAAAAAAATTTTCAGTAAAAAAATTTTCAGTAAAAAAAATTTCAGTCAAAAAATTCAGTCAAAAAATTTTCAGTAAAAAAATTTTCAGTCAAACAATTTTAGTCAAAAAATTTTCAGTCAACAAATTTTCAGTAAAATTTCATTAAAAAAATTTTCAGTCAAAAAATTTTCAGTGAAAAATTTATCAGTAAAAAAATTTTCAGTAAAAAAATTTTCAGTAAAAATTTTCAGTAAAAATTTTCATTAAAAAAATTTTCAGTAAAAAAATTTTCTTCAGGAAAAAAATTTTCAGTAAAAATTTTCAGTCAAACAATTTTTTTCAAAAAATTTTCAGTGAAAAATGTTTCAGTAAAAAAATTTTTAATAAAAAAAATTTCTGTAAAAATTTTCAGTAAAAATTTTCATTAAAAAAATTTTCAGTAAAAAAATTTTCTTCAGGAAAAAAATTTGCAGTAAAAATTTGCAGTAAAAATTTTCAGTAAAAAAATTTTCAGTAAAAAAATTTTCAGTAAAAAAATTATCATTAAAAAAATTCTCAGTAAAAAAATTTTCCAGTAAAAAAATATTGAGTGAAAAAATTTTCAGTGAAAAAATTTTCAGTAAAAAAATTTTCATTAAAAAAATTTTCAAAAAAAAAATTTCAGTCACAATTTTCAGTAAAAAAATTTTCAGTAAAAAAATTTTCAGTAAAAAAATTTTCAGTCAAACAATTTTAGTCAAAAAATTTTCAGTCAACAAATTTTCAGTAAAAAAATTTTCAATTAAAAAAATTTCATTAAAAAAATTTTCAGTCAAAAAATTTTCAGTGAAAAAATTATCAGTAAAAAATTTTTCAGTAAAAAATTTTTCAGTAAAAAAATTTTCAGTACAAATTTTCAGTCAAACAATTTTTTTCAAAAAATTTTCAGTGAAAAATGTTACAGTAAAAAAAATTTTAATAAAAAAAATTTCTGTAAAAATTTTCAGTAAAAATTTTCAGTAAAAAAAGTTTCAGTTAAAAAATTTTCAGTGAAAAAATTTTCAGTAAAAAAATTTTCAATAAAAAAATTATCAGAAAAAAATTTTCAGTAAAAAAATTTTCAGTAAAAAAATTTTCAGTAAAAAAATTATCATTAAAAAAATTCTCAGTAAAAAAATTTTCAGGTAAAAAATTTTCAGTCAAAATTTTGTCAAAAAATTTTCAGTAAAAAAATATTCAATCAAAAATTTTCAGTAAAAAAATTTTTAGTAAAAATTGTCAGTAAACATTTTCAGTGAAAATTTTCAGTAAAAATTTTAGTAAAAATTTTAGTAAAAATTTTCAGTAAAAATTTTCAGTAAAAATTTTTAGCGAAAATTGTCAGCGAAAATTGTCAGCAAAAATTGTCAGCAAAAATTGTCAGTAAAAATTGTCTGTAAAAATTTTCAGTAAAAATTTTCAGTAAAAATTTTCAGTAAAAATTTTCAGTAAAAATTTTCAGTAAACATTTTCAGTAAACATTTTCAGTAAACATTTTCAGTAAACATTTTCAGTAAACATTTTCAGTAAACATTTTCAGGAAAATATTTCAAAAAAAAGGTAAAAAATTAAAAAAAATATTCAGTTTATTAACTAACCGAATTTGCCTTAGATTTGCGATCTGATTTTTGTAATTTCACACTCGTTTTGAGAAAGTTTTTGCGTATTTTCACAAATACGATCAAAATGATTTGTGGTAAACTGCTTGTAATTGGAAAGGACTCTTTTAAATAAAATAAATTAGATTTGTACACAAACATGTTAGCAGAACATAGCAAAATTTCGTTTACTGCCCGTTCCTCACCTAGGATTATCCCATGTATTTCAGAACGTTTGTGCTGTTGTATTTATTATTCGTCGTAAAAATATGTTTGCATGTAATTCTATACCATAAATGTCCAAGCCAATTTATTCAGTTTTTAGGGCGAAATTCATTTGGCGATAGGATAATAATGCCCTTATCAAGTAAAGCCGATTGTACAGGTAACACTAGCCCTCTTCAGAGCCTTTTCTACTAAGAAAAGGTGCCGATTAGGATTTGTTTTTCGTAAATATAACAGAAATCTATATTTTGTTAGATGTAATTTAATAGAATGAAAAATTCCCTCATTTTCTTTAAGCACAACCTTTCCAAATGTTTTTTGTAAATTTAATCAAAAGATTTTCATCTCTCTGATGACAAAAAATTGCTTTGTTTCTTATCTAATGGTCGGATAATATTACCACTTGTTCAAAAATGATACTAATTTCTAATCTGAATTGGATTTTTCAGAATTATTTACTAGCGAATTTAAAACTATTGAATAAAATATTTTCTAAGCCGACCTAGACGCACAGTGCTTGGCGTACTGGACTACCATCCAAGAGGTCGTCGATGGTCGTTAGCGTACTGGCCATATCAGTACTAATGTTACTTAAAATGATAACAAAAACAAACAAACAGTTTTTATAAACTGACCTTGATTTATTTAAAAAAAAAATTTTAATTTTAAAAGCCTTAATTTACTATTATACTTACTATTAATATAGCTTTTATGATATAAGTCATCAAAATTAATTGAAATTATAAGAAATTGAAATAATCGATCCTCCTCTGAAGAGAAATTATATAAGAGCTATCAAAATCATTATACATTATAATTTGATAGGTCCTTGAAAAAAAAATAATAATTGGAAGGAAATTGAAATTTCAAATTTGGAAAATTTTCTATAATAAAAAGAACAGAAAGTGGGTGACACACAGTTGTATGGGCTTATACAAGAAAAGAAAATAATTTAAGTTCGAATTTAAGGATCGTCCAACTCTAAGGAAATGGTAGGAACGAAATTCAGAAATATCATGTCCGGAAATTTAGCAAATTGGATTTATGCCAGTAAAGTTCCAAAAATTTAGATAGTGTTCCGCGGTCATGTTGAGAATCAACTCAAAGTTTTCGCGAAACGTTTATCGACAAATCGTTAATCATTTGCCTATATTTATGTATGTCAAAAGTACGAGCAAATATGTGCAAACTCCTTGAAAATTAAATACTTATAGAGAGAAATAATATATATTTTTTATATACCATACATACACAATTGTATGGGAAAAAAACTAACTTGGACTGAATCCTCTTACGAGTATGCCCTCGGGAACGGAACAAAATTCTTAAATGATGACATTTCATATTTGGTAAGCAGAGGAAAATTCCAATACAAAAAATTGGAATGGATGATGTCGTTTTCCTTCTTTTCTTCCCTTAATCTAAAAATTTACAATTATATATATACTCGTATATATGCCTAGGTATACACATGCATATCCTTACAAAAGGAATAGAAACAATTTTTAACAATATATTGTCGACATTTGTAAGCGTTTTCCGTTGAAATTGCGAATATATTCGAGCAGATACTCGAGATGAAATTGTGAACTCGAGCGTACGACATTGAGTTGAATTTTTGCTTTGAAGTCAATAATCAAAAATGTATTGATCAAATAAAATTAATAAAAGCTAAGTGATTGGAAGCTCTATTTTTACCAATTTTTGAATTTAAGTTATTTTTGATACAGTATCAATACTTGTATTGTGTGGGAGTGTACAATTGTATTTGGAAGATAGCCCGTATTGTCCGGTTTCTATTCGATATGGACGAAATGTTGGTATTATTTTCATTTGATCAGAATAGAATAGATCTTCTATTATTCTATACCAACCCTTTGATTTTGCATCCCTCTCCCATACAATGGCGGCAAAGTAATCCAATTGTGCAATACTGCAAATAAGCGAATATCGATGAATTTTATAATAGTTTTTTTTGTTGACATTTTTATGTTTGGTAAAAGTTCATTTTACAATTGCTCTATTTAATATGATGACTATTTTTGTTTATAGTTGAAAATGCTCATACTCAAGAGAGTTGATTTTTTTTTTTATTGTTGAGAGGAAGTTATGTAATTACTTATTTGGTGATTTATATTTGATTTTCCATTATTTCAACTAATTGGAAAATTTTTTTTTTTTTAAATAAATTTTTTTATAGTGAAAATTTGTAATAAACAAAATGAAAATAAGCCTGCCCGAAAGCACATCCTACTAAGGGATTGTCCTACGCTAATTCCCAAAAAAAAAATAGTTTTTCCTTTCCATTTGTACTTTCATTTCCTTATTTCGATTTTCTCTGTCGCTAAATGGTATTTTTAGTGACATGGCGCTTAGAATATACATTTCAGTACTAATATTACATTTCAATTAAATAAATTTATACAATCTTATTGATTATTTACAAATGTTACGATCAATTCAAATTAAGTGAACATTTTATTAAACCAAATATTTTTTTCGTATTAAAGCTTATCTATAAGAATTGATTATTATTAAGTAAAATTAAGTCATCTGGACAGCGGTACTGCAAATGATCAAAAATAAGAGTCTGACAGAAAAAAAAATATTAATAAACAAAAAACCATTATGTTAAAATTAAAAAAAAAAACATAATTAAGAACTGAAGTAGGGAATAAATACATACTAACTAAGGATAGAGTCTTGGTCAAAATTATGGAGCACCCCCCTCCCCCCACTTGTCACTTATGCAATTGTCGGCTTATTTTTGGAAAAATCCAAGACGTATTTCTGTGAAATTCTTATAATATAATTTTCGTATCTATTTGAGCACTACAGGTGGTATTTAAAACAATAGTTTATATTTATATTATAAGTATGAGAATATCTACCGAAAAAAGGTGAAAATCAAGAACTTTCTTTGGCAAAACGCATGCATATTAGTTTTTTGAAAGAGTAATGAATATCTCACGTAAAGGAAACAAATCGGTTTAAGGAAACAAATGACATCAATGTAAAAAAAAAAGCCCGGATGTAAAAAAATCATCTCGGAGCGTGAGGACAGAATAATAATTTACTCAAAGCTTGCTCAAAGCTTGCTGCTGATTTAGAGTAATTATTATTGATTACTTAGAGAGATTAAAAACTCTCTAAGTAATCAATAATAATTTACTCAAAGCTTGCTGCTGATTTAGAGTAAGAAATTTGAAGAGCAACTTCTTTTATCCTGGTTTCTTTAACTATCAAGAATTCAGTTAAAGAAACTAGGATACAAATAGAGTGCAAGTCCAGAAAGAAGCTGTGGTTGCCAGAAAAAATAAGAAGTATCGCTACGAGCGAGCCGTACGGCATCCAAATTTGTCCGCGGAGTATTGATCCAATATATTATGGTCCGATAAATCAAATTTTGAGGTGTATTAAAACGTATTTAAAAAACAATTATTATTGAGAATATATTTTTTGATCATTTCTTAGATGTTTGAAACCACGGGTTTAACATAAGTGAAACGACGAGTGTGTAGACAATATACACAATGGTGTATAGTACACACAGATAGGCGTGGTGGAGATAGTATTATGGTTTGGGGATGAATGGCTACTATTGGCGTCAGAGAAATGTTTATCTGTAAAGGCCGCATGGACTCGGCCAAGTATACACGTATACAATACATTGATTTTCACCGGCAGTTTCAGTAATTTTCGGTGACACCAATCATGAAGTGGTTTGAAGAAAATAAAGTTGATCTTTTAGACTGGCGTATATACTTTTCTGATCTTAAAGTGGTAGGATCTAGGAACACCTAAAAAAATCAATAATGGAACAGTAGACGAGTTAGTAGTGAAACTATTACTAGCCATAGTCTAGTCAGCTCAATGTCCAGTAGGTTCTCAGCTTTTATCAATGGTCAGGAGTAGCGGGGGAGGGTGACAATTTATTGAATTTATTTACATATGTATATGTTCAATGCTTTTGGTAAAAAGTTTGGTCTGTATGTATGTAATTATTTTCGATTAAAAATTATTTATTTTATTTTAAACACTTACTTTTTAAAATTTCATTATCTTTTGAAACATTAACCACTGTCAACTCTAATAAATTTACTAAGCAATTCATAAAAAATTCAGTTATTTTCTTTTAAGGGTAATCATTTGACCATTTTCTTAGAATATTATTTAATACACCTGAGACACAATGTACTGTGACTTTTGATCAGTTTGATAAAAAAAAAAACAAACAAAGAAAAATAATATACTTGAAAAAGCATTTAAGAAAAGCTGGAACACAAGATGACAACAAAAGTCCCACAAAATGCTCGGTATATGACATTTTTGTAGAAAAAAATCAACAACAAAATATATAGAAAAAAATATTATATATATATAAAAATTAGAAAATTAGGGAAAAAAATTTCGGCTCAAAATTGAGTACATTATTTTTCTTTCGGGTGAATTTAGTAAATAATCAAATACAAGCGAATATAGAGTCCGTCCATAAGCAAGTGGGCTTATATGATGTACTTTGCATTGCGAAATAACAAGACAAGTGGTAGAAATCCGTAAAAAAAGGAAAAAGGAAAGACTTCATTTCAAAAAGGATCAAGTGATTTCTCTAGAGTAAAATGGGTCCTAGTATTCGTCACCGAAATGTGTTAGTCGAAATCATAGTGCGAATGGCCTGCTATTGAATTACCTTGAATTTTATACGATGGCAATGTTCTGCTGTATTTTTGAGTAGTATTTATACGAGTGTACATATGTATGTAAGTAAGTATACAATCTGCTTGATGCGGTAAATTTGGTTGTTTAAATTTAATGTAATCGTCTAAGGTGTATTTTTTGCTATTTTGAAGGTAGAGAAACTGTGATAATAAGAAATTTCCGTGCAAATTGAGGTATTTTCTGTGATAAAAGAAATGTGCGAAAGCGAACCGAATTCGATGGGATTTACGTGGTAGTGTACTGAAGCTAGTCAAAAAGCTGAGAGAATACAAAAATCATATCAAAACCATTATTTGAACTTGAGCTAAGACTATGAATTAAATGGCAAGACACCCACTACCGGATTGTGATAAAATGACTGAGAAACATAAACGGAAGCCCTCTAAGAAGGTAGGTAAGCGAGTACTTATAATAGCGATTGCCCACCTAAAAGTAATTGTGTGTAACTATGTATTTATTAGCGGCAATCCCAGATCCAATTCTACTCAACAGGAACGAGGTTTTATGAGGACTTTAGGAGAATACTTAGTAAGGATGCTGTATTACTATTTGTTTATTTACCGAGGACTTTTTGTTCTTCTGTATCCAATACGGCAAACGAGCGGAACGAAGTTAGTTGGAGATGCGCGTGATTCCTTGACGATTTTTGTACATTTTTACGAGTATATCCTTAATCGGATTTTCTCATTTCGCTCGTTATTTCCATCTGCCTGTAGGCTTTTCTTTCAACCTGATTTCTAGAATTGCCTCCTCAAAACTCTTATCTCTACCACTAGTATTAGTTTAGATTTAATATTGGTACAAATACATACGTTCATATTATATAAGTCGATTCATAATGTGTACAAGACGGTTGATCCACATTCACTAACAAGATTATATGACAGCAGACAGATTGAAACGTTCTCTTTATATTGTTCTTCACGTCAGGCTATTCGAGTTTTTATATTTAACGTAAAAATAGCTCAAAATCTTATTCCGCTGGCCGAAAATTATTTAAGTATAATTTCTACTTAAAATACAGCATCGAATCTTATAGACAAGAATATACAGGAAAAAGTAAAATCCAAAAACAATAAGTAGCCTATAAATGGCTGTTCATGTGTAGAAAGGAAGATATTTTATCGGCAATACGGTCGAAAGCAGGATAAAATAAGTACACCAGTTTTCAAAGACATTGGAAACAGGCGGACATATCCGACATGGGAAAATCAATTTGTTTTCGTTTCTCGAAATAAATTTAATCTTAATTGTGTGCACTGAGTTATAAAGAGGGTCGCCGCCACCAAATCGAGCTCCTTTTTTTCTTTTCCGAAATAGAAACGGAAATTGTGCAGTCGCTCCCCTTCAAATTTAGTTAGCCAACAGCCAATTTTCACACTTCAGTTACTTTTGATCATCTGTTTTCAATCAACTCCAAAATTCATAAAACCTAAGCTACTAATTTTCCCAGTGATCTGTGTATTACGTATGTTTATATCCACAAAATTATGTCGACTTTCGGAATTGAAAACAGTATTCGACAATTGTTATAGTATAATAAAAATATAATACAGCAATTTTAATAATACAGTTCTGATATATTAAAAAAAAAGAATTCCTTTTGCATTATAAAAGTTTTAGTTAGTTTTTTTACTTCTTCCTTGTAATAAATAGTTTTGCTTGACAATGTTTAATGATAATGTGTTACTGTAATAGACATAAAATAACAAATGTTACCATTTGTAAAGGATAACTTCCCAATATTCGAAAGCTTCATTTTTCCTTTTGGTTATTATATAATTGGTTTATTTTTAAAGCTTTATCCAATTTGTACTTCAGAAAGTAAAATAAAATAAAACACAGTAAAGATTTCAATGAAATTTTTATTTTATTATAGACGACTTCAATTATTTTAAAGTAGTTTTCTGTACATGACTTGACGGATGTAACTTTTACCTTATTATTTTTTAAATATTCTAAACTTTGTTTAAATATGATATTTTGCGTAGCCTTAAAAGAAAAGTCAAACGACGTCAAATCGCACGATCTTCACGGCCAGTTGACATCACCACATCTTGAAATAACGTGTCTTGCGAACTTTTCAACATTTATCGTGTTGTGTGACTTCTGGCGCCGGTTTGTCAAAACTACACATAGTTCAAATTAAAATCTTTAAGTTTGGTCTAAAAAAATCGTAGATTTTCAAAAAAATACGGAGTAATAACATTTTCAAACAAAGTACATACTAAACAGTAACTTTTATTAGATACAATTGCTTCTCCATTGTTACTTGTAAGTTTTTAAATTTTCATATACGACAATGCTGCTTACTAAAATATTCAAAAAACGAGAAATGAGCCCCATTGCTGAAGAAAATTTTGTTCAAAAAATCAACATTCAATCCGCATCTATACCCAATTTATGGTTAGTTAAAAGATTAATAATACTAAATGGAAAATTTTATACTAAACTAATTTTTATTCTTAATAATAATTATATTGACTCGTTTTATTAATTCGTCTACTAATTTTATTTATATTATAAAAATATTGAAGGAATTTGTTATTATTATCTCAAGAATATGAGCAATTTTGGTCATTTAAAGAAAAAGCGACATTTTAAATGACTTCTATAATCTTAGAAGCGATTAATATAGTTTACAGGATTGGCTATTAATTTGTAAAAGTTTGATAGTGAAACATTGATAGCAACATAATACATAATTGGATTAGGTGGAATTGGCTTACTGATGCATTAGTGAAAATATAGGAAATTTGTGGTAGACAAGTTGATTCTTTGATTTTGTATGACCCATCCATGAACTATCTACGTTAGCATCGTCTGGTTGATCATAGTTGGTCATCGACCATTGGTAAACGGCCATGGAGTACTAACACTAACCAGGCTACCAGTAGTCCTGTCACGTTTGTTAATTTCTTCTTCGTCCCGTGGTACAATATCCACTATCGCGTTCAGTGCCTCTATTATAATGTCAATGTCTACCTGTCACTATAGAGTCGTGAAAGTGAGAAAGAGAGTAACAGTGCGGCATTTTCAATTAATGCCTTTTTAGTATTCATTTCGCGAACAAACTGAAAGCACGGATCGCGCTGCAGTTTAGACTGAAGTTAGTCCCAGCTGCTTGCCACCACTGCCACTTGCTTAATGTATTCAAATCAAAGGCCTGGCGAAATGTACGTGCCATTATTTTTGGAGATTTTTTAAGCTAATACATTTTTCATTGAAATGTTGTTCAGTTAGTCGCGGATACACATTCTGTTAGGTGTCCATAAATATTAGGTCCGATTTCCTACATGCATAAATACATACATATGCTTGTTAATACATACTTACGTACTATTTGTGTTTCATATTGTTGATAGCTAGTTCAGGCTCAACCGGACCCGAACTCGTCCTTGTTTACACCCACTACATAATTCAGAAAGCATTTTTTTTTAATAATATACTTACGCTTATACAGAAAGTTCAAGTTTTGGAGTAATACAAAACTCTCGTGATAAGAAAATCAAAAACAAAAATATATAAGAAAAAAATTTACAATCTTTTAATTTATGGTTCTTCACGCAAACGGAATTTTAAAATATCGCCTTTTAGAAAGAAAAAGAAATCATTATAAACCGTTCAAGAATATGGCCAATATTCATAGTTGAATCTTGTAGCATTCGAATTATTTTTCACCTCGAAATTTCACTTTCTCTACTTAGGAGCGATTTTTCAAATTTCACGATTTCATAAGTATTTGATAGAGTAAAAGAAATTTTTTGTTCACTTCATCCGAATACGATTATCCCTGGCACAGACTGTTTTTGTTATTGTTTCTGTTTAGTTTGCTAGCGAATTTACTTACATAGTTGCAGTGTGCAACCAGAATAATAAAAATATGAAATGCTGTCAATTAACATTTGTAATCGTGAAGGATTAAAAGCAAGAAAATTAAATGTATTAATAATAATGCCGTCAATTTGGCAGCTTTAAGAAACAACTCCACGCACATTTTAATAGACTATTAATTTTGCTGTTTAGAATATTCGCATCGAGCTCATTAATTTGAGCAAAAGGAACTTCTATTTGATATTCAGTTCATATAATCTGTAACAGAACAAAATTAATTTCAATGAAATTTTAAGGAATTTAAATTGTTATGAGTACTTGTACTTTGTTTTGTAATCCATTTTGACTGTTCAGCCTATTAAAAGTTAAAAAGGAAAATTTCTTTATAATTATTTAGCATGTGGAAAGTGGAGAGAATTATTATTTAAAATATTTTATACCAAAAAAAAAAACAACAAGAACTTTGTTTATACCAGATTTTATTTATTATTTAACAGGTGTTGTTGTATATATTTAACATTATATTCCCTTCGTTGCATTTGATTTTGAAAAATTCTTCGAATTTTTAAATCTGTATTAAAAGTGCTTATTTAAGGATAATATCTTTCAAATTAAAAAATTAATCCTCTTATGGTGTCTTTCTTGGAGTTGTGAAAGAACAAAGAATGAAATAGATTTTCCTCATAATATTATAACGATGGTAGTTTATTTAATTCATCTTAAAAAAACATGATCAAATATTTTTTATGGTTTTCATTGTGTTATTAAAAATTTCTAATACTGAAATTTAATTAAATATCGCTATAATCCCAAATACGAATATTAGTTTTCTTGAAGGACTCTATAAAACTGTTTAGCTGAGTTAGTATCAGTTTAGATGATGGTAATTTGTGACAGTTGTTGTTTCTACAACATAGACTATAGTATAAATTTACATTTTTCTTAGGTGAAACATGCTAATCGAAATAATTATATTTTGCTACAATTTGTATGCTTTTGAAAAATATAAAAACCAAACCAAACTTTTTGGGAAAAAAGAACGTCCGTGCATTTTAACATACGTGTAGTTTCTTCTTTAGTAATTTTTTACAGCAAGGAATATATGAGAGGGGATATTAATATTAATCATTTTATTATATTAGTTTTAATATTTGTGCTATCTATAATATTATTAATTATTAGTTATGCGTCGTGCATTGTGCTAATATGACGCAGGTATCAGAACAAGCCACTATTCAATTGGAAGTAAATGAATACAAATTTCAAATTAATTGCAAAAGTTGTTAATAATTTCATTTATGAGAACTTTAAAATTTTTTTTAAACAAAAATGAATAAAGTTTTTTTTTTACTATTTGATTATTAATAAATAAAATTTTTTTAAAAAATAATATGAGAGTGTGCTCTTGTGATTAAGAATTGTTGCTAAAATCATTAAATATTGTTGAAAGCACTACAATTATTTTTTAGGTTTTGTGGAAATAGTTATTTAAAAGTTTTATGGAAATAGAACATAAAGTTTTAACCTATTTACTTGTATTGTTGGGGAGTATCCTGCGAATTTCCATTTTCAACTTTGAATTAGTATAAACTATATAAATTCCAAGTAAAATTTAATATAGAATTCGATAAAAACAAAATGCATCTAATTAGAATATAAAATAGACATTTTTTATAAGGAACATTCTAGTTCATTTTATAATGTTTGAAATAAAATACGCATTTCATAGTGATTGTAAATATTATATGGATAATAGTAGATAGATTTTATCAAATAAATTTCGATAGACAAGATTACAATATTTTGGAATACGTATTTAAAGTAAATACAATTGAATAGATACGAAATAATCACAGTATTTTTGTTTATTATAGGGTAGTTGGTAATTTGATATTTTAACTTTGTACACGTTCATACACATACGAGGGTCATTTAATAAGTCCTTAGAAAATGATGGAAAAAAACTGTTTTTTAAAAAAATAAATTTTATTTTTCAACATAATCTCCTTTTAGCTCTATACACTTTTCCAAAATTTTTATCCCGTCCTCGTTGGAAGTGAACCGTCGTCCGCCAAGCCCTTTCTTAAGATTGGGGAAAACAAAATAGTCAGTCGAGGCCAAATCTGGTGAATAAGCGGGATGCTGCAACAATTCCAGTCTCAATTCCATAATTTTGGCCATGGAAACAGCGCAGGTGTGCACACGCGCATTGTCCTGATGCAAGAGGATTTTTTTCTTCTTCAGATGGGGGCATTTCTCTTTGATTTCCTCGCTCAACCGTTGCAATAACGACGCGTAATACGCTCCTGTTATTGTTTTTCCTTTTTCCAAGTAGTCGATAAAAATGATGCCCTGCGAATCCCAAAAGACCGTGGCCATCACCTTGCCGGCCGATGGCACAGTTTTTGCCTTCTTCGGAGCCCGTTCATCCTTGAAAATCCACTGTGATGACATATCGACGAAGGAATTCGGCAGGATTGCGATGAAAGAGTGCCAACATAGCCTCAGAGTCCACTACACGGTTGCGCTTATTCTCCTCTGAGAGCAAACGCGGTACCCATCTTGCCGAAATTTTTTTCACAGACAATTTTTCATGCAAAATTGAAGCGACTGTGCCTTGTGATATGCCCGTGGCCTCAACTAATTCGCGCACTTTAATTCGCCGATCGTTCAAAATCAGATCGTGGATTTTGTCGATGATTTCAGGAGTAGACACCTCAACTGGGCGTCCTGAACGATGTTCATCTTTTGTGGATGAACGGCCACGTTTAAATTCATTCACCCAATTGTAAACCATCGCAAACACAGGTGCAGATGTGCCATGAACTGCATCCAACTCGGCTTTGATTTCTTTCGGGCTTAAGCCTTTCAAATGGAGATGTTTGATGACAGCCCTAAACTCGCTTTTTTCCATTGTTATGCACAAATAAATGTCGTTAACTTTAATCGACGATAGAAATTGACCTACGCTATGGATCGAGCTGAAATTTTGACAACTTTCCTGTCGATAATGCTACTTACAAAAAAAAAATCTTTACCGACACTACGAGCGCAATTTCTTGGATTTTCTAAGGTATATAAATATTTGACGAGGATCGTAAATAAAACTTGAAGGTTCATTTATAGTTGTTTCCTTTCACTCACTGTGGTTTTTTTTACATTTCGTGCTGAATATTTAAATAACAGAATCTGATTGAATTTGCAAATCTAAAAATTTCCAGATCAATATATGTATGTTGTTATGAATACTATATGTAAAATTCTTTTTACTTTAATTTAATTTAATTTTTTTTATTTTCTGTAGATTTTTAAAAAAGTTCCGCCAAAAATAAACTAATTACGAATTTTCAATGGTCTTGTAATGATTAGTTCATGTTAGCAAATTGACAAGTGGAATTTAAATATAATATTTAAAATCAATATTATAAGAAAAAATAATTGACATTTTTATTTATTGTATATTGTTAAATATAGAAAAATTTGATATTAACATTGTACCATTGATTTGAATATAATCGGAATATGAATACAAAATTCACTGCTGATACTACTCGTAGTATCGTTGAAAATCAATACTTCAACATTCATTCAATTTTTGAAATTGGAAAGTTTGTCTTGTTTTTTTTTGGTAATTTATTTCGATCGATGACAGTACCAAAATTATTATTATAAGTTTAATAATAGTTGGAGTCCTTTTGGCAATAAAATTTGTTTTTTTTTTCTTCCAGGGACTATATATTTTGTTTAGGGGAAATTTTTTTTTCGATGTCATTTTTCACCATATATGAGGTGTTGCTGTAAAGCAATGAAATTGGCATTAATGAAATACTGAGAGTGATCCGACAAAACTACGGAATTCCCTACTGCAAAGCGTGTACGTTAGCCCCTCCTGGATGTTCCATAGAAGTTTAAACTTTGTTCGTTAACTACAAGACTCTACAGAGCATGATAAGTGGGGTGGGGTTTTTTTTAGTTTGTTATGAATAATCGAGCAGCGAAATTTGGAGCAACGATATGCTATCAAAATTTTTATTAAGCTTGGTAAATGTGGAGCTTGACTGATGAAAAATTGCAACGATTCCCCTATGGGGAATATTACTTGTCAGTAGCATCCGGCTATGAAGCAGCGGAAGACAAACCTCGGTCTAGGAAGCCTTCAAGATCGACAAAACTAATGAAAATGTGATTTTCATTTAGTTTTCAATGTAGAAGACCTCCTTTAACCAGTTTTTTTTATAAAATGGCATCTTTGAAAGCACAGAAAAAGGATTCTTCGCGTCAAATCAACTATGCCTTTGTGGCATAGTCATCTCGATCAGAGTTTTTCTCGGAAAAAATCATTCCTGAGGATTTCCAATCTTCCTACTTACCTAATCTAAGTTTGTGTGTCTTTTTTTTGTTTTCCAAGATTAAAAACTACTTGAAAGAACGTAATTTTGTACTGTTGAATCCTTTAAGCGAAAAACTCATTTATGTACAATACAAATATTATATGGATAATAGTAGATAGATTTAATCAAATAAATTTCGATAGACAAGATAACAATATTTTGGAATACGTATTTAAATTAAATACAATTGAATAGATACGAAATAATCACAGTATTACAATACTTTTTACAGTTGTCAATTGATTTTAATTTTACTTTATTCAAAGAACTGTTCAGCAAAAAGGTTGGGGCATTTTTACAATTTTTCTATTTACTCCTGAAACCTTGTTAGCTACTGCTAATAAACTTTAGAATTAACCAGGTGCCAGTAGCTCATAATGCACGATTCCTTTCCAGTCCCATCAAAAAGACTGCATTATCTTTTTTTGTGCTCAATCGTGGCTCAAATACTATTTGTGGAGCTTCACCCCGATGTGACCTTGATCTTTATAGAACAATATTATCGTATTTTATTCATATTTCATCAACAACAATTTATGATAATAAAAATGTCTGAATTTCATGGCAAGCATTTTACAAATAATTTAAAACTATTTTATGATCAATATTTAGTTCTATACCTTCGTTATTGCTACTCCAGTGTCGATCTTTTTCAATTTTTTAATGAATTCTGTGACCTCTTCAAAGATTAGTCTACGAGATCGGGGCGCACATCAGACCCCGACAACTTAACCAAATTTTTTACAATTGTTGATAATAAAACACCTTTCCCATAAATTAAAAAAAATTTTTTGATGACCCTACACAGCTATTTTTCCTTTTTTAGAAATTTCAGCCACTTTTTAAGTAAATCAGTTTGCTTTTAAATATGACTGAAGGAAAAGTACTAAAAAGTTCTAGTTTAGTTAATAATTTAAAGTCTGTAGTCTTGCTTGAATATTTTTATGAGATACTGAAATTTGTTATGCATTGTTAACAATATTATATTAAATTAGTTATTTATCTACACGTAGGTATTATCAATTAGAACTAAGAAATTAACGGCACTCAGCATACCACTGTAAATTATCGCCTTATGCATTGTAAAAAAATAACGAATTTCAGTTTGGAACTTTTGCAGTTAATTGTGTCAAAAAAGACAGTACAAAAAATTATGGCTGTACATTGAAGAATATCTTATCAAGTTCACAATACGTGAAGGTAATTAACTTTTCTGGAGAAAAATCTAAAAGGCGCATCTATTGTACATGATAATGAATTGTTTGATGAAAAAATTGCCGCTAATATAATACATATATGGGATGTGAACGCTGGGTGTTTTTTTCGTTAGATTGAATGCAATTAATTTAGAGTTTTCCATACGAAATACATAAGAAGTATTTAAGTAAACATGGTTGTCGTTCGAATTCCCTGGAGTAATTTTATAGCATCGCTAAATAAGACGTACATTTTTCATTAGGATGCCAACAGCTACTCGACACGTGTACACCTATGCATGGTCGAACGGGTATATGTTACTCGTATATGGCGACCGAAAACGTGGTTGTCTGAAGTCTACTAAGTCCACCGTTCAAATCGAATCGACATTTTTTCTTTGGCTATAAAACAACGTATGTTTTCGGACACGTTAGTGCCGTTTTAATTGAAATATACGTCACGTATACTTGGCAGTTTATTAATTCTAGACGCATTAGTTGAGTTCTTGTGCTTGTCATAATATAGTCAACTGTTCTGACCACATTTGCCCTCTTGGGACTACCAGACGCAATAACCAAAGAACATGAATCTTTGGCCACAGGAAATTAGCCTAACGGTCATTATCGGCTGTAAATAAAATAACCAACTTCGCGATTACACCCCCCTCCCCACCACACACACACACACACCTCTGTGAAAGGTGTGGAGACTCAACGTATTCGTATATATTTAATTGCATAGTTATCCTAACAGTACTGTAATTATTGCTAGAATTAATAACAATTGAAACTGAACAAGAACTTGTCCATAGCTACCAAAAAATAAATGTGTCTCTATCAGTGATTTATTGAAGAAATTTGATTAAAAAAGGTCTACAAAATATATTGTTTAGCTTTAGTTTTTGGTATTCTAGAGTAGATATGCTAATTTTGTAAACAGTTAATAAACCATAAAAGTGGAGGACTAATTCATTTTCGAAAATAGACCCAATTCTAAGCCAAATTTTATTGTCAAACTAATTGAATAGACTTGAAAAAAAATTCCTTAGATCACCAAATTCGCTTTTGTAATATGAAATCTGTACGAAAATGGTAGTGTGAAATTATATCACACCGCCGGATATATGTACTAATATTTAACCTACATTGAAGTATCAATAATTCTATAGTTAAATTTATTGATATTTCAATGTAGGTTAAATAATTAATAATTACTCTTACTAATAATGTTAACTACAATTTATGGATTATATATTAAAGACTGTATGCCACAAATGACATCAGCAAATCTCAAAATTATGCGTCTTAGCAACTTTTCGCGCAATAAAGCTAAACAATTTGTCATGTTGTATAGTTTTCATAATCACTTGTAGATTTTTAGAGTCTTATATATGGCAATAAATAATATTGACGAATTTACCGAGCGGAAAATGAGCCTCATCGTTGAAGAAAATTTTGCGCAAAATATTACTATGGCAGAACCACCACTTTTTTAGATAGTTAGGAAAAAACTATTCATAATATAAAATGACAATCAATAAACGTATTAAATTTTATCTTTTCTATGTATTAGAAAAGTATTAAATTACAGAGCTATATTTTATAAATATAAAAGTAGATTATCTTCTACTTAAATCAGACCTTTAATGTACATGTACTCTTGAATAGAATTAAATTAAATATCTTTAAATGTGCATTTAAAATTTTTATTACTTAATTAGTAAAATATAAAAATATTTTGCTAAAATTTAAAAAATAAACTATAGATTTATCGTATTGTTTTTTTTTTGGGTTAAAAATAAGTACATACATATTTACAACTGATAGCAATACTTTGATTTCTGTTTTTCTATTGAATTACTAGGTGTATAAGCTTAAATCCGCTGTTTGGTCATAGATGGCGTGAGTGAGCCTATTAAGCTACCATTTGCACGCCATAGTTTTTTTTATGAGTTTGACATCTGTCAACATTAATCAGTGCGCATTGTCAGCAATTTCATAAAACAACTTACATTTTCATGTGCCAGAAAAAAATCATGTACGGGAAGCTCTGCTTTCTGTTTCAATTTGAAGAAATTGGCTCCTGAATCGCATCGAATGTTTATGGAAACAACATGTCGAGATTGGTTTCATCGGTTCAAAGATGTCAATTTTGACTAGTGGCACAAGAAGCGTGAAAATCGGCCCAGGAAAGGTTGAGGACCATCAATTGCAGGCTCTTTTGGACGAAGACGATACCCAATCGCAAAAAAAGCTCGCGGAGCAATTGCGTGTTACTCAACCAGCCATTTCCATGCGTCTGTGTGCCATGGGGAGGATTGAAATGATCGGAAAATGGGTGCCGCATGAATTGAACGATAGGCAGATGGAGCGATACCAAAACACATCCGAAATCTTGTTCGCCAGACAAAAAAGAAAGTCGTTCTTGCATCGGATTGTGACAGGAGATGAAAAGTGGATATATTTCGAGTATCCTAAACGTAAGAAATCGTTGGTTGATCCCGGCAAACCATCAACATCTTCCCCAAGACCAAATCGCTTCGGACGAAAAACGATGCTGTGCGTTTGGTGGGATCAGCAGGGTATCGTCTACTATAAGATGTTGAAATCTGGTGAAACTGGCAATGCCTACTGCTACCACCAACAACTGATCAAATTGCACCGTGATCTGCGTTAAAAAAGGACGGATTATCAACAAAGACCTGACAAGCTGATTTTCCTCCTCGACAACGCACCATCATACAGGTCAAAAATGGTCAGGAACTACTTGTTTACACTCAACTGGGAGATGCTACTCCACCCCGCTTATTCACCAGACCTGGCCCTTTCCGACTACCACCTATTTTCGTCGATAGACCACGCGCTCGCTGAGCAGCACTTAGATTCTTACGAAGACGTCCGAAAATAGTTTAATGAGGGGTTGGCCTCGAAAGAGAAGGAATTTTTTTGGCGTGGTATCCACAAATTACTCGAGAAATGGGAAAAATATGTAGCTAGCAAGGGCAAGTACTTTGAATAAATTTGTTTTTGCTTTCTATGAAAAAAAATGTGTTTTTTTGACTAAGAAACAGCGAATTTAAGCTTATACATGCGCTCGGTTTTTTTTAGCTTTTAGCTGGCTATGAAATACTATCATTTGACCGAAAACCAATTTTTAATAAAGAAATATTGCTGGTCCTTTTATAGATGCGCATAGAAATATCATAATTAAGGTGGTTGTTATAAGGGTTTGTTGAGAGATTTTTTTTTAAAGCGTATCATCAAGCTTCCTAGTTTATAAGAGTTCTTCTGATTACGTACACATTGAGGTATTTCGGGCAGAGTGGGAAAATTCAACTCTAAATGGGGAAACTCTAAGCAGGCTAGGAAAATTCTATCTAAAAAAAAATAGTCGAAATAGAAGCAAAAAAGTGTGATAGCCAGAACTACTACGAATTAACTACAACAAACTATTCACATAATTTATGTTTTTACTTTTTTTCTTTCCACTCCGAATTCTCATCAGTATAGTTTGTATTTGGTTTTTATCTTTGCGGCTGGAAAAACTTTTCTGGAATCTACTAAGATGGTAAACAAAAGCTGAATAACAACAAACATCAGAAAAAACACACTCCCGGAAAATGGCTAAATGTCTAGCTGATTTTAAAATAGTGGCAATTCTTTCCATTTTTTCACTTGCGGAATTTTCTTTTACACATTTTGGTGTATTTTTCTGAATCTTTTACTCAGAATTTTTTTTTTTTTTTTGCTGGCAGTATTTCTTGTGTGAATATGGACATTTTCCTATGAAAATATCTATTTTTCATCCTTTCTATAAGATAGTTTTTCTCTTATATATTCTTCGTCTTTTCCATAAGGTTCATGTAAAATTCTTACCATTATTGGGCTCACAAATCAGGTTAATACCCATCATGCCTTTACAAGTTGCATAGCTGACCAATACGAAAAAAGAAGAAGATTTTCTTCTTCTTCCTCATCTTTCTCCTCTTCTTCACCTCATCTTTCGCCTAACTACACTTATACGAGTACATCATGAGATAAATGAATGAGTACAAGATAAATGGCTATGCAATACAGTACAGTACAGTCCTGTTGGTAAGTTAGTTGTGTGTTGTATTTCTATTAAAAGAGCGGATGGACGAGAAAGTTTTTTATTCAATTATAAGTAAAATTGAATGCGTACACAACGGACGGTATTTATAAATGTTCCTTGTTTTGCAATGGTATGGGTTTTGCTTACAAACAATACGAAGTTGCTGAAAAAAAAGAAGGGAATTTCGATCAAACTATGTGTGTACGTGAGATTCCATTGTCTGTGATTTAGTCCTAAATAAGGGTATCTATCTTCTTATGGCTTCTTCTGATTCAGTTTTGCTTCTTCATGGCAAAGGCGATAGAAATGAACGTTAATGAAATGAAAGTACGCTGTCAGTTTATACGTATACACTCCTTTTTTTTGTTATTGTATTAGAAGTAAAAATAAAAGGTTCTCTCCAAAGGATTTCTTCTTTCGCTTCACGAAAAAATCGAATTAAATTCTTCGTAGACATTTTCGACAATACCGAAATAAACTTTTTCCAATACGAACTTTATATGAATTTTAGTTGTTACATTATCGGTTTATCTAACAATATGTTGTCACGTTCGAAAAATTGAATTAAAGTCAATAAAATCAACTAATTTTTTTTCTCATTCTTTTTTAAAATTTTGTACTTTTTGAAAATTTACAGATTTTTCCTTGATTTATTATATTTATTTATGCTTTATTGTACTAAACTCTACATTCTATCATATACACTTGAGTTCATTTTTGTTATCGTTAATATTATGATTAATTTCATTCATTTTTTTTTTAAACAAGTTGAATTTATCTTAAAACTATTTTACAAATATTCATATTTAATTGAATGTAATTTTTAAAAATTGCAAAAAGTAAAATCATTATTTATAATATACCCTGTTGTTATTTCGAATAATATAGAACCTTTTACGAAAATAAATACTGAATTAATAACGTAAAGAACAGTCCGTGAAACAAGATCGAATTTATTTTAATATAATAAAATCTTTTTCGATTGTCAAAAAAAAAGACAACATTTTTTCACCTAACAGTGTAAGTAGCTTGCCTTTTCTGACCTAATACGATTATTATGAACACATTCACTTCCAATGCATACTGAATATGAGATGTTTTTATCTTCAGTTCTTTCTTCTTAAGACTATTTAAAAAAAATATTATGTAATTTTTACAATATCAAAAACTTTTCAAAATTTTATATTTGTTAAAAATATAAATTAAGTTTTTACTTGCATATTTGAAATACTCAGTCGAACTGAAAATTTGCAACTTTTAATTATTTATTGAAATCTGTTCAAATGTAAAAATGAACAAAATTTTGAATGTTTAATAGAAATTAATTTTTGACGTAAAGAGAAAATTGAAAAGAAACCTTACACGAAAGAAAAAGTTTAAATGGCTCAAATGTTAATTAAAGGATGCTGCTTCGATTTCCATTAAATCAAGGATGCTTGAGGTTTTTTTTTCTCACCAAAACCACTTTTTATAATGTAATGTTATAGATAGGAATGTATAAGCTCATATATAGTGTATATATGTAAATATAAATAAATAAATTGTGCTATGGTACTTGAGAAATGGATTTTTTATGTTTGAACAATTCGTTCCAAGTTGGAAAGAATTTTAAACTTTTGTGAGAAGAAGGAGAGTTGAATGTACGAAAATTCAAGTATGTACATGAGTATATTTTTTTATAGAATAAAAAGTAATATTTAATAAATTACGACTACTTTAAATCAGCAATTTGTGAATGCAAATATGAACTTATATACACATCTATGAAATCTATGTGTATGTAGATGATTCAGCAATAAGTATTGAGATTTGATCACCATTTATCTAAATTACTTTTTTGCCATCTTAAGGAGTAGCTAACTCACTATTGAATTTCAGTTTCGCGATTGAAGTTCAGATCAAAACCGGATCAGCTTACATACTTTTTATACTTTGAGTAATGTGGTCATTTTATATACTTTTCTTCAATACAAAAAGAATCATCAAATAAGCAGGCAGGTATGTGAAATTATCCATATAACAGGTGGTGTCTCATTATTTACAGGTACTGCAGGTTTGTGTTGAACGAGTAATCGTCAAAAAGCACCGGCGAATGTAGTTTGACTTTTTAGTTTGCCCTTGAATATTTCAGAGTGATTTCATAATTGAAGTATGTGGTGTCTGTAATCTTTTATTAACAAGCGCTTTTTTTTTTAAATAAAATACCAGGACCTGAAGACATGTAAAGATAAATATACATGGTAGTGTTCTCAAGAATGGGGCGATTTATATTATTTAAGTTTAAAAAAAAATCTTCAATGGAAGCGTGAAAGTGAACAGTTTTCTTGGGAAAGCACTAAGATGTTAGGATAGAGAAGCATGGAATTTTTTTCTAACGGGAGATGCACAGTTCACGAACGAATTAATCATTTAGATCGCGATGAATAACACGGTTTCGGATATAAAGAGGAGCATTGACACTTTTTCGCAGGATTCGCAATTCGGTGGGAATTAAAATCCTTGTTCGTACCCAAAAGTTTGAGTTTGTATGTCCAAATTGGTTCCATTACCGTGTTTATGGTTTATTGTTAGTTCTAGGAGTAGTAGTGATTATTTTTATTGTCCCTTAAGTATAGTTCATTTTATTTTCATATGTGGATTACAGGTTAACCGTTTATGAATTATAAGTCCAAAGAAACACACAATCGATCTTTGTGGAATATTATTGCCATTTGGGCTTACATTAGGAGCCTATTCTCGGTAAAGTGTCAAAGTAACATAAGCCCATTTTTGCTTGTTAACCCTTGCCTCTATGGAGTTGATTTGGTTTCGTAAAATGGTAATGGCTATGAATAAATTTTTTTTCAAGGTAAGTATACTCTGGAGCATAAGAAATATATTTTTTCTTTTATAATTTACTATCAAATATACTTATATATACAAGTAAGTATAAATATGTATGAGATATTTACCAAAAGTGAGAAGAAAAAACCAAATTTTATAATATTCTAACTAAACTTAAATGTTTCTAGAAAAATTTTTATCTGCACATTTTTATCACAGTCAAAGCAATCTATTTTTATAATTTTATTTAAATAAAAAACCGAATAACAAAAATATCAAATACTCTATAATATACTTAATATTATGTTTATAAATAATAAAATTTGATATAATTTCAAGTATGGTTGCCTCCTTAAGGGAAGTACTTATAAGTACTATCGATGGGACTAGTGATGAGAAAAATGTTCAAGGATGTATAGAGGATTCCTTCTGGCAAAAAAATATATTTAATGTATCCTTAATATTAGCATTCATGTTTGGTCTTATTTTTTCAATTGAAAATAATTGGCTTATTTTCAGAATTTATATTAAAATGTAGGATATCTTCATTATAAAGCTGATATGTTGATTAAATGATATTTTCTATATTATGAATGAGATAAAAGAGTATTTTGTTATTATTTTACCCAATATTTTTTCTTTTAAGGATTGTTCAAGTATTAAAAATAATAGAGAATATTATTTTTTGTGAATCTTTCTATTCAGAAGTTATCATGAATCATTAAAATTAATATGTTGCTTTTATATGCATACACGTACATATACGAGCACTTTGAAGAGACTAATTTATTTTGTACCGATGGTTACATATTGAAAATATTTTTTTTTTAACTGAATTATTCCATATACATTATGTATGAAATATCCGAATCTGAGTGTGAAATTTACCATTTCAATCAAATAAGATAAAATAAAAATTAAGCAACACTTAGTCAGAATTCAAGGCGCAATATGATGAATCAAATTAATAAGCGCATTTATCATTTTATGTATGATTTTAATCCTTATTGTTATGTTCAGATATTGTATAGAGATTTTAGCTTACTCGTGCAGAAGTTAATTTTCTGCAGGCTATTCAGAAAGGTGAACTGCCGGTAGACATGGTTATCCTCGTCCATGAATTTGTTTTCGCATTGAAATGAGCTGTTCTATAATTGAAGGTGGATTACCTTTGAAAGTTGTATTGCATTGAATTTTGTTAATAAATAGTAATGTTTCCGATCAATTCGGTTCGCAAAGCATAAACGACAAAATTCACGAACTTGACACAGATTCCATCGGAAAGTATACGCGTATATAAATAAATTGAGGAACAAAACATTTCATAAAGGAAACGTATCGATTTCCTTTGTATTTGTTCAGGAAATTACCAAAAGGGGCTACTGTACTCTTAATTATTATTTCAATAAAGTAAAACCTAAGTTCAACCACACCCAAACATAAGATTTGATTGAAGGATTTAAAATATAACTGACTGAACTATAGTATACAAGTGAACTGTACAAACAATGATTTAACAATTTATTTAAGTATAGCCATTAAATGTGAAATTATAATATTTCTAAGTATGGATGTGCTGACAGTTGAAAAAGTCAGCCATTAAGGATTATTTTATCCTTATTAATATTTATTCTCTAAGCATAGTATAACTGGTTATGGAAGAATTTTTCTTCCATCCCATGCATATAATTATAATATGTTTGATTTCATCTATAATATAATTTTTTTATTTTTATTATAATTATTCTATATTTAAGTAAAATATAATAGATAAATCTTTCTTACAGAAATAGCTGAAATTAGATAAAAATACGTTTACTATTGTACTAAATTAATATTGATAAAGTTTAAACTAAAACTTTTTAAGAGTAAAAATCACTACTGCTAATATTATTTATATGACATGGCATTTATAGACAACTACCAACCCTATGTAAAGCTACAGGGTAGATACTCATAGTTTTTAATTATTTAAAACTAATTATGCAATTCATTCTAACAATATATTCAACATCAAACGGTTTTTTTATTATTAATTTGTCTAAGATATTACACTATATTAATAAGAATCGATACTATTTACTTATTAGCAGTACTTCACCGACATTCAAATAACTTTGTTATATTCTAGTTAAATAAAGTACCAGATGTATAAGCTTAAATCCGCTGTTAGGTCATAGAGGGCGTGAGTGAACGTATTAGGCTACCATGTGCACGCCATAGTTTTTTTATGAGTTTGACATCTGTCAACATTAATAAGTGCACATTGTCAGCAATTTCGTACTACTACATACATTTTTCCTTTGGTAATCATGTCTAGTTTTGTGTCAGAAAAAGAGCATATGCGGGAAGCTCTGCTTTTCTGCTTCAATTTGAAGACATCGGCTGCCGAATCGCATCGAATGCTTATGGAGGCCTATGGTGATAGTGCTTTATCGGAAACAATGTGCCGAGGTTGGTTTCGTTGGTTCAAAGACGGCAATTTTTACTTGTGGGGTAAGAAGCGTGAAAATCGGCCTCGGAAGGTTAAGGACCATTAATTGCAGGCTCTTTTGGACGAAGATGATACCCATTTCCATACGTCTGCGTGCCATGGGGAAGATTGAAAAGATCAAAAAATGGGTGCCGCATGAATTGAACGATAGCCAGATGGAGCGACGCCAAGACATATACGAAATCTTGCTCGCAAAACAAAAAAGAAAGTCGTTCCTGCATCGGATTATGACAGGTGATGAAAAGTGAATATATTTCGAGAATCCTAAATGCAAGAAATCGTTGGTTGATCCCCGCCAACCATCAACATCTTCCCCAAGACCAAATCGCTTCGGACGGAAGACGATGCTGTGCATTTGGTGGGATCAGCAGGGTATCATCTACTATGAGATGTTGAAACCTGGTGAAACTGTCAATGCCCACCACTACCACCAACATCTGATCAAATTGCACCGTACTCTGCGTGAAAAAAGGACGGATTATCAACAAAGACATGACAAGCTGATTTTCTTCCACGACAACGCACCATCGCACACGTTAAAAATGGTCCGAAACTACTTGGAGACACTTAACTGGGAGGTGCTACCCCACCCCGTTTATTCACTAGACCTGGCCCTTTCCGACTACCACCTGTTTTCGTTGATGGGCTACGCGCTCGTTGAGCAGCACTTCTATTCTTACGAAGATGTCTGAAAATGGCTCGATGAGGGGTTTGCCTCGAAAGAAAAGGAGTTTTTTTGGCATGGTATCCACAAATTTCCCGAGAGATGGGAAAAATGCGTAGCTAGCAAGGGATAGTACTTTGAATAAATTTGTTTTTGCTTTCTATGAAAAAAAATGTGTTTTTTTGACTAAAAAACAGCGGATTTAAACTTATACACCTGGTATAAGTGTGTTATATGACTTTTTTTAATAAAAATTTAAATTATTTTACAGAAATTAGGATCAGCAAACTTTATTTCCAGAAATTTTAATTTGTACCTTGATCAAATTGCGCTTATCTTCATCATAATAAAAGGTAATCGAATTATTATCGAAATAATATATCTTCTAATTAAAAACTTATTTACTTAAAATGGTTTGACATTTTATATTATAGATTGTTTTATTAGCAAATTGCGTGGTTAAAATTTTAAAAACTTTCTACAAAAGTGATGATCCTACGATTTTTAAGAGCAGACATTCCGAACAAAATGTTGCTGAGCGATGAGGCTCATTTTTAGTTCGTGGATACATGAATAAGCAAAATTGCCATATACGTATGGGAATCTAAAAACATAATTGACTGTGGAGAATCTATTATAGCCGCGAAAAGTGACTGTTTGTTGTGCATTTTGTTTTGAAGGTTTTTCTTTGAGAATGAAGAAGGAGATACCATTACTGTGAATTCCAAGCGCTATGACCTATTTTTTTTATCTGAATTTGAAAATTTAAAAAAAAAAACACAAAATAAAAATTTTGGCTTTATCGCGCGAAAAGTTCCCTAAGGCGCGTAACTTCAAGATTTGATGACGCAAATTGGCGTTTTTATTATAAAAAAAAATATAAAATCCTATTTACGGATCCTAACTTTTAATTTTAAGAGCATTTATAAACTTATAACTTAAAAAATAACTGATTTATAGTTAGAATTATGCGGAAACGTTATCAAAAGTTCTTATGGTGATTATTGAATAATATTTATTTATTGTAAAAATGGCAAAATTTAAGCAAATTAATAAAATTAAACTTTTATGAAAATCTGTATAAATAAGATAACCTAATATTATCTAAATACTTCAAATTCCTTAATCAAATGCAAATTCTATTATGCGTAGACAAATTTTTATATTTTTTAAGTGTTGGTATATTTTACAATCGCAGTGCAAAAAAGAAAAACGGTTTCGAAAATCCATTGAAATAATACACGATTTCTTGCAACTAATAAGTTATACTCGTACATGAAAAAAATTAAAAACAAAAATAATTACTATTTGTATTGATAAAACAATATATTATCGTAATTACCTGTTGAAATTATTTTAGCATAAAAGCCAAATATAATTACAAAATCGTTGAATAAACAAATGTCTTCACATTATGAAAATATTCAATAAAATTAAATTACTTCACAATAAGTATTAAAACCATTTAATATTTCATATAAAATATTCAAACAATTTTTATTGATTATTTTTGTTTGCAGATTTTTTCCAATTATTTTATTCACCAATTTAAATTACTTTTAATTGATTATATTTACATAGTGACGGGAATTTTTCAATAAAAAATAAATCATCTCGACTTTAATTTTGATACATATTTATTTAAGTTGTAGTTACGGTGTCGTTTCCAAAAAAAAATATGCATCTTTTTTTAAAAAATATTTTTGGTATAATTTATTTTATTGCATATTTTTGTACGAATATTATTTGTCAAAGAGCATAAAGTTTGGTTCCGTTGATATTTCAAAAATCGAGTACAGGTTAATTTGATGACTGAAGGTGTGCATTTTGATAATCGAAAGGATGTCCTTAATTGAAATTTGCACAAATTTGCACGAGGGGTTGAAATGTTAAAAAAAACCCCTCAATACGAATAATAAGAAATCAATAAAATATCAATTAAGGAAAAGTTCATCGCTATATGCTAAGAGGGACTTTGTGCATGTGCACCCGATATAATCGAATAACCCAAAGCTTATGTCCGAATACGGCAATAACAATTCCAATAGCATGTCGTAATGGTATGGATTTGTCATGGTTTGCTCAACCCTCATTGGGACCTACTTCACCCACTTCAGAATACCCATAATCCGCAGATATTCGATTGTAATACTATAATGGTATTTTGGCTACAATACACAATACATGACGGCGAATACACTCTGACTATACTGTTATGGCTCTTGTAATGAATGTGGATAAAATTTTAAAGTGAGCCATTTTGTTACTACCTGTAGTGATTACATGAGATTTAATCGAATCCAAAATACACCAGAGAAAAAAAGAAAGCAGAAAAATATCACATAAAAATATAACAACTAATAAAAAGTAGTAAATCAAAGCAAAAACAACTTATACTCGTACGATTACCTGTATGGTATATACGAGTACAACTATGGATTTGTGTATACTCGTATTACAATACATACGCAGGTGTGAACATTTCTTAAACATTAGATTATAATTGAAGAGAAGAAATGAACAAAAACAAAAGTTTGTAATAAAATCAAGTTATGAATTACAATTTGGGGAAGTAATCGACTTGAAAATTTTTTAAATTGCATGTGAACGTTCGGAATGTCAATGCTATCAAGTTTAGCGACCGAAAGCAGCATACGAATATATTGTAGTATGAAGTAGTCGATTTATTGTCGAGGGAATTGCTCCAGCTAAAAATTCCTTTTGTCATCGATGGGAGAGTATTATATTTAAAAAAAAAAATTCTCCACGTTACTTCATTTACAATATCTGCACATAAATGCATCCATACATATTGAGGAAGGGCTGACGATATTCATAACTAAACATTTACACATTCTAGCTATTCACCTTGTTCACAAAGAAAATTCTGCCATTATTGGCAAACTTCCATTCTAACGAGAGTTGTATTTCTGCAATCCTGCCAATATCGGTTTGGGTTTTTTCTGTTGTCGCACCTTATATGTATAAAGAAGAAGTTATGTGCTGTTATATCTTTGACTCCAATTACTGAATATTCTGTTATTTTGTTTGAAAGCATACTTCATTGGGTGTTCTCTGTTGCGTAGTAAACTTATTTAGTTCTCTTTGATAACGTAAAGGCAACAGCTCGTAGCTAACTTAGTCATCTCTAAAGTTTTTAATTGCATTGTAATTGAAAATTGCTATAAACAGGTTGTAAGCATAGTAATCGAATATTTTGTGAGCTTTTGCAACATAGAGTGGAGTTAATGGCAAAAAGCTCTAATTGAGATGAGAAAAAAATATAGCATCTACTTCCCTCGATGACTGTAAGGACATTTCTCTGCACATATATTTTTTTTTTTGTTTCTTCTACACCAATTACACTTGTTTCTATTTCAGGACAATTTTATTTAATATTCCGACTTTTCCAAAGGTAGTTTTTCCCATTGAATTTTCTTTCATTCAATAATAAAAGTTTACGCAAACGAATAAGGAAATGAACGTTTCTCATTTAGTATGTTTTGTTCTTTATATAATCGTTTTAAGGATAGTTCACTTATATAATTATATAGACAAGTATATTCTTTCAAACTTACTAAAATTAACTTTTCCATTTAAAGTTGATAATTAGAAAGCTTGTTTATTTCTATAAGGAAATCTTGTTAATTTTTTTTTCATATTTCTCATTTCACTTATTTATAACAATGCAGTTTGTACATTTTTGTACGTTAATAATAAAAAATTAAATGTACTCTTATATAAATAAAGCACAAAAGTTCTAATAAAAATAATTTTAAATTAACTGTGTAATAGAATTATATTTTTTTTTTGTATAGAGACTTATAAAATTTCTTCTTCGGAAAATAAAGTTAAGTAAAATAAATAATAAAATTTAAATATTTAAATTTTATTGATACTTTTTAAGTAATTTTTGATATCTTTTTCGGACATTTCGGGCTGTAATTCAGTCATTTTTATAAGGATGTTAGTTTTTAGATGCTCTAAAATTAGAGAATTATTTGCGTAAAAGTGTTTTTCATAAAGTTTTGAAATGAGCGCCTTATCGCTAAAGAAAATTTTGTTTGAAAAATGAACATTGTTACAGCATTTTTTTAGCACATTCATTTGTAAATTAACAATTCATAATATAAAATGGCAAATTATTTAATTAAGTAAATATTACTATAAATTATTAAGTAATTATTACTGTATATTTTTAGGAGAGTTTTTTTTTCTAAAAATCAAAAAGTTACGCATATTCCAAAATAAGAAACGAAACAAATTTCAAAATAAATTGATTCTTGTTTATTATTTAGATTTATAATTAACTAATATAGAATTAGAATTAAATATCGTTAAAAATTGGAAAAAAAACAAAACCAGTTAAAAACAATAAAAGTCGCATTTAGTTTTTGAATAGTTGAACAATAATTAAAAAAATTAATTTGGACAAGATAAACATGATTCAAGTAAAGAACGAGATGGAAACATTAAAATTGATTGTCTAAATAGATCTTTTTTAATATATTTTCATAAAAATTTTTTATTCACCTTGAAAATACATCGTATAAAAAAAAATTTTACTCACATAAAAATTTGTTGCCAGGTGCGTATTTATAATGGAAATTAATATACGCCGGTTATTTCTTTTTTCTGTGTCAATTGGCATAGTTTTGAAATTCGGTATTTAATTACATGCTAAGAGAAGAGCACCTTTATGAATAATTAAAAAAGGTTTTGCATATTTGCTACTTGTTGTCGTATTTCCAAATAACTTCATATAAAAATACGAGTTTATGCGAATTTTCCTACCACCATTAAACTGACTACTCCTTAACACATTAACGATAATTTCACACGTGCACTTAAAGTTTAACGCGCTAAAAATATAATTTTTTTAACAATTTCCGAATGTATTGAGTTGTTTTTTTTTTTGTATAAATAAATACTTTTATGATTAGAAAAAAAAATGTATTATTGTTTTAGTATTAAACACTAAATTCAATCAATCTTTCTTAAGATTAATAATTCATCTTATAAGTATGTGAGTATATTTTAAGCTTAGAAATGAGAGAGAAACAAAATATAATTGGACTAAAAACAAACAAAAAATCAGTATCTAAATAATAATCAATGAACGCGCTTCGAAAACTAGTTTCCAACCCGGAAATATTTTTCAAAAGAACTCGAACAATATTTTTTCGCATAAATTTCCAAATTCTACCTATACGTGTATATGAATAGTATGTCTGCTAATAGTATCTTATAAGAAAGTAAACTTCCAATGAAATGCTTAACTTGTTTTGCAAATGTAAAAATATTTCTAAGAGCTGCTTATTTTTATCCTTTTAGCAAAATAAATATAAATGATATGATAAACAATTTGTTTTTGATTTTTTGATGATATTTTTAAATTAAAAACTAAAACCCGATCCCAATGGATAAGTTTCTCAGAAAAGTTTAGTGATTAAGCATAATATGGCGGTACGTGCCATAGAATATCTAATAAAAGAAAAAAAACTATTTGAAATTATTACCTAATTTTAGTCAGAATTGCTATATGTAATTTATAGTGTAGCCAAAATAAATTCAAGCTAAATATGCGAGTTTTTAGTATTTTCATATTAAATTGTCTAAATTAAAAAAGATCTTTCTGGAAACAATTTTATACTCACATTTTCTTGACTACCACTTTTTAGCTTGACTGCCGATTTTTATTATTCATGCAATATTATTTTGAATATTATAAATTTCATAATAAATCATTTGAATGCACATATCATACTGATATTGCTAAAAAAAACCAATCGATCGAAATTCAATTAGTTGCCACCACGTAAATTGTTTATTAAATTACCATTACAGTAATGGTTATTATTCAAACCACCAAATTTCCATATACACATAATAATCTATAATAAAATTATATAATATAATGTTAATATTATTGATCGAAATATTATATTATTAACTTTTTGGTACCATACTCAAAATGGGTTCCAGAGTAAGTGTTATGTGACGAGAGGAAAGTTTTTATTTTTATAGAATTTCCTTTTGCAAAATATCTTTACAGTTTAATGAGCATATTTAGGGTTATTTTATTATTATTAATATTATTACTGTTATATTTCTTATTATAATTATATAGGGCTTTCCAATAAGAGTGATATGATTCAAACTTTTCTCGCAATAATTCGGTTGTTGCACGTGCTGTGTGGCACGTAGCCCCGTCTTGTTGGAACCAGATGTTATCAAAAACAACTTCTTCCAATTTCGGGCATAAAAAGTTGGTTATCATCGATCTATACCGCTCTCCATTGACAGTAACGGTATTACCAGCTTCATTTCGAAAGAAGTACGGACCGATGATTCCACCAGACCAAAAACCACACCAAACTGTCAATTTAGGTGAATGTAATGGGTCTTCGTGAATAATTTGTGAATTTTCTTCGCACCAGAACCGACAGTTTTGTTTATTTACCGCACCACTCAGATGAAAGTGAGCCTCATTGGAGAAGATGATTTTCTTAAAAAAATCGTTATGGTTTTCAAGTTGTTCCAAGACAAAATCAGCAAATTCACGACGTTAACGGTTGTCCAATGGCTTCAGTTCTTGAGTGATAACAATTTTATATGGATGCAAGCCCAAATCCTGTCTCAAAATCCGCCAGGTTGTGGTTTGAGACAGTTCTAATTCTTGAGAACGTCTTGGAATCAACAAATTGCGGTCTTCAGCAACACTTACCTGAACGGCAGCAATATTTTCATTACTTCGAGCGGTTTTTTGTCTTATTGGCACTTGAACATCATGTAAAGAAAATGTACGCTCGAAATTTTTAAAAATTCGACGAATAGCGAGCACAGTTGGACGATTATTACGATCATAAAATAGCAAAAGCGCACGAAAAGTTGCAATTGGAGAACGATTATTTTGATAATAAAATTGAATAATTTGTAAACGTTGTTCTTACGTTTATACCTCTATAATAAAATTGTAAACATTACTAAATACAATGAAAAAAAAAGACAGATCATGACGTATTAAAAATAGCCGAAACATCACTTAGAAATCATATTACTCTTGTTGGAAAATCCTATATAAATCACATTTTTACTATCGTAAGCTTAATTAGGCGAGGAATGATCAAGTAAAAAATGCGATTAAAGGATATAAAGTAAATTTTCGAGGTTTAACCAAAAAAGAGGACACCTCGAATATTAACTTTATATTCTTTAACATATATTTACTTCTCCTTAATGATAAAATTAAATGAGAGTAATTTGGCAACACTGCCAATTATCCTCCATACAGCTTGTGCGTTGTTGCCTGTTCGACGTACAATATCCTTACCGGGGAGCTACACGACCCTATAGAGCAGCGTATCCCAATTTGTGAGTTATTATATATTTTTAAAATCCTCCGGTGGTAAAGAGGGTCGCTATAGATTGGGTTTCTAAAAATGTTTAAAGTTTTGGAAACCACTGCTATGGTAGCATTGCTGAAAGACTTCAGCACCTTGGTTACACTCCTTTGAACATTATCGAGAGTACCGAAATGACGTCCCTCCAGGTGTTTTGCGATCTTGAAGAAGGCTATTAGATAAGGTGAAAATAAAGGCTAAAAAATCACAGGGAACTCTTTTAGAAGAAAAAGGAGATAACAGTGATGTATAAAATTCTTTTATGAAAAAAAAACCGAAAATATTTATTGCCGAATTTTTAAAGCTACATAAATTGCACAATTTTATATATTTATAATTAAAAGATAATTATAAATATTTATTATGGTGTAGAAAATATTCTATATTTTGAATGAATGAATTTTTCATTGATTCTTGTTGTATATCATAATTATTTGGGTTATTGCTACTGGACTATTGTTTTTATTATTTGTGTAAAAAAAATTACGTCACTGATAGAGGAAGAACTCCATTTTTCTTTCGACCATTTGGCATATAAAATTTTTTTCATGCAATAACAAAATATTAAATTCCACTCAACCTAAACGGTGGGATTCCCTATGAATTTCCATTTTTCCATTATGAGAAAAACAATAAATAAAAATTGGTATATGAATGGAAAATTCTTGAATAATGAATGAATTAAAAGTACTTTAGGTGTACAATATTCTTTTCTTCTTCTTTTTTGGATTGCATAATTTTATTGTTAATTATAAAATAATTGTAGAGAATTAAAATTTTTCATTTTTGCATCAGAGATGTACATGGTTTTAAAAATTAAATTTTGTTTTTTTTTAAATTAATAAATCTTATACATTTCAGGGTTGTCGTCTGCAAATTTTTAGAAAATTATTATTTTTATTAATAAAAATATACATTTATATTATTATAAAAAATAAAAAATTGTACAAAAAGAAAATGTTTACTCTTCTCTGAAATAATGTAGGGTTTTCCAAAAAGAGTGATATGATTTCTAAGTGGCGTTTCGGCCATATGTAATATGTCATGATCTGTCATTTTTTTTCATTATACCATATCCAGTAATGTTTACAATTTTATCATGGAAAGATATATGCAAGAACAACGTTTACAAATTATTCAATTTTATTATCAAAATGATCGTTCTCCAATTGCAATTTTTCGTGCGCCTTTGCCATTTTATGGTCGTAATAATCGTCCAACTGTGCTCGCTATTCGTCGAATTGTTAAAAATTTCGAGCGTACATTTTCTTTATATAATATTCAAGTGCCAATAAGATAAAGAATCGCTTGAAGTAATGAAAATATTGCTACCGTTCAGGCAAGTGTTGCTGAAGACCGCAATTTGTCGATTCCAAGACGTTCTCAAGAATTGGGACTATCTCAAACCACAACCTGGCGGATTTTGAGAAAGTATTTCGGCTTGCATCCGTATAAAATTGTTATCACTCAAGAACTGAAGCTATTGAACCACCGTAAACGTCGTGAATTTGCTGATTTTGTCTTGGAACAACTTGAAAACGATAACGATTTTTTAAAGAAAATCATCTCCGATGAGGCTCACTTTCATCTGAATGGTGCCGTAAATAAACAAAACTGTCCATTCTGGTGCGAAGACAATCCACAAATTATTCATGAACACCCATTACATTCACCAAAATTGACAGTTTGGTGTGGTTTTTGGTCTGGTGGAATCATCGGTTCGTATTTCTTTCGAAATGAAGCTGGTAACATCGTTACTGTCAATGGAGAGCGGTATAGATCGATGATAACCAACTTTTTATGCCCGAAATTGGAAGAAGTTTATCTTGATTACATCTGGTTCCAACAAGATGGGGCTACGTGCCACACAGCACGTGCAACAACCGAATTATTGCGAGAAAAGTTTGGACATTCGATTATTTCAAGAAATTGTGACATTTCTCCTAGAAGTTGTGATTTAACACCATTAGACTATTTCTTGTGGGGTTTTTTGAAGTCATTGGTCTTTAGCAATAAACCAAACTTTCTCAAGCTTTAGAAGTCAATATTGAACGTGCTATTCATGACATACGACTTGATTTAGTGGAAAAAGTGCTCGAAAATTGGGTTTATCGAATTCGTTCCTGTAAAAGAAGTCGTGGATATCATTTGAATGACGTTTTATTCAGAACTTATATAAAGATGGTACTCTGTTAGAAATAAATATAATTTTCTTTGGTTAAACTACACATATGGCAAGGATTTAACCTAAGATAGTTAAATATAGCCAGACAAATATATTTTAGTTTGAAAAATATTTTTGTTTGCTTATATGCATTACCATTTGAATAATTGGCAGAATATACTCAAAACGTGGTTGATTGTCTTACAAAATTCGTACACCTAAATAAGAAGTTTTAAGAATATTTTAACATGTTTGAATCAAATAAAAACTCTTTTAAAGTATACAAAACTATTCTCTTATATATAAAACTATCCTTAAAAAAAAAGAATTTAAAAAAAAAAAACCAAAACTGGTAGGATAAAATTATATTGACCTAATTTTCAATTAAAATCTAAAAATTAACAAACCCATACTGATGGTATTTGAGTCAACGAGCATATATGATATAATATTGATAAAAATCATGTCCTAAAGTGAATAAAAAAAAATTGAAAAATATAAAACACTTTTACTATGCATACAATGTGGATATGTTCCACTTATTAATTCAGAAAAATGTTATGTCAGTTTACTATTAGCTCATCGATTGGGCCCATCCTAAGCACTTTCGTTTCTGCCTATTCCAAATAGTCTAAAGGCTGTTGAGAGAAAATATAATTATGAACAATATACTAATATAAATCATTCGTTTAATGATGACTCTTCAAAAAAAAAACTAAAATAAAATAAAATGCATATTTTTTTTTGATTATTGAAGCGAGGAAACCGTGTCGACAAACTCTCCATTTCATACGACAAGGTCAAATGGGCTAAGACGTGACACCAAAAAACCCACCATATGTATACGTGAATTTCTATTTATATATATAGAGAGATAGATAGATATTATAAAATATTGCATATGATCAATGGACGCCTATGTGAAAAAATTCAACATAGATTATAGTTAATGGCACTCGGTATTAGTGTATGGATGAATCTAAATGGAATGTTGAAATTATCAAATAAAATAAATCCAATGTTGGTGACAATAGATGTTAATATATTAGCACAAATGTTAGATGGGATGAAAAATTTCCGAAGAAAACAAATCATCAAAAATAGCTTTCAATATAGATGAATATATATATAAATAAAAAAAGCTTACAGTAAACGGTTTGGAAGTGAAATTCCGAAAAGAATACGTTTGCTCTTTGTATATATGAATTTGACTGTAAAAATAGAAATAATAATAATAATAATAATACTTAATAAAAAATAATATTAAATATAAATGTTAATAATAGAAAAATTTTACTATATAATAAATAAGCTTAAAAGATAAAGAGGAGAAAAAAAAGAAGAATGAAATAAATCAGGTGAACATGATGAACAATTTGAATATACATTTTGAAAAGGTGTCGTATAGCAAAGAAGAAAGAAATCTTTAGAAATGCTTCGCTTAAGACCAAAATTTATTTAGATAAAGGTCGTACCGGTGTATTCAATTCATGCAATCGTACAGATAATCAAAGTAGTCGGCGTTTACACCTCAGTTATTAACAATAGAGCTGCAATTAATTGTATGCAACTTTATATAATGTTTTATTATATATGGTGTCAGTATGCCGACATCCTACCAAAGAAAATGGCAACACCTCGAAATCCAAGCAAACGTATCAGTTATAAATAGAAATTTTTTTTTTTTTGTAAACCATCCTTCCTCTCTGATACATTAAACGTTCCTCTCTGATACACCTGTTTTTTCCTATAACCTTCATCAAGTAAATGTAAATGTAATAAAAAAAAAATAATTGCAATAAAAATACTTATCAAAAACGAATGCAAAATATACATGATATCCATTAGAGCTTCTGCTCTGATATGGTCTCCATTTTAATATGTTTGATAGAAAGAAAAATTCCCAAGCCAACTTGGTGTAAAGCTTATTCTTAGTAGTTGTTTTTTTTTCTCCTCAATGGTCGAAATGGAATCAAATTAAAAATATTAACAACTACAATGACAAAAATTTACTTTTTATATTGTATGAAAATTAAACATGAAAATTGAGAGCAAGAGCACTATTAAAATTAATAATAAAAAAATAAACCAGTAGGAAAAGTGGATTGTTTTAATTGAAAAGCTCACCAAAATCATTAAAAAAAACTACCACGAATATTAAAATTGAATCTTAACGATTATGAGATTTTTTTTTTTGATATAGTAGATAAACAGAATGAACACCTACGATACTACGAGTATATACAATATAAAAAATATGCTCTCATACCCGTACGTGCGTACACATGCATATAACCATGATGGATAATATGGTTCAATATTGCAATGGGACAAAATGAAACTCATTACGTAATTAGTGGAAATATCCTATTATCGAAAATTGAATGGTCTTTTATATGAATTAAAACAAAAAACACTATAAAAATTTTAACATTATTTTAATACAGAAAAAGAGACAGTGGATAATTTTAATTGAAATGATACCTTCAGAGGCAGAGGACACAACTATATTAACTCAGTTACGTATTCACGTACTAGTGTAGAAACATTTATGTACGTACATACCTATTAAATGTTAGTATTAAATATTATATAGTGTTTATTTATTAAATAAACAAATAAAACGAATCGACTTGTTATGAATTTTATGAAATTTTCATAATTGTACACTAGCACCGATTGTCAGGATAACGCGCAGGAATAATTGAAAACGTTGTCGTACGGGTGCGCTGATGATGATGGCTATAGTAGAGCCAATGTTGTTATAGCATCAGCGCCAAAATGTATTCATTTCGTATTATATACACTGTGAATGGAGAGTATCATTTGCATCGTGAATTATTTATTTTCGCATCGGTCTCCCTCCAATATACAAGTGTACACTGATTGCATACATAAAAAATGTTAATTTTTTTATTATCACTGTTGTCATGAACATACATATTTACACATGTGCGAGTGTGGTTTTTTTTTTTTTTTAATTTTTTTATTGGAATTGGCGCTTTCCGGCAGTGATTTTTCGGTCATTTTTATATTCAGGAACATACCATACGAGCACATAACGTACAGAGGTGAATAAAGGTCAGATACGAGGAGTATGTGCTGGCTTCCACGGATATACGCACTTCGGAAGAGGATTTGTGTGGTGTTCTACGATCGGTTTGGTCACCTCTTGCCATGCTGTTTGTTTTTATTGTTTTTTTTTTTGCTGACTCTGCTAAAACTGATGCTCGCTAATAATTGAATCAAAAAAAATTGGAAATTTTACTTTCTTTTCAGATATTTATTTTTTATTTTTTTAGTGATCATCGATAGCCATCATACATATACTGTGCATACTTTGTACGGAACACTTACTTGTACTTGTACGAATATTTGCTTAACAGTCTATCGGATGAGAGTATAGGGCAGAATCTCTAATGAAATTGGATTTTTCCATTGTTAATACGTATAGTATATGTGCGATCCGAATCTTGTTTGTTACTACTGTGATTCGGAAGTAATCACAATGACCGACCGTGTTGGATCTGGGCAGAAAAATTGTAAAGTGAAACGAAAGTGAAATTTTCTACCCTGCGCCATCGATATTTATGATTATGATGACCACCAACCTGGTTCAGCTTTCTTTCTTTGGTTAGTTATATTTTTTTTTTTTGCAAAAAAAAACACCACACTATTTTTTCTATATAATTTTCGGAAATATTCAAATTCAATTTATTTACTATATAATAGATAAATGCCCCTTACTCCTCCCATCGTCGTCAATAAAAATAATAGTGAAAAAATAAAAACACTAATAAGAAAAAGTCCGATAAAAACTTTATATCAATATTCAAACACTATCGAAAATCTGATAATTAATCACTTGTTGTTGTTTTTTTTTTCTTTTTGTTAAAAACTTTTTAATGTCAATAATCAAGAGGTAAAAAAGCAATGACCTCCTCCTACTTCACTAAATTTCATTTGCTTTTTTTTTGTCTATTGCAATTTTTTTCGCTGGCATTTTGATTGAAGATTTTTTTGTTTTTATTTTTATGAAGAAAGAAAAAAAACATTAGTGAAAGTTATTGATAATAATCGTTTTCATCTAATTAATTACTGTTTATCATTATGTTTTTCAGATTGTATTTAAATTTTTTAATTGTAAACATATGCACATATATATATATATGTTTTATATAAATTTTAACACATAGAAAAATTCAAATTAAAAACTGTATCTGAGATATGATGGAATCTTAACGCTCAGAAGAAATTCAGAATAGCCCCCCAAAAGTACTAAAATTTGTGATTATCGCAAATTATTTTATAGTCAATTAATTTTGGTTGCAATAATATATATCAAAATGATAATTTCTTTAAGAAAATTGTTATAAAAATAGTTTTAATGATAATTATATATTAAAAAAGATGTTAAATATAGAGAAAATACTCGTAGAAATGTTAAAATATGTCAAAATAGTCTTTATTTAAGGATAATCCATTTTGTAGTTTGGAAAGAGCAGTTCTGTCATTAAACAGATGTCGAATATATTATTTCATCTAAGAAATATTTATTTAAGTTAATAGATTGTCATTTAATATACTACAATAGATTGTTCAAGTACCAAAACAATGTGGTAAAATTGCTCAGAAGATATGCAGATTGGATGCTAAAATAACAAGATTTAGATGCTGATTTTTCGATCAAACTGTTTTTATCGTTGAGGCTCATTTTTCGCTCGGTGGATAGATAAACAAGAAAATTACCGTAGATGGATCTATAAACACCCACAAGTGACTGTGAAAAGACCGCTGTATCTGGCCGTACTTCTTTGGAAATGAAGACGAAGAGACCTTCTCTGAGCGGAATGACCTATGATTAATGTTTTTTTTTTGACTTGAACTCCAAGATATTAATTTAGATCATATTTTATTTTTATAAGACGATGCCAGTAACAAAATAAAAAAAAAGTTTCTAGGGCTTTGGTGAATTCAATTGGCCTCTAAAATCGTGCGATTTCAGTTCGTGAAGTTACACAAAATATGGTATTTACGCAGACAATTTTTAAACTTCAGAGTATTTAAAAACTGTTTAAAATCCATCAAGTACTGGCTGAATTACAGTTCGAAATATATAAAACAATCATCAAACATTAAATTACAGTAGAAATATGCAAAATAAGTCACTTAAAAGGATAGAGTTCTGCAAAAAGTTATTGTCAGATACTTAGTAATATAATAAAATAAATTTAAATTTAAAATGTATTATATTTAATTAGACTTTTTGGAGCACAAATCTTATTACAACTGTCTATTAATACACCTAGCTTGGACTATGCTTCCCCGTTGTAAATAAAGTTTTTAACAAATAAAAAAAAAAAATTCTAAAATACTAGCTTATTTTTTTTCATTATTAAGTAAAACACTGCCCAAGGATAATAGCTCCTTTATTTATTTCAATGATAATGCATCATTTGAATGAGAATAAAAATCCTTTAAAAATTATTTGAAATCTTTTGAGGACCATATTAAGTGGTCAATTCTTATAAGGTATATATCAAAAACGTTATGTTGGCGTGAATTTTTACCATCTTACAATAACAATTATTAAGGCACTTAAATTAATTATTAAATACACAAATATTTTTTTTTATTTATAAACACATATAAAAATCTGTATATGGTACATATTAGAAATATTCAAATTAACTTTGAATTATTCACAAAATTTTGAACACAATAATTTATTTATATAAAATAATTGAAACAAATTCGGTTTTGATATATTTCATTTTTGAATTTATTACACAAAATTATTTAAAACTAAACTAGTCGCTTTAATTCGTTCTTTATAAATCAACAGTATATGAATAAGTCGGTTAAAAAAAAATTCAGTTTAAGTATATTAATAAAACGTAGAATTTGGATCAAATTAATTCAGAGGCTCTTGTATGAATATTTGAATAGGTAAGAAAATGGGAATGTTTATTTTCAATGAACGCCTAAAAATTGTTTGTGTGTTATTCATATTCAGGTCATTGTCAAAAAAAAAAAAAAAATTTGTTCAACGTACAATTTGTGTGTGGGCCTTTACGTTTTGTAAATTTAATGCAAAAATTTGCATAATTTCGAATAAAGTTTGACTTTTTTTCTTTGAAAACTTCTTCATAACTTCGTCTCCCTTCAAAAGTCATTAGTTTTTTCCGATTTCTAACATGCCAGAAAAAAATCAGTTTCTTATGAAATATTAATTAATTGTATAATATTAATATCAAATACTGAATATGAAATTATGACCTCTTATCTTTATGTTAGTTCATTTTGAATTTGCCACCGTTGTATAGACTGAATTTGAGAAATTCTCTTCAAATAATTTGTCTACGAGCATGTTCGTTGAAAACTGAAAAAGGACATTAACCAAAATATTCATTATTAATCAATTCGATAGTAAATGAAAATCAAACAAAATTTCTTTTCTTTCTACTATGCCAAATCGTGTTCCCATCTATGTATGGTTAAATGATTATAATATCATTGTATAATTATAGTTTATTATAATTATATTTAATATATCGAACAACGAAAATATTATTGTATATTACGAATAGTCGAAAAAAGTACAAATATGTTCGAAATAAATTTAACCCTGAATTGATTTGTGAATTGATTTTCATATTAAATGCCAAATTTACATGGTTAAATTAGGACAAAATTTGAACAAAATGTTAACAGAAGAAAAAAAAATCACAATTTCGAAATCGAAAATTTTGTTTAATGGATAATATTGAATGAAAGTTTTTAATACTGTTAATATAACTTTTTATGGATAAATATTTTATTTTTTATATATTATATATATTTTTTTATTGATAGTAGAAATTTTTAGTTTGTTCGATGGTATCACGTAACAAAAAATACAAATTACGTAAAACTTCTTCGATCGAAAAAAAAAAAATGAAATTATTTAATATCAAAATATCTTATTGCATAAACAAACGTATCGAATATATCGGATTCGAATGGAATTCAGTGATATCAAGACAAATTTTTGTTTGATTCGTTGTTGAAATATTGTTTAAAAAAAATGGAAATGAAAATAAGGCGACAAATTAAAGATCTACAACGTGTATTGGGAAATTTTCTTTATTGCCCTTTAACACGAACGATAAAAAAAAACCTTATTAATAGCCTATTTGTAACTCTCCAATAAATAATGGGGAGCTATCTATCTATTTATCGTACCTGTAGCTCTCGAAAAAAGATAGATTTTTTCTCTATATTATTTTATATGAAAAATGTGATAACAGACAATGAACGATTGCATTGTAATATTGTCAACTTTAGGTTTTGTGTTTATCTAAATCTGAATGAGTTTGGTTTTCATATTGAATAATTGTACTATTATTAATAAGAAAAAAAAGTAGGGATGCACAAATATACCTTATTACAATTGTATTTTTTTATTCAACAGATACACATTTTTCTAGCATTTTTAGATACAAAAATCTTCAACGATAGCAGCAATCGGAAGTTAGCAAGTTCAATACACAAGAGGAACATTAAAAGTGAAAACTTTCATTCAAAATAATTTATAAATATTAAGTTTAACTAATTTAAAGTAATTACAAAAGAATACCAACTTCCATCCCCCTTTCCCCCAATAAAAATTCCGGAAGAATTTCTTCCGGAATTTATAAGATTCTTGGGATGATCTTACATGCAGAATGCTGACATAGGATGGAATAGCCAAAAGCATACGAATTTGCATACTTTCATGAGTTAGGATGGATTTAAAGAAAATGCAAATTTACAATAACTACATTTAAGCATACTGTCTTTTCTACTGCAGTTTTCTACGAAAGCTATCCTTTTAAATAAGCTGATCAAGATATCACAAGGGAACTGAACTATAATAATCGTAGGTTGCTGAATATGTTTCCACATGAGTTAGGGGAAAATTGGACGATTTCGTTGACTCATTGTTTCTTCCTCCATGCCTCTGCAAGTGCATTTATGAAATTGTAGAGTTTTTTTTTTGGAAAATTGTCAAATTTTTCGTAAAACAGTTTTCCGGTTTTTGTTTAAAATAATTGTACTTTTATATATTATGATTTATATTCATACGGTTTATCATATTTGAATATAATTTGTATTAAGCGTTTTGTTAACTCAAGATTCCACATTTTTAGTTTTTATTATATTTTATTATATAAATCTTAATTTAAAATTCTATTGAAAGTATTTATTTTTAAAAGCAAAATATAGTAGCCAAATATTTTTAACAAAATTATATTTCATTTTATTTGATTTTGTTTAATAAATGGTAAAATTCTTGATTTTGTAGTATCGAATTTGAACTTTAATTAATTAATGCTCATTAGATAACTGCATAATTGGAGAAAAAATATACTTGTTAAAAATAAATAGTCAATTGACTTTAAACCAGAAGAAGGTAAGCTCATAATATAGAAAAATTGATAATAAGAATTCGACAATTATTTGTTAAATATCATTTAAGGAATGTAATATGATCAGGATAATATGCCATACCCTGAACCTGGAAAATATATTATTAATGAGCGCTTATAAAGGTTTAAGCAATTTGTTGTTCAGAAAATAAAGTGAAATAAAACATAATTAAAATTCCGATTTTGATAAAAATTTTATTTTATTATATTTCCTAAGCCATACCGGTATGAATAAATTTATATTATAAGTTTCAAGAATATCTGCTTAACAACAGTCTTTTATATAGAACTTAAAAAAAAAAGTCTAACGGCGTCAAATTATACGATCTTGGTGGTCAATTGGTATTACCAAAATAACATGCTCTAGGCATTTTTGACACAATAAAGGTAAAATTTGAGGTGTAATGAAGTTTGTGGCACCTATGAGTTAGATTAAAAACTTTAAGTTCAGTTTTAGATAAGTTGGTTATTGATGGTAATGGTCTTTTCTTATTCATTTTGAGTCACTTGTGAAACCCAATATATGGCAATTTGGCTTATAAACGTATCGACAGAATGAAAAAAGAGCTTCATTGTTGCAGAAATTTTTTTTTTATAAATCAGTATCCAAAGTTTGTCTGTTATCTACGCACTTTAAGGGTTTTTTTTTGACGGGTTTACGATTCATAATATTAAATGGCAAACTTTAAGCTATACAATATATTTCCCTTTATAAGAGAGAGTTGTATTTTTCAAACCGAAAAACGTATATTTTTTTACACATTGTCATAGAGCTTAAAAAATACTATTCCTTAAAATAATATTTTATAAAATTTGAATAATTATTCAATCACATCAAATAAATAATTTCCAAATTTAACCGATTAATTTTATTTATACACTTTTTTTAAATATGGTTTTTTTTTGTTGAATAATTTAATTGATTAAAATGGAATATAGTCTATTTTTTTTATAATTGTACTAATGAACGAGTAGAATATTTCTGGGATCGTTTTGGATTCTTTATAATACTAATTCCATATAAATTGATATGAAAAAGCTGACAGACCTTCAAAATGGAAATTATAAATAGAACATAAAAGTGCCAAAGTGCTAATATAAATTGTAGAATTTTTTTCCATCATTGGAAGGATAAAAATAAAGAAAAAATCAGTAATTTCTCTAATGGAGCGATAAAAAAGTTACAGAAAGGAGCATTTCAATCATTCAAAGGGAATCTCAACTAGACCATTAATCTTAAAGCTGTGATTAGCTTTTAAGAGCATTTCCGTCGATGAGCTAAAATGAGCCTTTTTTGATCCGTGAAATCTCTTCCAAGAATATGGAAGTCATTGTACTCGGTTTTTATGATGTGTAAATGCATTGCACGGAAGATAGAATGTGATGAAAATCCAAGTCATAAAGCTATCCGTGCAGATTTTTAGTAGATAATAATTTTATTTAATTATTATCAGTTTACTCGCTACTTGATAAATGGATAAAAAAAGTTAAATTTAACTAAATATTTTAATTAAAATTAAATAAATATTGAATCCTTGATAGCGAAAATAATTTAAAAGTAAAAAATTGCCCAATTCTTGCATACTAATGAAGGGAGCCACAGTCCCATTAGCTTCTCTGAAGATTAAATTGATTTTTCAATGAAGAATTAAATGTTAAAAATTCTTTCTGTTTTTTCACTTCAGTTTAAGTAGGTTTTCGAATTTACATTTTGGCTTTAACAACCGATTACGGATCTACCAACGTTTTGATCCGCTCTAATTTTCGACTAATTTCAATCCTGTCGGACTATAGAAATGTTAGTGCGCGCGCTTAAAGAGAAATTTCGATTTTATTGTTTTGGTAATTTCTACTCGGTTGATAACTTAATTTACTCCAATCGTATGAGATGGATTAGAGCTAAATTTGACTGGTGACCTGACTGTATGAATGGTGATTTAAAGTTAAGTGGCGGATTGTGCACGGTGGTCGGATAAGGTGTCAACAAACAATCGCAAAGTACTTGAACGTCAGCCAACTATCTTATATAAGTTTAGGTAGTGCCCAAGCTTGTTCGATTATGCCACACCTGTTTGACTGGGCAACAAATATCTGCGGACAATGACTCGGCAACCGTTGACTATACCTTGCATTCGAACTTCCCGATCTCCTCGGTACGCTTGACTCGTTTGGTTCCATATTTTGCATGCATGCCAGACAATAACGTGTTAGACGCAAACTCTTACTCAATCCAATCGCGACAAACAGCAAAATCTAAGCATAGAGTAAAAAACAAAATAAATAATTTTTAATTAATTTTAAATACACAACTATTTATACTTTAATTATTGTAATAAGAGCGACCATGATTAAATTCCAACGATGGTATTGGAGATTCAATTCAAGTGGGTGAGGTGAGCATACACATTTAGCAAACACCGGAAAAGATTCTGATTTGTTAAAGTCGCGATCACTACTGTAAGTTTATTTAAGATTATAAATCTATCACTAAAACAAACCCAATCCACTGTGCAAACAAGCTTTCCGAGGTCTTAATTTAAATCTAATAAGCGACTTACTATTGTACAATTGGAAGAGATATCGATAAAATTCAAAGTAGAAGTACTTCCGACTAGACCGGAATTGAAGGCCTACACAAACATTTAATAAAGGGTCTGGGTCAAGTGTATGAATAAATGTGACATTCACGTATGCAATTTAGAACCGGGCAACAAAACCCATGAACATATACAATACATACAGACCACCCACAAATCTGTTCTTCAGAGTTTCTCTCCAATCCAATCAACAGATTGTGTCGGAACACTTTCCATATTGGCTAGCAAATTAACAAACTAACTACAATGTGTTCTTGTTACGTTCAAACGGACTCTATGACTATGCATGCACGTGTATTTGAAAGGAATTCCACTGCATTAATTCCTAACCTTAGCACACAAGTCATATTCGTATTAGAGACGAGGTCTTAGCATTTAAGAGAAATATTATAATACAAATACCAGCCAGTGCCTAGAATGAAAAAAAGTTATTTGCAAATCAATTAAAACATATACTCACAGCCGGGTACAAGCAATCAAACTTAAATGTAAGGTGTTTTTCGTCTCCCTCTCAGGTAGGTACCATGCTCATTTCATTGTAATCACTTTAAATTTGAATAATGCGGCCTTTTATCATCAATGTAAGAAGAGAAAGTTGTTTTTTCATAACAAGATTATTAATTTCGGTTGATTATGGTCAATAATTTTCGGTACAACTATTACATAGGCCACATAATTAGGATCCGAGTTGAAATTAATAATTGCCATTCATGTAGAAACAGATGAACGGACATGATCGCCGAAACTGATTCAAATTTTGGCAAGCGATACGCTCTTCCTTGGCATCTAGAAATTAATTTCTTCTAAACCGTGTGAGTCCAGCAGATATGCCACATGATGTACGAGTTCTCATCTTCCCTGACATCTTTTGATTTGTTTATCCTTTTATGACCTCTGCTGTTTGCCAAAACTTATAGCCTACAATTAGTCAAGCGCTAACAGAGTCTCCCCAATCTACCATCACCAACTGGGCACGGATATCGTATGGAAATTCTCGCGTACGAGTACTGAAATTACGATAGCACATTAACCTCGTCCGCTTTACAATAACTCAGCAGCAGATTTTCTCCGAATATATGCGCCCACTTAGTTTAGACTCCAAAATAGCCTAATGCTACCCATTTAATATTTGCCTAAGTTTTAGCGGAGCATGATCAAATAAATCAAATGTTTAGAACTAAAATGTTTATTTGAGAATATTTCTAAAGGGGGGAACCACGAAAAGATGAATTTATGAAATTTACGTGACCATGAATATTTTTCAGTTTTCATAATAAAAAGTAATGCTGATTTTAATTTGAGATTTTTTTAGAAATTGATTAGAAAACATATTTTTTCTCATATTCTGAGAATAAAATTATAATTTATTAAAGGGTAATTCTTCTATTCAAGCTTTTGGAATTCGTTACGCAGTTTCGTTATGTCAAGAAGTAGTGCCTGGACTTATAATTATTTTCAAAGCAGATTATTTGTTTAATTTGATGATAAATTTTACATATCGTAGAAAATAATTCATAGTCCTTTAAAATGTACTCTTTCATTAAAAATCATTTATACTCATAGTCAGAGGTGTCCTACAGTCGTTGCCAAATGGCTTGACTTATAATGGCACTGAAAGTTTACATTACAGTACAATTTTTACTGGAATCACCAAAAAATCGCTTTTAGTACTAATAACATTATTAATAAATCATAATCCAAAAAAAAACACTCAATGTAAGAATATTGATAAAAAATTACATTTATATACAAAAGCATTGATCAACAGAAATATTTCATCAACATTTTCTAACGATTGAATTAAATTTTTTTATATACGAGGTCTGTTCAAAAAGTATCGCGAAATTTGTGTTTTTTTTTTCAAAAATTATTTATTTATTCATTAATATCTATTTTGTCCCCTTCAAAGTAATCCTCACCAGATATTATAGACTTGTGCCAACGTTTTTTCCAATCCTCGAAGCACTTAAAAAAATCATTTTTTGTGATCTTGTTCAGCTCCTCCTTTGATGCCGTCTTTATCTTTCTCAATGGTAGCGTAGAATCGTCCTTTCATGAGGCTCTTCAGTTTCGGAAGCAAGAAAAAGTCCCATTATTAGTGTGTTATTTTTGGTCAAAAATTCGCGCGCAAGCAACGATGCGTGAGCAAGGGCGTTATCATGGTGCAAAAGCCAATTTTTGTTCTTCCACAAATCGGGGCGTTTCTGGTAGATTGCTTCTCGCAACTTGCGCAAAACGTGCAGGTAATATTCCTTATTGACCGTTCTACCCTGTGGGAAGAACTGATGATGGACCACGCTCCTTGCAATCGAAGAAAACTGTAAGCAAATCCTTCACATTCGACCGAACTTGGCGCGCTTTTTTCGGTCTTAGCTTGTGCGGCAGCTTCCTTTGGGATGATTGAGCTTTGGTTTCCACGTCATAACTGTATACCCATGATTCGTCACCAGTTATGGCCCTCTGGATCAAATTTGGGTCGTCACGGACAGAGTCCAACAGCTCCTTAGCAATGTTAATGCGATTTTGTCTTTGGTCGAAATTGAGCAATTTTGGTACGAAGTTTGCGGCGACCCGTCTCAGGCCAAATCATTGGTAAAAATCGAATGACACGAGCCAATCGATATGTTTAAGTCCTCAGCAGCTTCTCTAACGGTGATTCGACGATTGTCCAATACTATTTTCTTCACTTCATCAATGTTTTCGTCTGTTGTTGACATGCTCGGGCATCCGGCACGCTTTTCATCGTTCACATCTTCAGTTTGTACCACCGATAAACATTGCTTCGGTCCAAGGTAGCTTCACCATATGCCACAGTCAACATTCGGAATGCGTTTGCGCAATTAATTTTATTTTTCACACATCTTTTAATCTATAATTTTTGCATTTTTAAAAAATGAAAATAAAAACAAATATATTTGGCCCTCTGAGAACAAGATTCTTTGTCCATTTTTTGTATTGGGCAAAAATTGAAGACGAGCCAAAACATGTGCAAGCATAGCAGCTGTCAAAAATTAACTGAACATTCAAAATGGCCGAACTTATCGGCATAACTGACAGATATGAGTACAAACATAACGCCACAAAAAATCAAAAATCGAATATACGCAACCCGCGGAATTTCAAAATTCGCGATACTTTTTGAACAGACCTCGTATTCTTGCTTCTACTGTTAATTTATCTAAATTAGACAGAGGCAAAATCACCATTATTATCATCAGTACTGCGACAACCGAGAGTCCGGCCTGCTCAATAAAAAAACTGAATGATTAAGCAGGCCTTGACCTTCGCGCTCTTCCAGTTCCGCACTCCCAGTGTGTTTTTAGCGTCCTGGCTAACATTACTGTAGACTTTCCATAAAAAAATCTTTCTCACCCATACGGTTGAAGTATCCAACCTACCGCAGCCTATTGAGCTAAATTTTATACATAATCGGGCGGGCGCGGTAACGCTCCAGTATCTCCTCATTAAATAGGGTTCGCAATCGTTCATCTTCATCTAGGGAGTCAATAATTATTCTAAAGATGCCCCTGTTGAACTCGGACAAGAGTTCGCAATGGTTTTCGATGAGAACCCAAGTTTTCGGAGAATACATAAGGACTGGCAAGACTTGTGTCATGTCCAGCAATAGCTTCGATGTTATGGTCAGAATTTTCGAATGAAATTATTTGTAAATTTGAGCTAATTTTTTTAAATATATTATGTCTGCATAGTACAAAAATTTTGATTCATCTGTCTCTCTCAATGTTCACATAAATTCAATTCAGTGCTAGCATCTGCTAATTTTGCAAATAAAATAATTTTAAAATTTATTAAAAAAATACTGCCAAGAAAATAATAAGATTTATAGTCCATAGAGTAGAGGAAATTAATCATAATACAAATTTAAAAAATTATGTTTTAACACAACATCAGTTTAATGTTCCTGCATTATGCTAAATTCGAATAATTTTAGATTCAACTTATTATTGTGTTAGAGAAGAGTATGATTGATAAGACACAAAAATTCCATGCACCTCTTTAGTGGAAAATTTTCCTCACCCACCCATCACTATTCCTATAATAATTTCAATATTATTTACTGTGTTTTATAGCATTCTCTGCAAAATTGATTTTCTTTCGTACGCATGCAATTTATAAATTTAGTTTAGTTTTGGTTTTAATTTTGTTTTTTTTCTCTTCTCAAATAAATCTTAAATTATACCATATGTACGTTTACCTGGAAATTAATTTTATTACATATACAGGTGAGTATCTACAAGTATGAATAAACATAAGTAAATCAAACAAAAATATCTGGTTGTTTGTATAAAAAAACAAATTGAAAAATTTCTACCATCGTATTTTATGAGTATTTTCGCTTTCCCAAAGTTTCTGTTGAAAAATTGGTGCTCATTTGTATCGACCACGCGTGCTTGCATATTTTTAATCTAAAGACAACTAACTAACTAACAGTAAGTGAAGACGAAGTAAAAGTATATATTTTCTGTTTGTTTTTATATGTACATATGCTTGTATTTATTGAGATATTTCTCCTCAAATCTTTATATTTAAATCTGTTGATTTTTGTTTTCGACAATCTTAATATAAGTACATTGTTCGCTTTTGAATATAATTCGTAGGTGATTACTACTATTATTGATTTCTAAGATGGCACATTTAGGCATCCTTTTTATTTGTTTCTTATAACGTGGAGGTATGTACGTACATACGAGTATGCATACTCATAGTCAACTGTGTATACATTGTCAGTTATTTTACTGTGTACGTTTGTAGCTTACTTTGAATTGATTATTTATGCTGTCTAGTCAAGACTACATTTAACGATTGTAAAATCAACGTAAAAATCACGAAAATCCATGTACTCTTAAATGAGAGGAGAAAAGACTCGAAATGATCTCATACAGTTGACGGAATTTTTGTATTCAAAAACAGTTCAACCCTAATGCGAACGTGTCCCAAATTTATAAAATGTTTCGTACTATTCAACATACTTTCCTCTGTCCTCCTCTACCAACGACTACGTTATATGCCACCCAACAAAAACTGATTGATACCATATACTAAGTACCATGTACCAAGCACCAAAGCACAAAAATCTAACTAAAATAATAATAACAACAAAAAAACAAAAAAAAAACACACTCTAATTTAATATATTATTTATTTTATCTATTCCATTTACATAAATATACGATATTCTTATTTTGCTCGACTTTTCATAAAACCGAAAATTATTCAAACTAGAAAACTGCAATATTTGAATTGGTGTAAAATACAATATTTCAAAGAAAAGTATTTAATAGAAAAGACAATTATCTCAAATGCGAGGTACTTTAAGGTGTTACTTTTATGATTTAGTATTTGAGCTATTCCTTTTTATTATTAATATTAACTCTTTTGATGTCAATTTCGATTACGTTTTTACTATTGTATATTGAAGATGATTATTCAATCGTATTAATCGAGGTGTAAACGACTTTCATTAACATTTGAAAAGATCAACGGAGAAAATAAATAAACACTGACGAGTATCTATCCGTTTATCTTTGTATCTATGCTAGCCACATACCTAACCATCAATCCATTGAATCCGATAAAGCGTTGCAATTGGACAGAGATAGAAATACCAAAGCTGGTATCGGAGTGAAGTTTTCAAACGAAAGTAACTCGCCAGCAAGAAATCAGAAGAAGACGACGCACCTGCGCATCTTTTGACAATATTGCATATTTACACCTGATTGCGAATAAATTCTCCTGAGCTAAGTTAATGATTTTTAATTACCGCAGCTGTCGTCATCTTGGTGTAGGGAGCTATGTGCTGTTTCAGTACGCGAACAATCCCATCTTCTTCATTATCTTCATCATCATCTGTAAGAGTACTTATTGGAACCTCTTGAATTTACGTTAAGCACGTTTGCAGCTCGAGTGAATTGGAAGCACCTTAAGACCCACCCGATTGGCTGAACTCTTGAAAATGTGGCATTTTAAATTTAATATGGCTTTCCAAATTGGCACAAAAATGCAGTCGACTCAATTCCGATGAGCTTTACTTATTACTGGAGCTATCCATACATTTAACACTTTACGAAAAACAGATTTTCTTTTAAAAATTTACTTTTTATGCTAAATGGCATTCGATTAGGATAAGTTATGTGTATATGCGCGGGTGCGAATATTTTGATGAAGCGTACGGAAACCATGATTAAATCATGGCACCTCATGAACGGGCTAGTTTCTCTTGCCGAAGGGAGACGACCTTCATCAGTCTTTCGAAATACTCGTCGTAGGCTCAAATGAAATTTTCCATTCTGGCTCATATTATGAACAAAAATCCGGTATTTTCAATATGCCAATAATATAACTCGTATTTGCACTTCTCGTTTAGGCCTTACTATCATAGTCGTAATTGGTCTTGACTCTGTTCATATTAAAACATTGGATTTGTATCTTATATAATTTACAAATGTTACTATTATCATTACTATTTCACCCACAAAGCCCATTTTTCTTCGTTATTTTTATAAAATTATGCAAAAGAATAAACAATACTCTCTTAAAGCTATTGAAAACTGAGAGTAATGTAGATAAGCAAAGAGTTGATCATTATCAAAGTGAAAGTTTAAATATTTGGTGATATTAAAAATACTGCAAATATTTCCATAATGCAACAAGTTGGATTATAAAATCATTAAAATATATTAATGTATTTGAAGCAAATCAAAAAAATATTATACAGAAATTTTATTAAACTATAATATGATATTAATATAAATAACTATTATTTTTTAAGATTGTTTTTTCTTCCTCTCCTATTTGTTTTTTTTTTTTTTTGTATCTTATATAAATAAAATAACATCCACTTAAAATAGATTTGATTTAAATTTAAATAAGGAAATTAATATAACTTTTTAGCAGATTAGTTTATAAATCTTCGAAATACCATATATCAATAAATTACCAAGTTTCGATTAGAAATAATATATATTTTTTGTTATTTTATTAAAACAATCAAAATTGGTTGAAACATTTTATTTAAAATTAATTTTTTAATTAAATTTTACTTCAAAATAGGGAATCTCCAATCAATTTTCACTGGTGGATTTCTACAACACATTATTTGTTCTTAAACAATTTTAGAATATTTGAGGAAAAATGGTATGTGAGGCAAGCCAAAACTATTCAAAGAATTATCTCAATTTCAACTAAAAACTAAAGTGTAGAATAACCTAGAGAATATCGTAAATTATAACTGAATTTCCTTCTCGAATAGATTAATTGCTAATAGTATTTATTTAGTATATTTTTTTTTTATATTTTCGTAGACTACTTTTATTTATTTTTTAAATTTTAATCACCAAATATATTTGTTTTTATTTTCATTTTAAAAAAATTCAAAAATTATAGTTTAAAAGATTTTCATATTTGACAAAAAAAAGCTTTTAAGTTAGCAAAAAAATTAAATCAAATGTCGCTCATCAGAGAAAATCACATTTACATACTCTAATAGAAACCAAAAATAATTAAAAAAAATTAAATAATCTCTTAGGTGATATTTTATGTAGTTAATTATGATATATATTTTTTTTTTATATCTATTCCTGCAAAATTATCAAATCCAACAAAAAATTTACATAAAAAGCTTAATGAAATCAGACTAATATTTAAAAAAAATATATATATATAACAAAATTTATAATTTGTGGGAGAAAGGATATCAATTTTCCAATCAAATTTCATTAATATTAAATATTAATAATATTTTTTTTAATAACTTTCTATTTTATTTGAATTTTTAATGTTAACAAATTTTTTTCTCCAGAAAAATGGAAATTTCTGCATCAGTACATTTGTTTGATATATGACCTTTGAAAGCGAAATAAAGAATGTCATTGCATTTCCGGTTATTTGATTATTAAATTAAATTCAAATATACTGTAAATAATATTTTGATCATAAAGGTATTATTTAAAAAAAAAAAAATTACATTCGTAATAATTAACTTTTATAATTATACAAAACTTGGCAGCATAAAGATTGCTTCTTTTTTTTATTCGAAACGAATTTAATTCAATGGCTTATCAAACTGAACTGAAATTTTTTTCTACCAGTATCAATAGTAAACATTTCATAAAAATTAATAAATATTCTCTAATTAATTAATAAATAAATATTTCATTGAAGTATTCTTGAAAAATCATTTGAGAGTATAAATCGAATTGATTCAACGAGTTCATATTTTTATGAATGAACATTGAAGATTTAAAAGACTTTTTTACCTCTATGACAATATTGAAAAAATAGGAAATATTATAGAAGATATAAATTATTGTCAATTTTTAAAAGTCAAAAAAGGATTGAGTTTTTTTTTGTTGAGATTGTTTCAGCAAATTGCTCAAAACTGTTACAAATTCAAATATCACGACAAGATTAAAAGCTCATTTTTTTGTTTCTATTGGATCAACTGGCTTTACGAAATAAAAATTTGCGTAAAATAGTCTTGATTAGTTCATATATTTTTTTTATTGTATAAAAAAATATTAATTAATTAATAACTTTGATGACATTTGATAAAAGTTCATGATTTTTAAAATTTTCACTTACTTTGTTTATATTACAAATTATGTGCTCTGTTTTTATAACTATCGATGGTATTTTTATGAAATAAGTCAAAACATATTAAGAATATAATAAAATTAGGTTAATACAATTAATTAATCTATTAATTTATAATAGCTTATAACTGCCATATTGGAAAGTTGGATTTTTTAATACTCTTTTTTTTCAAATTTTTACTTGTAATTTTTTATTAAATAATATCGCAGTAAATTTAAAGCTTCCTCAATTTCGAAAGAATATTTTCCATATAAACGAATTACTTTTCATATATCATGAAGCCAATCGAATCGCATATTACAAAATTGTTCATTATATCTATTTTGATATTTATTTTAATCTAAATAAACTACTGTGAGAAATTTCATACTTCATTTGTATTAGACCTAAAATGTTTATAGGCAATGCTTATGAATGCTTCCTACTATGTGCAATCAAGAGATTTGTTATTTTCATACAACACAATTTATATATTTTTTTTATATGTTATAAAAGTAATTATCAAGAAGATCAGTGAAAATGACAAAAAAAATCATATACTTTTCAATGAATGTACAATTTTCATTTATCCATTTTAATTAAATTGTATAAATAAACATAAAAGTAAAAAACCATATTATTATTATTTTTATAATTTTGTTTTGGTTTTAAATTGTTATTATATAATATTAAAATTACTCAAACCAATTTATATATTCAATAAAATTTTTATATATATTTGATTTTATGTAATTCAATAGTAAAATCACGTACCAAGAAAGCTTAGTCGCAATTTTCATCTATTCAAAGTTCATCGAGGATCTTAAAAAAAATGCAAATCAAATTTAACATTTGACAGGTTTTAGTATAAAAATGATCTTTTACTAACTTAGAGCTAATTGACACTTATAACAAAATTGATTTTATTAAAAAAAAATTCCCATTTTTTTTTTAAAGCATAGATAAAAATATTTTTTCCAAAAAAAATTTATTTAAATAAAAACGAAATTAGACAATTTCTTATGATGAATTTCTATTTTGAAAAATATTCAATTTTTGGCGAAAGTTTAAGTTTAAAATATTGTCTATCAAAATTTTAAATTTGCATTTATCGGTAAAACTAATGGAAAAGTGATTTCAGGTGTTACTGAAAGTTTATCTAAACGAAAGTCACAAATAAAATTTATATATAAAAAAATATTAGAAAATAAATTTCGCTTGTATAGATTTAAAGGAAAACTTCAAGAATTTTACAAAAGTCCTCTTGAAATGATTTTTTATATAAAATGTTACCATTGAAAAAAAATGTATCAATTCATAAACCCCTATTTCTATAAAATTATACATTTTATAATTTGGAAAATACAATCCCCTTGTCGCGTTTACATATCATAGTACATTTTATTTGCTTAATTTAGGCTTTACCATTTTATAATATGGATTGTTTCATCACTAAATAATACGTTGAAATTGTAAAATTGGTAATTCTAACATAGCGCCGTTGCACTCTTTAAGTGAAGAAGATTTTAGTCTGGACCATATGTGGTTTTAACAAAAGGTACCACAAGCCACACAATATGACAAATTTTGGTTTTATTAGCGTGGAATATTTCTAGGACACATAATGTTGAGATTTGGTGAAGGCATCATAAAACCGTCAAATAATTACCGAACTATAGCACGAAATATGCAAAAAAGTCAACAAAAATTACCTCAAAAAGAGCAAATTCTGCAAAAAAAGTCTTGTAAATATATAATTGAATATATATTTATATATAAATTGTGTTTACTAATAATATCATATTATTAATATATACTAATAATGATATTATTAGTAAACACAATTATAATTGCAAGGTTTAGGAAATATAATTGAATAAAAATATTATCAAAATCTGAATATAAAGTATATGTGATTTACCTCTACTTTCCAAAGTGCAAATCGGATAGTCCTTTAGTTGTTTTTTTTATTTGAAAGCTCCTTTCTTTAACAAGCTAGTGCTTAAAGACAGAATATACAATATTAGTACTATTGAGATAGTTTTTTTTTGATTTTATGTACTTAGCTTTTGAAATTACTCATAAAATTTATAGTAAGTCGGTTAGTTCGAAATAACGATGAGCTTATAAAATGTATGCGCTTAAAAAATGCCGCCAAATATACCGCCAACATATTCGATATTGCACATAATTTTGTCGTAGGATTTACTAAAGAGCAGTTACTTATCCATTATATGATGGAGACAATGGCTGTAGAAATTCTAATCACGCAGCTGCATAGCGTAATTTACGTATGTGATCGCCAGTTAAATTGATTTACTTACTAAGTTTGAATGCGTCAACATACCAAAGGTTGCACTTTTACAGCTATACGAATTACGACCAAACTGAGAGAGTAAATTTTTAATAAAATCCAAAAGGTGTAGTAAGCATTCTAAGAAATACCAACATCGAACCTTCTACTCGCCCGATTTTGATTATATTCCAGTGGATTTACGTCTAAGCGAAGCTAGCTGTTCAGTCGAAGCTAGATGTTCTTCCTGCATACCGAAACCTTGAATGACATTCTCGTACTCGTACTCGTATATGTGGCAGATACTAGTTTCGAAGTTGCAACAGCAAAAAGTCTAATCGCCAAGAAGTCAACCAGAAACCAGTATCACCAGTTGACACATATACGAACGAGCGACATTTTATTTTTTCGTAACAGTACCACTTAGTACCCCTGTTCCGTCTGTGTGCTCCCCTTTTCATGGCATGGCTAACAACAATTAATACAAGACCATTCGCTATTCTAATGATCCAATAGAAAATACTCATACTTACCCAAGGGGTAGGTTAATAATATATTTTCGCAAATATTTCAATTTGACTTTTTGTGAAAAAATTAAAAATTTACTCATTTTTCAAGTAAATAAAAGCAAAAAGTTTAATTTTGATACCAATTCTCTTAGTATTTTACCAATGATCGAATATGAATTTCTACAGAATTACAAGTTAGAAGATTTCTAAGAAAAACTATAAGATTTATGTGAGTCGTAAATTACATAAAATAAAATATTAACAATATTTGTACAGAAAATACTTTAATGTAAATATCTCTTTGAACAATCAGTCCTTAGAAATTAAGAAAAATTAAATATTTTAGATAATTTGGATTCGAAATTAAGAAAAATTAAATATTTTAGATAATTTGGATTTATCTTTGGCTAAATTAAAAAATATACAAAATAATGATAGAAATCCATCGAGGGTGTAAAATAATTGCGTTGTGAAAGTTACGCGGGTGTAAAATCAAAATAATTTTGATGGTAGCCAAAGCAGAATTCAAAGTCAAAAATTTCAAGATAAGCAAGACAAGTAAAGAAGAATAATAAACAGTAAAATTATTCGCAAACAGTAATAGCAGCAGTAATAATAATTGTAGTAGTTGCTATTTAAATAACGATAGTAGTAGTAGTAACAGTAGTAGTAGTATTGGTGGTGGTAGAAAACAGCAAAAGAAGAAGATAAAGGTTCAGATAATAAAGAAGAAAAAAAAAATCCAATATTTGTCTACACATTTCTTTGATTGGTAGCCCCACTCACCTGTTGAAATCTTTTTTACACCTCACGGGTATAAAAAGAGATTGTAAGAGCCTCAATAACACACAGTCGGTAAAGTGTTTTTGTGAATAGAGGAACGGCATTAAAGTAAATTGCATTTTCTATTTAAATAATTAAATATTTTTTATAAATTCATTTATAATTTTCGTTTTTTTGTTTTCTTTAATATTTTTCTTTTTTTTTTAATCAAATTTTAGTAATTAACAAAAGTAACAACAAAAATATACAAAAATCAGTTAAATAGTTTTATTTATTTAAATATCAGAAGAAAATTTGCAACAAATTAAAAATGAAACAGTGTTTAATATTGGTTATTGCCCTTATTGGAGCCGGTATGTATTTCGATAAAATAAAAACAAACAAAAAATATAAATAATATAATTTAATTTAACAACTAAAAATATAAATCGTAAAAAAAGAAAAAATTAATAAAAACTAAAAATTTTAATTAAATTTGAAAAAAAAGAGAACCCTAAAAAAGTTGAATTCCTTTAAAGATGGTAAAAAAAAAAAACTTTAATGGAATATGGAAGGAATTATGGAAAAATGGATTATTTTACTGATTGTGTCCTTTATAAATTTGACTCCTCATTAAGGATATGTTTTATGAAAAGCAAGTTTTAAGATTTAACTTTTTTCTTAAATTATCATAGCAACATTTCTTTTGATTGTTGTTTGCGATTATTTGTTACTGCAAATAAAACTATTGGTGAATTAAAGTGCGCATTCTTATTGGAATATATGCGAATAATTGTGGTTCATTAATTGAAAAATTTCTCAAAAAAAAACAGAAAACAAATGAGCTTTTGGTGCATTAGAAATTTTTTCTGTAAAAGTCGTGCAATGTTCTATTATTCAATTGGATACAGTATTATTACTGCAAAAGTTCATTCAAATCTTATAAAATTATGAAATTCATTTATAAATTGATATTCTTCGAAATACAAGAATATTTATTTACTCTTCAAATTGTTTTTAATTTCAAGTTAATAAGAAAAGATGTTTACCGTGACTGTTGTCGATATTTTGACGTTGTTGTCGCTTTCGTTGAAGTCGGCTTAGCCGCAATGGCCACTAACGGCGTCAACAAATGCTCCAACTCGCAAGATCGGGTCACTGACTTTCAGGCTTTGTTGAAAGTTTCTCTTGTGAATTGCATGACAATTACATAATTGAATAATTTTTTCCACGTTTTCTGTTTGTTTTATTCCATTCGGAATATTGACGAGTAACGGATGACACTTTTACTATTATTTATTTCGAATAAAATTAACAATTAGTATATACCTAAATCGAAAGCCATACAGTATTGCGCACTTTCCACAATGTGACTGCGAAAACTTGTCGAAAAATTGAACAAATTTATTGAAATTGAAAGTTTCTGATCAACAAGCGAACCTTTCTTTTTAAGCTGAATTTTTCGTATCTTTTGGGACAAAATTGCATAATCATTTTTAGGCTCTTACGACTATAGGGTTGATCACGATTTTGTGTGTCGTGTTGTTTTAATTAACAAATGTGACACACTCTCAATTATCGTCGAAATTTCAATTGTTTACGAAAACATCGAATTACCCATAAAGAAAAAGATTTATTTGCACAATATGAATTTTCGGTTTGTGTTATCGGTTATGCGAGTATATCAATTTTCAATCATTTTTTACTAAATGAAAGTGACTAATTTTATTTTCTGTAGAAGAAAGTATGCGATTATATAAAAAGCAAGTCAAGTTTCCAACTGTGATACTTCTTCTGTTGCTGCCATATCTACTTGATATGCTGCATCTTACATTAGTCATCATTTGGCATTATTGAAATGAAGCACTGGAAAATATATTTTTTTTGGGGCTTTCTTTAGCGAAATGAAAACATAAAAAAGTCATGACCCTGTACTTGTAGCATTCGAACAGGCAAAAATGCCACTCAAACTCCATCACTAGCTCAGATTGGTCCGAGCTCCACTGTTTTTGTTTGTAGATCAAAGTCAGCTTTCACAAGAAACTCAATGAAAAACTATTCAACATTATTATCATTATTATTATTGCTTGTTTTTTTCTTTAGTGTTTGTTACTCTCGCTTTTTTAATATTCAAGCAAAAGTAGGAAAAAAAACCATAATATATACTCTTAGAAGAAATGTGTGTGTTTCAATTTAAGTTAGAAACTTTATTGCTTATTTTTCGCCGCTTGTCAAATTAACTTTTACTAATGCCGCACTCTTGCAAGCGGCGAAGCAAGTGAACCAGGTTTTTTTTTTTTAATTTAGATGGAAAATTAACAAGAAAGTTAAAATTGAAATAGAAAAAAATCCAAACAAAAATGAAAATAGGAAATTTTTTGTTGTTGAAAACTATGAAAATATATATGTACATATAATACCAGCCATATTGTATTAGATTCGTCTATAAAAGATACAAAAATATATATCGTAGATACTAGCAGCATAAGTAATATTAGTGATGGTAAATTTTTGAAGGCGAAATGGAAACTTTTACGTTCAATGTGAAATTGTTGGAGCATACGATCAAGTTCATTTGAGGTTGTGTACGTTTGGATGGTGGATAATCTGCTTTTCAGACATGCCACATTGCACCGTTTCAGCAGCTTACAAATGTTTCCATTTTCCAGCTATACGTGTACCGCAACTAATCCAATTATCCGAACATTTAAAATGCGCTCATTTTGATATTGGCCAAGTTCACGATAATTAATTGCTTCGACTTTAGTTAATTGCCACAGCTCTGCTAGGAAATCCAAGGTTAATTTCTTCACAAATCACCAGAAGCTAGCTATTCTTAATAAGATGGAGCCTCTGGAAATAATTTGTTGTTAAGAGAAGCGTTAGGGGAAGGGGGTTGGTTGGTAAGAGAGAAGAAACATGTAAAAACATCGAGAAAAAGTTAAATACTAATTCATTAGAAAATTTCAACAAAAAAATGTGTTAGGTGAAAAAAACGAGAGTGAAAAATGAAAGTTGTTGCATTACACTTCAATTATTGTTAAGCGCAAACAGGTAGTCCAGAATATGGTCAAAGTTGTAGCTAAGAAGATTACAAGTGTAGCTTGGCTAACATCTTTGAATTCACCTTCGGACCAGCTGGCTTTCCGTTTCTCCAGTCGACATGTTAAATTTGCTACCAACATGTTGATAACCTTTAACGTTGTGACCTTTAAAGTATGTCCGATGGCAACTGACAAACTCAGCACTTGGTAACCTTTCCGACAACAGTTCATATCACGATGTTAGTTTCTTTACGTCGGAAACTACGAATAAGTAATGCCTTTGTACTTTTGATCTGGTACTCCTTAGCCGGTATAAAGACAAATATTTCCAGCAAAAGTGGTCGGAGCGTACCAATCTCTTACCCCCTACGACTCGCAGATGATAATGTAGTTCAATGCCAGTCTATAATGTTCTTACCATTTCCGCCTCAATCATTAAGAAGACTAGCTAACCTACCACCCGGAACCAACACGTATTGAACAAATGCATCGATACTGATCGCAAAGTCATTCTAGACTTAATATTGACACATACTATATACTTCAACGATGATATACTTACTATACCTATGGTCACGTACACGTATATTAGTCGAAATAAGACTTAAAATTGACATTGAACGGAAAACATTTCATGTCCCTGACTTTATGGAACTGGACACTGTGAAAGTTATTGACGCCGCATTAAAAAATTTCTTATTGATTCCATTAACTTTTCCTCGTACCATTCCAATGGCATCCGCTCCCCACTATCGATCATTGTTGCACTCAGCATACACTAGCATCAGTGATTATCCGATCAGTAGAGCAGATCGGAGATGCTGAATCACGTTGTAATTCATTAGTATCGATTAAAATGAAAATATTTCACGGTTTTGATTCTGCTTCCAATATGAGACTACTTGCATTAACAAGTATGAATATAATTGTAATATTTTACCTTCAGTAGAGCATTTAAATTGTTTCGTCACGTTTCGTGTTTATCTAAAATAGAAGAGATGAAATTCTGGTTCGTGACGTTGCTTTCAGAAATTGAGAAATCTCCTATGACATGAAAAACAGTAAAATTAAGTTGATTTGAAAATTTTCATCGCTCTCAATACCAGTTGTCATAATAAAATAATCACCAACTTTTTTTCATCGAATCATAATAATTTAACAGAATTTTTTCAAATTCCAAACGGACAAAATTTCCGTTCCGTTTCGATTTTTCTTTTCTGTTCTCATTTATTTTCTCTCCATTTTACAAATATATTACAATCTATTTGTAGTAGTACTTGAAATATTATTTTCTGTAAATATTTTTCAAATGGTTCATGATAAAAATACAAGATAAAATATCTGCTGATCAAAATGGAAACCCAATGATGTATTAAATGAAACTTTTGCTCAAAGAAACAGGCTCACTTTTCAAATGAAACTTTATCAATTGAAACAAGATTTGTTCATGATACCGTAACAAATTTGGTATCTTAAGTTTCTCGATTGGCATCAAATGCCGATTAGCAAATACTTGGAGCACCAGTAAGTACAGAAAGTTGCACCAATACCACTCAAACGTATTGATTTCAAATTGAAAATATCAGTTATTGTTTAGATAAAAGTGGAAAAATGTAGTAAATTTTTTTTTTTTATTCAACTACTATTGAAATTTAATTTTCTTTCATTTTCAATTTATTCAATTCAATACTGTTTTTAGCTGTACAACTCGAAAGTTCAATAATTTTCTTGAATGTACGTACGTACGTACCAGCAGAACGATGAAGAAAGAAAAAAAATTGTTCAAGTGTTTCTCAAACTTTTGGAATATTTACATTTATGTATGGGCAAATAGCAGGGCTGGCTATCAACAATTGGCGAACGAAACTCAATTGAATAGAAATTAATCTCAATTCCAAACTGATTAAGATTCCTTTCGTTCTCCCAGTTGTATTCATAACCTATCCTAACAAGAAATTCTCAATAATAAGTGGATTGTTACAAATATTTTCTTGATACAATAGTTGGTTTTTTTTTATCCTGTTATTAAATTGGGATCTATAGACTAGCTTGGTGATTATGTTGGTTTGTTCAGTTTCTCAATCTAAATTATGGCACGGATAAATACTGGATAGTGTATACATAGACGAGTAAAGTACACCTGGATAATGGGCGCCATTACCTCTTATATATGTGTAGGTATAATTGGTGGTTGAACATTTTGTGCAAAACGATTACTGTTGAAATGTAATGAAATATTTTCACGGTAAATGGATACAGTTGCTGTTTCTGATCGTTATTGTTATGTTAAGTATTACTTACCTTACGGCGTCGACCGGCTGCATTTGACCTTATTTAAAAAGACAACTACCGTCTGGTGTCTGCTGCAGTATTTGTTTCAATACAACTTTTCGAAATTGGAACGGAGCATTTATCCCTCAAACAAGAAACTTCTTATACAATACATGTATAGGTTTTGTATATACATTATCTATAGAAACAACATTTAGAGTATATCTTTGTTAGTATGAATCACTTTAAGGCGTTGAGCTGGTAAAATTTGAATGCAATTGAATATGGATGTGGAGGCATTCCATCATATTGTACAATATATAATTTTCGATTGTAAACTTTACCCTATCTAGTATTACGTTAACGTCAATGGATAGTATCTAAAGTATAATATCATATCAATATAGCATAGAGTAAAAAAGAATAACTTGAACTGAAATTATATTCGCCTGCAGAGCTATCGAATAAAATCTATTACCTTCATACTTTCATAAATAACTACGTGTATATACAATTCTATTTCGTAAAATAATAGTTAAGCGAACAAGTTTTAAAAGTTTAGGCATTTTCTTAAAACATATTCAAGAAGAATTTTTTCTTATGTTTCCGAGAGGGAATTGACAAAAAGTTCAGAACCATTCAGTAAGGGTAAATGAAAAATTGTATTTGCACAAAAATAACGAAAAATTATTAAAGCCAAAAGGAAAGTATAAGAAATTAAATTGATATATTCAAATATAAAAAAGAAAAATATAGTAAAATACAGTACAAAACCAAAAAAAAAAAAAGTAACGTTGGCTTTTCTTTTACGGCGAGTAATGGTGTGATATAGAAGGAAGTCTAGATTTAAAGCCAACGTTTGAGGTTAGGACTAAAACTGTGGTTATGGTGAATGTACATTATTTGCCACGTGTAATATGTGAGCATATTTCCATCGCTCTGGGTAGAGTTTTCCTAATACAATTACAAATGAAAAACGAATGCTAGCAACACCAAGCGATATGTGTTTAGTCATGACCTGTTATTTTATCTTATTTTTAAATAAAAAACTTGCTCGCACACACCCTATACTCATATACTTATATAGAAAATACCTTTTCAGGTATCCATATATCCAGAAAACATATGTACAAATAGGGGAATGGAGTTTTTCCGTTCTCCATCACGTAATAATGTGTATTTTTTCCATTTGTTTTCTTTCTTCTCTTCTTTTAATAAATTTTTGCAAATAGTTCATGTAGAGGTTTTTCTTTTTGCTTCTTTTAGATATTTTCAAAATTAGTACATTTTTGGAATATTTAAATTTTATTTTCACTTCCATTTTATAGTTTCTATCCATTTGAATGGTTAGTTAACCGTTGAATATATTCGCACAGATGTGGATTTTCCCTTTTCACATTTTGACTATTCAGTACGATTAGTTTGTACTTTTGATACAAGCCAAATACAAACACTATAAAAGCTATTATTCAAATAGTAATAGACAATTTTTTAAGGTCAAAAGTTAAATATAGGAAAATTTTTTATTTAACTAACCAAAAAATTGCAAAAACAAAAAAAATATATGGAAACAAACCATTTTAGTATAAAGAACATTATCGTGTACGAGAATAGGTGAAATAATAAAAATCATCCATTCAGTCTAGTCAAATATTATATTATATATTAGCATAGGAATATAATAAAATGTAATTAAATGTTAATATAAGTAATTATATTCCCTTTATCTGAGCGTAAATATTCCGATATTAAATGGGAAAGCTCATGTATATAGATAAGTATCTGAATATAAAAGCAGATGGATAAAAAATTTGAATAGATCCGCTCCCATACACAAATTTGTTCATTCAACGGTAGATGGAATACTAAAAATGGTAGATGAAATACGAAAATATTGTGTAGAAATATGCACCCATTTCGGTTATGATTCTTTCATGCGCAAATTACTCATAATTAATTACAGTCATTTGAAATGATAAAAAGTCTAACCCAAAATTTGGTATTGTACTTTGGCTGTTCAATTTTTCACATAAAACCGTGTTCATATTTCAAACGAAAAACAGGAACGGTCTCCGCGCTATTTTCATACACGTATACACCATCAAGGTGTCTCATCTTAACATTTCAAGATATTTAATTATTATCTGTAAATGTGCAAATGTTTGTTTTTAATTAATGAATTAAATAAAACAATTCAAATGTTACTTATCATAGATACTAACAGTACCAAGAGTTTCTCAAAACTATTATGACTCTTATCTTGTATGACATTGCAAAATCTTAAGTGACTTATCGTATTAGGTGAGAAAACAAACAAATAATAAATCCCTTAATTTACACACAAATACACAACAAACAATATATAAATACAATATACAATATATATAAAGTCGACTGAGTAATTTCTATGATTCAACAATATTATTTTTATATACACCGTTCTAAGGGGTGGAACGGATGTCTTAGCGCAAGGATTGAGCAATTTGAAACTAATTTCAAAAAAAATCTTGTGAACATTTTTTTTATAAAGATAAAATACAATAGCTACGATCAGAAGAGAAATATAGAGCAACTAGTCACAATGGGCAGAATATGAAGAAGAAAAAATGTAAATTATGAAAATTTGATCTTTACTGTCATTTTATTAAAATTAGGACCTTAAACAAAAGATTAGGTCTGCCTTGTAATATTTCCGAATTTGAACATTTGTACGTAACGTAACAAGGTTTATAAATTAATGGCGAAGGCTGTTTGCATAATTTGTCCGGACGTTGCATAAATTTTTAGTGTTCTTTTCAATTCTATGCATACACATATAAACGTTAGTCGATGGTAGGCCATCACGATTATGTAGGTGGAGTAATAAATTGGGTGGCAAATATTCAAATTCGTAAAGGAGTGTAATTTCGGAATTATTGTGAAATATTTTCAAAATTTCTCAATCGAAAATTATTATGCGGGTATGAAGAGTGTATAAGACTGAATAGAATGAGCAAGGGGGGGCAAATCGTAAATAAATATTTATATTAGACAAAGAGAAAACAGTACATATTTGCATATCGATTCCGGATAGTTGAAAATGAATTTTTGCCAAAAACATGTCGAAGCTGAGAATTTGACAGAACTCTTTTCAACTAAGTACATTCTATTGGCTGCAAATAAACACTTTCTGTATGGAACGAGTACCATTCAATAGGAGAATTTCTCATACAATCGCCAGCCTATCTACAATCGACAGTTTATGCTAGTTTTCATAATAAAAAAAATTTATTCAGTTTTTCACAGATCATAAAATGTTCAATGGATATAAATATTGACGAATAATATGGTACCAAAACTTGTAATGTCCATTGACTCAGGCAAGCAACGTTATTTTATGCTAATTTATTCGCACCTTTTTCATCACAGCCGCCATGATGGTTTTCATCATTTTTAAAGGTCAGCCTCATCATACTCACAAATCAGAAGAGAATATCGTCACCGCGTTACACCTTTTTCTAAATGAAAATCTTTCCATCAGACAACAATCCACTCTGTCTCCAATATGTAATTTTCGTAATCGATGCATCCGTAATGTGCCATGGCATACATACGATCAATATTATGTATTCGAGTGTGTAATATTGTGATCGTTTGGATGTTGTAATATCTAAAAAGTTATTATATAATTTAACGAATATGGTTATTGGGTAAATGTGCGAGGTATGTGTAAAAATTGTAATTAACCAAAACCGGAATAGTTACAGTAAAACGAGGAATTTTTTGCCGAAATATCTCAACAAAAAAAAAAACCGATTACTTATGAAAAATGGAGACTGGTCACCTTAATAATTGGTAATTTAGTATAGTTTTTATATCACAAAACGAAGTATTTAGCTATAATTGATTTAGTTATTTTCTTATCGAAAAGTGCCGACCACACCTTATTAACCATTTTGAATTCATTTAAAAGTTCAAAATAAAAACCAACTCGAACATATTGTATTTGATTTTTCAGTTGTAAAACTGTTGGTAAGATTGTGGTTGTTAAGCAACGAATATTCGAGTACATTTTCACTCACACTATGGGAGAAGTCGCAGTGCTGTTTTCACATTCTCATAAACATTTTTTAATGCGACATTAAACGCAAGTTTTACTTTCACTTTCATTTAATGGCATCGAATTGAAATACATTCGAATACATATGTACATACGCACCCATACGGAATCTATGGAGCAATTAACGTTGGAGCCAATGGCAACCACTTTAAAACACCAGAAATGCATCAAATCCTTCCTACACAATGCCGCCAACGTTGTTGAATACCACCGCCTTTAATTCATGTTCTTTTCAGTTTTCTTACAGCAGCAAAATTACCTATTATGTGAGTGTACTCGTATATGTGCGTCTTCACTGCAATCCCAGATTCGTCTATGACACAAAGATCTACCCACAAATAAGGCCTGACGCACCTTGTGAAGATTTCTCTGGTACTTTCGGTTTCGATCTTACGAAGATCAGCTATCAGCATCTTCACCGAACTTTCTGGAACTGATCAAATTCAATGCAACTTTCGTTTTTTCCAACAAAGAAAAAAATAAGTAAAAAAAGAAATTCATTGTTATTGTTCTTAGGAATAGAAATTCTTTATGCTTTTTTTTGTATTTTTAAATACACAAAAAAAATCATTATCATTAGTCAAGCAGTAGTTGGGAAATGTTGAATAAAATAAAACTTAGACAATTCCGGAGTTTTGTTTCGAACAATATTTTCCGGGAGGAAGTTGATTGTACGAGCACTTCTGTTTCTGACCTATTGCGTGGTCATTTGAACATCGCATTCAGACAGGAAAAGCTATGACTAGCGACTCCTAACGTTAACGCCAATATTGGCAATAAATCGACAGACTTCCTCGAAACGATATATCTTATGAATTATTTAACGTTTTGCATGAATGCCTGAAAAGGGCGGAATCAGATGGAGTTGTGGAATGTCGAAGTTGTCTTCCAAGTCCATATTGGCAAAAGTCGGCTCTGACGTTCGTTTTTATGGAAAAAGTATCCGAAAAGATAGGCAACGCGTTCAATACGCTACCAAGAAGTCAATCACGTTCGTATGATTTGGAAAGGCTTTATCGTGTCGATGGAATCGCTTGGCCCGCCGTTTCGGTCTATTTCGACCGATATACACTATCTCTTGGTACCCTATTCTCTTTGTGTCTTGTTTGCAATGAATTCAAAACGAGATTTTATTTAATATTTATGACCATATTGGTTGTTAGCGATCTGCAACGTCACGTATCGATTGCAAAATATCATACTATGGTTGCCTTATGTTGATTTGTTTTCTTCCTTTCCTGTATTTGCAATACTGGTGATATTCCATAACTACACAACTTTGAACAAAAATATTCCTAAAATACTACTCAAAAAAAAAAAATCATTTAATTTTATATTTAGAAAATTATCAATAAAAATTGGAATGGTGTATAAACAAAAGTCTAAGCAATTTTCAATAAATGAGTTCATCTTAAAAATAACTATACAGTCGATTTTATAAATACATATTTAAGACCTTGAAGAATAGGTACACGTCCGCGTGAACAATTTGTCGTCATCCGGTGAAATGTTGTGTAACTTAAAAAATTATATTATTCGAAGAGGTTTATTAAGAGAAAATATGCAATAAAATTCAGCAATAAAATTCTGTAATAAAATCGAGAATGTTGTGATTTAATATTTTTTTTTCTTTAAATGGAAATATTTACCCTAAAAGTAGTTTATTATTTTCTATTGACTATAAATGTAGATAATTGGAAGAACGTTATATTTATACAAGTCGATAATATTAAGGAGTTTCTATTCAAAGGTGCGACAAGAAACTTTTACATGAAAAAAGGTCTTGAAAAAAAAAATACTATCTTAGTTAAAAATTCCTTACAATTTTTTGTATGCAAGTTAACGAAAAATTATCTTTTTATTTTTAACCATATAATATACATATATGAGAAATAATAAAGAAAAAACTTCAAGGCAAGAGAAAAGAACACGTTTAGTTGAAAGCAACACGATTGTCCGTAGGCAAGTTCATAGAGGAAAGTATCTCAAGGTGTTCTACATAATTTCATTTTAAAATACCGCATATACGGTTAAATTCATATATACACACATGCATATATATATATCCACTTTTACACTATTGAACACGGTGATTGGAATTCTAAAGTTAATGCAGTTTTTATTTTGTCCAAAATTGCTCGTATTAATGGCCGATAATTGAAAGTGAAAAAGACCAACTGTGTGTTATGTAATAAAAATACATTTGTTTATAATACGTTAATTATTATCATTTTAAAAATGTACAAATAATAAAAAATATTTTTAAATTTTCCAATCTATTTTTATGCATATTAACTTCTCTGTATTAATGCGCACATTCGATATTACTCGTTTCATTATTCGAGGTTCTATTTATGAACATAGCGTTTTTATGAATTTAATAATAGTATTTAAAGTGAATGATAAATAATATCGAAAATACTCTTGTTTTCACCTTGAGTTGTCAATTTACTGGCAAATGTTTTTCATTTAGCATATCGATGCGCATTCAAAAAAATATCGAAAAATTTTGAAAAAATTTCAGAAAAATTCGAAACTCTTCAAAACAACACGGTTTAGATCTTTGCTAAAGAATAAGAAATTCCGTGTCATGGCGCAACGTTGGTGTAGAAAAACACTTCGACGGCACACCCAAAACTCGTCTGTCCATTCCGGTTACTCTGGTTTTCGTTGCAATTTTTTTCTTCAATTGTGTTTATTATGAATTTCGTGTTTTTGTTTTGAAAATAATCTCAACTGTTGGGAATTTTGGTAGGCGTTATTTTCTTTACTATTGTTCCCACTGCCGTAAGTTCCCGGTACCATCGAACACAGTCCAGGTTATATATGATAGTATACTAACGAAAGCTTAAATAAAAATGACGCAGCTGGACGACTGGTTTTCTATAGCAAAATATACGCATAAATCGTCTTTACTGAATGTGTAGGTCTACTAGTCTACTATGAAAATATGAATGTATGTGAATGTTCAGAATAAAAAAAAAATATATTTAAAATTTATGCGCTAATCAGATTACACACTTTATGGATCTGGAAAGGGACTTTATCTCAAATAACAACACCTGGTACGGGCTATTTTGTTATAGTACAATCCGTGCCTTTAGGTTTCGTTCCTCTGTTTTTGATATTACGAAAAGTGAAATGTCCAGATTGTGACCGACATCTTTTTCGAGGTGGATACTCGTTTCTGAATTGGCTTTCGGTTCAGTGGCTACTAAGCAAGTAGCTTGGTCACTTTTCCTTTTCATTGACTCCACTTTGTTTTAATTATAATGTTTTCAATTCAAAAAAATATCTGTTGGTCTCTGGTTTGTCGTAAATTGCTCGAGTGGCAGTTGATTTTCAAGTATTCAAAAAATTGGGTCAGTACGATGGAAGTTGCTGCGTGATGGTGAACAACCTATCCAAGGTTTTAGTCGATCGGTGGCTAAAGCATTTCAGTAAAGTCACATAAATACAAGAACTTTTACTTGCGTGCAGCTGAAAGCTAATGTTGTGCGTCTGTACAAAAACCTGCATTTCTCAAACAGATGCATTCGAAGTCAAATGCATTTCAGTCAAGGCCACTCACCATATTCCATCCATACACAAGCAACGACGTTTTAGAAGCATTTCTCATACAAATAAATTTCTTTCCAATGAATATGACAAAAATTAATTGTTTTACATGCATGCACTGCTAAATTTCAAGAAAAGACAAATTCTCAAAATTATTCTAATCTTTACTTAATTGCCTTTAAGTAGACGTTTATTTTGTCATAGAAAAAATGGAAATATTTTTGCTATTTTTTTTAAAAAAGAACCATTATTAAATTAATAGTGTATTTTTTTAATACTACAAACTATAAAATTCTATTTATGAATAATATTCAACGACGCAATTTATTCCTTTTATAGTTCGAACTGTTCATATTTGATCATTTAATAAAATACGTTTTACTTGACTCTAGGTATACTACGAATATAATCTCAGAACTGGTTTTCCATAATTTCAAATTCCAAATCGATTATTAAATTCTATTTTTGGTTATTAAGTAAATAGATTTTTATTTATGGCATATTATTTCGCATTAAGAATTATTTTTATAAATGTAGTATGTAGATTTTTAGAGATGGTGGTAATGACGAGAATATTTCTTTTACAGCACTTGCACAGGATCATTTCAAATGTCCAGATGATTTTGGATTTTATCCACACGACATTTCCTGTGATAAATATTGGAAATGTGACAATGGAGTTGCCGAATTGAAAACATGCGGAAATGGTTTGGCTTTCGATGCGACAGACTCGAAATTCTTGGCGGAGAACTGCGACTACTTGCACAATGTTGACTGCGGCGAACGCACCCAACTCGGTGAGTAATAATTCTTATTTACACAGAAATCCATTTATACGTACACCCACAATAGGCTAAAAGCCTGATTATGTATTAATCCGATAAGTAACAAAAAAAAATACTTCCTATTGCGATCGCTACTTCAAATCATATCTAAATTTTCAAAAGATCACTTTAGTTGATCTTAGTTTGTAATTTAATTTGTTATTAATATCAAATTTGGTTTTTAAATAACAGAACCAGCAGTATCAACCCCACACTGTTCCCGATTATATGGTATCTTTGCCGATGAGGGTAAATGCGATGTTTTCTGGAATTGCTGGAACGGTGAAGCTTCAAGGTACCAATGCTCACCCGGTCTTGCTTATGACAGGGAAGCCCGCGTTTGCATGTGGGCCGATCAAGTTCCAGAATGCAGAAATGAAGGTAAATTTATCGATTGTCCATAAACAAGTTGATTATTCATCTTAACGACGATTATAGAATTTTTTCTCTATTCAAATTAAAATTTTTAACTCTTGTTTTGTAGAAGTTGCCAATGGATTCAATTGCCCAGCTGCCGGTGAAATTTCAAACGCTGGTTCATTCTCAAGGCATCCACATCCAGAAGATTGCCGTAAATATTATATTTGCCTTGAGGGTGTTGCCCGCGAATATGGTTGCCCAATCGGTACAGTATTCAAAATTGGTGATGCTGATGGTACTGGCAACTGTGAAGATCCCGAAGATGTTCCCGGATGGTAAGTAACAGTTGGAATTTTTTATTCATCATAGTTCATTTCAATTCAAAATTACTTAATTGAAAAGAGAAAAAAAAACAAAGTACAGCCAAATAAAGGCAATATTTTTGATTAATAGTTCATTTACTACATAATTCATATAATCGTTTTTTTTGTTGTTGTTTGTTTTATACTAGTTTGTTTTTCTTCTATTTCCTTCTAATGTACAATACCTCTTCATCAATTATAAAGAAAATAATAAAACAAAAACCAAAATTTCGACCAAAACCAACAAAAAAAAATTAATAATAATAACAAATAACAAATTGCATAGAAAAGTATTGAGATTTATCAATAAATACTATTCTATTATTAATAATTGACATTTAATTTCTTATAATTGATTGATATACTCCTAATATTAATATAATCGTACTCTATACACTCTATTGCATGTTCTTACACTATCTAATTTTTTCTTGTATGCATATATGTATTAACTGTTTCAAAATATAAGTACATACATACATAGATCGTATAAATACACAAATGCATATTATTTTCTCTCTCTCACTTCTATTTCTTTTTCTCATTATTATTATTATTATTATTATAATATTTTTCATACATAAATAAAACAGAATAAAATTTTCAAATATTATATTGTATTTACTCATTATGTACTCATATTTAATTGTTTGCATTTTGTTAGATTGTTTGTTCGTTTGTTTGCTAACACAAAATTCCTTTAAAATATACAAAAATCAATAAATAATTGATAAAAACAATATTTGAAACAGACACTCATATATGTATGACAATAAGTTTCCCACTACTGTGATCTAATTACACTGATATTATGGATATTCATTTATATTGTTATTAATAATACTACATCTATACTCCTGTGCAATAGTTTGCATTCTATATACTTCTATTATAAAAATGATTATACAACACACCCAATCAGTCAATCCAAAATATATTCTTGCCTTTACAAGAGAAGCCCATTAATTACATAGATATAAATAGATTAGAAAAAAATTATGCTTTAAATGTCAACTAAATCAATTTCAAAACATCAAATTATATTTGCCAACGAAAACAATTACGAAAAAAACTAAATGAAATAAAAAAAATCTCTGTAAACACATGCACATAAAAACCTTTATCCACTACCCAATTACAGCGAAGACTACTATGGCGATTTGGACTTGAAGAGCATTCGGAAAAGTGAACTTTTAGCTGGTCTACAAAGTAATGGAGAGTCAAGAACTCATGTCAAAAATCAGAAGCCAAGACCAACCCCAGCTAAGGAAGCGTAATTTTTAGTCTCACAAACCATTAATACATAAAACAAAAAATTTTTATTAAAAACATTTAGTTTTTTTTTTGTGTTTTTAATTAATAATTATTATGAATTTTTTCTTTCTTTATTTAAAAAAAAAAAAAAATTTCTTCTATTTCCAATATGAAATTTTATATTGTTTTTTTTTTAATTATTATTATACGATTAAATTATTATCAACCATTATAAAAATGTTAACGTAAAAATTCAGAATATGTTTGTAACTTATCTCAACAACAACAAACAAAAAAAAAATACATATTTATATATATACATAATAGTAAACCTGAGCAAAAGATATATAACAATATGTAGTGTATGTAAAATTATTAAAGCCTTAATTTTTACAGATTTAAAATTAGTTTTCTAAATTTTAAATTTTATTTTGGTGAAGTTTTTTTTTTTTCGTTTTCTTTTTTATTAAAAATGAAAAAAATAACATACGAGATATATCTTTAAATAAATAATGTTAATATAAATAAAGCAAACAATTAACTATCTAGAGAGACTGTATAATTAAGTTTAGGAGAGCTATATTAGTTATTTCAGTCGTAAAAATATGATAATATTCTCTCAGAAGGAACTAAATCAAAGAAGTAGCTTAATATTTAAAACACAAAGTAATTAAGCTTAAATATATTGACAAAGGGAGAATACAATTCACATTAAAACACTGTTATAATTAATTAGTAAAACAATATGTCCTTTTTTGTTTAAATTAAAAATAAATAAAAAAAATGTAATACACGTATACAAACTCAATTACAAATTCAAATACAACTACTACAGGTATACTATGATAGAACAAAAAAAAAACAAAAAAAAACAATAATTTTAAAGACCAGAAATATACAAACATAAATATGTTTTGTCTTGTTCTTTGAAATTAAATGCTCTAGGCTGAATAAAATTTTAAAGAGTCTTTAGAGAAAAAAAAAATATTAAGAAAAACGTTAAAATTTGAAGTAAAAATAAAAATTAATTTCTTATTGTACTTTTTATGATGCAATAAAATATGATAAAGAGAATAATCGATTTTATGCAAACTTAAAAAAAATAAAATAAAAATATTTTGAAATAACTCTACTCTATATGATGATCGATCATGAAAATCGACCAATTTATTATTAATAAGACAGAAAGGAATAAGTGAAATCTCCAAATAAATTTAAAAATAAAACTAAAAATTACCTCGTTTAATTTTTTTTTCAACAAACAATTTCCTATAGGCTATTCTTCTGTTATACTTTTCTACTTGATCATATATTCGAACCTTTTCTAACCATCAATAGAACAACTACTAACTGTTATACTGGTTGGTTAATTCAAACAAAAATCAAATACATTTAAAGCAAAATGGTTCATTCATTCAAAAAAGAAGAACAGAAAAATTGATTTGATGATTCAAATGAAAGTAAAATTAATAACAGAAAAGCACACATACCCATACACACAAACATACATATTATCATAACTACGGCAACTACAAGACAGAAAAAAAAATAATAACAAACAAAACAAATAAATATACTATAAGTAAGTAAAATTATCATATAATATTATAACAATAGAGTTGTGTGAGTTTTCATTTATTTATAACAAATAACCTAGATTTTATGGTATTTGGAATCAAATCAACCAAAAGGAAAAATTTAAAAAAAAAAAAAAAAAAAATATTTATTTATAATAAAATGGGTGAGATTTTGTATGTTTTTTTTTGGTTGAGAAAAACCAAGGATCATAATATATTTATTAAAAACTTAAAAGGACTTTTATGGAGAAAAGAATTTTGAGAACTTCAAATTATGCTGGACTATTTTCTTCACTTAATTTATGACTACATATTTTAATTTTATTATTTCAAATAACTATAACTAAACTAAAGTGAATGAAGAACTCACCTCTACACGAACACTATCTATTATATACTAAATTCTAGAAAAGATAAGAGAACAAAAACAATATCAAAATTAATCACAATCAATAGAATTTTATTTTAATTAATTAAAGTTTGTTGTGTTTGATTGTGTGGGTGTGCATTTGATTTATTCTATTCAGGAATTAAATTCTTGCACTATTGGCATACATACTCTTTTAGTTTGGTATAATTCGATAAATTATTAAATTTTTTTTTTTCTTAATTAGACCATTATCGAAAAAAGCGACAACTTTTTTGAAAATATATATTTAATTAAATTGATCGATTATTGATTATTTCATTTTAGTGAGGATTACTATGGCGATGTTGATCTGAAAGCCCTTAAACGATTGGGTCTATAAATTGCCATCAATTGTACGTCAAAAAGACTGAGTGTTTTTGGGGAGTAAATCGTAATTGCAGCCAAAATATAAATGGGAGGAACACTTCTGAATTTATATTAATTAGAATCAATCAAAATTTATTCCAAAAGAAATTCTATTTTTTTTTCTTGTTCATTTAGGAAATTAATTTTTGATCTTTTTTTTTCCAGAAAATAAATTTTTTTCTTCATAAATTTCTAGGCAAAAAATTTGTTTCTTTTTTTTGTTGTTGGAATTTTATTATTTATTTTATATAAAAGAAATAAACAAAAAAAAACAATTATAAATATAATAATAAAAATAAAAACTACTTTAATTTATAATAAATATGTATGTACAAAATAATAACATCATAAATAAAACTGTTGTAAATTGTTTAAAAAAAATTGTTTTTATTTGTAATTTGGATTTTTTTTTTCAGAAACTTTCTTAAGGTTTTTGTGTGTAGAATGTTTTGAAAGCGTTAAAGTTAAAAAAGAAAAATTCTCCACGTTTTATTCCTTAAAAGTTAAAAAATTCTCCAAAAAGAAGTCAATTTTTTCAATCACTCAGACTTATTCATTTTTTGTTGTTGGTACGAGTATTTAAGATTCAGAGGCCTTGAGCCAAGAGCAATAGTGCAGTGTGACGACAATAGATGCGGTAAGTTAGATCCAGTTATGAACACCAGGTGAAGAAGAGTTAACTTATCGGTCTACTCGTTGCCAAAAAATTCCAACAGGACCTAGATCCCAGTACAATTCAACATCCCTTTTGTTAATTAGATTATGTCGAATATTCTTGAAAATAGGATCATTGTTGAAAACAATTGCCACCGAAGATATTTGGGTGATTGGGAGTACAAACTGCAATATTCATCGCCATCGTGATTGCCCACACTGCGCCGTACTATGGAGGTGCTTTGAAAGCGAAGATTCCATAATGACAATCACGAATTGGCAGCCGACCGCATCCGTTAAAAATGCCAAGTAATCCAGCCAATTACTCTAGAAAATGTTTCCTGTAAAAGGACGGATCAGTAATTGGCTTTTATTACCTTGCAACGGATCTAGATACTTTCACCTCTGTTCTCAACTTCGATTTTTAGTCAGGATGATGGAAGGAAGTTTAGAAATTCAGTGTTACAGAACAGGTGTCTCTTTCAAAATGAGGGATCACTAATGAACCAGAAGTTATATTTTTTTTGCAAATAGGACTGGATTTTATATTTTTAAGACATAATGAAGGGGATGGATAGAGCAAAAAAGAATTTATACAATAAGTTTTTATGGGATTAGAAAGTCCTTCATAGTTTATATAACCGACAATCCAATTTTTTGTTTTTTGAGCACGTAAAAGGTTAAGTTTGGTTTAACTAAAAGTGAGGGAAAATGGCATGTTTATGTTTAGAATTATTTATTGAAAAAAAGCTGCAGTTATTGTGTGGGTGCATTATAAAGGCAACAAAGTTTTAATATCACATCATTTGTAATATAATATACAGGGTGCGTTTTATGTTTCAGATCGAAGTTTTTTCTAATAACTTTTAAATAAAATATAATTTTTTTATTGGTCAAACGACTTCCTTTAACCGCGGCGCAAAATCGGGCTCTTTTAAGCACATTTTGCATAATATTTTCCGAAGAGTTCTGGTGTCATTTCAGCAATTTCGTTTCGAATAATATCCTTAATATAAGCATCAAAGTTGTGGATGGTTTGTTAGTGTGCACTTTTTTCTTCAAGTACTCTTATACTAAGAAATCGAGAGGGTTTAAATCGGGGGATTGTGAGGGCCAGTCGATATTACCACTTTTTGACTTTATTTGGGCGGGAAAAATTTCACTCAAAAATTGCAGCGTAGCACGAGCTGTGTGCGATGTAGCACCTTTTTGTTGCGACCACGTGTTTTTTATAGGCTTAATTGATCCAATTTGGGTAGAACAAAGTTTTCAAAAATGTCCCGATAGCGGTCACCAGTAACTGTTACAGCATTGCCTCCAGCATCCTTATAGATATATGCCCTAATGATGCTGCCGTCCCAAATGCCGCACCATGCAGTTACTCTACGAGGGTATAGTGGTCTTTGGTGTATCGTTGAGGGTTTTCATTGCCCCAATAGTGACTATTCTGTTTATTAACAAAAACTCGCACAATTTTCTCCGCGTATTAACAATTGATCAATTATTTAAACAAATTGTTTTAATATATTCAACATGTTATTATAATATTATATGCTTGACAATAAATTGTTATCAATTGTCCTCTATAATTATCGAATTTCAATAAATAAATATTATCCCAAAATGGCGGCCAAACAAAATCGTCTTAAAAGATAAAAAGCATTCTGTCTATTATAAAAATTTTAAAATTGTTTTTTGTTTTATTTTTGTATGTGTTATTTATTAGATTTTGAAAACCACTTTTATATTTGAATAGTCAATATTGGAATTTCATCATAGTCTAAATACAAAATTGACTTAATCTAAAATTTTGAATATTATGTATTTACCACTGTTATTTATACAAAAATAGTTTTTGCATTGTTAAGTTAATCTCTTTAATAAACAGTTGTTTGAAAATGCAAAAATTTTGTAATTTCAATAAACGTTTTAGAAATTTAAATTCAAAATTCAGAATCAAAATTAAAATCAAATTGTAAAATGCACAAATTCAGATACAAATGAAATTTCAAATCAAAATCCAAATAGTTTGTTTTGAGTGGTGAAAATGTTTAGAAATGTAGCATTGCAATTAATTAAACAGAAACTTTTTCTTCAATTAGTTATTTCGTTTAATTTGCGAGCGGTTTCAATTAAAAATAAAAAATAAAAAATATAAAATAGTTTCAAAACTAAAAATCAACATTGTAGCTATTAGATGATTTGGGATTGAATAGAACTTTACTGTACGAGGGATTAGTCAGATTAAACTTTCATTGGAGTATTCATAGACAAGAACGAAAAATAAGCTCACCTGCATTTAGAAAATACATTGAATTTTATTTGTTAGAAAAGTTAAAAATTCAAACAACAAATTCGCAATTCCCATAACCATTGCATAATATTGTAGTTGGTCAATTTCTATCTGAACGCTTAATTTTATCTTCACCTTCACCAAAACCGGCTCGCGTTCGAGCAAACAGACAAATATTGGAATCAGTTGGCTATTTAACTGACTGCTTGAAATTGATTGTAGGAATTTGTTAGATAACAAGAGTATGTGTATGTGGGGTGATCAATCAGCGATATTTGCAATCAAATTTTATAATACAATATAGCTGAGGCACAAGCATATGCCGATTTGTTTGAAGCCAAAATCCAAATCAAAATCAAAATCAAAATTGAAATCGAAATCGAATTGGAATGAACCAAGTTGGTTCTGCCGTAGATAGCGTAGTCAATTTTTCCAATAACAATTAAATAAAACACTGAATCAAAGCTTAATTTGATTTAGATTCAATATAATATGAATTCGGCTTTGGTCATCGTGTTGCCATTTACAAAATTTACCCTCTTAGCCGATTACCATATCAAACTCAAAAACTACCCTCCCCCTCCTCCTTTTTCGCACTTTAATAAGGGGCCGCACGCTATTGATTCGAATCGATTTTGTAGGGTTAGAAATTATCACCACCTTATACGAAAGCGTGTTCGCGCAGATTCTCTGTGGATGTACGATCTTTGGTTTTTATGGTTTATTATGGAATTTTCGGTACAAATGTTAATCAGAAGTTGTGGTTTGCCGCATTTATAGAATATTTATACGAAATTATTGACTCTAGAATGATCTCAACGCATTCAGAATTTTCGATTATTATTTAATATTGTACTATGTATGCATAGTGTTGTGTATACAGTCGCTAACAACTGCTGGATTCACAGCGGAATTGATATTGAACATTTGCTACGAATCTGCCGATACTAATACGTATGTACGTTCAGTCTGGCAATTTTATGGCTGGATTTATAATAGTAATTTGTGATTTCAGTTCAAATTAAACCAGTTGCTAATTTAACTTTTGCTATTAACACTCACTAACTCATATCGATTGAAGCAGTATCATCAACCGCAATGGAACTGATTTTTAGTCAGAATCGATTTTCTTTTCAAATAAACCAATCTACTAATTTGTAATAGAATTTTTATAGTACATTTTTCTATTTGAATTGTGGGACTAATTTTTTAAAAACAATTTTCATACCGCAATATTATTCCACTTAAAGTAATTCCCTTGGGGAGGTATACATCGGTGAAGGCGTTGTTTCCATTTTTTATAGCAGTGCTGTAAGGCTTCAGGTGGAATTGCCTTTAGCTGCTCGATTACACTCCTTTGGATGTTATCACAAAGTTGTCCTTTCAAGTATTTTTTGATCGTGGTGGCCTTAGTTCAGATGATGGCGGGGATAGGGAACCGCAGAAATTCATTTTTACAATGAAAATTCGTTGACGGAAATGGCCAAAGTGACGGTGCGGTGTTGTCACGGTAGAGAATCCAAGTCTCCGCAATAACTCAAAGAACCGTTACTAAGCTAGGTTTTTCTGATACTGCTTCTCGGCCCTACAAAAATCCTTGATAATCCCGAAAATTTTCTGTTCTTGATAAGGCTGCTTCCAACTTTTCCTCAGTTAAACTCGTGGGTTACTTATTTTTATGTTCTATTAAGTTGGCAACTAAGTAATTACGGATTTTGTCAATAGATGGTATTAGCACATTCTTTTGTTATGTCAACGTGTTCAAAGCACCTAACCTATAATGTTTTCTTGTTGTTTGGACTTCCGCCTTTAATTTAGTAAACAATTGTATTTAGTTTTGTTTTCATACAAATTTAAAAATAGAAGTACAAGACGTGCTTTTTAGACATATTTTATTGTATTATTTCCGAAAAGGCAAGAACGCATCGCAGGTACACAAGAAGTTATGTGCCATATATGGGAATCTGAAACACAACGAAAAAGGATCCATTTCTGAAACGACTGATAACTGGCGACGAAAAGTGAATAGTTTACAACAACGTTAATCGGAAAGGATCGTGGGTGATGCGAGATGAACCACCTCAGACGACATCAAAAGCTGAGATGCACCAAAAGAAGGTTATGCTGTCAGTTTGGTGGAATTATAAAGGAATTTTACCAAGAAATCAAACAATTAATTCCACCATGTACGTTCATGAACTCGTCAAACTGAGGAATGCAGTTCAACAAACGCGGCCAGAATTGGCATATCGTAAGGGTGTTGTTTTCCAACATGACAATGCAAAGCCGCACACATCTTTGGTCACTCGGCAAAAATTATTGGAATTAGGTTGGGATGTGTTGTCACATCCACCATATAGTATAGTCCTGACCTAGCGCCTTTAGATTACCATTCATTTCGCTCCATGCAGAACTCCTTAAATGGTAAAATTTTTAATGACGCTGATAATGTAAAATCACATTTAATTCAGTTTTTTGCTAGCAAAAGTAATAAGTTTTACGAACACGGAATTATGACACTACCTGAAAGATGGCAAAGGGTCATCGACAAAAACGGACAATACCTAATTGAATAAATTTATATTTTTAATCAAAAATTTTGAATTTTTCTTTTTATTTTAAATCCGCAATCCCAATATTTATCGATACTGTACAAACACAACTTCACTTATCACTCCCGATCGGGTCGCGTAGTTACAGGACGAAGTGTATATGAGGGACTAACATACAATCTACATGGAGGTAAAATCTGCAGTGTTGCTAGTCTCAATTAATTTTATGCTATCACTAATTCTTTAATATCTGAAATTTATTGTTTTAATTGAAGAAAAATAATTTTAAGTTTATTTTTTTAATGTCGATATTTTCTGTCTTCATATATAAAAGTTGTGGAAGCGCTGACAGTTATTCTAAATATGAGTTGTTCATGCTCCCGCTGGTATGCTAACACGTAATTAGATAATCGAAAACATAGTAATCGGGCTTTTCAATAGAAACTTTACAAAGCCCAATTAAAATTTCTATTGAAAAACCCGATTTTAATGTTAAATATATTCGAAAACGTTATTATTCAAAGAAGACAAAAACCATATGGATGCCTCAATTATTACATATTGACAATTATAATTTCGATGTTTTCTCAAAATTTTGAGGCAAAATCTTGCAAATTTCTGTTTTTCGGACTACAATATTTTTAAGTTGCGCCTAATCGCCTAATATCAGTAAGCTCAGATTGCATACCACTAAATTCTGCAATTTGATTTTAAAATTTTTTTAATTTGGATTTTAAATTACTATAACTAAGTGATTGCGGATTTTAAATAAGAACAAAAACTCATAATTGAATATTATTTATTGAAAAAATATTTTATTTTTAATTTTATAAAAAATCATTGTTGATTTCCGATTGATTTCTTAATACTAAAGGATTTGATTTTGTTGTTATTGTAAATAATCGATTTTAAGTAAAAAAAAACCTTATGTTAAAAAATAGGCATAATTAAGAGTAAAAAACTGAAAAATATTTTTAAAAAAAGTGAAAATCTTATGGCACAGTGTTGAAAAAATTCGCAGCTTAAAAATGTTAATGTTCCACAATATTCGATAAAAATCTATTCTTATTTAGATCGGTACAATATCTTGGGATTTTTCAATTAAAGAAACCAATTCGTAAGCCAGAAGACTGATTGAGTGCACGAAGTTAAATAATTCAAAAGGCGATTTAATTTATCTCTTAAATTAAATCGCTGTTCTTTTTTTCCGTAAATTTTTTTTTAAAAATTCATATTTTTTTATTCAATATTATTTATTTGGATTTTTTAGTGTTTTTTTTAATTTTTTTCTTTTTATTTAGTGGAAATAGTCCTTCGGTTAAATATGAGTACCACATGACAAAAATAAATCACAGTTAATCTACTGAAATTAAAAACTATTTTTGGAAAACTGAACTATTTTAAAAGTTGGAGTAACGTTTTTATTTTTGATTTCTCTGTCAAAGTTAAAAGAATTTTCAAAAGCAGAAATTGGTTTTTGTTTTCTATCTACAGAATTATATAATTAATTATATTTAAATTAAATTAATTTTGAATTTAAATATATTTTATATTTAATTTGTTTTTATTATATAATATATACCAGGCGAATAGGGTTAAATCCAATGTTTGGTCATAGATGGCGCGAGTGAGTGTTTTAAGCTACCATGGGCACGCCATACTTTTTTTTATGAGTTTGACATCTGTCAACATTAATCAGCGCACATTGTCAGAAATTTCGTACAACAACATACGTTGTTGCTTTGGTAATCATGCCTAGTGTTGTGCCAGAAAAAGAGCATATGCGGGAAGCTCTACTTTTCTGCTTCAATTTGACGACATCGGCTGCCAAATCGCATCGAATGTTTATGGAGGCCTATGGTGATAGTGCTTTATCGGAAACAACGTGCCGAAATTGGTTTCGTTGGTTCAAAGACAGAAATTTGGGCTTGTAGGACAAGAAGCGTGAAAATTGGCCTAGGAGAGTTGAGGACCATTAATTGCAGGCTCTTTTGGACGAAGACGATACCCAATCGAAAAAATGCTCGCGGAGCAATTGGTGGTTACTCAACCAGTCATTTCGAAGCATCTGCGTGCCACGGGGAAGATTAAAAAGATCGGAAAATGGGTGCCGCATGAATTGAACGATAGGCAGATGGAGTGACGCCAAAACACATGCGAAATCTTGTTCACCAGACAAAAAAGAAAGTCGTTCCTGCATTGGATTGTGACAGGCGATGAAAAGTGGATATATTTCGAGAACCCTAAACGCAAGAAATCATGGGTTGATCCCGGCCAACCATCAATATCTTCCCCAAGACCAAATCGCTTCGGACGGATCACGATGCTGTGCGTTTGGTGGGATCAGCAGGGTATAGTCTACTATGAGATGTTAAAACCTGGTGAAACTGTCAATGCCCACCGGTACCACCAGCAACTGATCAAATTGCACCGTGCTCTGCGTGAAAAAATGACGGATTATCAACAAAACATGGCAAGCTGATTTTCCTCCACGACAACGCACCATCGCACACGTCAAATATGGTCCGCAACACGTCAAATATGGTTTTTTTGGCGTGGTATCCACAAATTGCCCGACAGATGGGAAAAATGTGTAGCTAGGTGGGGCAAGTACTTTGAATAAATTTGTTAGTTTTTTGACTAAACAACAGCGGATTTAAGCTTATACAGCTGGTAGAAGCGTTTAAGTAAGAATTACTTGTAGGAATAGGTAATAATTGTGAGAATTTCAGATATTCTAGATACCCAATTAGTGGTTGATAATATGGTTTCAATGGGTACATGGCTTTTAAACAGCATTTCTGAGAAACATGAAAGTAACTATCAAATTTATCTAATTTATACAAATATCCATAATAAATTGGATTAATAACTTATATATTAAGTAAGCAAATAATTGAATGATTATATCTGAATATGGATCCGATTATAAAAGTTACTCGGTTATACAAGTATGTATCGTAGTGCTATGTAGTTATTTTAAAGGGTTCTTTTGTAAAAAAAAGCTTTTAATATGTCACGCAAATTGTAATACTACACATTTAATAAAAATCTATCAACTTTGCGTTCTTAGGTATTCAGCCATTATATACATTTTAGTTCAATTTATCTTTTTGAAAGGCAGAAAAAAAAGACAAGTTCAAATGTACTTTTCTGAATATATTCGTAAATTGTATAAAGCTGGTGTGTTGGACTATAATAAGCTCAATAAAAACTATTCCAAGTATCCCATTTGAAGGTACTTGTATAAAGGTCATATTTATAAATAAGAAGACTTTATGTAACTAGAAAAGCGGATTAGTTCAATATTTCAATACTGAAACATAACATTGGAAATTCTAGAACAGAAAATCAAAAAGATGCTCTTTATACTCGTATAGCGAAAGGAAATCGGAAAAAATATGCACTAAAAGAGTTTTCTTTGTCTATATTCTGTTTCCGGTAAACATTTGATTTATTTACGGATTACTACTTTATCCGGTTTTGAAAGTTACCATGGAAGTTATGCAAAAACAAAAAAAAAACTCAGTGCACATCCTTCAATATTAACGTTTGAACTTTACAAAAGGACATTTGTTACAATTGTTAGATATTTTATGGTCAATCTTTGCTTCTTGTAGAGTATATTTTGGTCCTTATTCTAATGCAATCTTTTCAAAAATATTTAATTATTTTTCATGTAATCTTTTGTGATTCGACTTTTAATATTTTGTATATAAGAAAAGTCTCTTTATTAAAATCTTTAATTAATATAGAAAGAATGAAAGGATAACAGATTCAAATGGACAATAAATTGGCGATACAAATCAGGCGTAGATAGTGTGAGAGAGTTAAGTTAAAGTGACTATGAAAATATAACTGAATGATCCTGAATCAATGTGCTATATTCAAAAATAACTAAACCAAATATAGTTACTCTTTTATTCTATCTAAAGCAGGCAATAATTGATTGACCTGACTTTGCAATAAGAGCTTTACGTGATTAATTGCTTTTGTACTAGGTCAACCCGCACTAGATTATGTCAGCAGCTCAGCTAGTGTCACCACAAAAAGGATTGTGCGTTAGCAGTAATTAATAAGCATTTAGAAAGTTTATTTAAGGGGTAACGGGTGGCATTCGGAATTGTAATGGCTTATGGCAACCAACAAACCACGATAGGTCATCCGACTTCAATATATTATTTAGTTCATTTTGAATCGCCTCTATAACGTATAGGTGTATACACCTCCATGACAATGCTGTTTGTGTTCGCCTCCTTCCGTTCGTACTCGGATTCCGTTCAATCAATTCAATATATTCTCTTTATTCTGTGGCAAATTTTCTTTCTACTGGAAGGAGACAGTGTTGTTTAGCTGAGCAAATTTAGTATGTGCTCCTTTCGGAAATTGTGCAAAACAGGCATAAACTAAACTGTGGCAATAAAATAAATTTAATGCGTTCACTTTAATTAAAGGATCACATATAAGAAAATACAGGATTATAAATATTGATTTATGTATGTTTTCGATGTGAAACGGTATTTTTCGACCATGCCCATAACTCCGATTCGATTATACTGTTGCCGATTCTTACGTTAAATACGATTCCGGTTAATGTTGGCATTTTTTTTCGGTAAAATTTTTTTGCTCTCAGATTTTCTATCGAAAAATCGGTTTTTTCTTATATGTTTGCTTAAATTTATAGAATTTTCTGCTTATTCCTGGTAAGCGAATCAATTTGAATTTATTGGAAAAAAGGAAGAAGTAAAGAAGATTCGAATTCAAATCTACTTACGTAAATTGATGTTGATTCGCTTTGAACTCTTCAACTCCTTTTTGGTCGTGATCTCTACATTTTCATGGTATTCTAAAAACGAATTATTGAACGAGTATGTATATATGTTTTTGTATATAGTAATGATTTTGTTCCACATTTTATATGCAACCACCATTTCAATTTTGCCTACGCATTAAATCAGCAAGTTTGAGTTAAATAAGTATTTTCATTACTTTGTTCAAAATACAAATAACAAAAGAGTAAATATTTGCATTTAAGATAAATTATTGAACTTGTTGACTTTTATTCGCACCTAGTCCTTTTATGGCTGGTACGCTTTTCTAGGAGTAAATGTGGAAAATGATTCACAGAAGCCAACAAACCGAAAAACACAAGCCATGTTGACTGTTTTATATATTAAAATGGCGAATGGAAACAATACAATTTCTGATTATTTTGTGTAAATGCCTATTTTTAGTATTATGAACATTGCCACCATCTTTTAACTTTTCACCTTTAGATTTCTTTGTCGAAATTATGCCTACAAATTTCTTTTTTTTAATAAATAATTGCAGATATTTACAACTTTACTATAGTAATAAGCAGATTGAAATAACAATATTGAATAAGGTGAGAAGGACTACGGGGAGTAAACATCCATCAAAAATTTTGCTGCTTCCGAGTAAAGATGTGAATATAAGTTAAAATTATGTATTTGAACAAATTGCCAGACCAGCGACGCTTTAAATGGTCTTAGATAAGAAAGTGAAAGAAAGCTCTTGAACAAGGGGATAAGTTTGTTTGGAAAGAATATAATAATTTTTTTTTGTAACAAGACACGAGGAATACCACAATTTTTGACAAAAGTAATTGCATTTAATGTGAACGAGTCTGTAAGGTTAAAATATTTGTTTAGAAGTCAAAGTAGTTGCCGATATCGTCTTTTGGGTCTTCTTTTTTAGGTACCAAATGTAACAATTTTATAGTGTTTCATTGCCATTATTTTAAATGAGAGGACATGGATTATTGTGGAGAGTAAAAGTTATGTGGACACATTTACTTACGTTCTGTAATGAATTTTGACAGCGTTTTGGGTATTTTTGTTAAATGGAAGGCAATCTCAGCCATATAATGCGTATTTGTAGCAAAGAAGGAGTTAGAACAGTTTAGAATATTAGATGTGTAAATGGTGTAGAGGATGGGACCAAGTACGCTACCCTGTGGAACGCCACATAATAGGTGTGGCTAGGTACCAAACGTAATAGTTTTATAATATTTCATTGTCATTAAGATAAATGAGAGGACATGCATTATTGTGAAGAGTAAAAGTTATGTGGACACATTTACTTACTTTTTGTAACGAATTTTGAACGGATGTTGGGTATTTTTGTTAAATGCAAGGCAATCTCGGCCTTGCCTTGCATTTAAGATAAATGAGAGGACATGGCTTATGGCGGAGAGTAAAAGTTATGTGGACACATTTACTTACGTTCACTTTTGTTCTCCATTTGATAAATCAGTTCTGAAAGATTAGAAGACAATCCCGACCGTATAATGCGTATTTGTAGCAAAAAAGGAGTTAGGACGGATTTGAATATTGGATGTATAAATGTTGTAGAGGATGGGACCAAGTAGGCTACCCTGCGGAACGCTACAGAATAATCGAAATATATTCGAAAGTTAAATTTGTTTGGAAGTACCAGTTTGCAAGGAATTATTTTAGTATAAGAAATAAAACATGAATAATTAACGATCCTTGTGAAAAAAGATCTAAACTTGATCAAAATACTCAGGAAGAACCATTTTCTTTCTAAAAAATACGCAACTCGCTGGATAGTGGAGTGTTTGCAACCGAAATCAAATTCAGATCTGACAATTAAATTAGAGAAATTTAGTAGGGAATATAAATATTTGTTCGAAAATTTTTCACACGTTCGCAAGAAGACTTATTGGCCTGCAGAATGTGGGGTAGTTTATTGGCTTAACGTCTAAAACTAAAATCATTTTGAATAGTTTATGTGCATAACAAATCGTCTACGGAGTAATCATCATGTTCAAGTATATAATAAATTTTCAGAGGAATTACACTTAATTACACATTTTATATTTGAACATATTGAAAATTCATAAAATTACACTATTGAAAGATCAAAGAAATGTGTATGAACGGCTGTTTTGAGCCAAATTATTTCTACGCAGGTTGGTTGACAGAGAAATCTCTCCTTAATTTATTTTGTACCTAACATTATGTGCATACTTTCTGCTCTTGAATATTTTTGCATTAAAATTTTTTCATTTAATACTGTACTAATAACAAAAAAAATAAGAAATTTACTTTCAACTGTTTACGTATATTTGCGTTCAGAAATAGGTGGTGGTAGTGTGTTCATTTGATTTAAAGGAAAATTTATTATTTTATTTAGATGTTAGTCGTGTCGTATGAAAATATGTTTGCTCGCCTCTCATATGCCGCCCCTATATTATTGACAACTGCGGATTCACTAATGGTTAATTCAATTTCACGGCTGGATACGTGGTACCACAAACTTTCTTAAATCTCAGGTAATTTGATTGAGACGCTATGGCAAGGAAAAATCTCTTGGCTTAGACTAGAAAATGTCATCCATTTTACGCATGAAAGATATGTGGAAAATTTATTCAAGAAGAAAGCACGAACGATCCCACTTGGGCCGGCCCGTCCTTGGGAGTACAAATTCAAAAATAACTTCCCTTCCGTTCGGTGTCGTTATTCTTTGCTCTACTAAATATTATTATCTTTGATTAAATGAAAACATATGCCAGGCAATCTCGAACAAGTTCAAACGCAGTTGGGATTGATTTAATCAGGACTCAAATAAAAGCAGATACGGCAAGGGTATTAGCATCTTCGTTCATGGCAAGAGATTTGTGGCCCTTGCAGCTATTCACGAAGATATTACATTATGTATGTATTTATGTTGAGATTGTAATCTTTTTAAGTGTTATGTCTCTGGGACTAGACCCCCATTTGCATTCAACGTTCATCCGTAACATTCTCCGAACGTTGTGCTGTCGATCCTGTTCGGCCCGTCGAATCAACATCCTAAATTGGTCGGACGACAAATGTCTGAAGACCAACCAAATGGTTTTGCCTGAATAGAGAGGCAACCTTTTAAAAATGATTTAAAGACAGCATCTTGTTCATTTTGAAATTTCCTCTAATACACTACATAAAGCCTCTATCCCTCTATCAATGGTTAAATTTTGTTACATTTAAATTTTTATTTTTACGACTACTATTACATCTTATCATTTTTGCCTCTTCTGTTTTCTTTTTCGTCTTTTTTCAATAAATTTATTTTTACTTGTGTAAAAGTAGATGTTTTTGTAATCTTGTTCGATTACAGTTTGTTCGAAAGTTTTCATTATCTTCATTCTACTATCAACACAAAGATAAATATTCTAATAGTTTAGCTTGAATAGCATATACAAACATAGTAAAAAGTAGAATTTATTGAATAGAAAAAACTTTTACATATTTTAGAACATCGAAGTAGAATTTCTTTGGTACATAAAAGGTTTATCGACGAACTTAATGGTAGGCAAAGTGCTATTAATATTCATAATTATTATCAGAAACAATATATGCTTTTTTATACCAAAAACCTATACATATGTACATATATATGTTATGTATGTATAGATATGCTTGTGAATATATCGAACGAAAAATTAACTTAATGAAAGTTTTGCAAGACTTTAAAATTTTCTATAATTTCTCCTTTTGTCAACTGAAAACTTTTTAACAACAAAGCATGCTTGAGAGTCGTTCATGAACTTTACAGCGACTTTATGTTTGTTCAGAAACTTTTCTAAAACTAATAACTCAGTTACTATGCAGATAAAGTTCTTGTAAATTGATGTAGATTTTTATGAAAGTAAATAATGTGTGTACGGAACTATAAAAATTTTCTAAGCCTTATACTCTTCTTTGATAAATATTTTTGAAAAACTTCTATTTCAAACTTTTCATTTATTTATTTTTATTACTCTTCTATGATATTCTTTTTTTTATTTTTACTATTGTTGGTGCTAAATTGGATCAGATTTTATTGCAATGGGTGATAGTATTGCCTTTGAAGTGTTCCATCTTATCCAAATGCTTAAAAAGGAAAAAGTCCTCAAGAAAAAAAAGGTCAATTCGAATTTGTCAAAATGTTATTTATTTTCCCATTCCTCTTATATTATAAAAGAATTTCACCTAACGAACTCACTTATACATACAAGCATGCACCTTTTTGATAAGAAGTTTTTTAAGAGTTTCGTTAATGGTCGTAACAAAGTTCGAAAAATCCTTATCCATTTTATGATTATTTTTAAGATTTTTAACTTAAATAAAATTAAATAGAATAATATTATTTTAAACTTTAATAATAATTTTTTTTATTAAAAATAATAAATAAAATTAAATAGAATAAATATTATTTTAAACTTTAATAATAATTTTTTTTATTAAAAATAATATTTTGTTGATTATTTAAAAAATCTAAAATTAAATCTTACAAATCTGTGTCTTTGTTATTACAATAGACGAAAATTAAATGTAAAAATTATTTCCAGTTGAAAAAGGACTAATTTTTCAAAAGTCTAGCTAATAAATTATTTTTATCATTAAATTATATTTTGAATATCAATATTTATCGATATTCACAAAGAGATTTAATTGTTGTGTGAAATATTTGCAACTACAAAAGCCAAATGGTTGAATAATAATTTGATCATACTTAAGAATTTGTTTAATTTATTACTATTATTTTTTTAATAAAGAACAAAATAGTGGAATTTCTCCAAAAAAAAAATTACTTTTAAATCAATTATTTACCTTGTAAAACAACTTAAAAGGAGAATCGAGCAATAATAAGTATGTGTATTGCTCCAAAAAATGCTCAGGCCGCATCTAAAGAAGTCCGAGTTAAGCTTATATAGGGTGCGTTTTATATTCCAGGTCGAAGTTTTTTTTATATAACTTTTAAATAAATATAATTTTATATTATATTTACTGATTGATTAAATGGTATTTAAAATTATGTATGAAATATGATGTTGGTTAAATACCTTCCTGTGGCTGCAGCGCAAAGGCGAGCTTTTTTAAGTACATTTTTTTATAACGTTTTCACAGACTTCTGGTATTATTTCAACAATTTCGTTTCGAATGTTGCCCTTAAGCGTCAAGGTTGTAGTTGGCTTGTTAGTTTAAACCTTTTCCTTCAACTACCCCGATATAAAGAAATCGTGCGGGTTCAAATCAGGGAATCGTAGGAGCCCGTCGATATCACCACATTTTGATATTATTCGGCAAGAAAAAAATTCTCTCAAAATTTGCATCGTAGCATGAGCTAGGTAAGATGTGGCACCGTCTCATTAGAACCACATGTTATGTAGGCCTAATTAGTCCAATTCGGGCAGAAGAAAGATTTTCAACATGTCCAGATAGCGGTCACCAGTAACTGTTACAGCATTGCCTCCAGCATCCTCCAAGAAATATAGCCCAATCATGCCGCCGTCTCAAATGCCGCACCATCTTTGGTGTAGTGGTCTTTGGTGTATCAGCTGAGGGTTTTTAGTGCCCAAAAAGCGACTATTCTGTTTATTTACAAAGCCAGCTAAGTCGAAGTGTGCTTCGTCGCTCATAATGACTTTTTGCCAAAAAGAGTGGTCGTCAATACCGACCTGTATAAATCTAGCACTCCAGTCCCGCCGCCGTTCATGGTCATTTGCCTACAGCTGTTGTATCAATTGAATTTAATATGGATAAAATGGAAAATCTTTTTTTGAGAATTTTTAACAAACATGATGGAGATATTCTCAATTCTTATGCACAGCATAGGTGAGAGGTACCCGGACATTTAGCAATACTCTGCCTCACTGCATCAATCTTTTCAGGTGTACGTTGGCTTAATTGTCACCCATTCTTCGCTTTATCTTCCAGTGTATGCATATTTTCAAAATTATTCACTACACGCTGAATGGTTGACTTGCTTGGCATATGATGAACAGTAAAATAGTTACGTAATTTTCTCCACGTATTCACAATCAAACAATTATTTATATAAAATGTTTTAATAATTTTAACATGTTATTGCAGCATTAAATGCTTTATAATAAATTGAAATTGACCACTCTGTGCGACTGTCAAATATGCCAACAGACAAATGTCATCCAAACCAACATGACGGCCAAACAAAATTGGTTTGGAATATAAAAAGCACCCTGTATTATACCGTGCATCTAATAGATGACACAAACGTCAAATTTCCCTTTTTTTGCGCGTCTGAACGTGTAGTATATACAAAAGCACTCACGCACTTTGCGCGTGAAGGGGTTTGTGCAAGTTCGCCGCAAACAAAATTTGAGTGCTTGACGATCAGTCTAATCATACTGAAATCGATTGAATGAACGTCTGCATAAATAATTAATTGCAATGCACACGCAATTTGGTCGAACAAAAAGGAATTTCATAATGTTTTTGATCGCGTGATGGTTTGTGCAGTTTTTATTGGTAAATTTTCTACGTTTTCACATTTATATATTGTATATATATATATTTTGATTATTTGAATTCGTTTATTTACTTATAGTAAACATTTAATATTTTATTAAATATTTAATTGAATATTAATTTTAAAAATTAATATTTCCTATATTATTCCCTTTTTATTTATAAATTTATATGCAAACAAATTTATTTATAAGTTTTATATGCAAACGACTAATTTTTGATAATTTTTTTAAAAATTTAATAAAATTTATCACAAATAAAATAAATACGACTGTATGAATATGCAGCCGTACAGTAAATATGGAAACTGTCAAATGCATAAATAAATGACGCGCAAATGATGAGTTCGCAACGAGCCGAATTTCTCCTTCTAGAGTCTTGCCACCAGGAAAATTTTGTGTGCCTACGCGCAAACATCGTGCACTTACACGAACAATGTAATATACCAGCGAACTTTTCATAGAGTTAATCGGATAATTTGTGTGTGCAATATCTTAAAAAAGAAGAGTAAGAAAAGAAACCTTTAAGAAATACAAACTAAATGGAAGGGTATTTCTAAGTAAGAGTTTGTGGACAATTTGATCAATTTAATATTTAAAATATGTGCGCTACTCTATTAAAAAATAAAAACTACGCAATAAAATATATTTTTCATATGAATTAGCGACATACTCGTAAGTGTACTGAAGTTAGTATTGTTTGCAAATGTTTTGCACAATATACGGTAGAACAATTTCTCAGTTAAACTTTAACAACAAGATCAGACTAGAATAGTAAATCGGACGACTGTTCTTCCCTCCAAAATACGACTCAACCTAGTTTGATTATTTTTTATACCTAACATAATTGCGAAAAATTAAATTTATAAATATTTGTAATCCAGATTAGCATGAAAATTCTTCCTGAATTACTTCCTGAATTATATTTAAAATTATTATTTCTATAGAAAATTTTATTTAATCTTTTGGTCAAAAATATAGAAAATTGTAAAAAAGTTTTTATTTTTGCAAAATCTATTTTGTGTAAAGTTTGAAAACTAAACAAAAAAAAACCAAACGGTGGAGAAAAAAATCAAGTAAGGAAAATTGTAATTTTTAATGTCCATAAAGTTTGTTGAATAATATTTTTGAGGTTTGTCTAGCCCAAAAAAGGGAAATTCGAATATAAAAATGAAAATATGGTAAAATTTTAGTGAAATCATTTCAAACTTTTAACTTTTCAACATTCATGGTAAAAACCACACACACAAAAAAAAAGGAAAACGAGAGAAACACGAAAATATACAAATAGAAATTTTTAAAAGTGCTTTCTCCCCGTTGTCATTTTTTACCCCAATTTTTTTTTCTTCAAATAACTCTCAGTGATAATGAAATTTTGGTAGAAGAACGTTCAACTAAAACGGAACACATTACAATTCTATAAGTGGAATGGGGTTGAAGTTTGGGTACTTGCGAAAACTAAACAAACACTTTTGGTTCGACATCAGCAACCAACCGCAAGGATGGATATTTAAAAATGCCACCGTTCGCTAGGGGATGATTCATAAAATTTTTATTGCTTTTAGCTTCGAGGTCGTAAACAAGGTGAAAAGTTTGCAACGCTCAATTAAAAGTAAGTACAAATATTGAATGGATAATTATGCCAACAAAAATTACTACAAATTAAGATATTTTGTAGCTAAAAGCACCGCGTTTATTTCGTGACTTTAAGTTGTTATGAATTAACGTCTGCATGGATGGATGAATGGATGGACAAAAAGGTGTGTGCTATAGAATGAAAAAAGGATTAGGTGAAAATATATTGTACTCTCCCTCTAAACATTCCCCTTTAAATTTTATTATCCAATTTTAAAAAATTTATATATATTAAATTTTATTCATTATTTAAGTACAGTTTTGATCTAATTGTAGTTTATTTTGAGTTGATTTTGAATTTATTTCAGCAGTTCTATTAGTTTTTAGTCGTAATTCGGTTAAAAAAGTATCGTAATCGATTAGAAGTTGCGAAAACTTCAATCATTAAAACTTATTGCAGGAAAAAACGTCTTTTTGACGTAAAAAAATAGAAGATAAAATGAATACTTACTCAAACAAAAGTCAAAAAGGATATTTAGACAAAGTGTAATCGTCAGACGGTTATAACAATTGGAACGACGAAAATATTATAGAAAAACGAAAACGTAGACCAGACTATAGAATTATAGAATCTTAGAAGCATAAAGACAGAAAAATAAATTGAAGAAAAAATAATATCATGCCTTAATTAGCTTTTAAGTTCCTTTTCGTATCAGATAAGTGCTGAGTGTGTGGATTAAGCACCCCCTAAAGTCAAATCCACTTAAATATCTGTCCGTATGTACGAGTACGAGTAAAGCATTCAAATCGTACAGACCAGACACTTGGCCATACTTCCATTAACAATTGTGAATCGTTTTCCGTTAACAATGCGAAAATAAAGGATTCAGCATTCTTCCATTGCCGTTCAATTTCTACTCTCTTTAACCGGAGTACTATTCAGCAGCTAGTCAATTTGTTTTTCTTCTGTCTTATTATTTGGAATTTTTTCTCTCAACCGAAATTTCTCCTTTAATTGGATGTCGAATTTTCACAATGTCCTTTTGCGAGTACACTCAGAAAATACACCATACATCAACTAGAACCAAGTGATAGAATTTACTATGAACAAACAAAATGGATAATGGATTAATAAGAGAAATTTATCTATACCAATCGGCATTTGAGTGTAGATTTATAAAACAAAGTTAATAAATGTTTGCTCAATTATCATTTGTTAATATAAATTGGAAATTTTTTTCTGTTTATTGCCATAGAATGGAGGAAAGAAAATCTTAAAATTTGTTGGGAACTTTCACTAATTAAATTTTTTTTTTAAAGATTTATTATTTGTTATTCCAAAAAAAAAAAATTATGAATCCATGGAATTTTCTTTATTTTTATTAGGTTATAATATAAGTTTTGTTAGTAATTGCTATATTGTTAGTATTGACAAAAAAAGTAAAAATTATGTATTTAGGCATGGTTAAAAGCTGTCGATGCGAAATAATAGAGATTCCGCTAAATTATGAAAAAATAAGTCTTTCGCCTTTTGATGATTGGTAGAGTGAATGTTTTGAGTGAGACAAAATCCTTAATGTATTATAATAGATCTTACGAAAATAGGTCAAGAAGCGAGTGAAAAAAATTGCCTGTTAAAAAATTGGAACATTGCCTTTTTAATTGGTTGCCAACTCTATGGTATACCATCATTCGAAAGATTATATCTGAATTATCATTTGTAGAAATTTTTGCTACAAAAGTTTTAAAGTATCGAGAAATAAAGAGCACTACCGCCATAGTATATCCGCTGTTTGGTTATAGATGGCGTGAGTGAGCGTATTAAGCGACCATGGATACACCATACTTTTTTTTATGAGTTTGACATCTGTCAAAATTAATCAGTGCATATTATCAGCAATTTCGTATAACAACAACCATTTTTCCTTTGGTAATCATGTCTAATTTTATGTCAGAAAAAGAGCATATGTGGAAAGCTTTACTTTTCTGCTTCAATTTGAAGAAATCGGCTGCCGAATCGCATCGAATTGTTATGGAGGCCTATGGTGACAGTGCTTTATCGGAACACTGATTGGTTCAAAGACGGCAATTTTGACTTGTGGGACAAGGATCGTGGAAATCGGTCTAGAAAGGTTGGGACCATCAATTGCAGGCTCTTTTGGACGAAAACGATACCCAGTTACTCAACCAGCCATTTCGAAGCGTCTGCGTGCCATGGGAAAGATTGAAAAGATCGAAAAATTTGTGCCGTAGGAATTGAACGATAGGCATATGGAGCGACGCCAAAACACATGCGAAATCTTGCCCGCCAAACAAAAAAGAAAGTCGTTCCTGCATTGAATTGTAACAGGTGATGAAAAGTGGATATATTTCAAGAATCCTAAACGCAAGAAATAGTGGGTTGATCCCCGCCAACCATCAACATCTTCCCCAAGACCAAATCGCTTCGGACGGAAGACAATGCTGTGCGTTTGGTGGGATCAGCAGGATTGCACCGTGCTCTGCGTGAAAAAAGGACGGATTATCAACAAAGACATGACAAGCTGATTTTCCTCTACGACAACACACCATCGCACACGTCAAAAATGGTCCGCAACTGGAGACACTCAACTGGGAGGTGCTACCCCATCCCGCTTATTCACTAGACCTGGCCCCTTCCGACTAACACCTGTTTTCGTCGATGGGCCACGCGCTCACTGAGCACGAAGACGTTCGAAAATGGCTTGATGAGTGATTTGCCTCGAAAGAGAAGAATTTTTTTTGGCGTGGTATCCACAAATTGCCCGAGCAATGAGCAAATACTTTGAATAAATTTGTTTTTGCTTTCTATGAAAAAGACGTGTGTTTTTTTTTAATTAAAAAACAGCGGATTTAAGCTTATACATCTGGTAAACATTTTTATAAAAGATGACAGGATAAACCAACAGGTTTTTACCAAAGATTTATTGGTGTTGAAATTGACGGGACAGGAATAGTATCCTGTAATATCAGTTGCTGCCACAAAATCAAACCATTGACTCCACTAAGTAATGGAACTACAATGAACCAAGAGGCGATTCCTGTCGACTTTTGTAGGAAAATTCAACAGTGAGGATGTGGTATTCTTCAACGACAACGTCAGACCACATGCTTTTTTACAAGAATTGTAATTTGGATGGGGTTTGTTTGTATGGAAATAATGTCTCTGAAACAAAAACAAGAGGCTATTTTATAATATGTTTTGTGTACGTTTGCAGTACGCGCTTCCTTACAAAAACTAACCGACAGCAGTTAATTGGAGAACAAATTGACCGATTGGTAAATTTTATGGAGTTTTATTTAATTTTCATGGAAGTTGAAATGAGAACTTGAGTCTAGGAGCTCCGCAATAGAAGAAGTTTTATTGAAAAAGAAAATATGGATTAAGTGATATTAATTTAAAATCTGGGAATTTTTTTATAAACCATAAAAATGGCTTCAAGTATGTAGTTTGTTATCGAAGAGGAAGTTATGGGTAAGTGAGATAAGCCGAATTCGCCCCAGAATATTATTTGGTTAATAGGCTGGATATCGCACCTTCAGATTGTGATCTGTTCAGACCCTTTCAGAACACACTACAATAAGAGAGGTATTTTCTAAATAAAAACATTTAATCAGTTTCAAAAATAATAAAAATAAAAAAGGCAAAAATTATATTACAATAAAACTTTACAATAATTTCTTCGTTTTACTATTTAATAGTATTTAAAGAAATTATGTCTGATATCTAAACTTAAAATCGCTAATTTTAACACTATAAAAATAGTCCTTTTTCAGTCGTAAGCCTATAAAATCGATCATTTCGTACTCTGATTAATATCCGAATTTCATATTTTGTGTGGATAAAGTTTTTGTGTAATTATCTAGATTTAAACATTACATATAACTACATACATATTTATATGCTTCCGCAATACTTACTTATTATAAGTTTCATTTAGAATGATTAAGTTAAATTGAGTTTAATTAAAATGGAATTCCGGAAGTGTATTCGTTTAGTTAAAAGTCGCATATTACATTATTTTATGCTGATTCATTTACGTGTGATTCTTGTGAAGACAAGCAAAAAAAAACCAAAATAAATAACTAAAAACATTCAACATTTAATCGGCTAGAACATATGGCAATAGGGAAAAGGAGAACGAAGTAGACTATTTAACATAAATACTTTGGAACAGCACATGTTTCAATTCTCATACTCGTAATTTCCCCTAAATCCCCAATTTGGTATTTCCTTATTTGTAGTGTGTTTCTTCAAAATTGAAAATCATATTACGGACGGCGTGAATAAATTTGGATGGCACGTGGGCCAGACTTGCACATCAAATAAGTACCATTGCCATACGTCATACATTTGGGACTACGGTATTGCTTCGAGGTATTTTTCATAATTTTAGACATTCACTTATAATGGCTTGGTTTCCAACTTTTGCCTCCTTTAAGACTTGATGTGTCTGTACTGTTGCTATCATCATCATAGTCCTTCATGCTCATCATCTTCATCATCGTCATTGTCATTATTTTATTTCCTGTTGGAATTTGGCTTGTTTCATACACTTTTTGATAAAAATACCACACATCATGTATATCAACTGATATACCATATACGAGTATGTACGGTCCCCAATGCGATAGAGCACACTTATCTGGAAAATTGAAAATGTCGAATTGTGTCCATGAAGAGTACAAATCAGTTCAGTCAGTTAAGCTTTGGCGCAAATAACATTTCTATTCTGGCAACTGATCTCTAATCCCCAATGCTATGTCGTCACCATACCCTTGAGAATATGAACACGTCACTGTATTTTGTCTTAATAAAAGATGACTGTTAGTAGTGCATATTTATTCAATGAATTTTTGTAAGGAGAATTACCAAAATTATTAAGCTGTTCCGGATCATGTTCCTGTTTTGTTTCCGGAAATTATCCTGAAAACGGAGACGATTCGGTTTAGTTCTTGTGTTCCGGATTTCTTACTATACAAGCATGCCATTTAGTTAGGTATCTATATTGGCATGTGTTTACACTATTCATGAACATTCTCATCGGGAAGGATACTTTATAACAGAAAAGTTCAACTAATGTTGATGAGACAAATCAAATATAGCTGCAAGTATATTCATATCAACAAGAATACCGACTAAATTTTAGACTGAATTAACTTGATTGTCACGTACATAGCTCAATTTTATGGGTCAAATAACGTACACATGATTGAAGGCAAAGTATTCACCTTCATCTGTCATCGGAGGATTTTCGGTTTTACTATTCATTTAGGTGTATATAGATCCAGTAAGACCTATAAGAAAATCAAATTTTATTTACTATTTAACATAATATTTCGAAAGATGTTTTCTCCATTTATTTCGATCTGCTTCAAAATTTACGTTTTCAATCAATATGAAATCGTAAAAGTTCGCTTATAAAATTTATTAAAATTATTGAAATATCCTCTATAGATTTTGAATTCATCTTCTTGGATTGAGTTATAAGTAAATATTTTAGAATGTTTAATAATTCAATCGGAAAGAAAACTATAAGGAAGTATTCTAGTACCTATGCTATACAGTCGATCTTTCTCAGATATGGTAAATGCAAGTATTGCAACTTTTTTAAATAACACTGCATTATTAGCAATGAATTTGAATATAAACAAAGATACTTGATAAAATATACTATTGGACAAATACCAGTATTATCTACCATACTATTTTGAATTTTACATAGAAATTATCTGAAAATTCACTAGTTGTTAGAGTAAATTACGAAAAAATAGCAAAATACTTACGAATAAATTTAGATGCTATATTAAGATGCAAGGAGCATATTGAGAAAAGAAGTTGAACTATAACTAATAACTCAAAATATAATTTTGAATCGTATTTAAGATCTCAAATTTGATTTATCCTATGGTCCTGATGGTGTTCCTTCTATTTTTATTAAATCATGGTTTACTTTCTCCTCCAGGAATTATTTTTAAAAAAATATACTAGAGTGATAAATTTCCTAAAGTTTGGGAATAGTCCTTCATAATAGTCATTTTTGAAAAAGGTCCTAATCGGAATGCTTTTATGTCTTTCAGATCCATAACTACCAAACTCCTTATATTTACATCTAATATACGAGTATCTTATAATTTTTTTTTAAAAGTTAGCAAACTCATTGCATCTATACTGACGTTAGTAAGGCATTTGAAAAAATTGCTCACTCGATTATTTTGTTTACACTAAAGAAAATGGGATTTTCTCCAATTCTTATTGATTGGTTTAGTTCATACTTATCTGATAAGAGATATAACGTGTCTTTTCGCACGTGTTTATCAAGAGATTTTGAAGCACTTACTATTGTTTCACAGAATAGCCATCTTTGCCCATTACTTTTTATTCTTGCCATTAATGATATTGTTAAAGTAATTAAGAACTTATTTCTTATTTTTTTATTCTTAAAGTAATTAAGAACTTATTTGTTCTTTTATTTTTAAAAGTATTACTCCTTACACAGATCGGCTTTATTTGCTTCGAATGCCTACAGTGGAGAAACGGCGTAAAGTTGCTTGTTTATTTTATATTCACCAATTTTTTAACTCGAAAATTCACTGTCAGGAAATTACAAGTAGGGTCTCGTTTAATTATAACTTAAGAAGATTGTCTCATCTACACGTTAATACTTCTACGTCTAATTATACTCTTTGTAGCTATAAGGAATTCGACTTTACTACTGTTAAAAGAACTTTGAGGAAAATTTTGTTTTCTCTTCCTAACCAGTAGCTTGTTTTTTCTTACATGTTTAGGGGTACTTTGTTTAACGTTCTATGAATTTTACTAATTCATTAGGTCTTCAATTAAATATTGTCCAGTCTGATCCAATACCCTTTGTCATCTTTCTGGCAGTAGCATGATTCCACGCTCATGAAATTTTTGTTCTTTGCTGGCAAAAAACTGATCCAAGTGATTTTTGACCTCCTCATTTGAATTAAACGTTTTACCGTCTAAATCTTTTTATAGAGACCGGAACAAATGATCATTGGAAGGTGCTAGTTCTGGAGAGTATGGTGGGTATATTCCACCAAACAGAAAACATAACCCTTTTTTTGATGAATATTGGATTTCGAAGTGCTTTGAGCCTGTTAATCTTTTCTACTCCAGGATATTTTGCGCTTAACATTATTGTAGACAACCCATTTCTCGCCCTCAGTGATGGTACGCTTCAAAAATAGATCATTTTATTGGCGTTTGAGAAGCAAATCACAAACGTCAACAGGCACAATTTTTTTTCCGTAAGAAGATGAGGAACCCATATGTCGAGCTTTGAGAATAAACCTAGCCATTTCAAATGATCATAAACGATCGAATTCGATAAATTTAATCTCTCAGCGATCTAACGAGTTGTTATTCGCCAGTTTGCATTAATTAAAAAAGTAAAATATGCCGTTTTTCACTTTCCATATTTAAAGGGCTATCAACCAAAAACTATTAGCAGAATCAATCGAATTTTTTCTTAAGCAAGCCTTGCTATGTCAGCTATCAAAATACATACACATATGATTATGCGGCTTAAGTGGGAAGTTGGTTGTTAAAACATACAATTAAGTCATCTATTGGGAAACAACGGAATTACTTGCCGGACAATCCAATACTTGCATGTCTTGCATATTTCAGCTGAAATCTAGTCATATACCATAGATCCATGAATATTTTTCTACACTTGCTAGGATTGCTTCCCAGCATTTGTTGGAATATTCCTTAACATTTATAGTTGTTTGGTTCGAGTTGCAGCTTAAAGTCTAAAAAAAAATTGATATTTTGTCTGAATTTTCAGATAGGACTCGAAACAAATAACTCATAATAAAATTAATATAGAATAATTAGACTCTGATTAACAGGGGCAACAGCATGTAGAATAATTACCAGCTTTTCAAGACTTTTGCATATCTTTAGAAAATAATATTAGAAACATACTCATTACTCTCACTTATGCTGACAAATTCAGCCATTTTGAATGTTCAGTTAATTTTTTACAGCTGCTTTCCTTGCTCGTGTTGTGGCTCGTCTTCACTTTTTGCCCATTCCAAAAAAATGGATCAAAGAATCTGTTTCAAAAACAAGAAAAAATCACAGGGGAGCTGATCTGGGGAATACGCTGGCTGCGGTATTATCAGTCTGTTGTTTTTGGTCAAAAATTCGCGCACCGTTATCATGGTGCAAAAGCCAATTTTTGTTCTTCCACACATCCGGGCGTTTCGGGCGGATTGCTTCGCGCAACTTGCGCATAACTTGCAGGTAATATTACTTATTGACCGTTCTACCATGTGGTAAGAACTCATGATGCACCACGCCCCTGCAATCGACGAAAACTGTAAGCAAAACCATTACGTTCGACCGAACTTGGCGTTTTTTTCGGTCTTGGCTCGTGCGGCAGCTTCCATTGGGATGATTGAGCTTTGGTTTCCACGTCATAGCCATAAACCCATGATTCGTCACCAGTTATGACCCTATTTAGCACATTTGGATCATTACGGAGAGAGTCCAACAGCTTCTTAGCAATGTTAATGCGATGCTGTTTTTGGTCAAAACTGGGCAAAAATCGAAAACGAACCAAAACACGTGCAAGCAAAGCAGCTGTCAAAAATTAACTGAACATTCAAAATGGCGGAACTTGTTGGCATAAGGGAGAGACATGGGTACCAATATACGTGGGCTACTATATATATTTCTGGCCTAATAATGAAAATGCGAATATTTATCAACGAAAAAGGTTTTATTGTTTTTCAAAATATTCTCCATCAAGATTTATACACTTTTGCATGCGCTCAAACCAATTTTCGAAGCACTTTTTCCACTCCGATTGAGACACCTCCAAAACATGGTTTTTGAATGCTTCAACAGCATCTTCTGGCGACGAAAATTAAAAAGAAGTCATTGGGTGCCAAGTCAGGGCTGTACGGAGGATGACCCATCAATTCGACGTTTTGTCCGGTCAAAAAGGCGCTGGTTTGAGCCGATGTGTGAGAGCTCGCATTGTCATGGTGCACAATGATTCGACTTCTCTTGTTCGTTTTTCGAATTTCTCCGAAGACTTCAGGCAAACAAATGGTGGTGTACCACTCAGAATTGACCGTCCTACGTTGCACAAGCGGAACAGTCGCCACATGACCAGTTTTGCCAAAGAAACAAGCGACCATTTGCTTCGAAGTGCTTCTTCCACGAACAACTTTCGTTGGATTTGACTCGTCTTGGAAGACCCACACGGTCGATTGCTGTTTTGTTTCGGGCTCATACGCATAGATCCATGATTCGTCACCTGTGACGATCTTATAAACGTCTTTTGAAGCACCGCGATCGTATTTTTTCAGCATTTCTTTACACCAATCCACACGAGCCTTTTTTTGAGCGATTGTCAAATTGTGCGGGATCCAACGAGAACAAACCTTTTTTACGGCCAGGTGTTCATGCAATATCGAATGTATGCTGGTGGGAGAAATGCCTAGGCATGCCTCTATCTCACGGTATGTCACATGACGGTCTTGCATTATCAGTTCACGTACGGCATCGATGTTTTCTGGAACAACGGCTGTTTTTGGACGACCTTCACGGAATTCGTCTTTGAGCGAGCGTCGGCCACGATTGAATTCGTTGTACCAGTTTTTCACAGTGCTATAGGATGGTGCTTCATAGCCATACAAAGATTTAAGTTCATCGATGCACTCTTGTCGTGATAATCCACGTCGAAAGTTGTGAAAAATGATCGCACGAAAATGTTCACGAGTTAATTCCATTTTTTTGCCAAATTGATTTTTTCAAGTCACTGTAAACAACACAAATGATAGTCGTACGTCAAAACGTTCTGAGTACGTTTATGCTAAAAAATGTCAAACTTTCCAATGGAAATGTCAGATCGCACCTGGCAACACTTAGTGTTGCCTAGGCCAGAAATATATATAGTAGCCTACGTAACACCATAAAAAATCGAAAATCGAATATACTTAACCTGCGAAAATTCAAAATCCGCGATAATTTTTGAACAGACCTCGTATTTAGCAAATGTCTTGTTTAGATAATATTCTCTTAGAAGAAAAATGAACGAGAATTTTTTTTTAGATATGGCCTGAAAATTATTCCGCTGAATTGATAATAAAATATTTAAGGGATTTTTCTCACCCCTAATGCACGATACTGTACCATGATCATGATGAACCGGTATCATTTTATACTTCTAAATATCAGCAACTGGATATGAAATGTGTACCCGTCTTCCATTCTTAATATTTTTCTGGATTATCGATCCCAAAATTAAAAATGGCGCCTCTTAAGAATCCTTTCAGTGCGCATTTTCCGTTGATGCACTATTATTTTTACTAGATGCTATATAATATTATTAACATTTATAAAATACAGCTGGATCATATTAGTAACTAAATTTCAAAATTATAACATCTCCGATCAATAGCAAGGACTAATACTAAGTGAGCATCATTACCTGTTTTTCTTTTCATATATACTGAGTGCAGAATTATTTTTCCATGCATATATTCTCTCAGAGAATTATTAACTAGATCATAAAAGACATATTACGAAAAGTTTTAATAATTTTAAATTTATATTTTTAATGTTGTTGGGTCGCAAGAGTCCTAGTAGTTTCGAAAAGTTTAAAAGAAGAAATTTTCAATGTGTTCTGTTTTGATATAATTTATTTGATAATTTGACATGCGAAAAGTTTTTCTGTCTTCAAAAAAAAAGTTATGCTCTTAAACTTTAACGACAGTCGAATGCTTTATCTTTTCGATTTGTTGTATTAAGCTTTTCGACGACATGATGGGTGTAAAGATAGAAATCTTAAATTGACATCTCACGCAAAGGGAGGTTAGAGATTATTCAGAGTGATTAAAGATTATTTCAAATGTTTTCTTCGAATTATATTTGATAAGAACCAGATTTTTCTTGAGTTGTTTAAGAGGTAAATATATAAAGAGTATTTGTAAATATAAATAAAATCCAGAGCAGCCCATATTATTGCGTAGAAGCTATTAATACAAAATGAATACTCAAATTAATTAATTATTTAAGTGGTATTATAAATAATTTTTTTGAAGAAAAAAACCCGCCTTCTTTATCTAATAATCGAATTACAAAATACCGAGAATATTAATAATAATGTATTTTAATTGGCTGGAATTTTTACTTATTTTGAATATCAATTACCAATTTAATTTATATTCAAAACAATCAACCTTTTAGCTTTTTAAGTTCTGGATATGAAAGAAAAAAGCAATATTTATTTTTATACGCTATTGGTGGCAATATTCTAATTAAAATTAGAATTATTGCTACCTGCTTGTAAACCGGATAAAAAATTTTAAACGAAATATATATTTCTCGAATAACAGGGTATTTACTGTATCAAAAAAGTTTCGAATAAGAAGAGATTTAAAAAACATATGATTTTATTACAAAGAAAATTTCCGTTCTACTTGTTCATCCTTGTAGTTTTCACTAAAACGATACAATTCAAAAGAAAAAAACGTTTGGGGGATGCTGTTGCAAATGCAGCTTACATAAGATAAATTTACTCATAGATGTTAAAAGTGATCTATTTTGCCACCACCTGGAAACAATTCAATTTTGAATGAGTGTCAGTGAGAAAAGTGCCTGGCAGTTTTAGTTTTTATGTCTTTTATTAAATAATACCACAACAAGACTGTAGTCCTTTAGATTTCTGAGTGCTTTGTATTTATATGCATCCATGCGGGTATCCCTTCAAAGAATTGAAGCTAAGTTTCTTTTAAAATTTAATGTATTTAAGTATCTCAAAGAGTCCTTGGATTGCTTTTACCTTTTAAATGATAGCAAAGAAATTGAATGACGTTTACAGTAAGCAGCTTATGTTGCAAAAACACTTTATTGTCAATCCTTTGTATTAAATGCATTTTTATTAACTTATATACTAACAGTGATACTTTTATCAAAAACATATAATATCGCTTGTGTAGAGATTTTAAATATATTTATGTACATTGCTTTTATATATGTGAGTATAATAGGATGGTAAACTTTGAAGAGTTTAAGAAGTTTTCAAATAGCAGTTAATATTTTGCCACTGGTAAGCTCTTAAAAATTATAAATATTCTAGAGTGGCGGTGACTGTATTTTAGTTTAATTAATTACAGTGTTAAATATATTTATTAGAATTCACGTCAGAATACATTAAGGATATCCGGTTAAAAGTTGCCTAGTTCAACTGCAATTTGAGTTTCATGCCATAAATTTTCCAAGGCATAAATAAACAGTGAAAATTCATAGCCACAGGCGTATCAGGACAAAGTTGTTTATTACGTGTATGTGTGAATATATGCTAAAACTTCCCTTGGCAAAGACTCAAAATTACAATCACAAGATATATGCGTCTTAGCAGAAACTTTACTAATTTTATTTTATTAAAATAATTAAAAATCTTCCAACACAATTTTGCTGAGTGTCAACAAGGCAAAGACTTTTGCAATCTAAACTTTCGGCATTTCTCTATTCGACTAAATAATACTTAATATAAAGTTTTCAGCATAAATAGGAAACAGCTGTTCTATAGATTTATAATTAAATAAAAATTAAATTAATCGGCAATGTTTTTTTAATATTTTAGAAAACGATTTCTTTCTATTTTTTTTTTTTTTTTTTTTATAAAAAGTTAAACAAGTTGTCTATAATATACATTATTTCTGTTAAAAATAAAATTTGATTAAAACAAATATATTCATATATATATATATATACATAAAGTTTAAAAGGATTGCTTATAAATAAATGCATTTCAGCACTATTTATATTCAGAGTTTTTTCTTGACTATCAATTAGAATATTAAACATGTAAAATTCAATAGTACAAAGTAACTACTGTAAACAGTAATCGAATTTATGTGTGTGGGTAGAGGTATATGGATTAAATTTTTTTTGTGTGGAAAAGGTATACAAAAGAGCTTTAAGCATTTTAAATATAAAGAGAGAAATTGCTTTTTACACTCAGTTTTAAATAGATTGACGACTGGAATATTGGTGCTCCGGGTGATGATTATTATTGATTGAAAAAATTCAGACGATTCTATTCGAAATCGAAATAGTTGAAAATGACAATAATATAAATAGTTGAAAATATGCAAAAATTGCATAAAGAAACTTTGCTGAAATGGAAAATGGTCAAAAAGCAGCATTAAAACTCTATCCCAAGGCGATAAAACTGGAATTTTCGATTGGGACCAATGTCGAATGGCCAACTAAACTCGATTTATGTTCTAGTTTAGCGCAGCAAAAATGTAAATTTTGTGGTTTCTATCCTTGCTACCATTGCTTAGTGTTCATGATCTAGTATGGGGTATTCGCTGGTGACTATTTTCCAATAGTAATGAATGTCGAATCTTTAAAACAGGACGCCATTCAGTGGTCAATGTGCAATGAAGAAAATTCCGTGCTCACTTCCTATCAATTTTTTGAAGTTCGCTCTGTGCAATACCTACCACCTACACAATGCGAATGCATGCCAAATCCACATGCAATTCAATATTTACAGCTAAGAGTTTATGGGAATTTCGGTAATCTCAATAAAAACCAAATAAATTGGCTTACCTATTCCGAATGCAAAAACCATTTGAATATCGCACTCTGTAGCTGCTAACTTATTTTGTTGTTTTGTCAGTGTGCACGAAAAAATTTGATCAGCCCTCGTACGAGTAGATTTAGCTTTGAAAATAATTTTACCATCAAAAAAAAAATTCCCCTATCATATTTTATTATTTCTAACAAAAAAAAAAAAAAAACAACTTGCTAAAATATTGGAAAAGTAAAGTGTTATCCTTAATTAAGCTCCAAGTTTACATAGTAGTTATGAATTTAATTTTATTTTGGATTTTTTTTTTTTTAAGTAACCTTTAATATAAATTCTTTATTTGCAAATATATTCAATAATATGAGAAAAAAATCTCCATAAAAATAAACCTTTTTAGTATTCACAACCACAACTATTAAAATTTGTAGCACGAACAGCAAAAAATTCCTTTCCAAATACTCAACTCCACTTAATTTGAGGTAATGTCGAAAGTGAAAGAATTAATTCCACGAAAATATTTTCACGCGATTTAGGGGTTGCTGGAATTAATTTATAACAGAAAATAATTTAAAACTGAAAACTACTAAATAGGTTTTGTAAAAAAACAAAAAAATCCATTAAAAATTGACCTGAACTTTGATTGTCCTTAACCCATATACGTTAGTGAATTTGAGTGTCCATGAAATAATTTCTATTCGTTTTAAATTTTAATCAATATCTAAAATCATAAATATATTATAACAATCAGATTAATGGTTTTATCGTGAATCAATGAAGTTAGAGTAAACTTAACCAAACAAAAGTTAGAATATTCTAAAAAAATCTCAGGACCACTAATTTTTTTTATCTCCAATTTGGGCAGGATAATAGAAAAAAGTTCTCTTCCAATCGGATTTTGATAAAAGGATAGATGGGAATGTTAATTTTAGTTCTAGGAAAGAGGTAAAGAATTGTTTTCTTAACGCAAATATTATTATTCAGTTGTAAGTGCATCGTTTCAATATAAAATCCTTTATTTGATTAAAATTATAACTATTAATATTGATAATTTTAATACAAAAATCAAATATTGAATTGTGTTTCGAGTAAAATTTAAGGATTAAGAATTAGTCTTACTTATGTAAGTATATTACGTATAGTTTTTATAGTTTTTATTTATATACTCGTAAATAAATAAGGAATTTGAATAACCTTAAACTGAATAAACTTGATAAATATTCGAAATGAAAATGTTGAAGTGAATTATTTATGCTCGAATTAATATAGGGAACATATTGATTTGTTTACAGAAATAGGAAATATTTACCTAATTCGTTTCACTGAGCAATCATTCAGTTTCAATAATCTGAAGTATATTTCAACTATAATTTAGAAATCTTCTATTACATACTTAAAGATAGAATTTTGTCCATACGCCTGTACATGCATTCGTTTGGTTAAATCTCTTCCAAAATGGTTCAATACAAGACGATGTTATCCTTTGAACTTTTGATTTGAACATTTGAGTATTCCGTTAATAAAAATAACTTCTGTTTACTTCAAAGAATATCAAAAAGGAGTTTATTTTATTATAGAAATTTTTATAATACAGCTTAGAAATAAACAAGATTTAATAATAATAGAAATTTTGTTCTTGAATGGAATACAAAAATTATTTCATATTCAGAATTAATTGGCGAAAAAGTTAGATTGCGAATGGACAATCGTCTCTTGAATTCGAAATTTATTTAATTAATAAAATTCCATCAATCAGAATTATTTTATTTCTATTATCCTTGATTCCTTTTGTAACATGTTTGACTATTAGTAAACGAAGAGACTTTTTCTTTATCAATATTCCTGACTTATAATAACTTATAAAATCTACTTTCTAAAGGGTTTTCGAATAAGAGTGATTTGATTTCTTTTTAAAAAAAATACACTAATTGTTAAGGAAGTTCAAATTATTTAATGTAAAGTATAATTGATACAATTAAATTATGCGTCATTCAAATGGCCTCCACGACTACTTTTGCAGGAATGAATTCGATGAACCCAATTTTGGAATACGTTTTCCACTACCAAGTAGTATGGCATGAATAGCACGCTCAATATTGTCTTCTAAAGCTTGAAGAGAGACTGGTTTATTGCTAAAGACCAATGACTTCAAATAACCCCACAAGAAATAGTCTAATAGTGTTAAATCACAACTTCTTGGAGGCCATTCAATGTCACAATTTCTTGAAATAATCAAATCTCCAAACATTTCTCGCAATAATTCGGTTATTGCGCGTGCTGTGTGGCACGTAGCCCCGTCTTGTTGGAACCAGATGCTGTCAAAATCAACTTCTTCCAATTTCGGCCATAAAAAGTTGGTTATCATCGATCTATACCGCTGTCTATTGACAGTAACGGTGTTACCAGCTTCATTTCGAAAGCAGTACGGACCGATGATTCCACCAGACCAAAAACCACATCAAACTGTCAATTTAGGTGAATGTAATGGGTGTTCATGAATAATTTGTGGATTTGCTGCGCACCAGAATCGACAGTTTTGTTTATTTACCGCACTACTCAGATGAAACTGTGCCTCATCGGAGAAGAAGATTTTCTTAAAGAAATCGTTATCGTTTTCAAGTTGTTCCAAGACAAAATCAACAAATTCACGTCGTTTACGGTTGTCCAATGGCTTCAGTTCTTGAGTGATAACATATTTATAGGGATGCAAGTCCAAATCCTTTCTCAAAATCCACCAGATTGTAGTTTGAGACAGTCCCAATTCTTGAGAACGTCTTGGAATCGACAAATTGGGGTTTTCAGGAACACTTGTCTGAACGGCAGCAATATTTTCATTACTTCGAGTCTTATTGGTACTTGAACATTATGTAAAGAAAATGTACGCTCGAAATTTTTAACAATTCGATGAATAGCGAGCACAGTTGGACGATTATTTCGACCATAAAATTGCAAAAGCGCACGAAAAGTTGCAATTGGAGAACGATTATTTTGATAATAAAATTGAAAATTTGTAAACGTTGTTCTTGCGTATATCTCTCCATGATGAAATTGTAAACATTACTGAATACAATGAAAAAAAAAGACAGATCATGACATATTACAAATGGCCGAAACGTCATCATATCACTCTTATTGGACAACCCTATATTAATGATCGGTTCAAGTAATTATCAATCGTATTAGCAACACTTTTAGTCCAAAGAAATATGTTTATTAAGCAGGACCTTCTATCGGAATAATCTTTCAAGTAATATCAACTATTTTTTGAAATGGAACTATTAAATAAAATTAAATTATTCATTATTTTAATAGAAATTAAATCAAATTCAAGAAAATAAAAAGAATTTCTATTAGAAAATGATAAGATGTAAATTTGGTTTTTACGCATCAATGATATAAGTAAGTAACTACCCGATATCTTAAAATTGTTCCAATTTAATTTCAATAAAATTGCTAATATTATGAATTTCATATTAAATTGGAGGAAAAAAAAATATTTTCCATTTTAATATGAAACAATTCTGAAAATGGAGGTTAAAAGATATTTTCGAAAAATATTAAATGAGAATTTATGATTTTTCGATGTTCTTTTCTGAACGAAAAATATTATAATTAAAATTTATTGAAAAACTAAACAAATTTCAAAATGTATTATAATATTTTATTATTGTAATTCGATTTCATTTAATTTTTATAATAAAATATTTTAAATTTTTATATTCAGTTCAGCCAATTTTCAGTTTGGTTTTGTTCTTGCTCATACAACATGAGATGATATAGCGTAAGGATTCCGGATCATCCCTTTCTCATAGAGTAAAAGTTATGGTTTTATAGAAATCGATTTACATTTATGTACGTGTATGCCTCCCTAGCGATATGGCATAACGTGCACGCATCACGTACACCTTATAATATGAATTTTCATTTTTTCAGGTCAAATATTTGTATTTGAACGTAAATTGATATCGAGGAAATGTCCAATTTGTGCAACGTGACTTGAAATTGTGTAGCAACATCATATGTAAACTCTTGGTGGTCATATTGATGCCAAAGTCGTTACCACTTTTATGATATCATGTGACGAAGGCTGTAATATGATTAGAAAAATTGATATCTGCTGTAAACGTTGAGAATGTACGATAATGTTGAGTGAATTTTGTCAATGTCGACCACCAAACTACCAATTCACCCAGAAAGTATTGACGAGTTTCACCACACATTCCAACAATTCAATCCTATCCAATTCAGTCTCATCATCCCCTATGACACTAGTGCCTTGCGTAGCAAAACTGTTTAACATTGCGACCTTCTTTCACGTCATGCTCATCCTATAATTCGTTCACTAATGCAACTTCATTGAATCATCGTGCACGTTTCTATGTTCTGACATCCATTTTCATACAAATGTAATTAAATAATATTTTTGCACAGTTAATATATTAAATTGACATTTTATCCTTGCAGTTTATTGCATAAATTCATATGTTTAATATGATTTCAATGGATTAGTTAAGGAAAAAAAATTAATAATATTAAAGATATACGAGAATTTTTAAGTTTTCTGAAACCACAAATATTTTCTATGAACATTAGAAATTATTCCAATTAGAAAATTACCCGTTCAAAAATCTACAAAAGTAAACAAATACAGATGGGGACTCTAAAAAAATCAGTTTTCCACTGATAAATAGGTTTGGTACGAGCCCTTACCTTTCATTTGAAACTAGGTCAGGCTGGCGAGACGAAATTTTTTAGCTCCACTTTTTCAGTCTCCCTATTAGAAAATTGTCAGTTCAAAAATACCAAAATAAACAAATAGAAATATTAAAATGACTTGTCTAAATAATTCCATTAAAATGAAATAAATAAAAAGAAATTGTAAATTTTTATGAAATATTTCAATAATGCGAATGAGCGAAGAATTCGTGTACTAGGAAGGGATGCAATACCAAAATTTCAATTTATTTCTTATAGTTTCAGTAGTTTATTAATAATAACAAATTTATTCAAAAGCTTCTGGATAGCACATTTTGGATAATTGTTTTCTCTTATAACACAAATTTAGAAAAGGTTTTTTATTTATTAATTAATTATTTTATGTCTGTTGAATGCTATTCTGCATCCAATTAGTTTAGACATTTTCCTAAAATCTTATCCTTTTTTTTAGTAAAAATAAATTTCAGTCTCCTTTGATTAATTACTTTTTAACACATTTTAAATAAGGTATTCTGAAATAGATAAAAATAGAGTGCCACTTTCTAATAAGAGTATAATATCGTAATTTTGATAAAGAAAAATATAGAAATAATACCTTAACTTAGAAAATTATTTATGAATAAATATATTTTTAGCAATTGTTTTTTTACTTTTGAAAAAATAATTGCAAATTTTGCTGACGCATATATTCAATATGACTGATGAATGAGTTTCTATTTAGTTACATTGAAGATCGTTTTAAGTACAAAATTAATTATAAAATGTACAAACTAAAAACTTTTAATATAAAATTGTACGAAAACTTACCGCTTTTGGAAATGTATTCAAAAGTAAATGTTCGAATATGAAAATGAATAAATTTTAAGTTAAGCCAAAACATTTCCAATAAGTTCTTTTTTTTTTTTTTTGTTTCTTCATTAAGAAATTGCGAATTTTCCAACATCTGGTAAAATGTTAGCTGAAGTTATCTTTTTTCGGAAGTATTCTTCGAACGGGGAAAAACTTTACCGATTTATGATGCTCTTTATTGTGAACGAAATGCTGGTATGAATGCGTCATTTCGGAATGGATATTGTAGTGGAATGGGTGGCTTCGCTAAGTGCTAAAGCAGAACGACTCAGGTGTGTTTTAGCGAATGTGGTAATTGAACTTTTGCTAATTGCAATGAATTTGGTTTTGTCGTGAGAGCAAGCTTCCATCCCGTACTCTGGTCTGCTGATACTAAGTAATTATAAGGATCTGTGTGGAAATCTCCGAAAAATTGAATGCCTAAGCTTTCGATGCTTCTGCCTATTCTCACAGTATGAGCACCAGTGACAGTCTCCATTGACTACCGTTCGCTGTTCCTTTTTATAATGTCGATGAGTATTAAAATCAAAATAAAAATATTATTGAAATTGGAAAGTTTCCATATGGTTTTCAGGATACATTTACCTTAGTAGACTTTTCGTATGTGCCCTACTGAAATCTTCTTCGATTTATACCTCTACAAGACAATAGGAAGACGAGTCGTTAGAAAATTCGTTTCTAGAAATTATTACCGTTAAATATTATTAACTGTTATTATAAAAGCAAAGCTGGGAATATTTTCCATACTTCTGTCATGATTAAGCTATAATTTAACATAAAATCAAGCAAATCAGAAAAGTAGAAATTTTTATAGTCAAACTTTCTTTAAATTTCAGATATCATAATTTAAAATTAAATTAAGTTTTAATGCTTAAAAAATATTCTATTATATTTACAATATATTTTCTAATCCGTCTAATTTGGCATAGTGCGAAAAGTTTAAGGGAAGATGGAAATCAATTGAAAATTAAAGAAAAACTTTACGTACAAAAATTTCTTTCTATGCATTTCTGAGATATGACAATATAATCAGTTATGACGCTAAGGAAAAGAAGAAAAACTGGTTACATAAACAGTATTTACAACAACAATTTAGATTAAGATATTCTGTATGGTAAAGGTGTACAGTTAATGGTAAAAAGGACACTCTAAGTATGTCGCATTACAGGAAAGCGTCCATATATCGAGGTGTCTTTTTGCAAGCGCGTGCAATTAAGTATTTCCCGTTTCGGATAGAAAATCAAATAAGAAATAAACTGCAATAAATATTAATTCCTAAGGGAGCACGTCTATGCAAATACCGTGGCATGAGCTCCATCGGGCTTCAGTTGAGAACTGCCAGGAGACAACTCCATTCACGGGATCCATTCATTTTGTATAAACGATTCCCACATACTGGCTGTTACTCGTGCCGGATATGAGAGGTTCCCACATCGAATCAAGCCACTGTTGCCATTCCATTAACTTTTATAGTAACCGTATTGGTGTATGCCATTATGGCAATGGCAATGGTTGAAATAGTTGTGTCTGCGCTAGTACCAGTATTTTGTACGGAGTTTCGTTTCTACTAAAGATGGAAACGATGCTTTTGTACTGTCTGCGGAAATCGTTACCGTGCATTGTATGCTTTCCATCGGCAAGGAAAATTTAAATAGTGTTTGACAAGAGGAAATTTATATATTATGCAAAGAATGTTCAGCACCTTCTTCGTAGCTCTCAAAGAAATGGAATTTTCACTCTTTTTCCTATTTCATAAATAAGTATTCAAAAAAACCACACGTTTATAATGTCTGATCTTTACCGATTTTTATTCACTTTTTCAAATATTTTCTTTTTCCAGTGAAACTTTTTCTGTCGGTTCTATTTCCGATTCTCGTACTAGTAAATGTTACCAATAAATTTGATCGAATTTCTTTAAGACCTAGAATATTTCGTATAAATCTTTCAAATAATAATGCGAAATATGATTTTTTGATAGAAATTTTTTCATTGAATCTTGAACTAATAATTGCTAGTGGTAATCTGTAAGGCAGATAAATTAAAATTTGTTTAAATAACTTACTTAAATATTTTAGAAAATTTAATTATCTTCATTGTCAAATGACGGTAGAAAAAGTATCTGAATTTTTAATGATATAGTAGCCAATCTAAGGACACTCTCCAAAGCGAAAGCTCACTTATAACCTTAAGGACAATAACTCAATTTATTTCTCATAAGCCTAAGGTAAATAAACTTATCTTTCCTGGAGGATTATTATTTTATCGGCTTCTCGGTAACACTGCTTTAGATATAATCGACAGTATAAAGATGATGTTATGCCAAGTGTCTTCTTATCTTTGGAAATAAATAATAATCACATGGGCTTAGATCAGGTAAAAAGGGGGCCTAAAAAAGCACAGATATTTCATTTTCCGACAAAAATGGATTCATGGAAATAGCCGTATAACACGTTCGATCTGATAAGAGCAATATTCGATTTGATAAGAGCTCTCTTCATAAACTTTTTAAGGACATTTTTCTTTACAAAAAAGTTGATTGACAGATTGGCTTGGATGTCTTTAATGTTGGAGATTCCCTCAGCAGGGTTCGTTTTCTACAGCTTCCTGGTCTTTCAAAAATTTCTCATACCACTGGAAAATGTCTGCTCTTGATAGGGAATGTTCTCCATAGATTCGTGGTAATGTTCCCTAAATTAATTTTTTTTAACCCACGACACTCATAGGGCTGCGTAGTAAACAGACGAGGTTGAAGCTTGTAGTCTACAAGTAGAAGCGACTTAGTATCTACTGTTAGGAGGTTAGTTAACCTAGTTAGATCGGTCTTAGTGATGCCAATAAAACTTAGTGAAAAAACATCGGACACAAAATTTCCATTGAAACCACATGTCGTCCAGCAGCAATTGATCAGTTTCACGGAAGCAAAAATTCTGAAGAATATCTCCATATTGCGCACCTGTCAATATACAGGGTCTAAAACTTTGTTCACTTTACGAGGATATACATTTTTGTGTGAGTAAAGGCTCCTCCTTATGGCTCTACTTTATGATAGATTTAAAAGCCAGATCGCTTTCTTTAATGGAGTAAAGCAAGATCGTTCTCCTTAATAATAGTATTATTCCTGTTTTTAATAATCTGGGTCACATAATAGGTTTTGTATACACCTGTAATTGCAAAAATGTTCGTTGACGTTAGTTTAAAAGTATCTTGACTTTAGTTAATAATCTACCAGGAGTAGATCATAGATAGCGTGATTGACCGTATTAAGCTACCATGGGCAACCCATACTTTTTTTTATCAGTTTGACATCTGTCAACATTAATCAGTGCACATTGTCAGCAATTTAGTACAACACCATACATTTTTCCTTTGGTAATCATGTCTAGTTTTGTGTCAGAAAAAGAGCATATGCGGAAAGCTCTGCTTTTCTGAGTCAATATGAAGAAATCGGCTGCCGAATTGCATCGAATGCTTATGGAGACCTATGGTGACCGTGTTTTATCGGAAACACCATGCCGAGATTGGTTTCATTCCTTCCAAGACGGTAATTTTGACTTGTGAGACAAGAAGCGTGAAAATCGGCCTGAGGACCATCAATTGCAGGCTCTTTTTGACGAAGGTGATACCCAATCGCAAAAAATGCTCGCGGAGCAATTGGGTGTTACTCAACCAGCCATTTTGAAGCGTCTGCGTGCCATGAGAAAGATTGAAAAGATCGGAAAATGGGTGCCGCATGAATTGAACGATATGCAGATGGAGTGACGCCAAAACACATGCGAAATCTTGTTCGCCAGGCAAAAAAGAAAGTCGTTCCTGCATCGAATTGCGACAGGTGATGAAAAGTGGATATATTTCAAGAATCTTAAACACAAGAAATAGTGGGTTGATCCCCGCCAACCATCAACATCTTCCCCAAGAAATTGCTTCGGACGGAAAAGGATGCTGTGCGTTTGGTGGCATATGCAGGGTATCGTCTACTATGAGATGTTGAAACCTGATGAAACTATCAATGTCCACCGTTACCACCAAACAACTGATCAAATTGCACCGTGCTCTGCGTGAAAAAAGGACGGATTATCAACAAAACATGACAAGCTGATCTTCCTCCACGACAACGCACCATCGCACACGTCAAATATGGTCCGCAACTAGAGACACTCAACTGAAAGGTGCTACTCAACCCCGCTTATTCACCAAAACTGGTCCCTTCCGACTACCAGAATTTTTTTGGCATGGTATCCACAAATTGTCCGAGAGATGGGTAAGTATTTTAAATAAATTTGTTTTTGCTTTCTATAAAAAAACATGTGTTTTATCATTTAAAAAACAGCGGATTTAAGCTTATACACATTTATAAGGGCTTAATAATCATAAAATTTCGTTTTACAGTTAAATAAATATTATTTTTATATGATGGCTAAATATACCATATAAAAAAAATAATATTTATTTCTGTTATTTAATTGTCCTGTAAAATTATTTCAAATTATATCTGGAAATTCTTCAGTATAAGGGAAATATTTTTAAATACGAGCTTAAAGATTTCTTATGTTCACTTTATCGTTGGACTAATTTTATGCAAAAAAAAATTATATTTCTATATCAGAATACGACCAATCCTGATAACATGGTTTATTTAGTCTACTTTAGCAATAGGCGTGTAACTTGACTCCTCTTGAATAATCTATCCAAATAAAGCCACAAATCATAGAAATTATCGATTTGAGTTGTATAGATACTCTTGAAAGGTTGGCGTCATTTTGGTAGATGTTTATGGTTTGAACATTCTACAGATTCAGGTTTCTTAAATTTGTCGAGCTTTTGATGTTCTCATGAATATAACTACCATATGGCCCGATAGTAATTTGAAAAGCAATAGTTCATCTATAAGCGGAAGTGGACTATAAGAAAACAAGAATACCGGCTGACGAAATCATTCAGAAGCTTCGTAAGGCACACTAAGATCCTTACCGTAAGGTATGCATATATGTTGGCCAACAGGAAAGCGTTTGACTTACCGAACAGAGATGTGTCTGCACTGACTGTACGATACAGTATCCTTTGTTAAATTAAGACTAATTTTCTATACCGTAACTTTAGTCCGAGTTTGTGTTGATACTGGTGTTGAATCCGGGCATGAGAACTCTGCAAATAGACGTATCATGATAAAGTACTCGTATAACTAATGCCATCGGCAAGATATAACTGCAGGTTTCCAATTTTCATAAATATGTGTCTAAATGTTACCTGAGTACTGCAAAGGAGCCCAAATGCGACTGAATGTACATTAAGTTAGTCATTTCTGTACATACACGTACTCGTATAGTGTAAATAGAAAATTTCTGTTGAACGATACAGTAATCGGAAAACACAACTATTTCTACTGTAGTTAAAACTTCCACCATAGGCTATAGCTTATAGATAGATTTTAAACTAGGATTGCCGGCAAAGATATGGATACGGGTAAAGATATTATGGCAGGAGTCCTTTTACATTTACACAAGCTCTACGTTCAACTATGTTTAACTATACTTTCAGGTGAATTAATGTCTACACTGTTGTATCGACTGTTCTCTCTGTTTCGCCATACACGTCAAGTGAAACCCTCTTAAGTTTGAGAACACTCTTGCTGATTATCTTCTACTATTTGGAGCAGAAAATTTGAACAGGTCACTTGGGTAAAATTTTCGTGTGCAAATCTAACTCTACAAGGGAAAATAATTCGAGCTTTGAGTTTCTGTTCAAATTTAATACGTTATATCCTGTACATCGGAGTTGATTCGACTGCGAGTATACTAGAGACGTACACATATAGGATGAGTTCATGGTCCTTACGAATTCCTCCCAATAAAGGTGTATATATATCTCTTTAAAATTTTACAATTATTTTGAATTTGACTTGCCAATTCAACCGTGACTGCGTTATCATAAAACAAAATTTCAATTCAATTTTATTTGATTTCACTTGATTCACCAGCAATCTGGTTTTTGTACCATCTATTATAGTAAAAACAAACATAAAAATACACAAGAATTATTTATGATAAAATTTTAAATGTATCAAATCTCTTTCTATCATAAACTTGATTTTCACAGAAATTCTATACTTTTTTCCATACGTGTAGACATTCAAGGCTCTAAAGGTAGAAAAAAAATATATTTAAATTAATATAAAATTTTGTAAGGTAAAAAATTGAATGATAAAAGTGAATTCATTATCCTTTTTTTAAAAAAAAAAAATAACGTAGGCACTTTATACAAGGACATGTACCTACACTTTTATATAATAACAAGTGATGGAATGGCATTGAACATGGAATGATGTATTTTTTAAGTAATTTTCAGCATTTCAATCAAATTCAATTGAAATTTATCTGAAAAAATATAATATATTATGTTATCAGTAATTCTGATTTTCTTAAGAAGAGTACAAAAAAAAATTGTGCCAAAAATAAATACACATTTTATCCGTTCGTAGGAAAATATTGATTCATACAGAAGCTGCTCATGTACAGAAAGAGCACAGATTGACAATAATTTGATTGGCATTAATTTGAATTTGATTAACATTTTTATGCACAAAGCCATGATTGATTTTGATAGAATAACATCTGGGCTACTGTCTGATCCATAAATTTACCATAAAACGAGTATGAATAGAGACATCAATAAAATTCTAATTTTGACATATTTTTTCAATAAGTATCTTCATCATATGTACATGAATTTAATAGATTTTTTTTTAACAAAACAAAAAACAAAAAATAATAATAATAACAGGAGAAAATATGAAAAATTCATAAAAAATTAATTCATATAATATTTAGTTACTTGGTATCAATTTGGGTGTTTCTAATATAATTTTAATATAACGAAAGTTTCGATAAAGTATACGGGAGTGGTCCGAAAAGTTCTGGACCTAAGAATTAATTTTCTGTTAAGTTGTCACATCTGCCATATAGTCACTTAATTTATTTATGTTTAGCAAGCAGCCGTTCTCAGATGCTTTGTGAAAGACGGTTTTAAAATCAACAGAACTTAACTGAAATTTGGTAAGAGTTAACAAAAAGGCTGGTCGTTTATTTTAAACTATGGAAAAATAGTTTAAAATAAATGACCATCCCAAAGAAGATATACTGAGAATGGTGACAAATCCTGAAATAATTTTACGGTCACTGTTAAAAATCGGGAGAATTAAAATACTTAAAATTGTAGGCATTGTAATATCAAAAAAAAATTTGTATACAAAAATTCTGGACATATGTTATCTGGGCTCATATTTCAAAAGTGTTCTAGTTTAAAAAATTTTAAATATATCTTCCCAAAAACAAAAAAAAATCTACCTCTTGGTTATATTATAGTTGCTGTAAGTGCAATCGCAGTGTGTTAATAATCTACTTAGAACGTCGCTGCAATAATTGTATTGATTTAAATTGATAATAGAAATATTGGGTTGTCCGGAAAGTAATTTCGTTTTTTTTAAAATAAAAATAAAAGACGATTTGCTTATAGTGAATGAATATTTTATTCAATTAAATATTGTCCAGTCAAATCCAATAACCTTTGCCATATTTCTGGCAGTACCATGATCTCACGCTCATAAAATTTTTGTTCTTTGCTTCCTCATTTCAATTAATTTTTGACCTCCTCATTTGAATTAACCTTTTTACCAGCTAAAATTTTTTGTAGAGACCGGAAGGCGAAGACTGTTCGATCGGTCGGAAAGGTGATGGCCACCGTTTTCTGGGATTCACAAGGTGTGATCCACATCGATTACCTCGAGAAGGGTAAAAAAATCACGGGGCGCTACTATGCTGACTTATTGGGCCAATTTGACGTCGAATTGAAGAAAAAGCGGCCCCGCTTTGCGAAGAAAAAAGTGCTGTTCCACCACGACAACGCGCCGGCTCACACCTCCGCCGTCGCCATGGCCAAATTGGTCGAATTGCGCTACGAATTGCTGCCACATCCACCGTACTCTCCAGACTTTTTGTTTCCAAACCTGAAAAAATCACTCGCCGGGAATAGATTTGGGTCGAATGAGGAGGTCATCGTCGCCACGGAGGCCTATTTTGCTTCCCTTGAGAAAATGTATTTTTTGGACGGGTTAAAAAAGTTAGAGCATCGCTGGGCCAAGTGTATCGAGCTTGAAGGAGATTATGTAGAAAAATAAATTGCCACCTTTCCAAAATTTTCATTTTTCTTTTGTAGGCTAAGTTGAATGACCCTCGTAAGGTGCTAGGTCTGCAGAGTATGGTGGATATGGCACTATATCCCATCAAAGCTCTAAAGCTTTTCTCGAGTGTTCAAACTTGTATGCGATTTCGCATTATCCTGTTAGAATATTATACATTTTCTATTGACCAATTCTGGCCTTTTTTCTTTTAGTGAATCATTCAATTTGTCCAACTGATGACAGTACACTTCAGAATTGATCGTTGTGCTACTCGGTAGAAGCTCAAAATAAACGATTCCTTTGAAATCCCTCCAAACAGATAGCTTTCGAAGTGCTTTGAGCCATTTCATCTATTCTACTCCAGGATCTTTTGCACTTAACATTGTTGTAGACAACCCATTTCTCGTCTCCAGTGACGCAACTTCTCAAATGCCAAGAAAATTATCCGCTTCAAAAATGGATAATTTTCTTGGCAATTGAGAAGTAAATCACAAACGTCAATGCGACGACACAAATTTTTTTCCGTAAGGAGATGAGGAACCCATATTTCGAGCTTTGAGATTGAACGTACCCGTTTCAAATGATCATGAATGATCGAATTCGATAAATTTAAACTCTCAGCGATCTCAAGAGTGGTTATTTGTCGGTTTGCATCAATTAATGCCTTTATTGTGTCTTCATCAGCAAACGAAATTACTTTCCGAACAACCCAGTAATTTAAAAATCATTATAATTTCTTATTGTCAGGCCGCGAATTATTGAACAGCCTTCAATTTAGTTTGGTCTATTTTTAGAATCTTCATATGAAAAAAAATATGATACTTTTTTGCAGTTTCTTCTCTATTTGATATTTGAAGTATCTTAGTTGCTATTTTAGAAAGACTCTACACCAAATAATATCTCAAACCTTATGGCATTTTGTAAGGGCTTCAAATAAGTTTACGTACACAGAGTATGGTTAAGCCATTTGCCAAAAATCACAATAATTTCGAATCTTGGAATTTTCATGAGTTGGATTTTTTGATCGCTAATTATCATTAAAGTTGCCGCTAAGGCTAATCCTTGAAGTGAAAGCGAACTTATTTGAGAGTGCAATCAGCAAAATTGATTTTTCAATGACTCTGCGAAAAGTCAATGAAGGAAAAGATATCGTTTATGGCATAGATTGGTGTACAATCATACGCACCCACTATAGGTAGTTCATATATAATCTTGCATAAATAACACCGAATGAGAAAATTCAGTGTAAAATAAGCTGAGCAAAATTTCATTTCTGAAAACTTATAAGGAAAGCAATAAAATTTACATAAAAGTCAATGAGTTGCGAAACAAAGAATGAATGGATTAAATTTGCCAGCGATAAAAGGAAATTAAGCAAACGTAATCACTTCAAGTTTTAAATCGGCTTCAGTAAATTTAAAGTACAAACCTAGGCAACAAGACGCAGGTAGAGGGATAGTATAATACAAGAATATAGGAATGTAGGGATATAGGTCGGGCTTTCTATAACAACCATTAATGAAAGGGTAAAAAGTTACGCGCGAGAGTTTATACAGCTTCAAGGACTTTCGAATTTTCTATGTATTTTAGGGTGTCTAACGCAGACAACTTAGCCATTTTTATATTCGAAATCGTACCTGTACCATTGTTGCGAATTTTTTGACATACAACTTGAAAAGGGATTTTCTGATAATACCGAACATATCGCCTATAAAAGGTCCTTAAGCATTTCATAGTTCAGCATACAATATCAGTTATAAACATTTTATTCCAAAGGAGATTAAATTTTATCGAAACCACTAAATAAAATTGTATGAATTGTTTACGGTTTAGTTTCACCAACTCCAAAATAGCTCATTCTTATGTGATTTTTTCGAAGAGCTTTTGTGGAAATCCTTGAAAAGTACAATCCCATTTTATCTGTGTATCTATACTGTTTATCCCTACCCGACGCTCATTTATATGTATTTTAATCATTTCTTATCAGAATTATTCAATAATATATTTTTTGGGATTAAATATTTATTGCAAGATTGCTAATTATAAATACCCAAGTCCTTCCACTTACATAACTATTCTCTCTCTCCATTGTCACCCTTAATTGCAAATATGATATTCGCAATATTTAAAAATAGTTTTTTTTTTAAATTTTTCCTTTGATTGTAATCTTTATAAGGCGTGACATAAATTTAATGGGACTGTTTTTTTTTTTCAAACAATTTTATTTTATTTTTATATTGTGTATCAATGTTATCCCCGTTGTTGCTGGAAAAGAACCTTCGGCTTTTTGATTACACTCCTTTAGATGTTATCAACGATACAAAGATGATGTCCTTTCAAGTGGTTTTTGATCTTAGAGAATAGAAAGAGAGTTGCACGAATATTGATCAGGTAAAAAGGCGGACAGAGTACCACAGGGGTTTTATTTTCTGTCAAAAAGTTGTCAATGGAGATGGCCGTATGACAGGAGAATTCACCTTACAAGAGCCGACCTCAGCATCAGTTTGCTTTATGCATTCTTTTAAAGTACGAGGTCTGTTCAAAAAGTGTCGCGAATTATGTAGGTACTCATATCTCTCACTTATGCCGGCAAGTTCGGCCATTTTGAATGTTCAGTTAATTTTTGACAGCTGCTTTGCTTGCACGTGTTTTGGCTCGTCTTCAATTTTTGCCCATTCCTCAAAATTGATCAAAGAATCTGTATCAAATTTTGTGTGAAAAACAATATTAATTGCGTGGACCCATTCCGAATGTTGACTGTGGCATATGGTGAAGCTACCTTGTACCGAAGCAACGTTTATCGGTAGTACAAAAAGGTCTCAGAAGGCCGAGAAGATGTGAACGACGAAAAGTTCGGTCGAATGTGAAGCTTTTGTTTACATGTTTCTTCGATTGCATGGGCGTGGTGCATCATGAGCTCTTGCTAAAGGGTAGAACGGTCAATAAGAAATATTACCTGCAAGTTATGCGGAAATTGCGAGAAGCAATCCGCCACAAAAAATTGCGCGAAACAATCCGCCGGAATTGTGGAAAAACAAAAATTATATTTTGCCATTTTTGCTCGTTGCTTGTGCGCGAATTTTTGGCCAAACATAACACACTAATAATGCTACAGTCACCGTATTCCTCAGATATGGCCCCCTGTGACTTTTACTTATTCCCGAAACTGAAGAGCCCCATGAAAGGACGACGCTACGCTTCGATTGAGGAGATAAAGACGGCATCGAAGGAGGAGCTGAACAAGATCACAAAAAATAATTTTTGAAGTGCTTCGAGGATTGGAAAAAACGTTGGCACAAGTGTGTAATATCTAGTGGGGATTACTTTGAAGGGGACAAAATAGATATTCATGAATAAATAAATAATTTTTGAGAAAACACAAAATTCGCGATAACAGACTTCGTACAGAGCTTTTTTGAACAGACCTCGTACAATATTACATCCCCAACTGATATTGATTGTGTAAAATAAACTTCGGTTGTTTAATTAACGTGCGAAGCGTTCATTTTTACCTGAATGGGCAATAGTTTTTGAACCGTAATGCAACTGATAGAATTCTATTGATAGAGGATACAGGATGAATTTCGAAACGCATGAATATATGCAAACTATCCGGATAACATATTGTTTATGAATAGATTAATAGAATTATCTATACTCCTTATAGTTACGCATCTATATTCATAGTCGACTTTTGTATTCAACTATAAATTATTTATAGATTTTTGTTTTTATTTTCTTCTAATTAACAAATTTCACAAACTCGGACTTTCAGTAATTAGAGTTGCTATTGAAAAGTTCAATACCCAACCCCACAGTTGGGTATATGTTGGGAGTACCTTGGGTTTAATATTTCCTCATTCACATAGGCCCTCAGGTACCCTTATTGCTAAATAGGTGTATTACCATAACACATAATTTTCAACCTGTTCGTTCTGGGCATCTACACGTATAACTCTATGAAATCATTTTTTTCCGATTGATTCACAATGAACTCATCCAGCCTAACCATATATGAATTTATAATTAATTCTAGATTTAAAAGCATCTGGATTTGAAATATTTTGTTAGCTCAAATTGCATTCGTATATGACCGCGATATTAATAAATAAATATTAAATTCAATATGCACTCGAATGATTTGAATAAATTTGAGCTTCGTAGTTGTTTGTATCCACATTTGATTATTACATAAATTATTTAACATTTAGCTAAATATCCTTTTTCTACTCAAATATTTATTTGAATAAAACATTGAGTGAATATCTACTTATTTGCATAGAATAGTGGAAAGAAAAGTAAAACCAATAAAAAGTCATGTTGAGGTGGACACTGAAAATCTTTACTGTTTGAAGTATCCACCAAATATTTTTGATCATGCTGGTATGTGTTATGGAAAATTCAACATGCAATAACAGTCCTAGGACACTTTTCTAAACGTAACCGCACTAAATAATAATAATAATAAAAATATATAAAAAATAGTCCTGATGTGCTCTGAACTTTCAACTAAGAAATTTTATTGTGTTTCTTTCTTATATGGCTTAAGGAGAATAAACCCTTAAAACTAACGAAATGTTCAAATACGAAATTTGATGAAAATATATAAAATTTTTTGACTATGTAATCTTAAAGAAAGACCCAACGACGTGACTATTTCCATGACTCAGCGGACGGTAAAATTTGTTGATCCTTTTTCGTTTTCGTCTTATATCGTAACGTACAAAAAATAGGCAGATGATTTTAAACAAATTGATATCGTTGATTTTCTCATCCCTCCATTACTAAATGGCACCGGATTAGAATCGAATTTGAACAAAAACCAGGGATCGGCTAGCACCCTTATACTGTAGGCAACGAAATAATGAGACTTCCGACAGTCGAAAAATAACAATGGAATATATTCGCATAAAACACAAATTGTGCCATTTAAATTTATTTTGGCCTTTTCGGTTATTTTATTGCTTCCTTAATGGGCTGCATTGATTCTGATTGATTCTGCTTGCCATTCTGTTGGTAGAAATTATATTCGAATGATTAAAGCACGCTGGCTAATATGCACGGTTGTACATCGTTCCGTCAACAGGAACCACATCATTAATGGTGTTCGTGCCGAAAATCCTTTTACAGCGAGTATTTGCTCTATAAATTAGGAGCTTGCAAATGGGCACAGTCATTTTTGGAATATTCGAATATTCTGTTCCATACAAAAGGCAAGTGGGGCTAAGATTATTATTGAATTGAAATTGAGCTTTCGTCAAATTTTCTTCATTATTTCGATTTGATTTCATTTCAATCCTGAATCTTACGAATGTCAATGAAAATTTATACATGTTGTTTTCCTTCAAATATAATCTCCTGTTGTCTAAGTCACTAGTAAAATGGCATTGTATATTAATAATAGAATTGCAGTCTTTTATAAATATTTACAGTGCTAAGTGTTTTAAGGATTTTTTTTTTAATAATTCAAAAAAATAATTATCCAATTAGTTTTTGTGATATCATTTTGAAGAATATTATAAATATTGAACTTTGATATATAAAAACACGTCTTCAACTTAATTACTCGTATTAATTCGATCAGAAAAATATTGCGAAAATTCAACCACCAAAACTTTCCGTAAGTACACAGATAGTCGTTTCTGTAAGAAATTCTATTAGTTTTAAATTAATAAGAAATTGCAAAAACAGAAAGAAAAATAGTTGATCACATTATGGGGTATCCGGCAGAGACATGCCGCTAACGTTGAATGTTTTTATTCAATTTCCCTAGCTATATTTGAAAATGGGGAAAAATACGAAAATAATAAGAAATTTTCAACCATTGTTTTTATTAATTTAATTCGGAATGCGACGCAATTTCAAACGGAAAATGTTTTCATGGGAAATTTTTCACTTTCATCCCTCGAGTATTTCTATTTCTTATGTAAAAATTTCCTTATTTCGTTCGTTTAAACATTAGAAAAATTCTCCCGATTCGAAAGGAAACGGAAAGAGAAAATGTATACGGGAGATAAATTGAGTTTTTCCCATTGTTTACCGGCAACAATGGACGCCAAAGGAACTCCCCACTTGGACGAAATCCGCCCAAAAGAAAACTGAATGCAGGCCAAAACAATGGGCAGATGATTAGTTGAAAGAAGGCGGTCGAAAATAAATGGTCTAGAAATTGTGAAATATGGTATAATTAGAATAATAAAAAATGTCAAGTAGAGTGTGAAAAAGTTTGCAATAATTTCGCAATCAATTACATTATCAAAAACATCAGCCAAGCATGAAAAATAAAAGTGTTTTTGATGATGGCTATTAAATGGTAATTAAGTAAATTGATTCTTATGCCTGCTGCTTATTCATCTCTTTAAGACGTGTTCATAAGAAAAAGATTATAATACAAGAAATGTTATAAGCAAATTCTGCATTGAGTGGGCAAAAAATTTCAATTTCAATTTTTTATTCATATACTAAATTCGAACTTAACTTACCATCTCCTTGCTGCACAAATGATAGTCAATTAAATTTGAAGAGTGATTCTTTCGTCCCTCATTCATAATTTCATAATCAAAGTTTTCTAAATAATTGAAAACCAATAAAATAATATTCTTTTCGGTATATTAAGAGTGAAAATAATACCAATTGATAAGCGATAATTTTTTCTTCAATTCATATTCACTGACATATATATATAAATATATATAAATAAATGTAAGAGAAATTTTTAATAAATAAATTGCCAAACAGAAAATTGTCCCATCGCACTCTAAGATCCTTTTCTTTGGTATGATTTTGAATGTACTCATCTATGGAAATATACTCGTAATAGCAGAATAATTCGCCAATAAAATATTGATTCGTTAGAAAAGAGCGTGCTAAATAATTACCCATTATTTGGCCCTCTGATACTAGTATATAAGACAACGGACGTTTCGTCCATAAACATTATCCGCTAGTCCCTCCTAGACGTGTGGTACAAGTTTCAACGAGTCTATGGGGAACATTTCTTATCAAGAGCACAAGTTTTGTCGGTAACATAGGGTTTTCCAATAAGAGCGATAAGATTTCTAAGTGACGTTTCGGCCATTTGTAATATAGTATGTCATGATCTGTCATTTTTTTTCCATTGTATTCAGTAATGTTTACAATTTCATCGTGGAGAGTTATACATTAGAACAACTTTTACAAATTATTCAATTTTTTTATCAAAATAATCATTCTCCAATTGCAACTTTTCGTGCGCTTTTGCAATTTTATGGTCGAAATAATTGTCCAACTGTGCTCGCTATTCATCGAATTGTTAAAAATTTCGAGCGTACATTTTCTTTACATAATGTCCAAGTGCCAATAAGATAAAGAACCGCTTGAAGTAATGAAAATATTGGTGCCGTTCAGGCAAGTGTTGCTGAAGACCGGAATTTGTCGATTCCAAGACGTTCTCAAGAATTGGGACTGTCTCAAACCACAACCTGGCGGATTTTGAGAAAGGATTTGGGCTTGCATCCATATAAAATTGTTATCACTTAAGAACTGAAGCCATTGGACCACCGTAAATGTTGTGAATTTGCTGATTATGTCTTGGAAAAAACTTGAAAACGATTACGATTTTTTTAAGAAAATCATCTTCTCCGATAAGATCAAAACTGGCGATTCTGTTGCGAAGAAAATCCACAAATTATTCATGAAGACCCATTACATTCACCTAAATTGACAGTTTGGTGTGGTGTTTTGGTCTGGTGGAATCATCGGTCCGTACTTCTTTCGAAATGAAGCTGGTAACACCGTTACTGTCAATGGAGAGCGGAATAGATCGATGATAACCAACTTTTTATGGCCGAGATTGGAAGAAGTTGATCTTGACAACATCTGGTTCCAACAAGACGGGGCTACGTGCCACACAGCATGTGCAACAACCGAATTATTGCGAGAAAAGTTTGGAGATTCGATTATTTCAAGAAATTGTGGCATTGAATGGCCTCCAAGAAGTTGTGATTTAACACCATTAGACTTTTTCTTGTGGGGTTATTTGAAGTCATTGGTCTTTAGCAATAAACCAGATTATCTTCAAGCTTTAGAAGTCAATATTGAACGTGCTATTCATAACATATGACTTGATTTAGTAGAAAAAGTGCTCGAAAATTGGGTTCATCGAATTCGGTCCTGCAAAAGAAGTCGTGGTGGCCATTTGAATGACATTTTATTCAGAACTTAATTGTATCGATTGTACTTCACATTAAATAAGAAACATTTGAATTTTCTTAACAATTACTGTATTTAAAAAGAAAAAAGAAATCATATCACTCTTATTCGGAAACCCTTTATAAAGCATTCTTGGGAGCTCGAAAAATCGGTGGATGACGAACCCCGATCAAAGAGGCCTTCAACTTTGAAAACTAATAAAAATGTGGAACGAGTAAGACCGTCAATTTAAAGAACCAAAACAGAACATTTTAGACCCTTGGATATTCTATCACGACAATGCCCTCTGTTAAAAGGACATCTGTAATAAAAAGGATTTCGGTTGTTCCCCAGCTCTAATATTTACCTGATCTAAGATCATGTGTTAATTTTTTCTGTTTCTAAATATCAAAAAACACTTGAAAATACATCATATTTATACCGTCGATAACTTTCCAAGGAATATAACCGAGAATTAAAGCCTTCCAGCACTGCTATGAGGAGTAGAAAAAAACGATGAAGGAGATGACATTGTTTTAAAAGAAAATAAACCTAAAATATTGCAGCATAAATTTAGTCTCGTTACGTATCTGACACTCCTTATACTACATATTTAATTATAATTGAAATAAATTTTTCCACAAGGAAATAACGAAAATACAAACGAAAAAATACTGAATATAACAAAAAATAATAGTTAGAAATGAAAAAAAAACACCTTTCAATTATCCGTTTATTTTTTAAAACGTAAAAAAAATTGAAAGTTTTACAATACCGGGCCTTTTTCCGTTTGAGATCAGGTGGAATAATTTCGAATTGATTTCTCATCGATAAATATAATCGAAGACCTTTTTCATGATTAATTATTATCATTTTTAAAGTTGAAAATTCCTCATGGTTTCAATAATTTTCTGTAGAATTTATTTCCTTTTGATTAGTATTCAATGTATTGGAAGTTTTTATAAAAACAGCACCAATCGATTAAAGTGCCTACGTCAATGTGGAGAGAAAACACCAAAAACCGGTGACGATTAGTAAGTAAATAATTTTATCATAAATAAAATGTAAATTTCCTATTTTTATGATTGATGTTGAAGATGATTTGTCCATTTAAATAATCTAGTTCAATAAAAATATTTAATTAGATTATTACGATGTTAAAAAAATTATTTTCTCAGTTCATATTTTGTTGATTAATATTTGTCTTTCGAGGACTTTTAGGGAAATCATAAAAGAAAACTATTAGATTGGATCAGCAAATATGCATACTATCCAGAACTATTGAATTTATGTACGAGAAAACTTTTGATTATTAAAAGTTTTCTCCATAATTAAAGTAGATTTCCTGTTCAATTAAAACAGTCCTCGACAAACTTTAAACAATTTCCTCAAACTACTATAGGGTCGGTCAGAGTTAGCATCGTCAAAATTAAAACAAATTAAAAAAAAAAAACAAATAGTTTATATTATCATGTTTTTTCGGTTTTTATAATTTCCGTCTAATCTATCGCTGAGACTTGATAACATATTGACTTATATGAGAGCTACGTTAAATTAAAATAGATAAATTATGCCCAATAATTGGCTAAGCTAAAATCTATATTTGAAAAGTTATGAAAATTTAGTTGATATTTTCAAAAAGCTATACAAGCTTATTGTGTTCAAATTGAGTTTGGATAGAAAAGTGAGTACAGAAAAAAGGGGAATAATAATGACAAGGCATTGGAATAGTTTGATATTGTTAAAAATCGATTTGTTATAGAAACGGAATAAATTATGATGTTATCTAAATGCTAACAAATTACATTGGAATCGGTCCCAAATGTACAATCTCGGCTTCAAGCAGTTACATAAGTTAAGTTAGTAGAAAAACTTAAGCAAAACACGAGGAGCCTAATGTACCGATAGTACGAGTATATACTCTAAAGAGTGAGGAATTTTGAAGACAGTATACTCGTACGTGCAGGCATTGGTAAAGGGGAATTAGGATACAAGATTCGAGATTCAAAGACTAAAATGGCAAGTTAGTTTGTAGTTGCTTTTCATGAACTGATGCCAGATGCCCAGATAGTTGTTGGTTTTTTCATGGGATGAACCTGCTTGAAAAATAGTACGGCAATCATAAATCAGATATGCTATGAGGGGCTCACAAAATCAGGACATTTTGCAGAGCTTATGTCTGTATTTTGCACTCTAAATTTGGGCACAATATCGGGAGAACGACTTCTGCGTGATTGTTCGCATGTGTCCGCACATATTTGCACATACATAAATTTCACACTTGAAATCAGAAAATTTGTCTAAGTTTTTTCATCGTCATTCCTTTTCTGAAATCCATTCTTCTATATTTATTTCCACGAATCTGAACATACTTACTTCTATACGTACATATATATAAGCCGCTGTCATACACATTTATATCTAAACGTCTCTACACTTACGGCTTTGCTACAATGTATAGACAAAATATACACTCGTAGGCGTAAATGCATACCTTTCTCTTTTCATTTTTATTATTGCTCCAAAATACTGTATAATATTTTTTTATAACAGAAAAAAACCCCTATACAAAGGGAGGGCTGCCAGTTGACTATTTATCTGCCCGTTTGTCGTCTCATATGCTCGTTATGCGTATTTTTTTATCCAAACAATGTCACTTCGTCCCAACAAATTACCATTTTGTTGAAAGCTTTTATCCATTCTTTCACCCCGAAACTGGCTGAAAGTTTGCTGTCGGCTTTGTTTTGCTGCCCATCAACCCAATATTTTACTTTTATCTAAATGCTGTCCAAATGTTTTCCTTCTTTTAAGAAAGTGTACTCTTCTTGACCCATACATTATCTACAAATTTAAACCATCAGGTTTTGCAATTTATAAAATTTTCTTGAATACATTGGATTTTAAACAAGATCATTTTTTTTCTGTTATTTTATTTTTATAGAAATCAATAAATAATCTAGCAAAAATAAATTAAGAGAAAGAAAAAAATTATTAGATTGCATACGTTTCCCTTTTTTTTTTCTTCTTTTTTTTGATTAAGACACTTTGATTTTTTATTATTTAAAATAATCAGCCAGTAAAGTTAAGTTTCAATAACTGATATTCTTTTAATTATTATTAATTTAATTTTGGTGCTTAATAATTCTTATTCAATAGTAGCAATAAAATGACATTAAGTTGGGGGCTTTAACTATATTCAAAAGCTTAAATATATTATATCATAGAAAATAATCTTTTTAATATTTTATTAACAGACTGACCTTAAATTCACTTGAACATTTTAAATTTTAACAACTTTTTCTAATTAATTAATTTCAAAAATTTTCTTTCCGATTATTTTAATCTATTATATCCAATTATAGTAATTATGAAATCAATCAAATTTAATCTATTATATCCAAATTAATAATAACTATTACGTTAGCGCGAATATATTATATTCCTTATGTTGGAGTCAAACAACCGCTATCAAAATAATGGATTTTTTAATTATTGGGGTGATAAAAATATAAAAGTGTTTGAAAGATTTATTCAAGATGAAGGTTGAATAAAAGTCTTCAACAATAACCCGAAGACGGTTTTAGTTGCTTTAGAAAACCAAATAATTATGAATGTCTCGTTGTCATTTAAGTAACATACTTACTTCCCATAATGGCCTTCTTTAAGAAAATCTTTTGATAGAGGTACTTTCAAATAAATTTGCGACCACTCTCACCTGATTTAACGGCTCAAGAATTCTTCCCTTGAGCATATTCAAATAATCCTTAAAAAATTTAGTAATTCAAGACCAATTATACAATTAATAAGGAGAACGGCATTATTTACAGAAAACTTTTCTCTATTTAAGAGATGTAATTTTCAAATTTCATACAACAAAAAAATTTAAATAAATATATTTATTCTGTTTAAAAAATAAGTGAATTTTTTATTTAAATTTTTTAAGTGATTAAAAAATATAAAAATGTGATCTTATTGAAAATGGTTATGTGACTTCTGGACTATCCTGTACCAGAAAATGATATGTTGAAAAATTTATATATCTGAACTTAAAATCTCAGATATCATGCACTACTCCTCTAATCGGTTCAATTGTTTTTATGACAATTCTGTAGATACTCTTTGAAGGGATACGGAATGGTAGGAATAGATTCGAATGGAATATACGACAATCAGTGTCAGAAGACAAAGCGAAATAAAATGGAATTTTTTCATTCACGTCTAAAAATATTGCAAGATTTCTTTCTGGAAGGGGGATGGGTGGGGGGGGGGGGGGTGTTGAAGGGGCTGGTATTACTATTGATAGTGCTAGCAGAAAATGCACGAAACAGCTATTTTTTTCCGCCAGCATGTTCTGTTCATATCGTTTTCATTCTCATCTTCATTATAATAAATTTCTGCCTTGACTGCTCGTTGGCAAAAGCCTAAAGAATTCCAATTTTTCTTACACCATTTCCTTCATTGAGTTTCATTCAACCGTTACAATATTCAATTTATCCTAGCAACATTTTTGTCCTTTCTTTCCTCGATTTTTGCCTCGCATTACCACCATAAAGACATTGACAGAACATTTGGATTTATGTATGAGTGGCAGAATACTCGCTGGCAAACGTATAACTTCGATATTTTGGGTATTATTTCATTTGTATACATTCGAAAATGTCTTTTCTTGAATCCATCAAAAAAGTACACAAAAATCCTGAAATGGAAATGGAAGCAACTTACCCTCACAATGTAAATTGTTTTCTGGTATAAGTAAGTAACTCCAAATAAAAATCAACATGTCTGAATAGGATAACATTTTCCTACGACATTCTATAGGCTTGTGAATGTATACAATTTTTATATTTTTATTTTTTCTTGTGAAATAACAATACGCGTTAGAAATATACATAAGTGATAGAAATTTTTTAGCAAAATCATCATCACTTGCCGTTTTTTGTTTAATATTTTCCATATACTTATTTTCGATCTGGCACTTTTTAATGGAATTCTGAACAAATACAGCTCCTCCTTGAACTGGCAGAACTTTTATGTTTTCGTTTGGAAATAATATACTCTGGAGCATTTTCATTACGATTTTAATGAAGATATTACAGAAAAACTTTATTCATCAACTTCTATCGATAATTGATGTACATAAGCTTCATACCAACCCCTTTTCAATATAACCAAAAAAAAAAAAATGTATCCCACCTTGTTCAGGCTCTCTTCTTATTCGATGATAACTTTTGTACACACTTAAGAAAATTGTGAAATTTTTCTAATTTTTCAGGCGAATTCTATCATAAAGTTTACTTTTAGTAAGTTTGTTTGCTTTCCTGTCAATCACTTACCAACATCCAAAGGACCTTTCAAAAAAAAAAATTCTTTTCATCGTACAAGGCGTCAATTCGTAAACATGTAAATAATGGTATACTTTTGACTACTTTATATTTACACATTCAAATTCATTTTGTTTGTCTTTATAATAAATATAAAATCAATTGCAAAAATATAGAAAATATTTATATAATTTTGTTTTAAATTTAAACAAATCGAATTTAGTCAAAGTTAACCGAGTTCAAGGTTGTATTTAAGGCGATTGGAATCACGTGCTAACTTAAATAACATCATTCATGTTATGAATTACAAAATTTCCCGAAATACTAAATTATTATTTGTAATAGTAGATGTATGAGAATGGTTTGTAGAAGTTTCGTGAATGTTTTTAAAATAAATTAATTTGTTTTAATGATATTTTATTTTTCAATATAATTCTAGCTGAGCTTACTACGCTTCGTCTAAAGTCTGTTAAGTTTTTCGATTCCCTCCTATAAGTAGCTTCGTTAAACGTCGTCAAAACACTTGCTTATATCGGCTGTGACCTCCTCATCTGAAAAAAATTCTAATTCCAGATAGGAATGTTTTTAGTTTTGGGAACAGGTGCAAAGGTATAAGGAGCCATATCGGGTATATTCCAGTTTCGGTAACAGGTGCAAAGGCATAAGGAGCCATATCTGACGAATGTGGCAGATGCTCACCGACTTGCAATTTTGTTCTGCCGATTATGTTGAGTGAACAGACTCGATTTTTTTCTAAATTGCTGCATTTAAATTATCCGAAAGCTTATTATAGTTTTGGACTTTCGTAGTGATAGTTTTTGCAATTTTTTGGCGAATTCATTTTACATCCCAGGAAACTGATGCCATCAGCTGAACCACTGCCGTCTATCCACTGCTTTGATGGCTTTTTCATTTCTGGAATATTCGTATATTATTTCTGGAATATTCGTAAAAATATTCGTGTTTTATCCATGTAATGAAGTATCTATTAAAATCCGTCAGATTTTTCTGAGCAAATTTCAAAACCTCTGCCACGGGTTCGGATTCGACATGAAACCGATTTAGCTGAAAGCTTTTTCATCCCCAATTTATCGTGTAAGTTATGAGGTATCCTATAGCAATATCAAGTTGACGATCTTTTATTCTCTCCTCTGACAATGCACTTAATCTTCGATTTCTAGAATGCTAACCGTTTTTCTGTACACTCAGCGTAGTTCGCAACGTGTTCCCAAGTATATTATCTTTTTATTTATTTTTTATTTTTATCTGCAACTACAAATGTATTGTAACAAGTAGATTTACATAATATTTAAATTTACAATCTTGTGCATCATGAAGTAGGAGTTAACACCCATCGGAGTTTCTCCAACAAGCTGAAGCTAGATTCCTCTAGAAAATCTCTAGGCCATTGTATCTTAAGTCTCTGAAAAGTATTTCCGGGAAGGGCAGTACAGGACAAACAAACGGGAGTGCAATTTTTGATAGCGGGAAATTCACAGGTCCTGAAGAAATGGAACATTTAGATCACGATGTATTACTTTGTTATGAATATAAAAGGGGCATCAACAATTTTTCGGACGATCTTGTATAGTAAGTCCTGGACGCGATAGGAATTGTAACGTTTCGTAGAACCCCAAAGTTCCATTCCATATGTCCAAATAGTCTTTATAATTGTATGGTATATTAAGAGTTTACTTTTGATTGTTAGTTTCGAGCATTTGTCCAGTAGTCTAAGAAGTTGTAGGTAACATCTAGTGGCTTGAGGTTTTTTTTGGTCTATCAGGTATATAAGGTTAAATCCGCTGTTTTTTAGTCAAAAAACACATGTTTTTTTCATAGCAAGCAAAAACAAATTTATTCAAAGTACTTGCCCTTGCTAGCTACATATTTTTGCCATCTCTCGGGCAATTTGTGGATACCACGCTAAGAAAATTCCCTCTCTTTCGAGGCAAACCCCTCATCAAGCTGTTTTCGGACGTCTTCGTAAGAATCGAAGTGCTGCTCAGCGAGCGCGTGGCTTATTGACGAAAACAGGTGGTATTTGGAAGGGGTCAGGTCTGATGAATAAGCGGGGTGTGGTAACACCTCCCAGGTGAGTGTCTCCGAGTATTTTCGGACCATTTTTACGTGTGCGATGGTGCGTTGTTATGGAGGAAAATCAGCTTGTCATGTGCTATTTAATCAGTTTTTGGTGGTATCAGTGGACATTGACAGTTTCACCAGATTTCAACATCTCATAGTAGACGATACCTTGCTGATCCTACCAAACGCACAGCATCTTCTTTCGTCTGAAGCAATTTGGTTTTGGGGAAGATGTTGATGGTTGGCCGGGATCAACCCACGATTTCTTTCGTTTAGGATTCTCAAAATATATCCACTTATTATGGCCTGTCACAATCCGATGCAGGAACGACTTTCTTTTTTGTCTGGCGAGCAAGATTTCGCATCTACCTTTCGTTAAATTCATGCGGCACCCATTTTCCGATCTTTTCAATCTTCTCCATGGCACGCAGACGCCATGGAAATGGCTGGTTGAGTAACACCCAATTGCTCTCCGAGAATTTTTTACGGTTGGGTATCATCAACCTTCCCAAATAGGACGATTTTCACGCTTCCTGTCCTACAAGTCAAAATTGCCGTCTTTGAACCGACGAAACCAATCTCGGCACGTTGTTTCCAATAAAGCACTGTCACCATAGGCCTCCATAAGCTTTCGATGCGATTCGGCAACCGATTTCTTCAAATTGAAGCAGAAAGGCAGAGCTTCCCGCATATGCTCTTTTTCTGACACAAAACTGGACATGATCACCAAAGGCAAAATGTATGTTGTTGTACGAAGTTGCTTACAATGTGCACTGATTAATGTTGACAGACGTCAAACTCATAAAAAAAAAATATGGCGTGCCCATGATAGCTTAATACGCTCACTCACGCCATCTATGACCAAACAGCGAATTTAATCTTATACACCTGGTAGTATGTGGTTCCATGTTAATCTCTTGTCCAGGTAAAGTCCCAAATAACATACTTTATCATATTGTGAATTCATGTTGCTATTAAGGTATAAAGGGATAGGTTTTTTTTTTGACAAAGAGTGAAAGTAATGTGAGTACTCCTTTGTTCATTTACTGATACTCTCCATCTCTTAAACTAGGATTGAAGGTTGTGTATATGGAATTGTAAATTGTTGGAAGCTATGTCAGGATTTGTAGGGGTAACAAGTATGGCCGTTTCGTCTGCATAAGTAGCAATGGTAGTATTAAAATCAGATGGGATGTCATGGGTATAAATATTATATAAAATAGGACCAAGAATACTGCTTTGTGGGATACCGGCTGGAATAGCATATATTTTCGAGGATTCTGAACTTAAATTCTGATCTAACTTTAATTCCATATACTTGGCAGTTTTACCATCCAAATCTTAATAACCTTCTCTCTTTATTATTTTTTCCTTTTCAAAAATACGATTTTCAAAAATTACATGGCCAATCAATTTGACATGTGCAGGTATAGTTAGTAATAGACTTGCTAATATAACAACTGTAATATGCATGCGAAGTAATAAAATAACATATTATTTAAGTATAAAATTATTAGCTTTATTAATATAATTTTTTTTTAATAATCAACGTCAGCTATCACATGCAGCAATGTTGCCCTTCTCATGGCCATCTCATTTTTTTGATGACATTGCTTCTAATGTCACATTACACGCTTTTTTCTTTAAGTCTAAATTAGTAACAATAATAATTTGGACTAGGCTACTCCTAATAACTTTTACAATTTTCACCAGCCATATCTTTGCGGTGGTCTTACAGTACGACCACTGCGCGTTCTATAACTGTCCTGAACCACTGGTTCTGGAACGACTTCTGCATCACTGCCCATATTTGCATCTGAATCATCAATTCGAGCAGTTTCAAATTCCGAAGACGAATTATGATAATCGTCAATTTCCACCTCTACTGGAAGCTCTGGTTTATCCGCAATTACAATATTCATAGGAGTTTTGCCATTCTGATTATCGCCAACATTTGACTCACCGAGATCAACTGGCTTTGCGATTTGAATTTCTGGCAAATTGTGCAAGTACCCTGTCTTAACATTTTCTTCAAAAACTAGATCACTAGCGCTAAAATCCTTATTCTTCGTTTTGGCAATGAACCTACGATTACGTCTAAAATGATTGTCGAATGAATCCTTAATAATATACGAGCGGTCGTTAACTATTCCAACAATTGTTCCGTAATGCCATTCTTTTCCATTCTTTTTGAAAATTACTAAATCGCTCAGGCTTAATGCCGGCAATGACTTTACGTTCCGATCATAGTAATACTTTTGTTTTTCCTTTTTCTTGTCAATTTTTTTTTGAATAATTTCTTCATTGATATTGTTTCTGATCAGTAATTGTTCCGATACTGGCAATTTTGTTTTGACCAATCTTCCGAAGAATAATTCCGATGGAGTAAGTTGCATGCTTGCGACAGGTGTGGTGTTATATTCCATGATTCTGTATTGAAACTGATCCACGCTGTTAGTCTCATAACAACGCTTCAAAATGTTCCTTGCAATGGCGACTCCTTTCTCAGCCAGCCCATTGCTTTGTGGATATCGAGGACTCGAATATTTGAATTACACATTAAATTTCCGTGCAAACTTTTCGAACTCTGCTGAGTTGAACGGAACGTTATCACTTTTTATTATCGATGGATATCCGATTATGTTGAAAATAGAACAAAAGATATCGATAATGTGCCCAGAAGTTTTGTTATTTACTTTAGTCGCAACTAAGAAATTTGAATATGCATCAAAAATTGAGATGAAATCACGACCCGCATATTCAAACAAGTCCACAGAAGCAATGTGATATGGATATTTTGGATTAACTTCTTGAACCAATGGTTCCTTTTGATTGTTTCGTTTAAATTTTTCACACACATTACATGACACAATCATGTCTTTAATTTGTGCATTCATTCCAGGCCAAAAGTATAACATTCTGGCTCTTGCAAGTGTTTTTTCGATTCCAAGATGTGGTGCATGCAACCATTTTGTCATTTTTCCTTGAAATCCCGTTGGAATCACCAGTCTATGATTTCTGAACAGTAGTCCGTTTTCAAAGTGGAGTTCCGATTTAAGTTTGTGAAATTCCCGACAAAAATCATTCAGAGTTCGATACTCAGGCCAACCATTTCTTACGTATTCACACACGCGTTTAAGGTTTTCATCCGATTCCAGTATCTGTTTGTAGTAATCGTAATTATCCTTTGATACACAAGCAGATCGGGTTACTGTGTGAATGACTCCACTCAATTCCGTTTCCTCCGAGATCGTGGCCAACTGAGCACGAGAGAGACAATCGGCTACCAACATGCTTTTTCCCGGTTTGAAAACAATGTCCATTTTCGAATATTTCAGTAGCATCATGAACATTCGCTGCAATCTTGGCGTTACAGCGTCAATATCGCGTAAATTCAATGTTTCCAGCGGCTTGTGATCACTCTCAACAGTGAAATCACGCCCATAAATGAAATGATGGAAACGTTTACATGCAAAAACCACAGCCAGAAGTTCTTTTTCAATTTGCGCCCATCTCTGTTCACATTTGCTAAGAGTTCGAGAAGCAAATGCAATCGGATAACCATCTTGCATCAAAACTGATCCAAGTCCATCTTTCGATGCATCAGTCTGAATAACAACTGGCTTTTCCGGGTCATATGCCTTTAAAATTGGGTCCGATGTAATGATTTTTACTAAATTCTCAAGTTCCGCCTCATGTTTTTCCGTCCATTCAAAAGGAATGTCTTTTCCGGTTAATCTTCTTAGTTCTGCTGTCAGCTTGGACAGGTTTGGAATAAACTTTGCCAAATACTTGCAAAGACCCAACAAGCGCATTACACCATGTTTATCGGTTGGTTTTTTAAGCTTTAGAATCGCTTCAATGTGCTTGTCAACCGGTTTTATTTTACCATCCAATAAGATATGACCCATGAATTTTACTTCCGATTTACGATATTGCATTTTTTCCAAGTTAAATTTAACATTATTCACGCGTGCACGCTCAAGAACAATTGCCAAAATTTTATCATGTTCCTCTTCGTTCGATGCTAGGATTCCAATATCATCGAAGTAAACAAAGACGCCAGGTATGTCACCGAATATCTGTATCATACGTCTTTGAAAAATTTCCGGTGAAACGTTCAATCCAAAAGCAAGTCTTTCGAATTTGTAACGACCAAAGGGTGTCATGAACGTTGTCAGTTCTGAACTCTTTTCGTCCAATTCCAATTGCCAAAATCCATTTGAACAATCCAAAACCGTGAATAATTTTTTGTTAGCTAATTCCGAAGTAAAATTATCGATGGTTGGAATCAAAAAATGTTCGCGCTTAAGGCACTTATTAAGTGGTTTTGGATCCAAGCAAATCCGTAAATCACCATTTGGTTTTTCCACCACTTGTAAATTGTTAACCCAGTCTGTTGGGTAAGACACCGGTGAAATGATTCCATTTTTAACCATCTCATCAAGTTTTGGCTTGAGTTTTTTAACTATTGTGTCCGGGAAACGTTTACGATAATGCACGACTGGCTTTGCATTTTCTTGTAAGTGTATGGTAATTTTTCCAGGAATTTTTCCAAGTCCAGTGAATACATCGTTATTTTCACTTACAAATCTTTCCTGTTTATCCAAGAATTCAATCGAGTCAATATCCAATCGCTTAATCAGTTCAAACTCAATGCATGTATCAAGTCCGAGTATCGGTTCAAATGCGTTATCAACGACTACAAATTCCGCTAATCTTTCCATATTAGATTTCGAATCAATAAATTTAATTTCGACAATACCAAAAATGTTAACTTTATTATTACTATAATCAAATACATGAAAGTCATTTTGCTCATGGCTCATTTTTAATTTTAATTCCTTGACAATTTTCAATGGAACACAGTTGACGTCCGCTCCTGTATCGATTTTGAATTTAACTAGCTTATTCCCTATTCGGTATGCCTTAGTCCAACGTGTCTTTTGTCGTCCCAATGAATTTATTCTAAACATATGATTCTTAACATTAAGTAACTTAGTCGTTAATTTCCGGTGTATTTTAGTCGTTTTACCTGATAGCGAACTCCAGTGAAGATTGTCAATCCGTGATTTTCCATTTGCATTCGATTCCGATGTAGTTGCGCCCGACTTGTTCGTTTTGTTTGTTTTGCGACACATCCGACGAAAATGACCTTTTTTTCCGCATTGGCACGTGAAATCCCTGGCTGGACACTTGCTTTTGTGATCTGGTTTCCAATCACCACCACAGTTGAAGCAAAAACGCCTATTGGTTGCATTAATTGCGTTAATTGAATCGATTTCTTTGTTTTCCACCAATGACAGCGCTGAGATCGTTTGTTTTGATGCCAAAATTCCCTTGTTAACATTTGCCGATTCGAATGTTTTGCAAATGTCGATCACTCGGTCCAATTTTTCGTCACGTCCATCTAGCAACTTGAGTTGCAGTTTCTTGTCGAAAACCCCAGTGATAATACGATCACGCAACATTCGATCTTCGTACGATTTCCCTTCAATTTCGAAGTCACAACGTTCTATTTGAGCACGAAGCTCAGTTAAAAATTCACTGAACGGTTGACGTTCCTTTTGCATCATGTTATTAAATATGTACGATTCCATTGTCACATTCTTTTGTGGCAGACAATGATAATCAAATGCCGTCAAAACATCGTCCAATGTACGCTGTGTTGTTACATCTTCCGTGTGCTCTGCTACATCGCCATCTGCTGGTACCACTCGTTGTGTTGTGACTGTACCCAGCAATGAATTTTGCGAACCATCATTTGGAAACAACGTGTTGTAAATGTTTGCACCTTTTGTTCCGATTAACCATAGAAAAATTGAAATTTTCTTTACTTCCGACTTAGTCTCTTTGTCGTTTGCTATCATGTAGATGCGAAAATCTCGTTTCCAATTTTTCCAATCCGATGAGAAATTTGAACAATCCAGCTCTCGCAAATTTTTCCGTGTATCACCCATTTTCAATGTGTTCCGATGAAATTGGCAAAAATATCCGATAAATTAATTAAATCCGTGAAACTTCGCGAGAATTTTATTTTTTACCTTCTGACACCATGTAATATGCATGCGAAGTAATAAAATAACATATTATTTAAGTATAAAATTATTAGCTTTATTAATATAATTTTTTTTTAATAATCAACGTCAGCTATCACATGCAGCAATGTTGCCCTTCTCATGGCCATCTCATTTTTTTGATGACATTGCTTCTAATGTCACATTACAACAACAAAAATATATTTGAAGAATTTTGTCATCTAATGCTCCATTTTGAAAACTAACGCACATAATATTTTGAAAAAAAATTAAAGTTTTTATAGCAACTTCACCTAATGACAGTACTTAACTTTTGGCTTTGTGATCTTTTATTAAAAAAATTAATTTATTATATTTGAAATATTTTTAAAACTTATTTTTGATTTCACTATATTTATAGAAATAATTATAAAATATGCTTGCAAGTTAATTCAAAGCAATGTAAATAAAATTGTTAAAATGAAAATGTTTTCATTCAAATTTAAATCAATTGAAAAAGAAATTTATTTGGTTTGAATAATATGTGAAAATTTTTATTGATTTTTCGAATTAGGTTAGCAATTGCAGAAAATTTGGAATCTGAAAAACCCAAATCGATTCTTCCTTGCAGACGGAATTCGTGGCATGAAGAAAAGTTTTAGATTTCGTGTATTCAGTATTTTTTGTAATTTTTCTTTATAATTCGAATCGATAAATTTCAGTCTACGTGTATTTTACAATAGGTAACCGAATAAAAATTTAAACTATTCAAGTCCAATGTAATCTGGATCGAAGACCGCACTTTAAGAATTCTCATCCTCAAAAAAAAAGTAGTTTCACTCGATTCTAATGGGATCATAAGGTTGTCATGTTGCTTGAGTATAAATAAAACTAAATTCGGAAATGTGATTTAATGAATATCTATCAGTATCACGTCCAGAATATTTAAGTAGTTCATATTAAGAGGAACTGCATATTGTCATGAACGATTCCGTGTTGTCAACTCTGTCATTTGCCTGTTTTTAAAGTGCAAGAAATCAAAGTACGATTATCCTTTTCAGTCATGATTGCCTAAAAGGATCATATTCAATTTTGTATTCCAAATATTCCGCATATTAATCTTAAGTGCATTTTTGAGTACTTCCATTCGATTGCACGATTTTGTATAATAACATGAATTTGAATGGAATTTTTTTTACCTAAAATAATATGAAATTGATTTTAAATTTGAAATTCGTTTAAAAATAACCAATAAATATAAGAATAATATTTATTTTATTTCAAAACAAAATGACATATGTTGACGATGTACTACAATAATAATCATGAGTTCTGAATTATTATTTTTATGTTACTTCGCAGGATCTTTTTGATGTAAGAAATCGCAGGATTTTTTTTAAGTTATCATCGGTAATTTTAATTATCAACTAAGGCATATTTATTGAAGGAATTTCATTACTGTTATGATAAAATTTATATGAGTTTTTATTTTAATTAAATATTCTTTAAAAAAAAATTACTGAACAATTCTACATTTATGTTTTGTCAATAATTTTAGGCAGAAAGTTTAGTTTAGTTTATAAGACTCGTCGTCAATTTATTACGAAAAAGTCATTCCATTTAGTAATTTGAACAAAAACTGGTTCATAAATAAAAAAAATTAATTGATTTATGAGTCCATAAAAAATAATGGACTTTATTCATTATATTTAGCCAAATCTAAGGGCCGTGAAATATCCTGGAGCCCAGGATAAAATAAAAAACCTTTTTGTTAGTACTTAGGATAATTTTTTACCCGGCCAATTTATTTATGTTTTTTTTTAACTTGTATCAAAATATTTCCATGGATTTCATCAGTACAATGTATAAGATGGATAGAAAGTTTGCTTTTTCCCTTTTTCGTAAAAAAAAAATAAAATTTATATTTTTGAGTAAGAATAAAAAACAATTTCTGACTTAGTTAGAACAACATTTGCAACAAATGGTTTCTCGTCGATGAAATTGTTTCATGAATCCTGTTTTGCAGGATATGCTCGTGTTATAAAATGTTGTGTATATTTGAGGTTTACCACATCAGAAAGACTACAGAAACCCTAAAATCATCAATCATATTTTAATGGTTCACAAGAATTTCGTAGCGGTGTTATGTTGAAATTGTACACAGTTTAGATATACTGTCTACATGAATTCAACATACTATAGTGTGCACTTTCCCTTCCCTTTGACATTTTGCCGTTTATAAACAATTTGGAATTTTCAACATTTGGAATAACAATCTTCCAATATTTCAAGTTCTCCATTTTTAAAATATTTTCATACAAAATAAGCTGGCTTCTTGAAATCGATATGAAGGTATACATAGCTATAGTTTAGAGGCATAGCTTGAAACTTGAAAAAGAATAAATTAACTATAAAGATTTATTAAAAAAAAAGTATATCAGAAAATATATGAAAATGTCCGACGAAATCTTTTAACTGTTTTTAGTATAAAGTATATTTAGTGAAAATTAAAAATGTTCAGTTAAAAATTTTCATTAAAAATTTTCAGCAATAATCTCTTGTAGTGTCATGTCATATTTCGTTGCTTATAATTATTAATTAATGCGCAAGATTCTAATGTAGTGTGTGAAATCTAATAAAGTAAAAGTGATTTTAATTTTAACTTTTTGTTATATCCAAGCCCAACGAATTAAACTCATACCATAGATGAAGAGCTTAATAAATAATTTAGAGTAGACTGTGCACGGGCAAACTTTCCAAATAGCAACAATATCGAAAATTGTAACTATTTTAGTTTCGTATCTGATTGAGTTTGGCAAATCAAAGTGAACCGTTTCACCCATTCATGTACGGAACGCTACTAAAGTTAAGCAGAAGCTAAAGTGTAAAGTTTTTATCACTTCATAAAAAACCAATTCAGGTTTATAGACTCACCCCTTAATGGGCTTTTTACATTTACCACCGCAGTGTCAGAAGTTCTTGTAATTGCAAACGTCGGTAGTAATAATGTTTTAGTGCATGTAGTCCATTTTACTGCCACTGCGCTAGTACGTCGTCCGTCCTTCCTTCGAGTGTGTGGAAGTAAAAGTTTTCAACTCTATTACTCCAGTTATGAAGAAATTTACTACACTTTTATGCATTCCTAGGTGCTGAGGTGTTAAATTTTTATCTTCATCCAGAGCTGATAGCAATAAAATTATCATCAATTTTTATCTGTTTTGCTGTCGCCATCATATAAGTTTATGCATGTCCACAAAATAGTTCATCATCAAAATATGAGTTGAATAAGCACTTTATGCCCATCTATTCTCATCCTAATTATTATGTATAAGCTCTTAGTTCTTTCAATTTAAATTACGGGTATGATAGTTAGTGTTAAAATATTTTAAGTATAAAGTTTCTACATATGAACTACTATAAAGTATTGTAATACAGTTAAAAGAAATTCATGCTTTATTATTTTTGATGTGTAACATCTTAGCTTTCGATATATGAGAGTAATTTCTTGAATGGGACGGAAATGCGTAACAGGAAGTATTGTATTTACCAATTGATTTCTACATGAAATTGCCTTAAGCGATGGAAATATGCCATTTTAAAAATGTTCTGACGAAATTAAGCTAATTTTCCATTTTAAAAAAATCTGATGTCGATTTTATCCTTAAACATTTCAATAACTAAATGGAAAAAATAATATTTTTTCTGGCCTACCTTCATGAGAGTACCTACTACATAATTCCATTAATTTTAACTTCTAAATTTTAATAGTAGAAGATGAATATTTGCATCTCGTTTTTAAGTAGAAAAACATTTTCACAAAAAAAAATAGAACTAAATATACGAAATCATTTCAATCAGTTTTTTTTAATGCAAAATAGAAAAACATCATTTTTAAGTACAATAAATTTAATTTTCTAGTCTCTTGTTTATGTCTTTTTTGAATAAAAATTGAATAGAAATTTCATTCAAGGAAATGGAAAATTCTATTAATATTTTACTGTAAGGTGTACTTGTTCTTCTTTTTTTTCATATTTTTTTTTCGACAACATAGACGTTGTTTGTATGCACTTTGGAAGCTGTACTGAGTGCGACCTACAACAAAAGATACAATATATTAACCGAGACACTTTTAGTTGACTTTTTATAGTATATTAAAAAAAACTACCATTCACAATTTTATGAAATAGCATAAATTCTAAGAAGAATTAATTTATTCAATTTTCGATATGAAAAAGTTTCGACTTTACTACACCGGATACAGATTCTATCAGCTTGCGGCACCTTTAATTCGTTGTTTCCTGACTACTATCGGACTACTTACTGAAAGCTGTTCACTATTATGATGTATAACATTTTTGCAATTTACTTAATTTAAATATAAAACCATCGCCAACAAAATATCGAATAAGTTTTCTTTTACGTATTATGAAGATTTTCCGCTATCTTGTTTTCAAGTCCATCTGTTCGACTAACCTTAAATAATGTCATTTTCTGATCAAATAAGAATTTTCAGTTGAATTTTAATATTGTGTCCAGTTGCTTAAACCCCAAAGGATTTACAAATTTGAAAGCAAATTGTGCAATTTATTTGTGATAAGTGCAATTTTATTAATTGAAGCTTTCATAAAGTCTAATGGAAAAACTGTTGCATCAATTCGGAAACTAAACGATAGCAAAAGAAAATTTAATATGATTTTGATATAAGTTTGCAATTTTTTATTCATATAATTTCATATTGAAATCAAAAATAGTATTTAGTTTATATAAACTTGAAAATTTGAATTTCCGCGTTTTACGTATATTCAATTTTTTGTGGCATTATACTGGTACTCATGTCTCTCACTTATGCCGATAAGTCCGGCCATTTTGAATGTTCAGTTAATTTTTGACAGCCGCTTTGCTTGCACTTGTTTTGACTCGTCTTCGATTTTTGCTCATTCCAAAAAATGGATCAAAGAATCTTTATCAAATTTTATGTGAAAAAATAAAATTAATTGTGCGGACGCATTCCGAATATTGACTATAACATATGGGAAGCTATCTTGGACCGAAGCAACGTTTATCAGTGGTACAAAATGTTCTCAGAGGGCCGAGAAAATGTGAACGACGAAAAGCGTGCCGGACCACGAGTACGTTAACAACAGACGAAAATATTGATGAAGTGAAGAAAATAGTATTGGCCAATCGTCGAATCACCGTTGGAGAAGTGGCTGAGGACTTAAACATATCGATTGGCTCGTGCCATTCGATTTTTACCAATAATTTGCCGCGAAATTCGGACCAAAATTGCTCAATTTCGACAAAAAACAGCATCGCATTAACATTGCTAAGGAGCTGTTGGACTCTGTCCGCGACGATCAAATTTGCTCCAAAGGGTGATAACTGCTGACGAATCATGGGTTTATGGTTGTAACGTGGTAACCAAAGCTCAATCATCCCAATGGAAGCTGCCGCAAAAACCAAGACCGAAAAAAGCGCGCCAAGTTCGATCGAATGTGAAGGTTTTGCTTTCAGTTTTCTTCGATTGCAGGGGCGTCGTGCATCATGAGTTCTTGCCACAGGGTAGAAAGGTCAATAAGGAATATTACCTGCAAGTTATGCGCAAGTTGCGAGAAGCAATCCGGATGCCCGGATTTGTGGAAGAACAAAAATTGGCTTTTGCACTATGATAACGGCCCTGCTCACGCATCGTTGCTTGTGCGCGAATTTTTGGCCAAAAACATCACACTAATAATGCCGCAGCCACCGTATTCCCCAGATCTGCCCCCCTGTGACTTTTTCTTGTTCCATTTACTGAAGAGCCCTATGAAAGGAGGACGCTACGCTACGATTGAGGAGATAAACACGGCATCGAATGAGGAGCTGAACAAGATCACAAAAAATGATTTTTTGAAGTGCTTTGAAGGGGACAAAATAGATATTCATGAATAAATAAATAAATTTTGAAAAAAACACAAAATTCGCGATACTTTTTGAAGAGACCTCGTATATGAAAAATAATATTGGCTAAATGGCCGTGTCTGGACCCTCCTTTTGATGCCTTTTTTCAATAAATGTCTCCCCTCGTGATGGCTTTTTTCAACACGCTTTTACACATTTTCGGGATAGTTTAATTGATTTCGTTGCGAATGTTTTCTTTTAGTTGTAAGTTTAGACCTTCGCCTTCAAGTATCCCCATAGAAGGAAATCTTTAACGGTTATATTCAGAGAGCGGTGGTAGAATTATCATTACAGCACGTGCAGTATGCGCCAGGGTTCCAATCTGCTCAATTCACGGATGAAAAAGTCTTGTAGCATCTGCCTATATCACTCACCAGTCTATGTAACAGTATTTCCAGTAGCGTTCTCAAAGAAATACTGGCCAATGACACCTAAGACTCAAACAAAGCCCAACACAGTCACTATACGAGGGTGTAAGGATTGTTCGTGGATTGTATTTCGAAGTTCACGTCCTCAGATGTGGCTATTTTGTCAATTTTCTATAAAAATCAGGGTCTTATCTATTGACCTGTAAAAGGTTCTCCCTCCATCGCCGGCGGCGCATTTGACCTCTGGCCTGAAGTTTCTGTATCACCTGAGTTTTGTACGCCAATAAATACAAAATCTTATGCAAAATATTTCGCACAATGGTTTGAGAATGATTCAATTACTTATACTCTATACCTTATGGAGATTCGTGAATTTTCCGCTACACTTTCTACCGACTAGCTCTCAGGTGACCAGACGTGGGTGTATCGAATCATGTACCATATTCTTCCCAATTATTCCCTATACAATAAACAATGCAATTTGAAGATATATTATTCCGATACAATTTTTCACGTAATTTTCTGAGCATCACAGTAATTGATGAATTACTTTTCTAAAATGTTTATACCAAAATAAGACACTCTTGAAGATTACAACGCTGTATAATAATTTTTCTACGCCTACTCTCTTTGACTGTCACAATATTAACTGAAAACCAACCAAAATAACAGCAAATTAAATTTGTAAGTCTATTATTTAGAATACGTTTTATATAAATAAAAATTGCCCAAAAGCTACGTGAGTTTTTTTTCTATAATTTTCTTTTATATTTTTATGTTAGAACTTAACCTAATGTGAGAATGTTTTATTTAAAAATTCTTAGTTGGCGGGATTTAATACTCGTATTATTTTTATTTCGATAGTATTATAAAAAAATTGGTATGCTGACAATTTTATTTTCAAAACGTTAGTGCAGAAATACTAAAGTGGCGAGGAGAAGTAGATATGGTGATAGAAGCGTAATGTAATTTACATTTAATAATAGCAACAGTTTTCCCAGTAAGCCAACCAATTTCAGCAGAAATCTAATAAAATCCCAGCATTTTGTCGATAAACCAATCTGCAGGAATAAATATGATACAGACTCGTTTGTGGTTAAGTTTTATTATCCTGCGTGCTTATTATTTTTGTTGTCTATCGATTTAAGTAAGTGCCGTAGTTCAAGAACAGTACTTTTGTTCAACGGCTATAGAGAAAATGGAACGTTCTCTTGTAAAGGACAATGACAACCGCATGCAGAGATAACGTGCTTGGAAAATAGATTGTCGGGTGTTTTGCCCTAGAACCGTTTTACCCAAAACCAGCACGGTAACGATGAACTGGGCCGCCAGAAAATCAGCTACAGAATCCGTCGGAGCAAATGCACCATATTAACACACAGCTGAGCTCCACTGCATTATTTTATACCCTTGCATATCGATTTATCATGGTAATGCAAATGCTCAGAGTGGCTAATTTAATTTGTCGAGCATTTAGTGGACTTTGGGGAAATCAATCTGGTAGCGAATTTGTTTTCCGTTTTTGGAATCGGAGCTGAAAAGAGGAAAAAGGCTGCAATTTTATGCCACCGTGACTAATTTTATGAAAATCGTATTGGAACAATTCAGCCAATCCAGAAAATCCTGACCAACGCTTATTTAAATACCAACCAGGAAAACGAAAAATGGGACTGGTTTTTAAATCAGTGTGTCATTTAATTTGCTTATTTGCACAAAAAATGTTACCAAATTAAAAGTCTGATTAATTGATATGTTCAACTAGCCATCCCCGCATCGATTTTTCCAATTTACACATTATTTTTATGACATATTTAAATTTTCAAAGTACAAACAATACAATTGATACGTACATCAGCAAATTGTTACTAATTTTGATTTATTCGGTTTTTTTTTCCTATTTTGCTTACGAAATTTACAAATACTTTAAATGAGGATAATTTTATATTTGATTTGATCGGAATATTATCAAATTAACTTGCAGGTTGTGTGATGCGTATTAAATATAGTCACGGAAGTTAATTAATTATTTATTACTTTTTGTGTTGGTTTCAATTAATATTGTGCATATGCTTGTCGAAATATTTAATTATATTATTTGCATTAATGACGGCATAATTTCAGTTTAAATTTCTCGAGCAAATATTGAATTGCCAATTAGTACTTATATATATTATTTGTCATTGTTTTTAAATAATAAAACTGAGTTCTATTAACCAAATAAATTTAATTTTTTAATAAATACAGGATTGAATTATTTCTACCTTAAGATTTTTTGCCAAAATAGTATTTGCCGCAAAAATTAAATGGCATTTTCAATGAACTTTTTCATATTTTTCTAAATTACAGAAAATAGTGAATTTACATATTTGCTATAAATTTAATTGACATATGCAAGTAAAATAAAAGTAACAAAAAAAAAATTGATATCCATATGGAAGAAACAAATCATAGGAGAATGGCGATTCCTTAATTAGTGCGTTTTTATTCATAATTACAAAGTGTGGTCAAAAATAAAAAGACTGGCATAACTAAGAGCGATCTGATAATACTAAGAACTTTCCCTCAACATGGGGAAAATTCTTTATAAAAAGTATAAGATTTATAACTTATAAAATTATATGAGGAAGACAAACCACACTAAAGCAGGCCTGAAACATCAAAGCTCAATGGAAATGAACAACGAGTGAGGACTTTTATCGGATGGGACAGTTGATCAACATTGAGGTTCCTTAAAAGACTTAGAAAAATGGTTTTAGACTAGACATTGTAGATATTTACTTGCTTCACTATAACAATGCCCATTGTCATAAAGCAATCTCGTTATGAAGAAAAGGCATTTCTGTAGTTTCTAAGGTCTCCTATTCATATGTTCTTAGTTCCCAAGGTTAAAAAACACTAGAAAGGATCAATGTTCGGATGACTTCTATTTTGCAAGATTAAAAAAATGCTCGAAAGGACATCATTTTTGTATTGTCGATAACACGTAAAGGAGTATAACAAAAGAGCTAAAGGCCTTCCACTACTCTTACAAAGAGTGGAAACAACCCCTTTACAGATGTATAGCTGTTCATGTTGCAAAAGCCAATTTCTGTTATTCCACAAATTCGGGCGTTTCTTGCGGATTGCTTCTGGTAACGTGCGCATAACTTGCAGGTAATATTCCTTATTGACCGTTCTATCCTGTGGCCAGAACTCATGATGCACCACGCCCCTGCAATCGAAGAAAACTGTAAGCAAAACCTTCACATTCGACCGAACTTGGCGCGCTTTTTTCGGTCTTGGCTCGTGCGGCAGCTTCCATTGGTATGATTGAGCTTTGGTTTCCACGCCATAACTATAACCAGTTATGAGCATCTGGAGCAAATTGGGGTCGTCACAGACAGAGTCCAACAGGTCCTTAGCAATGTTAATGCGATGCTGTTTTTGGTCGAAATTGAGCAATTTTGGTACGAACTTCGCGGCGACCGTGTCACTGTAAAATCATTGGTAAATATCGAATGGTACGAGCCAATCGATATGTTAAGTCCTCAGCAACTTCTCTAACGGTGATTCGACGATTGGCCAATACTATTTTCTTCACTTCATCAATGTTTTCGTCTGTTGTTAACGTGCTCGGGCGTCCAGCACGCTTTTCATCGATCACATCGAGAACATTTTGTAACACCGATAAACGTTGCTTCGGGCCAAGGTAGCTTCCCCATATGCCACAGTCAACATTCGGAATGCGTCCGCGCAATTAATTTTGTTTTCACACACAATTTGATAGATTCTTTGATCCATTTTTTGGAATGGGCAAAAATCGAAGACGAGCCAAAATACGTGCAAGTAAAGCAGCTGTAAAAAATTAACTGAACATTCAAAATTATCCAACTTGCCGGCATAAGTGAGAGACATGAGTACCAACATAACGCAACAAAAAATTGAAAGTCGACACGTAACCCGTGATACTTTTTGAACAGACCTCGTACTTAGTAGGAATTAGATCGATTGGATAAACATCGAAATTCAATTCCGTAAGGCAATATCGATTTAAGTCGGTTAGAATTTTGGGGTTAAGGCTGGTATCTTCGTCAGCAGTCAAAACTAACTGTTTAAATATTCCTAATTCTTATAATTTTTAGAGTAAAATTCTGTTATACCACTAATAGGGAGAAGGGAGGATGCTCTTGATTTTCTAAAATATTGTAGTTCAGATTGCCAGAAACGGTTAACATATGTTAGGACCCATTTTCACAATTTATGCATTTGTTTTACAATTTACCTAGAGCTACCTTAGAACCCCTAACAAATTATTATTCAATGACATAAACTTATCAGCAATAATTATTGTTGGCTTTTATAAATTTTCCTTTCAAAGAGTTCCATAATTATTAGTTTTTTTTTTTGGAGAGGTTAAATAAAGTCTCATTAGGCAAAATTATATGCTCTGCAATAGTTTATTTACTATATTTTGGTAAATACTAGTAAAACTTTACTTTATCGTAAATACCAGTCTTGGTTTAATGACACTTGACTAAGTGCATTAGAACTTTGTCAACTATATTACGAGATTATATAAATAAATTTTATGATGAAATATTGAGTGTAAAATAAAATATCAGTTGAATAAACTTTTAATTATATCGTTACACTTTCAAAAAACTTCATCGTAACCCATGTGCATATTAATATATATCCGAAATACATACTTACTGTTCTACAGGAAAACATAGAATATGCCTTGTTCTATTAACATTCTTCCCGTCCCTTATCGTAATAAATAGCATTTATTAATGCAAAACTATTATGTTAATTGTCAGTGGTAATGTTTGTTTTTCTAATTTTTAGAATTTTATTTCGTGTACTCATTTCTGGCAACATAATTTCAAATTAACCATGGATCCGTATAAAAACTACTGCAGGAGGGTGAAACAACTTATTTTGGCAAACATATTAATAAGTTGTTATTGTATTCATGAAAATTAACCATTGCAATTTAAGTTAGAAATAGGATAATCGATACAAATCTCTGCTATCGTTATAGTCTCAAAATGTTAATACTACAATAATAATAAAGTCAAACAGAAATTGTTAAATATGGAAAATGTGTTAGTAAGAGAACTTTTCCCTAGAGTAAATATTTTTATTATTTTTGTTAGAATAAATATAGAATATTTGCTCTCGAATTGACTGAACCAAATATTTTTATATATAATTTATTAATAATATTAAATAATACTCAAAATTAATCAACTTTTTTTATGATTTTTGTGTATTTACCCACCTTTTAAAGGTAATGTTCAATCTAGATTATTCTATAAATAGCAAAAAATTGGTTAGAAATGTAAATCCAAATTTTTTTGTTCCAGGTCGATTTTGATTGTCCGTTATTTTAGTTTGAATGATATTTGTTTGTTAACACTTGGCAGTCGTACAGAATAGTCAATAGCAATTTATTATATATTATCTAATGTTGCAACAACGTGTTGAAATTATTAAAACATTTTATTTAAATAATTGGTCAATTGTAAATACGCCGAGAAAATTGCGTAACTTTTTTATTAGTTACAAGCTGACTACTCCAACTGTTAGTGGTGAGGACTATCTAAACTTCTACTGTTATAAGCAGTGACAGCGCCCGAGATAATTACTAGTATCTGCCACCAGCAATCTGTAGACTGTACCCGCGATATGGGTATTAACCACAGCCACTACGTTGCTGCCTAAAGCGCTACACATTGTCGGGCACAGTGTGTTTTAACACCATGGGGCAGCCCGATTCCCTTAGTACCAATTTTTGTTTTAAGAGTACTTCGGTTTGTACTCCGTTCATTAAGCTACAGTAAGGAATTTTGTAAATCCCTAGGCACCGCTAAGCAAGCTGAGGTACGCGGGTTCACCAAGACCCGAAAGTACAACCGGAATCGACCTTGGTCTTTTACCCGGTTGTAGCCACCTTGCGTGCCATTCACACACTCATTCACGTACAATTCTCACTCTCCTCTCAAAAAGTGCAACGGCAAATCTATTCAGTCCAGTCACATCCACACTCTCATCATTCACTACGATCCACATTTGTTCAGGTCACACTCAATGAGAAGGTGATTGGCACTTTTCTCCGCCGCCCCACAAGGGTATCTTTACGCCAGACTGCGCCTGTACAGGAACCCATTCATACTGCCGGGGTTCCGTGAGTAAATAACTAAGGTACAGACCAAATTCAAATCCATACACAGATGCAAAGCACGTATCCGAAATGAACATGTGCATCCATCGGCCATTCTTACTCTCATCTCATCGACATTGCCAAATTTCATACATTCTATTCAGGACCAGTATACGCCGCTGGAGTATACTAAGATCCTGAACCTCTTCATTCGTAACCGAACAACCAGCAAGCGGGATACCCCGCCGTAGACGGTAGTGGACGCTTCCACGCAGTACCTCCAGGTCCCATGCAATTTTTTCCATGAGATCCTGCATCGCCTCGGTTGATACGGTTCTACATATATTCAAACATGCATACAAAGTCAGACGCTGAACTGAATTTATGCCCACCCTTGCATAATGGTGGCGCATAATGTCACCCCATACACAGACGCATACATTTCGCATGGAAAAAACACACCTTTGCACAGGACTTTCGCCGCTCTGGATCAAAGTCCCCATTTTTTATGAAATACTCACACCAGTATGCCAACCAAACCGGCCACGCGCCCGCTTTAGATGTTGCAAGTGAGGCCGAAAATTCAGCCTCTCTCCAACCTTTACTCCAAGATACCATACTTCCCGCGTATATTGGACCCAGACCATCTCTAAGCGAATATTGGGCGGCCTACTGGTGGCCAAAATACCCTTTAGCAACATACACACAGTTTTCCTTTCTGAAACATTTACTCCTATTCTATTCCCCATAGACAAATGAGCAGTTAGAAATTGTTATTTAACGTGACCTGGTTGTCCAAACCTCAAGACCACGAATCGCCTACGACTATAGGAATTGAGATACGCTCAATTAACGCACCACCATTACTGGCAGTTTGCCAGTTACCTCCCACCTGCGGTCTGAAAACCATACCCGTGAAATGGGCATAACCACAGCCAGCACGTTGATGCCAAATGGCGCCTCACCTCAATCGGGCACAGTATAGACAAATGAGCAATAGACAACCAACATTTTTGGCAAAAAACATTATGAACGGCGAAACAAAATTCAATTTGGCTATCTTTATTAATAAACTGAATAACCGCTATTGGGGCACTGAAAACCCTCAACTGATACACCAAAGACCACTACACCCTCGTAGAGTAATTGTATGGTACGGCATTTGAGCCGGCGGCATCATTGGGCCATATTTTTTTGAGGATGCTGGAGGCAATGCTGTAACAGTTACTGGTGACCGCTATCGGGACTTGTTGGAAAACTTTTCTATACGAATTGGATCAATTAGACCTACAGGACATGTGGTTTTAACAAGTCTGTGTCATATTACATACAGCTTGTGCTACCATGCAAATTTTGAGAGAAATTTTTCCCGACCGAATAATGCCAAAAAGTAATGATATCGACTGACCCCCACGATCCCCTGATTAGAACCGTCCCGATTTCGTCGTATAGAGATACTTGAAGGAGAAGATTTACACTAACAAACCAACCACAAACTTGATCCTTAAGGACATTATTCGAACCGAAATTGCTGAAATAACACCAGAAGTCTGCAAAAATCTTTTTAAAAGTATGCTTAAAAGAGTGTGTCATTGCACCGTGGCCAGAGGTAAGCATGTGACCAATGTGTAATTTCATACATAATATTAAAGATCATATAATCAATAAATAAAATATAAATTATATTTCATTTAAAAGTTATTAATAAAAAACTTCAACCTGCAACATAAAACCCATCCTGTATGAAGCAGAGTTATTTTGCTATATTTTTACTATTAATTTAATGCAAAAAAATTATTGAAAAAAATTACCAAAACTGACAAATCCAAAATAATTATTCACATTATAAAGGAAAATCCAATTCTGTGATGAAAACTATCTTTCACATAGTAATATTTTTTGGGATTCATAGAACAGATTAGTAGTCGTTGTAGAATTTTGTTAACTAATTTTATTTAATGTTTGTTCGAAAGGACATGAAACCCCTCGTTAGATACATATAATCGGGGAATTTGTGTCCAGCATTTAAAGTAAATTGAAGTAAAAAAAAAATCAAATCCAATCCGCTCAATTACGTTAAATATTCACTTTATTTTCTTTAGACACTTATTTGTTAATGGTAGTGCAGAGTCCTTTTGATGGGAACATTTTGTAGTCGTCCTTTTATGTTTACGTAGCGGGATTCAAACCGATAGTATTGCGATTCTAAAAAGAGTTCCATGCCATTTATTACCGGCATTGGAACTCACTGGTCGGATGTTGACTGACTTAGAATCATTCCATCGAACATAAATTCTTCGTGTCGTCTTTAGTGATAAGGTTGCCGATGAATGTGAATTACTTCAAAAAGCTCACATTTAGCCAAAGAGTCCATTTGTTTTTATCCACTTTGTCCCAAATAATTTACGGTGTTTCAACGTATGAGATCCTGACTACCCTGCTAAGACTAGTCGACTGTTTGTCTACGTACTGTTTGCTCGTATCAAGCTGTTAAATTGAATGGAAACGATTTGCTCGACAGTTTAAAGCAACAACACATACTAACGTCCAATGTAGACAGACTAAATTTAAGATCTGAAAAATTAGGCTTATATTGATCAGTAAATTCAGATGGAAACAAACGATTACACGTCAGAGATGGCATTCTCAGTCACATTCATATTCCTCCCGATACTACCCCATCCCGTTTTTCGTCCATTGAAAATATTTATCACATACAAACATACACGCATTTGACCATAGCCATAGATATATCCTTCATGAATTGCTTCACAAAAGGACATGCGAAGACCAAATGGTGTTCACTTTTATGGGACGAAAAATTCCACTTCAGTTAATATTAGACTGATAATTTAACATTTTTTCGTATAAATTTTTATTTTTATTACTATTTTTTGCCAGAATTTTTATGTACCTAATTTTTTTTTGGCTTTGTTTTTAAAAAATATTTCTTCAATAGAGCTAGTTTAGTATTTTTGTTAAACGTTTCTAATATTTTTCGATATAATTTTTGTGATTGTTGCACTCGTAAATATTTATTGAGAAATTGGTGGCGAAATTGTCACTTTTCCATTTTTGTATATTAAAAAAATCTTTTTTGAATTAAAATTTAAAGTTTAATTTTCAAATAATTAAACTGTTAAAGTTATTGTAATAAAATTTTTTTCATGATAGAAATTGCTATTAGAACAGTTTTGCTTTGTCAAAATATGAGTGTGAAGCTGTATCCTTCATTATACTCGTAGTTCTTTTACTTATAAAGGGTTTTCGAATAAGAGTGATATGATTTCTTTTAATAAAAAAAAACACACTAAATGTTAAGGAAATTCAAATATTTTTTATTTAATGTGAAGTACAATCGATACAATTAAGTTCTGAATAAAACGTCATTCAAATGGTCTCCACGACTTCTTTTGCAGGAACGAATTCGATGAACCCAATTTTCGAGCACTTTTTCCACTAAATCAAGTTGTATGTCATGAATAGCACGTTCAATATTGACTTCTAAAGCTTGAAGATAATCTGGTTTATTGCTAAAGACCAATGACTTCAAATAACCCCACAAGAAATAGTCTAATGGTGTTAAATCACAACTTCTAGGAGAAATGTCACAATTTCTTGAAATAATCGAATGTCCAAACTTTTCTCGCAATAATTCGGTTGTTGCACGTGCTGTGTGGCACGTAGCCCCGTCTTATTAGAAACAAATATTGTTAAGATCAACTTCTTCCAATTTCGGGCTTAAGAAGTTAGTTCACATCGATCTATACCGCTCTCCATTGATAGTAAAGGTGTTACCAGCTTCATTTCGAAAGAAAATTTTTTGGTCCGATGATTCCACCAGACCAAAAACTACACCAAATTGTCAATTTAGGTGAATGTAATGGATGTTCATGAATAATTTGTGGATTTTCTTCGCACCAGAATCGACAGTTTTGTTTATTTACCGCACAACTCAGATGAAAGTGAACCGCATCGGAGAAGATGTTCTTCCAAGACAAAATCAGCAAATTGATGACGTTTACGGTGGTTTAATAGCTTCAGTTCTTGAGTGATAACAATTTTATATGGATGCAAGCCCAAATCCTGTCTCAAAATCCGCCAGGTTGTGGTTTGAGACAGTTCAAATTCTTGAGAACGTCTTGGAATCGACAAATTGCGGTCTTCAGCAACACTTACCTGAACGGCAGCAATATTTTCATTACTTCGAGCGGGTCTTTATCTTATTGGCACTTGAACATTATGTAAAGAAAATGTACGCTCGAAATTTTTAATAATTCGACGAATAGCGAGCACAGTTGGACGATTATTACGACCATAAAATGGCAAAAGCGCACGAAAAGTTGCAATTGGAGAACGATTACTATGATAATAAAATTGAATAATTTGTAAACATTGTTCTTACATATATCTCTCCATGATAAAATTGTAAACATTACTGAATACAATAAAAAAAAGACAAATCATGACATATTACAAATGGCCGAAACGTCACTTAAAAATTATATCACTCTTATCGGAAAACCCTATAGTTGCTCTCAAATAATTCTACAAATTGTGGCAATTATTATAATTTTTTTAATTTTAAGAATATTACCGAAAAGTCACTTGATTTAGCGATACTACTTTTGAGTTTAAATCCACCTAGTGACATTGCCAAATAGCCTAAGTGCTCATCATTGCGCTTACAATTTTCATTGTCATACAAATTTTACTTGAAAAAGAAACTACAATGACATTTTATATCATAACTTATGCTATTGGGAAAAACAATAAAATACTATTGGGAAAAGTAATATATAGATAATAAATTTTATTCGAAGAAAACGAGAAAAACTAATTCTTTCTACTAGTTTCTTATATTGGCCGAAGAAAATAACACAATAATTATATTCCGAAATATTTGGATGATATTCTAAAAAATTCAATAAATAAAAAGAAACGAATATATTTGCCAGTGACTCTTCTATTCAGTTTCGATTAAATAAAGATATCCGCATTAAATAACGAAATATGTCAGAAGCATAAATTCGATATGACTTACCAGATGGCTGACTGTAATTCGGCTGCTTTACCTCATCTGATGTTAGATGAAAAACCAGCACATTATTCAATCACAGTCGAATATGTGCTTTTTTGTGAAGTTAATTTCTGAAATTCTCATAATACCATAATTCATCATAATTCATAGAAGATGAGTAAGGCCAGTAGTCAGCCGCAATCTTCTCATCTGATTTATTTAAATGGTTGGCTTGCAAAATGTTGCCCTAATTTTGAGATTTATTCGATATTATTTTACTGAAACTACAATTTTGGAATTACTGTCGATTAACTAGATGATAATATGTTGAAGGTGTTGGAAAAACCGACAGATTTGAGAAATGATACCGTCACTAATGACCATTTCGCACAGAACGTACACACGTGAATTTGCTGTACGATAAGTTCAGTTGAAATTCATCTGCAATCAGCAATTATTTTCGAATCGGGACTACAGAAATCCCTACCGATGTCATGTTTTTGAGGGTGCAGGCACTTAGGCAAATGCACTAATCACCTCTAATACTCGTCCTGTTCTAATGTGATAATATTCGAATGCCTCTTCGACCTATAGTAATGATGATTCCAGATCCTCCATCAACAGTGATAAGTAAACGAATGAATGAATACTCGCTGTAAGGAAAAAAGGAAATGAAAACCTCAATAGTAATCGTACATTAGAATGACAGAAGGATTGATTATCTGGAGTGGTTGGAAGCCTACTCGACTGTGAATTGCGACAATAAACTTTTAATTAGGATTACTTAACACACACAAAACCCAGCATAAAACCGCACACGCAAATACGTATCAATTCCATTATTTGTTAATTACTTGTTGTGAAATGATAATTTTCTGTTTATCTACCCATACATACACATACAAGTAAATGATTAGATTCGTTGGCAATTGGATTTGACTAAAACTTATGCTACTATACAGGATAACTGTTGATGGTGCGACGATGTTTGCTGAAAGCTACTTAACTACTGAGCTATTTAGCCACTGAGCAACTGAGCTACTGAGCAGCTTTGCCACTCACTTTCCACTACCAAGGATACACGCTTCCCGAAACTAATAAATAAAATGATCAAATTCATTAATTAGACATCTTCCTGGCCATACTCCAGGACGATACGTGCATACGATTACAATGAATCCAATCGGAATATTGTAGTTTTCATTAATTCCACGCTATACACATAGCTACCAGTACATCCGTTTCGTCCTGATGCGGATAACATTTGAGAGTATGGTTACCGTTTGCATCCTACGTGGCATAGGGTCGGGACGGAAATTCCTAGAGGAGTAAAGGAAATTGGCAAATAAATGTCAGTCTTTTATTGCTAAACCACATGATAATGAGTTTGGGCAAGGCGATTACTTATTAGCAGCGAGCTAGGCACCTTCGGAATAACTAAGTGTAATTGTGTTCCTTTTGGCGTTAATCGGCAACTTTTTGGGGAAACCGGCATTTGCCGCAAATATGAATACACTAAATTTGTGTAGATATCCTTATAGCTGGCAGCAGAGTTAACCTAGTCGACGTGAAAAATAAATCATGTTGGTTGAACGGATCGCATAATCTGATGATGTTAGTTCAATGGAAAAAAAAACCCCCAAAAAGTGATGTTTAGTTAATTTTATTTATTTTTATTAAGATGCTAGGCCAGATGCTACCGTATTATTAAGCTGTAAGATTAATTATTCTATGTTATATTTTCTACAGAGAAAAAGTGAACAAAAATGATCATATGTTAAGCAAACAAACAAACAAAAAATAATAAATAACAATAAAAAAAAATTCACTCCCACGGATTCTGTTTATACATATTCTGATAGTCAGTAAAGGAATTTTTTAAAGGACTCCTTTGATATATGAGTAGAATGTTTTGAAGAATATATCCTTAATTTTCTGAGGATTCCTTTTCTAGGTACAGCCTTTCCAACTATGTAAAACTTGCGCTTCCATTCCTGTTCGTGATTTTTCCACTTCTCTGCAATTCTTATTAAACAGTAAATTTTTCAGGAATCTAACTAATCATTAAAGAATCTACTTTCCTTCAATTCTAATTAGACATTACTATTTTCGTGGAAAATAAGTTCAGTACAAAATCTATACAAACTAAAAAGATTTAGTACTCGTACTATTAAATCCAAAATAATTGATTATCTAAAAATCAGTAATAATTTGTTGTTGATTTGTTTTCATTTTTATTTTTAAAAAAAATGTGCTGAATAGAATTTAATAGGAAAAGAAAAGCTCCAGAGTATACCATTTGTATGCTAATTCAAGGATTCCATTTGCAGAAAATTTCTTGTAAAATTTATTATCTCTTGATGTTAATGAGCTTCGATTATGCATTGCTTAGTAAATTTTTGATAATTCAGTTTTTCAGTTGGAATTTAATTATAAGTAAAATTTTCCTCCACGTTAAGACAAAATAACATTAGCTAATTTCAGTATTTATACATTTAGAATTCCCTAACTACGATTTGATGAACTAAATTCAAACAAAATTATATCACAAAATTTACCTTGATAGTAGGTAATTCATATTCAAATAAATTTTACTTAATATTTTTATAATCTAAAATAATTTTTTTTTAGTTCAGATAAAAATTCTTATATTATGTGGTATAAATTCTATAAATAAACCTTTTAAAATTCGGAAACATTTCTTAACAAGAGCACAAAGTGTTCACATTTTAGTAGAGCCGAGAAGCAGCGAAAGATGCTTCTTGCTAGGAGAGACCTTCAATATCGAAACTGATGAAAATGTGGTACGAAAGCTTCCTGTATTATGCAATATTCATCAGAAATGACAATGCATCCTCCATTACAGCAATGTTCATCACAATATTTGGTGGAAAAAGAAATGTCTGGGGTTCCCCAGCCCCCTTAACCCATACAATATTTACCTGATCTACCTGGTGAATAAGCTTAAATCGACTGCTTTTTAGTCAAAAAATCACATGTTTTTTCATAGAAAGCAAAAACAAATTTATTCAAAGTACTTGCCCTCCTAGCTACACATTTTTCCCATTTCTTAGGGAATTTGGGGATACCATGCCAAACAAATTCCTTCTCTTTCGAGGCAAACTACTCATCAAGCCATTTTTGGATGTCTTCGTAAGAAGCGAAGTGCTGCTCAGCGAGTACGTGGTCCATCGACGAAAACAGGTGGTAGTTGGAAGGGGCCAGATCTGGTGAATCAGCGGGGTTTGGTAGCACCTCCCAGTTGAGTGTCTCTAAGTAGTTTCGGACCATTTTTGACGTGTGCGATGGTGCGTTGTCGTGGAGTAAAATCAGTTTGTCATGTCTTTGTTGATAATCCGTCCTTTTTTCACGCAGAGCAGGGTGCAATTTTATCAGTTGCGGTGATAGCGGTAGGCATTGACAGTTTCATCAGGTTTCAACATCTCATAGTAGACGATACCCTGCTGATCCCACCAAACGCACGGCATCGTCTTCCGTCCGAAGCGATTTGGTCTTGGGGAAGATGTTGATGGTTGGCGGGGATCAACCCACGATTTCTTGCGTTTAGGATTCTCGAAATGTACCCACTTTTCATCGCCTGTCACAATTCGATCCAGGAACGGCTTTCTTTTTTGTATGGCGAGCAAAATGTTGCATGTGTTTTGGCGTCGCTCCATCTGCCTACCGTTCAATTCATGCGACACCCATTTTCCGATCTTTTCCATCTTCCTCATGGCACGCAGACGCATGAAAATGGCTGATTGAGTAACACCCAAATGCGCCGCGAGCATTTTTTGCGATTGGGTATCGTCTTCGTCCAAAAGAGCCTGCAATTGATGGTCTGCAACCTTCCTAAACCGATTTTCACGCTTCTTGTCCCACAAGTCAAAATTGCCATCTTTGAACCGACGAAACCAATCTCGGCACATTGTTACTGATAAAGCACTGTCACCATAGACTTCCATAAGAATTCCATGTGATTCGGCAGCTGATTTCTTCAAATTGAAACAGAAAAGCAGATCTTCCCGCATATGCTCTTTTTCTGGCACAAAACTAAACATGATTACCAAAGGAAAAATGTATGTTGTACGAAATGGCTGACAATGTGCACTGATTAATATTGACAGATGTCAAACTCATACAAAAAAAGTATTGCATGCCCATGGTACTTAATACGCTCACTCACGCCATCTATGACCAAACAGCGGATTTAAGCCTGGTAGAAAAATTTTTTAGAATAAAAATACACCTTAAAGGTTTTGGATAGAATTTTTCAAATTTAAATTGTTACATTTTTTTTTTAAATTCAACTTTGAGCTTAAAATTTGCCAAATTTAAATCCAGAGTTATTAAATAAAATACAAAATATTAGTTTTTTTTTTGTTGCAAACAATTCGTGTACGATTATCGTGGTGCAAAATTGAAAAAAATTTTCTGCTACAAATTTGACCTTTTCCAGTAAACAATCTATTTCAAATAACTCAGAATACTGAAATAAGAAATTCTGTACTAAACCACTTAGTTAATAACTTTTACTAAAATAAGAATAATGGATGTGATTTCTAAGAAAGTACATTTATTTTCTCAAGGAAATATTACTTAAAATTACATACCATTTCATAAATATTTAATTAAATTCTTAGAAAAATTTATGGAAAAGGAAATTAGATGTAATGCGGCAGAGAAATTATCATCGATATAAATTTTCTGCGAAAATATGTCTATTTCGAAATTACTTTCAATTTGTGTAGAATTTTTTTTAGTTATAGTCGATATAAATTATTATAATTATATTTAATTTTTTTTACAACTAATATAATTTTCTCCGATTATGATTGTTAAATTTATGATTATATCTAGTTGGAAATACAATAAAAATTCATCGGTATTTTCTACTCTCATGCAAGAATAGATTTTCCAAATTTGTCATTTATTTTTGCAACTATACACTTTATGATATATCATTTTGTTCGTATCAAATGGATTGCTGGCTTCTTCTTGATATGAACAGTGCTCCGCGACTAAATAATCAATTCCGGTGTGCAGTGGAACTAAATTGAGGTCGACAGTCTCATATGTGTAACAATAAGAAGTGACACATCCTTGCTTAGTTCTTGTAATATTAAAGTGAACATGTTTTATGCTATTATATAATATAAGGACATATCGCTTCTAACACATTCAGTACTGATCAAATCAGAGCATCACATGTGTTTTGAAATTTAATTAATTTGCATTGAAATATGTACTGATGTGATGAATGAGAATTTACTTGCCATGCTTCCATGTCCACCGCCATCTCCTCAAAATCACCTTGATTATATTAAGTAAATATTTATTAGAATGAGTAGCAAATGTTTTGATTATGATGACATACTATTATAATACAGCATTTTCATATTGCTCTACTATTTAATAAGATTAATATTCATATTACATAACAATTTTACACTCTGTGCACAGAAAATTTCATAGAATTTGCTAAAATTTCCATTTCAGTTTGTATTATTTATATGTGGAATTTAGTTAATTATATATTTAAAAATAATTATTATTTCTTAAATGTTTTTGAGAAAACTTAATCATACGAGGGTCATTCAACAAGTACTTAGCCTCACCGCCCGATGGAACTGCTGTCACAAAAGAAATCGTGCAGTACATTCTTTTAGTAGCTTACTGTCAAAGTTTCAGTCGATTCCCTTCATTAGTTTTCTTTTGAGAGCCTTTGAAAGCGAGCGTGTCGGTCGGTTGCACAAAAATGGAAAAAGAACAATATCGTTCGGTGATTAGATTCTTGTTTTTGGAAGGGAAAACGCGCAGCGAAATCAAAGATCGCTTGGATGCTGTGTATGGTGACTCTTCTCCTTCGATGGCGACCGTCAAGAATTGGTTCAACGAGTTTGTTCGGAGGAACAGATGCCCCGAAAACGGCTGCTACGGAGGAAAACGTTAAAAAAGTCCACGATCTCGTGTTGGCAGACCGTCGATTGAAGGTTCACGAGATAGCTGAGACTGTGGGGATCGCAGTAGGAATGGTGCATCATATTCTACACGAAGAACTGGGCATAAGAAAGCTGTCGGCGTGATGGGTGCCGCGTTTGCTCATACCGAAAAACAAGCGCAACCGTGAGACCACATCGGCAACGTGTTTGGCGCTGTTTCAGCGCAATCCAGCGGAGTTCTTGCGTCGTTTTGTGACCGTCGACGAAACATGGATTCACTGGTACACACCAGAGACCAAGGAACAGTCGAAACAGTGGACTTCACCCGGCGAACGTGCTCCGAAGAAGGCGAAGACTGTTCGATCGGCCGGAAAGGTGATGGCCACCGTTTTCTGGGATTCACAAGGTGTGATCCACATCGATTACCTCGAGAAGGGTAAAACAATCACGGGGCGCTACTATGCTGACTTAGTGGGCCGATTTGACGTCGAATTGAAGAAAAAGCGGCCCCGATTTGCGAAGAAAAAAGTGCTGTTCCACCACGACAACGCGCCGGCTCACACCTCCGCCGTCGCCATGGCCAAATTGGTCGAATTGCGCTACGAATTGCTGCCCCATCCACCGTACTCTCCAGATTTGGACCCCTGTGACTACTTTTTGTTTCCAAACCTGAAAAAATCACTCGCCGGGAATAGATTTGGTTCGAATGAGGAGGTCATCGTCACCACGGAGGCCTATTTTGCTTCCCTCGAGAAAATGTATTTTTTGGATGGGTTAAACAAGTTAGAGCATCGCTGGGCCAAGTGTATCGAGCTTGAAGAAGATTATGTGGAAAAATAAATTGCCACCTTTCCAAAATTTTCGTTTTTCTTTTGTAGGCTAAGTACTTGTTGAATGACCCTCGTAATTAATCAAATTTTCTATGAAAATATAGAAATTCCATAATAAATAAGGACGGACTACTTACCACCCTATTTCGATTAATTAAACTTTCGAAAAACTTTCTTAGGACTATTGATAAAAATTTTCTGAAAATACTCTTTGAAACGTCTTAAATAAAAAAAAATAAACAAAATCCGATTGGCATGTGTGTACACTCCTTAATAAAAAAAAATTCTAAAATATATAAGAGCATATGTTGTTAAAAATTGTTCTGCATATTTGAGAATAATTGGTCTAAGTTATACGATGAATAATTCCTTTTGTTGTATTAGTCCCTAATACTTTTCCAATTTATTTCATCCCTCTTTACTAACAATAGTAAAATCGAATAATTGTTGCTTTTATATTATGCTAAAGGTATTCGATCATCCTGGAATCCTTATGTTGAATAAAAGATCGAGTTCAGCTCATTCATTGCAAATTTATTTGAGACGAAAACGAAAAGAAACGATAACTGCCAGACTGATGGAATCGCAATCAGAGTATATCTAATAAATCTGATGGAATTGGGTCGATTGTATATGATGGGGAAGAAGGTGACTGGCACGATATGAAGGAGAAAAATCTGATAGAGCATAATCTGTTTGATGGTTCGCTTAACATATTGGCCCGAATTTATCGAATTTATGGAAATAATAGCATCAACTTGACGATAAAAACCCAACCTGAGCTCGGACAAGATTTGCCCAGAATCGATAACTAGTTAAATGTTACAATTCACTATACTTATACGGTTGAAAGAATTCCCTTCGTGGCAATGGATAAATGTAAATGTTGCCGATTATGCCCGAACAACGGTAAACTGCTCTTGTATATCAGCTCCTCTCAGACAATCATCCTATATTGGCCGCCCTTTTTAAAGGATATTTTCAATTAGGTGATTGAAGCTGTCATATCTCCCTGTTGAGTTACCGGACGAACCAATGGTCATTGTACGATTCTCTGCTCCTTCATCTCTGCCTCTCAATATACTCGTACCATGTATCACAGATTAGGTAGAACTGATTCCAATAAATTTGATCGATTGCTTGAATTTGAAAGAACGATGTTTTGTCATTTATAAATTGATATGCCATTTTACAAAGAACCATATTTTTGGTTTTGTTCTAATTTTATTTAAATATGAATTTATTCGGGAAAAAATGATACAAAAATTGAGAATTAATTTTTAATTCAGAAAAACATAACAAATCCCAGACAGTTGTGAGTAAAAAAAAAACATTTTCAGATTTTTCTTGTCAATATTTTATTAAAAAGTACTTATTTTTTTCTTAAAGAGAAAAGAAGAAAATTTTTCTTATTATAGAGACATTGGTGAATAGTATAAAATTAAGAATTATTAATTTGATTTATTTTTTGAGACTAAGTAATAATATTTTAGAAAATTAGTTTCTTCATCCATAATCAAATTTCTTTTTATATTTTTTATTTAAACCGAAATTTTTTATTTCAATTATATTTTATGTTCCGAATCTGATTGTTACGAAAATTCAAATATGAAGACATCAAAAGAAAGCTAAACTAACCAATTGGATTTATCTAAATTGTGAATTAGTTTTGAAATTGGTTCGATATCAAAGAAGACTTTTAAAGCAACAAAATATGAACCCATTTAGCCTTTCTCTTCTTGTACATCCAGTTGCTGTCGGTTTCATAGTAACCATAAATCGGTGAGAAGATAGAATTACAAAAAGATTATTATGGAAAATATATCGAAATCGAATTCTGAAAGGACAGTCAATTTAATATTCTTGCAGTGGTGTAGATAGATAATATGATTGTTTTATTCGAATCCTAAACAATATGTAACTTGTGATGTCTACCCCGAATTTGATGTATCTTTTTTCAACAGAATATTTTGGTTTTTATTCTTAAAATGGATTGAAGTAACAAAATTCTCTTTTAACAATAATCAATATTCTTAGATTGCCATTTCGGTAAATATTGTACAAATTTAAAAAAGAAATTGAAAAAGGATATACGTGCAAGAATATTTCAGGAAATAGCTTAAGGTAAATAAATATATATTAGACTAACGTTCACCTAATTTTGTTTTTTTATTATAAGTAGCGATAACTTAACACCGGCTCTGCCGAAGGGTGTTCCTGAATCCAACACCATGTATGTGTGTTTTTGTAATTTTTTTTAAATCTTCTTAGCTAACATCTCCATACACCGTAGTTTATCCAAAAAACATTGTCCGAAAATAAAATCAAGAATTTTTGAAGAATATAGGAGAATACTTGTTTGGAAATGGTTCTCTACTTACTGACTGGATGATAATGCTACTTAGTATGTGTGCTCGTGGACCGTCTTGCAAGGGAACGTTACTCAGATACAAGACAGTTGCAGATTCAGGCGGTCGAAGAGAAACCACACATTGCCAAAAATTTAATGCGAAAAGGTGATAAATCACTTAGGTATTTCCGAAGCTTTTTGTCTTGATCCCAAATGTTGTCTTAAGGGCATTTAGCAGATTACATAAGGATTTTCTAACGTCCAAATAGATTTAGTTTAGAATTTTGTTGACATAGGTTCTTTTGATGTAGACATATGTATACTGATGAAACATACTATTTATATCCATTATTCGAATACATACATACATACCTGCATATATGTGAAAGTCTCCCTTTATCTCATTTGAAATTGGTCAAAGCATTGTAAAGGCACAAACAAGCACCTATTCAACATGTGCCATTAAACAGATAGCAGTGGGACAAATAAGCTGTTATATTGGGGGGACTAACAAACTCTATTACATATACACAAACATGTTTAGTATATATGGCAATTTATGCATTTATTCCTTTGGTCCTATACAAAGATTCTTTGAATTTATCTCGAGACTTGTTTGTATGCATTGCTGCATATGCAGACACATTAACACACAATAGGTGTTTACGAACTGATATCTACCCCAATTACTGGAGTGGCATATACATGCATACTCGTACATAGTAGATATTCGCAGTTTACCATTAAAACTGACCTCTATTTGTGTAGCTTTTAGTTTTATCTAAACTAGGAAAAAAGTCAAATTTTTCTGTGGTAATGAACAACATTCCAATAAAATAAATTTCTTCTCAAAATCAAATACTACAGATAAGTGTAAGTTTAGTATTTACCATTTCGTAGATTGTAATTTCACCTTTAAAGTTAGATGATAGTAAATGGTATCATTGTATTGTTGGTCGAACTACTGATTTCACATCTGACATTTGCCTCGTACTTTGATGTACAGAAATCGATATCGAACAATTCATTCATTTACACGCAAACCGAAGAAGCATTTTCAAATTATTTACAGCCACAACGTGTATCATGTCCATTTGCAAACTTTCTAAAGAAATTATTCACAAAATATATAAACTGAATTCTTACCGTTTCTGTTTCCCACTAACCACATCTACTTTTCAATTAACAAGACTCTTAATGAAAGCACAAAAGTTCCAATAGATAAATTTACTTTGATGTTTTCTTATTTAAGCACATTTTCCAATTTGATTAATCTAAATTGATTCTATTAATGCCAAATAATTAGAAATTTTCTTAAAATATCTTTTTGATATTTTTAACATTTTCACGACCAGTTTTCATATCAATATTTAGCATATAATAAATAAAAGCAAATATTTCAAAACAAATATGTAAAAATGCATTTGTTTTTATAAAATATATTTTCAATTGTGTCCTTAGAACATCATAATATTTTCTTTCTTTATAAAGTTTTTCTTATTAAAAATAATCCATATGCCAAATAATCGCCTGTATAATAGAAATTTTCATCTGTGAGATCCATTTTTCTACTTCTAAAATATTGAAAAAAATATTAAATAAAAATCTTTATATCATTTTTGAATGTTTCAATGTTATTACCGATCATCAATTTGGTTTCTGAGCTCAATATTCCATTGCATGATCGATTATCTTGATTCCCATTTAAAGGAGGAGGAGGAGGGGGGGAGGTTACATTGTCCAAACTTCTGATCATGCTGGACTACTTAGAAACTCACAAAAACAACTCCAAAATTAATGAAAATAAAGAATCTTCACACATTACTCCTATTAAATCTGGTACCGCTCAGAATAGGACTTTTGGTCCTATACTTATACTTTTGATGTCCCCATTTATAGTCATATCCATATGATTGTATGGACCTTCAGTACAGCATTTCTAGAAGCTGGCAAGGATACTAAACTTGCAGCCAAAATTCTACAACAACACTACCTGCAATTCGAAGGCTGATCCACGGGACCGAGAATAAAGGTGAATGAGGGAAAAAGTAAACTCGTTCCTTTTTACCATCTGTCAATAACCGTCTACCAGGCGTATAAGCTTAAATCCACTGTTTTTTATTAAAAAAAACACATGTTTTTTTATAGAAAGCAAAAACAAATTTATTCAAAGTACTTGCCCTTCTAGCTACACATTTTTCCCATCTCTCGGGCAATTTGTGGATACCATGCCAAACAAATGCCTTCTCTTTCGAGGCAAACCACTCATCAAGCCATTTTTGGATGTCTTCGTAAGAAGCGAAGTGCTGCTCAGCGAGGACGTGGTCCATCGACGAAAACAGGTGGTAGTCGGAAGGGGCCAGATCTGGTGAATCAGCGGGGTATGGTAGCACCTCCCAGTTGAGTGTCTCCAAGTAGTTTCGGACCATTTTAGACATGTGCGATGGTGCGTTGTCGTGGAGTAAAATCAGCTTGTCATGTCTTTGTTGATAATCCGTCCTTTTTTCACGCAGAGCACGGTACAATTTGATCAGTTGTTGGTGGTAGCGGTGGGACACCGACAGTTTTATAATAGATGATACCCTGCTGATCCCACCAAACGCGCAGCATCGTCTTCCGTCCGAAGCGATTTGGTCTTGGGGAAGATGTTGATGGTTGGCGGGGATCAACCCACGATTTCTTGTGTTTAGGACTCTCCAAATATAACCACTTTCGATCGCCTGTCAGAATCCGATGCAGGAACGATTTTCTTTTTTGTCTGGCGAGCAAGATTTCGCATGTGTTTTGGCGTCGCTCCATCTGCCTATCGTTCAATTCATGCGGCACCCATTTTCCGATCTTTTCAATCTTCCCCATGGCATGCAGACGCATGAAAATGGTTGGTTGAGTAACACCCAATTGCTCCGTGAGCATTTTTTGCGATTGGGTATCGTCTTCGTCAAAAAAGAGCCTGCAAATGATGGTCGTCGATAAAGCACTGTAACCATAGGCCTCCATATGCATTCGATGCGATTCGGCAGCCGATTTCTTCAAATTGAAACTGAAAGGCAGAACTTTCCGCACATGCTCTTTTTCTGGCACAAATCTAGACATGATTACCAAAGGAAAAATGTATGTTGTTGTACGAAATTGCTGACAATGTGCACTGATTAATGTTGACAGATCTCAAACTCATAAAAAAAAAGTATGGCGTGTCCATGGTAGCTTTATACGCTTACTTACGCCATCTATGACCAAACAGCAGATTTAAGCTTATACACCTGGTATATGGCAGCACAATACACAAAAAACTAAGGACCACTACTAACGACATTAACCCACACGGACTTACGGACTCGAACTTTGGAATTCAACCAAGCCTTCCAACTTACGTCGAATTTAATCGTAATATGTAAACTCTTTTAACTCTGGGAAAGCTAGCGTATATTTAAAATAATTTCAGTTTAAAGGAAATCATTTATTATGGCATGTGGCACCTTCTTGTTGAGATTGGCCCGATGATGCCTGCAGCCCAAAATCCACACCAAACAGCAACACGTTTTGGATGCATTTATTTCTCAACAATAACTCATGGATTTTCTGAACCGCAATGCGAAAATTTTGGCAAGTAACCAAGCCTTATCGTTGAAGATAGTTTTCTTTGAACTGTAGCTGCCAAACCTTCATCATTTTAAAAATATTGCTCAAGAATGAAAATGCATTGTTCTTTCGTGTGACACTCCATTTTTAATAACCTTGAACTGTCACCTGTCAGGCTGTCGTTTTTTCTCATTGGTAAGGACTTCACCGTACATATGGCGCAAAATTCAAATCTTTCCTGATTTGTGGGATATCTTATATTTATAATACATGATTTTTGACTCATTATTAATTAAAAAACTTTTGACATTTCATTAACAATAAAAGCTTGTAATAATTAATTGAGAAAAAAACTATATTAAAAAATCACTTACATATATCATGATTGAAATAAGGATTGAAATTTTCTTATATGCGTAAAGTATCGTTTTATCTAAAAAATTATATTAACTAAAATAACTACTGATTAAATACATGTGTAGATTATATTAATGAATTTTTTTTTTCAAAATCATTTTTTCATTTAAATTAAAAATTTGTTTTTGAAGAATTTATTCCTACAGCACTAATAAGAAGACCTAAATTTAATTTTAATGTAAAACATAAAAAAAGAGCAATTAAAATTTGTTACCAAATAAAAGAGGAAAAATGCAAATAACGATAACGACTATGGACATGATGTTCAATGGAGGCTGTGGACCCTTACAGCATTAATGTTCAGCAAAAAATCTAGAAATGCACTTGTTGATTGCAATGCTGATTCATGAATAATTAATATTACATCAAATTACACTTTGAATTTCTCTCGAACTTCGAACACGATATTGTATTTTACCCAAGCTCCAACAGATGGGCAGAGTTTTGTTATACCACCTACACCACAAATGCTCATAAGGGTTATGTGAATTGGGCTTCATATAACGAGATAGCACCATCTAATTGAATATTTTGATGAATTTAGCTGAATTTACTGAAATTGAGCACTAGTGCACTCGTAAAAAAAAACAATGTCCTCTAACCTCTACACTGATATTCATACATACAAATGTTATCGAGTACTTTATTAATGAGATGGCATAAAATTTTACTAGCCAGAATACTATCAAACAATAACCGGAACGAAGGCACGTAATGTTAAGCTTTATAACAAAACTAAATAGCTACCATATCTTTAATAATAAATTATATTTATAATAAATATTTAAAAAACTATGCAATACATACGAATTTTAAATATTTTATTTACTATAATAAAATGTGAGTTTTAACATTTTCAGGAATTGAGGTATGTACAAGGATTAAACAATTGTTGCGAATTTTAGGAAAACACTAGTCGACAGGAGCGAAATTAACATTATTTAATATAACAAGAATGCACGCACACAATATATATATTTTTTTAACATGATCCTTAACATTTATCAATATAACTAAGCCTTTTGTCCAACCAACTGTTTGGTTGGACAAAATAGCAATTATCAAGAATCCTTTCTGTCCAGCTCATTCCATTTTGTCCTGGTTCTCCCATAAATATTCGATGGATGAAAGATCTTGTGAATATTGTGCCATATCATCCTCTTCAAAGATACTTACAGCTCCTTTTTTGGTATGAATGATGAAAATCTGTTAGAAATATGCTTAGAGTCCCAAAGAAATAGCATGCATCTTTGTAAGTCTTCTTCTTATTATTCTAACAAGTAAAAGTACTCTTGTTAGACCTAGAAATTTCAAAATTTCAACTGTTCACTCCAAAGGACCTGTTTCTACACTCGGAACTGTTTGTTTGTTCGTTGTTCTCATTTCAAATAGCATTAGTATTGAAATGTAAATTCTAAGCGTCACGATACTAAAGGGCATTTGGCAAAAGGATAACGGAATAAAGAAATTAAAGTAAAAAGGAAAGTTTTTTTCTTTGACTTTTTTTACAGATATCGAAAACTACACTTAGAACAAGTAGATTTATATATATATGCTTAAGTATGACTGGAGATACGAAAATGGAACTTTTTATAACGAGACACAGCCCCATTAAAAAAGATCACGATGAATAACGTAAAAGAAAGATTCAACAATTCAACGGAATATTATTGATTAAAAAAATTGAATTCGAGCGTTCTAGTCTATAAGTCCAAATGGGCATTATACAAAAGTACTTTATTGTCTATAGTAAAGTTAGAGCGTTCGTCTAGCAGTTGAAGTAGTTGAAGGTATCGCCTTTTTGGTTCTAGTCTTTTAAGATTTGTATGTAGGTTCCATGCCAAGCGTTTTTCTAAGTTTAGTCCTAGGTACCAAACTACGGCGTGTTACGGTATGGCACTGCCACTAAGATATATGGGAAGGCATATTTCATGGCAGAGAGTAAAAGTTACGTGGGTAGAGTTACGTTCATTAATTTTTGTTCTCCACTTGATAAACTAGTTCTGTAGGGTTTGAATTTGAGATTGGAGAATTTTGGCAGTATCGTCGACGTATGTAGCAAAGAAGTTATTGGGACAGATTCGAAGGTCGATTGTGTAAATGTTGTTGAGAATGGTACCCTGTTAAGCACCAGCCAATAGTTTGTTGGATTCGTTTATTTGGAAGTGTCGGTTGGATAGGAATGATTTGAGAACTGGGAAATACGTAAAAGGAAGAATCCTCTTAAGTTTCCAGAGTAAGCCCGGGTGCCAACCTCTATCAAAAGCTTCATTTATATGAGACACACCGGGCCATTACTGTTTTCTTCCAAAAAGAGCATGCATTAAAATCGACAACTTGATAACACTGCTGGGTAGTAGAGTATTCGGAGTGGAAACAGAATTGATGATTGGGTATTTAACTCACAATCATCAATTCGGTTTCCTCCGCCATTTATATCCCACGAGTAGGGGATATAAGCGGCGGAGGAATATTTTTTCAAAGAGTTTTTGGTTTCAGAATCATTTTTATAATGAACAATTTTTAGAAGATTGGAGGTGATAAAACCATAGCCAGAAGCTTTATTTTTAGGAAGGGGTTTGATTAAATAGGCAACTTTGGAAGGAGTGATTGCGTTTAGCAAAAGACTCATGGGTAAGGAAATGGATAGTTCTATCTCGATTTAAGTGCAATAAGTCCTGTCTATTATGTGCTTATATGGAGTAAATATTTTTGCAAGGTTTTCAGCAAAAGCGTCTGTTTTATGTTTATTCGTTTTGGCCCAGATTTCGTCAGTTTTTTGAAAAGGGTACGTTTTCTTTATAATATAATGGGTGTCTTGTAGCAGTCAGTAGAGTTCTATTTTTTATAAGTGATGAAGTATAGTTTCTGAAGCTTTCTGTATTGTATTTATTGAGATTTCGTCTTCTACTTCTTTTTTTTGTCACTAGGCAAGAGTAGAAAGTAAAGTGTTTTTTTTTAATTTAGCGTAGGCATCAGCATGCCTTAGTGGGATTCGAACCCACAACCCCTTGGATGATACTCCAGCATACTATAGATTGTACTACCACACCTGCTGTTTCACTTCTTGGATTGTACTTTTCTTACAGTTATTGGATTTGAAACTCACGTGTATTTTCTAGAGTTATTAGCCTTATTTTCCTTCTACGCATAAAAGAAATAAACTAACCACCAGCATCACTATTTTTCCTAATCTATTTTCATAGGTTTGTTTCTTATAGTAGGAAATTTTGGATTTATTAATTTTTTTCCAAGTCAGCAAGCACTTCGATCAATAGTATATCCTTCTTCTTGCAGAATACATGTTCTAGATCCGATTTACTAACCGTGCAGATCCCTATGATCAAAAGTGTTATTAGAATATACTTTTCAATAATGGATCTTTTGCTGAAGTTGGAAGTTTCTATGTACATAGATGCAAACGTATGTAGAGATGCACTTTTTTTAATTTAGATATAAAAATTAAGAAAAAAAACAATAATAAGCAAAATGTTTTAATTGAAATTTTTTTTTGGAATGTTTTCAAAGTTGAAATGCCACAAAAACTAATTACAAGATTTAATTGAATGAGAATGCATTTTTTTACTATAACCTATGGATTTTATTGCAATTATTTAGATAGAAAATAATCATTTGAAGAAAATTTACAGGAAAAGATATTTATTATACGTATGAGTAGAATACTCGAGCTCAGGTTAATGTTGAGGTTAGTTTTCGTGATTTCAAACTTTTGTAATTGTACATACTACATAGATCCATGTAGAAGTTTCATGGTTAAAGGTGACTAACAAAGGCAGCAAGAATTCATTTTCGCATTGCTGACTTCGAATTTGCCTGGTGCACTATCTGTCTGTCTGTTGCCTTTTGTGCAGTGTGTTTGATAGCAGAAAATTCCCTTGCAGTTATAGACTGCCACCAGCCAGTTACTGAGGACTATTTATACGTGCATCGTTGCCCCAGTACAGGATCATCTTTTCCACAAAGTGTGATAGAAGTAAAGTTGCTATTTTACTCCCTAACAAGAGTCCAATTTAGTAACATATAAAAGCAATTAATGCTTCCCGCTCTGAAAGTGTATGCCAAGAAAAATGTCTATGAATTGCTGCTTCCCTACCAGCAAACTGGATGAATGGATTTTGAAGTCTTTAGGAAAGTTTTTATTGACGAAAATTATTTTCAAGAACTAAACTCGTAGAAGCAGAATATTTTCAAATGTTACATTTTCCAATGTCAATGTATACTTGTATTTCTACAATTGAACTGGACTCCATTTTCAAACTAGTCCTTTTTGTGGAATTTCACATATGTGGCACTTGCAATTCTATTTAGTATCTGAATAGAATGAGTTCGACTAGTCAAAATACACTATAAAATTTCATAGTACTGAAATTTTGCGAATATTTTAGTTAAACCACAAATTATATTCAAGTATTTCGATAAGGATTTATTTCCAAGCAATTCTATATAAAGATTAATTAAAACGAAAATCCATACAATTCTATTAAATGAATTTTTTAATTACCAAAAATATTTTATTATAAAATTTTATTCTGAACTTTTTTTTTTCTGTGAAAAATTGTTATATTTTTTGTTTGATTTAAAAAATTCGACAATTTCTAGAAATATCCTTAATGAACTGTTGGTTAGTCCTGAAAATAATATGGATTTGTTTTGGTTTTTTTTTTTCTCCTTAAATAAAATTTCTGCTGACTTTGAAAGTTCATTAAAAAATATTTTATTTTTGTTATATAGAGTGATATGATTTCTTTTAAATAAAAACACACTAATTATTAAGGAAATTCAAATGTTTTTTATTTAATAAGAACAATCGATACAATTAAGTTCTGAATAAAACGTCATTCAAATGGTCTCCACGACTTCTTTTGAAGGAACGAATTCGATGAACCCAATTTTCGAGCACTTTTTCCTCTAAATCAATAGCATGTTCAATATTGACTTCTAAAGCTTGAAGAGAGTCTGGTTTATTGCTAAGGACCAATGACTTCAAATAACCCCACAAGAAATAGTCTAATGGTGTTAAATCACAACATCTTGGAGGCCATTCAATGTCACAATTTCTTGAAATAATCGAATCTCCAAACTTTTCTCACAATAATTCGGTTGTTGCACGTGCTGTGTGGCACGAAGCCCCGTCTTGTTGGAACCAGATGTTGTCAAGATCAACTTCTTCCAATTTCGGCCATAAAAAGTTTGTTATCATCGATCTATACCGCTCTTCATTGACAGTAACGGTGTTACCAGCTTCATTTCGAAAGACGTACGGACCGATGATTCCACCAGACCAAAAACCACACCAAACTGTCAATTTAGGTGAACGTAATGGGTGTTCATCAACAATTTGTGGATTTTCTACGCACCAGAATCGACAGTTTAGTTTATTTACCGCACCAATCAGATGAAAGTGAGCCTCATCCGAGAAGATGATGAACGCACGAAAAGTTGCAATTTGAGAGCAATTATTTTGATAATAAAATTGAATAATTTGTAAACGTTATTCTTGCGGATTTCTCTCCATGATAAAATTGTAAACATTACTGAATACAATGAAAAAAAAGACAGATCATGACATACTACAAATGGCCAAAACGTCACTGAGAAATCATATCGCTCTTATTGGAAAACCCTATATTTTAATTCACGTTAAATCAAGTCTCTGATTGTTGAAAAGGAATTTTTTTTGCAGTGAAAAGTAATTGGTTAATTTTACATGAACGTGCATGATTAATGATATATTTTATTAAAAAAGAAAATTCGTCTCTAACCCTTCTAATTATAATTAAAATGAGACATTCGTAAAGGCACATTTATTTTACACAACAATGGGGTAATCACTGAAAATTAAGGTAAAATTTTCTTTCTGGCATTTGTGCTAAAATCTACACTAAATATGTATGTTCTGGCCTATTTTGACTATAGTAGTTCATGATGATAAAATAATTATCAGGACGAGGGTGGTTGAATTCGAATCTTCGCTGTTGTGGCATTTGCTATTTGTAGTAGCTAATCCGGTGATGCGGATTTGTTCAAAAGCCACATCGACTAATTTAATAGAATTTTCCTAATTGTAGTTTGGCTTACGTTTCTAATTGAAATATTTTATATTTACATGTACGAACACTTCCAGCAGTTGTAGCCGCTGGACTCAATCTATGGTCGTATTAGTTTATAAATTGTATTATTGGACTGTTCGTAAATGAACGTATCAGGAAAGGGTTGCAAATTTTTTTCACAACGATTATCCAAAACCAGTAACAACATATTCATCTATGGATGGATGAAAAGGTAAATTTTTTAGAAAGCTTTTTCCAAAGCTACTTGAAGAAATGAATATTTATATTTGTATATCAACCAGAATAGGAGGATTTTTCTATAAAAATAATCAATAAAATATCAATGCATAAATGTGTTCTCGTACTCGATATATAACACGCTAGTATATAAAGGATCAGTTTGATTATAAGTTTTAGCTTAGAATGGTATTTTGGAATTATTCTACTACTCGTTCGATTCGATTTTATAGAATGCACAATGTTTTCATCGATTTCATGTTTTCTTTATTAACAAATACCATATTTACCAGGTAACGAATTGAGCAATTAAAATTTAATTTTAACTATCTATTGTTGTATACAATCAACACTAGTCGATCACCATTATTTAATCGAAGATAATCTAAATAATGGTATGAGAATAAAACTCAAAACAAATCGATACAATCATTTCGAATCTATTATTTATTGCCAATATGTTGTTGTGAATAAATACTGTTTATCTATCATATTTTATAAATACTCGTATTCCTAAGAATTTAAAAAAAAATTATTTTTCATTTAATTTACTCTAATTGATAAATATTCATTTAATCGGAGTACGTCAATTAAATTTTTTTTATGAGAATGGATTTTCGCATTAAGTAAAAATAATAAATCAATTAATAAATATCATAATGAAATGTAATAATATAAATGTGATATGGGAAATGTGTTTGTTGTGGGCGAGAGAAATGGGGAAGAGATTTTACCTTGTAAAATAAAAATGGAGACTCTGCCAAATGTAATAAGAAGTAAATAAATAAATATGAGATTTCTGGGGGAGCTTTGAAAAAAGCCGAGGTATAATCAATTGAGCTAAATATAGAAATAATTAAATAGAAAAAATAATGCCAATTCGGATTTTTTGAAGAATAGAAGATGTTTGTCTTTAGTAGTTGGATAAGTGTCGATAAGAATCCCCTGTACGGATGCAATCCTAATGATATCAACAAATTAGCTGAGCAAAGCTGGAAGCTTATCCAATATCCGACTATTATTATTATAGCGATGAAATTTTCCTAAATGTGTTGAAGAAAACTTTTACTCTGCGCTAGATGAATACATAAATTTTCACACGTATACGCATCAGGATCGGTTAGGAAATAAATAAATTATACCCCAGCGGTAGTCAGGATACTAAAAGGTATTGGAAAACTTCTCATCACCTATTTAGCTTAATAATATTATTGATTTTATTTTTCTTCTTAAACTCAATGAGTAAACAATCCCTAATGAGGAAACTTTACGAAAGTGCTCTCCAAATAATAACAGTTTTTAGCAAAATACGATTGTCAGTAAAAAATAAAATGAAACAAACAAGAAAATGGAGAGGAATTTTAAGAATAAACAAATACTCGTTGAAATGAAAAGTTTTCCAGTCAAATATTATACTATATTTATTTTTAATTTGGTCTTAGTTTTTGATAATGTCAGTTTTAAAATTGAGTATGAGTATTTTCAGTTAAAACTGTGTATATACGTACGTTTGTCGTTTGGTACAGCCACCCTTAGTATAGTTTCGAATGCAGAAACTTTATATTGAAATCTTAAATTCCATTTTAATGAGTTTTTGAATATTAGCAAAATATCAATTGTTCGTAAAAGTTACTAAATATTTGAATATCAACAAAAAGCCATTCCAATTTGCCTTAAAATTTCTTAACAAACTCTCATGAACCAGGTGTTCCTGTTTATTTGCAATAAACTCCACTACCTGTACTAACTTAAAATATTTGATTTTTTTTTCTTCTGTATATTAAGGGAAAAATTAATCTTTGGAACTTATTTTTAGTTTTAGATTCTTGTACTGCATTGGATTCGATTTTCATAATAAAACACACTAACACAGTGGTACAGAAAGGAGCAATTGTTCATCTTATAAGAACATAAAAACAATTTCGAACAGAAAAGAAAAATGGAAAAATATTTTTTTATATATACTAAAAGTACAAAATAAATTAATTTATCATTTAAATTCAGATGTAGTGCATGCTTTAAGCTGTACATGGACTATAAATTATAAAATTTCAACTACTCTATTTATTTTACTTAAATTAAAGTTTTTTTTTTTAAATTTTTGTGGAAATAAATTAAGTATAAGAAATAAATTTTGTTTGTAATTTATTTTTCGCTTAAAATTTTATTGCATTTTATAAAAAAAAAAATTAATAAAAGGACATTAAGAAGGAAGTGTACATATAATACTTTACTACTTTTTAACGGAAATATTTAATTAACTACAATATTTGGTCTGACAATAATAATACTTTTTCTGTGTCTTTCAAAAGGCTTTAATGTTAATCGACTATCTAACCACACAATTTTCATCAGATTTAACTGATTTACGGCCCTCTAAAAATGCTTTTTATGCTACATCTCGTATGTCCTTAATTAATGTCAACAATTTTCTAGTATTCCCAAAAGTATTAGTAATTTTTTAAAATTCATTTTTAGTAAGATTTTTACTAAAAATATTGTAAGGTGGTCATTCATGACTACCTAGATTCGTAATAGACGCAGACGTTCCAAGTGTCACTAAAACAAGGCATTCATAAATTATATGAAAAGTAATCTGGTACTTAAGAAAAATATAATCATGCATATTAAAATTTACTATAGAATAAACCCCATTAAAAATAAATATTAGTAAAAATTGAATTTGAAATTTCACTCATAGTTACTTTTACTCATCAAATAGTCAATGAACTATTATTTTGTATTTATAGCTGCTTTGAACTTTAATGAAAATTTAAAAAAAATAAAAATAAAAATTATTACGAGCACAAATAATTTAATATCGATGAAAATTAGGTGGGAATATACCGATTGCCATGTCATTTTGGTATTAATAAATTCATTTCGTTTGACGCATATGCGATTTTCGGTCCATTCTTTTCAGAGTTAGATCGTTCTTGCCGAAATATTATTGGCACATACCCAAAGCGTTTATTCCACTTTAAAATTCCAAACGAAGCATCCTTTATATTCGGGCTTGTATGATTTATGCTCCATTCGTAAATTCTCTGAAAAAGTTATGAGCCCCGAGCATTTATGGGGAGAAATGAAGTTCAACGTCATTTTTTATAAGAATCACTAGCAATTACTTTATGAGGTGAGTAATGGTCCGTCAAAAACAGGTATTTTCCTGTTACAACAAAAGTTCTCTACTATACATTTTATTATTATTATTATTATTATTATTATTATTATTCTCATTCTCATTGTTATTGTTATTGTTATTGGTATGTATAGGTATGCATATTCAAAATAAAAATCTCTACACACTTTAGTCTACCTCCTATCGCTTGTTCATCTAATGAAAAATGGCTTAATTTTAAGGAATTTTAGATTCTCTCTTCAAGGTTGTAAAATCCTTAATTTATGTTTCCTTCATAATTTGGTTTTTTTTTTTGATTTTCTTTATCCATGAAATATCAAACAAAAGATATTATAGGAAAAATATACTTAAAAAAACTTATTTTATCCAAAAGTTTGTAAAGTTTGATTTTGTTTTTTTTTTAAATGGATACGTTATGAAAGTTCACATACAAATGAGTGTATTCTTATAAATATATAGCAAAGCTAACTCCTCCACAATTTCCGATGAATTTGTATATTTGGCGGACGTGATCTAATCGAATTCGTATATTATTTATTTATGAGTTTTTAAAATGAACTTACCTCTTCCTAAATGTATGGTTGGTTGGTTGGTTGGCTTTTTTGGGCTATAATATTTTCTCTGTCAGACATAATATGTTAAGTATATACTTCGCTTTGTCTACGTGAAAAGGATTTCGTTAATATGATCTTATATGTAATATGTGCGTGGAAGGGATTACTTCTAATGAAATTTTATCGATACCAAACATAAATTGCTTTTCTATGATACGAATATATGTATACATGCTTTAAATCCATTTTATAATATATTTTCGATTAAATAGAAAAGCATCATTTTACTTGTAAAGGTTTTTTTTCTCGCTTTTCGTACTTTGCTTTTACTAAAAAAAATTATTAAAAAAATTATTTAATAATTATTATAAAAATTGGAAAGTTTTCTAGTAAAATTAAAATTTTCTACACTTTAATTCGAACATATACGAAATGATCGTTGCTATAAAAAAACTATCGAAAATAACATTTATTTTATCCATAATATAAGTAAATTGTTTTTACGATATCATAGTCGAAAGTTCTTCTATCTACTTTTAGTTAAAATGTTTTAATCTTTAGTTGAACTTAAATAATGGCCAAATATGCTAACGACCGATATCTTATACTGAAAATTCATTTATAATAGCTGTACTATAGATACGAGCATACGACAGTGATGTGAGGAATTTGTGCCTTAAATAGAATTTCTATATACAATCTAGAATCTAGAACATCTATGGTATAGAAACCTAATAGACATAATACTAGTTTAATGGATTGGGCAGAAAATGAAAGACAGGAAAAGGAGTAAACTCATTTGGTTCCAATCTGCCAACAAGTGCCACGAACGAAGAGGTTTTAGAAGCAAAGAGGATTAGGGCAAATATTTTCGTCTACTATGTATACTCCTACAACTATGCGTGCACGAAAATGGTTCTGGAAAATTTACCATTAAAATTGAACAATTCAGTGATTTATGGTCATCACTTAATACAAAATAGGCATTTATAGCCGAGATGTGAGCGTTGACATATGGGCGTGATACCGATTTGTTATCAAAATATTATAGAAATTCGCACTCCACAAAAATCGCCCGAGTGGTTAAATGAAAGTATTTTGATTTATTTTCATTGATTTTTATAATTATTATCATATATAATATATATTCTATTTTGTTAAATTATTATTTTCATTTCCTTGCGAATAAATTGGGGCGTTTCCGATGATAAATTGGTTATAGTCTTAAACATTAAGAAAAAACAAAATTTCTATCGTCAATAATTATTTTTATTTATTGAAAAAAAAATACACAATTCAAAGAGTATCTTATATATATGAACCTCTCTCTACATATCCTTTATTTTATATATATAATAAGTTCTGAATTGATTAACTCAAAATGGAATAATCCTACTATTTGTCATATGAGATATGTAGTTCATATTTTAAAAGTCACATCATGCAGAGTGGCTGTCACTTGACGCACTCGTTATAGAAAATAAATTTTTCTATTTTCGCAGAACTATCCAATACGTCAGAAAATAAAATTTTTCATAGAAATTTATTATTCGAAATAATAATCACGGACACTCTTTTACTAGATTAACTAATTTGCATACTTTAAAAAATACGCTCTTCGTAAAATTTTATTTTATATTATACAGTGGAATTATAATATCCAAGAACTATCACCCAAAATATCAAATTTTTATTTATGTCAGTACATATACGAGATCTGTTCAAAAAGTATCACGAATTTTGAATTTATGCGGGTTACGTATATTTGATTTTCGATTTTTTGTGGCATTATGTTGGTAATCCTGTCCCTCACTTATGCCAATAAGTTCGGCTATTTTGAATGTTCAGTTAATTTATGACAGCTGCTTTGCTTGCATGTGTTTTGGCTCGTCTGCGGTTTTTACCCATTCCAAAAAATTGATCAAAGAATCTGTACCAATTTTTTTGTGAAAAACAATTATACGAACGCTTTCCGAATGTTGACTGTGGTATATGGTGAAGCTTACTTGGACCGAAGCAACGTTTATCGGTGGTACAAAATGTTCTCAGAGGGTTGAGAATATGTGAAGGCCGAAAAGCATGCCGGACGCACGAGCACGTCAACAACAGACGAAAACATTGATTAAGTGAAGAAAATATTATTGGCCAATCATCGAATCACTGTTAGAGAAGTTGCTGAGGACTTAAACATATCGATTGGCTTGTGCCATTCGATTTTTACCAATAATTTGTGCGTGAGACGGTTCGCCGCGAAATTCGTACCAAAATTGCTCAATTTCGACCAAAAACAGCATCGCATTACCATTGCTAAGGCTCCAGAGGGTCATAACCCCTATGGCACGAGTTCTTGCCATAGTGTAGAACGGTCAATAAGGAATATTACCTGCAAGTTATGCGCAAGTTACGTGAAGCAATCCGCCAGAAACGCCCGGATTTGTGGAAGAGCAGAAATAGGCTTTCGCACTATGATAACGTCCCTGCGGACGCATCGTTGCTTGCGCGCGAATTTTTGGCAAAAAACAACATACTAATAATGCCGCAGCAACCGTATTCCCCAGATCTGGCCCCCTGTGACTTTTTCTTGTTCTGAAGAAACTGAAGAGCCCCATGAAAGGACGACGCTACGGTACGATTGAGGAGATAAAGACGGCATCGAAGGAGGAGCTGAACAAGATCGCAAAAAAGGATTTTTTGAAGTGCTTTGAGGATTGGAAAAAACTTTGGCACAAGTGTATAATATCTGGTGGGGATAACTTTGAAGGGGACAACATAGATATTCATGAATAAATAAATAATTTTTGAAAAAACACAAAATTCGCGATACTTTTTGAACAGACCTCTTATAAGGTGTAATAGTAAATTGGACTGACATTACTGAGAGCGGTCTGGTATTACTCCAGATATCTTCGTTACATTGCTTCTACGTTTGTCCCTCCCAGACGGGCAGTACAAGTTTCAACCACTTTCGGTAACTATGCGAACCTTTTATTTTTGTAGTCGAATAATGTGAGAGGCAAACCCTGGCCAAGGAGACCTTCAACATCGATAACTCATAAGAATGTGCCAAGAGTGATGGTTCTTGTGAGGTAAGATCCCCCACTACACGGCCATTTCGATCAAGGTGTTTTTGTTGAAAAAATGGATTTCCGTGGTTTCCCAGCCCATCTATTTTCCTGCTCTAAGTCCGTCTCACTCTTCCATGGACCCCATATTTCCACTGTCGATAACATCCAACAAAGTAAAACCGACGAACTGAAGGTGATTTCAGTTAAAACTCTTCCACCGATGTATAACTGCTCAAGGGACCTATTGTAAAGGTCAAAGCATTGATGTATAAAAATATAATAAAATAAAATTTGTTGGAAAAAAAATCAATACCATTACTCAAATGGTACTAATTTTCTCAAAAAATCCATGTAAATATTTATTTTTTCTCTTAAAATAATGATGTCAGTTTTACGGTTACAGTCAACAAGGAAATTACAAATCACGAAATGTACTGTCAATGTCATCCGGTTTGTAGCAGGTTGATGCCAATACAAATGAATTAAAATGGAACAAACTCATACAAATAAAAAGAATATAAAAATTAATAAAATTCTATTCCTTCAAATAGCTACACTGTATTTGGAATTTTTCGTTAAAAATTTGTATTCTGTTTACTTTGTGACACCTTCATTTCTAGTAGCAACTAGAACGCGACTAGAAATCCTAATGGATGGAATTACCAGTACAGCCACCCCCGACCATCAATCAATCGATGTTTCCTCTTTCAGAGAGCTCCAGCACACAACTTTTCAGTGGATCACGTTCGAGATTACTTCCTTCAGGTGTGCATACATTTCTGCATTTCTTTTACAAATCAAATTTCCGCTGAAATTCTACTCTTAATATTGCACATATTTCTGCTGCCAATGAAGTAAAACACAGCCAAATACAAGAAAATACGAGTTTGTCTTTCAGATGATAAGAAATGTCTCAAGAAATATGATAAGTTGAAGAAAAAAAAACGTTTTCTCGTTATTTCACAATTTTCATGCTTGAAGTTAAATAATTTCCAACTAATTTGGTTAATTCAAAAAAATATAGAAAAGCCATTTTATGATTATTAAAAATTATAATAAATTTCTCTGTTAATTAGGGTATTTATATATATTTAAATGGAGGATAAGGGGTGGGGATGAGGGTGGCTAAGAAATAAATAGGTTGGATTAAGAGAATATGACATAGAAAAATTTCAACCTGAGTACCATTATTGTTCACTTGCCGAACAACAATTGAACATTGTCGTTTAGTTGCTGTAGGAGTGAAAGAATAGATTAAAACTGAGGTGGGACTCACCTGGATTATCGTACAGTTAACGCTATTATGGATAAGAAGTTTTCCATAGAATCCTTATAGGAACCAGATCAAGTTCGTAATGGAATCACAATTAGAACCAGCAGATTTGGAGTAGGCAAAGTTTTTTTGTGCATTATTTCTTCAAGGTTTATTTGTACTTTTGAGCAGCACATACATACATACACGTACACGCATATCCATAAGCCCATAATGAGAATATCCAATTTGAAGTTGAATAAGCTGATTTACATATATAAATATACATACCTGTGCGATTACTATACACGAGCATACCTAACATATTTGTAACGGGAATGGGAGCTTTCGTGCAGAATGCCTTGCGTGGATGCTCTCAACTCAATTGGACTTTCGACAGGTCCTCTAACTTTCTTGAACAACTTTATTCTACATGAACTGTTGCATCGTTGAACGTATTAGCGGAAAACGCTGTTGGTGTTGGTTTTGCTGTTTTGCAGTTGTTTTCAGTTAAATAGCAAAAGTACTTCACTTCAAGATTTCCAATTCATTTCAAAGTTTTTTATGTTTCGTATGCACATGATTTTTTGTTAATGTCTTCACTTTGATTTTATTTGTTCTACTTTTGCTCCCTTTGCTTTATGATCTTTTATAAAAAGAATTGGAAGCAGAGATTATCATGCAATAAAAATATAGATAAAAATACAGGTGAAAACTTTGAAATACTCATTAAGTAATAGACAAGTTTTCAGTTTTCTTATGAAAATGAATAAAGATTTAATGGAAAAACGTTAAATTTTATTATAGATTTTCGGATATAAATTAAGAATTACTTGAGAAATTTAACTTTTTTTTTCACTCAATTCGTCAATAAATGTTACTAAATGGAAATAATTCAATAATCGAAACAGACGGAATCAACGATAATAGATTAGTAATAAAAGTTGAAAGGACTACTGTTCGTAAAAATTGAAATCTTTCTGCTTAAAAGAATGTTATTCTTAGATAATGTTTTCCTATAATCTGTAATATTGTGATTTGAATCGCTGTCCTGAAATGTCCCAACCAAAGCTGAAATGCAAAAATACCAAAGCTGAAATGGGAATAATAATTCACTAGAGCAAAATAAAGTTGAGTTGCCGTCTTGGTTTCTCATTAAAAGTCATGTTTATGTGGTTTTTATGTTATTGACTGATTAATAGGATATAAAATTGTCGTAAATATCAATACGCGGCGTATGTACTCAGTACAAATAATAAGAATTTTTTTGTGACGAATCCAGTCTAATTTATCGGTTTTTATTCATTTTTGTGCTTGTACGATTTTGTTTACGATGCATTATTGTAAAGCTTTCTTTTTAACTGTAAGCATTTTGCATATAAAATTAGGAAAAAGGAGCATAATTTGCTTTGAAACGTTCTGATTAGAAAAGTTATCCTTAATATAAATACGTTTTTTCTTTAAAATAAATATGGAAATGGAATCGGCGAATGTCCTGCCAAACTGAGAAGTCCACAAACGAATACTGAACCAATTTCAAAAAAATATTTTCAATCGCTAGTGAAGCCCAAATGAGCATAGACCATATATATTGGTCATGCGCATCATTAATAGCGGGGTTATCTGGAGCATAGCATTCCATTTGGATAAGGATGGGGAAGTCTCAGCTATGTGGAACGTATTCATAGTATGACAGAGCTTTTACTTCTATTAAGAATTAACCCCTGGAAGGGTTTTATTTTCCTACATATTTGTTAAGACAGGACAACCAACCGATGAAACTGTGCATTTTGATTAAATGACGAAATTCAAGGTGAATTTTCTGAAAAAGCTTATTTTATCATAGTATAGCATCGAATAAAGCATAATCAAGTTTTTCTTTCTATTCTTTCTTTTATTTTATATAATATATTTTGATTTTATTCTTATCAGCAGGAACATTAACCTTCTTTTCATCAAAATCGTTTATAATTTATCTGAAAATCTGATTTATTCAACTTTACAAACACAAATCAAATTCAATATTTACTCACTTTCTAAAATGGATATAAATGCTTGTATTTTATTATTATAGTTACAATTTAAATTAATCATATTTATTATTAACAATATATAAATAAAATATAACAGAATTTGTTGAAGATTTGTGAATTTATCAATACAGTTTATATACGTATCTGATTCGGCCATATATAATGATAATAATATTATTTATAAAATAATTACAAATAAGCATTTCCAAATAAATTATTTCATTTACCCATTTAGTTTTTATATTTATTTATTAGATACCAATTAAAATTTTAAATGCGTTTTTCGTATTTTTGGGAAAAATATTCTCTTTAAAATTATCTTATATATTTTGTTTTATTATATTTATAAAAAAAAACTATATTATTTCATATTAAATATGTTTAAAATATTACAACGCACTTCTTTTCTAGAGTAAATCTTGAGAATCTAGATGTCGACAAAGTAACTTAATTGGTAATTTTCCAAACAAAACTTTGTTTTGTATAAAAACTATTTTTCTAACTAAGTAAAATAATATTATTTATTTATTAAAATAAATAAAAATCTATTCAGTAATTAATTTACAACAAAAATATGGAAAGTAAACTTGTTTCCGTTTAAAAATGATCAAGTCTTATTTTTCATTTAAAGTTTGTAAATATCAGAAATTTTCTCTTAATTAAAGATGTTGTATAGTTTTTGAAAAAAGCTATATTATTATTCCAAATATTATTATTTTACCTGTATATAAGGATATATTTTAATATAAATTATGAAGAAAAATTATGAGGAAGATATTTACATTGATTGTGGGTGGGTGGGAAGTATTAAAGTGGATTGGTGTCAAAATAAAAGTCAGTCGAATAAGCGAGAATACATTGTGTACAAATCGAAAATAATAGAATTCCACAATAAATGGCAGAAAATTCCCGGAACACTAACAATCGTTTTGAATACAATTTTCAAATGAATAGTAATAATGCTGCCAATTTCAATTCTAAAGAATCCTTTCAAAAATTTTCCACTACAAAGAAGAATGGGAGAACCACAAAAACTTTGCAATTATCCTCAGGATAAGATCTCTTATTTTATGCAAATGTGCGTTTCCTTTTGGTGAGTATTTACTATGATTAGTATGGTCATATTAAGCAGTAGAGCTGGCAGAAAATCACAACCCATTTAATACCATCTTCAGAATTGAAACAAAAGCGAAAGCTACCCAAAACCGCCATAATTCTCAGCGAACAAATTCTGTCCAAATTTTCTTCCACATCGTATTGGTAAAATGGAGTTGGCTTTAGATTTTTCGAAATTATAACCTTAACCGTACCCTATTTTATATAAATTTTTGTTGACTCTGTAAAACGCTAATTAATAAAGAATTCACCGATCTATATTCTTCTTTATTTAAGAAAGTCTGACATTTTACCAATTCGCTATTACTTTTTATCATATTAAAAAAATCCTTGCTATTTTATCCCAATAGAATTTACTTCCTATATAGATGAATGGACTGATGACTATTCATTTTGCAGCGCTTTTTTTTAACTCTCTCAGCTTTAGCTTTATTTCGCAGAAGTCTTATCTGATTATCAAGCCATTCTTCTTTTAAGGTACATGGATACATTCTAGTCTGAAGATGGAAGTACTAAAATTATTAAGTTCGCAGTGATATAGTCATTTAAATTACCATTTATTGTCTATAGATTCAAACATTCCGAAGAAACTATCTAACAAGTATCGGCATTTATTGGAATCAATATTTGCGGAATATGGAAATCGTTAAATAAAAGCGTGCAGTAAATTGAATCATTATGCATAGAAAATACGCTCTTCTTTGGATTATGTGTTGAATATAAGAAAAGGACAATAACTTGCAGTAGTACAATAATCTACAATTGCTAGCAGCTATGATGCTCCTTATGCTCGCAGTATTCGAAGGATTTCAAGTTCATAACCATAAGATAAGATACTCGTACTCTCTCGAAATGTACAATGAAAAATACAAAATAAAATAGAACAAGTTTGATTAGCTCTTACACATGTGCTAATGATGTGGTTATAATGTCAATTCTACGTTCCGTTTTATTATGGCAAAATATTTGAAAATATTGTACATTGGTTGTTGGTTGGTTATGCAGCTACTTACTCATCATTCCTATTGTATTTACCATAACTACTGTTGTTGTTACTATTATTATTGTTGCTGGCTTGTAAAGCACTTAAATAACGTGAAAGTGCAAATATGTCCCACTTTATAAAACGGAAACATAGATCTACAGTACACGAGTGGAAAATGCTTTTCTATAATATGTATTTTCATGTTTAATGCAAATGGAAACCATTAAATTTATGCTACTAATTAAACTAGTATTCGTCCTCAATTTAAATTTGTAGAGTTGTATGTAAAAAGAAAATTAGAAAATTTTAAGGGATGAGTTAGAGAAACAAACACAACAGAGATTTGAAGGAATATCGTACGGGTGGTTGGGAAGAAGCATATAAAATGAAAATAAACCTGGCAAATAGAAAAGTAGAAAAATTGCATTTAAACTGAATTCCTTTAAGCGAAAGGGAAAAATAAATACACCCACTGTTGGTTTAAAACAATAAAATGTTTGCGTTAACTTGGAGTAGTGTAAAAGTACCACGTACAAATCTGCGATAAAGAAATCCTTAATTTAGTACTGGAATTTGCGGAATTTCAAAGTAAAGCTAATTTCCCATTTTGCCTATTTTGTAGCCACTAGTCGAATGAATGTTGGAAGAAAAAACAAAGTTCGACAATATATAAAATAAATAAAAAGAGTACATATTTTTCAACCCTCTTTACTGTCTTCCTTCTTGGCTTCTATTAATTTTATTCAAATAGAGCTTTTTATTCAAAAGTTATACAAGAAAGTAAGATGTTTAAATGGTACTTCAACTGTCGAGTGCAAGTAAAGGATTAGAAAATATCTACAAGTACCTGCACATACGGTTTATTTTCAATTTTTGATCGAATTTTTCAAGTTCTTTTTATATTTGGTTGATTCTTTTTGCAAATGTTTGCATTTACCGCCGATTAATCGATACTAAGGCAACTGGTATACAACCAATCCGACAGAAATATTATTGTTGGTTAGATATAAAAAGAACTCATTATAGGAGAAGGTTCACTGCGATTCGATATACTCGTAAGGTACAAGCATAATAATCAATCAAAATATCATGTTTCATGAACAATTCACCACTTGTTCTACTTACTTGCTGGGCAAATCATCGTCGAAAGTCGATCAGGAGATTCGGTGTGAAAAGTTTCACTGTTAAAACTTTCCACTATAAGATTGATGAAATAGGCTATTTGATTGATCACATAAAAATTTGAAATTCTAATCGTTATATGGTATGATAAATCAAGAGCTTCCTTTTCTGGATATTCTGTTCTAAAAATAAGACGTAGAGTTTCCAAACTTAAAAGAGGCTTTCATCGAACAGTCAATTACCCTTTATACTATTTATTCTACGTTACATTTTTTTTCTTCTACTTCAATTTATAATATAAATAAAAAATGACACACGTATTATATGAAAAATTTATCAAATACAAGAATAAAATTATTATTAAAACAATTACACATATTTTTAAAGAGTTAATTTTAATGGTCTTTACTTTCGATTTTTAAAGGGAAATGGACAAATTTAAATTTAATAAAAATATCAATATTATCTGTTGTAGGTAAAGTTCGTGAAATAAATATGAGAATCTTAAATAACTACTGAAATTCAGATACTCATCAACCGAATAAGAGTTAACGTGCAAATGATGAATATCCTAGTTCCCACAAAAGTATGAGTTTATATATAATAATACTTTTTAATTCAAGTTCCGATAGTATATTTTATGCAGCTACTTTAACAGCAATTAAGTAATTTATTGTCAATATAGATAATGATACAATATTTCATTTAATAGGATTTTTAGAACTCTATTAAGAAGGTAAAATCATTGAAATCCAGCAATTTTTCTGTCAATTCGAATTATTTTTCATTCAGTTTAGAATATATAAGTTGTAGTAAAAAGTAATCCATTATTTTGCCAATAGATGACTTTAGGAGTCTGTATCTCCCGTTTTAAAAGTGCGATCGGGTTGCACTAGATAGCGTTAGAAAGATAAAATTTTGTACTAAAAAATATTTTCATACAATTTTGTGATTAATTGACTCAGTATTTTTTTAGGACGCGTCAAAGATGGACACCAACAAAGAGAAAATAGGCCATATTTTACAGTTTTTGTTCGATAAAGGCGAAAACGCAAGCCAGGCAGCTGAAAATGTGAATAGTGTTTATGGTCCTGATACTGTAATAGTCAATCACGCGAAATTTTGGTTTCGTCGATTACGTTCCGGTAATTTTGATGTCAAAGATGCACCACGTTCTGGAAGGCCAATTGTCGAAAATGTCGCTAAAATAATGGAAATCTTCGAGTCCGACCGTCATGTAAGCACTGTTTCGATTGCCCAGGAGCTAAACATTGCACAAAAAACCGTTTGAAACAACTTAAATAAGGCTGGATACAAAAAGAAGCTCGATGTATGGGTGCCACACGAGTTATCGCAAGAAAACCTCATGGACCGAATTTCCATCTGCGAATTGCTGCTGAATCGCAACAATATCGATCCATTTCTGAAGCGGATGGTTACTGGTGATGAAAAGTGGGTCACTTACGACAACGTCAAGTGACATTGGTCGTGGTCAAATCGCGGTCACCCGGCGGAAACTATGGTCAAGCCAGGATTGACAGCCAGGAAGGTTTTGCTGTGTGTTTGGTGGGACTGGCAGGGAATCATCTACTATGAGCTGCTCCCCTACGGCCGAACTCTTAATTCGGACCTATACTGTCAACAATTGGACCGTCTGAAAGAAGCAATCGCCCAGAAGCGGCCAGCTTTGGCCAATAGGAGAGGAATTGTGTTCCATCAGGACAACGCCAGGCCGCATACATCGATAGTGACTCGCCAGAAGTTCCGGGACGTTGGTTGGGATGTTCTTATGCAACCACCTTATAGTCTGGACCTGGCACCAAGTGATTACCACCTCTTCCTGTCTATGACGAATGATTTTGCAGGTGAAAAATTCGCCTCAAGAGAAGATTGTGAAAATCGACTGTCCCAGTTTTTTGCCAATAAGGACGAGGGTTTCTATGAGAGAGGCATTAAAAAATTACCTCTAAAATGGCAACAAGTGATCGAACAAAACGGTGCATATTTGACCTAAATCGTATCATTCTATCTATACTAAATAAAACCTTCAATTTAATGCAAAAATAATGGATTTCTTTTTACTACACCTTATATTTAATCGAATAATAAATGCGAATATAGTTAAAAATTTCTTTCCATTTTCATAAAAAAATTATTCCATATTAAATATTTGATTTGTTCTAGAGTAATTTGTATGGAAAGTAAAAAAGTGCGTGAACCAAAAAGTAAAGAATCATTTTTAATGCATTTTATTGAAGAAGAGTAGGCAAAAAAAAAGGATTTTTCCTTCTTTTTTTTTTTTAGAGTACCCATTAATAAAATGGAAAGCTATTTTCTGTTTCCGCTTGTATAGAAAAATCATATATCAACAGAGCAATACACTTTGGTATAGATTAAACTGTTGTTACTACGTCAACCGTACATAACATAGAATAGGCTTGTAAAAACATTTAATAATGTTGCATATTTTATGGTCATATATTATATATGTATGAACATATATATTTGTTCGTACATGTTGGGAATGGGTGTTGTGGGGGAGATGGGCGTATGTGGATTGTTAGCTCCAGACACGGCAAGTGAACGAATTCACAGCAGTTCCGGGTGAGAGAATATATGAAAAATATTTCATGCTATCGCGATATCGAAAATAAATAACATGAATTGGTAGGAATATAAGTAAAATTACGCTAATATGTTTATTTAACGATCCCATATTTATTTATTGTGCTCTACTATGGGCAGAGAGTAAATCACCTATTCCATTTCATTCGGCATTCATTCGATATACACGTAGCTTCGTGGTGGAGATGAGACGAAACACCAAAATCTTCATGTGTGGGGCTGGATACAAGAACAATGTTGGTTGCTAAGAAAAATAACCCACAACATTTGGTCGGCATTATTTAACGATATTTCTGACTGTGGCGACCAGCGCGGTACGTCGTCACAGTCTTTCTGATTCCGTGAACGTACTCGTATTTCGTCCTGTAGACTTATCCACAATACTATTAAGCATGTTATTTCGGTAAAAACGTATACTAAATGATGTTGACGAAAGTACGAATAGTATGCCTGTAAGTGGGGTGCTAGTTGCGTTCGTACCAGCATTATGTATGTGCACACATGGGCAAGGAAGGATTTTTTTGGTGCTAAATAAAACGTACGAGCAGATACGATACACAATAGAAGTATTTAAGGAGAAATTGGCAAAACTATGGAACGTCATTATTGTCATTTTATTAACTCATAGAAGAAATTTATGGTCGCATAAGCAAGTTAGTTGCTTTCGATTCGAGGCAATGGTATTCTGGAGTGATTAGGGAAAATTTTCATCATTCGTTCTGCTAAGATTTGGCGTGTACGCGTTAGGCCCGCATAAGACTAAGTAAAAATAAAAGATAATTATCTCATTTCTTCATTATTTATTAGCTTTTGTTTACCTCAGCAATAGTAGACTAGAACTGAGTGGGTGGGTGGCAGTTCACCACAACTGACTGTATTTTCCTGTAGTCCTTCGTGGCAAAATCAATGTACTCCACATGGTTGTTGACTGGTTGGTTAGACTGGTATGCGATATGGTCGGGAAATTAATTGCTTATGATATGTGGGAGTCTCTTACTTACATATACTCTTCTGTAATTGTAATACTTCCACAATTGTGCACTGGTATATAGAAAGAAAATATCATTTGAGTTATGATGAGACTATAGCGATGTACAATACGAGAGAGTAGGAAGTTTTTCCATTTTCATATCCGGCATTTTCTTCCTACCATTAGATAGACTATCGTTTCATAAATTTTTTTTGTTCTTGTTGTTGATTTCTTCATATTAATTACCAATGCGATAATCTTGAACGACTGTAATTTAGACAGATATAGCATTTAACATAAGATTATTCAGATAAACTTTTATACAAATAAAGCTCAAAAATAATTAATTTAAACAAATACAAAGTTTTCATTAAAAAAAACTTTACAATCAGTAGATATAACATATATATATTTTTTTAATATTAAAATTTTTGAAAAAAGCAAATTTTTATATTTTATAATAATTGAAAAAAAAAAATTTTTTATTTAAAAAAAAAAAAAAAAAATCTATTGTATTATTAAAAGTCGACATCTATTTAAGTTAAATTCTCGACTTTGAGAGCTCTTGGTTAAATTATACATAACAGCCTTATTGCATTGTTATTTCATTTGAGAGTACAAATTTTCTATGCCATAAGGCAAAACAGGCTAATAGACATTATGATTGCTTACTTAAAGGTACGATTTTGTATGCAATTTAATTTATTTGCATAACATTAGCGTCAGTACGTCAAGTACAGCATCTGCACTAAATAGACTATATGAAGAAGGATGCAGCAAGAAAAATCCATATCTGACTTCCGTCTTGCATTATCTTCAGGGCGTTCATCTGACTTTGTGCAAAATATAGGAAGCTGACAAATTGAACATCGCACCACACGGAAGCTTCTGATGGTAAAACATTTGCACGAAGAAGCGAAGAAGTGCAAGGACTTCCGTTAAGAATTCATGGAATTTTACTAACAATAGAAATGAAATAAGTTTTATTGTATTTCCGTTGTCTTGAAATACGTAAAATGAGCACATTATTTCTTCAGGTTTTTACTCGTTATGGAATTTTGCTTCGTCTAAAGTGGATGAAGTCATATTTTGGAAAACCTGCAAGGAATAACTTCGCATATAAGAACCTACAATATTTTCAAGTATACTTTCTTTTTTAAAACAAACGCGCTCTATGATTACGACTGATAAAATATAAAATGATGGGAATGCAACTTGAACAAAACAGCAACAGACGGAATTGAATTAAATTAGTATATAATATGGAGAACAATTATGATAATGATTGTTCAATAATTTATTACAAATTAACTTTCACAATATAGAAGAAAATTTGCATAATACATTAACCCGTTTATCAACAGGTACGATAGTGCGATATTGGCTGCGTCACTAAAATAATTTCCATTGCGACGCTACCTCTTATCGTCTGATCCATTTACATATTCTGATAGAATTCATAAATTTCAAATTATTTCCCATTAGCTCTAATTGATTTTACGTATTCGAAGCCTTGTTTCACATTCACCATTTCGACAGTCATAATTATAGTTTTAATAATAATACTCATAATTGTAATGTTGAAATGTTATTTATCTAAATTTTCATAAAAAATTCCAGTTTAAATGGATGTAGAACTGCCAAAGAAATGTTTTTAATGATTTCAAATATCCATCAAGCCTCTCACGTAATTCTTCAATAGATGTTCATCCACAAAAAACTGCATTATCCTCTTGTGTATTTTAGTCTATTTATTAATAATAGTAAAAGTCATTCATTCTTAGCTAAGTACCATTTGTACAGAGTGAGTTTTATGTTCCAGGTTGAAATTTTGTTTTTAAAATAAATTTTACAAGCACTAAATTTTATAATTTATATTTCATTAATTGACTATAAGGTCTTTAACATTAAGTATGAAATATGATGTCGGTCAAATGCAAACATATTTTTCTGGGAAAAATTAGTCTCAAACTTTTGCATCGTAACACGAGCCGTGTGTGATGTGGCATCGTTTTGTTGAAACCACATGTTCCGTAGGCCAAAAATGGTGGTCGTCTATACCGAGCTGTTAAACTCGAGCATTCCAGTCCCGCCAACGTTCATAGTCATTTGCCTGCAGCTGTTGTATCACTTGAATTGAATACGAGAAAAATGCCAAATCTTTTGAGATTTTTTAACAAACATGATGGAGATATTCCAAATTTTGTACACGGCATCGATGAGAGGTACCCGGATATTCAGCAATACTTTTATCAAGTGTACCAGCTATATAAGCTTAAATCGACTGTTTGGTCATAATGGGGTGAGTGACATCTGTCAACATTAATCAGTGTACATTGTCAGCAATTTCGTACAACAACATACAATTTTACTTTGGTAATCATGTCTAGTTTTGTGCCAGAAAAAGAGCATATACGAGAAGCTGTGCTTTTCTGCTTCAATTTGAAGAAATCGGCTGCCAAATCGCATCGACTGCTTATGGAGGCCTATGGTGACAGTGCTTTGTCGGAAACAATGTGCCGAGGTTGGTTTCGTTGGTTCAAAGACGGCAATTTTTACTTGTGGGGTAAGAAGCGTGAAAATCGGCCTCGGAAGGTAGAGCACCATTAATTGCAGGCTCTTTTGGACGAAGACGATACCCAATCGCAAAAAATGCTCACGGAGCAATTGGATGTTACTTAACCAGCCATTTCCATTACTTAACCAGCCATTTCTGCGTGCCATGGGGAAGATTAAAAAGATCGGAAAATGGGTACCGCATGAATTGAATGATAGGCAGATGGAGTGACGCCAAAACACATGCGAAATCTTGCTCGCCAGACAAAAAAGAAAGTCGTTCCTGCATCGGATTGTGACAGGCGATGGAAAGTGAATATATATATAGAATCTTAAATGCAAGAAATCGTGGATTGATCCCGGCCAACCATCAACATCTTCCCCAAGACCAAATCGCTTCGGACGGAACACGATGCTGTGCGTTTGGTGGGATCAGCAGGGTATCGTCTATTATGAGATGTTAAAACCTGGTGAAAATGTCAATGCCCACCGCTATCACTAATAACTGATCAAATTGCACCGTGTTCTGCGTGAAAAAAGGACGGATTATTAACAAAGACATGACAAGCTGATTTTGCTCCACGACAACGCACCATTGCACACGTCTAAAATGGTCCAAAACTACTAGGAGACACTTAACTGGGAGCTGCTACTCCATCCCGCTTATTCAGCAGACCTGGCCCCTTCCGACTACCACCTGTTTTCGTCGATGGGCCACGCGCTCGCTGAGCAGCACTTCGATTCTTACGAAGACGTCCGAAAATGGCTTAATTAGTGGTTTGCCTCGAAAGAGGCATTTTTTTTGTCGTGGTATCTAAAAAATATGTAGCTAGTGAGGGCAAGTACTTTGGATAAATTTGTTTTTTCTTTCTATGAGAAAAGCCTGTGGTTTTTTGACTGAAAAACAGAGGATTTAAACTTATACACCTGGTTCATTGGCTTAACTGTTGCTCAGTCTTCGCTTTATCTTATAGTATATGCATATTTTCAAAATTATTCATTAAACGCATGGTTGACATGCTCGGCATATGATTAACAGCAAAAAAGTCACGTAAATTTTCTCCGCACATTCAAGATTGAACAATTATTTAAATAAAATGTTTTAATAATTACAACACGTTATTACTGTGCAATAATCTATAATAAATTACTTTCGACCACTCTCTACGACTCTCAAATGGTAACAGACAAATGTCATCTAACCTAAAATGGCGGCCAAACGAAATCAATCTGGAACTTAAAAAACACCCTATATAAAAGATAAGGTCATATTTCCATTACGTCAGAAAAGATCAATAACCAGATTACTTAAATTTGACCAAAGCTTAATGACATGGTCTCAAGGTCAATAAACGTAGCCTTTCTGTTTCTAATATCATACAAAAGGTCAATGAAATTGGTTGTTTTTGCTGTTACTTTTAAGGAAGTGGATACACAATGTTTGGCTTCTTGATCAATGACTTCTGCCTTATTTATGTATATTTTGTCGAAATTGTTTTGAAAAATTGCATTCAGTTCCACTTTTGCAAATGGTGTAACCGAAAAACAAAACTTCTATAAGATCGCGTAGTTACCGGACGAGGTTGAAACTTGTGCCACTTAAGACTACCGCATTGCCAGATAACTCTCAGTGATGCTAGGCTTTTTACATATGATGACGTGAGGGATGAATATTCTTTGTTTGTTACCGAAAAAAACTCTGCGTTAGAGAAAAAACAACTTCCATATTAAAGAAGAATATTTTTAAGAACTCAATAGCAATCTTTATTTGTCAAACTACAACTACATGATATAAGATACGCTATCATATATTAGATACGCTATGGAGATACGCTATCATATCTCTAGGTTTTAGGATTAGTTCGAATTTCGTTCCAATTAAGACCTTTTTTATTATAGCAGCGGTAGTTAAATTATGATACAAGCCCGAATTTAGTTTTTTTTATATAAAAAGTCTTTGAGGAAAGACCCAAACCCCCGTTTAGGCAATGTCTGGTTTCATGTAGTCTGGCATTGCTAGTTCTGCTATTGAAAATGCTCAAATGTTGTTTGGATTCAACAATTAAAAGTTTTTAAATTTTTTACAATATATTAAACCGTTTTTACCATAAAATATTTCTATTCAAGTAAGAGAAGGTTTTTAATTATTTCGATTGTAAATTAATATAAAATATTATTAATTTAATAAGATTTAACTCTACTTTTTTATCTTTTAATTTTATATTTAGAATAAATTTATTGCGTAACATACAGTTTAAAAGACTCATTCAGTATATTGTGTATTTTCATTGCTTACAAATTTAACAAATTTTGTATATCTCATGGTTGGTAAGGTTGACAAGCAACTATACGGAAATAATAATTTTTAACTAACCTAAAAAGGATTTGTGTAATAATAAATTTTGAACAGCAATAAAGAATAAGTTTCATGTTATTTTTTGTTTGTAAAAGTTGAAATTTATAAGAAAATTAGTTAACGTTCACCTACTATCCAGTATTACACAGCTAATATAATATATAGTATTAACATTTCCGTATGTCCATGGCTACATCTTGTTGTATTCTGTAAAGTTGTACAGGTGAGTATGGAAAAACGTAATAGTCATCAAGAACTACTCGAATATAGATGGATGGATAGCGGAGAGGCATGTTCTCCTTATTTTGTTGATGTTGTGGCAGGCAAAGAAATGAAAATCGTTCTCATTGCGAACATTTCAGTTTCATGACTTGTACATTTTTGCAAAGATAGAACTATGGTCTGAGCACAGGAAATTAGTAACCCATCAACGCTGCCTAATCATGGCACAAATATAATGGATGGCACACCGAACAAGCGTTGATATGTTAAAAACTGCACAATGAGTCTATGTCTATACCCGGTATAATAAATTACTTCGGGCTAATTTTCTCCATCATCGAAAAAGGTTTCTTCACTATTCAACATCATCACTACCAGCTTTAGGTACTATTGTTGCTGCCAGTTGTTCCTATTTACTATTTCTATACAACAACAACACTGTCATTCCCATCTTCACAATATCAGAAAATTCCATTACAGATTCGTCCCTAAACTACTGACAATCACTTCCTAGCACTTTGTATTATAACATAAAGATGGCGTTCGGGATGTCTGGCTTTATAGTTTCCCTCTTATCGTTCTAATTTTGTTTAATATTATAAATGGGGATGTTGTTATTACCACCAACATCTCATTATGGCAACGAATATTTATGGCCAGGGCTTTGCTAGGTGGTTGCTTATCAAATTGTTTGCATAAAAACACACAAAAAACTCAACTTTAAATAAATAGCAAAAATGTGTTTTATTTATTCAATTCGTTTTTTTTCTTAATTTTTGATAAAGTGATCTGAATTTTGTTCAAAGTTTTCTTTCGCATAAATCAAGTGAGCTGAATGCAATCAGCAAACAAAGTTAGCACTTTGTTAGCAAACTGGAGCCAATGGACAACAATCGGTCGACATATTATAGAACTAAAAGCTTATTCTTGTTGCTAAATTTTTTTTTGTTATTTTCTATTGCAACTTTTATTATAATAAAATATAGAAAACAAAACAAAATATCAAATCATAGTAATACTTATAACTATGGAAATATTAAACAAACGCACGTCTACCTCCCTTGTAAGAATTTAAAAAGGAAATTTTTGTTTATTGTAAAAGGACGAACATTGATAAAATTATAAAAAATGTTGTAGTTGGCAGCTGGGGAATTTCAAAAGATTCTTATAGAAGATTTTATTTTAGTTGTAGTTATATTAAAACAAGTATATCCACTTGAACAGTTTATGTTGATATTATAAAAAAAATTTTCAATATCATTCATTTCGGATATATTCCTAATTTTTTCATAGAACTTTTATTGGTCTTAATATAATATATTAATTTATACTATTTAACCTTTCCTATAAATAAATACTTAAAATTTATTTACTTTTTTGATAAATTTTTATTTAAAAGAAAAAACAAATAATTTTTTACAAAAGAAAATTTATCATAAATGTTTAGAATAATTACGAGTATTATGTTATAAGTTTTCGTATAAATATACCTGGTGTATAAGCTTAAATCTGTTGTTTGGTCATAGACGGCGTGAGTGAGCGTATTAAGTTACCATGGGCACGCCATACTTTTTTTTTATGTGTCTGACATCTGTCAACATTAATTAGTGCACATTGTCAGCAATTTCATACAACAACATACATTTTTCCTTTGAAATTCATGTCTTGTCTTGTGTCAGAAAAAGAGCATATGCGGGAAGCTCTGCTTTTCTGCTTCAATTTGAAGAAGTCGGCTGCCGAATCGCATGGAATGCTTATGGATGCCTATGTTGACAGTGCTTTATCGGAAACAACGTGCCAAAATTGGTTACGTCGGTTCAAAGACGGCAATTTTGACTTGTGGGACAGGAAGCGTGAAAATCGGCTTAGAAAGGTTGAGGACCATGAATTGCAAGGATCTTTTGGACGAAGACGATACCCAATCGCAAAAAATGCTCGCGGAGCAATTGGGTGTTACTCGACCAGCCATTTCCATGCGTCTGCGTGCCATGGGGAAGATTGAAAAGATCGGAAAATTGGTGCCGCATGAATTGAACGATAGGCAGATGGAGCGACGCCAAAACACATGCGAAATCTTGCTCGCCAGACAAAAAAGAAAGACGTTCCTGCATCGGATTGTGACAGGCGATGAAAAGTGGATATATTTCAAAAAATCCTAAATGCAAGAAATTATGGGTTGATCCCCGCCAACCATCAACATCTTCCCCAAGACCAAATCGCTTCGGACGGAAGACGATGCTTTGCGTTTGCTGGGATCAGCAGGGTATCGTCTACTATGAGATGTTGAAACCTGGTGAAACTGTTAATGCCCACCGATATTACCAACAACTGATCAAATTGCACCGTGTTCTGCGTGAAAAAAGGACGGATTATCAACAAAGATATGACAAGCTGATTTTCTTCCACGATAACGCACCATCGCACATGTTTAAATGGTCCGAAACTACTTGGAGACTCTTAACTGGGAGCCTCTACTCCACCCCGCTTATTCAGCAGACCTGGTCCCTTCCAACTACCACCTGTTTTCGTCAATGGGCTACGCGCTCACTGAGCTGCACTTCGATTCTTACGAAGACGTCCAAAAATGGCTTGATGAATGCTTTGCCTCGAAAGAGAATGAATTTTTTTGGCGTGGTATCCACAGATTGCCCGAGAGATAGAAAAAAAGTGTAGCTAGGGAGGGCAAGTACTTTGAATAAATTTGGTTTTGCTTTCTATGAAAAAAAACATGTATTTTTTTGACTGAAAAACAGCGGATTTAAGCTTATACACCCGGTATTTTAACAAAAAAAAATTAATTATTTTCTTTAATGTCTCAGCAATTTAAAATTAAATTTTTCATAAAGATTGTTATGTTAGAAATATTTAACGATTAATAAGCACTTTAACATTTGAACTTTAGAAAATGATTTGTTTCCAATGAAAAAATTCTAATTAAAAACGCCATAAAACCGCTAAGCAAATTACATTTTGTTAAAATAACACAACACAAAATTTCAAAGTTTCAAAAAGTTTAATTTAAAATCTTTAATGAAATTATATTTTCGAAATAATAATAGTTTTCCTTATTCATTTATTTGGTCTTAAAATGTTCAATAACTAAATGAGTATAAATTTAAACATATACGAGACTAGTTTCATCCAGCATAATGTTCGGTTAGGGGCAAAACCCTAATACTAGTGTGTGTACTAACCAAGTTACTAAAGCCGAGGAAACCGAACACATAATATTTTCATTAATTTATTACAAATAAAAAAGGAACCTTACCGAACGGAGACCATTTTGGTCAGATTTTCATGTTCAACGTTAGAAATAAAAATACGAGTTGAAGGAAAGTTTTCGTGCGAAACAGGTGGTAAAGCGAAATGAGGTTTGTCTAAATGTTTACAGTCCAAAAGCTTAAAGTACAAGATAATTATTCTATTCTCTATTATATGTATGTACGAGTATATACATATACATACAAACTGGACCCTTGGCTAAATATACAATACACTTCGGCTAAAGTTTCGAATTAAATTTTATCTTTAGAAACTATTACATTTAAGGATATTATTGTAAATAATATTTTTATCTAAATAAATTCCTTATTTCTATGTCCTTAAAATTTATTTAGAAAAAAGTTTTCATTCAGAACAAGATTCAACTTCAGATATTAAATAACTTATTTTGGTAATATTTTCTTTTTATAAAATTTATTTATTTGCTAGAATCAAATTGAATGATTATTTTCGATCAGCAAAATTCTTTTTGGTAAAATTGCTATCACTTTTAAAAATAATAATAGAGTTTGCGAAAATTTGCTCTCCTAAATATTATTGAAACTTTTAAAATAGATTTTATTATAAAAACCTGATATACCCAGAATTCGTATAATAGAATTATATTAATTATACTATTTTTTATAATGAAATTTTTTTTTCTTATTTATTTTTATCAATCGAACAAATGCCTTTTTGTTCTTATATTATTTTGTGTTTTCTGTTTTTACTTGTTATATATTAGCACAGACAATTTATAAGACTTAATAGAAAAACTCTCTGAGTTTCTCCGAAATACGATTGAATAATCTATAGGATTTTGTTAGATTTTTTTCTCTGAGTGTATCAGGATTAATTAATTTGTGATTTGATTAATTGTGTAGCGATAATTCGTGTAGGATATAAATGATAAGCACTATAAATCAATTCTACAGTTTTCCAATGAATTTTCCACATAATAAAATTGTTGAAATGTGTATTGGAATACCTCGAAATCTATGCGTGGACCGCAGTTGGGATCATGGCTATATGGTCCATATCTAAATTAATACAAATAACATAATCTGTACATATTTGATAAAGATATAGACCCTGTTAAAAATTTATCACTTACCTAGAGAATATTTGCAGTTAATGAATGATCAATGCATCTGTCCGTATTTAATCCTAGGGAATGGTGGAATTCAGAAAGGATGTCCCGCATCCATAGAATACTGAATACGTTCTCTAGGGATACCATTCGTGAAAACGCCACGTCTGCTATTAGTTGCTGTTATATCGATAATAATTCTCCGGTGCTTTACTAGAATTTATGTTCCTACTATCCATTAAAGATTAACACATACGAAATTATATTCGGAGTTGAGACCTTGGCTTCGGTAGCTGGCCGTAAATTGTCCCATATAACAGTATGAATACAAAATAAAAAATCAATTACAAATTGTTGTAATCTACCTATGCGCTTAACTGAAATCGGATACATACACAAATCAAAATTGAAATATGGTATTTCGTATACCTGTTATATTGGCCTCTTGTTCAATGCCGCATGATTAAAAACCTTCGATTATTGGTGTCGTTGTGATTGATTCTTTCGCGACTCTCATTTATCATTGCTATTGTATGCCTAACCTAGCTGTGCAAGAATATCTTCTTGTTGCCGAGGGAGTATTATTATCATGCCTAGACTCCCGACAGAGCAGACCAACAACGAAGATCGAGTATTATTACATATCGAAAATCGTTTATTGAGATTTTATCTCCATTTTCCGCCATTAAAATATATGACACCACTGGGAGTAAAATCGATTGTTGGAGTAAAAAAATTGGCCACCTCTACTATAACATTCTCGACTGCATAGGTTACAAACTTTAAAAGTAGATCCAACGTATTTGGAACGTGTATAAATTCCAGAAAAAAAAAGGCACAACTAAAAAAATACCATCCAGTTATGATACCACTTGCAAAGAAACATTTTTTCCGCTTTATCTAAAGACACACATAATATATCTTTGAGCTTTTCCCATCTTGATGCTTAGAAATAAAACTTTACAGAATATTTGTTCTCCCTTTTAGCAAAATTTCATTTTTCATCTGCTAGTTGTTTCTTTCTAAAATATATATATACGAGTACGTATATTTTTTGTAAGCAAATCCTTGTTGATTTTGCACCCCCGTAGTTAGTATTATAAGGATTTACTTCAGATCAATTTCAGCTAGAGTGTTTTAATATTAAAAAAAAAGTATCCCCACTGTTGGCTTAAGTATTCGTATGTATTTCATAAAATAAATAAAAAGTTTTGTTTCATATTCTTTGAAATTGAAAAATTCCTGAAACTGTGTCTGCAATCTTTCAGGTATATAGAAAGTGAAAAGCTGATTTGTATAGAGTATTCTACGCTCCATGAATTGCAATAACATATTTATTTTTGCCCATCATTTATGACCATGATAAATTTTCCGTTCAAAAATTATTTATTCCGAACTTTTACAATAAAAATTACCTCTGAACTGATTCGCAATTGATTATTATTTAAAAAACTTATCGAACATTAAATTAAGCTAATTAGAATCCTCTTATCTGTATTACTCTCTATAGTAATTAAGTGGATTAATTATAATAATATTTATACAATTGAAATTTGCAGATAAAAAATTTAAATACAAGATAAACATGAATTTATTTAATAAAAAATTTCAATTAGAAATCATATATTGGTTCTATGTTTTCGTTTTTCTAATAGAATATAGAATTTATGAAATTATTCGATTATATTTAATAAACGCTTAAAAATATTCTATTAATAGATTAATTATATATATTTTTTCTGCACATTAAATAAATGAAGGCAGATAACTTTGAAATTTTTAATTATGTTCACTCTCATAAACTGAATAAACAAATTTTAGGGTGTATTTTTAACTTGAAAACCTTTCAAATGGAAAATCATAAGAAAAAAATATATTACTTGAAGAAACGATAAAAAAATTCGACATTAAATTGAAAAAAAAATTGTATTTTAAAAAGTTTTAATTAGAAATTGAGCTCTTGATTATCATTAAAATTTAAAAAAGATTAACAAAAAATTCCATTTATTTATAAAAAGTTATATTATTCTTGAAAATATAAGGTTTTGCTAGATAAAAAGTGCCATAAAAGTAGATGAATAAGATATTGCCCCAAATACTTCAAACTTTCTATCAATAAAAGAAAAAAATAATAATAATTTTGATTTTTAATATTTAAAAATAAAATAGGAGTTTTTGAAAATTAGCTTATTATTAAAATGAAATTGTTACGAGAAAAGTTATAGGTTCATATATCTTGAAAACAGCAGAAACTATACTCCAAATCAGTACTCAAAGCAAACCCAATTAATTGCCTTAAATGAAAACCAAAAGCTTACTACCCATTAGCAATACCGCTCAAAGAAAATTTTACAAAAATAACTTCTCAATCAATAGTAAAGTAATAAGATTTGTAGATAAATATATTTCTTTATTTGAAGATGATTTATATTGCAAAATAAATATAAGAAAATAGTGGTAATGATGAATAAAAGAATTGTAAAAAAATTGTTATTCATTTTAATAGATTCGGATAATAATGTGCTGTCTTGTCGTTCGGCTTGTTAACATTTAAGTTCAAGATACATAAATACAAGAACATGAATACATTAATTTGTTGAGCTAAGCATTTGTCTCAAGGGTCTGCACCCTTATCAGTTTTTCATGAAAAACGAAAGAAATTTAAATATACTTTGCATTGAAAACAAGAACACTTAAGGTGTGAAATGCTTCCAAGACAATATAACTAGGAAGATGAGGACTTAAATACAAGCAAATACACAATATAAGTGCAAGCTCTACTGAAATAAGTAAATATTTAAAAAAAAAAAATGAAATAAAAAATAAACTGAATTCCGGTAGCGATGACTAAAAACACCTTCCTAAAAATATGAACGAAAGCTTCAGTGTAGGCAGTGAGCGGCGGGAATGGTGGCGGATAACAAATAATATGAATAAAAACTGCCCCAATAGAGTGGCAGCAAAATGAGGGTGTTCACCATTAAAGAAGCGTTGTACACATATAATACGTTATTTGCAAAGTAGAAATTCTCTTTGTTTTATACTATTTTCTATTGTTTTTTAAAAACTAGAGTCGACAACACGAGTGGAATAAACAAATTTGAAGTGCAAACCTTTCGGGGCTATATTTGCATTGCTTTCCAAGTCATGTTGGACTTCTCGGTACAAGAGACGAAAATCTATTTTCTTAAGGGGTTTAAGAAAATAAATATCATTGCAAACAATCATGTTAAGTTGAATATCATTCAAAATAGTAAGAATAATCTTTTGTTTTTTATTTATCCTTATACTGAGTTACTGTTATTATCCTTCGCCATTCAATTTCTCGATAAAATATGGAAAATCAAATATACAGCATCAGAATCAACGAGACTCGACGCAATCTATTAAATAATAAAAACGTCGAATAACACTGGGTAGCTTGTATCCTCAGCAAAGAGCTGGCTGATCACTGCAATTGCAAACTTTGTCCCATCTACTAATCAAATGGAATTTAACCAAACACACTGGACCAACAGTGGAAGACTTCTTTTCATATATCGACCAAACACCGTAAAACAACCCTACTTAAAAACCATTCCAAAATTCTCAGCAAGCACACTTCTCAGAATTTAGATTTGACTTACCATACTTATACATGACTTCCTCTTCGATAACCAACTTCTTCTTTCATGCCATCCCTTTGCCGTTCAACTTACCAATCCCTACATTTTAAGTAAATGCCAATTACCCAGCATTTTATTTTTTAATTGGACCAACAATTCCTTTTCCAAATCCACTCTTAAATTTTCTAAAACAATGAAATATGCTCCAAAATATGGAGCTGGCAATGCCAAATCACACGTAACACGAAGTTGCCAAATGACGTCTTGGCCGTAGCGTTAAAGAATGGACTCTGGCTCTTGTCTCAAAAATAAACAAACCATTTTCTCATGTAACGCACTACCGCTCATACGACCCCGTCTTTCAGTAGAGCCATAGCCAAATATTACCTTAATCTTACCGTTAGAACAAAGTTACAGCGCAAAAAATATTGAACGGGTGCCAGTTTCAGAGCCTTGCAATACTTGCCACTTTTTGGGATTGTGTGTGTACAATTGCTAAAATTCATTATCTGCCTTCCTTGATGATTGAGTAATAAATATATAATCAATGCTTTGATAAAAAAAATAATAACAATAATATAAAGAAGTATTTGTGAGAAACAAAAAAGCAAAACAAATACATTGTTTGCCTTTTTCTCGACATCTATTGGGTTGTTCGGAAAGTAATTTCGTAATCTTTATTCTAAAAATGATAGACGAATTTCTTATAGTACGTAATACGAAATTCTATCCTTCTGGCAGTAGCATGATTCCACGATCATAAAATTTTTGTTCTTTGCTATCCAAAAACTCATATAAGTGATTTTTGACTTCCTTATTTGAATTAAACGTGTTACGTCTAAAAACTTTAGTGGAGGCCGGAACAAATGGTAATCAGAATGTGGCAGTATATCCCATCCAAGCTCTAAAAGCTTTTGCCGAGTGGTCAAACTTGTATGTGGTTTCGCATTATCCTGTTGGAATACTATACCTTTCCTATTGACAATTCTGGCCAATTCTCTTTAAGTGAATCATTAAATTTGTCCAACTGATGACATAACACTTCAGAATTGATCGTTGTGTTGCTCGGTAAAAGCTCAAAATAAACGATTCCTTTGAAATCCCATCAAACAGATAGCATAAACGTTTTTTTGATGAATATTGAATTTCGAAGTGCTTTGAGACGGTTCATCTTTTCTACTCCAGGATCTTTTGCGCTTAACATTGTTAACATTGTTGTAGACAACCCATTTCTCGTCCACAGGGATGATACGCTTGAAAAATGGATCATTTTCTTGACGTTTGAGAAGCAAATCACAAACGTCAATGCGGCGGCACAAATTTTTTTCCGTAAGAAGATTAGGAACCCATATGTCGAGCTTTGAGATTAAACCTAGCCGTTTAAAATGATTATAAACGGTCGAATTAGATTTATTTAATCTGTCAGCAATCTCACAATTTGTTATTCGCCGGTTTGTATCAATTAATGCCTTTATTGTGTCTTCATCAGCAACCGAAATTACTTTCCGTACAACCCAATAGTTTTCGGTTCATGCACACCAAGTTGGTTAAGCGAACGCTGAGCAAAAATATCAGTTTGATTACTGTTTATTGTCCCTATTGCTGCTGGGTTGTTCATACACATAATATAATACGGTAAATTAATTAATGGTCGTGTGAAATGCTGAGCAATTTTCCTGCTCGTTCGCACCAAGTTCCCATTTGAAAAAAGGCAATTTCTGATCATTTTCATATTTTTCTTTCCGAATTCAGTTTTGATATTCCCTTCGTCGACCGAATACAGGAATTCTCATTCATAGCATAAACTGCAACTCTCTTCGTATTGACTCACTTGCTCGCTTGCATTATAAAATGCATAATTTGTAAATAAAACTTACATTTTTTTATAAATAAAATAATGAACATAAATAATATTATAAAGAATTTTTTTATCTATTTAATAAAGTCTTAGCTTTTTTCTCCTATTTTTTATAAAATAGTGTTTCCTTAATAGAATAAACTCAACTAGCATGTGGTAGTATGCGTATAAAGAACGCAGTGGCAATAGAATCGTCAATAATGAAATCTTCGCAAACATATGTTCTTGTTCAGTTTTTACTTAAACGATCGTCCTATTTCGGAAACTAGGAGTTGAGGCAATGCTAAACAATCAGTTTATTTTGCTCTTTCGTTCTCCCTTTACCGCCTAATTTAAGGTGCATCTTAGATTACAGAGTATGGCTTTCTTGTCAAAGTAAGAAACGTTATTTTAACCAACGAAATACACAATCTCAATTTCGATCGCGAACAAGTTGGAGTTACGAGTTTTGCGATTATCGATACCTTGTGTGATTTTACCTTCTTTCCGGGTGTCATCACAAAGAGATAGTTTGCCAATCGCAGAGAAAATTTTTTATGCGCACGAGATATTTTTTGTATCGTAACCGTTCACTGCAGCACTTACATCATACACAGTGTGCCCCAAAAATAACCGAACTTTATATTTAAATCATACAACATGCAGCGCCAGCATTAAAAAGATACATTCGTCCTCTTTCAAGCGCACCTAAATTCATGTAAATCGGATGACAGATGTGAAAGTTACAGCCATTTATAGGAATGTTCTTCAGCACCTCGGTTACGGCTGCTTGAATGGCTGGGATATCATCATAAAATGCTCCTTTCATCTTGGTTTTCAGTTTTGGAAATAGAAAATAGTCACATGGTAATAGATCAGACGAATGCGGAGGAGGGTGGTTGATGAGAGAAATCCGTTTGTTCCTCAAAAATTCGGTAATTTTTTTGGTCTTGTGAGGTGATTTACATGAATTTAGGTGTATTTGAAAGAGGATGAATGTATCTTTTTAATGCTGCAAATTTGCAATAGATGGCGCTGCATGTTGTATGATTTAAATATAAAGTTCGGTTATTTCTGTGTACGTACTAATTTCTCGCTCACTGTTCTTATCACTCACATCATACGTACTATTTGAACAGGTAATACTCAACGAGGGGACAACATTAAATTTATATTCAAACAAGAAATTGTGATTGCTTTAATTGCCCTCTCAAAATTTTGTAATTTTTCTTTTTTGGAATTAATTAATTGAATTTAATTATTATATTAAAACAATTGTCATTTTTTTGTTGTTGATTTAATGTGACTACTTTTTAAATTGGGATTGATTGATGTTCATTTTTTCAACTCTTTTGTCCTTTTAAATTTTGAGTTTTTCATAAAACGGTTGGATTTTTATTTAAATTGACGGAGTATATTTGTTTGAGAATAATTTATTAATTTTATAAATTATTTATGAACTAAACAAATATGGTTATTGGGTGCGGAGGAAAATTCCTTTTGTATTATTAATTTAATGAATAATAAAATTCTTGAGGAAGGCAATATACCCTATTTATCCTTTTATTTTAAATATTATCGTATAAATTGGATATAAAAAAATTGTTTTGTGAAATAAACTAAGCAGGTTGCTAGATTTTCGATAAATTTTCAGAACAAAACATAGGCAATAATAGGATGAATAGGTTTGCTAATTCCGCCAGGTAAATAAAAGTACATATGTAGAAAAAGCTTGTTGTACAATACAAAAAAATATTGTATATAAAAATATTGATACAACAATACAAACCGTTTTTTTCAAATTTTCTTATATTCTATTTTTATGGTGTCGACTAAAGTAGGGCTACTGTACGTATTCGTACAAATTCATGTACTTTTATTCTCTAATAGTGCCATTCTTGATAAAACTTAAAATCAATATTATCCCAGAGGATATATGGCTATTTTTGAAGAAAGAAAAGGACACTAATTTTCATTCATGGTGTACATATAATATTATTGCTGGTTATGTGATGAAATTCAGTCATCGGCAAAAAGATTTTGTAGCCTGACCTAGAAATTTGTGTGGGGCAGTTTGTTTATATAAAGTACATGCCATTGAAGAATATAGGCAGAGACCTGAGAGGAGACAGTGCGTTCATTCATTTTGTCATTCACTTTACGTTGTTATTTTAGGGTGATTTTATGTCTTATAAATGGATGGCTCCTTGTTATTGCTCCCATCCAAATGTGTCGACTTGGCTACAGTGCTCTCCATTTTAGATATATTAACATCTAATTTGACTATGCCGTTCACGTCTAAGTACAGTAGCTTCGTCTACGTAGCTATAGTACTTTTGTTGTAAAGACGGAAAAGAGCTCTTTCAGAATTAATCTTTTATTATCACTGTTTTCGTTAATATTAAAATACATTTCACATCGTTTCTGGCACATAGCCTTATACACTTCCGTGGTTTATATGGAATTGATTTAATTCAGAAGTGCCTCACTTGAATATATAGCTTGGATTGGTGCATTTACCAAACTACGAGAAGGTGTCGCATTCAAGTTGAGCATATTTAGTGTTCTGCGGATGATTTTGGCTTAATCCTTAGCTTCTGATTTTTGGTTTATGTTTGATGTCAAATTTGTCAAAATTTAATAAAGTCGAAATTACGTGTGCACCTTTGTCAGTTCTCATTCACCATACCTTGGAATCGTTTCTGGTTGCGCATAAATTTTGTCGCACGTGAACTTAGCAGTAAGGCTTTTACTCTTCTCGGAAATAAATCAACAGTAAATTTAATGAGCTATTTTATCGGATATTCTCTAGAGTGCCTTTGAAAGTCCTATAAATTTTATTAAATATAATAGACCATAATTGAAGGAAATTAATCAAAAACATTAAATTGAATTTATCGTACAATAGCGTCGCCCCCATCATCTGTCGTGGTCATTGTTCAGATGCTGCTACATTGTGCTCTACCATTTCGGCAGAACCTTTTCCTTTTTATATCAGCCCACACCGTTTAATTTCAATTTTATTTAAGAGATGACTACATCATGATTCATCATCATCCTTTGGGGTCGATCTATTTTTGTGCAAAATAATTGCTTTTTAAACGTTATTAAAGGGTTAGGTAAATTTCACTTGAATACCTGAGTAAATAATGATTACCTTATCTTAAGAATTTTGTTTATTATTTCTTATTCAAAGTAAAAAAAAAAAACAACTAAATATTATAAATACTCTTTGTAATCTTATGCTTAATAATAATATATATTAATCAGTTTTGGGTAAAATTCCTCTTTAATACTATTATAAAAATATTTTTACTGAAATACTTTCATCTTTTTGATATATCTCATAATTATTTATATATACTCGTATATTATTTGCTTCAATACGTTTAATATATATTTCAAAATTCTTCAATTCAGTGTACAGAAATATCAAATAGAAGTAAAATTATCTCTCAGATTTATGTAGTGTATTATAAATAGAAAGATACTCTTGAATATGAAATTTGATCTTATTTCAAAAATTTGAATTAATATTTCTGTATTTGTGTTAATGGGTAGTTTTATTTTTGACTATAATATTTAATATTCTAGAACATTCGAAATATTAGAAAATCATTAACTTAATTAACATTGTTCTTATTGTTTAGAAAATTTAACTCAATAAATTATAGGAAAATCGAATGATTATTTTATAGAATATTTGTAGAATTGATTTAGAACACATAAACAGAAGTTTATTTTCAGTTTACATCAGTAGATTCAATAATAAAAAGAGTGAAAAGAATACACAACCGAAAATAGGAATTCTTTTTGTAACCGCATATCAAAATAAATCGAAAATTTTCCACCAACAAACTTTAACATTGATCAGGAAAAGTTTCCCTTTTTCCGCACGAAAAATCTCAAATTTTACATGTTTTCTAAACATTGATTGACAACTCAATTCGTTTGTATACAAGTATGTATGTAAATATTCTAGTTTTTATTCCCTATATTTCGATTTTTTTTCCGTTTTGTTTCTAAGCTTTATATTCTATTTGGTTTGCAAGGATCCCCAACATAGTTTTCCGTTTGCAATGATTGGTTTGTGGTTTTACGAACTTCAAACAGAAATATTTGCATTTGGCTGTGTACTTTTATGTATTCCAATTGCTAAAACTAACTATAAAAAATTAAAATTAAATGAAATGCAAAAATTTCAAAATAGCGCCCGAACTATAAAATATATTTACTATTTTAAATAGAAATTTTAGGTATTTTGTTATTAGTTGAACATTTTCCAATATCCAACAAACGTATTTTTTTCCCCAATCAAATTTAGTTAAAATTTAATTAAAATATACTTTATTAAGATAAAAGAATATTTCATATAATAAAAATATTGAGTTTCAAAATTTCCTTTGCTCATCCAAAAATAAATTTCCTTAGACGAGTAAAATATTTGCAAAAAAAAAAACAGTGAGGAGTCATTATATATTTTACCAAATAAATTCATTTAAAAATCCCGCCGTAAAGTTATGAAAACTACGAGTATGTCTTACCTAATTGCCACAATAGAGTTTTGATGCGACTTGTCAACCAATTTGTGTGCAGCTGTTGGTTATGTTGGTCAATTTGCCTAAAAGTTTATTTTGCCAAAGAAATTTATTGTAGTTAATCAAACGTGACTGAATCAATGTCTTAGACTGCCGGAAATATAGATTAAGTGAAGAGAATGGTGATAGGAAATCGTTATTGTAGTTTAAGAGAGATGCGTCGAGATTTGGACATACGAGGTCTGTTCAGAAAGTATCGAGAATACTCGATTTTCGATTTTTTTGTGGCGTATATTGGTACTCATTTCTCTCACATATGCCGATAAGTTTATGCCATTTTGAATGTTCAGTTAATTTTTGGCAGCTGCTTTGCTGGCATGTCTTTTGGCTCGTCTTCGATTTTTGCCCATTCCAATAAAATGATCTGTATCAAATTTTGTGTGAAAAACAAAATTAATTGCGCAGATGCATTCCGAATATTGACTGTGGCATATGGTGAGGCTACCTTGGACCGAAGCAAGGTTTATCGATGGTACAAAATGTTCTCAGAGGGTCGAGAATATGTGAGCGACGAAAAGCGTGCCGGACGCCCGAGCACGTCAACAACAGACGAAAACATTGATGAAGTGAAGAAAATAGCATTGGCCAATCATCGAATCACCATTAGAGAAGTTGCAGAGGACTTAAACATATCGATTGGCTTGTGCCATTCGATTTTTACCAATGATTTGTGCTCAATTTCGACCAAAAACAGCATCGCATAAATATTGCTAAGGAGCTGTTGGACTCTGTCCGCGACGACCCAAATTTGCTCCAGAGGGCCATAACTGGTGACGAATCATGGGTTTATAGTTATGACGTGGAAACCAAAGTTCAATCATCCGGTTCAAAGACGGCAATTTTGACTTGTGAGAGAAGATGCGTGAAAATCGGCCTCGGAAGGTTGAGCACCATAAATTGCAGGCTCTTTTGGACGAAGACGATACCTACTCGCAAAAATTCTCGCGGAGCAATTGGGTGTTACTCAATCAGCCATTTTCATGCGTCTGCGTGGCATGGGGAAGATTGAAAAGATCGGAAAATGGGTGCCGCATGAATTGAACGATAGGCAAAACACATGCGAAATCTTGCTCGCCAGACAAAACAGAAAGTCGTTCCTGCATCGGATTGTGATAGGCGAATGAAAAGTGGATATATTTCGAGAATCCTAAACGCAATCGTGGGTTGATCCCGGCCAATCAACATCAACATCTTCCCCAAGACCAAATCGCTTCGGACGGGATCAGCAGGGTGAAACTGTCAATGCACACCGCTACCTGATAAAACTATTAATGCCCACCGCTACCACCACCAACTGATCAAATTGCACCGTACTCTGCGTGAAAAAAGGACGGATTATCAACAAAGATATGACAAGCTGATTTTCCTACACAACAACGCACCATCGCACACGTCAAAAATGGTCCGAAACTACTTGGAGACACTCAACTGGAGATGCTACCCTACCCCACTTAGTCACCAGACTTGGCCCCTTCCAACTACCACCTGTTTTTGTCGATGGGCCACGCGCTCGCTGAGCAGCTTTTCGATTCTTACGAAGACGTCCGAAAATGGCTTGATGAGTGGTTTGCCTCGAAAGAGAAGGAATTTTTTTGGCGTGGTATCCACAAATTGCCCGACAGATGGGAAAAATGTGTAGCTAGCACGGGCAAGTACTTTGAATAAATTTGTTTTTGCTTTCTATGAAAAAAAAACATGTGTTTTTTTGACTAAAAAACAGCGGATTTAAGCTTATACACCTGGTAGACAAGTTTCTGTTGTAGCAAAATATATTCTTCGATAAAAATTGAAATTTTTTAATTTATATATTTTAAATGATATTTCAATACTAAAAATATAAGTTTTAAAAAAAAAATATTCTTAATATCGTATTGAGACAAGGCAAATTTAATGTATTATTATTAAGAGATTCTGAATGACTGGAGATGCGAAAAATATGTTTTCGCCATTAATCGTTAAGGCATGCTCCTGCCAGCATGTGTCCCTAAGATAAACGACTATTGTAGAATAAAGTTCAACATCAGGTTCCATTCCGGAACATCGATGAACATAATGCAGTTAGTTGCGTCTAATGTTATAGTACGAGTCCTTGCCATCGAATTTATATGAGTATCAAATTTAATGCACGATCATTAGAATTCTAATGTTATAGATGTACAGCATTTTGGTTGGACATAACACAGTCATCATTCATGGGCCAATGGTACAGGAGTTGTAACACCCAATGACATGGTGTACTCGTATGTACTCGTAGAACGTGACTTGCCTTTTGGCCACACTAAACGCTTCCATTATGGGCTAGTTTCAGTACAAATAAATTTATACATTGCTCCACAGTTGTATGTCTGACCATCTTGTAAACATGCTTCTGGCATCGGCATTTCACTCAAGCCACATACTCAAGATTTCTATAAAACTGACAGTTACATAAAGTAAAGATTTCGCATTATTTTCTTGAATTTTCTCACTACCAATATTAAAGCAAACATTTCATTTTCATGAATTCTTATATATTTAAGATATCAATTTGATCCTAAGTAAAATATTCAAAATGGGAAAAAAATCCTGATATTGCCTGTAGTCAAAATTCATTTTCTCTTGTCTTAAACAATTCAAAAAAAAATCTAAAGTAAATTATAACAATTTCATCCACGCAGCTGAAATTTCCTATCAATTTTTAATCATAACATTACGAACTTGTGGTTTATGTTGATTTCGTCTAAATTATAAACATTTAATTAAAATCGAAAGTACAAACAAATAACTCGTAAAATGAGAAAATACATGAAATTTTTCTGTAGCAGACAAGTTCTATGGCCCCAACGATACTTGGTCATGTCTCGACTCAAGGTCAGAATCAAAAAGTAAATAATATCCACCCCTAAATAAATTTGTTGCTAAATTTCATCAGAACATGCAACATTGGTAAATAAGATCCACAAGAAAATTAGAATAAATAACCGATTCGCAATAGCCAGTTAACATCAGAGCTTCTTATGATGACAGAAGAGCTTCTATCTATACTATGTATTTAATCATTTCGTCTTTTATTATTGCAAATTTGCTGCAAATGGCCACTGATTTTCTAAGTGAAACAAAATTAGTATACAGATCCTTTCTTGGTGACGAACAATTGAATATTCATTGGAGCTATTATTATCACGAGAATAACTCAACTATGGTCAGCAGTCTCTTCAATATTGTATAGGCAAGCTTTCAAAAGGTCTTTGCATTCATGAAAATTATTCAATGTTTTCAGTTTATTTTTTTAACACAGAATACGATTAACAAAGTTTTTGAATAAAAATCAACCAACATATTTAATTTGATTCAAATTTCAAATGTGCATACTATAAAAGTTTATTAATTTATATTCTCTACCAACTAATCTCACCTAAATAAAAATTTAATTAAATCTTATTTTAAACAAAAAATAACCATTTAGGTCTTCAACAGTTATGGGGTATCTAAAAATTTAATTCTTTCTCAAAATGAACATTTCAAGAAGATTTTATTCTTAGTAGCTATACAATAAGACACTCGTTTATTATGGATGTAGTAATATCGGTTGACACTAATCACTATACCTTCTGCAAATATTACTTACGAGTACGAGAATATTCCAATATTTTCAATTTAACTTTGTAGTGAGCATCAATTCAGATTTATTAAATTACCAAAAGAAAGAACATGCAGTCTAGTGAATAGTGGTATTGAGTTCGACTCCAGCTGGTAGCATAGCCGGGGTACTATTGAGTTGTCACCAAATGGCCTAAGTGGTTGTGGCGATGGCGACATAAAATTTCAGCACACATGCTACTCAAGTTCACGTTGAGTATCTATTTAGGTACCTCAAATTATAATACAATAGGGAAACAATTGTTGCATTAATCAAGCGATCTGTATCTAGTACGCAGCAGGGTTTAGTATTATTCCAGCATGTGATATCCTGAGTAGTCGCCATTTTCTATTGTGTATTAAAATATCACAACCGAAACTGTCCAGTTAAATACGAGCTCTGTTCAAAAAGTATCGCAAATTTTGAATTTCCGCGGGTTACGTATATTCGATTTTCGATTTTTTATGGCGTTATGTTGGTACTCATGTCTCTCACTTATGCCCACAAGTTCAGACATTTTGAATTTTCAGTTAATTTTTGACAGCTGCTTGGCTTTCACGTGTTTTGGCTCGTCTTCGATTTTTGCACATTTTTTGACCAAAAACAGTATCGCATTAACATTGCTAAGGAACTGTTGCACTCTGTTCGCGACAACCAAAATTTGCTCCAGAGGGTCATAACTGGTGACGAATCATGGGCTTATGGTTATGACATGGAAACCAAAGCTTAATCATCCCAATGGCAGCTGCCGTACAAGTCAAGATCGAAAAATGCGCGCCAAGTTCGGTCGAATGTGAAGGTTTTGCTTACAGTTTTCTTCGATTGCAGGGGCGTCGTGCATCATGAGTTCTTGCCACAAGGTAGAACGGCCAATAGGGAATATTAGCTGCAAGTTTTGTGCAACTTGCGAGAAGCAATCCGGCAGAAACGCCCGGATTTGAGGAAGAACGAAAATTGGCTTTTGCACCATGATAACGCCCCTGCTCACGCATCGTTGTTTGTACGCGAATTTTTGACCAAAAACAACACACTAATAATGCCGCAGCCACCGTATTCCTCAGATCTGGCCTCTTGTGTCTTTTTCTTGTGAAAGGACGACGCCACGCTATGATTGAGGAGATAAAAACGGCATCGAAGGAGGAGCTGAACAAGATCACAAAAAATGATTTTTTGAAGTGCTTCGAGGATTGGAAAAAACGTTGGCATAAGTGTATAATATGTGGTACGGATTACTTTGAAGGGCACAAAATAGATATTCATGAATAAATAAATAATTTTTGAAAAAAAAACACAATATTCGCGATACTTTTTTAACAGAGGAGTTCAATATTTATTATTATAAATTCATATGTTTTTTTATTTATTAAAACATATCATTTTATGTGGACCTAACGTCCTCAACACAAAGGAATTCATTAACATTTTTTAATTTAAAAAAAAATCTTAAATAAATTCGTAAAATTGATTTCATTTTCTTTGTGGAATAAAAATTTCATTCCAAATATGCTCTTTCAGAAGACATAAAATAACATAAAATAATAGCCCCAAAGAGAATAGACCCTCTGCTACAATAATATAATCACAGAAAAAGGATTTCCTTTGAACTGTGCAGTCATATTTTGTTAATTTTTAGGAGAGGATTTTTTTTTTGGTTAGTGTAATTTAGAATTACAGAAAATTTAATATTTCGTAAAATATTTCACATTCCGACTATTTTATAGAAGAAAAAAAACTCTAGTAAATTTAAATCTTTTCAATAAATAATCCAATAAATAAAATCTTACACATATTCTATTTATACAATATAAGTAATATCGGGATGAACAATAAAAGGGACACAACAAAAGGGACGATAGTCGACAATATATTCTGTTGTTGGAGTTTTCTTATTCGTGTATATGAGACTAAATAAGGATTCTTATACAAGTATGACTATACGCGTACTCGTAAATATAGTGGATGTTTTGTTGTTTGTAAAAGAATTCCCATGTGGAACATGAATGTCTTTCGTAAAAATCGTTTCGGCTCCCGTATGATGGGGTTGACTCTCAAACACGTGACCAGGTCTAACTGTAAGCGAAATCGAAATTGATTGTGTGGTTGCCCTTTTAGGGCAACGACATGGCTGTGAAATTTCTCAGTGCCCAGTTCACATTGTGGTTGCTGTAATAAAATTCCTTCATCACTATTGGCCTGTAAGCAGCGCGCAGAATTTCAATTTTTCCTACACCATTTCATTTATTGAGCTGCATTCAACCGTTTTAATATTAAATTTATCTTTTCAGATTCATTCTAGCATTAGACTTATCCCGTGGAAAGGGATGATGGCAGCAATCAAGGGCAAATATCCTTTTCTCTTTTTTTAGAACATGTATTTATTTATTTATATTTTTTTCTTGGGATTCGATTCGAATCACAGCAAATGGAACAGAAATTTCTGATTTCATTACTTTGCGTGTATTTAGCTTGCAACACGCAACCCTAAATGTGAGTTTGGGGGGGGACAAGCCCAAAATAATAGAGAAGATTTTCGAAACAGAATCTTTATTGGTAAACTTATTTTGATATTCATCCAATCCATCGGTCTCATATCTAAAGCGATATTTTTTGGATGTATAGTTTCACATTCTTTTCGTGGTTACTAATAACAATACAAGGCAGAGATAAATATTCTCACCTAAATTCCATATAGTGTCGATAGTGTCGATACGTAAAGCCGGTATAATCATTTCACCTCACTCAATATACTCATAATACCGAGCACGTTTTCTATCTTTCTATTTAACGTCAGGATAGGATATTTATTTTTATGAAGGGCATATGTATTCTCGGCTATAAAAGTGCGGGTTTATATGATGATATGATATCCATTACGTATTTCTATTTCTTTGTGATTTTCACTTATTTTTTATGGTACAGTCTTATTTCAGGTATGGGAACAAAGAACATTTTTAGTAATAATAATATTAGTAATGATAACAAAAGATTTTTCTTTTTCTTTTTTCTTTCCTTTAGTTGAAATACGAATGATTAACCGATAAATCAATACTATTATTTTGTAATAGTATAAACCATAAACAAAAAATCTATAATTATTTTTTTAACATGACAATAGAGAAACATGTCCTAATAAAATAGAAAATTAAATGATCAAACCACTTCCTATGGCTTTTTTCCTAATCAAACTATGCTACACACACTTTTTCAGACCCATTAGATAAAATTCAGTTTATAGCAAAATCTTTGAAAAATCCCATCAAAATTTTGATCTGATTATTCTACCATTCAGAAATGTCATCGTGTTGCCGATTTCATTGCGTCTTCTCTAGAGCGGACAGAATATTGCCCGCTCTGGTAGCTCAAGATTACTCAAGGTAATTTTTTCTATTGTACTTAAATAAAATGGATAATCCTGCATTAGTGTAAGTATTTCTCAGGGTAGTATCCTTGTTCACATACTTTGCAATACTTCAACTTCAGATATCCCCCAACTTTAGACTCCAATTATACGACTATTCTTGAATTGCATATAAATTCTAACAATGATTATCAAACTTTACGAAAACACATTATAGCCCTTTGAATATGGTTTACTAACTGAAGCATGATCCTGGATGTCGCATATGAATTTTCAAAGATTTGAACTCAGCAAATAACACGGATTATTTGTTAAACAAAAGATCAAAGCTATCATCAAATAATAATCTTCAATAATGTAGCACAGTATTAAAGTCTATTTGTACACCGTGATCTAATTATTTCCTATATACGTGAGCTACGCTATTTATCTACATATATAAAAAGTTTTAGGCTTGTCTTTCTTCCTTTTATAATCAGCTTTTACGATATCTTTCATGTACCCTAAAAGCACTTATCGGCCCTTAAAAAAGACAATGGCCACGACATTTCTTAAAACGTTGAAAAATGTAAGCACCTCTCTTATGAAGTGAGGAGATTTATCGAGATAAACAGGTGTCTAAGCTTAAATCCAAAGATGGCGTGAGTGATTGTATTAAGCTATCATGGACACGCCATACTTTTTTTTATGAGTTTGACATCTGTCAACATTAATCAGTGCACATTGTCAGCAATTTCGTACAACAACATACATTTTTCCTTTGGTAATCATGTCTAGTTTTGTGCCAGAAAAAGAGTATATGCAGGAGGCTCTGCTTTTTTACTTCAATTTGAAGAAATCGGCTGCCGAATCGCATGGAATGCTTATGGATGCCTATGGTGTCAGTGCTTTATCGGAAACAACGTGCCAAGATTGGTTTTGTCGGTTCAAAGACGGCAATTTTGACTTGTGGGACAAGAAGCGTGAAAATCGGCTTAGGAAGATTGAGGACCATGAATTGCAAGCTCTTTTGGATGAAGACGATACCCAATCACAAAACATGCTCGCGCAGCAATTGGGTGTTGCTCAACCAGCCATTCCCATGCGTTTACGTGTCATGGGGAAGATTGAAAAGATCGGAAAATGGGTGCCGCATGAATTGAACGATGGAGCGACGCCAAAACACATGCGAAATCTTGCTCGCCAAACAAAAAAGAAAGTCTTTCCTGCATCGGATTATGATAGGCGATGAAAAATGGATATATTTCAAGAATCCTAAACGCAAGAAATCGTGGGTTGATCGCGGCTAACCATCATTCCCCAAGACCAAATCGCTTCGGCCGGAAGACGATGCTGTGCATTTGGTGGGATCAGCAGGGTATCATCTACTATGAGATGTTGAAACGTGATGAAACTGTCAATGCCTACCGCTATCACCAACAACTGATCCAATTGCACCTTGATCTGCTTAAAAAAAGGACAGATTATCAACAAAGACATGACAACGCACCATCGCACACGTCAAAAATGGTCCGAAACTACTTCGAGACACTCAACTGGGAGGTGCTACCCCACCCCGCTTATTCAGCAGACCTGGCCCCTTCCGACTACCACCTGTTTTCGTTGATACACCACGCGCTCGCTGAGCAGCACTTCGATTTTTACGAAGACGTCCGAAAATGGCTTTATGAGTTGTTTGCCTCGAAAAAAAAGGATTTTTTTTTGCGTGGTATCTACAAATTGCCCGAGAGATGGGAAAATGTGTAGCAGGGCAAGTACTTTGAATAAATTTGGGTTTGCTTTCTATGAAAAAAAAAAAGATTTTTTTTGCCTAAAAAACAGCGGATTTAAACTTGTACACCTGGTTTATTGGCCTAACTGTTGCTCAAGAGTGTATTGATAATTATTTGAAAATTACAAGCTTATAAACCTTGTAATTTTCAAATAATTATCAATACACTCTTAAAAAAAACTCTATTTTTCAATAATTGTAGTTGCTAATATTAAATTTAGAAAAAAACCAGAACTTTTTAATTGAATTGTGGTAAAAAAAATTATATTTTGCAGATTAATTCTATTGTGTATAAATCAATTTAACTTTTAATAATTCCTTAATGATTGATAGTAGATAATTAGAAAATTTAATCCTTATGAAAAATTACTATTCAAAATTTTGATAGTGTTGGTAGCGTTTTTCTTTTCCAATTATTAACTACTACTAATCATAACTACTATTATATATGTAATTTAATTTTACATTAAGTATATTTTAAATTAAAATATTTATAAAATTAATTTTTATAATTTAAAGATAGTTTTTGTTTTTTATTAGTCTTAGCATTATTTTGATTAACCATTAATTATATTGTACTATCACAATAATATATTGAAGGCATTTTACTTCCTTTACAATACTTTCAAAAGAATTGTGTTAATAACTGCTATAAAATCTGATAAACTTTAAGATTTTTTTTTGAATTAACAACTACCCAATCATAAAGCAGTAGACGTTAGCAGTTTGCTATCGTCTATCAGTCGATATTAATTAACCGTCTTCCAACTGTAATTTGTGCAGTAATTTTACTGATTTTGTGGTAACATTTGCAACAAATGAATATGTTGAGAATATTTCAAAGTTATTTGTTGCTTTTTAATGCATGTATAAGTGTTAAGATAATTCAAAAGTAACCATCGCAACATATTTTTTCTATACAGCATTTAGCTAGTGTTGAAATATTTTGACGCACGTAAATTATATGCTAGAAAGTTTTAGGTTAAAAAATTTACAAGATTTCTCCTCGACGAGCTTTCTGGTCATCAATCATATTTTAATAGCCAAATATCTACTGTACAAAATTGCACAAGACCATTTCGAGTCCTTAGTTGACTCGTTTGTGTGAGTTGTTTCCACTCACAAACTCTGACTGGTCTGGTTGTTGCTAGGTTGACGATAACGTAAATATGTTAAACTTAAGCTACTCTTAAGAAGTTATACTATATTGGTCATATCGCCCATTTTACTGCTTCTAAAGAATGTTCTTTACCTCATTTTCCCCCTAACGCCATAGTATTCTCCCTCATACAACTCCTTTTCTGGCTGTTATTACATTTTTCTTATCATCATTTAGCTATGACCAAGAATGGAAATTATTGCCTAAATACACTTCAAAGTATTATATATCGTTCACTAAAATGAACTTCAGTTACAAAAGATAACAAAACTTTTATTATTATTTCTTGAAAATTAACTTCTATGAAGTGATTTCATAGAACGAACAAGTTTTGCAATTAACTGGATTCAATTTGTGACTAATGTAGAGTGAATATCTTTTCAATCATTTCATAAAAGTTTGTTCACTCCAATCGTTATCACTTCACTTTAATATATTTTTAATTTACGTTCAATTATAATACTTATACTTTATTTAAATAATACACTTATATTTAAATAGTAAAGAAAATAATTCCTTCTAAAAGTATGATTTATTCTACTCGTATTATTAAAGAAGTTTTGTATTTATATCCCTAGACAATATTCTTTTAGAGTTTTATTTCAATGTTGATTCTTAATTTAATATATTAAAATTAAGAGTTTCTAACGTCTTTTTTTTAAAAAGGGTTTTTTTTTCTTAAAACTGCTTTAAATTTGCAATTAAAATTCACAAAAAACCAATTCGCTATTCATCCCATATATACTCAACAACAACAAAAAACTCATGTAGGACTATTTCTGTTTGATTGATGGGTTCATATTTTTATATCAATTCAATTTTTCTGAGCAGTATGAAACCGCAAATCTTACCGGAAATACATTATTTATTGATCTCGAAATACTAATGCTTTGCCGGTTGTCGATAGGAGAGACCTCCTGTTTTTCTACGTTTGTTATCCTTTATGAAACTAATTTCGTAATGTACGTTTTTTTAATTTCCTTCAACTTCCTGTACGAAAAGATGGCATGATTGAACATTTCTCGTAGCTGGTTTCATTTCTGATTTCCTCAATTTGTGTCTTCCGAAACGGTTGTTTGCCATTTTCAAGCGCTTCCGCCATCAGTCCACCGAGTCGTTGCAACTATTCAACGCAACTCAACCGAGAAAATATTCGCTTGTGTGCTATTTTCACATGCGATTTCCCATCGAAACGTTTCCCCATATATCCTTACGACTATATTTTCATAAAGTATATACATTTTCCATCGTTCTTGCGTGAATTTCTTTCACAATTACAGTTATTTCAATATGATTTATTTCAAAAGGAAAATCATTCGATAAAATTCGAGTTTTAATAAATCATAAGTAATTTTGCATTGTCTCTATTGTATATTAGATCATAATTAGTGTAAGGATTTATTTCCGAAAAAAATCTCCTATTACATAATTAAATGAATTAAGTTACGTTCTATTATTGATTGAAATGCATTTTATCATGTCAAATTATCTTTAAGTATTTTATAATAAACGAGTTTTATAGAAAATAGTCCCAAGGTTACAGCAAAATTAATTTCTTTGGGGATACTCAAAATATGTAATGGCCCAATTGTGACTTCAATATTCTGATTAAGTGTTTGTACTGAAAAAATATTTTTTTAAATGAATTAATATTAAATCAGCCTCTAGCCGTAAAATGTAAGGTACAGTGTCATAAGAGACAGTGTCAAAATAAATAGAGTTAAGATTACTTTTGACAAAAAATCAAGAACAGTTAGCATTTCAAATGAACTTCGCTTAAATATACATACCAGCCGTATAAGCTTAAATCCGCTGTTTGTTCATAGAAGGCGTGAGTAAGCGTATTAAGCTACCATGGGCACGCCATACTTTTTTTATGATTTTGACATCTGTCAATATATTGGCACATTGTCAGCAATTTCGTACAACAACATACATTTTTCCTTTGGTAACCATGTCTAGTTTTGTGCCAGAAAAAGGGCATATGCGGGAAGCTCTGCTTTTCTGCTTCAATTTGAAGAAATCGGCTACCGAATCGCATCGAATGCTTATGGAGGCGGCAATTTTCACTTGTGGGACAAGAAGCGTGAAAATCGGCCTAGGAAGGTTTAAGACCATCAATTGCAGGCTCTTTTGGACTAAGATGATACCCAATTCCAAAAAATGCTCACGGAGCAATTGGGTATTACTCAACGAGCCATTTCCATGCGTCTGCGTGTCATGGAGAGGATTGAAAAGATCGGAAAAGCACATGCGAAATCTTGCTCGCCAGACAAAAAAGAAAGTCGTTTCTGCATCGGATTGTGACAAGCGATGAAAAGTGGATATATTTCGAGAATCCAAAACGCAAGAAATCGTGGGTTGATCCTGGCCAACCATCAACATCTTCCCCAAGACCAAATCGCTTCGGACGGAACACGATGCTGTGCGTTTGGTGGGATCAGCAGGGTATCGTCTACTATGAGGTGTTGAAACGTAGTGAAACTGACAATGCCCACCGCTATCACCAACAACTGATCCAATTGCACCTTGCTCTGCGTAAAAAAAGGACGGACTTTAAACAAAGACATGACAACGCACTATCGCACACCTCAAAAATGGTCCGAAACTATTTCGAGACACTCAACTGGGAGGAGTTGCCTCACGCCGCTTATTCACCAGACCAGGCCCCTTCCGACTACCACCTGTTTTCGTCGATGGGCCACGCGCTCGCTGAGCAGCACTTCGATTCTTACGAAGACATCCGAAAATGGCTTTATGAGGGGATTGCCTCAAAAGAGAAGGAATTTGTTTGGCGTGGTATGCACAAATTACCCGAGAGATGGTAAAAATGTGTAGCTAGCGAGGGCTAATTATACACCTATTAATTTATGCTAAAAGCGCGCGTTCATTTTTCTCTACTCCGTACATATAATTAGAAAAGAAAATGGTTACTAGATTCTAGATGAAAATAGATAGTTTTAGGAATTCTTTACACTTTGCATTGTTATGAATACACTTCAAAAAAGCTTTCGATTGGCTTTACGACAGTTAACAGGTAAGCCATAAAAATCATTTGCTATATGATCAGAATCTATAATCACCGAAAATGTGGTGAGCAGTGGTTAAAGTACTGAGGGTGGTGGTGTATATGGGATAAAAGTAAGGGCAACTATGAATGTGCAGTGTCCGATGTGTTATGAAACTTTAATGGCCAAATACCAATAAGCTAAATAAATGTTTAAACAAGGCCGTAATTAATACTCATTTGCCGTATGTTGTGAATATATTTTCAAATGTGGTAGGTGTATAGACCGAGCGTCGTTTGGGACTTCCGCATCGAAATACCGACTGAGGGTATCCTTTTCGAGTCATATCACTTTGTCACTAGCATTATGGAAACATGAAACAAGTTGTAGAGGTTAACTTTATGGAGTCGTTTGGTATAGTACGAGTATATTTTGTACACTTTACGTTGTATCTGATCTGGTAGAACGGTCGGAAAATTGGCTGGATGTACGAAGTCTGGATGGGAAGATAGCTGGCTTAGTATTCAGTATGCTAGTTGCAGAGGGTGATGGACATGGCAAAAGTAGCTAAACTTCAATTTTTGGTCAGAACGCCACATGTTAGAAAAGCTCTTCGTGCATGCAAAATGAGAAGTGATCTGGCGTGTTGTGGCTTTTTGACATGAATATGATGTGTAAGTCTGGCCACGTGCCATTCGGATTTGTTCTTGTCTATAATATGCTTTATTTTTAGACTAAAAGATATGAATTCGTGAGCGGATAGTAAAATATATTTAGAACAACCAACTGCAAATAATCTTACTTTATGAAAATGCCTTAAATCACTAGCATATACCCAGATATAGAAATGTGCAATTAGTGAATGCACCCTTAGTTGTTAGCAACTGCGTATACACCCACTACAAGTTATGGCATTTTATTGTAATATAAAAATTAGCAATTCAGTTTGCTATACACTAGAAATATCCAAACAGACTATTGACTCTGGCATGGTTCCTTTTATACTCCTAGTAGCAATTGTTTGTACAGGCAGATCTATAAGCAAATTCCAGCAATATAGTACAAGGATTTGTTATTGAAAATTTTCCGAATTCAATAAGATACACATTATCTGCGCTCTAAAAGTATTGTATACATTAACTTCAAAGGAAATTGTAATAGTACTGATCCGTTCGTTTTTCTATTTGGTATACCATTAGACAACCTTACATTTATAAACTTTTACCAGGTCAATCATTTCTCCAAAACTAAAGGTAATATTGCAAATTGATTTGTGAAATTGTGTTTTAACTAAAAATACTGTTTGTGTGTTATATGGTTTGTGAAAAACTTCACTTTAGAATCAAGTCCTTTTAATCAAAATAAATTAATATAGAAAATTGTAAGAAAAAAATTAATTAAAATTTATTTCAAAAAGAAAAATCAAATATTTTTGCGAAAACTTATTTTTATTAAATATTATATTTCCGGCTTTTACAAAAATTATATGGAGTACCACAAAATAATACTTGTTTTTTTAGGAATATTTCTATTTTGGGAAATAATATAATATAAATATAGTTTTGTTTAAATATTTGGTGGGTCTACCGCTTTGCTGAAATTATGATGGATAATCTTTGAGGTTTAAAAATTAGCCACTTTTTACTAGCCATAATTTTATGATATTTTGCGACAGTTATTTTTTCCCTTTCGTTAGACGATTGTTTAAAGGTAATTTGGTGCCTTTTTATACTCCCTTTCGAAAAACTCTACCAATACTCTATTGTATTAAGGAGTGGTTGTTGTAAAAACTAGTCAATGGAGTTGATATTTGACACTTTCCAAGTTTTTATCTTCAATACGCTTATTTAAGCGTGGCTGTAAAGCTGTTTTGATGGCTTCTATAAATTTCTCACTTTAACAACAGTTAAAAAAAGATAGTTTCCTTTAAATATACTTTATGCATTTCTATAAGTTAAATATGTCTTTTCAATAGTAATATTATATTTTTTTTGGTATTTTTAGGACCATTGCAGTCAAAATTTCTTATTTTCCTCCATAATCCTATGCTTCTTTTTTACCTTGTAACCTCTACGGACTGCATCTAAGAACCGTCTTTTAATATTTATTGAAGAAATTGGTGTATTTTACTTGCTTTCAAGTATCAGGTTTAATGATAAATGGATAAAAATTTAGATATAACATTCTGACAATTGTTTATACGTGAACAATTAACAGTAAGAGTAATTTGTTTCTAGGAATATTCATGTTTTCGCAAAATCTCATGTTTTCATTCCGTTGATGTTGAGTAAATCCTTTTGCTCTTTCATAAATACTTGAAAAATAAACTGCCTCAAAATAAGTAGCCATAATAATATTGGTCAGACTAACTATGCGCTAAGAGCTCTAATGCGGAAATCAATAGAATATATATTTTTGTGAACGTTTCTGTATTTTTGCCCTGAGAGAGAAGGATAGTCTATAAAACTTTTTGAGAAATATTAACAATAAAAAAAATTATTTTAATTTCAACTCTAACATCTATCAGGATGGACAGTTGTTCTTTAATTTTTAAGAAAACTTTTGTTACCATAACTCAACATTTTCGAATACTAAGAAAATTGATAAATTTGAATATTTTTGATTCAATAGAATTTTATTTTGAATTAAGTTAATTAAAAGTTGGAGAGAAATTTGAAAAAAAAAATAGAATATGGAGAAATACTTTTAAGATAAAATAGCAAAACTTCCGGTTATGTTTGCAACTCTAATACATGGACAATAAATAGCAACGAACAAAAAAGGTAATGAATAATAACTGCTTTTGATAGAAACTTTTACTTATAATAATCGGTATTAATTTTGTTACAATATATTTATTCCAAAAATATAAATTTATTTTCGTCAAAATTCCAAGAAATCAATCGACAACATACAACAATGACAAAATATTGGAAAGGACTTAATTAAGCATTCAAAGACCCTTTTTGCAAACCTAAACATAAATAAATAGATTATCGTTGTAAATATTTGAGAAATTCTGTGTCATTATTAAAGCTTATTATATGGTATTAATGGAAAGAGAGGATGTTGTCTCTTATTTGGAATTAAGATTAAAAGTAAAGAAGTACGAAATCTAAAGAAATAAGAATCCAATAACTTTTTGCAAATAATTTTAAAAGTAAATAGAAAATACTTGGAAATTATATCTAATGGCAAGTGTATTAGTTTTAATATTAAATAAAACATCTTTAGCAAAATTATCAATTTATTATCGTATTGAATTCCTAGAATTTAATAAATTAAATGCTATTTTCAATACTATAATCATTTCGTATCTGTTTGAAGTTATTTTCTACCTGAAAGTTGATAGTATTGAAAATTATTTAAATTATGCCGAATTAAATAAGTATCATGGAAAAATTTACATTAAAAACTGGTCTCTAAAATATTATAGATCTTACAAAGTATATTTATACATTTTCTAGTACATGTTTTCCATGATACCGCCTTAGTTGAAATATATAAACAAGCATAGAGCAAATTTGTGGTCATAAAATTAGACCATACTGAAAGTTACACAATTTGTAAATGCGGTCTCGAAATGTGGTTTAATTAGCTAGTTCATATATAAACAATAATAATAAATACCTACACAGTATAAACACAATATCTGTAAATATATTTAAATAATCTTATTGCTAGAATAACATAATCGAGTATGTACGAATGCATGCACAAATATCTGATATACTTATACGAACACTTACTTGATATGGTTTTCTTAGAAAGGAAATATGTATAAATAGCTTATAAATTAAAGTTTGTAATATGATAATAATTATTTCTTACTTTAGTAGTAATTAATTGTATATAATTATCGATAAAAATGGTAATGGCGCAAAATTCTCTTAAAATGGTTTTTTCCAAATAAATTATTGATCCTTTAAAAGATCCTTTAAATATTGAAATTGGACTTGCACAATATCTATAGAAAATATCAATTCCTGCAAAATAAATTAGATTTATTGTACGTAGCTGGTCTTTTTGAATATATCTAAAAGACTTAATAGTCCATATTTAATATAGTATTAAATAAAATATAAATGAATCCTTTTCGAACAAATGATCTCCGATCAAATGTAACTTATTAGTAGACTTAATTTAAAATGTTTATTTGATTGATTTTACTATGAACGATTTATAATATGAAAGGAAAATAATAAATGATCATTTTATCGACTCAGAGATAATAACAAAATAAAAAGGAATCATTCAATGGTATTGTTGAAAGTGTAGAAAACATAATTCCATCTTATTCAATTTATTTTTATGTCTTGTACACAACTGTGATCCAATATTTATTCGAATGATGTTATCTTCAACTTTAGAAGACCTTTGCAGCCGTATGTGTGTAAGTATCTATCGCGAAATATTTGTACCTTTGTGCAAATACCAAACACTATTGATAACATCTTCGTTTCAATGGAAAAAAATTGAAATTTTTAAGAAATAAATAACCAGAGCGTGGAAAAGCAATTTTCTTCAGTGGCTCATATGGGAGCATTCATCTCAAAATAAGAGCAAAAAGATGAGGGTATGTCGCCAGTTCAATGATTGTTTCCATTCTGTATATTATCTTATTATATATACTTTATTGAAAATTTTTCTCTGGAAAAGGGATGAGTATTTATTGCTAGACTGTAAGAACCTCCATTGTTCTAAATAAAAGTCGATTTTTATTTTTCTACAATAAAAGTTAATTTATCTTGGCCAGCTATAATTCTCAACAAAATACACATCTAGACTTACTTAAAAAAATACACCTTCTTGCATTTACGAGATCTGTTCAAAAAGTATCGCGAATATTGTGTTTTTTCAAAAATTATTTATTTTGTCCCCTTCAAAGTAATCCCCACCAGATATTATACACTTGTGCCAACGTTTTTTCCAATCCTCTTGTGCAACGTCGTCCTTTCATAAGGCTCTTCAGTTTCAGGAACAAGAAAAAGTCACGGAGGGCCAGATCTGGGAAATACGGTAGCTTCGGCATTATTAGGGCGTTGTTTTTGACCAAAAATTCGCGCACAAGCAACGATGCGTGAGCAGAGGCGTTATCATGCTGCAAAAGAAAATTTTTGTACTTGCACAAATCCGAGCGTTTCTGGCGGATTTCTTCTCGCAACTTGCGCATAACTTACAGGTAATATTCCTTATTGACAATTCTACCCTGTGGCAAGAACTCATGATGTACCACGCGCCTTCAATCGAAGAAAACTGTAAGCTAAACCTTCACATTCGACCGAACTGGGCGCGCTTTTTTCGGTATTGACTCGTGCGGCTTTGGTTCCCACGTCATAACCATAAACCAATTATTCGTCACCAGTTATGACCCTCTGGAGCAAATTTGGGTTGTCGTGGACAGAGTCCAACAGCTCCTTAGCAATGTTAATGCGATGCTGTTTTTTGTCGAAATTTTGGTACGAATTTCGCGGCGACCCGTCTTACGTACAAATCATTGGTAAATATCGAATGGCGCAAGCCAATTGATATGTTTAAGTCCTCAGCAACTTTTCTAATGGTGATTCGCTGATTGTCCAATACTATTTTCTTCACTACATCAATGTTTTCGTCTGATGTCGGTCGTCCGGCTCGCTTTTCGACGTGCACATCTTCTCGGCCCTCTGCGAACATTTTGTACCACTGATAAACGTTGCTTCGGTCCAAGGTAGCTTTACCATATATCACAGTCAATATTCGGAATGCGTCCGCGCAATTAATTTTGTTTTTCACACAAAATCTGATACATATTCTTTGATAATTTTTTTGGAATGGGCAAAAATCGAAGACGAGCCAAAGCACGTGCAAGCAAAGCAGCTGTCAAAAATTAACTGAACATTCAAAATGGCCGAACTTATCGGCATAAGTGAGAGATATAAGTACCAATATAACGCCACAAAAAATCGAAAATCAAATATACTTAACCCACGAAAATACAAAATTCGCGATACTTTTTGAACAGACCTCGTATATTAGTATCTGTTAGATGTCCTTCCCTATTTTAGTTATTTTATAGATAGTGGGCCTGCTCATTGTTATTGTAAAATATATTTGAGTTGAATGGACGAAAATTTTCTTCCTTTCAGCAGTATTTGGAGACGTATTAGAATTTTTTACCAATTTTTATGTTATTTGAAAATTGGATTTTTTTTTTCTACTATTTATATACAAACAGCTTGATTTGGCTTTATTTATTTCTAGATTCAAATAAACATAATTCTTTTATCAAATTGACACGGAAAATAACTAATACTCTTAGACAAGCGCTTAAATTGATAACTAAATATCTTGTGAGTGTTTATTTCAATATTCATTATCGAAAATTCTAAGCAATACAGGGTATTTATGAATTCTACTTAAACTAGAACACATTATCACACCGCTTCCACTGAAATCGCAAACTTTCCCCAGCTGATCAATTTAGTGTAGTCAAAATTCTTTCCAAAATTCTGGGCAAGGAAACTTTCTGTGCTGTTCAATTAATTATACTTCTTTCATTATGGACTTTATGGATCCAAGCCCTTTTTTTCTTCAAAACGTTTTCTCAAAGAGTTCAACATGCTTCACAACATTTTTTAATTTTTAATTGCTTTCTGCAACTAACTATTGACTAATGATCAGTTACACAATGTCGTCAAATAGGTCACATGGTCGTAATACTACACAATCGCTTCTGGTTCTTGTTTCAGAGACCTTACAAAGAAACAAATAATCAAAATTGCATTAAAAAGTTCAAATTTAAAAATAAACAGTAACACCATAATTTCTCTATATTAACTAAGATCACTGTTGTTGTTTATAAAATAGGAAATGTCCTTTTTATATTTCTTTTGAGTTAACAATTACACGTTATTTAAAATAGTTAATAAAGCTCTACTAGAATTCATTTAGTAGAACTTGAAAAATTAGTTGATGAGTTACATGTTCTGTAGATGACATAAAAATTTACAGAAAACTGCTCAGCCTTATGAAAGGATCAAAGGTATTAATAGTATGATGCCTTTTAATCTAAGCAATATATATACAATATTTAACAAAGTTAATTCACAGTATAAACACTACAGGAACTTTAGTAATATTAGTATATCCGAAGCTCAGTTGTTTCGCCTAGCCTAAAGCTAAATGTTATATGAGCGCGGAAATTTTTCATAATCTTTATCCACCAGCATTGTTTTTTTTTGTTTTTTTTTTTTTTGATATATCAGTACGAGTTTATTATATGAAAATATGTATTTGTATAATTTTATAGCAATATCTGCGAAAAACAAGGATAAATATTTCGCTTTTTTTTGTTTGTTGTGCTCGTTGTTTGTGAAGCACTTGTTTAGTTTTGGTATGGTATGAGTAGCTGTGAAAATCATCCGTGAAAGTTTTATAAACCATTTGCCGCACATTGAAACTACTTTCTCATTTATTCGAGTCTCTATGGGAAAATATATTTCAATTTGTATCACAAGAAAAATCTTTACTTTTTGCCCAACGAAGAGGGAATAATAGTTCCCAAGTGCACCTTACGATATCTCTTCAGTTTTATGGCGTACATTTATTCCATTTAGGGGCTTTCAAATAACGTTGTGTCCACGTTAGCGTTTTTTTTCCTCGATTATTCTATGTCTGTTGTCATTCTTTAGAAACATCTGCCCTTCCAGAGACCTCTTACAATATTTGCCAGAATATTTACTCATCTCTAAATCCAGTTATTCAGCACCATCAGTCTATTAACTTCTCATTTGAATTACGAGGTGGCGTCTTACAAGGATACATACGAGTATTCCTTTGAATATGTTTATTTACCCATACATATGATGGTAGGCACGTTTTATATGGTTAGTATTGTTGGGGAAGTTTCCTTGAGGAAAATCTTTGAAAACTGTAATTCTGCTGCCATGATATTTGGATAAGAAAGTTTGAGTGAATAACTTTGCATCAATAACTTTAAAACAACATAATTACAAAGACTGTTAATTGACTCATGATTACGAACGAGGATGCGGAATGCTTGTATTTACTATATATGTACAAATGCAACTTGGAGGTTATTCGTGCTGTTTGGGTACTCATATAGACGGTTCGTATAATACTTCAAGTTGCCGAGGTATGTGTTAAGTATTTTGACATCGAGTCAAAGTCAGTTGATCTCAGACGCGATATTATGGGTGCTAACAGTGTATCCTGGCTTCAGTCATTTTCTCACTCGAAATTATATTCATATTTGTTTTGAACATAAATGCTCCTTCTTGATACTCGTTGACAACTTGTAAACATGTTATCAATTGAGGCAACTTTATAAAACTGCTTTGCATCAAAAGTACCACCACAAACCAATACCAAGCACCATATATTCACATAGTTAACAAAACGGAACTTTTACCTAAGAATTTGGTTTTTTCGATTTCGGTTTTGAAAATAGTAATAATAAAAGTTAAGTAATGAAAAGTATAAAAACGACATTTTTGTAATGGGAAAAAGTTTAAAGTAAAGCAAAAACCGATGTTGGAAAAGCCAAAAGTTTTAAAAATAAGGAAATTGCGAAAAGATTGCAAAAATATGGTTCCGCCGGAAGTTACTCAAGAACGTACCCGTATTTGTAATCATACTATCATCGCGGTAGTCGTGAGTTTTAGTAGAGTTTACTGCATCTTAGTTTATCCTGTATAAGGTGTAATGGTCCGAGAAACTTTTCCGAATAAACTTTTTGACTTAAAAATTGTTTTGCCAAAAGGTAGGACCAAAGCCGAGTACATGAAGTTTGTCTTGAACATCACTACATGAACTTTATGTTATCTTCATTTAATAAAGAAAGATTGTCTTAAAAACTTACTAGATGGATAGCAATAAAAACTAGACACGAATGAATATCATTTAATTATTATTTATTATTAAACTGGATATTAATTTTTTAAATTAACAGAATTGATACCAAATTATGATAGATAGATAGTATATGAAAAGTAGGAGAAATTAAGTTCACGTTTATAAATGAAATTAATTTCATTTATAAACGTGAACTATTGTCATGTATACATGGAAGCCCGATGCCATTCTGTTGGCGACTCTTTGTTTAGTATGGATTGCCATTGCTAGCTTCTCTGATGAAACTGGTTAAACATTTGAATTGGAGAGAAAAGTCAAACAGCTTAGATTGTTTAAGGAAATAAAAAAGGACTTGGATCCGTGTCTAAGGGCTCAACAATAGAAGGAATGCATTTCAAAAATAAATTCTGGGTTAAATGGCATTCATTTCAAAATGTGCAGAATGCTGAGTTAAAGATCACCAAAATAGCAAGAAGGACGAGATAAGTTACCGAAAACCAAATCACGGGTATGTGCGGAATGACACACCCATTCGGATTTTGAGTTTTCTTGCTCAGAATTTTTTAAGGGTTTTTTTATGTTTGGCCAACGAGTGACAGGAAATCTTCCACCCTTGGTCAAGTCTGCTTCTCAACGCTTCGTTAATGATGTTTAGTACCATTTTGTTTTCTATGAGTACAGGTCGATGGAGGGCCTCCCCGTCAGCTGATCAACGATGCCAGCATAATCTAGAACCAAATTGATAACTTCCCGTCAACTGATGAGCCACGAATAGCTAGCCTCCAAGACAATGAGACTGTCGGTACAAATGACTGTACTGCAACGTTTGTGGAGATTGCCCATTCTCCCAGAGTTCTCGGCCAAAAGAGAAAATTTTGCACTTATTTCTGGATGTTCACCGACAACACGCGTGTGGAATCACCCATTTCTAGGCAAAATTTTTTATAAATAGTTTAATTTGGGTTTTTTCTTATTCTATCTGCCTAGTATTAGACACTCTCAACCCTGCACCTAATTTTATTTTCCAACTTGAAAATGCAATTTTTTTTCTATCGGCAACTAAAATTGTATTGTAACAATCTTGTGCATCATGTAGTGCGAGGAAACATCCATCGGCGTTTCTCCAGCTAACAAAAGTTAGATTCCTCCAGAAAATCTCTAGACTATTATGTCTTACTTTCCGATAAGTATTTTCGGGGAGGGCTGTATAGGACAATTCTCTCAAAACTGGATTATGATGATAGGATGAACGGGAGTACAATTTTTGATAGCGGGAAATGCACAGGTACTGAACAAAGGGTAACATTTAGATCATGACGTTGTTACGAACATAAAAGGTGGCATAAACAATTTTACAGAGGATCTTGGATTGTAAGGGCAGGACGCGATAGGAATTCGAACATTTCGTTGAACCCCAAAGTTAAATTCCATATGTCCAAATAGGTTTTATAATTGTATTGTTTATTAAACTTTTTCTTTTGATTGTTAGTTTTGAGTGTTGTAGGTGGCTTCAACTTTTTTTAGTCTGTTATGAGGGTTCTATGTTATACTCTTATCCGGATAAAGTCCTAAATAACGTACTTAATCATATTGTGGAATCATATTTCTATTAGGGTATAAAGGGTAGGTTTCCCTTGGTAAAGAGTGAAAGTAATATGAACACTCTTCTGTTCATTTACCCTCGGTCTCCATCTTTTAAACCAGGATTGAAAGCTGTAGATATGAAATTATAAATTGGTAAAAGCTTTATCAGTATTTGTATAGTGTGGGGGGAAGGGGGTATGAATTAAAAATATAATTCGGTCTAGCTCAAATCGAATTGAAAATCTTGTTGTTAGCTAATTTTTCATATTAATCGCTGATGAATTTCGACAAAATTTTGTTTCGATTTTGATTTTTAAAATTTATTTTATACTATTAAAAATATAGAAAATTCTAATTTACTTTAAATTAACTTTGATTGAATTTATACTATTATTATTAATAGGAATTAATTATAAAAAATGAATTCCGATAAAAAATGTACATGACTCCAAATGTAACTATTCAATTCAAACAGCTTAGAATATTTAAATCAATAGCGTTATTGAAAATATTCAAATAAATATTCTCGATGACAACAAATCTTATAAGAATTCTATTAATTTGCATAAGGAGAATATATTGAAGAGAATTTTTTTTTCTAAAATACAGATGTGAGTTGTATTATTGTTAAACGAAGGTGTACTTTCGACTATTTTCTTTCTCATAAATATAGTATGCAGTCAAAATATGATATATTAAATTATATCTCATGACAAAATACCACAAGACATAGCGTTGAGGACTATCGAAATACTTACCAGTTAGATACACTCTGGCCATACACAAGCAAACAGGCAATATTTAAAGATAAAATGAAATATATCAAGGAAATGAAATTCATAAAAATGAAAATACGCTGATATTATGCAAATCAACAGACAGAATGAATTCCGAATATGTAAGGTGCTTTAGGAGCAACATGACGGGGAGTGCTTGATAAAAAACCCGCAAGTTTTACGTTTTAATAGAAAAATTTCCATTGCAATATTTTTCAATATTATTCTTCCATTACGGTAAAAATCACACTTAAAGACTTCTCGTCCTTTTACAGAATTCAGTTGCCTACTTTTATCCCTTTCTACTTCCATTCCAAAATATACATGTACTCGTAAGTAGATACAAGGGTTCACTGGATTCGCTATTAGAGGAGTTGACAGACGATGTGCATTACTTTAGATTTCTTAGTTGGGTAACAAGGTTACCCAAAGTACAGTAGTGACAGTATTCTTATCAATAGGTACAAGTAGTGGGAATAGTAGTAGTATTAGTATTAATAGGCCATCGCCACCCATTTGGTTCAGTCTCATCTATGCTCTAAGATGCATTTTTGCTGTTTTTCATTTATCGAAGTTTCAGTTTTTTATTATAAAGGATCGCGTATAGAATACTATAGCGGTAAGTGAATTCTCAAATTGACAATTTTAAATAATTTAAAACTTTTCAATTTTTTTAAAAGTTATTTTATTCCATTTACATTGGAACTTCTTGAATATAAAAAGGTTATACTGCTCGTTATTTTCTTATAATATTTAATTTTACTCGATTTTCCTAAATATTAGCTATAATAAAAATTGTTTTATATTAATCAATTTAAAAAAAATTATTTATGCAAGTCAGCCGTATTTTATTTAACATATATTAAAGTTTAGGTTAAAAGTTTGTATTAAATTATTTTTGAGTTAAGAAAATTGGAAAGCTTTCTGAAAATTCTCATTACCAGGTGTATACGCTTAAATCCGCTGTTTGGTCATAGATGGCGTGAGTGAGCCTATTAAGCTACCATGGGCACGCCATACTTTTTTTATCAGTTTGACATCTGTCAACATTAATCAGTGCACATTGTCAGCAATTTCGTACAATAACATACATTTTTCCTTTGGTAATTATGTCTAGTTTTGTGCCAAAAAACGGGCATATGCAGGAAGCTCTGCTTTTCTGCTTCAATTTGAAGAAATCGGCAACCGAATCGCATCGAATGCTTATGGAGGTCTATGGTGACAGTGCTTTAGCGGAAACAACGTGCCGATTTTGACTTGTGGTACAAGAAGTGTGTAAATCGGCCTAGGAAGGTTGAGGACCGTTAATTGCAGGCTCTTTTGGATGAAGACGATACCCATTTTGGTGTTACTCAACTAGTAAGCTTCCTGAGCAGCACTTCGATTCTTACGAAGACGTCCGAAAATGGCGAGTGAGCTCGCTGAGCACCATTTCAAAAATGGCTTGATGAGTGGTTTATCATGTGTGCCGAGATTGGTTTCGTCGGTTCAAAGACGGCAATTTTGACTTGTGGGACAAGAAGCGTGAAAATCAGCCTAGGAAGGTCGATTCAATTGCAGGCTCTTTTGGACGAAGACGATACCCAATCGCAAAAAATGCTCGCGGAGCAATTGGGTGTTACTCAACCAGCTATTTTCATGCGTCTGCGTGCCATGGGGAAGATTAAAAATATCACATGAACTGAACGATAGGTAGATGAAGCGACACCAAACATAAAAGAAAGTCGTTCCTGCATCGGATTGTGACAGAAATCAAGGGTTGATCCCGGCCAACCATCAATATCTTCCCCAAGACCAAATCGCTTCGGACGGAAGACGATGCTGTGCGTTTGGTGGGATCAGCAGGGTATCATCTACTTTAAGATGTTGAAAGCTGGTGAAACTGTCAATGCCCATCGCTATCAACAACAACTGATCAAATTGCACCCTGCTCTGCGTGAAAAAAGGACGGATTATCAACAAAGACATGACAAGCTGATTTTACTCCACGACAACGCACCATCGCACACGTCAAAAATGGTCCAAAACTACTTGGAGACCCTCAACTGGGAGGTGCTACCATACCCCGCTGATTCACCAGATCTGGCCCCTTCCAACTACCACCTGTTTTCGTCGATGGACTACGTACTCGCTGAGCAGCACTTCGCTTCTTACGAAGACATCCAAAAATGGCTTGATGAGTAGTTTGCCTCGAAAGAGAAGGAATTTGTTTGGCATGGTATCCCCAAATTCCCTAAGAAATGGGAAAAATGTGTAGCTAGGAGGGCCGGTACTTTGAATAAATTTGTTTTTGTTTTCTATGAAAAGAATTTGACGAAAAACTAGCGGATTTAAGCTTATACACCTGGTATTTACAATTTACATTATAATTTAAATATTTGCTTTATTACAATTTATAAGAAATATATTATTAAGGTACATAATAGTTTATTTTTCAAGTAATTTTTTATAGCTAAAAGGTAGTATAAAAACTTTTATTCAATTTGCTTGTTTATTTCTTAGAAAACTTTTAATTTTTTAATTAATTTATAATCCAATTTGTAAACGGGGAGGATTAAATGATTTGCTTATTCAAAAATCAATAACTGTGTAAATTTAATGAGCTTTTATCTTATGGAAGAAATGTTCACTACTCTACCTTATTATAAATTCTCTAAAATTCTTTTAATAATTTTCCGATTGAACATTCTAATAATATCATATATTACTGTTGGGTATTATTTCTAAAATATCTAATATTTATGGGTTAAACCTATTCAATATTGATATTTTGTTAAAAACTTAATATCCTTAACTAATATTATAAAAATACCTTTAAAAAAAAAATTTATATGCAAAGATAATATCTAATATTTTTACTTCTTAAATGTTAGCAAGCTGCAATTCTGAAAAGTCGCCATTACACTAGAAGATGATAAGTTTCTCTTCGATTTGTGATTTTGATTTGTTTTTAATTATTATTTTATTCTTTTAATTTTGGATTATTTTTATAAAAATTCTTGAAGGATTAGGAATTTATTTGTAATTGTAGTATATTTTATCGTTAAGATTGTGCGAAATTTAACGTCAATACATTTTCTTTCATTTAGTGTTTATTTTCTTTTTCTCATATTGCCATGTTTGTTTATAGACAACAGCATAAAAATATATCTAACATGAAATGACTTCTTTTACTTCCAATGGTTCCGTACATCAATTCAAGAGTAACTACTCAGCAAGTCAATTTATGAACTTATACCCAATATATATACGAAAGGAGTCTGATTTGTGGGAGGACTTTCATCGATTGAATGTCGAGCAAATTTTTTACGCGCTGCAATAAAATGTTTCATGACCGATAGTCATGTGGATGAACCCAATTTATTAACTTCCTAAAACCGTTCAATACATTTGATTGATATAGTGGTAATATAAATAAATGCTAATCAATGAGAATTGTGTGCTTGCGTAGGAGTGAAATATCTTTCGTTTCAATGTTAAATCGAAGAACATTTTGAAGAAAGTTGTTCGAATTATGTGCTCTTCCGTCAATTGATGATTCTGCCTCAAGTCTGAAATATGGTTAACCTTTTCATTGCAAAAATAATTTTGATTTATTTGTTCTATCTTAAAAAAATTAATAGAAAACAAATTTCTAAAGAAGATCAAAATACAAAAATTGGAAGAATATATTAACCGAATCTCTAAAATAATAAATGTCAATAAGGTTTTCTATTCTATTATTATTATTTTTAGAAAATCAGAAATACATTTAACTAGATACTTGAAAGATAATTAACATTATTTTTAATTAAACGAAAAATATTTCAACCGTTAATCGGATTCGAGATTTTCAAATTTAGATGTGCCCAATATACAGCCTAGATCACCCTTAGCAGCACTGTCATAAATACAATGTGACAGATAAATTATAGATCACACACATACTTTTTGATGCTGTATTTCATATTTTAATTTTGATAAAAACTTAAGTGTCTTTTTTTATTAATTCGGACTAAACAAGCGCTTTTATCATTCATGCGGAGCTAATTTTGTACACCATACACATATACACCTAGTTCAATACATTACCACCCAGTTTACTATGTGAAAAAAAGTTGTTTACATCTTCTGATACTATTTAGAAATATGCGCAACCGTTCATTAAAATTGGCCAGATGGGAGCTTTTCATGCTTCACCAAGTTTTGTAAGTGAATTGCCGATGCTCTTACATTTCTGTTAATTTTTGATTAATATGAATTAAAATTTTATATTTAATGTTACAAATTTACGTATAAAGTACATGAGATATTACATTATCAAAGAGAACAAATTATTATCAAATTAGAGTACAAACAATTTTCATTACATGGTAGTATGATTGCTAATAAATTCCTTATAGGGTTTATTGAATAAATTAATGATTAAGTATTTTAAATATCGATTTATTTTAATATCATCAATTTTCAATAGCTCTTAAATTTAAACATCATGTCTATCAACATTAATTCAAATATTAATCCGTACTTTTGTATATGCAAATACTATTCAATTTGTACTAAGTTACCTAATAAACTATACATAAATAAACAACTACATTAATTATTCCACATCTACAGAAGATACAAATACTTTCGATTATAGAGACTGTTCTTACTATTAAATATATTTGAATAGTATACACTAATATAGTAAATAATTAAAAAAATTCGTGGTATTAACTACGATATATTATCAATCTGAATAATTTAAATCTAAGTTTATATCGTTACTTCTAAATTTGTAATAAAAGAAAAGAAAACTAATAAAAAAATCTGAAATTTCCCACATAAAATTTATGGAAGCAATATTTTTGGATACTATCAATTAGACAATCTGCGAAAAATAATTTCCATTTTCAACAATTTTGAATTAGAAAACAATTTTCATTCTACGCATTAATTTTTTGTGTATTTAAAAAAAATCCAATTACGATTTGTATTCCCACTTTTTCTATGGCATATTCAAATTTGCCTTTTGGTTTATATCTTAAAATGGGAAATTCTCAGAATGTAATGGATCATTTGCGTATTAAATTCCTATATTTACAATCATATAAAAAGTTAATAATAAAATCGGAATTCCATATAAATATTGGATAAAGAAAGTCCTCTTTTTCTTTTATTTATTTGCTTGTCATTATTTTAGTTAATATTAGTACTGAAATGTAAATTCTAAGTGGCACCGACACTAAAGGCTATTAACGTTTGTACTGAAATAAATAACATTTCAAGACAGACGTTAATTGAATTATTTTTCTCATCGGACTTTTCTAGGTTTTCTTTTTATTTTAAATGCAAAATACAGTCTTGATAGAAATTTAGGCGACTAATTTTTTTAAAATATTGTCTTTCTTACGGACTGTTGCCTGATCAATTAAGGAGATTTAATTAAATTTTCTCAACTATATCCAAACGAGGAATGAATATGTAATAAGGACAGTGTGCCATACCACACATTTCTATTCTTATCAAATATTCGTAAGCTGTTGGATAAATTCCTCCATGACAGACTTCTGTTTGAATTAGATGATAGGAGTGTAATCCCGAACAATCAATTTGGATTTAGATGGTTCTGCATACTGATGTCACCGAGGCTCTCAACCTCAGAAGATGCACTGTCATATGCAGTTTGGACATCAGGAAACCATTCGACACGGTCTGGTGGGACGGACTCCTATTCAAACTGCTGCGGTTAAACATAGATCGGTGCCTAATCCTCATGTATCGTTGATTCCTCGCGAATAGAGTTTTTAGAATTCTCTTTGAAGATCAGTCATTCCCTAAATGTAGTATGGAAAGGGGCGTTGCTCAGGGGTCGGTCTCCAGACCGCTGCTCTGTTCGGCATTTATTTCTGACATTCCAAGAAATGTAGAGTGCAGAAACATCAATTACGCAGACGATACGCTGTTCTACTCTTCACATGCGAGCTCTTCGAGTGCAAGGAGTGTGTGGCTCGATATGATCCTGCCGTACTATGGAAAATAGGGCATAGACACCAATGCGAACAAAACGAAACTAATATGCATCCCCGTAAAATTTTTACAAAAAGCAAAGTCAACGTGAACATCGGTGGAGTGGGGGTAAACACAGTAACTTCATTTAAATATCTTGGGGTGAACTTCACCCAACTATTTAAATTCAACTTAAACGCTGAATACATCCTTCAAAATGCGTTAAGGACCTATCATACAATATCCTTCTTATTTAGAAAAAACTCTGGCCTCTCAGCAGCAACCAATTTGCTTTTATACAAATAGCTAATTAGGCCAATTATCAGTTATGGATTTCCGATTTGGTTCGCTCTTTCTGGAAGCCAAGTGTCGAGAATGCAGAAATTCGCTAGAAAAGTAATTCGACATTGCACAAGTTTGTACCACAGGAACGACAAAAGGTTTTATCCAAATAGCCAATTATATAGACCTGCAGAGCTAAATCCATTGATTGAATACAATCTGGGTATAAGTAGGAAATATCTCACAAGAATGGAAACACACCCTAACGATCTAGTAAAAAATACTAGGGAAATTTACTCCAACATGCAGTACTCAAACAAATACATACACCCTTCGCCATTATTGATCTATTCTGAAGTGTACTGTCATCAGTTGGACAAATTGAATGATTCACTTAAAGAGAAAAGGCCAGAATTGGTCAATAGGAAAGGTATAGTATTCCAACAGGATAATGCGAAACCACATACAAGTTTGACCACTCTGCAAAAGCTTTTAGAGCTTGGATGGGATATACTGCCATACTCAGCATACTCTCCAGACCTAGCGCCTTACGATTATCATTTGTTACGGTCTCTACACAATTTTTTAGATGGTAAAACGTTTAATTCAAATGAGGAGGTCAAAAATCACTTGGATCAGTTTTTTGCCAGCAAACAGCAAAAATTTTATGAGCGTGGAATCATGCTACTGCCAGAAAGATGACAAAGGGTATTGGATCAGACTGTACAATATTTAATTGAAGACCTAATGAATTAGTAAAATTCATAGTACGTTAGTAAAAACCTAATAAATTACTAAAATTCCCAGAACGTTAAACAAAGTACCTCTAATCATGTAAGAAAAAACGAGCTACTGGTTAGGAAAACAAAATTTTCTTCAAAGAGCTTTTAATAGTAGTATACGTAAGGTCGAGTTCCTTACAGCTACAAATAGTATAGCTAGACGTAGAAGAATTAACGTGTAGAAGAGACTATATTCTTCCTTTATAATTCAACCGTCTAAACAAGACCCTACTTGTAAGTTCCTGACAGTGAATTTTCGAGTTTAAAAGTTAGTGAATGAAAACTAAATCAGCAACTATATATCTTTTCTCCACTGGAGACATTTGAAGTAAATTGAGCCGATCTGTATAAGGAGTAAGTCTAAAATGATCAAGCCAATGAAAATCCTTCAATACAAGGCTATCGAAGTTACGTTACACCGATTCTAAGCGCACCAATTATTAAATAAGTTTAAATCCTCCTTAATGAGGGTTGCATCATTGAAATTTGTAATTTTTGAAAAAAAAGTTCTTAATTACCTTAACAATATCATTAATGGCAAGAATAAAAAGTAATGGGCAAAGATGGCTACACTGCGGAACACCATTAAGTGCTTTAAAATCTCTTGATAAACACGTGGAAAAAGAGACGTTATAGAAGAATTGGAGAAAATCCCATTTTCGTTAGTTTAAACGAAATAATCGAGTGAGGAATTTTGTCAAATGCCTTACTAACGTTAGTATACGTGTAGAAGCAATGAGTTTGCAATCCTTTAGGAAATTTATAAAATATATTGAAAGTAAATGTAAGGAGATTGGTAGTTGTGGATCTGGAAGGCATAAAACCATGCTGATTGAGGTTGGTTATGGAAGAGGAAATCATGAGTAAGTATGGTAAGTCCAATCTGAATTCTGAGAAGTGTCCTTGCTGAGAAATTTGGAATGGTTTTTGTTTGGCCAATGTATGAAAAGAAGTCTTCCACTGTTGGTCCAATGTATTTGGTTAAATTCCATTTAGTTAGTAGATGGGACAAGTTCGCAATTGCAGCGTTATTCGACGTTTCTATTATTTAACTGATTGCGTCGAGTCCCGTTGATTCTAACGGCCAAGACACCATTTGGCAACTAACAAAAATAGGTAATAGTAAGTTGGCAATAGCATTTAGAAGAAGCTAAATTTTTAGGAACTCCTCGGTGTCTCACCAAGGCTGAGAGAAAGTTGATAAAAGTAATTTTAAATCTACTTGTTCTTTCCAAAACTGTTTTGAGAGAGATTGACGCAAAACCATTTCCACGTTCCAAAACTGCAATTAAATACTTTTGACATAAAAACAAAATTTGCTTGGGTTTGGCTTCCCAGAGTACATTTTCTCCGCCATATGAAATATGCTGAGCACTCCTTCAAACTCAGGTCTTCCATCGAAATTTCCGTGCTCAGTTGGATATAATAATAAGTTTAATCAAATAATAAACTTTACCTTATGAGTAAAGTTAAATATTCTGCTGTACTCTGTGTGGATGTTGATGCAAAAATATTTTCGGTAGTGATAGTTCTCAATTTTGAAGAGGTCCTTGTTATGTTTGGACAGTTTTGGAATGGATGGTGATTGAATGTACATTTTTACTTTCAGTAAATTTTAGTTGACTGTTCCTAACATGGTTGTTTTGGGAGGGGTGGGAGATGGTAGAGGTAGGGCGTGTTTGGTTGTTGCGTTCGGCTTGTTCTAGAAATCTTAGTGGCTTTTGCTATTGAGCATCGGTTGTCGGTCGAAAACGATCGAAAATGCCGGGCTCCAGAGTCAGAAGTTCGCACCAACCTCGTCCGATTTTGCGAATGCCTGAGTAATTGACCGTTTTAATATGTCATCGGATTGGGAAAATATTATTTGATACCGAAATTCTGACACAGAATAGAATAGAATTTTTTTTCAATTCCAGTAAAAGACTATACGTTGTTATGTGCAAAAATATTTTCCAAGCTTCTGCGGCATTATAATCTGGCAAGTTTGTGACCATGTCCTCCTCGCTCGAATACTCTACCATCGACAAAGATAATTCCCTTGGCATGATTCAAAGTTGGGGTGCAGTGAGAAGTTTACTGGAGTCTCGTTTATTTTTAGCAGTTTTGTTTACTGCAAAAGTGTTGTTGTTGTTAGCAGCAGATCACCGTTACGGTAATCAATAATTACCTACTTGATTCACTATTCGTTTGGAATTAGGATCGTCGGATAAGATGAAAAAGCGAGGATAAGAATTTGTTTTGTTTGGGAGCATTGGGAAGTTGTATTTTTTGAAGTTGTTTTTTTTTTTGTAATTTTGTTGTGTTTTTATTATTTTTGTTTAATTGGATATTGTGATACGTGTTATATTGGGAGAAATGAGGAAAAGGTTACTTAAAATAGAGTTAAGCTAGTGTGGCGGAGTAACCTTCATCTGCCACGTGTTGGGCACTTTAGCTTGAAATTAAATAAAAAAATGTGTTTCTAGTTTAAGTTTTTTTCCAACTGATAAATAAAACGCAAATTAAACATTATTTTATGTTTTCCAAACTGTATGGACTTGGAATTTTTTTTATTATTTAGAAAAATGTATGTTTTATGGGCAAAAGGATTATTGATATATTGGCTAGAATATTTTTCTATAAGCGGGATTTTAAAAATCTAATATATCGCGATTATTTTGAAATATGCTCGTACAATAATTTTTTCCAATATGACTGTATATACTGGATTTGTTTATCAATAACGTTGGTAATTTATTCTTAAAGATTATACGTAAATTCGGTGGATTGGGTAAAAGAAAAAATGAATCCTACACATACACGTATTACGCTGCGTTGACTTCAACCACTGTTCCGCCTACAATTTAACTAATTAAAGCTAAACTAAACTAAACTCTCTCTCGCAACCAGCATTCTTATTCATACTGCTCTGGAACCGTTTTTCTGGAATCTTCTGAAACACGCCCGAGCTATGCTATGTCATAATAATAGTTCCTTAATATCCTTGCAAATTGTTAAATCTCGAAAAGACAATCGTTTTACTTAGAATAATTATAGATTTCTTGGAAGAATATGCTTTGTTATTTACATATCCATATTATCGTTGTCTTCCATAATAATGTATTCTACTTTTTTGTCTTTTTTTCACATAGTTTAATGGAAAAGAAAATTTATTTATTAAACGTTATATAGTATTGTTCATTTGAAAATAAATTTAAATTTTCCTATAATTCACGGCGCTACCTAAAATAACCCTTGGCACATATTCTAGGAACCTACGTTATTTCTATAGTTAGCTTTAAATACAGTTTTCTGTGTATTACTCTAATAAGTATTACATATTTAATTCAGTTATTATGAATTTTGATTATTTATGAAAAAAATCTGTGGATTTATTTTCTCACAAATAAAAACAATTTAACCTTTGTTCATTTTTATTGGCTTAGAGAACAGTTTAGATTTACCTCAATTAATATTTAGATTATCTGTATGTAATCTGATCAATGTTTAAATATTTATATTTCATAGTTCATTAATTATTAATATTCCCACAATCTAAATATGGATACATATTAAGAGATAATGTTTATATATGAATTATTAATTAGAAATAAATTTTTATGCAATTATTTTATCACATTTGTGCTTGCGAAGGAACTTTATGTCCAGTAATCTGTTGTAGGAAATAAAAAAAAAAGGTCGTGCTTTATCAATTCTTGCAGTTGTATTTAAATATTAGCTGATAGTCTGAATATATTTATTGATTATAATATTCGTACAGGAAGAGATCGAAGAAATGAAACAAGAGAAAAGGTAAAATAAATCGTATTTGGTGGAATTTTTATCTAAAACTGTTTCCTAATCGTTACTCATGTGCATTTTGTACGCATTAATAGTGTGTCTTTCGACCATAAATAAGAAAAGGAACAAGTTTGCAATGAAGACATCTGATAAGAGTCGAAATAAAATTAATCGTCTCCGTATGGTGATAACAGAGCTTGCAACACCTTTGAGAATTTATTAACGAGTCATAAAAATTACTTTTTCTACAAAATTTTAGCAATTACGTTCCTTATCGTATCGTTGCGATCAGTTGAGGTGACCTAACTAGCTTCGGATTCATTTTTACTTTGGTTTGACTTTACCAAACGCACCCGTATTCCATTAATCTACTCGATGAAACGGATTCAGAAAGCGCAAAAGTCAACAAATAAGTTTAACCGAACACTGATTTGATCAGGTATCCATGTCCCCAACCAAAATACGTTGGACTCATCCTCTTCGGCAAAGGTGAATATACAATAATTTGTAAGCTCACTGATCCGGAAGTATAAGATAAAAGCAATTGTTTTTTCTCTGCCATCCTTTCAACTTTCTGCCATTCTAGAAAATAAATTCAGTGTCAGATTGAGTATGAATTATTCTTTTATTTTTCCCCTTCCATTTGGGTCATCTCTGCCGTTTGCCTTTTTCACGTTACCAGAAAAGTTTCGTTTAATTTTCATAGAAATCGTAGCGCAAAATTTTTTTCTTCGTTTGTACATTTTTTTCTATATACTATAGCTAACTATGAACCGATTTATAATATTAGCGATTACAGAGTTTTACTTCAGGATAGAAAAGCAAAATGACTATAGGTTTCATAGCGATGCATAAAATCGACCAACTGATGAAAGGCATTGGATATCATCAAAGCGACTAGTACCGAAAGATTTTTTATTTAAATTATTTTATTCGGAAGTAGCCTTAGCATCTGCTTATACAAGTATTTACCATTGATTCCTATCTTGGGGATAGAAGCCCATTCTGCGAATAGAAAAATGCCCTTTTTTTATTTTCTATTCGGAAATGGATACGTTCCCTCCTCCATTTTTAGCCAGCGTATCTATATCCTGAAAGTTATCAGCCAAGCGAGATCTGAAAATCGAATTAAAAAGTTTGATTTATTTCTTCTTTATCAATGACAATATCTCTGTTTTATTTCGTATTAAATTTCCATTTTTAAGTATTTCCGGAATTGATTTTCTGTTTTGCATTAGTGTCAGTAACATTTCACGATATACTTCTAAATGAGAGCTCTTGATTGAAAAACTGCTATTTGGAATAATAAATATTTTTTTCTTTTATTATTTATATACTTTTCAGCAAATAAATGCTTAGAATATTATATAGAAAACAATATTTATAAAAGGAGATACAATTTATTTGAAGAATTCTTTTAAAATATATAATACAATACTACGAGGGTATAGTTATATATTGTTGGTTTTTTTCTTGTTCAAGTTAACTGTGTACATTTTAATGGGAATAAAATATTTAAAATATATCGTAATTAGATTAATATAATCATATGTTAATAGTAAGTCTTATAAAAATTCATTTTATTTTTGTTTTAAGATAAAACTAAATAAAAATATTGAGTAGAATAAATATTATCTGTACATCATATCCGTACAACAGAGAAATCACAACCATTTTTTTTTTAGAATTTAATAATTTGAAATAAATAGTTTCAACTATAGTTAAATACGCTTCAAGTAAATATAAAAATATCAATTAATTGAAACTATAGTATTTTCTGAGACGTTTTATGCAAGGAACCTTTTCTGCTCTTACTCAATAAAAATAAAGAGAAATAATGAATATATTCTAAATATAGAAATCCCCATCCGTCATTGTTATCCCAAGATATATCCTCAATGTTCTCCCAATTAACCAACACACTCATAGAGTAACTAAATAAAATACTAACACCACTTGTAAATGCTTTGATGTCCATTGTGTCAGCTTTATCGTCTACCGTTCAAAAATAAATATCGTCGTGTACCGAAAATTTCCTCTGTATCCTTTTATGGAACGCAAAAGGATTGAACCTATTGTCAGGATGATCAGTTCTGTACAATATATACAGAACTGATCATCCTGACAATACGGCGTATAGTGGAACAGCTATCCTTATAAGAAAATCTATTAAAGATAACATCTTAATGTAGCATCTGTATATTGTCCTCCCAATAAATCCATAACTGGTTCCGAATTTGTATTCTTCTTACACGCACTTGGAGCCTCATTCCTTGCAGGTGGTGATTACAATGCTAAACATCCTCAACGGGGTTGCCGCGTTGCTAACCCTCGAGGAAAGATTCTTCAAGAAGCTCTATCCCATACATCATATCAAATAACCTCCCCTCCAAATCTAACATACTGCCAACATCTGTTTCAAAACAACCTGATATCCTCGATTACTTCATTAGCACTCCTTCAATTATCATGAATTCTAGTATTGAAACTCTGATCATAGTCCTGTTCTCCTTACCCTTATTTCTAAGCCAATCTTAAAGACTTTTCATCCTAGACTGATAAATGGCAAAATAGACTGGAACAGATTTAGAAACAAATTAGGCAAACAGATTGACTTAAACCAACGTTAAAAACAGCAAATGACATTAATGATGCTTGTAAATGACCTCACTATATATATACAACATGCAGTCATAACCGCTCACATCTCTTACAATACGACACAGCCACAAAAACAAAATTTACTAACTAAAATACGGACTTTAATTAACGGAAAAAGAAAAATGAGAATGCAATGGCAACGCCTACCTACAAACAGCAACTTAACCGACTACAACGTGAACTAAAAATGGAAATTAGTAAGCAATATAATGAACGGCATGAAACTTATACAAAATCGCTTAGTGACAATATTTCTTGATGGGAAGCCACTAGACGAATACTCTCGTACAAAAGAATATCACACCCACTGGAACAAAATGACGGTACCTGGGCAAAAACAGACAAAGAAAAAGCTGAAGTATTTGCTAAACATTTGGTAAATACTTTTGCTCCACATGATGATATAGAACACAAATCACATACTAACAAAATCATCGAAGAACTAATGTTCCCACTTCCTATGAGTCTTCCTCCCAAAAAATTTAAAACCTCGGAAATTAAATCTACAATTCTGCGCCTTCCCAATAAAAAAGTTCCTGGTTATGATCTAATAACAGCTCATATTCTGAAGCAAATTTCCCGAAAAGCTTTAGTTTTAATCACATACAATATATTTTTAATAGTATCCTGCGCACAACCTATTTTCCCTTACTCTGGAAATATTCTGTCATTAAAATGATTCCTAAACCAAATAAACCCATTAATTCTCTTTCCTCGTATAGATCTTTCAGCCTCTTAAAACGACTCTAGCCAGTTCTACGTAATGAAATAATTATTCCTAATCACCAATTTGGCTTCCGATCTGAACACTCCACAATCCAGCAATGCCATCGCATTGTTGATCACATTGCTTTCTCTCTTGAGAGGAAAGAGTATTGCCAAGGAGTATTTTTAGATACCTTCCTAGCTTTTGATCGTGTGTGGCATCCTGGACTCCTTTGGAAACTCAAGAGCTTTGTATTCTATATAAATTGTTTGATGACGATTAATACTGTTTAATAATAATCATTTTTAATAACTAATATCTGGAAACTCAAGAACTTTTTTCCTTCAACATACTACCTTATCATAAATTCATATCACTCCTAACGATATTTCAAAGTTGCAATTAACTCAGAATCTTCGGAAATATATCCTATTCTAGCCGGAGTCCCACAAGGCAGTATCCTTGGTCCAATTTTATATAATATTTATACGCATGACATCCCAGCTTATCCTAATACTATCTTTGCTACTTATGCAGATGATACGGCCATACTTGCTACCCATACAAATCCTGACATAGCTTTCAATAATTTGCAGTTCCATATACACAACCTTAAATCCTGGTTTAAGAGATGGAGAGTGAAGGTAAATGAACAGAAGAGTGCTCACATTACTTTCACACTTTGTCAAGGTAAACCTATCCCTTTATACCTTAATAGCAAAATGCTACCACAATATGATAAAGTGCGTTATTTGGGACTTTACCTGGACAAGAGACTAACATGGAACCCACATACTAGATTAAAAAGAGCTGAAGCTAACAGACGTTACCTACAACTTCTTAGACTACTGGACAAACGCTCGAAACTAACAATTAAAAGTAAACTTCTAATCTACAATACAATTAAAAAACCAATTTGGACATATGGAATTGAACTTTGCGGTTCAACGAAACGTTCCAATTCCTATCGCGTCCAGGCCTTACAATGCAAGATCCTCCGTAAAATTGTTGATTCCCCCTTTTATCTTCGTAACATTGTAATACATCGTGACCTAAACGTTCTCTTTGTTCATGACCTGTGCATTTCCCGATATCAAAAATTTCACTCCCATTTATCCTATAATCATAATCCACTTGTGAGAGAATTGTCTTGTACAGCCCTCCCCGGAAAGGGAGTGTTTCCTCCCACTTCATGATGCACAAGGTTGTTAATTAAAATGTTATGCAAATCTGCTTGTTGCAATAAAATTGTAGTTGCAGACAAAATAAAAATTAAAATATACAAAAATATAGAAAATTACCTTTTTCTTCTTCTACTATTAATTTACGTGTATGAGTGCATATTATTGTTAAATCTTCTATAATTTATATGTACGCACATACGTGTATATCTACTTAGCACTCATATTTTAATTATATGTACCTTTTTTGGTGTTTAAATTATAAATAATTTATACGTTATTATATATTTAAATAATTATTTAATATCTTATTAAAAATTCATACAGTGAATTTGAAATAAAGTTACAGAAAAATCCATTACAATTGCCGATAGTGAATATATACTAACATATTATAAGTTCAGAAAAATAATTCCAATTTAGTTTGTTATATGATAGAAAATGTGCTAAAAAAAACCTCTTTTTGTCAATTTTCCCTTAAAAATAAATTAGTTTTATACCTTTTTTCAAATTTTAAATATATACCCTAACTGATTACAGCATATAAAAGGGAGATTTAAAAAAAGTGTATTATTACATGTTCTCGTAATTTAGGTAAAAGAAAAATTCCCCGTGCACACTTACATATACGTTACGTAAATCTTATTTAATCAAATCATAAGCAAATATTATGAAAGTTTTTTTTAGTATTATTTAATTTTTGAATTAGCTGAAGGATGAAATTGTACTCGTATCCCATCCAAATGGATTAGGCTTTAGTGGGAGTGGAATTACGAATGCGTCTCTATATGATATTGTATTTTTCAATTGAAATTCTTTATCTAGGAACAAATTCAAAAAAATCGCTTTTTATAATAGCACAGAAACCTGATCGTAATGGTAAACAGGAGCACCATCAGCAATGAGTATGGCATTGATGAGCTTAAGGTACTTTACCATCTACATGAACGGGCTAATAGGATCAATGGTATTTTTTCCACAAAAGTTTGTGAGCTTTTTTGACTGCTTCGTTTCTTATCATTATTGGAACGAGACCCCTTTATTGACTTATCCTGGGCTTAGTTAATGTCTTTACTTATTGCTTCTGACAACAATAAGATGTAACAATGTTCAACAGTGTTCCCCTCCTTACAAATAGACCCCACAGTCTTCCACTAGCCAATAACGATTATATGAATGCTCATATATGCACTAAAAGTATAAGGATAGATTTTCAGTAGGAAGAAGAACGCGGAACGAATAGGCAAGCTTATGAAAGAATGAATATGAGATGAGGGCTGGCAGTTATGATGTGGAAAAACAACGAACAAAATAACCACTTATTATGATGATCACATAATGTGATGAACAAAGCTCAAGGCGAGCAAATAAATAGAAATGATCAAATATTTTTGTTATTTCATTTAACCATCAGCCCCATACTCCCCGAGCTGGCATGTTCTTATTTTAGAAAGAAAAAAAAAATCTTGAGGGATGAGATTATCTAAAAATTTCATACTGTTCTTACATGTTTTATATTTTTCCAGGCGATTAAGATTTCACTACCTCTTCCTACTTATTTTCATTCAATTTTTATGGCAGTATTTTTGTGCCTTTTATTTTTTTTTATTATTTAATCATTAAAATTGTTTTTCTTACTAAAATAATATTTTCAACAAATACTCTGCGATTAAAAAAGACGTCTATCTCCATTTTTTTTGTCAAATTTGTAGATAGTTGTTCAAACGAAACTTTATTTTTTTTTGGAATAAAAGAATTATTTTAAAATAAATTTTCTAGAAGACAACAACAAAATTAAATTATGTTTTTTATAGATAATGAAACCATGATTACTAAGAGTGATCTGGCAATACTGTAAACTCCAATAGAGCGTGATAATTGAAGTTGTATTTTTTTAATATGATATGAAAATTAGAAAAGTGAAATTTTGATCAACGATGCGCCATTAAAATTTTTCTTCGGTTTGGTGAATCCGCGAGTTGATTTACGAAAACCTACAATAAACTTTTGGGGAACATTTTTTCTCAACAGCACAAATTTATGGCAGCATAAAGCATTTCTAAACAGCCGAAGAGCAGTGGAAGATGAGCATTATTTAAAATCGAATATTGATAAAAATGTGGAACGAATTAAGGGTTGTTGTGAGATAAAACCGTCAACTGCCATTGACGCTTTTTGAGAGGCTTAGAAATAGGGTTTTTCTTGTTAGACTGGACATTGTTGATACTTGGTTGCTCCATGATGATATGTCCTTTGTCATACGACAATCGCTATTAACGTTTTTTTTTAAAAAGGGACTCATGTGGTTCCATCGCACCCCCTCCCCATCCCGTCCGTTGATCTAAATCCATTTTACCTTTTTTCTTACCCAAGGACATAATCTAGATACTGTTGATAACATCCAAAGGATTGTAACCAAGGAGCTAAAATCGATTCCAGCTGAAGCCTTCAAGTACTGCTCCGAAGACTGGAAACAACACCAGCGGTTTCCATGATAACTACTTTATAGGGGATAACATTGAATATATATATATATATAATATTTAAAAAATCGGATTGGTTTCTTTTCTGGCACATTTATATTAAGTTTAGTACTTTGACTGTACCCCTTTTGATTTATATACAAGTTATCTGAGTTTTTTTTTTATTTTTTATTTGACAGGTTTCATTTCTACATTATACATTATAACACATATACACATAGTCATGAGACACTGTCGCTCCTATGGAGCATATAGCGGCACAGAAAATACACGTCTCTAGTTGGTGGTAGAAGGCTTCTTTTTGTTGGCGTCATCATCTACTTTGGTTGGGGTATAGCACTGCACGATGGTGATGTTTTCGGAACTTCGAGTGGAGTCTGGTTGTCAGAAGGCGGTCGGAGACCGGTTTGTAGCCCATGAGAGATCTCTTTTTGCGTTGGCCGATAGGATCAATCCGACTCCACAGTGGTGGCCGCTGTCGTTGCCGCTGTAGATGAAGTGTTCACCCGTCTGCGTTGTGACGACCCCCTTGTTGTTTCCACCTTGTCTCGGAGATTCCCAGGATGTCGAGGTTGTAAGCGTTTTTGGGAGAGAAGCCAGTCGAGGAGTTTTTGGGAGAGAGTCCCGCACGTTCCAGGTACCTATTCGGGCTGTTCGATGAAACCAGATGAGTTTTTTGCCTGAGGTACGGTCCGGTTGATTCTTCTTGTGCTGTTTCTTGATAAGGTGGTTTTTATAGCTTGCGGCTTATCAGGCCAGCGAAGTAACCTCCAGTAACGTTGGGGGACCCTACGGACTACATATAAGGCTTGTAGTCGGCCTCTCACCCCGGCACCATGCCGAGATGGCGGCAGCGGGAATCGAACCCGCTACCTACCGAGTATGAGTCGGTCGACACACACATGGTTAAACCTGCGGCACGCGGTGTTCCCAAGCGGTCACCCATCCAAGTACTAACCACGCCCAGTCCTGCTTATCTGAGTTTTTTTGTATAATTTTTTTTATTCAAAATATTTCCTTTAATTTCCGTCTAGCCACTAATTAAGCATTCTTTTCATTATCAAAAATCAACCAACCAATTTGTTATTGTTTGGATAAATTATTAATTTTCAAATAATAAAAACGCCTCATAGAATTTGTAATTAGACTAATTAGTTCAAATGAATTTCTGTGAGATTATTTATTTTTGTTATAAAATTCTCCATGAATTATTTTTAGACAAATCTACTTGAATATGCTAAAGATACGTCCTAATAAAAATTGTGCTATACAAACTCTAAATACGTATGTACATATAAGCATATGCGAACCCTAAGTGTTAAATGACAAACACAATAATACTAAATTCTACATATTCAATTAATTAAGGGGTTGTAAAATTAATAATTAAAAAAAATATATTAGAAAAACGTGACTTTCTTTACTGCAATATTAAAATTTACACCGATTTTTATTTAAATATCGTAAGTCATCAAATTTAGTAAGTTCATATAGAAACTAATAATTTTGGCTTTGGTATATAAAAACTAAATGCAGATGTTTTTTTTTAATGCTTTCCTACTATTAGTATTATTTATTAATTTTATATGAATTCGAGATGGACTTTCGGGAGAATTTATGATCAGTTAAAAAATTTCTTTTTTCCAATATATTTTGTTATAGTGACTATTCACAATATTTCGAAGAAAAATATAATTTTATTTATTTATGTAATAATAAAGTTCAATGAGTTTCTTATATTCGCTAATTAACTAATAGAATTTGATTAAAACTGAATGATTTGCTTTTTGTGTAAGTCATTAATTATATTGTAAATTCAAACATAAATTTATTAAATGGTATAATAGCTAATAAAGTTTAATATTTATAGTCTTTGAATTTATCGAAAATATAAATGATTAGGATAAGAATATTCTTCTAGTGATTTTATTTAGCAAAAAATTACTTTTCTAAATTATGGCAACAAATTGTGGAAAATTTTTCCAACTGAGGTAAAATAAAGTAATGAAAAACATTTGCGCATTTTTTTATGATATTTTAGTTAATTGCGAATCCATTTAAAAAAAAATTTTCTCTAAAAAATATGTACACATCTGCATATAAGTAATTAATGGTCTTATTTCATTCATTCACTGTGACCATAAAAACATCTTAAATAAAATTGAAAAGGAAGTTTATGTAAATAACGACTTTGCCAATCTATAGTAGGGAATTTGGAAAATTATTTAAGCTATCCTGCCTGCCAAACAACAGGTTCAGTGTATGCCCATTTTAACATAAATTTTCTTGGTAGAAAATCTAATATAGTATTACTGATGGTATATGCCATAAGATGAATTGAAGCATTTGAAATTAAAATCTATAAATAAATAAAAGTCTTAAAAATTCCTTGAATGGCTCTTTTAGACTCATTTCATTTGCTATTCGGCTGGAAGGAAGCCGTAATGGTGGAACTAACATATTTAATCGCTTTCCATGGATCGTGGGCAGTAGTTGATGTTTCTAATAGCCAGCAGGTTCTCAACCAACAACAACTGTACGGCAGAAAATGTTCAAAGATTTTTCAAAAGATTTTCATCTGCTTTTAACATATTTAATTTCCAAAAGTTTTATTCAAAGGTACAGATTGTAAAGAAGAAGAGAAATGATTTATTCAAATAGCCTGAATAGGCTCCATCATACATAATTCAATTTCCTCTAATATTGCAGAATTATACTTGAAATAATATTTACTATAAAAACATTAACGCATACATCCTACGTACAATATACATAATATAGTATAGTATAGGTATGCGAAGAATACGCAAGGTATCGTGAAATTTCCAATGTGAATCGCGTTTAAAATTATTGGGCTCGAGAAATACCTAATTATGTTATTATCCAATAGCAGACTGCGTTTATAATTACAATTCTATCAATTTTTTTATCTTGAAGTATACTTTTTTTGATAAAAAATTATCATTTCCGTAAGTTGAGCCGCTATATAAAAATTACATATTCTACACATAGCATTGTTGCCGACGGAGAACATATAATTTTAACTAGTGTTGAGGGTGGACATTTCAAAAGTTTATTATTAAAAATGATCAACTAGATAGTTAATAAGTATATTGACATAAAATATTCGTATAATTGATGGGTAATTTTTTTTAATTACCACATCGAATAAAAATGTCCATGTCATTTTTAATTATTCATCCAAGTTTCAATGCATCTATAAAAGAAGAATTTTTTACTAAATTTGCATTAGTAACAATTTTGATATTTATTTGCAAGAATTTTTCTTAACAAACTACTTTTTTTATATTGTTTTGAATAAAATTATTCCCTGTGAAAACTTTACACAAATTAAAATGAATATTTTGTTCATTTTGTTTAGTATTTTATCAATGACTATTTTTGATAGTAGCTCAAGTCAAAAAGTCGAACTTCGCCGTGATTCTGAGGTACCATATATACATATAACTCGTATATTAAAAAGTATTTTAATAGAAAAAATTTCAATTTGATCAAAATAGTATCCTCCGCCAGAATTATTGGAATTTATGAAACTAATCCACGATATATGTGTCCGGAAAACTGGTGTTACTGAAGGTAAAACATAGCCTCTTGTGAACAGGAACTCATATGGGATTTTTTTCTCCATTTTCTTTGTATAGTAGTAATTTTATATTTTTCATAATATTTTTGTGTTTTTTTAGAGGCTATCAAAGAATTTAGTGACGGTGATATACATGAAGATGAAGCGTTGAAGTGCTATATGAACTGTCTTTTTCATGAGGCGAACGTTGTTGATGATGATGGTGAAGTCCATTTGGAGAAACTGCATGATGCCCTGCCAGAATCAATGAAAGATATTGCTTTTAATATGGGCAAATCCTGTATACATCCAGAAGGTAATAATCTTTGTCAAAAAGCATGGTGGTTCCATCAGTGTTGGAAGCGTGCTGATCCAAAGGTATTGCAAATTTTCAATTATCCTTAACAAAAATTATTTTGAAATTATGTTATTTTTCCGATTTATTGATTGTCTTGATGAATAGCATTATTTTTTGGTTTAATTTCGAGATGTTTTCAAATCTGGCACTGATTATTAACCAATTTCAATGAATTATTTTACGCAATTATTATAGTCTCAAATAAATAATTACTTATGAAAAATAATTAGTATTTTTTATTAAAAAGTATATATTTGAAATCACATGGAATCTTGTCAAATGTTTTTTGCTTTATGATGCATTCTGTTAGAAAAATTAGCTTTGGTTTAATATACATTAATGCTTTTTTAGCTGAATACTATAAATTAAATATACGTTTTTATTTTATTTGATGGAAAATAACCTGACACAGCATATTTTGTATGCTTTTAATGAAATGAATTATGTTTGGTGGAAAATGATATTTTCGTGAAAATTGCAAAATGAAAACAATTCAAGAAAATACCATCGCTGCCAGGCAAAAAGATTTCCATAAAAAGCCACTTGCAGACATACACAAGAGTACAGATAGACGAGAGAGAGAAATTCTGAAATGAATTCGATGCAAAGAGAGTCTGCAATGGTTTCTAATTAAAAGTTAACTGGACTGTGAAACAATATAAAGACATGAATGCAAAAAGGTTGGACAAAAGGCTACTCTTTAACATGACGTTTCGCATTTCAAATGAAATGAAAGGGCTCGGGACGGTCAACTGGAATAGGAGCTGAAATTCGAACGTAAGCCATAAAAGGACGTACCAAGCATACTTTGAAAAGGATTCGACCGCGACCATGATTACAACCATAACCATCGCCATCGCCATCGCCATCAAGTCCAGTGAAGCCTGTGCAAGTTAGCTCAACGGTAAAAGTAACAACAGCAGTTAGCTTTTAGTGGACGAACATTTAATGGCAAGACTTTTCTGAAACGTCCGAGCACATACATGGCATCATTCGCTTCATAATTTAAATAATTCATGCACTAAAATATATAACAAATTTTATCCTTTTGCCATTTCTTTCGGGAGCTATTCGTGAGATGATGGTTTCGTTGATTTCTGCAGTCATAATCGGCTCATTCATTGTTAACGTCACAATTCGGATTTTACAGTGAAAATAAATAATTTTTCTTAGCTTTATCATATCATTTACAATACATTATATAACGTACTTAGAAATTTGACCAACACATGTACTAACATAATTAGTCAAAAATTTTAATAGAAGCTTAACTTTTTGAAAAATACTTGCTCTTTGAGTGAAATACAATTATTCCAGACGCTTAGCTGTGGTTTTATCCATCTATTAACTAGTTTTTTTTAAAGGGGGGCCGGGGGAGGGTAGTATCTCAGAATATGGAGTATTTTTTTTTTTGCAGATAATATAAAGGAAAAAAGAAAATTATTTTCATTTCATTTGTTATTAGTTACTCAAAAAACTATAATTTATAAATTTCTATAAAAACTGAGTCTGATGGTAGATATCATAATTAATACATTTTTAAATAACAGAAATTTTACTATAACTTTTCGATTAATAATGAAATATTCCATTTTAAAATTTTATACTTTCCTAAAGAGTATAAATTTCCACTTATGATACTTTTATAAAATCGTTTCAATAAAGTTTTCACAAGTATGTACGGTTTAGATTCCAAAAGTAATATTATATTTCCCAAGGTTGCCATTAATACATATCCGACAGTCATGATTTAATGCGGTTTCCTAGGATTGTGCATCTACTCATGGCTAGGAGCAGTGTATTATTCAATGAATAAATTTATGTATGCAAAATTTACCACACGTTTTGGGATTTCTTTTAGTTATCCGGAATTTTATCTTTATGGCTAGCTTTTGTATTAAATAATTGCATACTTTAGTATTTTTATAGATCTCCATTCGTTCTATTATGTAATGCTGAAGTGGTTGAATTTAACACAAACATTGAAATTTTCGATTCGATTGAAATATTGTTTACATATAAATGTTTTTTTGTTGTTGTTGTTGCTTCTTACGATTATAATATATTATTCGAACATCACCTAGGGATGCTCATGGATTCCAATTAATATATTGATAAATATTTTTCAAACGCTTCATTATTGGGAAATGCACACAAAAAACTATTTTAGATTTTCAACTAAGTTCAAATATTGATTTAATTTGTTAACAAATTTCTTCAGTTGATGATAAATATATGATTTTTATGTTGTTATTTTAAACATATTCTTGACTCTAATAAGAATCATTGCAATATGAAGAAAATAACAAAGAATATGTGTATGAGTACTAGCAATGGTAAAGTTTTACTTATGATATATTCGTTGGATTCGAAAGTGTTTTAGGTCAAATAAATTTGCATAACTCTCTTGAAAGTTGAACTGGGAAAACATAATAATTGAATCCGAAATTTTTTTAAATATTTCTTTGAAATTTAAAATTACATAAAATTCTCAATAATGAATGAGAATTTATTTCAATTGAATTTATTTCTGAAATATTTTGTGTGGTTACCGCATTTTATCAAATTTATAGTTCGTATTATTCGGAAGGTTTTTTTTTCTACTGGGATTCATTTATTTATGCAGACTGTATAAGCTCTTAATTTTCGTATAGGAACTAGATATATTATGGAAGTTTTACCTTACTGAGGGCATAATGCAACAATTTATATCAACGATGCCTAGCATGGTGCAGCGAGTGGGGATATCGCATTACCAACAAGAAAGGTATATGTGCGCACCTCATAAAGGTGATGGATGAAAATTTTTGAAAAAAATGTTTATTAATAATCAGAATGAACACGGGTTTGGGGAGTTCGCCAGTTAAACAAGACGTGCTTCCGCCACGACAAAACGGTAAAAGCGATCCGTCCACGAAAAGAATCAAAAGTCGCTTGGGGTACTAAGAATATTGTTAAAGCATAAGAGGACACATTATATTCTTATGCAGCTTATAGCTATAAATCTATAAGATATTCTTTGCTATCCTCCTAGGAAGATATTCTTTGCTATCCCAGTCGCCTTAAATATCATAAGCTTGTAATAGAGAGAATTAACTTTAGTTAAAACAACATCTAGTCACCGATAATTTTGAGAGAAGATTTCGACATCACAGAAAAATTAACTAGGTTGACTGGTCTGACCATGACTAAAAAGCAGCCAATTCACTTCTCGAACCGTTCAGTGATTTGTGACTCAGGGGTTTTTGCATGGTGGTAACTTTCAGCATACGCTAGTTATATCTTTACCAAGATTAAGCCCGTTGAGGGATTTTCTAAGATTGAGTTTTACATTAATGTAGGCAAAACAAAGTACTTGATAGCAGAGTCGACTTCGTTGACATTAAAAACGAACACTAAACGCCTACAGATAGCTTTGCAAGCCAACAGAGCCTAATACAACATATAAAAATTATTTCGCTCACAAAATATGAATATCAAATCCAAGCTACTTCCATCCTAGATATTAGAATTGCTAGTACTCATATGTTCCGCGGAAATTTGAGTCCTTCACAAAAATCGTCGCGAATACGTAGCCACGTTCGCGAGGAGGATCTTCCAAATAATCATTGGGCCCATATATGAGGATGGTCGACTCCGCAGTGTGCCTAATGACGAGATCATAGCGCGCTACCACGACCTGCCAGTGATGGCGTCTTCCAGGATTTCCGATTATTGCGCCAAAAGCTACAATAATATGCATTTTAAAATATCTGTTCAAAATTGTGTGCAATTGAAATTACATAAAATTATTACACTACCTTTGGATGTTTGACATAACGCTTGTTTTCGTGCTTGCTACCGTGCTGCTTGCGCTGCTTGAAATAACGTCATTGCTTGCTCCTTCCGCATGCTTACTTTCAAGCTAGATGACAGAATTAGAAACAGTTCTATTTTTCCGTATGGTTTTGTGGCTTGTTCTAAGGAGAATCAATGAGAAAGCAATATTTTGCTTTCAGTTCATTTATCATTTTTAAAATCAACAAAATCTTAGAAACACAATTCCGACTAAAACTGCAAAATGTATGCAGTCGTTCGTACTAAATTTTGAAACCTTCAAGTCTTATGGGAATGCACAAAACTCCAATTGTTCAGCGTTATTTCATCTGAGGAGATTGTTGTTAAGAAACTACCTAGATATCCAAATTTAAATCAAACATCATGTTAAGCTAACACGCATAAAAAACATCACAAAATCAGGCGACACGGCCAACTTGAAATCAGGCAGCAAATCCAACAGGTAAACAAGCATCGTGCCTAGAAAGCTTCAATAAATGCCATTATTTGTAAAAAAAAAAGGTATATTTAAATAAAAACATAATAAATATTATAAAAACCAAGTATTAGAACAGTTTTTAAATTGATAACTTGCTATAATAAATAAAAATGCTCAGTCGAAAAATTTATAATTCCCATACAAACTTTTGATTCTGAAATTAAAAATTATCTTATTTCAAAAGCAAACTTGCTCTAAATAATAGTAAGAAAGCTTACATTTTTCTAATAGGAATAAACACTAGTTAAATATTCTCAATTTAAATTGCTGTGTTTTAGTAAAATTATTGAGTAAGGAATAATATTACCAAAGAAACTATTTGTTAACGAAATTTTGCTATATTAAAAATGCTCCCTTTTTATATGTAACGTCAATAATATTATACATCTTAACATTTCAAAAAGGATTATATAAAATTACAAAGCATTCAACGTTTTTGATGAAATTTCGAAAATTAATATCCTTTTCTATGTACCTGCTCATATACATAGTTCAAAATTTATAACATTGAAATAATTATCTCTTATAGGTTTTCTTTGAAGTTGAGTATTGAAAATATTATTTAGTATTATTATATATTAATAGAGGTTTGATTATAATATTAATTGCAAAAAATAAAAGATCTTTTAAATGAAATACAATAGTTAATGAGTTATACGTAAATAAATTAATTATATAACATATTAGTTCATTTTCAAGTTAAATCTTTAGATAAATACTTGGAATAGAAATAAAACTAAGGGATTTTTCAAATAAAAATTAAATACCAAATAAAATAATAATGATGAAAATAATATCATCTCATCATTTACACTTCATTCAATATAATTTAATTTGGTGTCATTGAAAGTTTTCGAAAATAACAGCAACTTTTATAGTCCTTTCCTGATTGTATTCTATGTCAATTACTTGAATCAAAGCGAAAATAATATACTTATTTATAATGTGTGCAAAAAAAAATCGAAGCATATTTTTTTTTATCAATTTCGTATAAAAAAAATTGAATTAAATTTACAATAAGTCACGTACAAGAGTTTTAATATTAAAAAATATTGACAAGACAAGACTCCTTCTTTATTACTGACATTCTTTTATCGGCAATGCGTAGATATGAGAATAAACAACAGTACAAGCGAAGTCAGCAAAATAGTTTTTAAAAGTCTTACAAAAAAGTACTCCTTTCTAATGTAAGTCGTATATTATAGGCATTTATATAGATAAACATTTATCATTTCCTTAGCAGCATCTTAAAAAATACACGGAATAAACTCACAAAAAATTATTTCAGTATTTCTGCGCGTCGGAACAAATTTGAATTATCTAAAAATAAAGGAAAACATTTTTTAAAAAAATCTTTATTAGTATGTATCTATCAGCCGAAAAATAACCGTTGAAATTTTTTTTATCAAATGTAGAATATGAGCTTTTGGCTAATATTGAAGTTTCATGATTAGTTTTATCGAGTAATGCGAATTGGATAAAAAATCGTTACACATATAATAACTTTTTAAATGAAAAACTTTTCCAATAACTATACTTTCCAGTATTTTAAAATCGATTTTTTGTATCTACTATCTATACACAAATAAGAAGGATAAATCCTTATAAAAAAAAGTAAAATATTATTGCCACTTATTCGAAGTTTAAGCTAAAATTCACCAAGCACAGAGCTTATTAAAAAAATACAATAAGGAAAATAATAATCAACTAAGCATTTTTGAAAAGCTTCAAAAAAATATTTTACCCTGGAAAAAATTGATTACATTGAATTACTTGAATTTGTTTGTATTAATTTTAGAGATAAAACAATAAAAAATTGATCGTGATAAAAATTTATAAAAAATAGATTTTCGTACCAGGTCTGTAAGCTTAAATACGCTGTTTTTTAGTCAAAAAAACACATGTTTTTTTCATAGATAGCAAGAACAAATTTATTCAAAGTACTTGTCCTCGCTAGCTACACATTTTCCCCATCTCTCGGGCAATTTGTAGATACCACGCCAAAAAAATTCCTTTTCTTTCGAGGCAAACCGCTCAAGAAGCCATTTTCGGACGTCTTCGTAAGAATCGAAGTGCTGCTCAGCGAGCGCGTGGCCCATCGATGAAAACAGGTGGTAGTCGGAAGGGGCCAGGTCTGGTGGAAAAGCGGGGTGGGGTACCACCTCCAAGTTGAGTGTCTCCAAGTAGTTTCAGACCATATTTGACGTGTACGATGGTGCGTTGACGTGGAGGAAAATCAGCTTGTCATGTTTTTGTTGATAATCCGTCATTTTTTTCCCGCAGAGCAGGGTGTAATTTGATCAGTTGTTGGTGGTAGCGGTGGGCATTGATAGTTTCACCAAGTTTCAACATATCATAGTAGACGATACCCTGCTGATCCCATCAAACGCACAGCATCGTCTTCCGTCCGAAGCGATTTGGTCTTGTCACAATCCGCCTTTCACAATACGATGCAGGAACGACTTTCTTATTTGTTTGGCGAGCAAGATTTCGCACGTGTTTTGGCGTCACTCCATCTGCCTATTGTTCAATTCATGTCGCACCCATTTTCCGATCTTTTCAATCCTCCCCATGGCACACAGACTCATGGAAATGGCTGGTTGACTAACACCCAATTGCTCCGCGAGCATATTTTGCGATTGGGTATCGCCTTCGTTCAAAAGAGCCTGCAATTGATGGTTCTAAACCTTCCTAGGCCGATTTTCACGCTTCTTGTCCCACAAGTCAAAATTGCCGTCTTTGAACCAACGAAACCAAGCTCGGCACGTCACCTCCATAAGCATTGGATACGATTCGGCAGCCGAGTTCTTCAAATTGAAGTAGAAAAGCAGAGCTTTCCGCATATGCTTTTTTTCTGGCACAAAACTAGACGTGATTACCAAAGGAAAAATTTATGTTGTTGTACGAAATTGCTGACAATGTGCGCTGATTAATGTTGACAGATGTCAAACTCATAAAAAAAATGTATGGCGTGCCCATGGCTACTTAATACGCTCACTTACGCCATCTATGACCAAACAGCGGATTTAAGCTTATAACCCTGGTACATGCTTAATATTTTGTAAACTTTTAGTACCTATATTTAACTAAATATACTTTGTTTGTTTTATTTTTGTTTGTATGTATTGGTCGATAGTTAGTTGGGGTAAAAAGTCGAATATCGTTAAATTTTGTGGAGCATATTGAAATATTTGAGAAAATTAAATAGTGTGCTTGAAAAACAAATATTGGTCTACGTGGCATTCAAATTTAAATATGGGATGTGGTGAGTTAATAGCCACGGGAATTGCATAAAACCAATGAGATTGGTTTCCGAAGAGGAAATTATGGGTAAGCTCGGTATGCCCAATCTGGATTATGAGAAGTTTCTTGTAGAGAATTTTTGGAGTGATTTTTGAATAGACTAGATTTTCGATGTTTGGCAAATGTGTGAAAATAAATCTACCACAATTAGTCCTATCTTTTTGGTATATGATATTATGTGTAATTTTAAAAGTAGGTGTAGAATGCCCCTCTAATTTTATTATCCCTTTCATCCATTATCCAAGAAACCAACACGATCCAATGCAACTCGAGGTTTCTTTATTCCACGAATGGTATCGGATGCTGTAATACCGTTAATGTAAATATGTATATTGTTATTACCTGGGAGATTAATCAAATTCTTAAACAGTATCCACAGCTCACCATGTAAAGCAGTATGTTACTTTTAAATGGAAAAATTCCACTACTATTGACATTCTGACGCATAAAGTGAGGAAATAGAACAAAGTTACTCTGATTGCCTCAGAATCTTCACCTCGTTAAAAATGAGACTGAGTCAAGTAGCGTATTTTGATGGATCGTAGTTTCGTTTCCAATAGACCTAAAGACAGGACGAGTTTTATTGTTTTGATTATTACTCCATTTTCGCTACTCCAGACCATTACCACTTTCTTGTACTGATAATATGGTTATTTCACTCACTTGGTGTAGTGTACCTTGCACATTAATTAAATAAGCTTGTGGATAATTGGGACTCTTGAGAGATGAAATTTTCCGTTACGCATTTTTGAAAAAAGTAACCATTTTACCTAACCGTAAAGCTTCTACAATTTAGTTAAAAGAACTCCCCACTCAATCAATTTAAAATTTTCTCTTTATGGTCAAATTCTTTCGTACAGCTTTTTTTCAGCCAAACAAAAGCAGCAAACCACAGAGTTGATATTTTTAAGGTATTCGGTTTCTGTACTTAATTTGCCAAACGTACAATATAATTTAATTATTCATTGACACAAATTATCCCACATATTGACTACATGGTTCAGATTAAGACATCAAAAGGAATTTTTTGCTTGTAGAAATATAATAATTGGTATTTATTTTAGTAAAGTTATAATAAAATATTGAACAAATTGATCAGGCAACGGGATGGAAATCGAGAGTCTTGAGATTTTATTCTTTCGAAAGGACGATACTTATACGCAATTATTTTATAATTAGTTTCGTGATTATATTTTGACTTTGAACATTTTAACTTATGGTTGATATATTTTTAAATTTAATTATCTTAGAAGTTTACATATTTTCATTTATATTATTACAGCTCAATTTTTGAATAGAACAAATTACAAATTAGACAAAATTATTGATCGTTATTACTCTATTATTCAAACTAACTTTAGACAGAATCACTTACATTTTATTACTATACATATTTGTAAGCAAATAGAAATTGAAAATTTCATTTCATTGAGTACAGAAAATGTACCTTCTATTCAATAGAACTCAAAGTAACTTGTATTATATTCCCTCGTCAAAGAAATATGTAAGAAGGAAAGTTTTATTATAAAAGAAAAAAAAATATATCTACTCGTATTTGTATAGAAACTCTCCTATTAATTCAAAAGAAAGGTTAAAACACAGTTCGATTAATTTATGTAATAAAGCTATTAAGTTAATAATATGAAATTATTATTAAAATGAATTCTCTAAACTATGGTACAAATAAAATACGAGTATCTATTACAGTTTGTATGATTTCTTAGATCAAAGGCAAAGCCAACTTCATTAAATTTGCCTCTTATTCCTTTGAAAGTGATTCCTTTTCAATTTTACTTTTGTTGAAAATCTCAATATTAGTAAATAAAATATATAAATTGTTAGTGAGTACTCACACAATTTCTAATAAAATATGTAATCATATCGGAGTGGACAGAGTATTCTATAATTTTATAAAATGTTCATAGGTAAATTAGTTAAAATATTAAATTATGCAAGCGTATTATCTGACAGAAATCAAATAACCTATTAAGATTGAACAAAAAGATTCTCATAAATTCTTTGGTTGATGTGAGAAAATATGAAATATTTATTAAGTATGTAGGAATAATTTGTTAATGTATGGTAAAGTAGAGTTTTGTGGCAGATAATGTTGATTCGGCAATATTTTGAATCAAACAAACGATAAATTAACTAATACTGATACTAAAGAATTTATAAATTAGACATATCATATATGTACATCCTTGGAAAATGGATAAATTATATCCTGCCGAATTGGTATGGAACGATTTCAATTCCAATTTTAGATATGTACTCGCATATACGTGTACAATACAATACAATACATGAAATGTTCAATATCACTGACCAAATAAATGCGAGCGATTCCATTGAATCATTTCCTGGTTGACGCGTTAATAGAATTCTACCCGCAGTTGGAAAATAGAACGGCACATCATTAATATGTATGGGGTTAAATTTTCATACGAACTTGATTTCATGTTATTCGGATAAATGTACCGAGTATCCATATAATTGTAAGGGTTACAAATATTTGATGAGTTTTCGAAACACATGCACATACATATACACGTATGCCAACAAACGAGTATACGTGTATGAGAATATGTGGAGTGCGTCACCCCTAAAACTCCCTCCACACACTGAATCGTTCCCATTTAGAAATTCCCAATAGACGATTTGAAGAGTAAATAGCCAAAATGGCAATAGCGACGTAACTCAAGCCAAATGTTTGCGAATATTATTCGCTCATTTCGAGTATGATATATTTTTGGTTGTTAATTCTGTTGGTTCATTAAAGAAGTTTTTGCCCAAATGAATTTTACCTGAAGCTAGAGACGTACTATTGCCATACACTTAATAGGGATCTGTTATTTTGCCCTGCAACCGCTTCCATAATCATCTACTGTTTATCGTTTATCGTCTATCATTTACCATGTGTCCTATAAATGGTTAAATCCATTCAGCTGTGGATTTGCACAGTAATGATATTCTATTTATTTAACTGATGAGTTGAAAATTTGTTTGGATGAGATGAATACTTATCTATTTACGGAATCCATCCCATTTGCAGGTACAGAAAATCCGTCCAAGGAAACGCCTATTTCCTAAGCAATTTTAACATAAATGTATGCTTTCACTTTGTTAACATATACATCTATAGTTCTGTTTACATAAATTATTATATTCCTATTCATTTTAGATCCTTTGAATTATATAAATACGCATTTTACATGATTAATAATTGAAAATTCGTCTAACTAATCATTCTTATTATTAAAGAAAATTAATTAATAAAACTAAATTGAATTAATCTATTTAAGGGAATATTTTTTTTTTACCAAATTAATAGTAAATAAATAAAATTAGTTATATGATTCCTATGCAAATATCTGAAAATACTTCTTTATTTTATTAGACGATCATAATATTAATGATAATGCCATTTAATTGAAGAGCTAATATTTACAAGTTGATCCTAGTCAGTTTGTTTGCGTATGGGTAATGATGTTAAGTTTAATTTTAGAAGTTGGTGTATCATATTGGGAACTTCGGTGAGGTGGAGAGATATCTCCGGTGGAGAGTCATCAAGAAGTTAACACAACCCAATGTTACCCGAAGTTTCAGTTGTTTAGCACACTGAGAATTCGATCATTTAACGATCCACGAATAGGTTCGAGAGCTGAAAGACGATGAGTTTAAATAGTTTTGTTTTTATCGACTGTGAGTCTGATCACATTTTTACGTACACTGCTTATTATCCACAACTTACTATGAAGACAAAAGTCTTTAAATAGGAGAATTCCACTGCATAGTCCGCCAAACGTATTGGCAACAAACTGGATGACAATAAAATATGTTATATGGTCATTAATAGATGCATCCGTAAACATTAGATTAGAACTGAATTACCGAGTCTATCGAGCAGCTCTAGAAAAATTACCTGCAGCTAGATGGAACGGTGGTTGCCTTATTGTGTCTGATGTGCAAAGTAGATATCGTCAACTAAACTCCTCGCCTCAGGTGCTATTTAGGGCTTGGAAGGGAGGTTTGGTATATCAAGCAGAATAGTGGAAGGGAAGTTTCCCATTCCATCTCAGAGATTATTAAGGAAATGAAGGAAGTAGATGGGGGTATAATTTCGCTTTAAGAGATTATGAAGAGGAAATTTAGTAAGAAAAAATTATTGTAATTAAGATTTTTACCACTTCTCTGACTCGCCTTAACCCTGCTACTGACATTCTGACGCATAACACGAGAGTATAGATCAATTTTCCGTGAAGTACGCCGCTAGCTACTCTGATTGCCTCACTTTAAAGATCTTTACTTATAATTAATACCAGCCAGAATCCTTAAAATGTTAAAAATGGAGTTGACTCGGTTCAATATTGTTGTTAATCTGCCGCCTTAAATAATGCAATGAAAGTTACTAATTTATTAATGTTGATTGCTTCATATTATTGAAAAATCCCTTTTGTGAAAATTTGTACAGTTGTTAAAATAATCATACCTCCCAAACGGTATCAATTGGGTGGTCTACCAGCGGATCGTGAACGAAAAAGCAATTACGAGCTTATCAAACAAGAGGAATGACAAGTAAGCAACGAAGCCGATCGTTTAAGAGCTACTCGATCGCGTGCATTGGAATCAGAAGAGCAACGAGCAAGTAAGAGTAGAAGCAGAACTCGATCGCGACGAACAGTGCATGTTTGTTTGTTTGTTTGTAAGGTTCCTTAGACATGTGCCAGAGGCCACTTCAAAGTGCCACGACCGTGAGGCTATTTGGCGACTTCATAGTACATGTGGGAAGTTATCTGAAAGAGACTGGTCTGTGATTAGTAGTAAAGAATATTCAGAATTTTGTTATATTTTATGGAGCAGATTAGCATGTTGTAGAAGTTTTAATAAAGGACTAAGGAATGGAGTTGTTGGGTCCAGGAGATCCACAATGGGAGGAATCCTGTCCGCGAAGTAATTTTTGATTATGTGGCATTCATGTAGAATATGGCTGATAGTGAAATGGATGCCATAGGATTGGTATAAGGGATGATTGGTGTTGCCAAAAACGAAGTTATGAGTAAGAGCAGTATGTTCAATGTGGATTCTGAGGAGCTTCCGCGCTTAGAATTTTGGTATATATACTGAATAGACTGGTTTATTAGTGGTTATCCAATCAGTCGACAAAAATGTGTAGCTATTGGCCAGTCATCGTGTCTGCGGATGGCTAATTCTGTTAGTAGACGAGGCAGATTGGAAATGCTCACAATTCTCACGTGCCCGGCACCCATTGCAACAGGATATTCCTATTGCTAAGTAAGCTATGACAAATTTCGCTAAGTACTGGGTCACTCGATACGCCTTAAATGGCTTTAAGGACGGCAAGGCTGTCGCTAGTGCATGGAAAAAGATGTAGTATCGGTGTCGGCGGCAACATCCGTGAACAACAGTCGATTATCTTTCAATCCGTCCAATTGTGCAAGTAAAGGTTTCCTATATGTGGACGGATCAGTACTAGACTGCTTAAACCTGTCAAGAGAAGTAGACACTTTCAACTTTACTCCCAACGACGGTTTCCAATCTGCGTTTGGAAGGGAAGTTTAACAATCGAGGGGGAGGATGGAGGGAGGACTTGCTTTATAGGTAGGATATTAATAAGGATCGGGATGATGAATTCATTTTTGAGTTGGAAGCGATGATAATGTTTTTGATTAAAGTGATGGGAAGGGACGAGGGGGGGGGGGTAATTTGGATCGATTTTCGACCAGTTTCAATCAGTATGCATACCACCGGAGATGTCCGGTTTACCGCTGCCTCAACATGCTTTTACCCTGCTATTGACACATGTAGTGAGAAGTAAGGTTCCGTCCAAAAAGGCGTTGGTTACTCGTATTGCCTCACTTTGTCTTACCTTATTTCTGCTGCTGACTAAAATTTGAATCATTCGGTGGTTAATTTTGTCAAGAGTATTGTTAGTCTAGAACAGAACATGTTGACTTGAATCTTGGTGCATTCCAATTCAATGTCAATTATGACTGCAATCTGAAACTTAGTATAGACATCGGCAAAATGGATGCAACAACGAAAAAGTTAAACTTCTGACTTTGCATTAATCAGCAGAACTTCTATTGTTATTGCTTTCGGACAACAAGTACTTTTTACAAAATAATGGCAAATACAGTTTGGCGCTCCAAGTGATATCCTTTGAAGCCGATAAAGTATTCCAAGATCAACAATATGCCAACTTTCAAAATTCAAGGGCAAATAAATCATCACATACGACGGAAAGACAAAAAATATTTTATATCCCAAAGCACTTGAATAATATTTTTCAAATTTAATTTAATTAACAAAAAATTAATGTCTTTTATTTATTTCGTATATGCAAATGTATCAGCTTTGAAAGTGGCATTGAAAAGCATACCTGACATTAGCTAATAAATAATAAAATTTATTGTTTTTATCGTTAAATGAGAAGCTGTTGCAAAAAACTGAGTCCAGTAAAATGTGAATTTTCCCAAACTCTACATATTTTGCCATTTTTAGTGGACTACAATTTAATAACTACAATTTTGTAGGAAAACAAATGAAACCTACAACGCACAATCTTAGATGGTTATTTGAAAGATACTATTTAAAAAAGAATAATTTTCGACTGCCAAATAAATGAATGAATTACTTTAAAAATCGACATATGATATTTCAGTTTTTAACTAGAATAAAAAGTCTTTATTTGGAAGTATCAGTTGCCCTTTTAACAAAAATAATATTGAGCAATTTTTTCTTTAATATCTTTCTTCTTCTTCTTTGTTGAGAATTACAACCCTGTTTGGGTTTGGGGTTGCTTTAATATTTATCTTCATCTCTATCTATCGCTTTCTGGTTCCAACTGTTCTTTTTTTTTGTTTATCATAAATTATGGTATTTATTTTCAGTTCAGCCACTAAAATAAAAAAAAAACTAAAGTAATAAATATTGTTAAGAATATAAAACAAAATATTCTTTAGAGATTGTGTATGCTAGCGTATATGTACCCGCTGCGCTTTATATTTATGGTGTAGAGTTTTAGTCGAATTTAAAACCAACTACTATTATTATACATTTGCATAAATATTTATGTTCGTTTTTGTACAATATCTTCTGGCAAAAAGAGGACTAAAAATGCCGTTCGAGATAGAAATTATGATAAAAGATTTTTACGTTTGTGTCGTTCTTCTTTTAGTCATAATATGGAAATAAATGAGGTATTTTCTCGTCTATATGGTTGTATGCTTAGGGTATTCTTTTTTTTTACGCATAGAGAAAGGGGAAAATAGGCTGGAAAAAAATGGAAATAAATAAATAAATAAATAAATAAATATCTTCATGATCATATAGATAAGTGTGCGTTCGAGAGAATGGTAAGAATGCTCTAATCCCTGCCATTTTCTTTCATATATCTTGCCTCTCGGAACAAAAATCCCAAAGTGTGTCTACGCCTTAAAAGCTTTTCACACTCAACTTCTTTCTTTTTAGAATAATATTTTTATGAATTCGTTTTTCTTCAATCTTTCTTATATTTCTGGAACATTTTTTTCCTAAAATACAGACATTTTTTCATGTTTTTTTGATGTTGTTGTTGCTGTTTTTATTATTATTGTTATTATTGTCGGTGGTGATAGCAGCATTGTTAAAGATGAATTTGGTGCCGGTAGTTCTACCATACAGCTAGTATTGCTGTTTCAATTGCTTTAGCTGTTGGCCTTAATTCTGCTCTATAGCCATACTCTTCTTGTGTGATCTTATTTTTTGTCAAGGCATATTAAAGGCGTATACTTTTATAATATTTTTCAGAGTCCTATCGCCATTATCCAAACTATATATACATATATGTATGCCTAGATGCCTATCGCCTTTATCCAAACAAGCATATAAATTGTCAGCACTACTATCTTAATACTTCTTGATATGCCATATGGCAAGAATGTCAGAATAATATTTGGGCAACTTTTTCATTACATGTACATACAAAGAAATGTAAGTGAAGAGAAAGCTAACGAAGGTAAAAAGGCTGGTGGAGACATACAAATGGGGAACTCGATGAGGTATTTTATTTTCTGTATTTTATTTTTATCATGGCCATTCTTATAGTTATTTCCTTAATGGAATACAATTTCTCAATAAAAGCGATTACTATACTTCTGCGCAATCATTCATATTCTTCTAGTAAAAAAAAATCTGTAAAACCAATTTGCCACTAAAAAATATGCTTCCAAACATGATTGAATGAATATGCTATTTGTGATCAGATCAATGAAAATGTTGCACCCTAAGCAAATTACTTAATTTAGCTGTAGAAATAAAAATAAAAATCTAGTACCCTTATGAAGGGACACTATAACGTCTGCGACTTAAATGCTTTATAATCGAATTCGAATATAACTAGTAAATAGGTGGTTGCCTTTTATTTTACAATAAAGTATAAATGTTCGTTAAAACAATCTTAGAAAAAAAATTTTCAACCAATTTTATTTGTCAACAATGTAAAAATAATTTTTTTTGAATCATTTTACGTAGCAACTTCTTTGAACAGTTGTTAAATTAAGTTCCGGAAGAGTTTTTTTTTACTATTTCTACAATAATTAATAGAATAAATTATCTTTAAATAATAAAAAAAATAATTTCATATTTGTAATATAAGATTAATTAAGAAAATGTACGCAAAATATTAATACACAGATAACGCAAACGATACATGAAGTCCCAAAATGGTCTCAAAGCAGTGACGGTACAGAATGGCATCTGGCTCTATACGTCCAATGTCTAACTATATTGGTTTGTCCGGTAAGTAATTTTGTTGTTTCCCAACAGATGATTTAATTGTATTGTATTTTTTCACAACCAACTTCACACTTAAGCCAGACATAGCAAGGCTTGCTTGTGACAAAATTCGATTGATTCTCCAAAGTAGTTTTTGGATGATAGCCTTTTAAAAATGGAAAGTGAAAGACAGCATTTTCGGCATATTTTACTTTTTTACTATAGAAATGATAAAAATGCTGTTCAAGTAAGAAAAAAATAATCCGATGCGTATGGAAAAGATGTGTTAAGTGAGCGTCAGTGCCAGAACTGGTTTGCAAAATTTCGATCCGGCAATTTTGATCTCGAAGATGCACCACGTTCTGGAAGGCCAGTTGAAGCTGTTGAAGACACAATAAAGGCATTAATTAATACAAACCAGCGAATAACAATTCGTAGGATTACTGAGAGATTAAATTTATCGAATTCGACTATTCATGATTATTTGAAACGGCTAGGTTTTATCTCAAAGCTCGACATATGGGTTCCCCGTCTTCTAACGGAAAAAAATGTGTGCCGTCGCATTGACGTTTATGATTTGCTTCTCAAACGGCAAGAAAATGATCCATTTTTCAAGCGTATCATCACTGGGGACGAGAAATGGGTTGTCTACAACAATGTTAAGCACACAAAATCCTGGAGGAGAAAAGATGAACCGGATCAAAGCGCTTCGAAAGCCAATATTCATCAAAAAAAAAAAGGTTATGCTATCTGTTTGGTGGGATTTTAAAGGAATCGTTTATTTTGAGCTGCTTCTACCGAGTAAGACAACAATTAATTCTGAGGTGAACTGTCATCAGTTGGACGAATTGGATTATTCACTTAAAGAAAAAAAGCCAGAATTGGTCAATTGGAAAGGTATAGTGTTCAAACAGGATAATTCGAAACCACATACAAGTTTGACCACTCGGGAAACTCTAAGCTTTTAGAGCTTGGATGGGATATACTGCCATACCCACCATACTCTCCAGACCTAGCACCTTATCGATTATCATTTTTTCCGGTGTCTACAAAAAATTTTAGATGGTAAAACGTTTAATTCAAATGAAGAGGTCAAAAATCACTCAGTTTTTTGCCAGAGAACAAAATCTTTATGAGCTTGGAATTATGCTACTGCCAGAAAGATGTCAAAGGCTATTGGATCAGACTGGACAATATTTAATTGAATAAAATAAAAAGAAAGAAATTACTTCCCGGACAACCCAATATTTAAGATAGAATTTTTTAAATAATATTTTTTTGGTATATATTAAATGTATATTAAATAATTAAATGGCAAACATCAATGGTTTTATTGCTTATTGCAAGAAGATAAATATTATCAATTTAATTTGTTAGCTATTTTTTAATTTCATTTAAACTGTCTATTTCGAATGACAGAATTTCAATTTTTTCAATTTCTAATACAATATTTAATAAGTAAAGTTAAAGAAGAAATTGTTAGTAGAAGTCTTTAAAATTGCTTACAAATTTATTGGTCGTAAATTTTCCAACAATTTCGTCCATATTTAGCCCACAGGTAATAAGTTATGTTAAGATATCAGGAATTCTCTAAACTTCTTACATAGAACAAGTACAAATATATTGTATATTTATCTAAATGTTCACTCGTGTGTATGCCGAAGTTATTTAGGGACTACAAGGACATGTTTGTTCAGGTTCATTCCTAGAACACATACTACTTGTCGTACGTGTGTATATATTTTGATATTTGTAAATTTGTTTGTACTAAAATAATATTGCCCTCGGACATAAACTGTTACAAGCATCGAGAAGTCCTCTTCAACAATATTTTACTAACAGGTTTTTAGATCAGATTATAAGGACTAAACGATAACTTCACATTGTATAACATATGGCTATATAATGCCTCGTTTATGTTTCGTTCAAATTTTCCAAAAAGTATGCTTACTATTTTAAAATAAATCCAATCACAAGTCAAGTAGAAGTTTTAATTTTTTGATACGGTAATACTTCAATTTAATCAAAATTTATTACAAACATTAAAGGCATTAGTTGATTGAATCGTTTAAATTAGCATTAGTTAATAATAAATACTATCAGCATTACTTATATAAACTTCAATAAAGAATAGAATATTCTTCCACGGTTAGGGAAGCTTAAAATGAATTTTATATTATGATATTAGTAAAAGTAGTAAATAGAAAATTATTATAAATAATTGAGCTAAAATTGATATTAAATGTACTTCCTTCTATCGTCATTAAAAAAATTTTATGTTTTAGCAAATAAAAATAAATTCAAATTGATGAAAAATTCAACTTTTTCTGATTGCTTTAAAATTATATGTACAATTAAGGTAGCCTTCAATAATAGTTAGAGAATTTAAAATTCTTGATATTCCATTAGAATATTATACGTTTTGTGATGGCCAATAAATTATGAATATTCGACAAAAACAGCTAAAAAAGATCATTTTCATTTACCAGGTGTATAAGTTTAAATCTGCTGTTTTTTAGTCAAACACAGAAAGCAAAAACAAATTTTTTCAAAGTACTTGCCCTCACTAGTGACACATTTTCCCCATCTCTCGGGTAATTTGTGGATACCATCCCAAAAAAATCCTTTTCTTTCGAGGCATACCCCTCATCAACCCATTTGAATCGAAGTGCTGCTCAGCGAGCCCGTGGCCCATCGACGAAAACAGGTCGATGATGAATAAGCGGGGTGGGGTAGCACCTCCAAGTTGAGTGTCTCCAACTAGTTTCGGACCATTTTTGACGTGTGCGATGGTGCATTCCGCCCTTTTTTTCACGCAGAGCACTTTTTTGTGAAAAGTCTACTATGAAATGTTGGTAATCCGCCCTTTTTTTCATGGTGGGCATTGACAGTTTCACCAGGTTTCAACATTTCATAGCAGACGATACCCTGCTGATCCCACCAAACGCACAGCATGCTCTTCCGTCCGAAGCGATTTGGTCTTGGTCTTCCGTCCGAAGCGATTTGGAAATATATTCATCGCCTGTCACAATCCGATGCAGGAACGACTTTCTTTTTTATCTGGGAGCAAGATTTCGCATGTGTTTTGGCGTCACTCCATCTGCCTATCGTTTAATTGATGCGGCAGCCATTTTCCGACCTTTTTAATCTTCCCCATGACACGCAGATGCATGAAAATGCTGGTTGAGTAACACCCAATTGCTTCGCGAGCATTTTTAACTTTCCTAAGCCGATTTTCACGATTCTTGCCCCATAAGTCAAAATTTCCGTCTTTGAACCGACGAAACCAATCTCGACACGTTGTTTCCGATAAAGCACTGTCACCAGAAGCCTCCATAAGCATTCGATACGATTCGGCAGCCGATTTCTTCAAATTGAAGTAGAAAAACAGAGCTTTCCGTATATGCTGTTTTTCTGGCACAAAACAAGACGCGATTACCAAAGGAAAAATATATGTTGTGGTACGAAATTTCTGACAATATGCACTGATTAATGTTGACAGATGTCACACTCATAAAAGGAGTATGGCGTGGTTCATACGCTCACTCACGCCATCTATGACCAAACAGCGGATTTGAGCTTATATACCTGGTAAAATAATTTAAAAATACAGTATTTTAATAGAAAAAATTATCTGTAATTAAAAATTTACTCTTCGATATGACACATATTTTTAACAATATTTTTTATACAAAAAAGGTCAAAATTTAAAATAATATCTCTTAATGTATAAAGTTATAAAATTTACAATAATAATATTTCCTTTTTCAATAATATAAATCATAAAAATGGAGATTGTAAATAATAAAGGAACAAAGGTATCAGGAGAATACACATTTTAATTATTTTTAAGAAATAGTATTTTTTTTAAATTATAGTAATATAAATACATGTTGAAAACAGGAATTTACAATTTAATTATAGGATCTAAAAATAACAAGAACATCATTTTGTTTAAGAGTCAAAGTAGGAGAGTGTTGTTGTAAGGATAATAATACAACAACAATCAAGATGAATAAAAGCCAAACAAAAAATAGCAGGGAAAGAGAAAAAGCAACAACAAGCAAACATAAAATAACATAAGAAGATGGGCATTAACAAAAATGTAAAAAAAAAATACTTTTTCGAAAATGTATTAATGAACCTTTGGAAAGTTTTTAATTAAAAATTTTTATATTACTGCTTAATTATTCTTAAGAAAAAATTACAAAACAGTAGATGGAAATTTTCATCTTTGCTAAGCAAAAGGTTAATTTATTAAGTTTTCCATGTTTTTTGGTCCTTAGAACTTCCTAGTCGTTTCTGTATCTAGCTTTTGATTGGTATTTTCATTCTTCAATTTATTCAAAATTATATTTTACAACACCAGAGACTCTTCCTTACAACGAAACTTTGATCCCACTATGATGGGGTATTTTTATTGTGTTGTTGTTGCGTTTCGTTATCCTTTGTTAACACTCACCATAATAATAATTTGTTTTTATGCGCCTCAAAAAAACTTTAATCTATTTTATGATTTTTCTCATAAAATTGCCATAAATCCAAACTGAAAATTAAATGATATTTTCCATTTATTATACAATATTATATTCATGCCATTTATTTCATTTATTATTTTTAAACTATTTTCATAAATAGTCAATTTTTGTATAGTCTTTTTTTTTTAAAATACTCCTTTTTGCATTAAGAAAGCACAAAGTTCTTCTGTATAAATAATGATCATTTTAGCAATTTCAGAATCGGTGAATTTCAATTTATTCGAACAAAATGGATTGTTTCTGATTACATCTTAAGCATTTATAAAAGTGCAATGTGACTCCGAAAAATGTTTAACTTTAATAAGTATAAATTGTCTATATGCATTGAATTTTGTTTATATTTAAATACTGTATATTATACAAACAATAAAGAGAATAAATTAAAAAAAAAAAAAAATTTTTGTATTATTATCTTCCAAGTAGATTCGAAAAAAAAAAATAGTTTCAATATATAAATTTAATAATCTATAATTTTTTTTTTAGAAAGTTGTAAATATCCTAAAGAATAAGTTTCAATTTTTGTTATATTTATATGTTATCCTTGAAGAAGATATTGATGAATACCATTATTAATAAAATTTTCTCAGAATTTCATCCTTCATGAATAAATATTATGCACAATTAGTGTGTGCTAATTTTGTACCTACAAAAAAAAACGACTGAGTTCAACAGGACCACTTGAGTGTTAGTGAATTAAATAATATGAATTGAATTCACGTAGAGTGAAGCTTTTATTATTGTTAGTTATTATCGATCGACGGTAGACAATTATTAACCATTAAAAGTACTTTATTCCATTAAATATGGTCATTTAATATCTTACATTATAGTCAATAAATACAAAACACAATAATGTGGATGGTAAATATACCGACTCATTATTGGATAAATGGAAGGATATTCACAAAACAATCATCCTATTAGTTATTCATTTGTAAAGCTATTTCATAGTAAAACATTAGAATTGATGTAATTTAACGAACAGATAATGTATTCCATTCGATAAAGTTTATTTCGTCATAAATATGAGTGGTCGTAACCTCTTCGATGATTATGCTTTTGTTTTGTAGATTTTTAAAAAATCGATAAAAATTGTACAGAATTAAAAAAAATAAGTAAATTCAGTAAATTCACTTTAATCAAATAATAAATGAAAATGTTTTTTTTTGTGTTTATTATCTAATAATTATTTCGGTCGATATAAAATACTATGGATTGAAATAGATTAGATCATTACAATTTCTAAATTCTCTATTCATCTTTAAGATTTTGTATGCATAAAAGGATAATATAAATAGTTTTCAAAATTAAGGTAAATAAAAAGGAAATGTATAGAAATTTTGTCTTTCAGACACGTGATATTCTCTTTTCGGTCATTATATTGTAAATGAAATGGTTAAGGAAGTAGAGAAACTATATAAGCGTATATGTGCATAAATTATGAAAAACTGAAAATATACTGCCCTCATTTAGCATATAAAAATGAATGTACCATAAACGTATCGCTTATGGAGTTGAGTTGAATGTACTGAAGAAGTGCCAGGATCACAGCTATATGTTGGAGATACTCGTACTTATAACTAGAATAGACGTGGAGAATCCGCCAACCAAACATTTGAATGATTCAAAGTTACCCCTAATGGAGTTCATGGAATATTCATTAGATTGTCATGGTATGTACCTTGGGACAATTCAGATGTCTGGTCGCCTGGTTACTTGCTTGATAGCCTGATGCCTTATGCATCACTGTACGAGTACTTTGAGTCTTTATGTGTTTGAATGTTTTGACGACTTCATCCTTCAGGCAATTTGGCTAAAGTCCATGGTCATGAAACTAGGAATTTCAAGTTGTCCAATCCATGCAATAGAAACTATCCAAAAGCTTGTATTCATTCATCCACTACCACGTTAGTAGTCTATCATATATTAATAAAACTCTAAACATTTTCAACCATTAGCTGCTCCAGCAACAAGAATTGGAGATGTATACCTTTGCATTTATTTATCAATATTAAAACATTTCTACTTGTTTTTTTTAAAATTAAAACACCTAGTATACAAGGTTTGTTCAAAAGTATCGCAAATTTTGTATTTTTTCAAAAATTATTTATTTATTCATGAATATCAATTTTGTCTCCTTCAAAATAATCCCCACCAGATATTATACACTTGTGCCAACGTTTTTCTAATCCTCGAAGCACTTCAAAAAATCATTTTTTGTGATCTTGTTCAGCTCATCCTTCGATGCTGTCTTTATCTCCACAATCGTAGCGTAGCGTCGTCCTTTCATAGGGCTCTTCAGTTTTGGTAACAAAAAAAAACTCACAGGAGGCCAGATCTAGGGAATACGGTGGCTACGGCATTATTATTGTGATGTTTTTGGCCAAAAATTCGCGCACAAGCAACGATGCATGAGCAGGGGCGTTATCATGTTGCAGAAGCCAATTTTTGTTCTTCCACAAAACCGGGCGTTTCTGGCGGATTGCTTCACGCAACTTGCAGGTAATATTCCTTATTGAATATTCTACCCTGTGGCAAGAACTCATGATGCACCAGACCCCTACAATCGAAGAAAACTGTAAGCAAAACCTTACTATTCGACCGAACTTGGCACGCTTTTTTTGGTTTTGGCAGCTTCCATTGGGATGATTGAGTTTTGGTTTCTACGTCATAACCATAAACCCATAATTCATCACCAGTTATGACCCTCTGGAGCAAATTTGGGTCATCCCGGACAGAGTCGAACAGCTCCTTAGCAATGTTAGTGCGATGCTGTTTTTGGTCGAAATTGAGCAATTTTGGTACGAATTTCGCGGCGACCCCTCTCACGCACAAATCATTGTTAAAAATCGAATGGCACGAGCCAACCGATATTTTTAAGTCCTCAGCAACTTCTCTAATAGTGATTCGACGATTGGCCAATACTATTTTCTTCACTTCATCAATGGTTTCGTCTGTTGTTAAGGTGCTCGGGCGTCCGGCACGCTTTTCGTCGTTCACATCTTCTCGGCCCTCTGAGAACATTTTGTACCACCGATAAACGTTGCTTCGGTCCAAGGTAGCTTCACCATATGCCACAGTAAACATTCAGAATACGTCCGCGCAATTAATTTTGTTTTTCACACAAAATTTGATACAGATTCTTTGATCCATTTTTTGGAATGGGCAAAAATCGAAGACGAGCCAAAATTAACTGAACACTCAAAATGAAGTGAGAGATATAAGTACCGACATAACGCCACAAAAAATCGAAAATCGAATATACATAACCCGCGGAAATTCAAAATTCACGATACTTTTTGAACAGATCTCGTACCCATTTAAGTATGATATTATATAAACTAAGAATATATACGAGCATATATTGAAGGTTTACTGCCAATTTAACTTAGATTATTGTGATTTTTTTCCTCAGGTATGCACCACCACTGAAATAAATATACAAAGTGCGCCAGAGAAGTAATGAGATCAATTTTTTCTTACAAGAAATTTATTTAGTTTTTGTACATCAGTGTTTACGCTTTTAAAAATCAGCTCTTGTACAGCAGTGGGTGTGTTGTTTACACTTTTCAGTTCACTTTATCACTTACATTCTTTTAGATATTATCGACAGTATACACTCAAGTATTTTCGACTTTGAGGAACAAACTATTACAGGGTATTAGATCAGGTGAATATGGAGGCTGAAATAGCACAATAATCCTTATCGCCAAGAAAAACTTGTTGATAGTGATGGCCATCTGTAATGTCCCGATTTGGATCCAAATGTCTGCAATGTCCGATTTGATGTGAAAAATCTTGTTCTGATTCTTTCGATGAGTCTCAATGTTCATCGACGTTCTACTCTGCCAAAAGCTTCCACTCGTTCCACATTTTCATCAGTTTTCGATGTTGAAGGTTCATCTTACACTGATTCTCGGCCCTCTAAAAATACTTAATGCCTTCTAAAAAAGTTTTTGATAAGGACTATTATTCCTCATAGGAAGCTTACCACAAAAATTCGGATTACTGCTCCAAATTTCGCTGATCCATTTTTTCGAACGCAATACAAAAACACACCTTCACTTATTACACTCTATGGAATCGCGCGGGGAAAAAAGTCACCGGATTGATGCCGATCTTATTGCTTTTTTTGTTACAATTTAAAAAAGCTGCAAACTTATATATTGAAAATATTCATACACGTATAAATAAAAAACTACTTATGAAAAATCACACTTATGCGATAAACTTTTCAATTTCTAAAAAATTGAATTACAAAAAATTTTATATCAGATGAAAAATTCATTAAAAGAAAATTGTTTGATTTGGGCAGAAATTTGACTAACAAACGTACGATTACATGTATATTGGAAATGGCAGATAAATTAGAATGAAATTTTACAGTCAAAATAATTCTGATATTTTAAATGCAATAATATTCGAGAAAAAGATATATCCAGAATATTTGACAAAACTATTTGCTATACCCTCGATAGATAGAAATTAGATTTTGTCCCAATTTATCGATATTGATGTTATTTTGATTTGGAAGCGTTCGATTTATTTAATGTGCTTATCAAAATATTTATCCTTTATTCATTTAAAAATTATTTATCTTCTATTATCAATTTTATAGAATTTTGTTTTAATATAAAATATTAATTTGAGGTTTGCTGGCATAAAAATGCTAAACATTCATTTAATATTATTCCACTAAATGGAGCATTACATTAAATAATGTTAAATAAAAATCAATTTGTTTACATTTGGTAATATCGACATAAATTTTCCAATGAATAAATTCGTATTTATGGCAATGCTTTTGGCCTTAGATATTCTGTTTCAATGTTGAATTTCCATTTGCATAGACTTTGTAGCTTCTCCACAGCCCCAATGGCATTTGCTTATTTGTTAGCTGTATAAAATCCAGCCCTATGGAACTGCCAATTGCTTTAATATTTCGAGTGCCAGATTATTAAATTACGCCAATTAACTCTCTAGTATCAACTATCCACTGCATCGGAAAATTTTCGTCAGAATAATGGTAAATTTCGGCCACTGACTAAATTTAGTCCATCTCGAGAGTACTACAAACTGAAATCGATTTGTTCAATTATTTTTTGGTGGAACAACTAACCCACTATTATAGACTCAAAACGTATAATATTCGAGGATGAAATAAAAACCGTATTTTATACATAAATTGGGGATATCAATTATAGAGATGTCCTTATTATATATATTATATTCAAGATTATTTGCATAATAAATCATTTATTCTTTACAGGTTCAATTCATGGGAATTATTTCAAAATATAAAATCGCATCTTAATTTTGTCAAGTGTTTTTTTTATTTAACATGATTTCCACGATAAAATAAAGTGAAATTGACTTGAATAATATCAATAAAAAAGAAACTATTTAATAATAATATGCAAAAAAAAATATTAAAGAAGGATTGCCAAAGAACAACTACTTGTTATGATAAATCGGCTTTATTAAGCGATGTCGATCAATGCTACAGATTTGCTTTCACACAATTTAGGAGTTTGACGAACGTGGCACAATTCATTTATTATTTACAAGTTAAAATATACACAAATATATATTGTAGAACGGGGAAAAATACATAAAAAAAAATATATATAAAGCTTTTGTTATTATTCCATGAATTATTCTGAACATTATACCGGGAAATCATGTCGGTTCCATTGAGCTTTTTGAGAACGGCTATTAGCTTAATGGTATTGACAAAGTCGTCCCCAAGCTAGCAAATGAAATCGGAGAATGGCTCCATTTAAGGATGAGCTTAGGTGGCTGCCAAACGCACAACAACTTCTCCAACAGAATTCGTTTATTTGGCTTATAATGAAAACGGATTTTTTTTTTGTTTTAGTTGATATTTTTTTCATATTTTCTTTTTTCTTATATCATAAAATGTTGATTTTATATTTACGTATAATACGTATTGCTTAGTTGCTTTGACTTGTCATGCATCAAATCAATTTAGTTTTCCGTCAAGTTTGTCAACGTTCTCATTTTACCCAGAAAAAAAATGTGCATTTTTATAGGAATCGCTTCACATTTTCTTCGTGAGGCAGGCATTTGTGATATTTTCAACTACTATATTAAATAGAAGCAAATAATATTCAACAAAGATGTAAGGTAAGAAGTTTTATGATGAGGAAAAACCTAGAATTGATGATTATAAGAGTTGAACGAGTACACTTGGCAAATAAACGAGCTCCAATGAGAGCAAACGTGGTAACAATTCTCGAATACCACAAACAAGATACTTTTCCACAGGATTTTATGTTCAAAGCAAATCTATAAACATGTCGTTTTCCACAATTTCATAATAAATTATTCGTACCATAGTTTTGCACACTTTCACAAGAAAGAAAGCATATTTTTCCAACTCGAAGTTTCAAAGCTAAAAAAGTAGCAAATAGAAATGTGGATTCTAAAAAGAGGAACGAACAAACGATCTAAAACTTCGGAGTGCAAATCTTTAAGGCACAGAATACAAAACTATGAAGCTATCCTCGTCCATCCGTTTAAGTCAACAGGAGTTTTTTGTTAAAACAGGAGACACTAACCTGTTAAAAAGTATCATGAATTATTTGTAATGAAATATGGGCAGAATTTTAGAGTATTATTTTCGAATTGTCGTTTATATAAGAACATAAATTATCAATTATACTGAAAATGTGGTCACCACCTAGTAGGATTCATCAAGTTTTTCAATTATTTTCGAGAAAATTTTTTTGTAATATTTTATGCCCCGAGAAAATATTGTAGCTTGTGGACAGTCACTTTAAATTGAAAAGTTCAAGGTATTCGTCAAATTCATTTATAAACCTTTACCTTACCTTTGATTATCACAAAAATCACATTTTTAATGTCGTTTAAAGTGGCAATAATCTTGCCACTTTAAACGACATTAAAAATGTGCAAATATATAGTGTAATTAGACTGGCATCACTGAGAGTGGTTTTTATCTATATATAGTGTATGTTACAAAAAATTTCAACCTTATTGACTAATCACACGACTCCATAGAGTATGATAAGTGAGCTATGTTTTTGTATTGCGTTCCGAAAAATTGATCAGCGAAATTTGGAGCACAGATGTCCTACAAGGTCTGTTCAAAAAGTAGCGCGAATTTTGAATTTTTGCGGTTTCCGTATATTCGATTTCCGAATTTTCGTGGCGTTATGTTGGTACTCATGTCTCTCACTTATGCCAACAAGTTCGATCATTTTGAATGTTCAGTTTATTTTTGACAGCTGCTTTGCTTGCACCTGTTTTAGCTCGCCTTCGATTTTTTTATTTTGGGAAAAAGAAAAAGTCATGGGGGGCCAGATCTGGGGAATACGGTGGCTGCAGGGGCGTTATCATGGTGCAAAAGCCAATTTTTGTTCTTCCACAAATCCGGGCGTTTCTGGCGGATTGCTTACAGGTAATATTCCTTATTGACCGTTATACCCTGCGGCAAGAGCTCATGATGCACCACGCCCCTGCAATCGAAAAAAAACTGTAAGTAAAACCTTCACATTGGACCGAACTTGGCGCGCTTTTTTCGGTCTTGGCTCGTGTGGCAGCTTCCATTAGGATGATTGAGCTTTGATTTCTACGTCATAAACATAAATCCATGATTCGTCACCAGTTATGACCCTCTGGAGCAAATTTTGGATGTCGCGGGCAGAGTTCAACAGCTCCTTCGCAAAAGTTTTTGGTCGAAAATGGGCAAAAATCGAAGACAAGCCAAAATACGTGCAAGCAAAAATTTACTGAATTTACACATTCAAAATGGGCGAACTTGTCAGCATAAATGAGAGACATAAGTACCAACATAACGCCATAAAAAATCGAAAATCCAATATATGTAACCAGCGGAAATTCAAAATTCGCGATACTTTTTGAACAGACCTCGTATCAATTTTTGTGTTAAACTTGGTGAATCCGCAAGTTTGATTAACGAAAATCTGTAACAAGCTTATCGGAAACATTCCTTAGTAAGAGCACAAAGTGTTCGCATTTTAGCAGAGCCGAGAAGCAAGGAAAGACGTTTATTGCTCAGGAAGACTTTCAACATCGAAAACTGATGAAAATGTGGTACGAACGCTTCCTGTATTACGGCAATCTTCATCAGAAATGACAATGCATCCTCCATTACAGCAATTTTTATCACAATATTTGGTGGAAAAAGAAATTTCTGGGGTTCCCCAGCCCCCCAACCCATACATTTTTTAACCTGATCTTGGTAAACCACTCCAAAGGACGTCATCGTGATACTGCCAATTATATCCAAATAAAAAATTCTTTCATTTCTTCTACGAAGAGTGGAAACAACATATCTGCCGATGCACATATACCAACCCAAGGGAACTATTTTTAAGGAAATAGCATTAGTTACAACTCTTCATTTGTAAGTAGTACTACGAACAGGACGGAAAAATGAGAGGTTCGAATTCAATCGACGAGTGAACATTAACTCGTTATGGTCACTGTGTTCAGTAACTCAATTATTCCAGCTCCCACAAGATCATGAAGGTCGCTCGTCGCAATTGTGTCCAAGACAATAAGAAAGTTTCCTATCATATGTGCCACGGGCCACAGGATATAACGTCACGGACCTCATGGCCATTTGGAACGATTTCGTATAATTTTTTTTCAACCTTTCAATTTAAATTTTTCTATACTCAACTTTTCTAATATTTCCTATTTTAAATTAAATTTGTATCTTTAAACAACTTATTAAAAACTAATATTAATATTAATAATTTTAATATGAAAGAATGAGATTAAAAATTGAAATGCAAATAACGTAATATATTCGAAAAGTTCATTTTATATACTTTAAAGTGGAAAATTCATTTTATTCACATTTAAAAAGGAAAAATTAATATCAAATACCATCAATAAAATGGTACTCACCACAAAGACGTTGAATTAATTTATATTCTAGAACAGCAATATTGAAGCTTTGAATCAGTCCATCATTGTGTATTCTCTTCTGTTAATTTTGTTGATTTACCAACAAGCAGCATGGACCCAAACTGAATCCATCGAGTATTTTTGGATCATCATCAAAATGTGTATCCTTTTTTTTTAGCACAATCCCTGTCCTTCGTGTATTTTTTGCATAATTAAAAGTTTTCCCTTTCAATTAATAAGTATCTATCGTTTGAAAAGTTGCCAAATTAATTATAGCATAGTTGCTAGGCAAACAACAAACAAGAAGGACAATATTTTTGCCCGTATAAAATTACATAGTCTTTTTTTTGAAATTAAGTTTTAATTTTCAATTCTTCTTAATACGTTATCGTAAAATCCCTAACGAATAATGTTTGAATACAGCATATTTAAGCAATAATTTCATTTTGTATATAAGCTGACTTAGCAATAATGATAATTGTAATTAAAAAATTACGGAATAGTATAAATGCATTAATATCTAATTGAATGTTTATTGTTTATTTAAAAGAACTTAACAATATAAATAATACGCAGGATGTTCGCAGCTTTAATCGAGTTAAATTTATATGCACGCTAAAATAATGCCAACAAATTTTTGATTTTATTGAAAAATAATTGAAACCAGCTGGCGAGGTTAAATTAATCGAAATCAACATCGGCTAACAATAAATCATTGCACGAATTTATAAATTCAAGGTTTAATTCTATTTTAGTATATTTAAAGTTTATTGAAAAATAAATTTCCTCGTAAAAATTTGAAAGAAAAGCAACCTTTATTTAATAGACAAGGAAAAAAAGTGGCTTAGCAATTTCTGGATTTGAATTGTTATTTTTTTTTGAGAGTTAACACATCAATAATAGAAAAATTAAAAGTAATTATTATTGATATTCATTCTGTGATCGCAACGATTTATGTTGAAGGGGAATCTGAATCTAAAATTGCCCATCATAGCTTCATCGGGTTATACAGAAATAACACCAAAAATACCATCGTAAATAAACCACAACCGCTGAGAACCCTGCGGTTAAAATATCACCGCTGAGTGACATTGCAATTGTAAAAAAAGGATCATCCTCGATTACGGTTAAAAATATCACAACAATATTTTAAGAATAAAAAGAAAGGATTCTAATTATCGAAACTAGACTGCAGAAAATTTTGGTAAAAATGGTTTGGACAAAACAATTGAATGTAAATTGTTTTGTCCTGTCTTATCGAACATAAATCGAGAATGATCCTTTTTTTACAATTGCAGATGGCTTTATAATGGTCTGCGAATGATTTTCAGTTTAGAAAAACATACTAGAAAGAAACGCCGTCTTAATAAAATATAGAGGGTAATTTAGCATTTAATTTAGATTTTTAATAAAAAAATTGTGTTAGTCTGGATTTTTTGGCTGGCAGTAGTGGAGAAAACTGACATACACATATATCAAAAGGGTGACTACAATTAAATGCAAATATTTTTCCTGAGTCGACAATCTATAGTAAATAGAGTCTCTGACCCGGAACTTGAAAAAATACATAGTGCGAAGATGAATAAACTTTCTTTAAGTGAATTTCAATTTAGAAGGTATTCTATTTGAATATCGTGGAGAAAAATGTTCTGTTTATTATGTAAATCGTTCGATTTTTTTTTCTGGTATTTACTTTAAGGGGTGGGATTATTTTTTGAACAAATTTTCGATGCTATTATTATTTTTATTATTTTATTTTCCAATTGGCTCATTCTGTTTGATGTCTTAGCTTTGCAAACGTGTACATATGGTATATGATTTTTAAATGAATGATAAATAAAATACTCACTAAAGTTTCCAATTTTCAATTGAATCTCACCATTTAAGCTAACTTCATTGGAAATCATCTACATTTATGGAAAATTTTTATGTAAATATGTGCATGTCAAAATCAGTAATCAAAGCAAATAAATAATGATTTTGAAGAAAATTGTAATTTAAAAAGTAAATATAGATGAATGAAAAAAATGAGAGTTTCGAATATTCAATACACAACAATCTTGAGTTCGAATACATTTAATGAAATACGAGTATTACTAGAAATTACTAAGTAAAAATATTCTATTCCTAAAACGTGTCAGCATATTACAAAAATTTAAAACAAGCATTTACTACTGTACATCTGTAACCTAATAAGTACGGTTTATTTTTTTCATATAACTTTTTTATCAATAATACAGATGAAAAAATATATTCCAATTTATGTTGATAGAAAATTAATTCCTACAAAGTATGGCATAATAATACTTAAAATATGAATGATTTGAAGGCACTTATGAAAAATTACTCTAAACAAAATTTAAGGGCTGTTCTTGAGTAGATTTTTCCTACCCCAGAATTCATGAATTTTATTCAAGATAATGGCTTAGCTTGATTACTGTTGACAAATTACTATGCATGCATAATTTATTCATAAGACTTGAAAACGCCTCCACCTAGACGCTCCAACGAAGATTATCATCGACCCTCACTGTTGACTTAGCAATTTTGTGGAAAACCGATATAGTGCCTCGTTAGCGACTTTCTACATCCTTTAGTCGATTGTATTAATTTTAGAATATTAACACTGGAATTGACACCGTTGTTGACATTTCGGGCAATGAATACGGCAATATTTCTATGCCAAAAATTACAATTTCCGCTATATACGTACGAACATTTTATTAATCATACAAAAATATTGCCAATTTTATGCAAATTACAAATTGTTAGTTAAGTGTAAAAATTAGATGAGTAAACAATATTATATCGCATATTATAAGATAAATTTAATTTATTTTCAAAAAAAAAACATTAACGATGCTAAGTCAATTTTTATAGAAATTTATTAAAATAATCTAAGGTGTTGAAAATTCTTGAAATTTATTCCGAAATCTTTAAACTAAATAAATTGTCCCCGAGTTTAGTTAATAGACAATTAATTCTAAGGAATATTTTCGTAAATATTTGCTTACTTTAGTAAAATATTTTTTATACAATATTATATTTTAAAAGAGAATAATACTATTCTTTTATTGATATTTTCTCAATAGCAAAAAAAAAAATTCATTCTTTTCTTTAAATATTAATATTTGGAGAAAAAAATTTCCAAGTTAACAATCGTTGAAAATTGCACTATTAAATAAATCAACAATGAAAAATGGTAAAATGTCGAAATGAATTTGAATAAAATCAAATTAATTTTCAGATTTTCATTTACTGGCAAGCGATTTTTCTCAAACTTGGAAATAATTACAAATACCACGAAAGAAACTATTCCCAAAATAACAAAAGCATATCCAGAGGCTTTAGAAGATTAATGGCCAGTTGTTTGGCAAAGTAGAAAAATTATTCTTTAGCCCTTGCAGGCAACAAACAACTTTCCAATTAGGGAAAATTAAGCACTAAACGTAACGATAGTGGTAGTTGCTATGGCCATAGAAAAAAAACTGAAAAGTAAAAAATCCTGCTCCCAGGGACAACTATAAATTATATGGTCGTATAGGCTTCCCCGTTCGATATATCTCGAAGGCATCTTTTACTAAATTTTTTTCAGTTTCTGTTTTTTTCAACAACAATTTTACTTTTCTCCCGTTCAATCTTTATTAGAATCATAAGGACATTTAACAGATCTCAATTTATTTATTATGTAAATTTAAAAAAAAGGATTCAATATAACAAATTGAGATTTTGAAGAAAAAGAAATCACTCAAATTACTTGGGTTTACAAATATTCAATTTACTAAATACCATTCATTTCTTTAATGTCTAGTAAAAGGAATATTAAATAAAATTAATAAATAAAAAACCCTATGGTATGTCCCCAATAGCAAGTTTTAGTAGCAAGGATTTTCGGTAAAAATGTTCAATAAAAATTGGCGGTAGAAAAACTTTTTCAGACAAATTAATTATACTAAATCAGTCGTGTGAGCAGTTTCTTTTAAAAAATTGGCGTTTTTTTAATAATTGAAAATTATTTTAGATACTTCAAAAAAATATTTGTAATATAGATGTGGTTATACTACCAAGAACTAAAAATTATTCTAATACTACGAGGGTCATTCAAGAAGTACTTAGCCTACAAAAGAAAAACGAAAATTTTGGAAAGGTGGCAATTTATTTTTCAACATAATCTCCTTCAAGCTCGATACACTTGGACCTGCGATGCTCTAACTTTTGTAACCCCATCCAAAAAATACATTTTCTCAAGGGAAGCAAAATAGACCTCCGTGGCGTCGATGACCTCCTCATTCGACCCAAATCTATTCCCGGCGAGTGATTTTTTCAGGTTTGGAAACAAAAAGTAGTCATAGGGGGCCAAATCTGGAGAGTACGGTGGATGGGGCAGCAATTCGTACCACAATTCGACCAATTTGGCCATGGCGACGGCAAAGATGTGAGCCGGCGCGTTGTCGTGGTGGAACAGCATTTTTTTCTTCGCAAAGCGGGGCCGCTTTTTCTTCAATTCGACGTCAAATCGGCCCAATAAGTCAGTATAGTAGCGCCCCGTGATTGTTTTACCCTTCTCGAGGTAATCGATGTGGATCACACCTTGTGAATCCCAGAAAAGGGTGGCCATCACCTTTCCGGCCAATCGAACAGTCTTCGCCTTCTTCGGAGCACGTTCGCCGGGTGAAGTCCACTGTTTCGACTGTTCCTTGGTCTCTGGTGTGTACCAGTGAATCCATGTTTCGTCGACGGTCACGAAACGACGCAAGAACTCCGCTGGATTGCGCTGAAACAGCGCCAAACACGTTGCCGATGTGGTCTCACGGTTGCGCTTGTTTTCCGGTGTGAGCAAACGCGGCACCCATCGCGCCGACAGCTTTCTCATGCCCAGTTCTTCGTGTAGAATATGATGCACCGTTCCTACTGCGATGCCCACAGTCTCAGCTATCTCGTGAACCTTCAATCAACGGTCTGCCAATACGAGATCGTGGACTTTTTTAACGTTTTCCTTCGTAGCAGCCGTTTTCGGGGCACCTGGGCGTGGCTCATCAAAAACCGACGTGCGGCCACGAACAAACTCGTTGAACCAATTCTTGACGGTCGCCATCGAAGGAGAAGAGTCACCATACACAGTATCCAAGCGATCTTTGATTTCGCTGCGCGTTTTCCCTTCCAAAAACAAGAATCTAATCACCGAACGATATTGTTCTTTTCCATTTTTGTGCAACCGACCGACACGCTCGCTTTCAAAGGCTCTCAAAATAAAACTAATGAAGGGAATGGACTGAAACTTTGACAGTAAGCTACTAAAAAAATGTACTGCACGATGGTAAATTTCTTTTGTGATAGCAGTTCCATCGAGCGGTGAGGCTAAGTACTTGTTGAATGACCCTCGTACATATTGTTAAATTTATTTTGAATAAAATCATAAACTTTATTTTATGCCATTCGAAAATAAATTTTATTGTAAAATAAAACAATCAATCAAAATGACTTAAATTAAATAGTTTAATACGGTGGAAGCATAAAAAAAAAACTCTTGAATGAATTAAATTGATAAAAAACCACTAAAAAGATCACATTCACTGAATGTACTACAATATTTGTTGAATAGAGTTTCTGTTTTTTGAAACTGACATTATTCAAATAGCACTAATAATAGTGATTAAATTATATGCACTTAAATTTGGCTAATTGCAAAGTCAATATGTGAATTATGGAAAATTATATTCACTACAACACTTTTCGTTGCATTACGTGCAGTCCCGTAATGAGAAGTTTTATTATTTTTGAGCACAACTAAATGGTAAATGGTAAATCAAAGCTTAATGGTTAAAATTGCAAATTTATTATATATTTAATGGATTTAGTCAATTTTTATGGTTATTAAAAGAATATGGTTTTTCTCTTGCATCCAAAAGCTGAATAATAATAAAAATGGTTATTGAAACCAATTTTGAAAATTCTCTTTATTATTATTGTAATGAAATAGTCAAAATTTTACATTTTAATATCTCCAAAAATAACTTTGCAGTATCTAAATTGATGATCCTGATGAGTGTATATAAGTAAGGGTTTAAAATTTTACTAAATAATATCAAATCACTATGAACCATCTGTTGAACTGTAGTAATAATATTTAGCATACTGTTTAGAGGGTTGTTATCTCCCTTGAATAAAGCTATAATTCTCAGACAATTATTTTCGGTTAATAAATTTTCTGATATATTTCATGAAATAGTTGGCAAATGTTCTACGGAATTGCTTTGGAATCTGAAAAGACTACATCAAATAATTTACAAGCCAATATTACAAGTACTTAGTATTTTTGAAATACAGTCTCAGAAATCTTATAGAAGTTAAATATTATTGATAGAATATAAAATATATATGAAAATTACTTTAATACAGTTTCTTAGATATAATTTTATGTTGCAAAAGTATTCTCTCTTTATACATCGTATTATGAAAGTTTAGATTATGAAAATATGAGTATTCCTAATCATCGTAAAATTGTATTAAGAAGAAAATTGATTAAGAAAAATAATAATATGATACGGAAAGGACAACTACACCAAAGAGCTTGGACATTTCATATAATATAAAATTGACCAAGGACTTCATCCTGACTATTCGGACATGATGATAATTTTTTACAACCAGTGATAAGCCAATACTATCCGATAGTTAATATGTTAGAGTGTGTAAAATTAAGAGGCTAGTATTAATATTGTACAGATAACCAAAAACCATGACAAGCTATGACCGTATAGTGTAGCGTATAGAGAAATGTAATAAATTTTTCGGTTTTGTTGTAAAAAAGTTTGCGTAGATAAAAATTATGAGTTATGTAATATCTTATAGTACATACAACTTTCTTATCAACTCCGGTTGTCTTCTGTTTAGCCACCATTAACGCAATATGTAATGGTAGATGATAAACAGAGCGCAATAACTTATCATCGCCGTTATCAATAGATGATAGCCATATAAAATTCACAAAAATTATATTCTCTCTTAAAGACTATCGTAAAAAGATTCCACATTATTTGGTAATAAAAACCTTATAGATGCAGAACATACGAGCAAAATTCAGTATCTAACCATCGTTTAGAAGTATTCTTTTAAAAATTATGGCGCAGTAGTACTCTACTGATTGAAGAAAATCGCATATCCTCTTTGAGGATACTAGTCCACATTGATTTTATAGTGCAGAAATACGTATTTGCACTCTGGGGATGTGCATATAATTTACAGACATTTTTTTTTCAAACAGAACAACCTTTCAAAATTTTAAATGTTTAAAAACTGTATTAAATCCTAGTGGTCTGATAGTTTTTTGTATATACAGACAGGACTTTTGGGTTAGTGATAAATCATTTCACATAAAAATATTTAGTAGATTACTTTGTTGACAAAGGCTTACGTGAGGTGAAGCATTTGAAATTTATATGAGAACAAAGCAGAGGTATTTTATCTCAATAGGTTTCTGGACTAAAATTTCTACAAAAAAATGAACTACTTCTACTGGTGTCCTTTTAAAACAGCTTCGATAAATTTTAAAAAGGTACACACGACATGAACGTATAGTGAACCCCTTAAAATCAATTGCAATGTAGCAACGTTAATGTAATTATAAAAATATTATTCAAATTAGTTTCGCACAATTTTTTACACTAATTTTTAGTTAGAGAATATATAAATTTGGAAAAAAAACTACCCGTACTCCCACATACTTTCGTAGGCAGAACTGAAGAAAATTCACCCCGATTTTCGAAACTAATAAAAATCAACGATAAAAACGTTCACACTTGAATAATCCATTAATGTCATTGCTTTACTTTACTTGAAGTTAGTGGCTGAATTAAAATAGTTTTGAAAACCCTTCCTAAAATTCAGATTGTTTGCCGGAATTTCAGTGAAACCAATCTAATACTTTAGCTCAGCATAGAACAGACGCCGAGGACAATATGGAAAAAGTCTACACCAAGTGGAAGGGAAAACCTAGGAAATAGAACAATCTAATGTCTTCCTTTATAATCCTGTGCACGAGGATGATTTCAAGCTCAAATCTACACTAGTACATATGAAGTTATCTAGAGTCGGTTTTCTGGCATCCGGTTATCCGGCCGTCCAGGCATCTGAGCGTCCGGGCATTTGAATGATTACACCGCATTGTCTAATGGCAAACTAGACTTGTGTTCATTCAAACGCTTATGTACGTCACGCTATATCGACTTCTAAATAACTATTGTACACATACATATGTACTTTGCCTAATCAGCATAGTTCGAATTCCTAAGAAGTTTTCCCAAGGATTCTCATACAATTCTAGCTGGAGATCTTCATGTCGCATATGAAAAATGAAATTGGTTTTTACTTCTTTATAATTACTTATAATTGAAAATATATGTATTTAACGTCTAGAATAGTTGCATGATTTATTTTATAAGATTACTGGGAATAAAATTGAAATACTTTCTTACTTTTAGAAGACGAAATTTTCACTGATAACTTTATCTAACTCCGATGCATAAAAACGAAAAAAAATCCGTAAAATAAGTTATTTAGAAGATTTTAACGGCATTTTTTTGTAAAAATTTGTTCTACATATTAATTATTAATTTTCATTAATATTTTTCAATAAAAATTTGCTGTAAAAATTTTCACTCAATTAAGAAAAGGTTAGCTAGTTTGTTTTTAACTTAAATTTTCAACCATGCTCAAGACTCACTTTTGGCCGTTGCCTTTAAGTCGCACTCATTTAAGTGTCTCTCGTCAATAGGATTTTTGTTTATTTTGACGTTATTAATGCTGGCTTGATACAAACGCACTCTCGACATAGGTCGCCAATCCGATCGGCGCCAATCCAATTCTGAATCGCACGTCAAAATTGTAATCTTTCATCGTTTGTTCGAAAATTTCGCACATAATAAACTCCGTTAATATGTATTTGGTGCTCTTTGCTGCTCATATTCACGGATATGGTCAATTTTCTCGTTTCAGTTATTTGCGTGCTTTCTTAGTTCGCCAAGTTAAGACCACGTTGCATTTTCTTGAACTCCTTGAACAAATTCTTGTGGCAGCAAACAAGTTCTTCTGGTATTAACATCGTTGTGAAATTGCTTGGCTAATTTGAATCCGATTCACTATCTTGGCGTCTAGCGTGCACTAAATTTCTGTTTTGCCTGATATTTTGCACGGCATTCTCTTGCCATGTGGCCCACACGACCACAGTGAAAACATTTTGTTTCTTGTTTGTTTTTCTTGAGTACAACGTCTCATACTGCCGTTGTCTATCTATCCTTAATAGTCTTACATTGGTAACGTTCAAGAATTTTTGTTTTAAGTACGTCAAATGATAGAAGTTCATCACGCGCCTTCATCGACTCCCAGAACATGGAAAATGAGTCCGGTAAGCTACGCAATAGCATCTTAACTAATAGTTCTTCTGAAACAACCAAACCATTTCCTTTCAGCATCTTTGGTGTTTGATGAAATCCGCTGATTAGAATCGCCGTAGAAATTTTCAGTAGAAATTTTCAGTAGAAATTTTCTGTAGAAATTTTCAGGAGAAAATTTTAGTAGAAATTTTGCAGTAGAAATTTTCAGATTTTTTCAGTAGAAATTTTCTGTAGAAATTTTCAGTAGAAATTTTCTGTAGAAATTTTCAGTAGAAATTTTCTGTAGAAATTTTCAGTAGAAATTTTCTGTAGAAATTTTCAGTAGAAATTTTCTGTAGAAATTTTCTGTAGAAATTTTCAGTAGAAATTTTCTGTAGAAATTTTCAGTAGAAATTTTCTGTAGAAATTTTCAGTAGAAATTTTCTGTAGAAATTTTCAGTAGAAGTTTTCAGTAGAAATTTTCAGTAGAAATTTTCAGTAGAAATTTTCAGTAGAAATTTTCAGTAGAAATCCTAAGTAAAAATTTTCAGTAGAAGTTTTCAGTAGAATTTCCAGTAAAAATTTTCAGTAGAAGTTTTTAGTGAAATTTTCAGGAGAAAATTTTCGTAGAAATTTTGCAGTAGAAATTTTCAGATTTTTTCAGTAGAAATTTTCAGTAGAAATTTTCAGTAGAAATTTTCAGTAGAAATTTTAAGAAGAACTTTTCAGTAAAAATTTTCAGTAGAAATTTTCTGTATTAATTTTCAGTAGAAATTTTCAGAAGAAATTTCTGTAGAAATTACAGTAGAAATTTTCAGTATTAATTTTCAGTAGAAATTTCCAGTAGAAATTTTCAGTAGAAATTATCAGTAGAAATTTTCAGTAAAAATTTTCAGTACAAATTTTCAGAAGAAATTTTCAATAGAAATTTTCAGTAGAAATTTTCAGTAGACATTTTTAGTAGAAATTTTTTTTAGTAGCATACAAATTTTCGGGTAAAAACTTTTCAGTTAAATTGTTTAGCAAAATTTTAAATTTTTTTAGTTTAGCAAAAAAAATTTAAAGTTTATTATTAAAAATAGTTTTTTTTTGTAATTTTGCTTTTAGAGAACATATAGGATAATATACAAAAACTTGCATTATTCTTAAAATAAATTTTTTGTCATAGTTACGATCAAAATGCAAACGAATATTTTTTGCCGAAATTAATTCAGAGGTTAGTAAATTTTCTTGTTAAATTTTAATATATTTGTTGATTTTTTACTATACAAAGTACCTATAGCAGGTTCCAAGGACTTATTTATTATGCTACGGGATTTCGTGTATGCTTATAATTTTGTTTGTATATATATATATATATTTAGAAACGTTAGTATAAATTGAATATAAATTCAAAACGAAAATTTTTATTGTAGACTTATTCTAAGACTCCGTTTATATAAGTCGAATTTAAAAATATTTAAATATATGTACGGGCATTAGATTAAATAATTGCTGTGGAGGCGAAATCATAGCTGTGAAATTGGAAGAAAAGAATTCGTTGGAAATTTTTTCGATCATTTTTCAAATGTTTCCATAGTTATGCGGGAGCACACCGTCCATTGTAGTAATGAACTTCTATCTAATAAAAATATCTCAATGGAAACATCCTAAAATGTGTAGCATAAATGTAGCCAGATAATAAAGAGGAAAATATCGATTTTTCCAAACAATAATATTTTATTCGAATGGAAAATTTTCCAAAATCTTCATAACAATAAAATAGGGTTTGCTTATTCATTCCAATCCAATTCAATATATTTCTAAGATGTCCATATTCAGGAGATATTTTAGGTTACTCACTAAAATGAAAATATGTGCAAGTGTGTGTGCGTCATATTATCCATTCTATTTTCTAAATACTATAATAGCTTTCAAGAGGACCTAAAGCCTTTTACAATGGCAAAAAGGTCACAAATTCCTGAATGGACTTGAGGATTTTCGACAACAACTTTGCCTTGGACATTCGCTTTTTTTTCATTTTCATTTTCATTTTTTATTTATTTACTTTTTCTATTGCCAAAAATAGACGATTATTTCAACCTTCGCCTTCCCAATATCTAACCAAGCTCGTCCCTGCAATATTTCTATTTACTTAGTGGGCGTGTAGGCAAATATCTGATGAGGTATCTTCATTGACGTTAGCAAAATTTCGAATATGTTTATACCAAATTCGGGTAGGTAATAGCATCATTAATCATATCGAATAATTAAGCGACACACGTAATGTGACATTATTGTTAATAGACAAGAGATGGCACCATGATAATAATGTTTTGCATGATGTGTAATTATACATTTGCCTTTCAGAGCGGCTCTATGGCTTTGCCGCAGCATCCCTTTTTAAAAGTTCGCTTTGCCATCCGTTGGGAACACGTCTGCAAGCTCGAATTTTCTAGATATGTGTACATATGTCTAGAGACTCGATCATATCAGACATTTATTCCATTTTAATCGAATTTTCGTTGTTGAGCGATTATTTCCCGCTTTCCTTGTGACCCATATACCCAGAGACTTGTAACATTAGATGCCTTAACCTCGAAAATTTACAGAACACCCAATATGTTTTAGCTCTACCAAAATTTTCAAAGTATGTCAATCATTCCACTGACTCATAAGCCTACGAGAATCACAACTTCATATAAATAATCTACCAGCACCAGTCCAGAATTTTGTAAATCAGAAATGGCAGGACTTTAAGGCAAATCACTGCTAAGGGCTGTAGTCTTTCTTCCAAACAATATTTCACGCATCCAAAGATTAGCAATGATTATTTTTTAGACGACAAAGTTGCAGGACTTTTTAACACAGCATCAGAAAATAAATCAATACTCATTCAAATTATTGAAAATTTTCAGCATGAATAGCATGGAGCCGTTTGTGTTTGTTTATTTTTAAGAAATTTTATTTGACATATAATAAATGTATTAATCTTTTGGGAAATTAAAATATTTCTGAATAGCTGAATTTGAAATGCTATGAGAAAAAGTCATCGATTTTGATCCCTGTTGCTATTGTGAGCCTACCCTTGTCCCGGATATAAAAATATTTTTCTTCCCTTAGTACTTTTTTTTATTTTTCACTAATATTGACATTATTATTCTTGCAAAATGTAAACTTTTCGGTGAACTTATTTCATATTAAACTTGTTTTTCGTTTTCATATAAATAACTGTATTAGCAGGAGTCTTGTCATTGGCTACTTTACCATGGAATATTTTTGAAAATATTTACTAAGAAAATATGTAGATTCGAATTGAGTGATTCTCAATTCAAATTGCATTTCAATAATAAGATATCAATTGATCTTTTAACTTTCTTTTAAGAGATATTTATATTTTCTCAATATCGCCTGTAGACATCAACTTACTATTTCACATATCCAAAAAGAATATCATCAGAATTTCTCTCTAATTAGAACTCTTTCTATTATGGAGCTCCTAGAATCAACTATTAACTTTCGAAAACCTTTTTTTTATTATCATAAATATGTAAGCATATTTTACACAATTTAACCATGTCTATCGACCAGTCTCCTTAGAAAAGCTGGTAACATCAACTTATATGTATAAAATATAAAGACGGGGAAAGGCCTTATGGTTGTGACGCTACAGAATGACCACTGATTCTGTAAAAAGATTTTAGTTTTAATATATCAGTTTTTCAATAATATTTCTATAAAATATTATTATATTTTTGTAGCAATAATAAAATTATCTACGTATATTCAGTGTTGCTACCAAGTACTTTTCGTGAGAGTACTTGACATTCGTGCAAACAGCAATGGTACTTCATTCGAGTGTATACTATTACTTCAACAACTATTGGTCATTATTTTAGATGAAAATGAAATTACCAATCAAAATATACAAATAGTAACTATTTTAAATGTTTAACATTAAAAACTTATTTTCTAAAATGTACGAGTCTATTAGAAAAATAATTCCTTAAAATTAAAAAGGATTCCTATGCAAAATTGAACTCAATAATGTAAAATTGAAATGATAGGTGCCGTTGATAATTTGTTTTTCATATAAATATAAATAAATACAGACATTGCCAATAGTAATTTTGTATATAGATATAAATACAAAAAGGGAAGAAACTGCTAATGGAAACCGAATTATATGGGCAACTACGAATTATCCAGAAATTCAGTATTTTTTTATATTGTTTTTACCCTTATTTAGAAAGTCTTCCTTCTCTTACAAGTATTGAAATTTTTATAATTAAAAATTTTTTAATAATGAATATCTTCTTAATCATATTTTTTTTAGGTTGTATTCGGAATATGTATGGAAGTCATGGCCATTTTAAGCCATAGCCTCAGAATCTAACTACAGAAATGAAGGTTACACCTTAAAAAATATTTTTCTCTAGATTTTAACCTTTCGAACGATTATAATCAAATTTCATTTTCTTTGATATCACAGGAATTTTATTACGATAGAATTTTTTATTTGAGTATTCATTTTTTTTTTGTGTACACATTTTCAATGGAAATTTAGTGAACTTTTCCTAGCTTGAAAGCGTTGGCAGCATTTACGAATTTAATATGTTTCATTGCATAAAAGAAAATATGATAAAAATTTGATAAGGAAATAATATTTTTCTGCTGATTTTTTTTCCGGACACATAAATAAATAAAAAATAGTGTATGCCAAAGAAGAAAATACAAGCAGAGTATACGTGTATATAAACGAACCAGGAATTTGGGGCAGAAAATGTTCGAAATTTAAACTGGCAGCTATTCAAAATTATCCATTCATTGAACAGAAAACTCTGATCTTAAAGACTTTATCAGAAATCAATGCTGTGTAACGAATAAATTTAGTCAATATGCTAAATTAAAAAGATGAGCAAACTGTTCATATAAAAACTGTGTACGTATATTACTTGACTCTTGTTATCAATTTAACAATTTTTCACTTTTATCTTTATCTTCCGGATGACTTCATCGTACAAATTATCATTTATCCACCATAAATGTAAAAACTTTATTTCATGTAACTGCATGTAAAAATTTTATAATATCGATCTGCTCTTATGTGCTATTCAATTTTAGTCAATATTACATGATTTGAACAAAATATTATAATTAATAATATGAGACGGGTTTAGGGTGCACATCAAGATATGTGCATACGAGTATGTTTGCTTGTTTTTGTAATAGTAAGGTGGTAATTATGAAAATACAATGTATGGAAATTTAAATAACTGAAACCACCTTCGTTGGTCACAAATTATCTGAGGTGCTACTTCGCGTGGCAAGAATTGACGGAAGTCACCATGCTGCCTCACTTACAGCTCAACCGGATAGAGTCTACTTGCCAGTGCTATGTCAATAACATCAATAGTCTCCCACATTTTTGCGTATCCAACATTAAACAAAGATGGTTTCAGGTTTCAGAGGCATTCCTAAGGACCACCTCTCTTCGCACTCTACACTGACCCTCCACATCAAGGATATATTGGGCTATTGTATAATTGAAAGTGATGTTGGTATACCCGTCAGTAATTGATATAAGTAGAAGTAGAATAATGGAAGGTAAGTCCATCAATAATGGAAGATACAATCATCGCACTGCACCACCGCCTTTTTTCGCAATCTCTGCCATTCATCTGGCATAATTTTGATTAGAAACATTCCGGCCATAACACACATTGTCTCTTATGAATGCGTTCCTATGATAGACTGAGACAACCGTACATTTTGTAGGTTGCTCGACTCAACGCGTTCACCCAAATCGGTCCAGCGTAGAACAACACCGATATAACTACAGGGCCCACCCAATCCACCTCAGTGACCCGCAACAGTTTTTTCTCCCACATATAACAGGTAGTTCTAAAATCGTAGTCTCACTTCAGTCGTTATCCCCAGGTACATCAGATAGTAGTCTAGATATCCAACTATATGGTAAAGCTCCCACTGCGTTCCCGCCCGTGATGAGCACTGTTTCTCTTTAATGATCTGTTTGACTGCCAGAAGCTGACAGCTTATTTAACACATTCTGCCACCAGCTAGCATCGTCAAAGGCGATGCATTACATCCCAAAATAGAGGGCGCAAGAGCAATCTTTCTGAGACCAAACTAAATGTAGAACTCCTCTGTATAGAACAAGCAACGGGGACAAATCATCATTGCCAAAGAAGCCATAATTATTCTGGACCTATTTGGTCCATACCATCAAGAATGTAAATCTATCTTAGAAATTTTAAGGTTTTTCTACTCCACATCTTCTCCCCAAGGGCCTTTCGCATAGTGCTGAAAGCCATATTGGCTATCCGATAAGCTCCGGTTTGCTTCGGTATACTCCAACAATAAGTCGCATTAGATACGGTCGAGAATTTACTTCGCCGCATCCAGAAAATATATTGGGCGGTAGGATAAATGGTTCTTCGGTTGATCCTATCTTTGGAAGTAGCAAAAACGTTGCATTTTTGAGCGTTGAAGAACCATACCCTCATATAAGCAGGTATTAAACATCCTCAGTAAAATGTAGGATGGACATAATAGTAATCTTTACAGGCCTCGGAAGCTGTCTTGTTCTTGATTCTTCTGAGTTCATCCTCTGTAATTTGTGATGTCTCTCACCTGATACGGGTCGAATACCTATCTTATATAGCATCTGGCTATAACAATTCTATCCACCAGAACAGGACAGATCGGCGTCGCCATGGGTGAGCCTTTTAATATCTTCATTACCGTTGAATACGGCCAAACGCACGAGTTATTGTCAATCTTGTATGTTAGTTTTATTATCTAATTTTTGCTACTCCCAAAACTTATCCCTATCGGTAAACATTTTCTAAAACTGGTCTTTCACAATATTTTCGCCTGTAAAATTCGTAGTTTCAAAAGTGTTGTTTTGATTATAAAACAAGATTCTTTATGGACATTTACATGATTCTGCATTTTAGGAGAAGATAATACTGCAATAGTTACTATTTTTGGTTCTCCTATTAAATTATATTTTGAAGGACATAACTTACTGAAAACCATTATGAGCTATGAAAAAATAAATGATTTTTCAAATTTACCTAAAAAAAAATTCGTATATTATTTACTAAATTTATTACTAAAATTCGAATACTCTATACGTAACGTATGATGATGGTTTCATGTAAATTTATATAAAGATGATTGGAAACTACAATAAAAACTATTCCATACACTCGTGTATTGAGAATGTTACGTTTTTAGTAAAAAATAGTAAGACATATCCAATAATCGATTTGATATGGTAGAGTTGTCATCTCATGTGAATAAAAATTGCAGATAAAATTGATTGGAATAATTCCAATAGTTCTGGTCTGGAAAATATAAGAATATATAAAAAACTATAAAAAAAATAAGACACTAATTTGGTATATATTTGAAAGTTCTCTGTAATAATTCAAAAAAATATCGATGCAGGTAAAGGTTACTTAACTGAATTTTCTGATAAAATTTAGTACAAAACTGTGTAAATTTTTTGTTTGTCGATTAATTTTTTTTTTTTTGACAATTTATGCCGATATTATTCGAAATTATATCTTCAATTTTGATGGAATATGCAAAATAGTTAGTGGAAATATTCGAATTGCCAAAAATGTGTTCGCTAGGAAAATAAATGCCAATCATTTTTCATGAGCATATTCGTATGCTCACTAGCACTCCTGGTAAAAAATTTGGGTAAAGTGCCAAAAATTACAGTCGATTTCATGGGAATTTTTTAGCGTTTTTCAATATGTTATCTCTAATAACACTTGTTTGTTCCAGGTCTTATCCTAGCCACAAACAATACGCTGCTGCTATACTATACGATATGTGGTATAGATGATCCTGTACCAGATGATATTTCTATTTGTAGATTTTCTCTTTTTTTCTGCTATCTTCTCAGTCACTGCTCACGAATTCAATATTTTTTACGATTACATAAAATGATATTCTGTTGATGGTTTTTTCTTAACCTTTTCCATATTGTCAGAAATGTCTGTCTTATTTTTCCTAAAAGTTTATTGCATTTTTATTCTTCCTCGAATATATCGCATAATAAAACAATTGCTTTCAATGAAGAAGGAAGTGAAAGTTTTTATTGAAATAAATCAATAAAATTTAGCGAATATATTCACCGATGCTGAAGACAGCATAATTTTATACCAAAAAGCCATCAATTCTTGATGCGTTCTGTCACTGCGAGTGTAACGAAGTTTTGCCTTGATTCGAAACTGGAAAATATTTCGTAGCAATTTGTTAACCCTAAAGGAACAATCTATTGATGAAACCCGCGACTAACATCGGCATTCTACATCATTTCGAGACGTATTCGTTAGATGGTTGGTTATGCATGTACGAATACAGGTACTTTACTATCTGGAAAATAACATTCACCTCGAACTTGCGTTAAATTGTATTTTTCGTGTAAACGTGATTTCTAACACTACCGCATAAATCATTCTAAACCTAGCAGGAAGAGTTGAATATGCCTTGAACAACATAGATAGATTCGATGTAGTATCAATAGTCAAGGTGGTGAACTCAAGGGATGATGCACCGCACCTACCCCATCATATCAGTACAGTCGTCACGCGAAAGTCACAATACGAGTATGCATGCAGATGGATGGAACGTGAGATTCTCAACTGACAGTGTACACGCTAGCTGCCCCACTTTTGTCAAAAAGCTCCCAAAATTCACCTGCACGATATCATATTATTGTAAAAATATCGATTGCTGTATGATATACTGTACCGATGTTTGCATTTTATTGATATTGATGAAAAGTCGAGCAAGTGAAATCAATCAATTCTGATGCTCATTCGAAGGCAATACGATGTAACGAAGTGACGATGTGACAGTGATGAAATTAAAGATGTTTGATGACACGCACTCTCCAAATAATTTTCAATCTGATTCTACACGTACACGTATATATTTATTATTGATTTATCGTTAGTTTAATAAGCACTCAAACTGAACAAAAAACTCACTCAATAATTAAGATAACTATCGAATATACTAATTTATAATAGAAATTTTCATATTATTAGTTAGCTTTTATTAAATTTTGAAAGAAAAAAAAAATTTCTCTATATTTCTAATAATTATAATTTAAAATGAAAATTTATTAAAAAACACAATTTACTAAAAAACAATATTTATATCAAAATAATGGTAGATAATCGAAGAAAATTTTGCTAAGAATATTAAGAGTACAATTTTATTACTATTCACTCTTAACAATTAAACTAAATGGTGCAAATTAATAGTAGAGAATGTGATCATTTTTGGTGATAAGTTCCAAATTGTACGCGTTTGTCGCATCAGGATGAACGTGCACCAGGATATGAACGCTAGAAGAAATTTCCACTTAGAATACTTTAAGAATCGAAGAAATTACCATCAACTAATTTGAAATTATTCTTTATTAAAACTTATTTTTACTAATTATCTCTTTATCTGACCATTTTCCAAATTAATTCCTTCTCAGTGATTCAGTTGATGCCAATAAACGCCTTGGCCATAACATCAAATTCGTTCTGTTCTCATCTCAATTGTTGAAACGACGTTGGTTTTAGGTTTAATTTAATCTCCAGGCTGAAAATCGTTATGCTATTTCAACCAATGTTGAGAAGATTATTCCCTATTGTGTTTTTCTCCTAGTGTAATGGAAAGGACTTGGATTATAGGATTAGCAAAAAAGTCGAAATGCTATAAAGGCTGAATGGGATACTGTAGTTAAGCGCCGTTGGTTAGTACGAGTATGAGTAGAAGAACTGCAACCAAGTTTATTGTGATTGTGACGATGACGATTCTGATGATACTGATGCTGATGTTGATGCTGATGATACTGATGACTATGACAATGACGATTATGACAGCAATGATGACAATGATGGCATCCACATTGACAGTGATAGTGATAGAGATGCTAATAATTATGATAATAGCGAAGAAAAAGTACAAGAAGAAAAATTTGGAATTCAGAAAATTCTAGCAGCTAGAAAATATCCAACAACAAAAGCTCCAAACGAATTAGAAATGATACCCATCGTCATACTTTAATTTTCTCTATTCAATGAAATTATCACACACAAACGGAAGAAGTAATATTGACATTCTGCCATTTTAATTAAGGAAATTTTTTTCTTCATTTTAATGAAACAAATTTAAATAAATAAATAACGATAATCTCTTCTATTGAGTAAATAAACTGTATTTATTTATTTTGTTAAATTTTTATATTTAACATGAAAACATTATGTAAAAAAAAATATTTTTTAAAAGATTTTTCTAATTATACACAAGTGTTAATCAAAACGAACTTTTGACATTTATAATGAATAGTTTTTTTAAAAAGAAAAACCTTACCTAAAATATTCAAAATTTCTATTATAGAATTTTTTTAATCCAGAACGGACTAAGTTGGATTTGGCAATATAATTTGACTTCAATTGAATAAAACTGATAGTTGCTCATTTACCATATACTTTAAATATAAGGTTTTATTAAATAAAAATGAAGTTGAGAAAAATATGCAAATTTCACAGATCAAACTCTTTTTAACAATTCTTTGAAGTAAAACAGACCAAGTATTACTAATAATACACTCTCAATATAGTATATTCTAAAATATTCACATAGGAGTATAGTAAAAAAAAACGTTAATAAGTGACAAAGTTTTCCAACTGTGTCCTTTTTTTTGAACAATTCCATTTGCACTTAATTTTTTGTATACATTTAAAAGTATGAGTATAAGTAAATTATGAAAGAAAAATGCACAAAACGTGGAACAAAATGAACCGAAAATTCTTTAATAAATCACCGGTTTTTGCATACAGACTATTTTTCGAGAGTACCGAGTAAAATCAGAGCTCCTGATGTTGATGCTCCCATATTAGTGTTGTTCCATAACTGTCATCTCCACTTATGCAATAAAAATAAATTTAAGCTAAATAGCAAGTGGCATACCTTCTCATTATATCTGTGAGAACAAGAATTTTCACTTAGCAAAGAAATCCATTCAAGTTATTTATTCACAGCGACACAATAGAAACTTTTCTTTTAACAGCACGAAACAATGCAATACTATTATTTGGACAACAGCGATAGTCCCTTTGGATAGTGCATGTATCCTCAACGTCCGAACTCCTGTGAATATTAAAACACAAATTTACAAAGACCGCATTTTGTTTTTATTTATTTCTCTTTTTTTTTAGAAACCAACTCACTGGATTCAAGTTCTCTTCTTCCTGAGAATTCAAGTTCTCTTCTTCCAACTCACTTTGTTAGTAAAATATTCGCTATTTTTACCAATAACTTTATTCACCGTAAGTTAATGTTTTATAAATTAGCATAAATATGAAACTTTTTAATTTGCTAAAATGACGTCGTCCCAGCTGCTTTTATACCTATCTATATAATAGGTATTTTCGTGGGGAAAAAAATAACAAAATTATTTTATGACCAAAATATGGTTTTTGGATATTTTTCTCATTTCTCGTTTGACTCCTCGGAATTAATCAGTCATTTATGATAAACTATGTCCTCGTCTTAAGAATATCTTTTTACAGCTATTGAAAGGAACTTGTGTCAAAAAATAATTACAGTACGAATTTTTCTGACTTTAGAATCATACACGAAAGGAAGAACTTTATTATGATAGAATGTTGCTGATCACAATAAAGAACATCAAATTGGATTTAGAGCATAGCATCTCATTCAGAAAGTTAAACACTTAATCGAATCGACTGCGAGCTAATTTATCTTCAATTCTGAACACTGAAATTGGGCAAAATTAACGTGATATTACTTTCTAGAAATTATTCTACGAAGAAATAGCCACAAGAAAAATTTCTTAAGGTATTCGGTAAACATTTGGTCTTATTTACATAAAATTAGCACAGAATAGATGTAAACTTTTGTACCGTTTATTATGTTTAAAGTTAAGTTTGTGCCCTTAAAAAATGCAGATTTATTTCATTTTGGTAAAGAATGTTTGAGTTTGTATATTTTTGAAGAAACTCTGACAAACAACATTTTGTAAATATTAAATAAAAATTTGCTTTTACCTCTCGTTCTATTGAATTAAGTTCTACAAAGTTAGTCAAGGTATTTACATGATATTAACTTATGTCAAAAAAAAATTAGAATAATAAGTTTTGTACTGTAAATATTTGTGGTGAAGATCCGAAAAAAAAACCAAATATATTCCCAAAAAAAATGTGATCATATAATTTGTGTTGCATACAAGGTGTGGCCGAAAATTAATGAAGTTAATAATTTTATTTTATTTTTATAGATCAATATTATTCTCGTCAAATTTCTTCTTCACTTATAATGAAATCATCATTTAGAAAGATAAATATTGAATAAAGCTTACTTTTTTTATAACTTGTACTGCACGTTCTGTGAGGATGAACGTACAATCTACGAGGTCTGTTCAAAAAGTATCGCGAATTTTAAATTTCCGCGGTCAAAAATTGAAACGCGCCAAATCACGTGCAAGCAAAGCAGCTGTCAAAAATTAACTGAACATTTAAAATGACCGAACTTGTCGGCATAAGTGAGAGACATGAGTACCAACATAACGCCACAAAAAATCGAAAATCGAATATACGTGACACATTTTGAACAGACCTCGTATGTTAACTGGATGTCACCAGTATTGCCAGATCGCTCTCAGTGATGCCAATCTAAATTAAATTTCCGCGGGTAAAAATTGAAGACGAGCCAAAACACGTGCAAGCAAAGCAGCTGTCAAAAATTAACTGAACATTTAATATAACCGAAAAAGACAATTTTCGTTCTTCCACAAATCCGGGAGGATTGATTCTCGTAACTTGCGCATAACTTTCAGGTAATATTCCTCATTGACCGTTCTACCTTGTGGCAACAACTCATGATTCACCACGCCCCTACAATCGAAGAAAATTATAAGCAAAACCTTTACATTCGACCGAATATGGTGCGCATTTTTCGGTCTTGACTCGTGCGGCAGCTTCCATTGGGATGATTGAGCTTTGGTTTCCATGCCATAACCATAAACCCACGATTCGTCACCAGTTATAACCATCTGGAGCAAATTTGGGTCGTCACGGACAGAGTCCAACAGCTCCTTAGCAACGTTAATAAGATGCTGTTTTTGGTCAAAAAATGGGCAAAAATCGAAGACGAGCCAAAACACGTGCAATCAAAGCAGTTGTCAAAATATAACTGAACATTTAAAATGACCAAACTCTTCGGCATAAGTGAGAGATATAAGTACCAATATAACGCCACAAAAATCTAAAGTCGAATATACGTAACCCGCGGAAATTTAAAATTCGTGACACATTTTGAACAGACCTCGTATGTTAACTGGATGTCAGCAGTATTGCCAGATCGCTCTCAGTGATGCCAATCTAAATAAAATTTCCGCGGGCAAAAATTGAAGACGAGCCAAAACACGTGCAAGCAAAGCAGCTGTCAAAAATTAACTGAACATTTAAAATGACCGAAAAATCCAATTTTCGTTCTTCCACAAGTCCGGGCGTTTCTGACGGATTGCTTCTCGTAACTTGTGCATAACTTTCAGGTAATATTCCTCATTGACCGTTCTACCTTGTGTCAAGAACTCATAATGCGCTACGCCTCTGAAATCCAAGAAAACTGTAAGCAAAATCTTCACATTCGACCGAATATGGTGCGCATTTTTCGGTGTTGACTCGTACGGCAGCTTCCATTGGGATGATTGAGCTTTGGTTTCCATGTCATAACCATAAACCCATGATTCGTCACTAGTTATGACCCTCTGGAGCAAATTTGGGTCGTCACGGAGAGAGTCCAACAGCTCCTTAGCAATGTTAATGCGATGCTGTTTTTAGTCAAAAAATGGGCAAAAATCGAAGACGAGCCGAAACACATTTTGAACAGACCTCGTATGTTAACTGGATGTCAGCAGTATTGCCAGATCGCTCACAGTGATGCCAATCAACTAGTTTTATGCCACTTAATTGTTCTAATACAATAGTTCAGAAATACTATTGATAAACATTTAATTACATTCATTACAATTACATAACCTCAAATGATGTATTTAAAAATGCAATGGCTGACATTATTCATGACTCAACAAAGGACCAAGTATGGATTTAGTTCACAAATAATAAGATAATTTCTGAGAGCCATATCGAATTTTTCAAATAATTTCGTATAGCATTTTATGGTATATTTTCCGTATACTATACATGTAACAGATATCCAAAAATAGAATGTTAAAAAATAAAATAATTCTGAGTCGCAGATAAGAAATTGCTGCAGAACATTATAAATCAAGGATAATATTAAAAGTTTAGATGCCCTAAAGGGCAATGGCAACCAAACATTTTACAACATGATTGAATGCTATGAAATTATCATGAATTTGAAACCAACAGATTTTGGTATGCCATTGAAGATATGAACAAGTGCCGCGCTTTTAAACTCATACGAAAGAATTCGCAATACTAAACTTCAAAGCTTACGCAATTAGGAAGCAGTAAAAAGGAAATTTACAATTTTCACTGGCATGAAACAGGAAATTCCCCTCATACAAACCAGCCCCAGATTCAGACTCAACCGTTGCCTGAATCTTATGGACAGATTTAAATAGCAATGTTGCTGTCAGTCTTGGAGATTATGCGGGTGTGAAATTGTGAATGTACTCACAGGATTTTTGCCAAAAAGCAAAAATTATCTCCATAAATACATATAAAAAAACATATTTTTATTTGTTCAAAAAGAATCGCGTCGTATTCTCTTTGCACTTTCTCGACTATGATAAGAGTGAAAATTTAAATGTTCAAATTACTCCAGAGTATATTATCGGAAATATTATAAATATTAAGAATAAATCAGAATAAATTGAAAGAGAACACAAAATCAATTATTGTTTAAATTTGATTTTAAAAGACACCAGGATTATATTAGTTTACTAACTTTGTCCTTAATGTATAGTCATAAACAAATTCAGCAAAACCATAAGTGAATTTTTCAACCCTATCCCAAATTGGCTGGCTCTGTAATTGATGTACAAAAGCAAGTGCTAATTGTCATATAGAAATTATTACAAGAATAATACTGATTATGAACTCAACACTTATATTTACATAATTTCATTGTAGGCAATTATTTTTGAGAGCAATGAAAAATTTATAGGATAATGACACTCTTATTGTTTGTCCTTAGAACATTTGAATAAATTGCCATTAAAATCAAATTAAAAATTTATTTTCAAATAATGAATTCATATCAATTGGGAAATTTTTGGCTATGAACAAAATTGATGGTGCTAAGTAATTGTTATGGAAATGGTTTTCTGATTATGTCATTTATTTTGAACTTATACCATTTATTGAAATAGTATTAAAATCATATTAATATGAATATTTTCTATGTTAATTTGCTAAAAAGATTCTTTGAGAAATTATTTCAAAGTTTTCTAATAATAATGGTGTTCATGTGACTTGTGTAAAATAAATCTGATCTTCCCTAGTATATCAAGCTGCCATAGATGTATCATTCGTATGCATATAAAGAATAATATGTCATAAATAGCTTACTCCTCTGTATCCTTATTCAAAGTATATTCTCCAATTGCAATATTCCAATGAAAAGTCGAAAATTCGCAGAATCACTTTGCTTTCCAAGTAACTAACGTGTTCATAAAATTTGTCAATTAAGGACTTTAACACGGTGACAGCTTTTTTAGTGACTTCATTTTCCAGAATTTTTTCTTCAACGTCAAACGCAAAAAAATTTTCATTATAATAACTGATGTTAATTTAACAAAAAAAAATTGTTATTTTCTTAAAACTAAGAAAAACTTTATTAATAATTTGATATAAAATGAATTTTTTTATAGTTTTAATTTATATGAAATTTGCACTTAAAACGAAGTATTTTTTTTAATGATAATTGTGGCTACAGAAAAAAGCTCCATTTTGCAAAATGCCAGCCTTTCGGAATGTATAAGAGATGGTCTGAAAATAATATTGTTCCCGTCTAAGCAAAAAGAAAGCATCTCAATTTTGTATTAGAGCAATTGATGAACTCATTTTATTAGCTAATAAAGTACGGTTTTTAGTAATTAAGAAGAAATTGTTGAAATAAAAAATTTAGCCGCTATATTAATTAGAATGGAAAATAATAGAAGATAATTAGTTTATTTGTGGATTTTTATTGTATTGGATGTTGTATTTAAAATTGAGTATGTATGAATGTATGCACGTAAAAGGATGGTTTTCGTGAAAACAGTAATTATGGTGTTGAGCTTACGTCAATTGAAAAGAATTATTTGTTCAAGAAAGCCATAAATTGATTATAATAAATAATTAAATGAACATATTTCACACCTAAGGCCCACTTTTGCCATTCGAATTCGGAATAATTTGCACCTGCTCGACATTAAGTATTCTCACCAGAGCTATTGTTGCTGTAGGCCCTGATGCTATGAAGAAGAAGAAAATCCCTAATATATTCAAATTTCTGCCGCATTTATTTAAGTTAATTCATGGTATTACATGTGTTCCAACTAAATAATATTCCATCGAAAGTCTTATGTACAACAGCAGTCTGGTATGTTGAAGTCGAAAAGAGGATTGTGGGCAGATTCCGTGCCATTGTGCTATTCCCGCTAAAATTCTAGTGTATCGTTCCTCAAACTACCTTCGTATGTACGCGTATATGTATGGATACAATTGGATCTGATACCCGTACGAGTATATTTACAATTTACGAATACAAAATGTCTTTTAGCAAAGTGGTTTTCAGCGATCTACTTAGGGAAGCTCATTTCCATGAATTCAATAGAATTTTACAATAATATTAGTACCAGGATTTGTTGGATATAATAGCCAATTTGTAAAAATCTTCACAATGCGACAAATTTTTGTTGAATTACATCAGGCATAATACTGCCTACACAACATGCTAGTACAAGTAGGACACAATCAAAATAAAAAAAATTTGTAGTTGTCAGTTTCCTTATTATTAAATTATAGGCTTGTGATTTGAATCGAAATTATCAACATGCATACTTGTAGGTATAAGCAATTCCAAATTCTCTGCAGTATTTTCTGTGCTGCCCACTTAAATCGAGAAAACATTTGCAAAAACCAAAATTGTTGATTACTAAATAAGAAAGATTTTTTAGTAGAATTTCATTGATTTGGGAGAAATATTTTCAGCATTACCCAGATTAGATCAGCCAAACCTACTTTAATAGATCGAATAAATGATCAAGTGTACACATAAACACTTTTGCAAAAATTTGTTTAAAACTTAACTATTCCATATTCGGTATTAAAATCATTAACTGTGATCGTTAGCGGTTTGTGTATTAAAAAAGTATTCTTACTTTCACTTCGTTATAACTGCTCGACTGTGACCAGAATCAAGTTTAAGAGGCTCCGGTAGTCTAGACACTTTATTGGTATAAATGAGAAAGATTTTTTCCCCACAAGGAAGTACTTCTGGATAAAAGATTAAATGATGATCAATACCAGAAGAGTCTAAGGGTTTAGCCAACCTGGCTTTGCAAGACTCCTTACCATAGTTCTTTGAGTGGAACTGCATACCAAAGTGATCTTGCAGTATATATTTAGGTGAAAAGTCTTCTTTGATGATTAAATTGATGGATGGATTGTCTGATTGCTTCATGCATAGAACAGAAAGGCAAGTGGTGGAGTTGAGATTAAAGAGTTTAAAGAGTTGGCTGGAAATTGACTGGAAGCGACTTATCATAAGGCTGAAACTGACTTGATATGGTTTCGCAAACATGAAGTGATTGAGCAATTGTCAAAAAAGTATATGGAGTACTGGGTGAAAGTGAGGGTTCAATATGATAGACCGGAGCAAGAAGAGAAGGTGAAATAATTTGGATCTTCCTAGTTGGGCTGACGAACAGAACTGGTACGCGCCTATTTGGTGTATCCGAATGAATTAGAGACGGTCTGTAGTATATACAAGGTCTGTTCAAAAAGTATCGCGAATTTGGTTTTTTTTTCAAAAATTATTTATTTATTCATGAATATCTATTTTGTCCCCTTCAAAGTAATCCCCACCAGATATTATACACTTGTGCCAACGTTTTTTCCAATCCTCAAAGCTCTTCAAAAAATCATTTTTTGTAATCTTGTTCAGCTACTCCTTCGATCCTTCGATCTTTATCTCCTCAATCGTAGCGTAGGTTATAACCATAAACCCATGATTCGTCACCAGTTATGATCCTTTGGAGCAAATTTGGGTCATTGCGAAAAGAGTCGAACAGCTTCTTAACAATGTTACTGCGATGCTGTTTTTTGTCGAAATTGAGCAATTTTGGTACGAATTTCGCGGCGACCCGTGTCTTGCACAAATCATTGGTAAAAATCGAATGACACGAGCCAATCGATATGTTAAGTCCTCTGCAACTTCTCTAACGATGATTCGACGATTGGCCAATACTATTTTCTTCACTTCATCAATGGTTTCGTCTGTTGTTAACGTGCTCGGGCGTCTAGCCCGCTTTTCGTCGTTCACATCTTCTCGGCCCTCTGAGACCATTTTGTACTACCGATAAACTTTGCTTCGGTCCAAGGTAGCTTCACCATATGCCAAAGTCAACATTCGGAATGCGTCCGCGCAATTAATTTTATTTTTCACACAAAATTTGATACAGATTCTTTGATCCATTTTTTGGAATGGGAAAAAATCGAAGACGAGCCAAAACACGTGCAAGTAAAGCAGCTGTCAAAAATTCACTGAACATTTTCGTCATATTGGTACTCATGTCTCTCACTCTCACCAAAATGACGAAAAAATCGGAAATCGAATATAGGTAGCCCGCGAAAATTAAAAATTCACGATACTTTTTGAACATACCTCGTATGTCTTACGATAGGTATGCCATATTGAATAACAGTCGCCCACCTTGGCATAATTTATGGTCCCAGGTGGTCTACCTTTGATGGAGTGACTGCATTAGTCGCCGAGACTGTCGGCGGTTAATGTTGATCTTTGACTCATTAGGCCTAAACCAGACCTCCACCTTTGATTAAGATGAAAATTCTTACTACAAAAAAAAAAACTATTTAATACAGGCATAAGGAGATATTTTTTCTAATTGAGAAGCAAAATTCCATGACTTGTGGTGATGTTCTATTTGGCTCTATTCAAGCCAATCTCAAATGTAAATTAACCTTAACCCATTTTTTATAACCTTGACTTATAGTAAATTATAGGCGCTTTGAATCGAGTCAACGAAATCAATTTTGTTTTAGGACTTTCAGCGTGCTTTAATTCATTTTAAGTTTAAAATGATTTTATTCATAATAATTTGGTAGTTATTTTCGAAAATATCAGGTCCTGTCGATGTTCCATTAATTTTTTTTTCATATTGCAGTAATTTTGTACAGTGGACTTTTTAGAATAATGATTCTTGTCAAAATGCATCGTGTGCGTATAAAAATTGAACTGGATTAAAGTAGGAAAAATTCTTCTCCTAACAATGACTACCTAGTGTAAATTTTATTGTATTCGCAAATCAAATAATATAACAGTTTTTTGTCAGAATTATAGTCTACTTTATAATTTATGACAATAATAATAAAATTAAATTGGTTGAGAAAAAAAGAGCACAATTTTCAAATAGATATCAATAACAGCAATAATCCTTTTTTGTCCTGTTTAGCTTCTATAAATAAATAAATAAATACATGAATGTGTATGCTGGTTAAATATTTGTAAATAAATAGTTGGTTACCAGTCATGAAAATTGATTGCCGTAATTAACAAATAACTTTGAACTAGGCGCACTGTATTTATAATGAAATCACCTGATAGTGTGTGCCCGTCGATAGCGATAGTAATTGTGATAGGTTTACTACAATTGAGGACAAATTGCTGTTTTCAACACAAATTCTTGCCACAATATTTTATTATTTCATAAGGTTCGTGCTATTGAATACTATCTTTTATAACATAACAACAATCATATGGGAATAGGACAACCATAGAGGAGCAACTGCACAAAAAAAACAAACACCTATAGCTCTAAATAATCAGTAAAATACTACCGACGAAGGACACCACTAAGCAAGGGGATTTTCCATTTCTTCTACTTTGAGGATAATTGAAATTATATAAATGCGTTCGTTTGATAGCGTGCAAATTATTAATGTTGTGATCATCTCATCTAACTTTGAGTGGAAAGTGGAAAATTGCCGCTATCCCCTCTTCGCTGACTATACGACTATATATGCGTTACACTTTGTTAATCTTTTACGAACAATAGCATATAGTGTGTGTTAAACCGAAGCCTATCCGCCATTTTCGATTTTACCCAGTAATAATTCAGACCCGAATTCATTTCACCTTGATATTTATTTATTGCTTACTTAATAGAAATGAATCTGCTTTATTTCGGATTAATCCAATTAGTTTCATTTAAATATATAATGTGCTAGCAGACTCAACGGCCTACGTTTTCATTGTTCGTGTTAAGATAAGCCAAGAATTTTTACTTAACCGACATTCCCAATATATGTAAATGCTGGAAATTGTTATTGGTGATCGAATGGAAGTTCGATATTCGGAACCATTTGCAAGACTCAAGAACGAATTACAATATTTGAAATCGCCGAATACATTAACATATGGATAGGCTTGTATTATCGTATAATAAAGATATTAGTAAAATTAAACATTTATATTGGAAATATCCGCAGGAAATCCTTTACACGTATAAGCTGTTCACATTCTGCTCGTGGCTTTGGGTTATTGTCGAAAATTGTTTGTGGACAAAAAGGTACTTTTTGGCCAAAGTTTATTGTAGAAAGAGAGTGCCAATGACCAAACATGTTTGCTGATACAAAACTTGGTTAAGGAGCATTGGCTGACTGGTCAAATAGGTGTGCTGGTTTACTGACGTAGGCTACTTTGAAAGTGTATCTCATGAAATATTAATTATGATTTGATGAATAGTTAGAACAATACAAAGTCCATAAGGAATGCTTGTTTTGGACGAAAACGAAATTAATAACATTCAATTAAGTTGATTTTTATCTAAACATTAACAGTTTTTATTGATTCTTTATTATGCAAACAAAATAGAATTTCTCTTTAGATAATAACTTACGACTGTATGAGTATATGTGTACACGGCAGTATTAATCTCTTGGAAACCTCATATGTGTATTCTAAGAAGGAATGGACGATTATAAGAAATACTCAATTGATAATACAGATAGCTAGGAATTTTATCTTTTTACGAATTATACATTTACAATACTAAAAATGGTAAAGAATGCTGTTCTTTTCACTTAATGAATTTAATCCGAAAGCAATTATTTTCTTCTTTTAGAGATAAAAACTTCTCATTAATCGATCAAATGTCCCTCATAGGATAGTGACGGATTTAAAAATAAATCCGTATTTATAAAACGAATATGAAAGCTGTTTAGGATATTGAAACTTTAACAAACTATGTTTGAGATATTCTTAAATTTAGCGAATTTTTCTGTTATTGTCACTTCGTTGATCAAACTTAAGACCTCATCCACCTTGAATACTGGTTTTGAAACGATAAAAATCCAATTAGTTTAATATGTATGCAATGCATTCAACTTCCATCCTCTCTTATTAAACGTGAGAATGAAGACATATAAAGGTAAAACATTCTATCATCACTATTGATAGAATTGAGGTAGGATTTTATCTGCAGTTGATGTTGATAAGGACTACCCGTAAGGCTAACTAGTACCATTGGATTATCAACACGATACCTAGTTTTAAGTTAATATTATAGACATATATGCATAGGGTCATATGTATGCGCTTTTATAGTAGAAGTGCTGGTATTTTTCAACCCCTGATTATTGTTCTGCACATTTTATAATAGACACCAAAGAAGTGACTGGCACCACTTTCATTTAAATCCTTAAACAACATAGACACTGCAGTAACTCCTCCCATACACAATTTCTCTGTACTCGCAATTGAATGTGTCACGTTCTAATTAACAATTTCATATGCATGCTCCTAAGGGTAGTTCTGTAGTTCGATGGTGCAATTTCACACTGTAGATGTCCCATTCGTTTCAACTTCTAAACAGTTGACTGCCAGATGATGACAGCTTTTAAAAAAATCAGTACATTGAGTAAATTTTTTTAACTCTCAAATTCATACCATCTAATGATAGAAAATAAAGAGAGAATATTTATCTTTATTGAAATACATTCAAATATAATTCATGATAAATATTTTAATAATGATTGTGAAATTATAATTAAATAGGAATAACGACATTTTAACTATTTCCACTTTGAGCTAAGATATGATAGGACATTAATTGTTTTTTTAATTTGATTATGTTAAATTAACTAATGTTTTTAATATTTTCTTATAGTAAATACAGAAAGAAATTTGAAAACATATGCAATTGTTGTCTTTATTAATATATGAAACTTTTGAGAAGTGATTTAATTGGCATTTAACATAATCTGTAATAAATTGAGAATACAGGATCTATGATAAAATATGTAATTTATTCTGATATATGGAGATTTAATTATACAATAGAAGTTTTATGCTAAGGACGCCCATTTGATATCGATATTATGTTGAATAACATGTGTGTGTCACATAATACCAGCTAAATACCAGCTGGTAAAGGTGGTATTGGATGAATATTCCTGGTATCTATAGCAATAATGTTATCATGGTTTCCCTATACACCAACCTGGTATGTGCACTCCCCATACACGAACCTGGTACTTTTACTGACTTCAGCACTATATTCCCATAGTGTTACTCCAGCGGAAAATAAAGGACTTAAAACATGATGTCAATTTGTTACGTTTAGTTTTGAACTTAGTTTGAAAATGAAAATTGTTAATATGAAATATTTTGAAATATTATTTTTAATTTGTAGCCCATTTATATCGGATAAATAGCCCAAACACAATAATAACAAATCTGTCATTTTGTTACCCGCCAAAAAGCAAAAGCCGCAAAGTCAAACTGTCCCATGCGCGATTGTGTGTGAGGAGGTAGTATTCTACATGGCATCTGTGTATTTATGGAATCGATACCAGATATGAGTACCTAGCATTAGTTAAAAATTTAAATTTAATTTAGATAAAAACTTATACTTTGTCTCAATATATTTTTGAAATAAAATATAGATAAAACTAAAGAAAGTCTTTAGAAATAAGTGTTTTATAATAAATGCAAACAACTTTTATTGAATTTAGCATTTAAATAATAGATTTTTTTATGAATTCTCTGCAAAATCAATCAAACACGAATATATTTTAATAATTCGTCAATTATTCATATACATTAATTTCCGGTTGTATGCGTACTTTTTCATATGTTTCATAATAGAAAACACGTCGAATATTGACAACTGCAAACGGAACTCCAGTACGTTTATGTATGCTAACGAACCAAGTTTGTCTGAATATATTATTTATAATATTTACTTTGTACTAACGAATTTTCCCATAAATGCATTATAAACGCAAATTGTTATAGTTGTAATGAAATAACGCCAAAGGGCGGACGAATCGTATCGTATGAAGGATATCTACATTAACCAGGACATTGGCCTACATGAAGCCCGTCATAACAAATAGAAAAAAATTTAGTTTTTATGTTACTGCGAGGGAAATAATAAATTTTCGTTCGGTTGGTATTTTGATGGGTTCTATTTATTTTCACTGTAGCGCTTCGAAAAAGCCCCATAGTAGATAGAACAGCAATATTAAATATCATTTAAACACCGATTGTGAAAGTTGTATTTTTTATAGATTAGTTAACGTGTCAAATACACATTTATAGATAAATAAAAATAAATTTCGTCTCCACTTATAATGAAATCGTCATTTAGAAAGATAAATATTGAATAACAAGCATACTCTAAAGAAAAACGATAACTTTTATTCTCTAGCTACATGCAAATTATCCTTTTTCTATATTAGTTCTATCAATATTAAAGTTTCAAAAGGAAATTACTTGAGTAAAAGTGACAAGTTCAATATTCAAGAAATTCTGCATGAATAATGATCTAAATACAATAGTTTAAGTGGATCAATCAAAGAAATTTCCCTTGTAGTATATCGGTTTTGCTGGGAAAGTATCTAATATATATAACTTATAATATAAATTATATTATACACAAGGATGGACCGTTTCTTTGCAATAATTTTAATTTATTTATATACATAAAAGTTATCCTCTTAATTATCTGAAGTTAATTCAGCAATGCATCGGTGAAGGCGTTATTTCCACTCATTGTAGCAGTGCTGAAAAGTTTGAATTTAAACCGCCTTCAGATCCTCGGTTACACTCTTTTGGATGTTATCGACAGCACCAATATGACATCATTTCAAGTGCTTTTAATTTTTGGTGGTAAAAAAGGAAACAAGGACTTAAGGCTGTGAATAAGGCGGCAGGAGAACCACATCAATCGTTGATACTGATAGCCGTGCGATACGATGCATCATAGCATATATTTTCCTCGTGCACACATCCTGAGCCAAAGTCGAATGAAGTGTAAAATTATTAAAATTTAACTCAGTTTTAATCAATTTTAATGTTGATCGATTGTCTGTCCTCACAAGAGCTCCCAGTTGTTCTACATTTTCATCAGTTTTCGACGTTGAAGGCGAGGATCGTTTTCCACTACTTCTCGGCTCTCTAAAAATGCTTCATGTAACCGAAAAATGTATGCTCATTTTGGTTGATTTACCACGCTTAACACAAAATTTGATAGGTTGTCGTTGCTCCCAATTTCGCCGTTCCATTTTTCGTAACGCACTACAAAAACACAACTTGTAGAGTTGCCAGACTGAGTTCAAACTTGTACTACACTTACGAAGTCTGTTCAAAAGTATCGCGAATTTTGTCGAAATAAAAAATTGTTTATTTATTCATGAATATCTATTTTGTCCCCTTCAAAGTAATCCCTACCAGATATTATACACTTGTGCCAACGTTTTTTCCAATCCTCCAAGCACTTCAAAAATCATTTTTTGTGATCTTGTTCAGCTAGATGCCGGCTTTATCTTCTTAATCTTAGCGTAGCGTCGTCCTTTCATGGGGCTCTTCAGTTTCGGGAACAACAAAAGGTCACAGGGGGCCAGATCTGGGGAATACGGTGAATGCGGCATTATTAGTGTATTGTTTTTGGTAAAAAATTCGCGTACAAGCAACGATGCGTGTGCAGAGGCGTTATCATGGTGCAAAAGCCAATTTTTGTTCTTCCAAAAATCAGGGCGTTTCCGGCGGATTGCTTGGCGCAACTTGCGCATAACTTGCAGGTAATATTTCTTATTGGCCGTTCTACCCTGTGGGAAGAACTCATGATGCACCACGCTCCTCCAATCGAAGAAAACTTAACGCTTTTTCGGTCTTGGCTCGTGCGGGAGCTTCCATTGGGGTGATTGAGCTTTGGTTTCTAGGTTATAACTATAAACCCATGATTCGTCATCAGTTATGACCCTCTGGAGCAAAAAGTCCAACAGCTCCTTAGCAATATTAATGCGATGCTGTTTTTGGTCAAAATTGAGCAAAAATCGAAGACGAGCCAAAACATGCGCAAGCAAAGCAGCTATCAAAAATTAACTAAACATTCAAAATGGCCGAACTTGTCGGCATAAGTGAGACACATGAGTACCAATCGAAAATCAAATATACGTAACCCGCGGAAATTAAAAATTCGTGATACTTTTTGAACAGACCTCGTATAGGTTATATAGAGGACAATTCCATAGTGTTCCTAGATGGTTTTCTGTAATGTCAGTCGTATTAATTTTCTGCCATAGAGGTTTTACCGAAAATTGTAATAATAATGATGATAAGCAAATATATGAAAATTTTCTTTTTTGATTTCTTATTTGCCTAACAAACATTATTAGCCTCTCAAGCTGACCATGTGCTCTGAAGGACGTATTTCAGTGTTATTGAATAATTTAGTTACTTTACGACTTTCGAATTATACTTTCATGTTATAGAACTAAAATTTATGGTATTTTTTATGGACTGAATATATCTAGGTTTAAATCAAAACCGGTGGGCGTGTACAAATGTTCAAAAAACTTTCATAAAAACTGTCTAGAGAATTATTACCCTATAATTTATTAGATAAAGTTTTAATTTGACTATACAGAGAAATATTTTATATTGTAGGGAACATTTTTACTAATACATTGTTCACTAAAATAATAAAAAAAAATCAAACTTAGACAAATTAAATAAATTTCTTATTACTAATAGTTTAAAGATTATACAAATATAATTTTAGTAACTACCTTATTAATAATGAATTTGTTAAATAATTTGATTCTATACATACAAGTTAGAAAAATAAAAAAATAAAACGTTTAATTAAGATTTTAACATTTAAAAAAATAAAAGACTGATTTTTTCAAGTTTTCTGTAACATAGACAATTAAGCCATCTGCAAACGGCGCTACTTGTTTCCTTGCTACATTTCCTACTTGTTTTTAATCTGTCTACAAGCAAGAAAACAAGCAGAAAAAATAGCGTTGTGTTAAGCGAACTTAAATTAACTTTGTTGCCCTATTGGAATAACAGATTATAAATAATGACTATAAACGTTAATTGTACAAGAAATAAAAAAAGACCATCTACAAAATTATTATGCTAGCCTTGGCGGTAGTTTCGGTGAATTGTTCTAAGTAGGCTGGTCAGTAGGGTTAGGAACCACCGTTACGAAATTCCATGATTTAATTATGCTTTCTAGAATAAATGGCGAAACTGCTTCTACGATCGAGCCGTGTACTAAAAATATGACGTAGTCAGCGACACCAGACGGCGTCCTACGATCAAAAGACTAAGTGATGGTGAAAGACACAATTACAGAGTAAAGTTGTGTTTTCTTTTTGTAAAGTAGTTTTTTCGAAGGCTATATTATTGCTATTTAATATAAATATTATCGTTTATATACAATATTATTATTAGTGTTATTGTAGTATGATTAGTATTTTTGAACGAAATAATTTTAAATTTTGTTTATTTTTTTATTTAAAATTTTAAGATACAATTTGATGAACTGCAAAATATATAAATTTGAAAGCAAACAAGCAATGAACAAAAAAAAATAATTAAAATTACATATAAAAATAAATTTTTAATTAAAGAGAAAAAATTATAAAATTAAAATAATATGAGTAATTAATGTTATGTAATTAATAATGCAGAGCGTGAATGTGATAACAAACGCAAAGAGGAAATATGTACTGAAACGAAAGATAGAGATTTATGAAGAATAAAAGGTGGAAAAAGGGAAGAAAAAGGAAAGAAATAGAAGAAACAGCATGCAGGAGAAGAGAAACGTTTTTTCTCATTCTATTCTAATTTTTTGTTTGTTTTTATTATCATTTCAAATAACATTAGTACTAAAATTTGAACTCTAAGCGCCGCGCGACACTTTAGGGTATTTGGCGACAAAAGATGTCGGGATAAGGAAATTTAAGTAGAAATGGAAAGAAAAGTGCTTTTGGGACCGTGCCTCAGCGGGATTTGAACCCACGTTCCCTTGGATGGTATGCTAATAGCTGTGCTCTGATTTCTTTCCCTACTCATTTTAAATTAGTTTTAAACTGCCTTTATTGTATAACTAAATGGAATATGGTTCCGTTCATGAGTGGAGTATTTATTGCACAATTTTTTTTCTTTATCTTTTGTACCTTATTGTCATATGGTAGCCTACCAGGTGTGTAAACTTAAATCCGCTGTTTTTTGTCAAAATCAAATTTATTCAAAGTACTTGCCCTCGCTAGCTACACATTTTTTCCATCTCTCAGGCAATTTGTGGATACCGCGCAAAAAAAAATTCTTTCTCTTTCGAAGCAAACCACTATCAAGCCATTTTCGGACGTCTTCGTAAAAATTGAAGTGCTGCTCAGCGAGCGCGTGGCCCATCGACGAGAACAGGTAGCAGTCGGAAGGGGATAGGTCTGGTGAATAAGCGGCGTGGGGTAGCACCTCCAAGTTGAGTATCTCTAAGTAGTTTCGGACCATTTTTGACGTGTGCGATGATGCGTTGTCGTGGAGGAAAATCAGCTTGTCATGTCTTTGTTGATAATCCGTCCTTTTCTCGCGCAGAGCACGGTGCAATTTGATCAGTTCTTGGTGGTAGTGGTGGGCATTGACAGTTTTACCAGGTTTCAACATCTTATAGTAGACGATACCCTGCTGATCCCACTAAATGCACAGCATCGTCTTCCGTCCGAAGCGATTTGGTCTTGGGGAAGATGTTGTTGGTTGGCGGGGATCAACCCACGATTTCTTGCGTTTAGAATTCTCGAAATATATCCACTTTTCATCGCCTGTCACAATCCGATGCAATACTGACTATCTTTTTTGTCTGTCGAGCAAGATGTGTTTCAGCGTCGCTCTATCTGCCTGTCGTTCAATTCATGCGGCACCCATTTTCCGATCTTTTTAATCTTCCCCATGGCACGTAGACGCTTGAAAATGGCTGGTTGAGTAACACCCAAATGCGTCCAAAAAATCCTGCAATCGATGGTCCTTAACCTTCCTAGGCCGATTTACACGCTTCTTGTCCCACAAGTTAAAATTGCCGTCTTTGAACCAATTAAAACAATCTCGGCACATTGTTTCCGATAAAGCACTGTCACCATAGGCCCCCGTAACAATTCGATGCGATTTGGCAGTCGATTTCTTCAAATTGAAGCAGAAAAACAGAGCTTTCCGCATATACACTTTTTCTAGCACAAAACTAGACATGATTGCCAAAGGAAAAATGTATGGTATTGTACGACAGATGTCAAACTCATAAAGAAAAGTATGGTAGCTTAAAACGCTCACTCACGCCATCTATGACCAAACAACGGATTTAAGCTTATACACCTGGTACATGTTTAAGTATGAAAAATTAATAAATCAATTTTTTTTTTCTCAATTTAACGGAATTATGAAAATTATTTGTTTTAATATAATCAATTATATTTAAAGAAATTATTATTGTATAAATTTGCTTTTCTTTGTATTATTTACGAGTATTAAACGAACGTTAAATAAACAAAAATCAATTTAAAAAATATCAATTGTATTTCATATAATGTAAAGAGGATTTTTTTTTTTAGAATTAATGGATATCATTTTGTCAAGGTAAATTTAATGATGACCAATTAATTTGCACATTAATCTATCACTAATTATTTTTGATTTGATTTTTTTTGTTAAGGTTATTATTCTATTCCAAATTTCATTTTAGTAATTTGCATAAATTTTGTAATGCATTTAAACTAATAAGTATTGTTATGACGTGGCATAATGGCTATGGCGTGTTTCTAGAAGATGCAGTATGAATAACGAGCGACAGAGCATTTTAGTTTTAGTTTGAGTTTTTAGTCCAGTCGGACCGGGACGAAGCACATGTCGCTTTTTTGTTGTGTAAGAAAGTTTTACATTTTAATTTGTAATTTGTGTACCATTTTATTTTTGTCCTTTATCCTATCCATCGGTTCCACGTTGGAAAGTAACAGTATTTTTATTAAGGTTTCCTGCTCCCACAATTTTCCGATGTGGCGAAGAAGACACTCCAAACAATTGGTCGTGAAATACCATAAGTGGTTTGGGGTATGTTCTGGAAGACACTTGAAAGTTACAAGCATTCCACTGTTCCGATTACGAACAGTATTTTTAAAAAAAAAGTTTCTATATTAAAAATAATGAATTTTAAAATAAATCGAATTTACCTCTTTATTTAGATAAATTTAAATAATTAAAACTTATTAAGCATAATGGAAATAGAAAGAACGTTTTAGCTTTACTTACATAATATTGTATTTTATAATCGTAATTGCAGGTAATTGAAAATGAAATCATAAAATATTCTCGAATTAAACTTAATTCAATTTTAATTTAACTTAAATCAGTAATGGTACTCTGAAATCGGCTCTTAGGTAAAATTGAAATTGAATATTTTCGGTTACTTTATGAGTAAATGATGCAGGCTGTCTTGAATGAGTCTTCATTTACGTTATATCGCATCGAATTAGAATAATTTTGTATTTCTTAATTAAGGATATGACAGTGGCAAAAAAGAAAATCTCTTCATTGTCTTTAGAGAATTAAACATTCAAACGAAATTCTCATAATACTCCATATTGCACGAACGAGAAGACATTTTAACTACTCGTACTATGAAGAGTATATCGCTTTGATAAAATTAATCCAATTTTAAATGGATTTTCTGGGCAAATTAGTGGAAGGCTCGAACGATTTAGAACATTTGGTAAGAATTGATTTAAATTCTGATTAGGTTGGTGTGACACAATGGTAGGCTAACTAATCAGTTCGGTTAGGGCTATAAATAACACTCGGAAAATATTAAATTTGATGCTGATTTGACGACGAGTGTCCTTTATTTCTGATCTGATATTTTTATGCCCACCTCTTTTTCACAGTGCGAATATATATATACAAAAATTTGAATTATTCCACCCACTTAATCGGGACTTATTCGATTTGGTGTTTTATTCCAAAGAGATTATATGAATTCAGTTTTATTTACTCACGGCTAAAGTACCGCCAAAGTAATAAAATGATCTCCCTTTTGTTGTCATTAAAACATTATCAATAGCTATGATGGCACTGTACAAAATCAACGATTTTAGCCAGCGGGAGCGGGTATGGAGAGGTTTTAGCTTAATCACTCCAAAATTCTATTGCAAACAATGTAAACAAGCTGCTTAGAAAAACATAAATTTGCTTTACGAGTTAATAAAATGACGATAATGATGCCGTAAGGGGTTTACTGCTCTTCTTTCCTTTCACTAGTCTTTCACATTTTATTAGCCGAATAATTTTAGGATAGAATGCCCTCTAGCAACAGAAGCTCTTATGTGGTGAATTGATACTGGCTAGTTAGATTGAAATGCCACTTTTCGAACACATAGTTAGATATTCCTTATAAGTACACTCATCTCTCACCCTGGATCTAAGTATAACCATACAATGATGAAAAAAAAACTAGGAATGAGATTTCTACTATTATGAAAATAAAATATACCAACACAAAAAATAATCACAATTAACCAAAAAAAAAAATTAAAAAGATAGCGTTAAAAAGGAGAAGAATGAATGTGCACAAGAACGCTATCAAAATAGGGTATTTAATAGTATAGTAGCAGCCCTTAAATGATGAATCTCCAGCTAAGAACGTAGTATGGATTCGTTGTCTGCTCTATTAACTGAGTATGAGTATGCAAGCCACGAATGCCAAAGAAACAGCCGCCGTTGGCTGTTTCTTTTAGGAGCAAAGTTAATTTCGTAATTATGGGGCCACTACTTAAAATGAAATTACTTTGTTTAAATAAACAAAAACTCTGGAAATTTTTCTCCACTTTAAAATGAACTCTTCGCACTCTATTGCCTCTGGTATATTTTTATACATTAAAAACCACTCTATCGCAAAAGTAGGTATGTACGTTCATTACCATATAAACAGTACGAGTATATATCTGTAAATATTTTCTTTTAATATGTTCTCTTTTCGATTTATTTCACTAATTAAAAATAATTAATGAAAACTCAATTCAATTGTAAATTAAATCTATTACAGCAATATTATATATGGTATATTATAAAGTAATTCTTACATATAAGTTTCATATTTTAAATATTTATGTGTGTATATTCATTATTTTTATTATTATTAATATGCAATTGATACTTATTACTTAATAGCGGAAATAAAATTGTTTAGGTATTAATGGGAATTCTTTCGTGAATATCTTCACTATGAGTAAACATTTCAACTAATTCGCCGTATTTAGAAAGAAATTATTATATTATGGCGGTTACAAAATATACCATATATTTATCCTATTAAGTATTAACAAAACTAATTGCTCAATTTGCCCTTGATTAGTTTTCTCTTATTTCTCTTTTACCGAAAAAGGAATTCAATTTTAATACCCTGCGTTCTAAAGGAAGGTTTGCAATTTCAATCGGATGCAATTTCGGTAATTTATCATTCTATCGGTTGATATGTGACAGTTATGGAGTACAAGTGAGGAAAAAATATTATGGAGCGTAATACCCTCCAAAAACGTACAATATTCAGGGTGATACAGGAACATTAGCCTAGAGATCATAGGTGACGCAGGCGATGGAGCGAATATGTTTTTGAGCTTCATAAATCAAAACCCTTCTTTTTTACAGAAAATAGGTAATGAGTAACGAATCGCATTTTGACTTAAGCGGCTTTGTTAAAGATCAAAATAGCCGCTTCTAGAGCCGCAAAAATGCAGACGCAATTCGTTAACTTCAAGTGACTATGTTGGAGCCAGAAGTATCATTGTTCTACGAGGGTCATTCAACAAGTACTTAGCCTCACCGCCCTGTGGAACTGCTGTCACAAAAGAAATTTACCATCGTGCAGTACATTCATTTAGTAGCTGTCAAAGTTTCAGTCGATTCCCTTCATTAGTTTTGTTTTGAGAGCCTTTGAAAGCGAGCGTGTCGGGAAAACGCGCAGCGAAATCAAAGATCGCTTGGATGCTGTGTATGGTGACTCTTCTCCTTCGATGGCGACCGTCAAGAATTGGTTCAATAAGTTTGTTCGTGGCCGCACATCGGTTTTTGATGAGCCACGCCCAGGTGCCCCAAAAACGGCTGCTACGGAGGAAAACGTTAAAAAAGTCCACGATCATTGAAGGTTCACGAGATAGCTGAGACTGTGGGCATCGCAGTAGGAACGGTGCATCATATTCTATATAAAGAACTGGGCATGAGAAAGCTGTCGGCGCGATGTTTGCTCACACCGGAAAACAAGCGCAACCGTGAGACCACATCGGCGACGTGTTTGGCGCCGTTTCAGCGCAATCCAGCGGAGTTCTTGCGTCGTTTCGTGACCGTCGACGAAACATGCATTCACTGGTACACACCAGAGACCAAGGAACAGTCGAAACAGTGGACTTCACCCGGCGAACGTGCTCCGAAGAAGGCGAAGACTGTTTGATCGGCCGGAAAGGTGATGGCCACCGTTTTCTGGGATTCACAAGGTGTGATCCACATCGATTACCTCGAGAAGGGTAAAACAATCACGGGGCGCTACTATGCTGACTTATTGGGCCAATTTGACGTCGAATTGAAGAAAAAGCGACCCCGCTTTGCGAAGAAAAAAGTGCTGTTCCACCACGACAACGCGCCGGCTCACACCTCCGCTGTCGCCATGGCCAAATTGGTCGAATTGCTCTACGAATTGCTGCCCCATCTACCGTACTCTCCAGATTTGGCCCCTTATTGTTTCCAAACCTGAAAAAATCACTCGCCGGGAATAGATTTGGGTCGAATGAGGAGGTCATCGTCGCCACGGAGGCCTATTTTGCTTCCCTCGAGAAAATGTATTTTTTGGACGGGTTAAAAAAGTTAGAGCATCGCTGGGCCAAGTGTATCGAGCTTGAAGGAGATTATGTGGAAAAATAAATTGCCACCTTTCCAAAATTTTCATTTTTCTTTTGTAGGCTAAGTACTTGTCGAATGAACGCTGATAGGAATGCTGTTTAGGTGGCTGATGCTGGTAAAGAACTTTTTCGCTTTTGAAGTGGTTTCAAAAGGAAGGCTCTATGTTACATATTGATATCAAATAACATCCTCGCTTCCTACATATTTGATCGCTTCAGATTTTTTGCTGTTAATATACGTTAAGGGGAATGTCTATGCTTACTGATTTGAGACAATTCAAAATTTTAGAAAGCGTATTTAATGGTGTGATTAATAAAAAAGACATTTTCTACTAGATCTGTGATGTCCGTTTGACCGGTATTATTTTCAATACATAATTACTAAATTTATTGAAGCGATTTTCGTAAACACTATTACAGCTTTTTTTTTCAATCCAAAATTATTTAAGAATAACTTGTGAACTTATATTTATAACACCCTGACCAGAACTGTCAAGTATTATTTTTGATAAAGGTACTGCCGATGTATTCCTGTCTGCATTTTTATGATTTTTGTATCTTTTGTGAATCTCATTAGCTAACTAAATCAAACATTATCTAAAAATTAATTATACTTCCCAAATTATGATATATATTAAAAAAAATTTTCTTTCTACCATCGTTTTAAGAACTTCAATATTATAAAAAAATAATTTGATACTAAATGAAGACTATTTGAAGAAATTTGCTAAAAAATTGTTTATTACTATTTTGGGTTGATTTTTTCTATAAAAACTATTAGCAAGGTGAATACACCTATTAATAAGAAAAATCTCTATTCAATTCAGTGGACTATGAAAGAGTTTAGTAGAATTGCTTTGTCAGCAGATAATCAATAATCTTGTCATTAGTTTTTGTCGAAATCAATTTATTTTTTGTGTCAAATGCAGGAAATACTGAAATTAACGTTAAACAAAACAGTTCTAAATTAAATGACTGCAGAGAAAAAAAAGTATTTCAGTTCTGATTGGACGCAATGATTTCTAATATTTTGTCTACAGTTGCAAGTACGAGTAGATGAACTTGTTAGAAGTTAAAGTTCACTTGAGTAAAAGTCCGTCGAGCAATTAATCTTAGTTCAGTTTTACGAAATGCTGAATACAGCATTAGATGTGCCAACTCTTTCGCAAATTTCCCAAAGATGTTCTCACCTTACCTTGTTATTGTTCGATTAAATCGATTAGTTAACTGACTAGTCGAATTAGTATGACTTAAACATTTTAAGGAAAATGCCAATTATCTTCTCTAAATATTCGTAATTTACTTATCTAACAATTTCTCAATCCTTAAAATTTATTAAATTTGATAAAAGTCCATTTTGATTTAAATATCATTAAACTGAAACGGAAATTTAAAATTTTCTGAGTGTAACATTACAAACATTTGAATTTTTCAATAATTTTACCTTTGTTAGTGCGTATAGATTTAAATAAAACTGTTTAATTTGCATTATTAATTATAAATTTTTTGCTATACTATTACCGCTTCTGTTCGATTGTAAATCAGGATTTTCTACTTTTGCAACAAAACGCCTTTTTTCAATTTGGCTTGCTCTTAGATACTCGAATCTAATTAGAATTAAAACGAAATAATATCTAATAATGCCATCGCTAATACTACTCTATATTAATAGTATTATAAAAAAGCGTATTATATAATAATAATATTTTATCGAATTATATTGAAATTAATTGACTTATTAACTGATTTGTACTGTAGAGATTAGTAAATTAAATCTTGTAAAAGCAAGAAAAGCTTATTAAATTCAATCAAAAAAAAAAAATCTGCTTACTAATTTATTTGTCGTTGTTTGGAAAAAATAAGATTATAACGAAAGTATCGTCGTTTTATACAATATAAAAACTTAATCGAAAACTATAAAGGAGGTTATATTTTGTGTGCGTACAAAAGCATCATCTACCCAGACCCATTTACCTCCAGACTATCGGTACATTGACTAAGGCGAAAGCTTTCCATTTATCCGCCTTACAATTATCACATTCCACATCCAGATTTCCCCAAATTTCAAATGGGCATGTTCTGCTACTTTCCCAAGGATTCTATTCAGCCAACAGATATAAGCCGAGTTCGATAATTTAGCTGGGTTTTCTCCTCCCTACTGCTTGGGGATAATGACTCCACATTGGATATCTTGTGGCAGTTCAACAATTTTATATTGGCACTCTGGCGCATGTCCTTCCAGTCGACTCTCTCTTCGCAAATACTATGGACTTGACCGGATTCTCATGTGACGATGATATCGGCGACGATGTGAAATAATGACGTTCCGTCAAAGAGAGATAGGTTAGGGCTTAGTTACGCGTTTGAGTTTGAACGTGCCGTCCGCTAACGAGTTCAATCCCGCGGACGAATATAATCCTCCGTAAATTGTTTAAAAAAAATATCCTGAAAAGCGTACCTATAGTCTGTTTAATAAACTAAATTACAAAATAAAAATAAATATAGTTTAAATAAAAATTCATTTTGAAAAAAAAATGTAGGTAAATATCAGGTGAAAAAAACCAAAAAAAAAAAAAATCAATTAGTTCAGTGTGAGTGTCGTGACTATTTAAGATAGTAACGGAATACAAATTATGAAATATTCATTAATGATGAGTCGTCGATTAGTGATCTTATCATAAGGATTGGAATTGTAAGTTGTCGATTGAGTTCTTTAGATCGAAAATTGTTAGAACTCGGGATCGTGTTAGTAATATCACCGATTGACGTGTCGATTCATAACGACCTATTCTCCACACACACACATACATACACCTATATACACACATCTTTGCAAAAACATTTAATCCGATTATAGCAATTACGATACTCACTTGGATTAAAAATGATGTATGGAAAGACTTCCAAAATTTACGATTATTTAAAATTGGATAACATTTGAGTGAATATAGAATATCAAAAAACATTTTTTTTCAAATTTTTAATACTAAAACTACAATATAATAATTTAGGATTGATTATTTTGGAGCAGTTATCCTTTTTTCGGATTATAATTGTTCAATGAAAAAAAATAGATAAAATACTTTCTCAAAACTTTGGCATTATCTAAAAATTTTTGATATTAATTCAATGTGGAACAGTCCACGAGGAATGCCGATTGTATTCTAGTAACATGTGCTCAGAGGAGATATTAATAAAAAATAAAAAAAAATTCAAGAATGTTAGTAAATGGAAACATGACTTAGATTACAATTGTTCAACATATCCGTGGAATATGCTACTTGTCCTCAAAAAAAGTAAATTAAAAGGACGACATGCATGGTTCGACGGCACTAAAGACTCTGCAAGTTGAATTCTCAACAAAACGACAAAATTATTATTTAATTACACGTCACACTTGTTGTAAATGGTTTTTGTTGAGTTGTTTAACCATCTCGAGAAGAGGCTGTTGTCATATCTTCACCGTTCCAAACTTCCAGCATGACAAAATCGCAATAAAATTTGTACTGTCTGACTAACTGACTGATATGCTAACGTGCCCACCCATTCATCCTTTTATATGATGACAAATTTAATATCCTTGATGTTGGTGCTATGAATTTTTCTTAATTGTTAAATAATTAGAAAAGTTTATTAAATTTTAGTTAAGCTATGAATTCCCGCTGTAAACAAAAACATAATTCATTCGCCATCCAACGTTCGTATCCTCTCAGCAATCGTATATGTACTTATCCCTAGATACATAATTATCCATCTATGTTTGGCTGCACGTATGTATATATACGTGTATATGCACGTACAAGGAGCTTTTGCAAAAAATAAGGAAAATGACAATTTTTATGAGTATTGCGACAAACATTATATTCCGGATGGATTAGGGATTTCGAATTCATAACGAAGCGCCGACGCTGATAAACAATTAAAACGAGTAATTCTAAAAAGGATTATTATCAAAGTCTCCGAACGGGTTTGGGGATGAAAATTTCCAAATGGCATACATATGTACATTCAGTTATTCGTACATTTTTCTATATATAAATATTTAATATCATCTTTAATATGCGACGTTAAGACGAAATGTTTCCGAGGCTGGTTGTTATTTTTGCGCACTGGTATCGCCGCGCTGGGTAGATTTAGAACTCTTTCATGTTCACGTTTATTTTGATAGGAACGATATGAATTTTCATAGTGGAGGCTGCTCGTGTAGCACAGTATTTAACAGCATTAACCGAGCCTGGCTGCTTAATTAGTTTCATCAAAAGAACGCCACCAAAATGAGAATAAAATTAAATGCGATTCCCTAGACACCACTTGCCTTCGTAAAGAAAGTTTAAAAGTTTTGAATTCTGGCAATAATTTTTGTTCGAGAATCTTTTCAATTGTTTGGCATACAAGCTTTCTAGATTCTCATCTTTGGCCAATTCATATTTAAATATTAAGCGGAAAGTAAAATAAAAAATAATTTTTTTTTTCATAAATAGTAATAAGTTTTCAAATTGCTAGCCAGTATATCGGTATGCTCTTCGGATGAATGAGTAACGCCCCAGAAAAGATAACTTTTCTAAATTGAATCTTTTGCTAATGAACACTCAGCCCGTAGTTTCCTTTCACAATTTGTGCCGTATTTTCTACTCATTAATTGCGCGTTTATAGTTCACAGAAGTTTCTAATTTAATAGGATATGTATTTGACCTGTTTGAGAGTAAATTTAAATGGAACAAATGTTCTTTGTGCTTCTTTCAGTTCACCTTTGTATGCAGGTGAAAATATTAACAAAAATGAACTCATGCCTCTGTTTTGGAAAACAGTGATATAACGAAATCGAGATTCCAGTACATGAGCCACTATACTATTATCAAAGCCACTTCAGAATCCGAAACAGGAATTTCGTAGTTAATTTTCTGCTTATATGCATACTATCCAAGATACCGCCATATGCGGGCGGACTGAATTTTTTATCCTTCTAAGTTGGTCTTGTTCCCTACAAAGCTAAACTGTTCTCCTTCTAGTCTCATAGTGACTTATTGAATTATATGGAGTGAACTTTCTTATCCTTATATGTGGGCGGCTGCGGGTACGAATCACTATAAAATTCTATACAAACCAATTTTAATAAGATTTAATTAAATGGAATCTTATAGGTAGGTTCACAACAGACTGAACAGACTTGCAAGAAAATCAAATTGAACTCCCATTGAATATGAATGCTTTCGGCTATTTTCAAATTTTCTTGAACTTTTCATTATGCTCAACAAATATGAAAAAAAAACAGTATAGATTAAAATTTTTCAAACACTAAAAGCACACAAAAAGAAGGCAACACGAAAATTAGCTTACGATGAGTTTGATCAGAGAGCCTACACACAGTATAATTTGATGTGATTGGACTGATAAGACGTTCTCTTTATGGTTAAAAAAAGTTAAAAAAAAAATCATTTCCAAAAATATTTTATCCAAGAATTATACACACTTTATTCATGTATAACTTAAACAATAAAAACCATTAATTTACCTTTAATGTTTTCATGTAATATAAATTCTTAACAAATATTTATTAATTAGAAGTAAATTTGTGGTAAACATCATCAAGGGTATTTCTATCCCATCGAGGAATTTTACATATAAATATACGAGTATGCGCGTCAACATGCATTTCATCCCTTAAAGTAAACACTCGCATCACATAAAGTCAAATAGAAAACTCATCTGAGTCAACATAAAGCTAATTAATTATTAATTTACTCATTTTACAAAATTATTTACAAATAGATCTTCAGGCTAAGCAAAATCTAATTAAATTGCAATAATTTTCTCTATTTAACTATAAGCAAAATATCACCCATATGGGTTCATTCGAGAACATACAAACAAGAAATGCTGTAAAGAAATGGAGAAATTATTATATTAATAATTAAGAAAGTTTTCTAACTCTATGACTATTTATATTTAGTTTCATTTAAATAGTATTGTAGAAAAGTTAACATATTTCTCATAAAATGTATTTGTTTTACAATAGTAGCAATTTTTCTGTGGAAGTACAAATTCTTCATTTGCAAGATCTTCAAGTATTTTAAGGATCTTTATTTTCTTTCCAAGTACAATAGTTTCAAGTGTGAATTATCCTAATCAATAGGCATTTAAATTACCATTTGGAATAGAATGATTTGCACACTAGTTACACTTGAATTGAAACGTATAATTTTTGGCAAATACTATTATTAATATTTCTTATAAGAAACTATTGTTAAATAAATAGTCCAAGAAAAGAAATTACCTGAACTCTAAAATACACAGAATTCCATATATCATTTTCGTATCAACTTAATTGTAATTTGCATCGACTTTATTTAATCTAAAGGTGGAATTATTTGGAAAATTTGAAAAAGGTGACATATCCTATTGGTTGTTCAAGTGATACAGTGATTTTTGTAAAAAGTTTAGTTCCTAGTGCTAAGAAAAATATGTAATGAAAAGTGTGATTAAATGTCTTCGATATGATAACAGTATGGAAAGAAAAAAAATATGCGCAATAGAACGGTATATTTAGTTACACCGCTTAAACAATTATTATCAACATCACTCCTATCATCATGGAAAAGATGTTAAAATAGTCAGAAATAGGCAAAGTAATATTCACCTTAAAAACAAATACAAATTCGGTTTTCTTTTATGGTATAAATTATTCGAAAATCTAGCAAAGTGATTAAACGTGAATTGATATCGGATATATGAAAATTAGTTTTATTCAAACGAAAAATTATATATATACATATGCACAGTGAATTCTTAAAGTAAACGATTAATTGCAAGATCGGTTTTGTGCTTCTCGATTATCAGTAATAATTATTAAATATTCATAATTTACAAAAAAAAAATAGAAATAGGATATCATCATACACCGATAGGGATATTTTCATTACTGCTAGTGATCTTTCAGTGATTCTGTTCACGAATCCTTACAGTTAATTAAATAGAGAAATTTCAATTCGAAGGATCTGAATCAGTAACCAGGAAACAAAGCAAAATACGGAACCGGAAAGAGCTTTTTCGCACATACACAAAATGGATTTTAGATTAGTAGCCGTGTTCCGGTTAGTCATAGCTGTCTCAACGTCACTGGCATTTTTTACAACCTTAGTTTCCGGTCAACTAGATTGGGATGATGACGATGATCCGGGTAAGTTTTAGTCTTATTAAAATAATTATATTCATTTATAGATTATTCAATATATTTAGTTTAAAAAAATCACTCACAAGTATCTAAAATAATCAATCCGGATATTATTAAGTTTAGCTGCTAAGTTGAATTTTCATTTATTTTGAATAAATTATTTGATATATGAAACATCTTTTCGAAATATATTCACTCTAGCCTAAAAATATTAATTATTGCAACCAAAAAACCTTCACGAAATTTTAAAAAACTTATCAGATTCATGTGCAGACGATTAAATGAAATATTTAACAAGAAAAGTAATCATCTTACGAGTATATTATTATGAAATACAATACAATACAAAATGTTCGTTATCCTTTATTTTCTTTATCAAACTATTAACAATATGTTTGTTTACTAAACATTGAATCGATCGAAAAGTTTGAATTTGTGGAAATCCATCGAGTAGTGAGGTATGAAAAAATAAAAAATACAATAAAAATATGCAAACGTTTATCAAGGATTTTGACATATTCCATTCATGTAAATACATAATATCCCTTACGATATCCTCTTACAATCCTCTGTCTATTGGGATATGGCTGTTTAACATAAATTGTTGTATATTTTCGCCTTCTCCAATGTGAAGAGGACCTGCTCTATATTATATTTGGTGGGACTGTACTATTCGATTTTCAAATGTGCCTCGGATATACCATACTACAGTTGTTCTGGCTGGATCTGAAAGAAATACATATTTACACATATGTTCAGAAGATATAGATGCACACTTTTATGTATTCGTATTTGTACATATAGTATAGTTTAGTTTGAATTTGATTCGAAATATGGGAAAGTAGAAACAGATCGGAGCTAACTAAATCGCCGCAGAGTCGATAGCAACCCTCTTAATACATTAGACCAAAACTTTCAAATTTATTTCCGGTTTATTTATCTCCAAAGAGCTCCTTTCGTTTATGTATTTGCTTAGTTTTTAAGATAAAATACAGAACAAAAAACCTTAATATAACAGCAGAAAAATAAAATAAAGAAAAAAGCAAATTTTTACCCGTACAAGCCACAGGAACAAAATGAAATTTTACAAGTAAAAATTTATCTCTTCAAGGCTGGGGACTCAAGCAAAAAAAAAAGAACAACTTTACAATTTATTCTCAAACGCTATTTACATGAGAATTTTAAATTTAATAACAATAAAAAAATAATTCAGTCGTATCATTTTGTTTCTTCGCATTATAGTATTATATATTCTGAGATGTAATACTACTCGTATATACAAACAATATCGACTACATAATATCAAGTATCTCATCTGTTTCTATAGGTTATATTAGAGACAACTTGCATTATTAGCAGAGCACTCACGTGCGTACCAGGACGAGTATGACAATAAAGCATAAACGATTTGCTTAAGGATTCCATTCGTATTAAGATTACCATACAAAACAAGCTTATTTTACTAAATTAATGTTAATCCGACCAAGAATCGAATAAATATCGATTTCTTGATCATCGAATTATTTTGATAATAATTAAATGCATTATTTAATTTAAGCTTACTCCTGCATATAATCTCTGCTTACACATTAGTATAGATCACAGTAAATTTAATTAAACTTGAATTTAAACCAAACTATTGTGAAACGATTAAAGAGCTTTTCAGCAAATCTGCTTTCAACTAAAATTAATTTGGAATCCATTTTATAAATGAAAAAATTATAGTGATTAGTAATTAACTTTCAATCGATTTGTATAGCTGATTTTTTATAAACAATATTTTTTCTGACACTCGATAAAAATGAGAAGTATTTCTTATAAAGTAGAAAGTTTTTCCAAAACAATTGATTCCAGTGTCCTTTTCTATACACATAAGAAAATTTTTTTTTTAATTAAAGAAAAATTCAGAAGTTTTTAGAGCTTGCTGCAAATTTATGCTATATAATAAAAAAGTTTAGATAAATTTATATCGATGAGATAATATTTAGCTTTTGACGTTAAATTGCAGTATGATAAAATTTTATTATTATTTTTTATTTTTTTATAGAAAACTATGATCTTTTCAAAATAGTTTGAAGGCAGTACAAGTATTTTCAAATTTGCACTTTATTATAGCAGAAATGCTGTTGCTATTCACTGCATTGTAGTAGCCCCAAACCAAATGTCCATCTTCCATCGTTCAGTAGTTTTACGTGCAAATATTTATCCACTTTAAATCTTCACACTTGAATTAAAAGTTCATAGATTCTGAGAATAGTGTCGACAATATATGTATTTTAGGTTATGCCTCCTCCATGAACTTTTTCCACTGTTCTGTTTTGCATTTGACTGACTGCATATGTAAACAAAGAGCCAAACAAACTAAACAAGCACATGTAATATGAATAAGCTGCCCTAACCCCCAGGACTCATCGCATCGTTATCGTTGACGCTTTTTTGCTATCCCATACCATCTACGTACGTATCTCTTCTCTGTGTCTAGGCTCAACCCTTACCAGGAGGATTCATCTTCAGTGACTTGCATGATTTCTGCACTTGAACATGTTCTAAGTGTTTGCAGTTATGTAAAATGCAAAGTAAATTTCTGCTGGATTATTGTAGTCTATTCAGTTCTGTTATACTCTTGAGTAATTTGTTTGCTTCACTAAAGCAATTTAAAGAAAATCTTAGAAAATACTTGTACAGAGTTCGTACAATTTATATAGCAATGAAGAGTAAATAGACCAAGAGCAACTTTACAATCAGGATATCTAATACCAGGGAAAATTCTATACTGAATATAAAAATAAAATAGTATTCATATTAATAACAGTGAAGGAGACAAGTTGAAGGAGCAAGCTGATAGAAAAATAAATTGTGCAAAGTTTATGGTGATTATAATGGCGATGACGAATAACAAAGGATACCCTGAAACCTTGCATTAGTGCCATTTTAAATTACCTTGTATTTTCACTAAGAATGTATTATAAATCATTTGTTTTTGTTCGTCATGTCTCTTCTGCCAGAGCTTATGTTGGATTTACTTGTAAATCATTCGTTCTAACAATGAGGTAAATGGTAAATTTAGGATGCGAAAAGATGAAGCCGCAACAACAGGATAAACAATTGCGGCAATAGTCAAGTATCAGCAGTTGTTTCCACTAAACAGTATACTATAATATCTAAAATTCATAACTAACCGAATACAATAGTTTCAGATTAATTTTAATTTGCACAATTTTAATCATTCAATTTGGAATAAAAATTTAGAGCAACAATTTTTTTTCTTTTATTATTCACCTGGAAATATTTTAGATTTAATATTTTTCAATTTTGTTAAGTTTCTATATTAATGCATCGAACATTTAAAAATGCATTTTATATAATTGTCGGGCAGAAAATAAAGTACATATGAACTTAACTTATAAATATGAAATGTTATCTGGAAAAATTAATGTTTTCATTTTAAAAAAGTCGAAAATACGAGGTGTCGTAAGAAAGTAATGAAACTTTATATGGTATATAAAAAGGAAATTATATAATTTTATTGGGCAGCCTTACATCGGCAGTAAGTGTTGTTTCTCCATTTCGTAGCAGAGCTTCAACTGTAATCGTATTCATCTTCTCGGTTACACTCGATTGGATATTATCGACACTACCAATATGATGTCCTTTCAAGTGTTTTTTGATCTTGGAGAATAAAAAAAATCACATGATTTTAGATCAGATTGAAAAGGGGACTGGGGGATTCAACAAAATTATGATGGAGTCATGGCCTTCCAAAAATATTTTCTGTCACGGAAAAACTTATGCTTTTGGTAACGAATGTTCCCTATAGATTCATTGCAGCTTTTGTAAATGAAACTCGCACATTCGCCAAGCTTAACACAAAATTTGAAAATGCACTGTAACAATAGAACTTTAATTATCAGCCAATGAGGTAGACACTTGTACTGCAGGTCTAAAAGGGATTAAGGCACAAGCTAATATTGCCAGATCACACTAAGTGATACCTTTACTTTTCAACCATAGCTCGTACTTTAAAGAAGCTGTTTCTTAATCTGGAAAAAACTTAAAAAGTGAAGTTAATACATTGCCGTGAGTCTTATTATTTTTCTAGCACATTTCTTAATCTGGAATAAAAAAATATCTGAGCAATGTTTTGGTAATATTCTAAAAAACAAAAAGTCCAGTTTTTCATTTCAAATTTACACATACTTTGATTTATAATTTAATATAAATTTTTGTTTAAAAGAAATGTCGTAAATAGATATTCTAACGAATGTAGGCGTGATGATTTCTAATTATCCTACATAATAGGTTGATATATTATCCGACAAAATTTACATAAATTTCTAATTACATTAGTAGCTAATTATCTCTGAGTTTCTACATATATAATAAGCAAATAGTATTGCAATTTTTAAATATTAAATATCGCTTTGTTAGGATAAAATTATTTAAAAAAAAAACATTTAAACGTCCTTGTCTGCTACTTTCAAATAGACTATGAAATTTTCGTAAAAATTTGTAAGGATGATCTGAGGGGGCTCAGTAATATGATATCAGAATTGTTTATTTATTCTAATTTCTATCCGGCTTTGCAACAGTATATCACTTGCTAATAAGATTTACAATTTAAGCCGCTTCAATTCGTCTAGCCAATCCCATAGTGACAACAGCATTACTTTAGAACATTTCACAAATTGTTCTTATTGATTTTCGTTTTGGATACATTTCCAAAATACACGAGCGAATTATCTAAAAAGGTTCATGGCTGTGCACTCTTGTTTTAAGAAAACAAAAACATACTTATTTAACAAATAATTATTCTATTTTTAAATGGTCAAAAAGGAAATATACTCTTTCCAAATAAGGGTATATTATTATAAGGAACAGAAAATAATCTTAAAAAAAATTTTTTTTTGGGGTCGACCTTCAAAGGTATTCCTTCTAATTTAGTGTTTTCGAAATTGGTTTAAAATGAAATGTTGTTTTTGAGCTTTTGGTTCCACCCGAAATGAACCTTTTCGATTAAAATTTTATTTGAAATTTATTTTCTTTTTTGCTGTTAATAAAAGAGCAAAAGCGATCACTGCCAACGGAAGATGTCAATTTACAGCTCAGAAGTGCGTGCTTGTTGATTGTCACAATCAATTTTCATTTTCCAAAGTATAGATGCCAGCAATGATGTTGAAGTGAAGAGTCCTTTCGTGGGATTCGATTCGAAAAAGGATTTTAAATGCCAGCATAAAAGCATACTTCCCTTAAATATAAATAAACAGAACACTAAATTTCTTTCCTACAATATTTTGATGAAATTCTCTTCACCAGAAAGAGCTTTATTGTGTTTTCTCCAATCTTCTCACTACCTATCAAAGCCTGTCCCTTTTAACATGCTTACCATCATTCTTGTAATCATTAAAAAGGAAAAAATATTTACTGACCCGTCTGTAATTCCTTTGTTCTTTGGTAAATATAATCAGTCCAGGTAATCGTAAAATTAAATTTTCAAAGATTTCCAAATTAATAGAATTTTTTGCCGTATGTTTGCCCACAAAACTGTTCTATCTAAAAGAAAAAATTAAGCAATACAAATTTTATTTTTCAACTATATAAAATTTCATAATTTTCATTAGTTTGTTGAAGAAATCTACCGTTTAAAGATAGAAATGTATGCTTACAATCCTTATATCCACTTTTATATAGTAATCCAAAAATATTTCAAAAATAGTGGAACAATTGATTCGAAACTGCCTCTCTTCCATTTTTGAATGCAGAAATGTTATTTTAGACAGAATATGACATTCTAGGTTTTTCTGGAAGCTTAAAAGAATCCTCCCTATCCTATAGTTTCTTATAATCAAATTGTAGCTTTTGGAGAAATATTTTGTAGTTTTTGGAAATGTCGAATATTTTGTAGTTTTTGGAAATGTCGAATATATCGTATGTTTGGGTAAGTGTTTTTCAAGGAAATATGCTTGGCCTCTATTATAAAATATTTATAGACATTATATTCTAACTAATAATAAAAACCTAATAGCAACATAAACTGATAATACTACCATAGTAATTCTTCAGATAAACCCTATCATTATAACAAACCTTTATTGATTTAGTTTTCAAAATTGGTTCAGAAACTGAAGAAATATGTGTTCATATAACTTTTACTGCTTGCCAACAACCATTTCATTTCTTATTCTTTCGCGGCAGAGTTATTCCACCAAAAGATATGACATGTTATTTAGTACTCCACAACAGAAAACACTTAACATACAATAGAAAAAATAATATAATTTCCAATTTGGACTTACGAACTTAAACTGTGGGATTCGACGAAGTGTTCCAACTTATTCCGAATCCAACTACTAAAATCGAAAATCCTATGTGCAATCATCAATGCCCCATATTATATACGTAATTGTGTTATTCATCTTGACCTAAATGTTATTTTTATAGACATACTCTTCTAAGCCCATTGTAAAACATTTTATTCCCGGCTAAGTCATTATTATAATCCTCTTGTAAAAGATATATCCTAAACTATCCTCATCAATAGAGGCAATGTACTCATAATCTTTTAACTTGTATCAATAATCATAACCGGCAGACAACCCTCGATAGCTCTTTATTACTTCGTCAAAGCTACCCTGTTAAAAAATATGGTTGTCACAATATATGTGGTTGTAGATATCTATGAAAATTGCAAAAAAAAACTTTATATGAAAAAAGTAACTTGATTAGAGACAAACGAAAAATTCTTTCTTATAAATATTGTCATCCAAAAAATAAATAAGTAATTAAAAGATTCTTTTACTAAAATGGATATTAAATATTTATTAATTTTATTAGAAGCTTCATTGGAAGTTTTTATGGTTTTCATTTACACAAAACTATTTTGAAGTATTTAATAAAATTCAATAAAACAATTATTTTAAAAATTTATACTAAAAATGAAATATTTAACTTATAAATTTTCTGAAATTTCTAAATTTAATTTTTAGTTGTAAACTTTTGTAGCGACAATATAAAATGTAAAACTTCTGAACAACTAGAAAATATAAGAGAAATTGTATCATATACGGTAGATATGCTAAAAATTTATCTACTATAACATTCACTTTTCATTAGTTCAAAAATAGTTTACCTAGCTTTCTAAAGTCAAGATAAAACCGAACTACTCGTATAAATTTTAATATTTGAAATAATTTTCTAATTAGACTTTTGAATGATAGATTTCATTTTTGATTCTTTACAAAATATTTATGTATAAAATATCAAAATTTCAATGAAATTCTTCTTTTTTTAAGAAATCATTTTTAAAAATAAGAAAATACTATCAGTTGCTAGGTAAATTTGTATAGTCTATTAGCGAGCAATTAAAAATGATATCTTTATAAATGCAATTTATTTAATAGCGTTTCATATCCAAAAAAAAAATTCCTGGTTATGATTTAACAACAGCTTTTATCCTCAAACAAATCACCAAGAAAACTTTCGTGTTTATCACCTATATATTCAACAGTATTCTTTGTATTACTTATTTTCTCTGACTTTAAAAATTTTCAGTTAATAAAGTTATACCTACACTTAAAAAAAACAGACCTATCAGCTTGTTACAAATCCTTGGAAAAATATTTGAAAAACTCCTCTTGAAACGAGATGCTAAAATTATTCCCGATCACCAATTCGGTTTCCAATCAGAAAACTCTAAAACTCAACAATATCATCATACGGTTGATTACATTATGTTCTCTCTTGAGCGAAAAGATTACTGTCCAGGCGTGTTTCTTATTTTCCCAGGTGTATAAGCTTAAATCCACTGTCTGGTCATAGAAGGAGTGAGTGAGCGTATTAAGCTACCATGGGCACGCCATACTTTTTTTTTATGAGTTTGACATCTGTCAAAAATAATCAGTGCACATTGTCAGCAATTTCATACAACAACATACATTTTTCCTTTGGTAATCATGTCTAGTTTTGTACGAGAAAAAGAGCATATGCGGAAAGCTCTGCTTTTCTGCTTCAATTTGAAGAAATCGGCTGCCGAATCGTATGGAATGCTTATGGAGGCCTATGGTGACAGTGCTTTATCGGAAACAACGTACCGAGATTGGTTTCATTAGTTCAAAGACGGCATTTTTGATTTGTGGTACAAGGATCGTAGAAATCGGTCTAGAAAGGTTGAGGACCATCAATTGAAGGCTCTTTTGGACGAAAACGATACTCAGTTACTCAACCAGCCATTTTCAAGCATCTGCATGCTATAGAAAAGATTAGAAAGATCGGAAAATGCGTGCCGCATGAATTGAACGACAGGCAGATGGAGCGACGCCACAACACATACGAAATCTTGCTCGACAGACAAAAAAGAAAGTCATTCCTGCATCGGATTGTGACAGGCGATGAAAAGTGGATATATTTCGAGAATCCTAAACGGAAGAAATCTTGGGTTGATCCCCGCCAACCATCAACATCTTCCCCAAGACCAAATCGCTTCGGACGGAAGACGATGCTGTGCGTTTGGTGGGATCAACAGGGTATCGTCTACTATAAGATGTTGAAACCTGGTGAAACTGTCAATGCCCACAGCTACCACCAAGAACTGATCAAATTACACCGTGCTTTGCGTGAAAAAAGGACGGATTATCAACAAAGACATCACAAGCTGATGATTTTCCTCCACGATAACGCACCATTGCACACGTCAAAAATGGTCCAAAACTACTCGGAGACACTCAACTGGGAGGTGCTACCCCATCCCGCTTATTCACCAGACCTGGCCTCTTTCGACTACCACCTCTTTTCGTCGATGGGCCACGCGCTCGCTGAGCAGCACCTTGATTCTTCAAAAAGAGAAGGAATTTTTTAGCGTGGTATCCACAAATTGCCCGAGATATGGGAAAAATGTGTAGCTTGCGAGAGCAAGTACTTTGAATAAATTTGTTTTTGATTTCTATGAAAAAAACATGTGTTTTTTTGACTAAAATGCAGCGGATTTAAGCTTATACACCTGGTATATAGTATACCTTTGATCGAGTGTGGGACCCTGGACTACTCTGGAAACTCAAGAGCTCTAGACCCTCCACATACTTGCTTATTTTAAAATAATATCTCATCTAACGTCATTTCCAAGTAATAGTTAATACTGACCATTCCGAAATATCCCCTATCACAGCTGGTGTTCCTCAAGACAGTATCCTTGTCCAATGCTATATAATATTTATACCTTCAGCATCCCAACTAATCCCAAAATTATAATCGCTACCTTTACTAATGACACCGCTATTCTAGCATCCCACTCCTATGTCAACATCGCTTATAGAAACCTACAATCCCATATCAATGAATCTCCAAGACTGGTTTACGAGGTGGAGAGTAAAAGTACTCGGGACTAAACTTAGACAAACGACTTACTTAAAACGCTCATACGACATCAAAAAGACTTGAAATTTAACAGACGTTATCGAAAACTTCTTAAAATACTGGACGACCGATCGAAACTGATGGACGTACAATATTGAAATATGGGATTCTGTCAAAGCGTCCAATTCCTATCGCATCTAATCCGTTCAATCCAAAATCTTCCGAATAATTGTTGATGCCCCGTTCTATGTTCGTACCAAATTTATTCACCATAACCTAAATATGCTCTTCGTTCACGATTTGTACGTCTCCCGTTATAAAAAGTTTCATTTTCGACTATCCTATGTGTATCTCACAAAAACCCTCTCATTAAAAAGCTTTCCTCTATTACCGTCCCTGTTTACATTCGTCGGCATTTAAAAATAAATTGGCGACGAGATTTCTTAAAATATTGAAATCTTGTAGTAAATGGAGAAACACCGTGTTTACTCTCATATGTTCCTGTCCTGCCATTGTAACGTCTTTGTCATAAAATCTGCTTGCTAATAAAAATAAAAAAGATTATAAAATATCCACAATCGTTGATATATAATTTTTCATGGCCTCATTCTAAAGTTGAAATTTATTCTTAAAGATTGAACAACATATCCTAATGATTCCTTCATAATGTGTATTCTGCTTGAAAATAATGTATTCAAAACGCTTCATCAAACCATTCAGTTTCTATTAACCTCAATTTGTTTTTTTCTCTTATGAAAATTTATTTATTAATGCAGCACATGGTTATGACTTAGTCAACTATTCAAATCGAACCGCATTTTTTCCATAATCGATTAATTTATTCGAATACATAATGGAAATTTGTTTAATATATCCTTTTTGACTATTAAATTAAAATTTTCTTCACTCAAAGTGATTTATTTTCATAGCTGATTTTCAATTATATTATACAATAAGGAAAAGTTCCCGTACAATGGGGATTATTAAAAATTGAATTCAACACCTCACACACGTATTATTCGTAGTTATTGTACGGAAATTGTTATTTAATATTCGAGCATGTGTTCCTTTGGATCAATTGAACATATTCTAGTCGAGTATTATATTCGTGTATAAGTTGAAGTACTCGTACAATTGAATGAGAATCATAGACGTGCCATGATATTTGGTTTTGTGTTCTCAAAGCTAATCAAAACTAATCCCGCACGTAGTGTTCCAATAATATAAGAAGTACTCGAATACTTGAATGACATTAGCAAAAAGTACTCAAATAATCAATTTACGAGTATATACCTACATACTTCGAATGTTCGCGATTATTTGATAATAATTCCTTCATTCAACTAAATTACCAGCATTCTAAGAACAATATTTCAAAATAGAAGATTGCATTTGGCATTTGTATTCTTGCCTCTAATCAAACTAGCAAAATCGAGACATCATGCTTGGTAAAATCATTATTCGCGATTTGGGGTAAGCAAACAAAAACCATATTTTGTTGTTGGCGAAACAGAAATTATGTGAGCAGATAAGCTGTAACCACTTAGACATGTATTGTACTCGAATACCATCCGACAGCCATCTTTTACAAAGGACATTTTATTGTAAACAGAATGACAAATATTTATAATATTTAGATGCAAGCATTATAACACAACATATAATTAAATTTAATACCATATGTCAACATACAAAATTGCTTTGGAAAATCAAGGTGAATTGATTAGATATAAAACCGAGCAGTACTGATAATTAGTAGACCATATTTGTTTTAATTAACCATATAATTGAAACTATCCATAATACTATTGTTCGATAATAAAAATTTAATAATCAATTTGGTCAGTGCTAGTGGATAATATTTTTTTTATATTCATTGTACATCATGTGTGTTAATCTAGACGAACAATATCTGATATAATGGTGTTGCTCTATTTATTAACTAATTAACTATTCTATATATTATAAGTATCTCATCAACTGATTACTCTTAAGGAATATACAATATATCATTTTACGTTGATTCTGTAATATGAGACACAAACGTTCGAAGTAATAACAGAAAAGAATTTTTATGACATGCTGAATATACCTTTTAAGTTAGTACGAGGTCTGTTCGTTCAAAAAGTTTCGCAAATTTTGAAATTCCGCGGGTTACGTATATTTGTCCCTCACTTGTGCCAACAAGTTCAGCCATTTTGAATGTTCAGTTAATTTTGACAGCTGCTTTGCTTGCTCGATCAAAAACAGCATCGCATTAACATTGTTAAGGAGCTGTTGGACTCTGTCCGCGACGACTCAAATTTGCTCCAGAGGGTCATAACTAGTGACGAATCATGGGTTTATGGTTATGGCATGGAAACCAAAGCTCAATCATCCCAATGGATGGCCCGAGCCAACACCAAAAAAGCGCGCCAAGTTCGGTCGAATGTGAAGGTTTTGCTTACAGTTTTCTTCGATTGCAGGGGCGTTGTGCATCATGAGTTCTACCCACACGGTAGAACGGTCAATAAGGAATATTACCTGCAATTTATGTGCAAGTTGCGAGAAGCAATCCGCCAGAAACGCCCGGATTTGTGGAAGAAAAAAAATTGGCTTTTCCACCATGATAACGCTCCTACTCATACGTCGTTGTTTGTGCGCGAATTTTTTGTCAAAAACAATACAATAATAATGCCGCAGCCACCTTATTCCCCAGATCTAACCCCCTATGACTTTTTCTTGCTCCTGAAACTGAAGAGCCCCATGAAAGGACGACGCTACGCTACGATTGAGGAGATAAAGACGGCAACAAGATCCTTCGAGAATAGGAAAAAAACGTTGGCATAAGTATATAATATCTGGCGGGGTTTACTTTGAAGGGGACAAAATAGATATTCATGAATAAATAAATAATTTTTGAAAAAACACAAAATTCGCGATACTTTTTGAACAGACATCGTATTTTATTTTATCGCTAAAATCTGCCCAAAATCTAAATAAAAATCTTCACAAGAGTTTTATAAAACCAAATAAACGGAAGGTGGCAGTTATAAAAGCCTTAAATTCAGTTAACTTTGAAAGAAACCACATCATGACTTCTATAGGCAACCTTTTTATATTTAATAATACCTTTAAAAAAATTAAATTTATTTATTTTAGAAAAGAATACAATAACTGCAAATATAGAAATATTTTCTAATATGCCATCTAGAAAAATAAAATGTCATCTTTCGGGAAAAATGTTCTGAAAAATTATTGTAAAAGTATTTAAGTAAAATCGGTACTATTTGTGCACCATCCTTTTTAGAAACAATTCATATTAATTAATTTAACTGTAGTTCTATTAGAAGAATGTTCTCAAGAAAGTTGCAAATAATATACCTTATAAGGACGTTGACGTAATCCATTCAAACTATAGTTGAAAATTTAAATATTATTAAAGCCATCAAACTGTTAAGGTTGGAAGAAAGTTCTTTAATCGATATTTTTCTGATTCACTGTTAATTACTTAAGAAAATGTCAGTTCTTTATGAGAATATTTCAAATGTATCATATAAAGTGATAGCTAAAAATTTATTTAAATCATACGAACTTATTTCGGTTTAAGAAATTCTTTTCTAATAATTTCATATTATTATCGTGAATTGATTTGAAAGTATTAATTTTCAATATTATTAGAATTTTTTTTTGTTAGATTAAGCTGCTTTTTAAAAGGAAAATTTTAATGAATATTTCATATTTTCATAGAAATAATTCAATAAAGAGAAATATGATAAAAAGCTAGATTTAAGTAGGATTTATTTACTCTGTGTTAATGAAGAATTCAACGTAAGTAGATGGACGTTTAGTTCGTAAAGTTTTCCATCCAAAAATATTTCAAATATTGAAATTTTTCATAAAAAAAAAAATAAATAATAAATGACAGTTTTATTAAGTATTTTAGTGATTTGGGTCTATTTTTCATTATATATTCTGTATTCAGTAGTCATTGCAGACATTCCATAGTTGAGCTTCGAGGAGATATTAGATACATAATGCCGCCACCCACTCAAATGCGTGCTTGTGTGTTCGGCTTGGTATTGTTTGTATAGTATTACTTGAGCATATGTAACAAAAGCCTAAAGAACACTGTGCATGGTAATTGCTTTCAATTGAATGACTGTTTACCATTAAAGCCATTTGGGAGCTGAAGAATATATAAAAACACTTTGAGTAGGAAAAGGCTCTTCTTGCAGTTCCAAACGTAAACGATCCCCCATCCTGAATGGTTTTCGGAGTTCGAGTTCTTATGCTACCGAGAGGCAAGACCTGCCCCAACTGTGGTAACGATATTCAAGCTAAATTAATTTCACATGCCGTGATATACTTAAATTTTGTGGCTTTCATAAACAATCTTGATTGTGGTTGGAAGCCAATGGCAATGGCAAACTAAGTTACGCGCACATATTATCAAGGACATACATACATTTGCTGATTTCTATGATGTGTTCATTATGAGTATCGAGTATTCTGCACTAAGGATAATGATTGCAAATTATCCTTTCCGGTTCAAGGATACCTACGCACATTTATATAATATTTTATTTCCAAGATTGAATTAAACCTTTGCCTATCATATTCAATTATGCATGTATGTAAAGCCTCATTTTTTAAGAACGACATTAATTATAATGATTTAAATTTTTTACAAGAATTCCTACAAAAAAGCAGTGTTTGCTTAAAATTAATTAAACTTTCTAGCAAATGTAATTTTTCAAAAATTTCACTGAACGCTAATAATTATTTACATTTTTCTCACACTTTTGATCGGATACGATATCCTGAGCTTGTCCGGATACTCAAGAGCCTCATTTCTTCTACATACTATCTAAAAAAAATTTATATCTGTACCAAAGCCATTTTGCAGTTGAAATCAATACAGAATCCTCAGATATATAGCCTATTTTATATTATATTCTGGAACCCTCATACAAGACTTAAAAAAAGTGAAACTATCAAAACTTTTCTATCATACGAGTATAACTACTTAAACTGCTGGACAACCGTTTGAAACTAACAATGAAAGGTAAACATAGACTTATGGAATTGAACCCTTTGGAGTTCAACTAAATGTTCCTAACGTATCCAGTTCTGAGCATATCTCGCTACTAACAATTTCACTCAAGTTTATTCTATCCCCAAAAATAGTTCGTCGCAGCTCCTTTACTCTCTTTAGGTGAAGAAATCCAACTTCATTATTTCACCATATTATAAATTAATTTGTAATACAAATATGCTGCATTATATTAATATATTTGTTATTTTAGATAAAAAATCAAATTAAAACAAAGCTAAAAAATCATTTCGATTTGCTTGACTTTAATATCGTATAATTTTAAAACCAATCTTTTTCAGTCAAAAATTCTTTTTCTAAAATAAAAAAAAAAATATCAGTATGAGTAAGGAACGTCTTGAGAATTTTTAATAGACAAATAAGAAATTTTATATATTGTATTTTTATTTAATTTGTAGAAAAAAATTCCGTCCTTTTGCATCTTTTCTAAATAGTATTTATAATGAATTTTTATGTTGATTCCGTAACTGAAGCAGATTGTATTTGATAAAATTAACCTAATTCCAATGACACTTTTCTGTTCACAATTATAATACCTGCATTAGGGTAATTTATACTTGCCTTAAGCTACTCGTAAGTATGTACCTTGTTCCATCGCATCGTTTCCCTTATGAAACCATACTTAACTTGAGGCTACTAGCATGGACAGAGAAAACTCCATCCTACATTATATTCTGAAATCTACTTGAACGCTTTCAAGGATATTTAAATATTTATTTTAGTCACCATATTCCAAGATACACGAATATTAATCTAAATTCATACAATTATTCGGAAATTTCTAGGATAATTTTTTAAGTTATTTGTATTTAATAATTTATATATTTTCGTTAGTGACACATTGCTGTTGGCATAGTTTTTACTCTCATAATAAAATTTCGTTTGCTTTTAGTTTTCGATATTTTCGAATTAAATGAAAATTTCTTTCTTCGAAAAATAAAAATAAAAGAACAAATCACGCCTCCGGTACTTTATTTCAATTATTTTTATGGTTATACTTGTACTTATTCTCGACGAAGAAAATGTGAAATAAATCCTGTAAATTGTATTCAACCCTGGGGTTGTAGGTAAAAGAAGAAAAAGAAAAGTAAATAATACGAAAAAATTGAAGAAATATCATTCTAATAAATACAGGTTTTTCTAAAATACTATTTTATGATACACAAACACGAAATATCAAGATGGAAAATATTTAGTTCATCCCCTATAGACAGTTAAATTCTGATAGGAACAAATGAAACAAAATAGAATATTTCGAAAAGAAAATATTTTAAGAGGAGAGCGGGGGGAGTATTCAACCGTCTAAAACAGTATAAATTGAAATGGTATAAAATACAGAAAGATATCATTATTATAGAGAATATGAACAAGTATGAGAAATAAGAAACAGAAGGCGAACATTTTAAAATCGAATGCCAGAAAATAAGGAAATGTTTTGTAAAATGGTTTTTGGTAATACAGTAAATTCAGAAAATAATCGCTGGATTATGCTGACCTAAAGGAAAATGTAAAAAGGACGAAATATACTACATTTTCATTCTCACATATATGATTATTCTGCGTTTTGAATGTTTGAGTGAATATTATGTGTATCTGCTTTGCAGGCAATTGAAAGATTAGCACTCAATAATATGTGGTAAAAACTATTGTAGATACATGGCAAGTAGTACATGGGCGGCTCAAAAAGAGAATGAGTGAAAAAATTTAATATTGGTATGAGTAATTTTGAAAATAGAATTATTATACATTTGTTTGTTTAGTATAGAATAAATTATTGCATGCCAGAATGTAAAGATAGTTTCGTCCATATCACAACAGACAACCCACCAACAACATGATACCTAAAATAGAATAGATTTCAAAAATGGAGTTCAATAATACTCTTATTAGTATCTCGATGACGAACTCTACCGATGTGCATATTATTGGTTGGCCGATTCTGGGAAATGTTGAATTGGTTTATTGTTCCGGTAGCGTTTGACCCAAAACACTAATATTTATGGCCTCCTCTAGTATAATGTAGCCGCTAATGATCCCTCTTTTCCGGTAAATGCTATCCCCGTGTGCTCTTAATATTTAATATTATACACGTCAATATTCACTTGTACTCATATTTAGGTTGAAATTAATGCTAAAACAAAATGTGTATATTATAACATTTAAACTCTTGGCTATAGGAACTCAGAAAATCCTAGCACAACTCAGTTAGTATCCTTGGAAGCTTGAATAAAAATAGGCACTTTCATATAATGTCTTCTAGCAATTTTGAAATAGAAGTATTCACATATTCTATCCTTAAAAGAGTAGATTCCGAATCAATACTAAGCAGTTTAGGTTATTAACTCAACATTTGTTGCATGTTTGCATATGTAATACATCAAAATTGAGATTGTGTTCGAAAATTAACACTGCGAATACTTAACATGCAAATTGTTTCAGTTTTCAGATTTTTTTCCCAAGCTAGTCATTAAACATAAAACTATGCTGCGTTTTTATTTGGGTCAGGTTTTTAAGCGGATTTGTTATACATGCTATTTTTTTTTTTAAAAATTCATCAATTTAAGAAGACAGCATCTCTAAGGAATAGCTTATTATTATTATTATTATTTATTGTTATTGTACACATTATCTTACTATTGATCTGATAAGAACATGCAATAAATGGTAAAGTTTTGTATTTGAATTGTTTAGAGGTTGCCTCAACCAAATGTCACGATTCAATTTCAATCTAATTACGTATTTCGTTATTTTGGCGTTAAACAGTACAATACCAAATAGAAACCAGATCCCATTAAGGGAAAAGGACGCAATAAAATTGAAGAATACCAATTTCTGTATAGAATCGAATCATAAATAAGTGCACGAAATATCTTTTTATACATGATTCGTCTAGTAGATTGCAATCATTGTACGATTGATAGTAGTTCAATACCTCGAATAGTTTGGCTTGTGAATTCATTGGTATTCTATTTGCTATCTACCCAGATGAAGACTGATTCCCGTACGCTTTGTCCCCAAGACACCGAAAATTGAATGGCCAAAACAAGGAAGCAAGGACCCAATTACTTCGGGGCTGCTTCTGTAAGCAGTTCTCGTCTGCTGGTTTGCAATGTGACCATACTCGTAGCAATCGAATAACATGCTACCCATTTTGTGTATTGGCAAATTTAATCGAATCAATGAACGATTCTAATTCCAATGCCAGTAACGTTTTTCCTTGGAGCAACTAATTTCTATAGCAAGAGTAACAAGCGCACAATTCAAATTGCTACAAGTAGTTTTTTTTATTAATTTTTTTTAACAGCAAACCATATAAAACTAAATATAAATTTACTATTTGCCATATGAATTCAACACTTCAACATCACGTATACTATTGCAATGTAAAATTTTTGAATAGATAAAATTTCAAAATCACGTAAACAGATACAGTTTTTATAGGTCCCAACTGTGCTCGTATGTCAATTAAATGGAAACTAATTGATTACCATTACTACCACAAGAATACTAAACTTATAATCATTTTCGATTATCCTTACTTAGATCGTAAGCGCGTAAGGGTTTCAATCAATCAATGTCAATTTTTGTCGCACTTAGATAAAAAATTCAGAACGTGTTTACATCAAAGTCGAGATTATAGTAACCCGTCCTAATGGTATGGAGAACAGTAGAAACGGATGAACGCCCACTTCCTGTTCAACTATGCTAGCATGAAAGTGAAACAACAAATCCGATATAAGAACCAATCTCTTCCACCATTATTATTGATTGAGTATTTTCGAAACAACTCTTCTAGCTACTAAAGTTTTAATCTATTCAACTGGTATCTATTTTCGATTAGAGCTATATATTTTCGTAAAATTGGATAGGTAATCGGAAATTGTGAGCCTAACCTAACATCTTATCATATATAAGATAAAATATTCATTTATGTGTCGGTATGTATATATTTATTATCAATTCATTTGAGACAATTAGACTGTTCGATTATTCTTTTCTTGAATTTGGTTATTTCAAAAAAAAAAACTATCTGCCATAGTGTAGCTAAACATTTTTTAAGGTTTGAGTTGATCCCAACTGAATTAATTTTGTTTTTGAATAAATTTGTAGTAGCTCCTATTTTGCAGCAATTTTAACTTCTACAATATATATAAAAAAAAAAAACAAGTAAAGTTTCCAAAAAATGCAACTACTACTCATATAATTGAATTTTAATTTATAGTAATTAAAAAATGCAATTATTTTTAATAAACTTTTTGAAATGAAAACTTAAATTTGTTTGTTGATACAAGTACAAGTACACGCATATACAAGAGAAATAATTTAAAATTAACAAAAGGACATTTATTTCGGTTTATTATAGAAAAGATAAATACAAAATGAAAAGTAATATTTTTAATATTAACCACAAAGTATCAAATATACCATTTGCTGTTATAAAAAATTGTTCCATAAAATATAATCCATTACGTAATCTTGGCCGCTTAAATTTGCTTGCATAAGTATAATTCAATTATTTTGCATAAGAATTGTTATGGCAACCCGCGCTGAGATTGGAGATTATGTTATTTTACGATACTCACTCACCCCTATATGAAGGGGCTTATAATTTTCATAGTATTTGCTTCATCCATAATTCGGAGGCTGAAAATTTAAATAACAAATATGAGAGAAGAACGATGTTGAAGAAGAAATATTAGACAGAAATCACTTAAGCCTGAGCTGTGAGGAATAGCTTTTTTGTAAGAAAAAAAAAATTCTTTTTTGAAGGAAGTAAAACCAACTTAAAGCTTAGAAGGAACCATCCTTATACCCTCCTTTAGTCTCTATATGAAAAGAAAAAAAGAAACAAAAACGGAACTGTGGTTAACCCGATGGAAGCTTTTTCCAAAAACGCATAAAGTATGAATCTGCTATTGAAATCAGTATTTTGCCAACACAAAATGTCTGGAATAACCCGAAAATTTACTCTGCCCACCCTACGACCTTCACAGTTTATGTAGGCAGATCGGGTCGGCTCGTTCGGTTCATTCAATGTTCTCAGTTATTGCAGTAATAAAAGTCGTATTTCTCTTTTTTCGCCATTGTTGTGACTTCAATAAATTTGCAACTTTATTTCTAAACAAGACCCACGGCCAGGGTTAAGTCTCACCAAATGATGAGGAAAAGGATGATGATGCGGACGAGGATATCTATTCATGTATCTGTCTATCTGTGGCAAAGTGAATTATGTATTTTCAGTGCTTCTCATCTTTCCTCACGCATTTTTATTACCAACGCATAAATTGATAGCATTTGACACTGTTTGATGTGAACGCCCCCCGCAAGCCTTCATAGCCTATCCCCATCCCATCCAGTATGGAGCTTTATGAGTAGTTAGGCATTTTAGTTTTTATTTTCACATTTTTAGATAGGGTTTTAGACATCTCTGTTCATATAAATTTCTCAATACGAATAAATGTCTATCGCAAATGATGGCGTTGCGGCAAAAATTTATTTATTGTACAAGTAGAACGTTTCGAATTTACATTATTGTTGAAATTGTCAGTAAACAATCAATTCGAGTATGGATGTTGAAATTTTTTTTGAAATTTTTGATGTGCACGCCATGCCGCCCATTTAAATGGCAGGACCATAGCAGTCGCATTACGAAAGAGATCCCCAAAAAAAATACGGGAAATGTAAATTTTCCAACGATTTAGATTGGAATCGTTGTAATTCGAATATTTATGTATGTACACAATGGGTAGAGGATGAATACACTTGCACGTCTACGATCCCTGATATTACTTCAATTGCTGCAATCTGAATAATATAAGTTGTCGCAGAAAGTGAAACAATGTCATTGGGTAAATCAATTTTTTCATCTTATTTTCATGAATATTTTTTCATTTCATATTTATTCGTTTCAATATCGTTGTCTGTATCACTTTTTACCAAGCCTCGAATGACTTTCACCCGCTTTCGAGCGTTTTCTACCTCTTCCAGGCCAAGGTAAAAGTCGAACACGTCGAAAATCTTTTTATATGTTCAGTTAAAAAGGATGCCAGATGTGAATATAGACTTACTGTCTACACATATATTGTATGTGTACACATTTGGTATTTCGTTTTCTATGAATTTTTGGCAAAACATTTTTTTGCATAATATAACATGAACAAACCCGAATGATGGGAATTTATCCATTGATACAAGCTAAAACATGAATACGAGTTGGAGTGTATGCATGTATGTGCTCGTATGTAGGATACGTGCGAACACACGTTCTTATCCAAAGCCGAGAAATCCATCATTTACACCACTCGTTGTCCTTTCTATCTGCTAGTTCTACACGTATCTCGCTATTCTCTGTTCTCTCCTCTATCTGAAAACGTTTTTCATTTTTTATGAAGCTATATATTCAACACATGTACACGTTGTTGGGTGCATAGCGTAAAACTTTCTATTCCCATCAAGGTCTGAACCGAATTTGGAAAGATGAGATGTGATAGGCGATGGGGAGTAACTTTTCTCGATCTATCGTCATCGCTCCAAATTCAGCAATCCTTTTGGAAATCTGACTGACAACCATCAACGCAGAGCTGTCACATAAAACACTTGAATGAGTTTTCTTTGATATTTCAATTTCCAATATTCTATAAGGGTTGGTTTATATTTTGTAGTGATTTCAGTACATTTTCTGCCATGCCTCATCCGTCGTCTTATTCTGGCATCAGGTTCCTGTGCGCTATTTCGATCAGACTTTTACCGGGTCCAACATGTTGACTGTACTTTGACATTATTAGAAACAGGTAATATAATGCTGACATACTCTGACATCCTATTGTATATTCGTACATATTGTTGACAATGTTCACAGCACGAATGGACAAACTGAAGACAGCCATACCTCATTTCCAAGTTGGCTGTTCCGAATTACTTTTACTTCCGTTTTCTTCGATTTTATGCTCACTTCTCGCATCAACATCTTTTATGTCAACGATTTTCGAACGAAAATTGAATTTACTACTGTCTTTATAGGCAAAAAATATGTCCTTTGCTTTTCGAAAAATTTTGCTGTGTCATGTATACTAACTAATACGCACTGAAAAAAAAATTTTCTGACTTCTATTGGTTTTGGATACGCCTAAACATGTTCACGACTTCAATCTCCAATCGAATACTATTATAAACAGTCGATAATGTGGTATTACTCGTAGCTCTTCAGGATTTTTATACCATATACACATATATATGTATATTTATTTATATATAATTAATCAATGCTATTAAAAGTAATTGGTTATGTAGAAATTGTAAAACGCTGTGAAAATTACTAATGCAGGACTTTCAACCAAACTCTTAACGAGCAAATGTACATAGTTGAAATTTTCTTAATAAACGACATCAGCACTTGCTTTCAAATGAGGTTAACCTTTTCTTATTTTTCAAATAGTTTATTATAGAAAAATATCTCAAAAAATACTAAAGATTTTCAAATAATTAAATTGATTCAAGTGCTTATACGAGGTCTGTTAAAAAAGTATCGAATTTTTAATTTCGCGGGTTACGTATATTCGATTTTCCATTTTTTGTGGCGTCATGTTGGTACTCATATCTCTCACTTATGCCGACCATTTTCGGCCATTTTCAATGTTCAGTTAATTTTTGACAGCTGCTTTGCTTGCACGTGTTTTGGCTCGTCTTCGATTTTTGCTCAATTTCGACCAGAATCGCATTAACATTGCTAAGGAGCTGTTAGACTCTGTCCGCGACAACCCAAATTTGCTCCAGAGGGTCATAACTGGTGACGAATCATGGATTTATGTTTATGACGTAGACACGAAAGCTCAATCATCACAATGGACGCTGCCGCCCGAGCAAAGACCGAAAAAAGCGAGTCAAGTTCGGTCGGATGTGAAGGTTTTGCTTACAGTTTTCTTCAATTGCAGGGGCGTGGTGCATCATGAGTTCTCGCCACAGGGTAGAACGGTCAATAAAAAATATTACCTGCAAGTTATGCACAAGTTGCGCGAAGCAATCCTCCAAAAACGACCGGATTTTTGGAAGAACAAAAATTGGCTTTTACACAATGATAACGCTCCTGCTCATGCATTGTTGCTTGTGCGCGAATTTTTAGCCAAAAACAATACAATAATACTGCCGCAGCTACCGCATTCCCCAGATCTGCCCCCCTGTGACCTTTTCTTATTCGCGAAACTGAAGAGCCCAAATTTGGTAATATTTGAACTGTTCAAATATAATAAAATCGAGATCTTCGGTGTTTTTTCAATTATTTTATGTAGTACAAGTTCGTATTTCATTAAAAAAAATTTTAAATCTTAGACAATCAAATAAAATATTTTTAATTATAAACAGTTTAACGAGAGTAAAATTTCATCCATACTATTCTGAGTGGAATAATTTAGCTGCAAGCTGCAAGTTAAATTGTTGTTTATTCCTGAAGAACGGAAATTTAGATATGAAAAATACGAAAATATTTTGGTAATAAACTAAAACCCAGTTGTTGGCAAAGTGGCACAAAATGTCATCCCTTTTGTTTGTTTGAATCTGCATTGGCAAGAAACTTTGACTCCATTTTTCTAGAATGAGATGAATTTTAATAATGTCTAAGATATAGTCTCAGATGCAACAAAATCTATACAACACAATCTTCTCTATACAATCATCTGGAAAACTTGTGCACGATTATTTGTGTGATTTTCTTTATACGAAATGTATTATGTTCTAGAATATAAACGATTTATTCAAAATTTACTGTTTTACTACATATCAGGTGAGCGGTTTTTCAATCATGATAGATGAAGGATAAGGTAAAATGTGCACGGATAAGAATGAATCTTCAATTGTTAAATTTGGCGCATATTTATGGGCAAAGGTGAAATTCTTCTATTCTTTATATGAACGTATATTATGTTATGTAGGTACGAGAACATTCGCAAAATGCACCAAACTAGATTCCTATTTAAAAACGCGGTCTCAATCCAGTTGAATCCTTTTAACTTTTGTGAAGTACTGTTCCAATTTTTCCATACGTATACAGGTATATGGTGGATTTAAGTTTTACCTTTAGTATACATTTATGTAAATACAAATAGAGTGGCTACTTGAAAATATATACAATTGGAACATAAAAAAATCTAGGCCAAAAACAGTTCATGCAACTAACACTATATGCTGGAATGTAGTTTGATATTTATTTACAAGTGCCAATATAAAATACTAACAAATAGAATTCCTATTTTTACAGTCGATTTCTTCTATAAACAAAAATTTACTTTCATGTACTTACCAAAAATAATAAATATTATTATTAAGTTCACTGATTGAACAAAAATTCTATTGATTAATTTCATAACAAATTCGAAGAATCTAAGTTTTAACTTTTCTGCTGTCAAATTGTCTATAATTGCCCAATTTGTACCAGCATTTTCAATAATTCTTTTATAATTGAGACCGATTAAATTATTAATCAAAAAATATCAATCCCATTATGGATTCGTATAAATACAAATATAATCAATCGTCGAACACGTGCAAATTCAACAATTCTTATATTTGCATTAAGAGCGAAGGAGAACAATTAGAATTGAAATTATCTTAAAAAATAAAATGCTAAAAACAATCTATATGGGACTATAATTGAAATAAAATTAATCGTAATTAGTATTCACTGATGGAAGATAAAACAATACTACTTACTGAATATTATGTCAATTGGGCAATATTTTCTGATTAATGATAATGAAAAGTGAAATTAATCTACGCACTGGCACGTACACGTACATTGGTACACACCGGCCATTAGTGTTATTTAAATATTATTTCGAATTCGTTCATTCTGTTAAATGGAATCAGCAATTTAAATGAGAGGAAAATTAGTAAAACAGAAAATAAGTAACAATCTTAGGAGGCATTGTTATTATTAATTCTATTCAGTTTGGTAAGAATCTTAACCCAAACTCTAAGTATTCAGTTTGTTACCTTCCAAAAACCGACATAACAGTTAGTTATTAATCACATCAATTGGGAAATATTGATATATGCTAATAGATTTGAAAATTTCAATACAAGATGACTGTGCACAATTTAAGCAAATTGATATAATCTCTATTTGAATCGTATCCTTTATGAGGAAAATTCATGAAGAAAACGCAAGAGACGATGAGTTACCTGCTCTTATATATCAATATGTGTAGGTGTATAAAATGTTATGCCAAAATCTATATTGAAATTTATAAAAGTTGAAATTCTACAAAATTATTTATGAACAACCTGCTCCTTTTGTTATATATATATATTATTGTATACGAGTATTATTGAATGGACATAATAAAATATATTCTGCCGATGAAATAAAATAAGAACGGGCATAAGGAATGAAAATATCCTTGAAACTGAAAAGTCAAAATTTCTATAAAACTGTACAGGTGTACATGTCAATTATTATAAAATATTCTATTGAAAATCAATACAAGGATATCACTTTCTCCCTTTTTTGTTTCAATAGCAATCTTTTATACAAAATGCAATACTTGTAATTGTATTATTAAAATTTTAATATTTATAATATTTTTTAATCGAAAACTGTATCATTATTTAAAGAAGATCAAAGTTCAAAGTAATAATTTCAAATATTTCATTTGTGTGGTTATGTTGGCGTTTTAATTTATTTTTTTTCCAGATTCTGTAAAACGCCTAAAACATTTTAAAATAATTTCTTTTTTGGTTTTTCTTTTAATCAATTTTGACATGTCATATTTGAATAACGTTAAAAAAGACAGAGAAAATGGAAAATCTTATAAGGAACAAGTTTGATCAAAAGTAATATGCTGTCAGATTTTTCCATCATGTTGATTTTTGACGAATTTCAGGTGGCACTGAATTTTCAATTTACCTTCATGTACTCATATTGTTAGTAATGTTCCTTGAAAATATCTTCAAAGTCTAACGAATTGATGGTGCCGTGTCAGAATTTCAGATATGAAACCGCAGTGCAGAATCGCTCTCATCAAGGCTGCTTTTATTATATATTGTAATATTTCTCACCTAATCTTAGTCGATATTGTATCCCAGTAAGCATTACCGGCCTGCCTCTGACAATTTTATTGTATCGTAGGAGTGATGAGATACTCTTGTTTCTGAATCATAGGTTAATAAGGAGAGTATTATGAGTCTCTACACTAGAAACACCAAGTTTTGTTACTTTTCAGACATACTACAAATGTCGTACCAATTCTGTACTGTCCATGCAACGATAATCGTAGAGAACACCTTTGTTAAAAGCAGGTATCGTGTTAGTACTATACAAAAATTCTTCAAAGAACTTTTAGTCAATAATTTTTCGTGCATACTGTGTCAAGAACTTTTATCTTATCGCTTCGAAAGCAGACCACCTGCTCCTCATAATATCATCTTTTTGAGATGTTTTTTTTTGTGTAATATTAAAAAAAACGTTGGAAGCGGCAACATAAGTCTGGCAAGAAAAATGGGAAATTAAAATTGGAAAGTGCGAAAATGGACATCGTCTATATGTATGCAATGTTATTTAAGAAGATTCGTGTATAATATATTATATATAGCATATACTATATTCTGAAGGCTACAAGTATCATCCTCATGCATTCGCTGGCTGTAAAACGTTTTATATTTTTCATTTTAGGCACCTCGCAAATTATTTACACATCATAACTCACACTCCGCCATATCTCGACACAATATACCGAAAAGTTTAAATTTATGAGTTGTTTTGTCTTATCGTCTAATGGTTATAAGCTAATGGCTTTTATGGAAGAATATTTAGACGCATTTTTCCGATTTATTTATTACCACCATCTTACAAAAATATTGAACTATAACACATTATGAATCGCTTTTGCCAACATAAACCCAACATACTCGCACTTTCTCCGTTTACATATACTTACTTCTACATCTCAGGTTATGGTTTTTATTTACGAACAATAATAATAATAACAATAAAAATAATGATAATACTCGTTATAATAAAAATAATATAAACACCACAGAAAACGAAAACTCCTGAACATATTTGTATACTCAAATAAGTCAGACGATCTAATAAAATATTTAAAATTTTCTATTTTTACGGTATTGTTTATGGTTCAATTTTCAATGATCAAAAAGTTCAACAAATAAAGCTGCATTTAATGGTAATTTACACTTACTAAAATTTATTAGACATAAACTCGGCATTACAATTAACAAAACAAAAATCATTAATGGATTTTGAAAACTTTTTCTTAAAACTACCTTCAAATCTTTTCACAGAACGACTTTACTCAAAATTTCTACTAGAATTTCTACTGAATATTTAAACTCAAATATTTCTACTCAAATATTTGTACAGAAATTCTGCTGAAAATTTCTACTGAAAATTTTTTCTGAAAACTTATCTACTGCAATTTCGACTGAAAACTTCTTCTGAAAATGTCTACTGAAAATTTCGCTCAAAAATTTCTAATGAAACTTTTTTCTAAAAAATTGAAAATTTCTACTAAAAATTTCACTTTCTACTCAAAATTTCTTTTAAAATTTCTATTCAAAAATTTCACTGAAAATTTCTACTGAAAATTTCTACAAAAAATTTTTAACAAAAAATTTCTATTGAAAATTTCTACTAAAAATTTCACTCTACTATAAATTTTTCTACTGACAATTTCTACTGAAAGTTTTCTAGTGAAAATTTCTGCAAAAAATTTCTACTCAAAATTTCTATTGAAAATTTCTACTGAAAATTTTTACTCAAAATTTCTACTGAAAATTTCTACTGAATTTTCTAATGAAACTTTTTTCTACAAATTTTTCTACTGAAATTTCTACTGAAAATTTCTTCTGAAAATTTCACAGAAAATTTGTACTAAAAATTTCTTTTGAAAATTTCTAATAAAAATTTTTTTTTAAATTTCTACTCAAAATTTCTACCAAAAGTTTCTACTCAAAATTTCACTAAAAATTTCTACTGGAAATTTATACTGAAAATTTTTTTACTATAAATTTCTACTAAAAATTTTTCTACTGAAAATTTCTACTAAAAATTGTTACTGGTAATTTCCACAGTAAATTCTTACTGAAAATTTCTACTGACAATTTCTACTGACAATTTCTACTAAAAATTTTTCTACTGACAATTTCTACTAAAAATTTTTCTAGTGAAAATTTCTACTAAAAATTTTTCTACTGACAATTTCTACAGAAAATTTTTCTAGTGAAAATTTCTGCAAAAAATGTCTACTCAAAATTTCTATTGAAAATTTCTACTGAAAATTTTTACTCAAAATTTCTACTGAAAATTTCTACTGAATTTTCTAATGAAACTTTTTTCTAAAAATTTTTCTACTGAAATTTCTACTAACAATTTCTACTAAAAATTTTTCTACTGACAATTTCTACTATAAATTTTTCTAGTGAAAATTTCTACTAAAAATTTTTCTACTGACAATTTCTACAGAAAATTTTTCTAGTGAAAATTTCTGCAAAAAATGTCTACTCAAAATTTCTATTGGAAATTTCTACTGAAAATTTTTACTCAAAATTTCTACTGAAAATTTCTACTGAATTTTCTAATGAAACTTTTTTCTAAAAATTTTTCTACTGAAATTTCTACTGACAATTTCTACTAAAAATTTTTCTACTGACAATTTCTCCTGAAAATTTTTCTAGTGAAAATTTCTACTAAAAATTTTTCTACTGACAATTTCTACAGAAAATTTTTCTAGTGAAAATTTCTGCAAAAAATGTCTACTCAAAATTTCTATTGAAAATTTCTACTGAAAATTTTTACTCAAAATTTCTATTGAAAATTTCTACTGAATTTTCTAATGAAACTTTTTTCTAAAAATTTTTCTACTGAAATTTCTACTGACAATTTCTACTAAAAAATTTTCTACTGACAATTTCTACTGAAAATTTTTCTAGTGAAAATTTCTACTAAACATTTTTTTACTGACAATTTCTACAGAAAATTTTTCTAGTGAAAATTTCTGCAAAAAATGTCTACTCAAAATTTCTATTGAAAATTTCTACTGAAAATTTTTACTCAAAATTTCTACTGAAAATTTCTACTGAATTTTCTAATGAAACTTTTTTCTAAAAATTTTTCTACTGAAATTTCTACTGAAAATTTCTTTCGAAAATTTCTTCTGAAAATTTCACAGAAAATTTGTACTGAAAATTTCTTTTGAAAATTTCTACCAAAAATTTCTACCAAAAATTTCTACCAAAAATTTCTACTCAAAATTTCACTAAAAATTTCTACTGAAAATTTTTTTACTACAAATTTTTACTAAAAATTTTTCTACCAAAAATTACTACTAAAAATCTCTGCTGGTAATTTCCACAGTAAATTTCTACTGAAAATTTTTTCTACTGAAAATTCTGACTGAAAATTTCTACTAAAAATTTTTCTACTGACAATTTCTACTGAAAATTTCAACTGAAAATTACTACTAAAATTGCTACTGAATTTGTTTCGAAACTTTTAGTCTGTTTTCGATTCAACTCTAATAAATTTATTTGTTAGAAAGGAATCGAGAGTATAATTTTTATATCCCTATAATAACTTCGTATTCATAGGATTTATTATGGCTTTTAGTCTACGTGCATACTCCAAAGTATACAATTTTATATTGTTTACTTAATTAGAAAGTTGATCTACAATTAAGATAGGAATTTCATTAAATTAAAATTAAAATGGAACTCAATTAAACGTCTTAATTTTTATTTCATCGACTTTTAATGGTTTTGAAATCTAAATTCGATGTGGAAGATTTAATTAAAACTGAGAAACCTTTTAATTGTATTTCAGATTCTGATTTTATGCAAAAATCAGTCGACGATTAGATCACTTTCATAGGCACGTGCACTAATTGATAGAAATAAGTCTGAATGTTTAAAAGAAAAACGCTGAACAAAAGTCTAATTGTTTTCTGTTTCACGTATGTTGGATCATCTCCCCTCATGTGGTGGCGCATATACAAATGTTTAAGGTGATTGCGACCAGCATATTTAGCATCTCTAAATGCAGTGCTTGTCATCAAAAGGGCGGGCTTTAGTGATATGTGTGCTATTGAATTGCAATCTTTTAATGAAAGTGCCATAAAAATAAAATGGCAATGCTTTCTCATAGAAAATTCGTCTTTTATAGACATTATGTTTATTGTATTCAAAGAAATCATAAGTTTTGCTTTGAACTTTTGATGCTTGTTAAGTGCAAGTTTGAACGGTTAGGTAGCTCTGTCTCGGCTTGATTCTGGCAATTCTTACACATAAAGCGTATAAATTATGATGCATTATAGATTGAAATTCACATGAAAGAAAAATTTCTGAAAGGGAACGTCGTACAAAATGTTGAACTGATTTGCCTAGAAGGATTTGTATTTATTTAATAATACTTTTGTATCCTTGCTGCAAAAAGGACGTGGTGTGTGTGAGTTCTGTGATGTTATACTTCGCGGTTCGCTGCCACCTTCTCAATGATTTATCCCCTTTTCGATGAATTAAGGCCGCTGCGAACTTTTCATAAAGCGTTATCGCTACGGATTACTTTAGGGGAGTTCAAGGATTTTTTCTTAGGCATTAATGCATAAGCAAAAGCGACAGGAAATTCTAAAAAAACATACGCGAATTGATGAAAACAACGAGAGATGTCATAGAATGTGAATTCCACATATTACCAATAAGAAAACTGACTAAAATGGAGCTGCGGCGACATTTCGTCCTTAATTGAATATTTGCAAGATTTGCCATAAATGACATTGGTATTTGCGGCAGTTAGCATATTTTTAGTTGCAATGTGACAGGAATCTTTATTCGATTTAATACAATAGAATTTTTTTGTTTTAAGATTCACCTTATGAGCGTTTACGAATTTTGGAAGAAAATTTTCTGTTGTATCATAAACCGAGGTTTTGACACTGTGATGATGGACTGTTTACATGAAATCACTCATGAAGCAAGGTGGATCGACACTAAATCAGATTTCGTTTTGTTTTTATAATGAAAAATTTAATTCTTATAATGAAGAAGATTTACATGATTTGTTATAAGACTTAAACTGGACAAAAGTACAACAATGTCAAAGCACAAAAATGAAACAATATTATCCGCAGACATTTGCGAATCATATTTTGTCTTGCGCAAATTCCAACGTATCTGGTATTACAAGCAGACAACTTTTCATCGCTGTCGTGTATTCTCATTGATTTTATTTCCTGCCATGTTAACCCTCATCGTATTGCCAAAATGTCAACTCTAGGATTTCTCATCGTTAACTGTTTATGTAAGGACTTTGAATTGTATTGGAACATTTATTTTATTGTTCTTTATTTGAACAAATTTCCGTAGTGATACCCAAAAGCAAATGGTGTTAGTTCAGAATTGCTGCTAAGATAATTTTTATAAATAATGAATTGATTATTTTACTACAATACTAAGATAGTTTTTTTAATACGAAAAAGAAGCGATTCTTTTTCGTATTAAAAAAACTATCTTAGTATTGTAGTAAAATAATCAATTCATTATTTATTTCCAGTCAGGTTCTTTGGCTGCTCAAATTGATGATTTCGACTGATCTTCTTAAATGTCATTTACTAATAAAGCATTATTTGGCCTCAACCAATCAATTTTTGTATTGCTACTTTACTTTTGCAAGAGTATTTTCCACTTCAGGTGAATAGCCTCATAGAAAAAGAATCACTTTTAAATTGGCAACTTAAAAAAAATTTCTGCTTAAAGCGTATCTGTCTTTATACTCTCTTTTGTATATAATCAAAAACATTTGAATGTTACATTGGCTTCTGAAAGTGATGAAAGAAACCCTTCGCACGACGTGACAGGATATAGCCTTCCCAAACAGAAATAGACAAAATACCATCGAATTCGTTCTGTTTGTTCGTCTGCCTTGCGGACGATTCCGTCAAATTAAAGCTTAATGAAATGTCTACAAAGTATTCATTTCGTTTTCATTGGTTTTATTTATTTAAACTAAGACAAAATGTCAGTTGGTTGTTAACTAGTTTACGTGTATTCGAGCAGACGTCCTTTTGCTGGCATTTGCTTAGATTAAATAAAGTCTCATTAGTGATCGTACACAACATCATAAGCCCAATTGAAAATCGTTTTTTACTATGCCACCATCGTCATTGTATTATTCGTCTTCCTAATCTTCATCCCCCCTTCCCCCACCATTTTAGTCAAGGTTCATTTGAATAGTTGTGCAAAGAGTGGGGATTCATTTTCAGTATCACAATTTCTAACATTTTCACCACATTTACAAAGTTAATTTTATGCATAAAGATGAAAGTTTACTTTAACCGAAAAATATTTCACAGCTAATATGAAAACTTTTTTGAAATGAATTTAATCACAAACAGGCATTATACTTCTATTGAGTTTGTGCGAATTGAAAAACAACCATCAAAAACAAAAGGCAGATATTGACTATATTTTTATTAATTTACATATAATATAAAGTATATTTTTGTCTATAGAATAGTTTATGATAATAATATGTATATTCGCAAATACTAATTCTAACTAATGAATAAATAATTAAAAATTTTTACTCAACAATAAAAATCCTATAAAACTTCAAAAACTCTATAAGCACACATCATTGATGGAAATATTCTTTTTAAAAAAAAAACAATATATAAATAATTTTATTCTAAGAAGGATTAAGTACAGAGTATCCTTATATACTAGAAGTATTACAAATTTAAAAGAAATCCAGCTTAAAATTTTTACTACTTTATATTATGTATTTATTGTAAAATTACAGTACCTATAGAAAGTGGCGAATGGAGTTGTGTTTTCGTTGTGCGCTTTAAAATAGGAACACCGAAATTCTGAGCAACGATGGCTTCATCAAATTTCGTCATAAGTTTGGCGAATCCACATAAAGTTCCAATAAGCCTATGGGAAATATTCTTTATCAATAGCGCAAGTTTTAGGTGGAATAAAGCATTGTTAGAGGAGGGCCGAGAAGTTCGCAAAAGTCTCAGAAGAAGGATTATTCGCATTAGATCGGACATGGCAGACACTTCGATGCTGCGCCATGACAGCGGCTCCTATAATATGGCCATCTCAATGAGCATTTTTTTGTCGGAAAAAGAGATTACAGTAGTTACGCAGCCTGTCTATTTACCTGATCTAAGGCCGTGTGACTTTTTTTTCGTTCCGATGGCCAATAAATATTTGAAAGAAGTTGAAAGCTTCCAGCACTGCTAAGAAGAGTGGGAAGAAGGCCGCTGATAATGTACAGATGCCTAAGTGAACTAATCTGAAGGTGATAAATGTTAATGGATAAAATTAAAATAAAGTCAGTCTGGTTACTTTTCTACCACCCCTCATATTATTTGACTTTTTCCAAAGACCACCCCTCATATTATTTGACTAAAGTAAAATTTATACTATCATCCTGTGATTTTGGGTAGAATTAAAACTTTATACTATATATTAAGAAAAGAGTATTTAGCTTTAAATGTATTTGTAAAAAAGTCAATAATTATAAAAAAATTAACGGATATTTCTGAAAATAAGTTAAGCTGAATTATCACAAAATAAAACTATAGGAAAATATCCTTTGATTGAAGAAATAACAGAAAATAAGAGAAAAGGAAAACTTGTTCATTTTCATCGAAATTGAATAATTGACTTATTTGAGTGGAAAATTTTCTAATAAAATTCGTTTTTCATCTGATTGGTTGCGAATTTTGTTCACTTATCTGCTTATGAAAATTAGGGTGCTATGCAAATTTATTTTGAAGGGTCAATTTGTTACTATAGTCCAATTCTTATCACCTTTCCTACCACTTTTTCTTCCTTGACTCTTATGCTCATTACTACCATTTTCATTTAAATTATTTAAACTTTGGGCAAAATATTTTCCATCTACTCTTATTTTCAATAGCAAATGAAGAAGATAATTTTCCTTTAAATAAAATCGAGAGAAAAAAAAATACAAAATACGTGTAATGCCCGAATTGGAAATTTAATTGAAATTATTTAATTGGAAAAGAAATAGCAAAAAATATAAATTTTTATTTTCGAATATGGTAAAGAAAAGTTGGGCGGTGTTTAAGGGCAGTTGTTGCAAGTATTCAGAGTGAGATTAAACATATTTCGAATATTTTTCCGCTAGTTATTGTTAAAATCATTTTGATTACTCTGCCTTTATTAAAAATTAATTAAACTTTTAGTCATTTACACATCAATAGCTTCAATTTTAACAATGGTAGCTGCTGTTTGCGAATAATGTTTTAAAACTGTCACGGGGGAACTCACGCATCCCTAGTGGGACTGATATTTGATTGCGTCTATAAATTGTATGATAACCAACTCTTCAAAATGGAAACGGGTATATACATAAATGTTAATAGTGTGTGAATATGGAAATAATTAAAAGGTAGGGAAAAATTGAGGAAGAATTTTTCATTATGTCATTATTGCATAGACGACAAAATTGTAAAGTGTCAGAGATTTTCGATGCTCTAAAAAAAACAAAAATATAATTGTAATCACAAAAATGTTGCTTTGTCACTTTTGGCATGTTCATTTTGTTTTTATAAACTTTTTTTTTTAAATAATTTAATTGGACAATTTTCGTTACTATACGAACATATGAGTGAAAAGTGCAAATATTAAAAATTGCATGATTTTTATTTAATATAAAAAAAGTTGTATGATTAATTTTTAAACATAGTTTTATTCATAATAATAAAATATTAATCAAGCTTGTTCATTCAAGCAGCCACACAAATTGCATATCAAATCAGATAAAAAAAAATGTTATTTCCATGGAAAATTTATCCAATCTATTTACTAAGATCTTATTTTAAAAATGAATAGAAAAAGTAGAAGATAACGTTAATAATTTCTCTTATATAAATCTGCTTGCTACTATGTAGTTATCTGTAAAATTTTAAAAAATTAGTTGTAGTTCATAGTCTGCAACTGTCTAGACAAATAATGGCTACTCAATATTGCCATAATTGCATTTAAAATATTTTCAAAATATAATTTCTAAGGTAAATTTTCTTTTTCTTCGGTTTTAAGTGAAAATATTTCCTAATTGGGTTTATTCATTTTTTATTCACTCTAGGTTATGGACATATCAGTTTACTAAAAATCTAAAAAATCTATTCGATATTGAGTATTTGCTTACGTGTAGCTTCACTGAGAAAACAATGCCGAAAACTAATAAATTTTTTACTGAAATACATTCTTTAATTATCGTTCATTATCAAAAAGGGGAATAGTTAACACGAAGAATGAAGAACGCTTTTTTTTAATATAAAAAAATTCATTATATTGCTTATTAAAAATAAAACACAGGTTGGCAACCCTGGGGAGGACTTCGTCTTTCTCTGCAGAAAAAATAATAGTGATGAATAGCGACCAAAATAGATGTCCTACTTAAACGTATATAATATCCTAATTAAATATGGGCCAATTTTGCCATGTAAGCCTTTCCACAATCAAACGAAGACTTCAGAAGGCATACATCCATGTCCAAATAACTATTAGGAAACTATTGTTGTGCGTTATAAATAAAAATAAGCATAAAAACACATCAAAATAAGTGACTTCAAGATTAGAAAATGTCTTATAGTGCAATGAATCGAAATTGGAGATAATCTGTGAGACATGGTGGAGGTTCTGTCCTGATATGGGATTATTTCGGTGGAAATAAGGTTGGCAATATTTATACAGTAAAAATTCACTTTACAGTATGACAACGATCCCGAATTCCCGTCGAAGCTTTGTAGGGATAATTTACAATAAATTATCACCCAAGATAAAAGTGGAAGTAATGGATTGGTCATCAAAATCGCCAGTCCTGACTCGGAATAAATTTGATAGTAACGTAATGGAAGTGTGTCCTTCACCCGCACAGCGCTTAATTTTATAAAAATTACTGATCAGAAACTTTAAACTATGCGCATCATATAAGTTCATAATAAAAAAATATATTGAATATAATTTTTTGAAATTCAATCAAAATAAACTTATCAAAAGTAAAACTTAGAAATTCCAGAAATATGAAAAATATTAATTTTTTTTCGGTGGGCAAATATTTACGAGCGAAGGTGTACTGTGTCATTAATTCAAATGCGCAAATATAAATAAATATGTTTTTAATTACGAAGAGCATCTATAATATAATAATTTAAGGTAATTGAAAGGTAAAAAATCGAGTTTTTCTAATATTTTTCTTCGAAAATTGCATGGTATATACGTATGGTACTCAAATGGCTTAAGAATAATATCTGAAAAAATTATTTACGAAATAGCCAACAATTAAGACTAGATACTACCAAGAGTCAGCTATTAAGGCGGACTACCTTATCGAACATATGGCTTATATACTATAATCGCACAAGTGCATCCTTGCTCAAAATAGAAAAAAAGTTAAAAAGAAAAATTAAGACATTTGGTTGAGTTATTTACACTCCATCTTTTGTATCACTATTCGTAAAACACGAATATAAAACGAACCGTTCATCATCTTCATGAAATTCTTGTAAAAATATAGTGTTCCACATACTGTACATGGTAATTGATGACGTGCTTTCCTTTGAGAAATTATATATTACGCTCTTTTAACCCATAGATATTCAAGGGTTATTTACATACAAAATTTCTGTACTCCACCTCCACATCGGTGATATTTTCGAAGGGGAATGTGGGTGAGGGGGGTGTAATGTATGGACAAGACCGTTGGTACATTTAATCGCTAAAGGTTTCCGTACACAAAAAGGCGAGGCACAAAATCGATAACCTACTTCGATGTTACCCTACACAGTCAGTTACGTTGTACAGAGTAGTAATAGTAGTAGTAATTCAGTCAGTATTTCGAGGTAATGTTTAACAACCCCTTCTCGACCTGTACTCTGGGCATATAATCTATCCTATTTAAATTTGAATTTTATCATACCTGCGGCAGGCGTACATAATAATCATCCACCGACTAAGGGCGATTTATCGTATCTTCTTCTATGCCATCATACAAACGTACACACGGAATTGTGTATGCAAAAAATAGTGAGATTTTTTACCATTTCCAAAAAGGAAAAAGTTCAAGAAAAAAAAACAAGTCTCCCATTTATTTTAAATACTATATTTTTGTTATGCGTGTATACGTTCAGTTTTTTATCAATAAAATTTGAAAAAGTTTTCAAATTTCAACACGATAACCACGTCTCAGTACTTTTGCGTTTCTACACGCATTATTTTCACAGGTTATCTTTCAAGTCGAATGACAGCATTTCACGTGATATGAGCGTAATTAATTTAACGCAATACAATAATCTAACAAGGTTAACTAAGCTAAATATCCAAGTCTAAAGTCATCTAAGTCATTTCAGATATGCCACTAACTGTCTAAATGTGTATGTATGTACATACTAACATTTATGCATCTAGAAATAATTCATATAAATATATAAATAATAAACAATGTTTTATTTTAGAATTACATTTAAATTCATGTGAAATATTTTTTTTTCACTAGGTGAAATTAAAGGTGAACAAATTGAAGAAATTTTCAATTTTCACTTAAATTTTCATTTTGTAGTGTAATCATTTGTTAGCAGTCAAACGCTTAAAAATGCATGCGTATTTATAAGCTGAAATGTTCCCTTAATTATATTGATAGAAAGGTAAAATATTTTTCTCCAAGGACCTTTTTCTCCAACACTAAATCGGACTTGTCTCTAATATTATATACACTATAGGTCATAGGTTTTTTTTTATTTTCTTACAAGTGATTCTTATTTAGTTAAATTATAAATTTTTAGCGATATCTTCAACTATAAAAAATAGTAACAACCAGATTAAGACCTGAGTAATTTGGATACGAAAACAGTAATATGAGGAATTTTTCTTTTATTGGGTTGTTCGGAAAGTAATTGGGATTGTTTTTCCCAACAGAGGATTTAATTGTATTTTTTCACATTCAACTTCACACTTAAGCCGCATAATCTCATATATTTTGATAGCTGACATAGCAAGGCTTACTTGTGAAAAAATTTGATTGATTCTGCACAGTAATTTTTGGTTGATATCCTTTTAAATATGAAAAGTGAAAAACAGCATTTTCGGCATATTTTACTTTTTTACTTTAGAAAAGATAAAAATGCTGTTCAAGCAAGAACAAAATTATCCGATGTGTATGGAGAAGATGTGTTAAGTGAGCGTCAGTGCCAAAATTGCTTTGCAAAATTTCGATCCGGCAATTTTGATCTCGAAGATGCACCACGTTCTGGAAGGCCATTTGAAGCTGATGAAGACACAATAAAGGCATTAATTGATGCAAACCTGCAAATAACAACTCGTAAAATCGTTAAGAGATTAAATTTATCAAATTCCACCCTTCATGATTATTTCAAATGGCTAAGTTTAATCTCAAAGCTCGACATATGCGTTCCTCATCTTCTTACGGAGAAAAAAATTTGTGCCGTCGCATTGACGTTTGTGATTTGCTTAACAAACGCCATGAAAATGACTCTTTTTTAAAGCGTATCATTACTGGGGACGAGAAATGGGTTATCTACAACAATGTTAAGCGCAAAAGATCCTGGAGTAGAAAAAATGAACCGGCTCAACGCACTTCGAAAGTCAATATTCATCAAAAAAAGTGTATGCTATCTGTTTGGTGGGATTTCAAAGGAATCGTTTATTTTGAGCTTCTACCGAGCAACACAATAATCAATTCTGAAGTATACTATCATCAGTTGGACAAAATAAATAATTCACTTAAATAAAAATGGCCAGAATAAAAAACGAAATTACTTTCCGAACAACCCAATATATTGCCAAAAAATTTGAAATTAGCTTGAAAATAATTTTTTAAATTTCTTTAATATTTTTTTTTACATTCATCAATACAAGAATCTTTTGCCTAAATAATTACTTGGCAAGTCCTTGACAATTTTTCAAGTAATTTTTCTGGCGTTTTTGGTAGAATTTCATAACAATTCTAAAACACTTTACCCAGAAGTCCTGTCGGTTAATCAAATTATTGGCTTAAGTCTTTTCTTCTAATTATTCATGTTTATTTTTTGGAAAAAAATAATCTAAGGAATCTATTCGTCATATTATTATCTTCAAAGGTCTGTGCAACTCCTGCTCCTACAAGGAGTATATGCTTAGAGTCTCTATATTTCTGGAGGATAAAACGGTTTCCCAAAATTCTTATTTCCCAAAGAAAAGCGTTCATTTCCAATACGTCCTTGTTGCATCCTTTCCGAAATATACCGACGAACAAACTTGCGCCTGTTAGCCCTTATAATTCTGAATTTGTAATCATCACTTAAAATGATTTAATTCCACTGTTATAGCGACAAATATTATCAGTCCTCGTTTGTTTTGTTTAAAATAGTGCCTGTTTCAGTTCATATATTCGAAATATACCAAATTGTATAGTTCTGAATTTCGGGAAATTTCAGCCACATATCCTTTATCTTGTAGAGTGTGTTTTCAAGATATTATTTCCATAGCAATTTCTGTTGACTGTACTCTCTATTTGAAATGAAAAAATTCTCCTTTTTTTAAATAAATTTTCTAATTTATAAAAGAAGTACAGAAGTAGAAGTTATAATTAAATTACATAAAAGATATCAGAAATAATACATAGAATGCCATGAACTGTATGGTGATCCTTTCACAAATAAAATAGAATATACATTCTATATAGTCTATCTTCGAGAAGCCAAACTATGTACTTTTTGGTGCAGTCTTTTAAATAAAGGATCAACATCATAAGAAGCTGTTTTAAAAGAAGTAATTTATACTGTATTAAATTTATGTACCTGTAAGCAAAGTTATAGTCAATATGACCGGTAGTATGTTTTCAGTCGTTATCAGTCTACATATTAGGTTCATAACGAGAACTTCTTTACAACAAAGACTGAAAATGGTAAATGGTACCCAAGCAATAACTACGAGGATCGTTCAATAAGTCCTTAGAAAAAAATGGAAAAAAAACTGTTTTTAAAAAAAAAAATTTATTTTCAACATAATCTTCTTTTAGCTCTATACACGTTTTTCCAAAATTTTTATCCCGTCCAAAAATAGGATTTCGGAAGTTCTGCAAAATAATCATCCGTTTGAGCAATGACGTCCTCGTTGGAAGTGAACCGTCGTCCGCCAAGCCATTTCTTCAGATTGGGGAAAAGAAAATAGTCACTCGGGGCCAAATCTGGTGAATAAGCGGGATGCTGCAACCATTCCATTCTCAATTCCACAATTTTGGCCATGGAAACAGCGCAGGTGTACACACGCGCATTGTCCTGATGCAAGAGGATTTTTTTCTTCTTCAGATGGGGGCGTTTCTCTTTGATTTCCTCGCTCAACCATATCAATAACGACGCGTAATACGCTCCTGTTATTGTTTTTCCTTTTTCCAAGTAGTCGATAAAAATGATGGCCTGCGAATCCGAAAAGACCGTGGCCATCACCTTGCCGGCCGATGGCACAGTTTTTGCCTTCTTCGGAGCCCGTTCACCCTTGAAAACCCACTGTGATGACTGTCTCTTCGTTTCTGGAGTGTAGTAGTGTATCCAGGTTTCGTCCCCAGTGACATATCGACGAAGGAATTCAGCAGGATTGCGATGAAAGAGTGCCAACATAGCCTCAGAGTCCACTACACGATTGCGCTTATTCTCCTCTGAGAGCAAACGCGGCACCCATCTTGCCGAAATTTTTTTCACAGACAATTTTTCATGCAAAATTGAAGCGACTGTACCTTGTGATATGACCGTGGCATCAACTAATTCGCGCACTTTAATTCGCCGATCGTTCAAAATCAGATCGTGGATTTTGTCGATGATTTCAGGAGTAGACACCTCAACTGGGCGTCCTGAACGATGTTCATCTTTTGTGGATGAACGGCCACGTTTAAATTCATTCACCCAATTGTAAACCGTCGCAAACATAGGTGCAGATGTGCCATGAACTGTATCCAACTCGGCTTTGATTTCTTTCGGGCTTAAGCCTTTCAAATGAAGATGTTTGATGACAGCCCTTAACTCGCTTTTTTCCATTGTTATGCACAAATAAATGTCGTTAACTTTAATCGACGATAGAAATTGACCTACGCTATGGATCGAGCTGAAATTTTGACAGCTTTCCTGGCGATAATGTTACTTACAAATCTTTACCGACACTACGAGCACAATTTCTCGGATTTTCTAAGGACTTATTAAACGACTCTCGTACATTGACATATCGTAATTATACGACCTGAGACATAAGATAAGTATTTCTTCTTCAACATTCCCAATTAAATTTTTGTACTTTTTTAAGTAAATACACGTATTTTCAAAAATATGTTCGATAACCATTAATAACTAAAAGCTATTGTGTTTTTCAAACTATTTTTGAAATTATTTTTGTTTTTAAATTCATTAAATTATGGTAACACCTTTTTTAGGAAAGCACTGCTCAGATTCTAGCTGATGGCTTCCTTCCTTCAATTTTTAATTCTCGTCAGATCGGGTTGTCTTAGTTTAAACTTATAAACTCAGCTTATTTTTGTTGTTGACTAATTTATATGGCGATCGTTCAAAATTCAATGCCACATAAAATATTTGGATAATTTTCAATCAAATATTAAATAATTCATATTTAATTCAATTTAAGTTAAATAACCTTTAAATATTGAACAGACTTAAATTATTTAAATAAATAAATCTCGCAGAAATATTTCCTATAAAATTTCATAGAAATTAAAATAAGTAAATATATACTATTAACCGACATTAGAGATGAAAATTTTAGAATAATTATGATAATATTCGTTTGACACAAACCCACATAATAATTATTATTTATTCATTAAAAAAGCGTCATTTTCAAATACTCATACGAGTATATATTGTATAAGAAATAAGATGTCGAAATTTCAATAATTAAATTGCACTATCAACATTGACTTAAGCATCATTTTCAGACAATTTCTCATTTAAATTATGAAGACATCAAATATTTACTAACCATGAAAATATGTTATTTATTATAATTAAAATTTGATATTTTGAAATGAATTGAAATAATTTATTAAGAAAATTGTTGAAATTTTTTCTGCAACGTATAAAAGGAATTTTCCTAATTAAAGACAAATTTAAGCTAATATCGTAGAAATTTAATAAAGTCTTCTAGAAAATCCATTTTTAAAATTATATTGTAACAATATATTTTAATTAATTCCAGTGAATTTAAATAAAGTTAATTATATTTAATATATAAGAATATGCCCATTTAAGAAGAATGTTTTGGAATATTTTCGATTGATGTCAATATGAAAGTATGTAAAAGAATTATTCAAACCAATAAAAATATTAAATTAGTTTTTTTTTACATAAAGCTTTACTATACATAAATTATATTTAAGAAAAATAATAGAATAAATTTCATTTTTTTAAAAAGAAACGTAAGTTTATGTTGAACAACTAAGTAGACATGCTTTTTGTAAGGACTAAAAGAACATAGTAATTTCTAGTAAAGAATTTTTCAATTTATAATTTGGAAAATAAAATAATATAAAAAATATATAAATATAGATTTTTATTAAACTTTCAATTTATCAAAATTGTTTAAATATTGCAACTAAGCATAAAATATAAATTTATTTAGATGATTGCTACAAGACTTCTTGCAGAAGTTGATCTTTTGAAGTGAATTTTTGATGACTTTTTGAAAGATGTTTGTTTTTAAATGAGGGCTATGAATTTTAGCGTATTATTTGGGTATTAAATTAGTAAACTGATTAAATGTGCATTTGCATTACTCAAGTATAAAGATTAGTTAGCTTATATTGTTTGTTAACTACTTTTTGTGAAGAATAATTTCGTTACCTGCTATAGTACTCATTCTTATAATGAATTAAATTTTTTTAGAAAAGAAACTTTCCCTGTTGAACAGATGCACATTATTTTAATAGGTAAATTTTTTATTACAATATACATACGAGTGTACGAGTATATAAAAATGTTTGGTAAACTTTTATTATCTTTCAAACCATGTATCCTTGATTCCATCGGCAAAAAGAATGGATAATTTGAAATACCTTAATAGAAGTAGTTACGTTTGGCAAATAAGTTATTAGTTTGAAAACTTTCTTCATATAGTATTTGAAACGAGGAATTTTCCATAAGAAAGAAGAGACAAAACGGAAAGGAACAAATATTCTCCTATGAAACCAGGCAAATTCGATCTAATTTGAAAATAGGAACACATGAAAATTTAACCAATTCAATCTTCTCGTCGTAACGTATAGTTTTGTTTTATATCAAAATTGATAACCATATACATACATACATACATAATAGTCCAACAACGCACGACATTGAAAAGTAGCCAGTCAGTTTTTAGTGAACAACAAAATGTCTCGTCCTTTACATTGAAGCCCGGATTCCCCAATGACCCACTCAACTACAGTACGAATCGGAGCCAATGCGCCCTGTTCTGTGTGTTCACGTATTTATTATATAAGGAAGGGTAACTTATGCGTATTTGCAATTGATCTGAAAAAGCCCTTGTCGACAAATTAAGGCATCTGAGATTTGAATCATAAAATTATCACATACTGCGATATAATGTCTGTGCTTTTGGTCCTGTTACTATTGGTGTTATATAAAGTAATTTAACCAAAATGTCACGTACCAAGGACCTTTTATTTATTTTTACAAAAACTTAACAACCAATACGACTTAACTTTAATTAAGTTTGAAAGTTGCCTACATTAGAAAATATCTGATTACGCTATATTTGGATCTTTATAGTTATCGTTCTCATCCTCAGATAGCCCTATCCGGAGCTACGTTAGGAGTAGTAGGTGGTTGATGGTTGGAGTGCTCGCTCCAAATCGAGGACTATCCTGTCGTACAATTTTGTTGGTTGGTCGGTCGGTGGTTGGTTCATTGCACCATTTTGTTGTTGTCATTTTTTAAGTTTTCTACATACACGATTATCTTTTTGCTGCATGAATCTATAAAGACTCTAATAGACACATTCTCGAAACATTGGTACAATGAAACATTGAGAGCAGACGGGTTGGCATGACATGTGTGTTTGTGTGTATGTTTGTAGTTGTAGTTGAAAAGCCGAAGGCGGAAGCGATCCGAAATTTTAATTAGTTCCGCACATCTCTAATCCAAGTTTAATAGGTTATCTGTTTTAGGTAAACCCGAGTAGCGGATGTAACCAATTACTTATTAACTCTAAAAATTTTTCCAATTAAGTTTGAATCAATTATTCCTCCCCGGAGAAAATGTTCAACTTTTGTAAGTTTTGTGGAACGTGCTCTAGAATCGAACCTGAATATTACAAGTATACATGAAAATCGACTAGTGCAAAAATAAAGATATATACTTGGCTGCTAAACAAAGATATACTTGGCTGTACATCCCCGTATAAGGACATAATTTTAGCGAGTATATAAACTTGTTTATATGATAATTCCCTTCGAATTGGATCCTTATGTATCTGTACTACATACTCTTATCTTAATCCACATTCATCAATAAGTTCTGTTTGTAATCAATAAATCAATAAAATCGGCTGCACTGCTATAAACTGCACTATTTTCAAATATCACAATTATTTTTTTTCTATAGAAAATTTTTCAAACCATTCGATAATAAAATCGCTGTTAAATACCATTTTTAATTATCTAAGAGGATTTTTTTTGTTTACAAAAATACTCATTCTTTTATTGATTTGCTTAAAGCAATTTAAAACTTTTCTGTTATTTAACTACACAGATTTATATTAATAATCCACAATTATAATTTTGTTACGAAATTATATATTTGGCAATATCTTACGTAATAATAAGAAATTTATTACAAATGGAATTCAAATAAATATTTCGGAAAATGGTAATTAAGTTTTCAACATTCAAGCAAATATTTAACTTGTGCTAAAGTGAAATTTGCGAAAAGTTCAACTACTAAATTGCCAAAAATTCATTTACAAAATTAATTAGTTCACATTGAATTAAATAAAATCAATTTAATTGCTAATTATAAAAGTAGATTTAACAACTTGTTGTGCAAATATTTTTGAAAGAAACTTCTTTTAAATCAACAATTTTTACAACAGCTTTTTGTTACGTAAATCTTTTTATTCAATATAAAACAAGTACTATTTGTATTTGTAATATTAGCAAAAATAGAACACATATTAGATATTTGTCCGATATATTTTTAAATAAGAAAGAACTCTCGAAATAAGAAAAAAATTTCCAAATATTTTTCTTCAAGTATGCTCCCAAAATAAATCGAAATTAATGACAAATTTACTCAGAAACCAATAAGCAAACTTTTCGTGTCAGTCTACAACATTTCCAAATTAAACATATTCCGTAACAGACAAATTATTTCAATTAAAATAACAAATTACTATAATTTTGCCTATAATGCTCTTAAGATACAACTTGTTTAAGAGTGTTTCATTAAATAGACTCTGATATTAATTTAACATAAGAATTGCCGTATTTTTTCATCATATATAATTTATACCTCAGAGGACCGTAGTCCTTATTTACGAGGGTTGTAACATTAAATATCAAAATTTTTCTTTTTTAATATAATAATGGTATATTTTTTTAAAATTTCTTTTTGAAAAATTAAAATTAATTTCGAAAATTAATAGTACAAAAACGTTACCAACTTTTTGCTTAAGGTTAAAAGTGGTAAATAATTTACAAAACAAAAACCAAATGGTGAGGCGCCCTGAACAGAATTGCAACTTAAAGAAAAGTTACTGGAATTTCTCCAACCAAAAATTATATATTATGCTTTGACCATTTATGTTGCATTTGATTTCAATTCAAACATGATGCCGCATGAATTGGCATTAAATATAAAAAAATAGGTTGGCAGTACTGTGAGTAGGAATTCAAATTGGAGATTCGACTTGAACGGAAAAGTAAGCAATAATTCGTCTTGGTCGCTGTTCGCAATTGTGTCAACTCACATAAGGTTGTGAAGGTTTTGAAAATGTTCATGGCGCTTTTCAGTCGTTCGTCGCAGTTGTATTCGAGGTATTATGAATAGAAAAACAGTTTAACACCTTAGACCGCAGGTGAGTTACAAAAATAAATACGTTCCTTGTTTGTAAGCAAAGCTTTTCGGACTAAAGCAGGAAGCCACTGTATACCGTCATGATCATGGAGCCATTTGACGACTTTATGTTTCCAGTAGGTTGATGTTGCCAGATTCCTAAAATAAACTGGTTGATAATAAGTTGGATAGAATATTCAGAAATTATTAAATGTTGTAGAGCACAATAACGTTTTTAAGAAAATAAAAAAGACTAAAAAATAAATTCTGGACTAAGTGGTATTCATTTAAAATATAGGGGATGGTAGATTGTATAACACTGGAATGCCATGAATCAGCTTGGTTACCAAAGATTATCAGGTTTATAAGCTTAAATCCGCTGTTTGGTCATAGATGGCGTGAGTGAGCGTATTAGGCTACCATGCACCCGCCATACTTTTTTTTATGTTTGACATCTGTCAACATTAATCAGTGCACATTGTCAGCCATTTCGTACAACAACATATATTTTTCCTTTGGTAATCATGTCTTGTTTTGTGCCAGAAAAAGAGCATATGCGGAAAGCTCTGCTTTTCTGCTTCAATTTGAAGAAATCGGCCGCCGAATGGCATCGAATGCTTATGGAGTCATATGGTGACAGTGCTTTATCGGAAAAAATGTGCCGAGGTTGGTTTCGTCGGTTCGAAGATGGCAATTTTGATTTGTAGGACAAGAAGCGTAAAAATCGGCCTCTTTTGGATGAAGACCATACCCAATCGGAAAAAATGCTCGCGGAGCAATTGGGTGTTACTCAACCAGCCATTTCCATGCGTCTGCGTGCCATGGGAAAGATTGAAAAGATCGGAAAATGTGTGCGGCATGAATTGAACGATAGGCAGATGGAGTGACGCCAAAACACATGCGAAATCTTATTCGCGGAAAAGAAAGTCGTTCCTGCATCGGATTGTGAGAGGCGGGTTGTGGCAAAACCAAATCGCTTCGGACGGAAGACGATGCTGTGCGTTTGGTGGGATCAGCAGGGTATTGTCTATTATGAGATATTGAAACCTGGAGAAACTGTCAATGCCTACCGCTATCACCAACAACTGATCAAATTGCACCGTGCTCTGCGTGAAAAAAGGACGGATTATCAACAACGATATGACAAGTTGATTTTCCTCCACGAAAACGCACGAGCGCACACGTCAAAAATGACCCGAAACTACTTGGAGACATTCAACTAGGACGTGCTACCCCACCCCGCTTATTCAAGAGACCTGGCCCCTTCGACCTACCACCTGTTTTCGTCGATGGGCCATGCGCTTGCTGAGCAGCACTTCGATTCTTACGAAGACGTCCGAAAATGGCTTGATGAGTGGTTTGCCTCGAAAGAGAAGGAATTTTTTGGCGTGATATCCATAAATTGCCTGAGAGATGGGAAAAATGTGTAACTAGAGAGGGCAAGTATTTTGAATAAATTTGTTTTTGCTTTCTATGAAAAAATCATATGTTTTTTTACTAAAAAACAGCGAATTTAAGCTTATATACCTGGTAAGTCATTCGTAATTGCAGTATGACTAATCCGGATACTAAGATGTTTCCTTGGGTCGAAATCTTCCATCGGTTGTCCAGTGGGTTTGTCTACGCATGGCCAATAATAACAAGTACTATGATACCACTGAATCATTTGACGATCCTTAAACAGTTTCCATGGCTGAGAGACTTTCAGTAATATTTAAAACTAACTTTCTACATTTCAAATTATGTGCATATAATTCGCCCTTGGATTCATAGGTTTTTGTAGCAAATAACATACATGATAATAGATTACAATAACTTGACGAATTCATTACTTTATGTAAGAGTTATAATCGAGGCTATATCACATAGAACAGTTCTTTAAAATATCCAATTAAGTCTATGAAGTTCAGTTATTTGGAAGACTCAATTTGGGTTCTAGCTTAGCTATTTTGTAAGGACAAATTTTTGCGTGAGAATACCTTCTTTTTATGAAACTGAACAAATCATAAAATATCATAACTATTAAATATATTTATTCTATAAAACCAAAAATAACATAGAAACCATTATATTTACTGTATTTTGCTTCTCAATCAAAGTAAATTGAAATGATTCTGCTGGAAATAGAAAGTGTCCATTTTATTTATTATGAAATATAATGAAAGATTATTGGGTGAAAATATAAAGAAGAAAAATAAACCTAAAATAAGAACAATTTTTCAATCATAATTTACTATACTTGAACTGGGAATCTTTAAGAATTGAACTGAAAAACCTCGAAGCAGTTCAATAATCTCCATACACGTACACCATGGACGAGGTTAAAAGGGATTCTTTTAGAAAATATGACATGCAATTCATAAAGGATTTTTCTTTTTACTATTAGAAAACTCCCACTGCCATAATGGCTATAGTATTGTAGTAACCGAAAAAAATATATACTCTCCCAACATTTGTAGGCGGAACGGAAATTTTTATCACCACAAGCCGCTAGGCAAAAAAAAGGATGCTTGTGCTCCAAATGATTTACGATCCATTTACATTGGTGATTTTTGCATTTCTTATCACATTTTATCTCAATTGTAATAAGAATATTGCTGCAATTCGAAAATATTTATTCTCTAGTTTTATTAGAATTAATCTGAATGGAGTTGCTAAGAATACTCAAAACGCATATTTTAAAAGAAATAAAAATTTTAACTAATATAGAATTTTATGAGTATTATATGCAAATATCAGGTTGTGTCCTTTGGTAAGAGAATTATTCCGTTTTATAATTTTCCATCTCTGAAATTTGTTAAATTGATATAAAGGGATCTGATATCTTTTTAAAAAAACACACTAATTGTTAAGGAAATTCAAATGTTTTTTATTTAATGTGAAGTACAATCGATATAATTAAGTTCTGAATAAAACGTCATTCAAATGGCCTCTACGACTTCTTTTGCAGGAACGAATTTGATGAACCCAATTTTCGAGCACTTTTTCCACTAAATCAAGTCGTATGTCATGAATAGCACGTTCAGTATTGACTTCTTCTGGTTTATTGCTAAAGATCAATGACTTCAAATAACCCCACAAGAAATAGTCTAATGGTGTTTAATCACAACTTCTTGGAGACCATTCAATGTCACAATTTCTTGAAATAATCGAATCTCCAAACTTCTCTCACAATAATTCGGTTGTTGCACGTGCTGTGTGGCACGTAGCCCCGTCTTGTTGGAACCAGATATTGTCAAGATCAACTTCTTCCAATTTCGGCTATAAAAAGTTGGTTATCATCGATCTATACCGCTCTCCATTGACAGTAACGGTATTACCAGCTTCATTTCGAAAGAAGTACGGACCGATGATTCCACCAGACCAAACTGTCAATTAAGGTGAATGTAATGGGTGTTCATGAATAATTTGTGGATTTTTTCGCACCAGAATTGACAGTTTTATTTATTTACCGCACCACTCAAAAAAGTGAGCCTCATCGGAGAAGATGATGTTCTTTAAAAAATCGTTATCGTTTTCAAGTTTACCAAGACAAAATCAGCAAATTCACGACGTGTACGGTAGTCCAATGGATTCAGTTCTTAGGTGATAACAATTTTGTACGAATGCAAGCCGAAATCCTTTCTTAAAATCTGCCAGGTTGTAGTTTGAGACAGTCCCAATTCTTGAAAATGTCTTGGAATCGACAAATTGCGGTCTTCAGCAACACTTGCCTGAACGGCAGCAATATTTTCATTACTTCAAGTAGTTCTTTATCTTATTGGCACTTGAACTTTCTTTATGTAAAGAAAATGTACGCTCGAAATTTATAACAATTCGACGAATAGCGAGCACAGTTGGACGATTATTACGACCATAAAATGGCAAAAGCGCACGAAAAGTTTCAATTGGAGAACGATTATTTTCATAATAAAGTTGATTTTATTATTGTTCTTGCGTATATCTCTCAATGATGCAATTGTAAACATTACTGAATACAATGAAAAAAAAAGACAGATCATGACATATTAAAAATGGCCGAAACGTCACTTAGAAATCATATTAATCTTATTGGAAAACCTAGTTCTAAGACATTTTTCTGCAATACTATAACATTTTATACTATATTCAAAAATACTTTAAAAACCATTATCGCAGATATAATATTGAGATTTTAAAGAGATTTATTTTATTCTAAATTATAGATCACTCTGATATATGAAAATTTTACGTCGTTTTAATATCTTTTTCGACGAAAAGATAAAGTATAGAAACTTCCATAACGTAAATTATTTTTAAGTTAGTTACATACTACACTATATAATTTCACGTCTACAACTTATCATAATAATAAATTTTTCAATTTTAATTTTTTTTATCAAATAACATGGGAGTATTATTTGAAAAATTGATTTATGGGGATAAAAATATAAAAATAAAACAGAATGAATGGAACATTGGTCGGATTGTTGGTTATGACAGTGGTAGGCGTTTGGAAAAATTATCACACGTGGGGAGCCTAGAATTTGTTGCGCAGCTAATCCTCGTGATATATAGCATTTTAGAAATTATTAAATATGAATGCCAGCATGCAGTATTTTCATTAATCCTCTAATTCATTTCTATTTCTGTTTCTGTTTCCGTTTCCACAACCATTTTAGTATCGACTGTGGCTGTTGAGGCGGTTCTAGGACGTACGGCAACTCTACCATGCGACATCGAACCAGAAGCAAAGGACGATCGGGTCTACATGGTGTTGTGGTTTCGTGAGAGTGCTGGAAAGCCTCTATACAGGTGAGCAGACTTAAAATTTCTTATATATTGTTATTAATATAATTTTTACTTTCCTCTTTTTTCCATATATGTAAATATATTATTACCAAAAATTTCAGGTTAATAATTTTATTTCACGCACTTGCAATTTGTATCTAAATCCAAATACGAGTACGAACATATTCGTTTAAAGTGGGTGGTAAAATATATCTCAACCACCTTAAACGAACATGAATATTCGTACTTTAAGTATAGGAGGTAGTCATCACTCCACCTGTATTAGCTTAAGCCCCTTCCAGGATTGCCTCCGCTCTAACCAAAGATTTTTCCGCAAAAATGATAAGTGGTGCTATTTTGCATAGGGCCAATAATTTTAAATCTAATCCGTTCAGAATTTCACTCATGAGGCTACCGAATAATAATAATAATTTCCAAGAGATTAATATGATATATTTGGATTATGTTGGCGCAAGGGGTACACAGAACGACACTTTTGAAATTAACAATATATCAACTGTAATCCACTTCTTCGGGAAACTTTACTTCTTTGACGTTGCAAATACATTTGTCCTTTTATTATATATACGCGTGCTCATAGTCGTATTTGCATATGCCTGACTACAAACGTTCAATATTCCTGATTGCATATATAGAAGTAGAGGTGTTCAAAAGCATTTATTATTATTATTATTATTTTTCAAAATTTATGTTTTGTAAAATTATAGGGGAAACAAACGTACTATATATCTAAGCTTTGAGTATATGTAATTTTTATCTTATGATAAAAGCCAATGATTATATATGCAAAATAGAAAATATAATATCGATGGTGGACTTATTTAATAATTTTTAATAAAAACTACATATTATATAAGCTCAGCAGCTAAATTTAAAAAAATTTTATATTCCGAACTGGCCATTTAACAAATTAATTGAAATCTAAAAGAATTTGACTTTTCTACCAAAATAAATACTATTTGTAAAAAAAAATGAATTTTTCTCAATGCTGAATTGCACAAAAATAAATCACTTTTAAGGTTGTTGCAGTATTTTTTTCTTTCTTAAGTACATACTCACTTAGTGATGGGGATGAATTAGGCAAAAAAGATGTAGCTAGCAAAATATCGTTTATTACTAAATACTAACAAGATAAGTAAAAAGGTAATGAGAAAAATTCATCATCGTTACTATCAGATCAGTATTAACATTATGGCTATCTTTGATAAAATGTTGTTAAAGCTTTACGCAAAATGGCCATCCGAACTTGATCCATGCGACGAGGGTACTTTTATCCACCACCGAGATACCATCTTCAAATTTTCACTTTGTTCTACTCCAACACGTATGTTTTTGTGCAGATAAGCTCCTGTCAACTTCCATTTCATTTTTCAACTCGTACTTGGGCAAACATTTGTTTACGAGCATCATCCATTTCTAGCAGAGCGCAATTTTGTGCCGAAATTATTTTTGGTCTATTATCGAATTTCCCTTTTCACCTTGAATACAAAAGTTGTACTAAAATACCGGTACCATAATTAATTCAGAGAAATCCTTACTTTAATTTCTTCGCTTTTATCTAACAATATGCGCGTTCCATTTCAACAAAAATTTCATTTGCTCTCAAAGTAAGTTAACCTAAATTTAAAAAGACTCAAACGAATAATTATATTTTTTTTTATTTTCTTTAAACACAAATCATCCATAATATAATAGTATAATTGCATAAATATAGAATCGAATGGAAAATCAGATAGCGACGGTATAGTTTCGTAGAATTATGTCAAATAGTAGAGAGAAGATAAAACAATTTCCATACGCATAATACCAATTCGGAGAGCAATTGAAGCGGCAATTAGCTGCAAACTGCTTTAATGTAAAATTTGTGGGTGTAATTAAAAATAAATTCCGACTAAGATTTCTTCCATGGTGAATTGAATACATCGGATTCGTTTCGTAAGCAGCTTTGCTGGTGCGATAGGATCATAAGCACTCTTTAAATGTTCAAAAGGTACGTAAATAACATGTTCGGAGGTATTTAGCGTGACCAAAAGTAGTAAGTGCCCGTACCTTTATAGCTCTTTCCCTAAGGCACTATGTGGCCAGCCTTCTGTGGCCCACTAGCCGCGTATTGTAGCTATCATTATAAACCCACTATGAATTTTATCATTTTCAACTCCTGTACGCTCACCTCAATTTCCAAGTTTTGCTAATAGTTTTTATTTATCCGCGAATGCTTCCAGTTCCTAAGCAAAAACCTTCTACAAGCCAGGCTAGTATCAAGATTCGACGTTAGTTTGAGTGAATACTATTAACGTTTCCGTAAATCCTTAACAAAATGGGTTGACTAGATTTTCAGTGCATACTTTTATATAGTCGTCGTATTTTCCGACAATCTGTGCGTCTATTCGTATATATACGGTAAAATAATGTAAATAAATTTAGATGAATTAGTTAAGTATGCCATATGGTATTGTAGCCATTTACTTATATTAATTAATTAATAGTTAATATAATTGACTAAATAAATCTAATTATTTCTCTTCTTTAAATATGAATAATGATTTTGATTTATTTTTCAAATAAGAATTATTTTGATTCGATAATTATTGTTGTTTTATAAAAACTTATTATATTTTATGTACTATTTTACCTACATCAGATTATTACAATTTTGTGTGCAAAAGTTACACTAAAAATGTCTATATTTGTTCAAGTTAATAAAAGTTTTTATGATGTAATAAATTTTTTTTATTATTGAGCTAATTTTTATTTACTGAATACAAAAATTTAATAAATTTTCTAAGCCACCTTTAATAGTATTAAAGAATATGTATATTCGACTCATAAATATGGAAAACTGAATATAAAAATACATTTATTATTATATCAGTTTAAACAAAATAGATTTTATGGAAAAATATTTTTAATATTTACTTTTGTATATGGAAATTCATAAGCAAAAAAATTTCGGCACAAATGTTTACTCAAGTTTTGTAAATATTTTTCTATAGGAAAAAAACAACACAATATTAATATATGAGTCAATAATTTCAGTTATTTTTCAAAATTGGGAAATTGTTGACAAAAAACCATGGCGACATATTAATTTCAAAACATTTTTAAGTTTTATAAAAATGCTTCTCAAAAGTACCGAGGTGTGAAAGAAAAGTTAAGGCATCTGAGAGAGTACTGCAGATTTTACTTCCAAAAAAAAACAGAACTTATGAGAATATCAAATTATAGTTTATAGTTATTTATTTATAACATCAATAGCGGATATTATTATTGAATAATAAAAATTTGAAGATTAAATTGATATACGAGGTCTGTTCTAAATGTATTACGAATTTTGAGTTTCCGCGGGTTACGTATATTCGATTTTATATTTTTTTTGTGGCATTATATTGGTATCCATGTCTCTCACTTATGCCGACAAGTTCGGCCATTTTGAATGTTCAGTTTATTTTTGACAGCTGCTTTGCTTGCACGTGTTTTGGCTTGTTTTCGATTTTTGCCCATTCCAAAAAATAGATCAAAGAATCTGTTTCGGGAACAAGAAAAGTCACTGCGGGCCAGATCTGGGAAATACGGTGGCTGCATTATTATTATTGTGCTGTTTTTGGCAATGCCTGAGCAGGGGTCTTATCATGGTGCAAAATTTTTGTTCTTCCACAAATCCGGGCGTTTCTGTCGGATTAATTGCAGGTAATATTCCTTATTGACCGTTCTACCCTATGGCAAGAACTCATGATGCACCATCCCCCTGCAATCGAAGAAAACTGTAAGCAAAACCTTCACATTCGGCCGAACTTGGGGCACTTTTTTCGAACTTGGCTCGTGCAGCAGCTTCCATTGGGATAATTGAGCTTTGGTTTCCACGTCATAACCATAAACCCATTATTCGTCAGCAGTTACGACCCTCTGAAGCAAATTTAAGTCATAGCGGACAGAGTCCAACAGCTCCTTAGCAATGTTAATGCGATGCTATTTTTGGTCCAAATTGAGTAAAAATCGAAGACGAGCCAAAACACGTGCAAGCAAATTAGCTGTCAAAAATTAACTGAACATTCAAAATGGCCGAACTTGTCGGCATAAGTGAGAGGCATGAGTATCAACATAACACCATAAAATGTGTATCAATCGAAAATCGAATATACGTAACCCACGGAAATTCAAAATTCGCGATACTTTTTGAACAGATCTGGTATTATTAAAGCATCCGACGAAATAGTTTATTGAGCATTTTGGAAAGATATGACATCTAAGATTTGAGCAATGGTAATGCCTATGAATTTATTGCATTCAAACTATTTTTGTACAAATTTTGGAGATATTTTTTAATTAATAGTTTGGTGAAAAATATTTAGAATTCAGTACATTTACTAAAAGTGCTGTGCTTTTTAAAAGCTCAATTATTGAGGTCAATCCTATTACGATATGAAACAAATTCGTATAAAATTTGTATACCTTTTTAAATTATCTTGTAAACTTGTTATAACATATCACAATAGTTAATACTTTACAAATATTAAACTTCCTTATTGTTAATATACTATTCAAAAATATGTTGCATGTGAATATGATAAATAAGCTTTTTAATAACTAATATAAACGCTTATTGCAATATAAAATTAGGATATTAAATTAACCCCTATAAGAATTAATAGTTATATGTTAAAACAAAAATTTATCACCACTTATGTATATCGTATGCTGTTTGATCATTAAGACAATTAGGCAAAAGCGGATATGCTTATTTAGGCAATTGCCAACTGAAAACTTTATTATATGGATTACACCAATCCTAAATGTTCTAAAAATAACAAAATCTCAACAGAAAGGATAAAATGGAAAGCCATCAGACCCAATCCCATTGACCCAATCAAAGCAAAAAATCGTCTCATCCATGTAACCTTTTCACTGTACATCAACAAACTGAGCTACACATCTGCAGTTCCTATTTGTCCTAAAATGGTCGGTCGGACATCGTAAATCCCATTTTTCTTTCTGTTTTCATTATTTGCATATCTAAAGAGCTTGTTGCCCCAACACACACACACACACACCTCTACACAGAATCCTTGCCCGAAAACTGTCTCCATTTTCATGCTACCGAATTGAAGTATAGTTGATTGTACTCGTACTGGGCCAACCTAACCAAAATTGAACAGCTTCCATATTGTTATAATTTTGCAGTTTGACTGTTAAAATTTTATAAAGGAAATTCTCCCATACCATACGTTTCGTCTAATAGTACGGTGTGCTGGATTCGAAAATCATTTCCAACAATAATATGGAAGCACATGCTTTTACCAGAAACCATTACAGGCAAATTATGGCAACCATGGCTGTATATGAGGATGTGTGTATGAGTACACAGCATTTAAAGTAAGGAAAATCATTCAATAGATTCGACATTTGAATTTCTGTCATACTGTCTCCCATTTAAGGTAATTTCAGATTCTGGCTAAACCAGAACTCTACGGCACTTCCAATGAATAACCAATCTTTCTATACCGAATAAGAATTTAAATACATTTACCAAAATTCCAAATAAGCACCTTTACTCACCTGTATCAAAAGTACCTATGCAAATAAATATACCTCACTGACTTTATGGAAACTCTACCATAGCTACCGCACCAAATAGGAAATTCAGTGTTCCGTATAGCAGGCAGAAAGGGATTTGATAAACCATCTGGAAAATAACACATTCGAATCTGTTAATGAACGCAAATTGTTGAAAAATAACTAAATATCTTGATTATCAAAATAAAAATAATATTTGCTATATAAAATCTTAAAAAACAATTTAAATCTAATTAGCTTAAAAGTGATTGAATAAAATATAGGTTAGCTAATATCTTTGAAAAGATATTATTAATATATTCTCTGAAATAATGTTTAAAAATATATCAAAATAGTTAATAATAATATGATCTCCTCCGTTTTTGTAAAAAAAAAATCGCTTTTTTAACAAAAACGCAAATAAGGCTTTTCACTGATATGTAAACTAAAACGATTAAATGACTGGTGGTAAATTGCTTTGAATTTAAAATGCTTCATCTTCAACAGTCATACAGAATTTTTTATATTGAAAGGGGCAAAAAGAAGCATAGTTTTTTTTTTAGCTTTTCAACACTTTATTAATTAAGATGGAAATCTCTTGAAAATATTTTTTATTAATTTTGAAGTTCTAATATTTGCAGAATAGCTTTTCATTTTCATAAAATTCCAAATTAATGAACTTGTAAAATTAAATGGTTCCCAAATTCAATTTCTAATATTGACTTTCGATTATGGCACTGTTGAAATATTTAATTAATTCGAGAAATTCAATTCCATTCAGAAAATTGAGTGAAAATAAAATTTGAAAATCAATTTTTGCCGTCCATGAATATTTTTTTTTAAGTTCTATTTCTATTTCCTTCTTTTACAATTTTTTTCATTGGCAATCATCGGTGGGGCGGAGGAGGGTAAATTTATACTATAACAAGTATGCACAATACTCTTAAGCATATTTTCCAATAGGATCGGAATTAATATTGAAAAGTTTTTTGAAAGCTTTTATATTCATAACCACACCGCAACACTCCCGTACACACACGTGCTGTCGTAACACACAGTAATACAATTTGCGCACATACTGTTCCCGGAACAGTTTTCTACCCACTTTTGTGAAACATGTACTTAAAACGAAAACTTAATAATAATAATCGGATTATGAAATTTCAATTGCGAAAAGTAATTGGAACAATAAAACAGAAGTAAGGATATTTGCTATCACTTCACGTAAAACTCTTTATTAGAACTTTTTGAAAGAAATATCAAAAGAATACAATAAATCAAGAATATTGAGTTTATTTTGTTGGGTCCTGTGGTCTATAGTACTTTAATGTATAGAAGAAACTTTGATTTGTAGAGTGGTGCTCCTATCAGCGCATATATTTACGAGTATGCACGTATCCTTCCTGTATGGCTGTGTACAAATACGTCTATGGGAAAGCCCCGATTATTTACAGAACGAAAATGCAAAGGGAGTGAGAGGGCCAAAGCATTGTATGAAATTATTTCCATTTCGTTAAGTTTATTTTCGCAAACGCTGCCGATAAAGTTATAATAGTCTTAAGGACTCTTTTATTGTTCGACTAGAGCAATCAAGCATTGGTAATAGGCACAACGTGTTTCGTGACATAACTTTATTGGAGTTTAACAACCATCAAACTCGAATTTTTCATAGTCCCCAATGTAATTATACTTTTGCTTTTTTCCTACTATCGATCTCTGTCCTTCACCGTTGGTCCTTACGTTACCATATTATTCTGTACTGTCCTGCATACAATATTCTGCGTGGTAAATTTTTACTTTTGTCGACATTCATCTAATCAGCCAACTGAACTCAATCCGATACAATTTCATATCCGACAATATTTTTAGACCCTCTCGATTCCATCATTTGGTGCTGTTCCATAGTATATGAGATGGTTCCAATATTTTTTTTTATTACAAGTATGACTGGTATTATTAGCAATACAAATATAAGGGAATACGGTTATGCCATCTATTTATCACTCCAATGGCTTTGGTTAAATAAATAGTTTTCGAAAGTTTAGCCAACTGTCGTTACTTAATTATTCGTTATTAGTAAAGTGGTCGTCATCGATTGTACATAAGTTGGCTACTTGGAAAACTAATCATTTCATCAACTTTTACTTGTTGGAATGACATGTGCAGAGCAAACATGTCGAAATTGTTCGAAACTCTATAAATATGTGATTTGTTTGAGTAAATAAAACTAGTAGTGTTCGTAGTTCGTTTGCGTTTAGGGCATTTAATGCATAAATCTTTGACAAGTCGACATCCGTCTTCTCTGAGAACACGATTTCGGAAATACCGTCGAATTTACGACCACTAAGAGTATACTCATTACACGTGAACTAATTTAGCATAGACGTCTTTCTACACAGTACCTAGTGTATATATATTATAAAATCGAAATGAATTTTACGTGCCATAATTTTCATTCAATAATTTTGCCATAATTCAGTTTAGAATCTTTCTGCAAACACTGGCTGAAATCAATTTCCATATTATCGAAATTTTTCATAATTCCATCAATTGCCAACCTGACCGGCCGCACATAATTTTCTCAACCTCATTTAACTTGAAATAAAATTTTCCACAAATATTTGATTGTCCAAGGGGAAATTTTCCATCGATTTTCCAATTTAATCTTTTCCACCAACTGAAATTTCGTAAATGTAAACTTTTCACAGCGCGTTGCAATTCTTTCATCGAACAAAAGCGAGAACATCAATTATATCACAGCGACGATGACTAGAATTTTCCTTTCATCGAATCCTGTTCAGTCAGTAATGTGTTGTTATTATAATTTTTTCCCTAAACCAACTAACCGTCCTACTATGTGTACATTTCACCAAAATACCATATAATGACTGGAGGAAACATTCTCATTCCTATTAGGGGCGCTTGGATTTCTTTAAGGCGGCACGAGTATACTTCTTATATTTTGTGAATAAAAGCAATACTACGAATATATAGTAGGCATGTAGAAAAACAGTGTTGACTTATCAATTCTATGAAATCAAACAATAGTAATTTATGGAAATCGGACTTTTTTCACAAATGAGCATTTTCTTCAATCTTATTATTTACTTTTACCAACTAAATATGTTGTTCGACTTGGAATAACACATCAGTTGTTTTCGTATTTTTGTCACGCTTTAATTAGGGCAGTGTTGGGTACAATCAATAGGATGATTTTGAATTTCTTTTCATTCGATGAAAATTTCACCTAATCCAAGAGGAATTTCAGGGGAAATTACACCACTAAATTAGAATATTTTAATCTTATTTTAATTATAATAGTGATGAAACGGAATAAAAATTCTCATTTAAATGATTAGAGTGACAATATATAAATAATATCGTAGCTGAATCTAAAATAGAAAATACGAATAAACTGATTTATAGAAATATTAATTTTTTAATAAAATTATAATACCTTTTTGTCTTCTGATGTTGTTAAATAGAATACGCCTGTAACAATTGTAGTTCGAATACTATTTGGAATATACCACCTTGATCAAAAAGTTACCGGAATTTATTCAGAAAATTAAAAATACAAGTTTATTCATCTAAATATATATTGTCCCCTTCAAAGTTATCCCCATCGACTTTAACACACTTATGCCAGCGCTTGATCCAATCCTCGAAAAAATTTTTATATTCGGTTTTCGGTATGTCCATTACTTCCTCTCGGCTGTTGAAACGCGTTCCCCGTAATGGTTTTTTAACTCGATTGAACAGAAAAAAGTCACAGGAAGCCAAATCAGGTGAATTTGGTAGTTGTTGGATGGTATTTGTTGCATCAAAATATTACGAATAATGATGGCACTGTGCGACGGTGCGTTATCATGGTACAAAATCCACGAGTTATCTGCCCACAATTCTGGTCTCTTTCGGCGAATTGCTTCACGCAAACGTCTTATAACGCCCAAATTATAATCTTTGTTTACTGTCCGGCCTTCTGGCAAAAATTCATGATGCACTACACCGTTGTAATCCATGAAAACCGTGAGCATTGCCTTTTTTTGTCTGAAAACGACGTGGTTTTTTTGGTCTCGGCTCATTTGGTGAACGCCATTCACTTGCCTGATGTCTGGATTGCGTATCGTACTCATAAACCCACGTCTCGTCTCCAGTAATGATCCTTATGATGAATATGGGATCGGATTCAGCCTCGCAAATCATGTATTTTGCGACGTCAACACGGTCTCTTTTTTGCATGAAATTGAGGTCTTTTGGCACCAACTTTGCTGCTACACAACGGAAACCTAAATCATTAACCAAAATGTCTTGGACGGATCCATAGGCAATGTTCAAGTCCTTCGTTATCTCTCTGATGGTTAATTTGCGGTTATTGAGCAACATGTCTTTTACTTTATCAATGTTTTCGTCGGTTTTCGATGTCGATGGTCTGCCACTGCGTTCATCATCTTCGATTGACTCACGACCAATTTTGAACCGCTCGTGCCACTGGTAAATGACCGTTTTCTTTAAAGAATCGTTCCCGAAACATTTTTCCAACATTTCCAACATTCGCGCACTATTAAATCCGTTTTTTACGCAAAATTTAATACAATTTCGTTGTTGAAAATTTAAATCCATTTATAAAATTGTAAAAAATCGCCAACACACACAGAGATAGATGTACTCTTGGCTACGTAACTTTTGCAAATGTGAAGCTATGATGCTAAGATTTAGAGGGAATATCAACAACAGATGTACCAACTTAACAAAAAAACAGAACTCAAATTGGAACGATGGGTGCGCTACACTTTTAGATCAAGGTGGTAATGCGCCATAATTTAATGCTCTAAAGTTTGAGGCTTATCTGCATAAACAAGTTATTTTACGTTAGTTCCAAAAGAAAAAAATCCAACGGCGTCAAATCGCACGATCTTGGAGAGCAATTGACTTTACCATATTTTGAAATTACACGTTTTGGGAACTTTTCACGTAATAAAGTTAAAATTTGTTATGTTTTGTGACATGCAAAACCATATATGGTCCAGATTGAAATCTTCAAGTTCACACCAAAAAAAAATTGCTTATCATACGGCCTTAGCGTACGGATAAACAATAATGGTTTTTTCTTATTTATTAAGAAATAAGGACCAATGAGAATTTTTGGGGTTACAAATTTTTTGTAACACTCACTTGTGGGGCAATTTTACTTAATCCTACACACTATATAAGATCTAATATTTTACTTCTTGATACACACTAATAATAATAAAATGCTTTCTGTTGGGATGGCTATACTGCGGTTAATGAGCTTTAAAAATTTACATTTTTCTATTTATGGTAAATAAATACTAAAAAAAAAATAAACGAATGATACTTTAGATTCATTATATATAACAAGAATATGTACTCATTTTTAAAATTAATATAATGATACCATTTTTAGGTTTTTTCATTGAATATTCCATAAATTGCATTGAAACTTCCGACAATCTAAGAAATACATTTTTATATTATCCTCTAGAAAATTCAATTCTAATACCTAAGTATAAAATTTTACTTAGAAATAAAAGTTTCGACAATATTATTTGTAGACTCAAATATTATTCAATTATTAATAGCTAACAAATTCTATTCTTGATTAAATATATATATTTTAAAAAGTCAGTTTTTAAACTACAATATAACTAAAAGTTGATAATATAACATAACGAAAACTTACTGTTCAGTCTGCTATACCATGTAGTAAAGAAAAGGCCCCTTCAGATATAGATCATCCGAATTTATGAAAAGGTATCTCAAAATTATGGCATAGTTTCTAAAATGAATTTTGATACCCTATACCTATATGGCTTCAGAAAAGTAGAACAGAGAATATGTTATAATATTACGATGAATAATTAAGTTCTTAAATCGATATTAACATGTGCTATCCCGAAAAATACACTTATAAAATATAATTATTTATAACATCGCGTTATTTTCCAAAAAGTAATAAATAATAAATTGAAATTGTATCAAGAATAAAAGTTACACAACTATTGGATTTTATGAAGAATCATACAATTTAGTTCTACTTTTTGTATGAATATTAATTGATAAAGTTTGGAATGTGAAAAAGAATTGCTGATAGAAATATTGTACTGCTAATGGACTTGAATCACGTAAAAATTCTTTAAAAGGACAATGCATATCTCTTTTCTGCAGCTTTTTCAAAATACATAAGATTCTACTCAAAAAGAATGGTGACCACAATATAAGAAAGGACGAATCCATCCACCCTTATGTGTATAGCGAACCGCAGATGCACCCGATTCCGTCTGTTACCACCATTTTAACAAATTTCTTTTCACATTCCTCGAATAGTAGTCGAATAGTAGCAGAGAATTGGAACTGAAATATAATCGTATATTTAGGGAATGGAGAACAGAGTAAGGGATAAAAGTTTAGCCAAAATTGTCAATAAGAAATGGGGAAATTTATGAAGAAAGGCACTTTTCGTCTAAGCTGGAAATCTTGTATCATCTTGGAGATTGGGTATGGCAATTGTGACAACACCAAAATCCAACAGATAAAAGTCAATAGTAGATCTTGACGGGCTGCAACAGATTTTAATCTATCTGCCGCTGTACGAGTAGAAGGCAACTATCATTCAACTCAAAATACTCGTGAAAGTTTTTAAGCTTTCCGTGAAAAGAAATGCAAAAAGTTTTAGTCAAAGAAATTTTATGAATTTCAAAATGAACTATAAGAAAAAGAATTCTACCAGTGCCACTCGGTTGGGCTGGCCAGATACGGACAAAATGATGAAGATGCGGAAGAAAATGAATAGGAAAATGCAGACTATTGAGAAATTCTTTAACTCATACTATCCGCTAAAACTACGAAAAGAACTGCAATAGAGTTTTTAAATTAACTTCTCACTAAGTTTTGTTGGATGAGGGTATTTTTTTGCCACAAAACTTAAACTCAAGCTATTTTATATACTGACCGAGGCCGTTTGGCTAAATGCGCTGACTAAATAAATGGAAGAAAAAATCATAGTATAAACTTACAACATCAAATCGGGATGAAATTTTCGGAAAAGTTTGCCTTCTGCCAAATCGTATATGCATATTTATGAATCCCAGCATAAAGTACGAGTACACATTCAAAATGTGAAACGAACTTGGATATCCGGAAGCCAATAAGTCAAGATGAGTACAGAATCTTTACAAATCCAGATACGATGCGTTCGGTGCGTAAATCGTTTTAAAGTAGATTCGAACTCGCACTGATAACCAGGTTCGCGTACCAATTTAAATATTTTCTATGTTTTGCATCTTTGGAGCACAAATCCGTATAGGATTTGAAATACATTTTGAAAGAAACAGAAGTCACGCAGACGTAAACATAAACAAGGATTTCAGGCAATTCCGATAAATTTCTAACTAAGAAACTCACATTTGCTCCGAAACGATTCCATCCAAACGAGCACGTATTTCGTATTTCAGTTCCCTGATCCCGTCGAACGCATACATTCACATTCAGGTGAAAATAAATATTTTATTCAGAATCCCTTTTTCTAAAATGGTATTCGTATCAACAGTTGAGACTCTGGCATAATTTAAGCCAACGACTTTCTGGTTTCCTCGCAGAAACCAAATATAAAAGGATCCATGGAAGGAAAACTAGAGGATTTACGACAATTCCCTTTCACATTTATTATCTTGGTTGTTTTAAATAATTTTCACTTTTTTTTTTCTTACCAAAAATACTATTACTTTCAAGTCAGTACGTATATAGCCAAAGTAAAAAACTATTTCGTACAATTTTCATTTTGATTTATAATAAAAGTCAACTCAATTTAATTCTCGATGTAAATTTGAACGGAAGCTCAGCAATGGATAGAATTTACTGCTATAAATTGTTGTGATATTTGATGGATTCTATCGAAATCGTTTGTAGTTTATTCTAAACTATACAAAGAAAATAAAAACCAAAGATACGGAATTTTTCTTAAAATGTTGCAGATCAAGAAATGGCGAAAGTTTTAACAAACCGCGATCGAAAATCTCTTATGGAATTTTTATGATACCGAAACAGACTTAATTTTCATATTAATCTATAATATACTCTCGGACATATTAAATATTAAATCGAATGAAAAAACCTATAAAATTTATTTTGATACAAAAATTATGGAAAACATATTTTTTCCAATCGTTCACAATAAAATCAGATAAAACATTGATTATGAGCACTTATTGTGGAATAACTTAAATTTTTTTTTTTAAATAACATATGGTAATACGAGTATATATATGTACATAATATCAATATATGTATTTGTATAGAATTGCTTTTATGGTTGTTTTTATGTTAACACAGAGTTTATTTAACTGAGCGTACAATTATGGCGGCGGGTGGTAGTTGAATTTAAAAAAAAAAAAAAAAAAAATTCCGTTGAAACTTGTTCCGTTCCATGAGATTACTTCAATTACTTGTTCATTAATAATTCTTATCAGCTTAAAGAAAGGAAAAATGGCAAAAATTAATATTTCGCTTGTTAAGTATCCCATTGAAAAACCGCGGCACGTTTACTCCGTTGTTATCACTAGCTCCATGCAACACCGTGACACCCCATCATCATTATATAAGCACTCATACTGAACCCGATTGTATTGCGGCAACGACACAGTTGGGTAAACATCTTTTATGAGATACGCGAACGTCACCACCTTAAAGGAACGCTAAGCAAAATTGTAATCGTATCCGCATGTACATACATACCTATGTACTTATGTACATCTACCTAAATAGCGGTCTATCTCAAAACCTGGATATCAGAGCATAAAGAATCCTGGAATTGGGGTTCCATCATTTATGCATGTGTGTCTGTCTGCACGTCTGTAAAATTTCTTCAAAAACCCAAACGCTAGGCGACACAACCCAACCAAAAAAAGGCGATCTGTGCAACAAATGACTACACACTAATAAATTTTCCTTAGAAGCCATCTTTAATGGCAGCAAAAATGAGGAAACACCGAACCAACCCATTTGTATTTTACGCGGCTCTAAAGCTTCCTTCCTTTCAGGAATACTAATGCAAAATAATAAAATAAAACCTTACAAAACAGAACTGAACAGGAAAATCGAATGCGAAAAAAAACCGGCAAGGAATTTTAATATCAATTTAATGTAGCTCGACGACTTCGGAACCAAATGGTGCCCAACACTAAGATTTTCGATAAGTAATCTTATCGCACAAATTACCAGCCAGTCCAAATGTTCAACTTAATGGTTATGTGTCCTTTCTACCCCTGTTCTTGTATAATTGTGTCGCATTTAAGCCATTTTCGTACCCTCCTTTCTTTACACTATCCCCATAACAAATCCACTATGAGTATCATCAGAAGTTCGTTGATGATTACCATGTAAAAATGACATTTTCACTTTTTCCTATTTTACTTTATTTACTCGTATGGCTATGAAACAGTTCGAAGGAACTAATGTCCCCAAGAGCTTTTGCCAATATATTGTAGTTCGATGTTCATTTTTTTGTTTGTTGTTATTGGAAACTTCATTAAATAATAATTATTTAATAAAAAAATAAAAAAATGTTGCTCCAATAAAAAATTGTATACTCGATATATTTTCTCGATCGCTAATAATATGGGAAAACCAGGACAAATGTAGTAGCATTTTCTAACTGTAACTGGTATTAAGGAGCATAACACAAAATGTCCTGTTTTCATATTTTTCCTTTTACACTAATGTTATTGGAATTGAAATTGTAATCGTATTATTGAGAAGATGTTTTTTGTTCACACAGTGTTTATATCTAATTACAGTTTTGATGTCCGAGGTCGCTCGTTTGCTAAGGCGCTGTACTGGTCGGATACGAATTCCTTTGGACCTCGAGCTTATTTCGTGACAGTTTCCAGACCAGCTGCCCTCACCGTAGACAACGTCCAATTAGATGATGAAGGGGTATGTACTCAGAAAATAATTCTACAATAATACCAAGTAAAGTGCAGTAGGAATGTAGAATTGAAGTTTCACTTCCTTAAAAGACGAGCACACACTTGTTCTCATTCTATGACATACAAACTATATAAGCTATGCCAATAATATCAAATTTACTATATTGGTTTTCAGGTTTACAGATGTCGAGTTGATTTCCAGAATTCGCCCACTAGAAACCACAGGATAAATTTAACGGTAATTGGTAAGTTAAGTCCCTTATAAGCGCTTACGTCTCTGGACACATTCGACAATGGACGACAGATATTACGAGAACATAACAGTTCGTACAGGACTATACACACATTAATACATATGCACATACGATAATTGGCGTCATAGCCCCCACATAAAGTGGATAGATTATTTTTCTCTTGTTGGATTCGTTTAAAATTGATGGGTTTCGTTAGCGCTATCGTTTGACAATTTAGATTCTAATCATCAGGAAATTGATGACATAATCTGAGATAAAATTACTTTTCGGTACCAAACGGAAATTTTTACGTTTGCATAAAATTCGATTACAATTTCTATTACATCCTTAATCTCTATTTTTGGCTCTGTTTTCTTCAATATTATTTTCAGTTTAGTCCCATTTTCGTTCCTGCTACTTCATTCTTGGTATAGTTTTATTTTTTATTTTTTTTTTAAACTGCATTATCACTATTCATCGTATATTATTACTTGGCTAGAAAATATATACATTTTTATTATAGAACAAATAGAAACAGGAAAAAGAAAACTAAAAATAAACAACAACTGAACTGAACTAAAGCAAATAGAACAACAGGATTCAACTGAAAAGGGATCAAATCGAATCGAAATGAACCAAACAGATGAACCCAATTCGAATACCGATTTTATGTATGCCTTGCTCATATTATTGTTGTCCCTAGAATTTGTAATAAACAACTTCTTTTGGTAATGCTGAAAAGGATCTAGTCGACTAACAACGGGTAGGTAGGATTTTACCAACGACTACCAACATGTGTGCGAGAGTCATTCCATGCTCGTATCGGTTTATCATACTCGTAGGTCGTAAACCTGTACTTATTGGTGGCATTGAACAGTTCGTAAAAGACAACATTGTTACGTAAGTCTAGTTTTTCATGCAGGATAACATTAGCCATTCACATACATATATATAAGGTTGTTAAAATTTGTCGATTATTTATCATCTCCATCGTACGCTTTGCCACCATACCTAAATCTTAGACGACTTCATATTGTATTCTATGAGAGAAGGACTTGGATATAGCCATGAACTCTATTTTGATGTATCCATAACTTTCTTCTGAGGAGATTTTTTTTACCATTCACCGTATATCCTTACAGTTAGAGAATAATCAAAAACATAAAACATTCCAATCCGAATGAAAAACAGTTAATCATATCCGAATTAAAATTGATGATGAATAGTTATGGAAGAATAAAACAATCACCGGAATACAAACTGCAAGGATGAACACATGTAGTCAGCAGAATAGAATGAACAAACATAAAGTTATAAGGTATCAGTTACAGTTAGAACGGTAAGCAAAGGTGCAATTTTCATTTTGCGATTGAGCGATTGCTCAAGGGCTTTGGATTTATCTGCTAAAGCAATTCACTCTTGCAGAGCATTCTCACTTTTGACATGTTGACAATACTCTCGGCTAGCTCATAGAATTTCCACTAATACCCTCTAGTCAAATTGGTATCCAACTGTGGATCGAAATAATTCTGAAGTGGAGAGATTCCCCAATAAGTCCCATTCATTTTGTGGTGCCTGAATATTTTAGAGCGACTCAACTAATTATGGCATCTGCTTTCGAATTCCATGTAATTCGTAATTCAACTCCATTAGCAATTACCTGATTGTAAAATTTGACATGTAATCAGAAATTTTGATCTCATTGCATTTGCTGTACTCTATTTCAAACACAAAATGATCAAATCAGCTCTGGTTAATTATACGTTACACTGGTCCACAGACAAACTGCTATTAATCCACAAGCGTTCGTAATTAGTTGTCATTTTTTTTACCCGAAATTACAATACAATATTCTCTACTACAACCGGTAACAAATAAAACTCGGACACGTTCATCACACTAATGTGTTGAAATTTTTCTAATATGTATTTTTATTAACTAATAGGACATGTTTCTTTCTTATTTTTCCAGTTCCTCCTCACCAGATTCTGGTTTATGACGCATCTGGTCGAGATGTAGCTGGAGCTGTCGGTCCTTTGCTGGAAGGTGATAATCTCGTATTGACGTGTGAAGTTCGTGGAGGTAAGTGGTTTTAGATATTCCATTATTGCGACTGTTTTATGAAAAATTTAGATCTTTAAATTACTGAAAAAATTAATTATCCTGAGAAAGTATAAATAAGAAATTTAACAAAATAATTCTGATAAAAAATCATTTAATTCAATGCATTTCGGCATTACCCAGAAGATGTCCTTTGAAATGGTTTTTGATGTTACGGCACATAACATAAAAGTCAAATGCACTTTGTTCAAGTGATAAGAGGAGCTGGACGGAATTACAGAAGTTGCATTTTCCGAACAAAAATCGTTGATGGAAATGGCAGTCTAACAGGATTGAATTAGAAACCCTTGTTCTGTCTCGTTCAAGGTTTCGTTAATTTTTTTGCCACAACTCCCGATATCATAACAGAATTAATTTTTTACAATTCTCCAGAGTAAAGACCTACTTATACGAATACGAGGTCTGTTCAAAAAGTATCACGAATTTTGAATTTTCGTGGGTTGCGTATATTTGATTTTCGATTTTTTGTGGCGTTATGTTGGTACTCATATCTCCCACTTATGCCGACAAGTTCGGCCATTTTGAATGATCCGTTAATTTTTGACAGCTGCTTTGCTTGCACGTGTTTTGGCTCGTCTTCGATTTTTGCTCAATTTCGACCAAAAACAGCATCGCATTAACATTGCTAAGGAGCTGTTGGACTCTGTCCGCGACTACTCAAATTTGCTCCATAGGGTCATAACTGCTGACGAATGATGGGTTTATAGTTATGACGTGGAAACCAAAGCATAATCATCTCAATGGAAACAGCCGCGAGAGCCAAGACCGAAAAAGGCGCGCTAAGTTCGGTCGAATGTGAAGGTTTCGTTTACAGTTTTCTTCGATTGCAGGGGCATGATGAATCGTGAGTTCTTGCCACAGGGTAGAACGGTCAATAAGGAATATTACCTGCAAGTTATGCGCAAGTTGCGCGAAGCAATCCCCCAGAAACGGCCGGATTTGTGGAAGAAAAAAAATTGGGTTTTGCACCATGATAACGCCCCTGCTCACACATCGTTGCTTATGCCCTAATTTTTGGCCAAAAATAACACACTAATAATGCCGCAGTCACCGTATTCCCCAGATCTGGCCCCCTGTGACTTTTTCTTGTTCCCGAAACTGAAGAGCCCCATGAAATGACGACGCTGCGCTACGGTTGAGGAGATAAAGATGGCATCGAAGGAGGAGCTGAACAAGATCACAAAAATGATTTTTTGAAATGCTTCGAGGATTAGAAAAACCGTTGGCAAAAGTGTATAATATCTGGTGGGGATTACTTTGACTGGGACAAAATAGATATTCATGAATAAATAAATAATTTTTGAAAAAACACAAAATTCGAACAGACTCGTACATGCTTAGTATATGCAGTTACTTTCTTATGACTATATTTTTCTAACTTCTTGTCCGCATTACCATCAGAAATAAATCTACATTTATGAATAATTATTTTTTGATCGTAGTAATAAAATTACAATAAGGAAAAAGTATTATTTTCCTATGAAAAATCTTTATTTCCCTAATATTTTACTCTGTGAAAAGATACGAAACCAAATAGAATTTCTATCTAAACGTCCTTAGTTCCATTACATTTTCCAAGGCTTTTATAAATGTAAAAATTATATTTAAAAGTTTTTTAAGAGAAAATAATAGTTCTAATCGGAAAATTTTAAAATTTTTCTTAACCCATATTTAAAATTATACATTTTATAATAATACATTGAAAATTGTACATTATATAATAATTGATAGGCAAAATCTCTAGTTAGGTTTCTTTAACTGCAATAAAAATTAGCCCTAATATAAATAGAAATTCTGAATTACTATTAAAAATTTTCATAACCTGAAAAGGTGAATATTTTACAGAAAATTTCTTGATGAATCTATAAAAATTGTAATAAATCAAAATTTCATTAAAAAATATAAACACATTATTTATATAAGATCTTTTATACATTGAGTCACTATTAAATTTGGTATATTCTTGTTAAAGTGATAAAATTAAAAATATAGTAATTTTTATGAAATTTTTATTAACGAAAAGGGTTGAAAGATATAATCAGAGCCATGTTTGGATTTTGAAAAATTCAAAATCATCATAATATAGTCTAATGAAAATATCCATAAGAAAAGAGCAATATTTTTAGTACCAGAACAATTTTTTCTTTCTTTATTATTATTAGTTTGTTTTTCTCATATTCTCCATTTTCTGCTTCAAGAGCCCTTCTCTCATCCTTCCAATTTGGGGCTCTTATAAATTTACATTCGAAAATGTTGTTGGTCATGTATCATAATAGTGTGTATCTCTTCTAAGAAAGAATGGTAAGTGGTAAATATTTCACTGTTTAACGAAAGTACATCCTAGGTCAAGGACTAGTTGTAAAAATCAGCTTTAAAAATTATGACTTTGCCAGCCTGAAATCAAGAAAGTTTTGTACTAAATTTGCTTGTTTACGATCGACACTATACAGGAATTTAATAAATTGTAAATATTATGTTAGCCTCATTTCTGTAACTGTGCCTCGTGTCTATTTGTGGTTGTTTTCATTCCCGTCTATACATCCTGGCATATAAGCACCAGTACGTGCAATACCCATAGTGTAAATTGTCTGAATTTTTTTTTCTATATAGTATTTCAGTTTGATGTATCTGTGTAGGAGTAACAGTATCCCCCATTCTATTGTACTCGTATTATTATAATATACGTACTCGGTCTTATACAGGCGATAGGAAAGGTTCACTCAGTAAATTGAATGTGCCGCTTTATTGCAGTTTCCTAAAAACCAAATTCCGGACTCCGAATGACTTTATGAAGGGAATTAAATTTTATATTAGGATCATTATTACAACAGCGGAAAGAACAAATTCTATTCCTTTTATTATTTTTATTCTGTTGTTTTCTTGATGTTTTTCTCACATAAATTTTTTCGCTTATTAAAGCAAACTTTTATCCGAGCATATTTTAGATTAATGCTTTCAACACCTTCCCTCCCAAAAGGATCGGGCATTTATTGTATTTCATTTTTGTTCACATTTTTAAGCGACCTGAAAATCGGTCAAATGTTGGAAGGGAAAAATGAGCAACTTCAACTGACTAATAGGAAGCATTTATTTAATGACTGGTTTGTTTTGTTTATATTTTCCTATTTTTTCTTATCTTGATAATAGTCATCACGGTCGCCAGCGCGTCCGTCATGGTTGCCACGGTCACCAAGGTTGTCCGGTTTACTTATACCCACCAAACCAACTGTGTTTGTTCTCATTTACATTTTTCTATTTGAATTTTATGTAGAATAATGTTTGGAATTAATATAAAAAACTTTTCCACTTCTTCTTTAACATTACGTTTATAATGATGAACAATTTTATCTAAATTTTCAACTAAAAAACTTATGACGCTCCATTTATTGTTTCCTATTCTGTATTGTTAAACTTGGAGTTCTATTTACGGTGCCTAACTTTTCCCTTAAAAAAATTTCCTTTAAAAAAATACCTTCGAAGGTAGGATCATAGATCAGAATATCTCAGTTTGGTAACAATTTTATCTTAAATCATTTTAATAACATATCTACATGTGTATTATCGTAAGATATAGTAAATTGTTCAAAATCTTACTTAAATACGCGATTTCTAATAAATAAAATACGAAACTTCTATCTATAGTATTGTATGAAAAAGTTTTTTTATCATAGATAAAGAATAATTAGTTTTTTATTCTTTCTACCAAATGTCTAATAAAAGGCTTTTCAAAATAATTTATATCGTCTCCTATAACACAGTAGTTGGTCCCTAATATGGTATTTTTCACCCCTGCGACACATAATAAATATGCCAAAAACAATACGAGTACCTCGTTATTTATGGACGTATTAATTAAATTGATGATTTTAAATTTAAAATTAAAAAAAAAAATAAAAAGGAAAACTTTCTCCAAAATATAACTGCGATATTTTATCATAAATTCTCACTTTTAATGTTTAAAGGAATTACGGGGCATAACTTCGCTGTTTCGGTTTGTTGCCTTCAACTTTAAATATTTCCACCCCGTTACTATTAAAAAGGGCGGAGGTGTTAACGCTCGTGATTTTTTCTCTTTTCAAGTGATTATAATTAAAACGATGGCCTCGGACTTTTATAAAATTTATTAAGGCTTAAATAAATTTTCTCTATTTCTGTATTTTTATTTTATTTTTGTCTATTCATTCCTATTTATGTTATTCACAAAAATGGTGATTTTGAAAAATTTTCCTATTTCAGAATGTTTTTTCTTCCTTTGAGAAAATGTTTCGGGTAACAGTTTCTCAATTAAATTTTGAATATTTTATGTTCGGGCAACACTTTAAATGTCGCTTTTGGATTTCTATTTTATAAATTTTCATAACAATAATATCCTTCAACCATTCTTGCATAGTATAAAATATTGCGTTTTAAAAATAAAATGCTTACAATAAATCTCCGAAAAGGCCTCCTTTAAAATTCCTAATATTAATAATAATTAAATATTTCCCAAAGCATTATTGCCAATGATATAATGTTTTAATATTCTCATTAACATTAGCTCACCCACAATTAATAAAACTCTATTTGCATATGGTTATTTAAAGAGAATAATTTTGTAAGGTAAGTCAATCATCTTTTTGATTTTATATACGATTATTCTTCCATAACTATAAAAGGAACTAAACAACTTATAAGCAATGGAATACTTTTTCGATTTCTTTTTGTTTTTAATTGAAATCAGCTTAGTAATAATTTTTTTTATAAAAATATTTAATTAATTGAGAGATATAATCAAATAGCTTTTAAAAATTCTGAACAAAATAAATTTATAATCGTGATATCTGTATTGAGGTAAAAATCAATATTTTAAAATTTTCGATGATGGCGCTTAGTACGCGCTGTAATTCGGCCTTTGTTTAACGATAAGTTAGCTTTTAATTGCTGCAAAGTTTAAATATTTTAGATGCATATGTCTTGTAATGCCGATTTGTGAAGACTAAATATAATTCAGATTAAAATAAAATCTATTGTCGTACGGCCATACAGTTCAGAATTGATAGTAACGGTCTTTCATTCGTCCTTTTCAAACAAATGACATATTCAGACCAACTTTTTGAGGATACAATAGTTTGTACTCATATATGGCAATTTTGCTTATTGGTATTTTGTAATCTTAGATAGTTATTAATAAGGCCAAATTTATGTATATATTTAACAGCTATCAATCAAAAGGACTGTACTTTTTAAGCAACTTAATAGATAACTTGCTGTTCTAGATTCGATCATGTCGATGGTAGTTAAAGATTGCAAAAGTGACGTTAAAATCCCATCATTATCATATATGCAATAGAAAAATCTAAAAAAATTTAAAAATTATATTGTAGTTATCATTTTTAATGCTAAGGTTTGTGTTTTTTAAATATTACATACTCGTAGTATATAAGCTTTCATCCAATTGAATTGAATGTTCGAGTATGGATCTAACTACTTAAATGCTAAGTGTTCAATACTTATAGAGTAAGCACTACTTATGATCTACGTAGCTTAGTAAATCATGTTCTACAAAAGAGATTTTGCAAAAATACTGTACTTGCTTTTCTTTTGCACATTCAATCGAAATTAATATTCTTTAGAAATATTACAAGGTGGATAAGCTTAAATCCGCTGTTTTTTAGTAAAAAAAAACACATGTTTATATCATAGAAAGCAAAAACAAATTTATTCAAAGTACTTGCTCTCGTTAGCTACACATTTTTTTCCCATCTCTCGGGTAATTTGTGGATACCACGCCAAAAAAAAATTCCTTCTCTTTCGTGGCAAACCACTCATCAAAAAAAAAAATTCCTTCTCTTTCGTGGCAAACCACTCATCAAACCATTTTCGGACGTCTTCGTAAGAATCAAAGGGCTGCTCAGCGAGCGCGTGGCCCATCGACGAAAACAGGTAGTAGTCGGAAGGGGCCAGGTCTGCTGAATAAGCGGGGTGGGATAGCACCTCTCAGTTGAGTGTCTCCTAGTAGTTTCGGACAATTTTTGACGTGTGCAATGGTGCGTTGTCATGTCTTTGTTTAAAATCCGTCCCTTTTTTACGCAGAGTACGGTGCAATTGGATCAGTTGTTGGTGATAGCGGTGGGCATTGACAGTTTCACCAGGTTTCAACATCTCATAGTAGACGATACCCTGCTGATCCCACCAAACGCACAGCATTGTCTTCCGTCCGAAGTGATTTGTCTTGGGGAAGATGTTGCTGGTTGTCCGGGATCAACCCATGATTTCTTGCGTTTAGGATTCTTGAAATATATCCACTTTTCATCGCCTGTCACAATCCGATGCAGGAACGACTTTCTTTTTTGTCTGGCGAGCAAGATTTTGCATGTGTTTTAGCGTCGCTCCATCTGCCTATCGTTCAATTTATGCGGCACCCATTTTCCGGTCTTTTCAATTTTCCCCATGGCACGCGGACGCATGGAAATGGCTGGTTGAGTAACATCCAATTGCTCCGCGAGAATTTTTTGCGATTGGGTATCGTCTTCGTCCAAAAGAGCCTACAATTGATGGTCATCAACCTTCCTAGGCCGATTTTCACGCTCCTTGTCCCACATGTCAAAATTGCCGTCTTTGAACCGATGAAACCAATCTCGGCATATTGTTTCCGATAAAGCACTGTCACCATAGGCCTCAATAAGCATTCGATGCAATTCGGTAGCCGATTTGTTTAAATTGAAGTAGAAAGCAGAGCTTCCCGCATATGCTCTTTTTCTGGCACAAAACTAGACATGATTACCAAAGCAACAATGTATGTTGTTGTACGAAATTGCTGACAATGTGCACTGATTAATGTTGACAGATGTCAAACTCATAAAAAAAGTATGGCGTGCCAATGGTAGCTTAATACGCTCACTCACGCCATCTATGACCAAACAGATTTTAGCTTATACCCCTGGTATATATAGTCTTCAAAAGTACTTACTGAAAATTTTAAGGAATTCCGAAAGATTTGCTCAAATATTTTTGTCAAGCAGTGGTAAAGTTTTAACTATTAATGATAACTATTGTTATTGAGAAGATGACATACCATCTTTAGATTACAATTTTTAAATTATTATTTTATTATGAATTTGTACAAGAGAATAATTCTCAAGATATTTAAAGGAGACCTATTTAACAGATTGATCTATTTTTGCAATACATTTATTTAAGTTGTACGAGTACATGAAAAGAAGTAAGTAAATAGTTTCAATTTGAGAGAGCGTGCTCCTATGTAATATGTAATGCAATTATTTTGAACATAAATAACCGAAAAGTTGGTTACAATTAAACATACATAACTGCCTGCGTTCGCATATATGAATGTGTGTATATTAGAGGATAAGTCAAGATCTTATACATAGTTAAAGTAATTATATGAGTAGCTGTAATCGATTTTCGTGCGTAAACTACAACAATCATCACTACTTCCGGCAGACTACAGGATCATTTGGTCGTCGGAAAATATTTGTTCTCTGTAATCACATTAAATGCAATTTCCTTGATGGATGCCGGAACATAAATAGGAGTGTACTCTTGTACTGATTAAACACTGTTCCGTGAGATATTGTGTACTCTATGTGTGAACATCAAGAACATCCTTTTCACATAGTACACAATTCATAAAAGCATTTTATGTACTTTATCCCAGCACCATTTCGACGAAACCCCAATTCTTTTATTGGCTTTATGCTCGAATATACGACCAGCCCTATTAGCAGGAAAGATCCATCAAAGTACATATTCAGTTATTGCTCGGTTTATGCTCTTTTCATGAGGCCATGTTTAGCGTAAATAAATTATGAACTGTTTAAAATGCTTTCGATTTTACGTGCTCTGTAACTGTTCGATACGATCTTCATGACGAATAAAATCTTAACCGTGATTTGTTACCGACATACGATTTTGAACATAGTTACACTCTTCTTCCGATATCAACTTTCTTTTGTATTTTCTCCATAATCAAACCAATATTGTGTATTTTATTTATGGTAAAATCACTTTTTTTTTTACTGTGTATTCACATTAATTCAGTGTTCTAGAAGCCATTGTATGCTTGATTTATTTGTACAAATTTTTCCAAAGCAAATATTCTATTTTTCAATTCTAATATTAGATCGTATAAGTAGGGCTTCTTATTTCTATATTTCGTACTTATTTATTTTTCTTCTATTCAATATGAAGAGATCTATCATATTCTTTTGGATACATAAACAACTAAATAATATTTGTTTACGCCTAAATTGTACAGTTTCTCAACTATGGGGAGAAAAAATTCCTTCCATTTCAGATTTTTGTTGTATTTAAAAAGTGTTGAAATACTTTTTTCTTAACCAAAGAAGGGTTTAATTAACCTGCAGATATGATATTTTTAGAATGACATTAGAATTTTGTCACAACCAATCCAACAAATTTGCGATTCATCATGAGAGTTCATAAATTTTTGTTGTCATATCAAAACTACTCTCTTAAAATGATAAGGTTTTAATTAAATAAATTCCAAAAATATATTTGCAAGAAATTTTATTATCCAACTACAATTTTTACTATACTCTCAATTGCACAGTTCATCATATTGCGGAAATCCACCAATGAAGAAATGTAATTTGCAGAATTTTTTGCCATTGTCATCGTTATAATAGTCCTTGTACCGTCATAATATCATCGTCTCAAATAAGAAAATAATGCTGCAATATGAATCCGTAGTTAGATTAGATCGGATTCGTGAAGGAATTTGTGCGAAAATAATAATTACAAAAGTAAAAATAATGAAAATGATAAGACGATAAATTACGATTCTTAGTTTCAGAAGAGCTAGAGACACTCGTACCATACACGTACCTTTGGATCAGCTTGTTTCCAACACTTGTGCAGCCAGAACGCGCGTTCACATTGATTATCACCCTTTGGGTAGAGACATCGCTTGCCCATGTGCAGGGCTATGTCATGCATGGACTCTGGAAGCGATTCGTGAAGTTTTTCAAGGTGGACTTCTCCGTCATCGCTGACGACCTTCGTCTCATGGAAAACACAGTTCATATAGCATTTCAGTTTCTCATCCTCATGGATCTCACCATCGCTGAACTCCTTAATCGCTTCTGCGTAAAATATGGTATTTTCATGAAACATTTCTCGAATCGAAACTTAATTAAAGAAATCTTGTATTCGTTTTATAGTCAGTGGTGGTCATCTCACGTATTTTCACTATCATTCTCCAAACTACTATGTTAACCATGACCAAAAACTATGAGCAACTCTATAACCGCACAACTACAATCAACACAACAAAACAAGAAAGTTTCTTCAGACTTTTTCGTATATTTACCTTCGGTTACACCAGTTTTTTCCACACAAGCAACATGAGCTGGCCTCAAAGCCTCCAGCAACTCTGGTGGTGGATACTGAAATTGTCCAAAGTTATGTTATTATACGTTCATAATGCTACTACCATAATAAGCTATGAACACCAAAATATACGACAAGCCATTATATATGGGTATATGTTAGCAATAGCAATGACACAGGAGCTTTTCAATTGCTTTTATACGTATTCGATGCCATTGTCGTATATTTTTGTACATATGCTCTCAAATTTATATTTCTAAAAAAAACCATGTTTTTTTTCTCGATATAAAAGCGGTAGATATGCATTATAGAAATATGTAGCTTATGTTATATAGAATTGCGACAAAATTTCTCTCGACCATACGACTGTGGTTAGTCTGCAGGTGGCCCTGCTGGCTGACCAAATCGTATGGCAGACTCTTTTAAATCAATACCTCTGCATCTCTCCGGGGTTGGATATTTTGGCAGAGCACAACGATGAACAATGCGTCAAAAAAAATGTACCAATACGTATTCATTGCTTAACAATATTGACCATAGAAATTAGAAGAAAAGACCAAAAGATCCTTTTAAACTGATATGTGTATTTTTCAATGATCGATAGTTACGCTTTTCAAATACCTTAAAATTTACTTTAAATTATAACATCGATTATAGAAAATACTAGCAAATAAGAAATGACTAACCGCCGTTGTAATTCGTTTTTGTATAACTACCATTTAGAACCCAACAAACTCCTTTTATACTAAAAACTCTGAGCAACTATAAATTCGTGGCGAACTATCCACAATAGAAATTACAAAATTTAATTATTGTTTATTAGATAAGGTACTCGTATAATTTTAGCTATCGATTTAATCGAGAATGCAGAAAAAATGCAATTAATAATAAATAAACAGATAAGCGAGAATTAATCGGTGAATAGATACAAAATATGGGAAACGAGAAACAGTAATTAAAGTTTGATTGACGTATCCCTACAAATTTAATTCTATCGACACAATTCCGGTGTCAATCAAATTGGTTAAATTATAATGCACTACACATATACAAAGAACGATTGGTTTAGTATCTACATATTACCTTCTCGTTGATTACACATAGTAGCTCTATAATATAGTGAAATGTCGATCAAATTCTTTTTGTCAGGTCGAAAAAGCTGATTGCTTACAAAATGTGTACACATATATGTGTATTCTGTAGAATATGTTGGATAATTGCTAAAAATTTCAAAGAAGAAGTATAGAATTTTTTAGAAGTTTATAAAGAAATTTCTAGACTCTCACTAAGTGAAAATATTCTGAACCCAAAGTGCCTATATCAGACCAACCAATGGAAAACTATCATGAATATCTACTTATCGACTTGTATGCTTTATACTTGGATACACTGGCAGACATACATACTTATAAATGGAAAAGGATGAATTTTTCCTCTGAGATCGATTTCTCGCCGATACAATCGTATATTCATTAACCGATTTCCAATGCAAAAAATACCTTAGAGAAAGCTTCTCGCATTCAATTTCACGCTGAAGGATTTATTATCTCCATTATCTCTATGGCCATTTTCACTAGTTGCCAATTCGTTATGGTGTACCAACACTATTGCCACATTAGGTCTGTACGTGAAGATAGCAATCCATACTCTTTCTGTATTTCTGTCTATCTTCCCATCATCCCATTCCAGTCAATGCTGAGCTCACTTTTTATTGTACTGCTAATGGTACACTATTGTAGCTCCGCAAAATCCCTTCTGGCCAATGCCAGCACAATAGAATCCGGCGGACAATCAATATTTTCTGGAAGAGAAATTTCTTCTACCGTACATTCTATTAATTTTATTGATGGTTATTATTTAAGGACTACGCACGCAATTATTGACCACACGTAGCACGCACCACATCAGCATCGTTGCGGACTCTTCTTTAATGGGCATGAAAAACGCATTTCTAAATGTGAAAAATTACAAGAAAATGCCTTGCGTTTCACTAAACATGATGTATTATCTTACATCAGCCCTATAGTTGCGGAAAATTATGTTCTTTCCAACAATACTTTCGGTCGATGTACTAATATCTTTTCCTTTTTTTTCCTTCCGATCATTTCTTACTATTATATCATAAATCGACCATGTTGCCCGTACATTGATTACCATCGAGTATAATTCAATCACAATGATTATAAATGCGTTAATTAATATTAATATAACTCAAAGATGATTAATTTAGTATGGTTAATGAAAAAATATATCATAACAAATAATTCAAATCAGACAGAAAACTTCTTCTACTGTTTATGAAAAATTATTGATTATTATACCAGCGGTCCTCAAAGATTATTTTATCAAATTTTTTTTTTTTTATTAAATTAAAAATCATATGTGTTCTGATATTTAAAATAATCAAAAGAGTTAGATTATGAAAAGATGGCTTTAAGTTTTCAATTTAATAAAATAATAAGAAAAATAAATACGTATATCTGTAGTTTAAATGAAAAAAATATAAAAAGTTTCGAAAATATTTTTTTAAAGAAAAAGTATAGCTTCTATGAATATGGAACATACGCTTTTAATTAAAAGTTAGAGCACTTAGACATACCTTATAGCTAGAATTAATGATTTATATAAAGTGTATGAAAAGAAAATATTTTACAAGATGTTTTTTTATCCTTGAAAACAGTATAAAGTATCCTTAAAAATTTTTCTTAAATTACTCTTTCTAAAATTGAAAAATAATTTACATATAACGATCAACTCTCAAACGAATTCTAATCTTTTCTACAAAGCTGATTATTTACAACAAAAATACTGCTTTTAACTTTTATAAATATTCGAAATTATATAAAATTTATTTTAAAAAAATAAACGACATTAAAAATTTATAAATTTGTGTGGAAAAGTTTTTAAGCATGTAATTTTTCTACCACATTTAAGTCTTTTTCGATTATGATCCACTTTCTTTAGGTTTTTTACTAGATACGATAAAGTTTGTTAGAAATAATATTCAAGGTAAAAAATGTCAAAACGTTACTTAAAATCTTTTTAGAAGAAAAAATATATATTTAAGATAGCTTTTAATCATTATCCTTCCATATATACGCAATTATGTATGTGTTCATTATTGTTAGGAAGATGGTAGCCCAGAGAATAGCTAAAAAAAATTACGAAAATTTACTCGCTGTTACTCCTAATTAAATAAGTACGATATAATGAGTGCGAGCAGAAAATATTATAAAATATTTCAATTAAAAGATGCAAATCAATTCTTTACCGTCATTTTTTTAAGGTAATATCTAACCAATTTTTCTTAACTATTCAGTTGAAAATGAAAAACCGAATAATACAATTTTTAATGACTCTTTATTATCAATTTTGGGAAAAAATAACCATATTACTTATAAGAATATTCGATATAATACATTGCCACGTAACCGAATCAACAGCATTTATATTTTGATCAACAGCCACCAACATAAATTCCACGTTTTATATGTAATTCTCTTCTAAGTTATCTCAATTGATGTTAATTTTAAGATAAATACAAGCTTTTGCCGCTTGATCGATAATTTTAAATTTAACTTATTCATAAAATAGCGCGCGGGTAATGCAACAAATGAAAATGCCACGTTTTAAAGCATCGGTAACTGGGTGGCGTTTAATTTTAAATTCTAACTCCAGCTTTGAGGTAATAAAGAATTATATTTTGAGTAAAATATTCAATATATTTAAATGGTGCTTAGGTGAAAATAATCACAAAATAAATCTTACTTAGTTCATGGAATTTGCTTGAAAAAATACTAAACAGAAATGACAGCGTGGAAAAGGAAAATTGAATATATCAGGAAGCAATGATTTTCAGATTATAAGTGCATATTGTGAACAATTCAAAATTATTTGAAATTACAAGACTGTCGGTGATGTATTACTGTCATCTAAAATTTCTCATTAGTTAGTTTGTAACAGAATATTGTTCATCCAGTCTGACAGAGTAAATTATAGTTTGTACTTACGAATAGCAGGAATATTAGAAATGCAGAACTATTGTAGCTAAAGTGAAAAATGTACACAATAAGAGACTAGATGAAACAGGAAGAATTCGAAATTTAAATATACTCACATAAATGTATAATATGTATGCGTAAATATAATACCTTCTGTGTTTGGATAAAAAAAAAAGAATTCCTTGATATCAATTTCCACCTACACACTTATATACAAGGGCATCATATATTAAGGATGTAAAACAGAATCATTCCATTATTTATATTTTGGATACACACTAATATGACAGGCGCTGATAAATAATTTTTAAAAATAATATCAACAATATCTGACGTTTAGCACCAATCGTGCATACAACGGCAATAAGAATATTTTTTTAAAGGCTTCCGAATAAATCCGACTTTTATTTATTATAGGATTTATAAATTTTGTAATATTTTTTTCATTATATTTTCGTATAAATAACCATCTGTAAAATATATTATAAATATTTGGTATATCAGAGTGTTGCAGTCTCTTTTATTAATTTGTATGAATTGAGCCCTGAAATTATGGTCTATTTTATAAATTTACATTATATTTATACCCTATATACGTATGTGCGTTATTGTGTCCGCGCTAACGATCAATTTTATAAAAATTCATATATAAATCACTAGACTTTGAAGTATTTTTCAAAAATATGTTTAGTATTTTTCTATTTTTCATTTAAATTTGTTAGTTATAGATAAATGGTAGGAAATCTTTTATAAAATTAAATTCGATAAGAAGTATGTGTACTTAACTAAAAATATTTTTCTTATATTTTTATAGAAACGAAAACTTTTAATTATATAAAAATTTCCAATTGTAAAAATAAAACTTTGAAAACTTGTTCAGAAAACAGAAAAATTCCAGTTTACGACAAATATTAAAAAAAAATTGTAAATTATCTTAAAAGCACTTTATCTTCATATTAGTTGCCTTCAATTTAAATCTTCATTAGACTTACTGTCTAATGAAGATTTAAATTGAAGGCAACTAATATGAAGATAAAGACTTCAATTTAAATCTTCATTAGACTTAAAGTATTCAAAATTCGAACTAATAATTTTCTTGATAATATGTGAACAATTTTTATTATCCAACAATTGTAGTTTTCTATCGTTTTCATATCGGATTATCGATCTTGGAGCAATTCTCTGGTATATTTATTGTTTTATGTCTGGTTTTTCATCTTCAGCTTGGAGTTCAATTCGAAGTACTTACCACCTTTTAATGTCAAATTGGCTCATTTAATTTCTTAAATTACTGTAAAACTTATCCCCCTCTATTGAAATTAGCTGATGGTTTAAGTGTACTAAGGACGCGCTCATTAAATGCTCTTGAATACTATTGGATGCCACTTCAATCCCTGCTGCTCATTGAAAGTATCTTCGATTCGAATCTTATTCCAACTTCATCCAAAGAAGGCACATTATTTCATTAACCAATCCAATTGGCAAATACTTATGGCTGCTCGAAGCTATAAACTTTATTCGCAAAGAAATGGCTGCACACCTCACTAGGGAAAACTGTGCCGGCTCACCAGCAAAAGCCATTCACCGAGGGGCTTATCAAGTTGTTTCCGTTGTTAACATCGAATTCTTGGCCACTTTGGCTTCTCTCAATAACTAACAATTCCTTTACGATTTGATACTCTTTTTTGTACACCATTATAGAATCTCAATTGTGAATTAATGAGAAAATTTTCCTATTTCGAAATTCGGCATAAAGTAAATATTTTTTCAGCTATTATTTCGCACTCGATTTGCATTGCATTTTCGATAAATAATGTAAATATTCAATATTCTATAGGGTACGTAATCATATAATACTAAAAGTTCTTGATACAAAAAATAGAAAAGTAACGCTACTAATTTTTGTTGTTGTTGCATCTATTTAGTTTTTTTTATACATCAATGCTATCTCCTTCAAAATAGCAGTTCTGAAAGGTTTGAACTAGACTCCTTCGGATATTATCGATAGTAGCAAGATAATGTCCTTGCAAGTGTTTTCCGATCTTAACTAAAAAAAGACACACGGACTTAGATCAGGTGAATAATGGGGTTGCGAAAGAACATAAATCCTTTTTGACAGTTTCATAGTAGACGATACCCTACTGATCCCACCAAACGCACAGCATCATGTTCCGTCCGAAGCAATTTCGTCTTGGGGAAGATGTTGATGGTTGGCCGGGATCAACCCACGATTTCTTGCGTTTAAGATTCTCAAAATATATACACTTTTCATCGCTTGTCACAAGCCGATGCAGGAACGACTTTCTTTTTTTCTGGCGAGCAAGATTTCGCATGTGTTTTGGCGTTGCTCCATTTGCCAATCGTTCAATTCATGCGGCACCCATTTTCCGATCTTTTCAATCTTGCCCATGGCACGTAGACGCATGGAAATGGCTAGTAAAGTAACATCCAATTGCTCGGCGAGCATTTTTTATGATTGGGTATCGTCTTCGTTTAAAAGAGCCTGCAATTGATGGTCCTCAACCTTCCTTGGCCGATTTTCACGCTTCTTGTCCCACAAGTCAAAATTGCCATCTTTGAACTGACGAAACCAGTCTCGGCATATTGTTTCCGATAAAGCACTGTCACCATAGGCCTCCATAAGCATTCGATGCAATTCGGTAGCCGATTTCTTCAAATTGAAGAAAAAAGGCAGAGATTCCCGCATATTCTCTTTTACTGGCACAAAACTAGACATGATTACCAAAGCAACAATGTATGTTGTTGTACGAAATTGCTGATAATGTGCACTGATTAATGTTGGCAGATGTCAAACTCATAATATGCTTACTCATGCCCTCATTGACCAAACAGCGGATTTAAGCTAATACAGCTGGGATATACAGATTACGTAGAAAGGGAATCTGCAGTAAGCTTTTATTTATTAAGATATAGTTTGTAGCCAATTATTGATATTAAATGGCCTTGTAACTAAATTTTCGGGAATGTTAGCCTAATGCAAAAGGTAGTACATAGGCTGTTATATATTTTTTACAGTATCTCCTAGTAAAATATTCTTTTTATCTATTATAAATAAGCTCAACAATTTTTTTATTTATTTATTATTTTTGTATTTGTTCGCATAATAATTAGGCTTCAAAAATTTTACAATAAACATGAAGTGTTTGTGTAAAAAGCTTTCATACAAAAACTTCAATTACAAATGCTGTAATAATACCTGGAATACAATGCACAACTAGTACCAACTATTTCGAGTACACATTTTTGCGAAACGAAAATGATACTATCTGTAATTGACTAGTTAATTTTATGCTTAATTAGCTGATTAATTATAATGCAGGTTTATTTATTGGAAATTAATGTGCTCATTTCCGATTTCCATACTGTTTTCATAACAATTATATTATTGTATAAGTGTCTGTTAAATATTATCGAATACGAAACAAAAATTTGAAACAAAAGTTAAGTATCCATTAGACATACTTTACAATTAATTGAAATTTATAGTTTGTTTTATAATTTTGATGTCATATTGTATTATTAAACTTTCTTTTTTTGAATAGGAATTTTAACATACTTGTATGTTATGCTTTTCTGAAATATTCATAAAAATAGGATTAAATAAATTTTGGTGTGGTTGAAATTTATTTGTTTTGAAAACTTCATTTAGTTACAATCCAAAAATATTGGGTTGGCAACTAAGTGATTGCGGATTTTGTCAATAGATGGTATTAGCACATTCTTTTGTTATGTCAACTTATTCAAAGCACCTAACCTATAATATTTTCTTGTTGTTTCGACTTCCGCCTTTAATTTAGTAAAAAATTGTATTTTTTAGTTATTTAGTTTTGTTTTCATCCAAATTTAAAAATGGAAGGACAAGACGTGCATTTGGGACATATTTTATTGTATTATTTTCGAAAAGGCAAGAGCGCATCGTAGGTACACAATAAGTTAGGCGCCATATATGGGATTGAAGCCTTGAAAGAAAGGTAGTGTAAACATTGTTTGCTAAATTTCGTTCTGGTGATTTTTCCGGCCAGAATTGGCAAATCGTAAGGGTGTTGCTTTCCAGCATGACAATGCAAAGCCCCACACATCTTTGGTCACCCGACAAAAATTATTGGAATTAGGTTGAGATGAGTTGTCACATCCACCATATAGCCCTGACCTAGTGCGTACAGATTACCATTTATTTCGTTCCATGCAGAACTTTTTAAATAGTAAAATTTTTAATAACGCTGGTGATATAAAATCACATTTAATTCAGTTTTTTTTGCTACCGAAAGTAGCTAGGACACTGCCTGAAAGATTGCAAAAGGTCACCGACAAAAACGGACAATACCTAATTGAATAAAGTTTTTTTTTGTTGAATTTTTTTTCTTATTTAAAATACGCAATCACTTAGTTGCCAACCCAATATAAGATTTTACTTCGATTATGATGTTTAATTAATTTCCACTAAGTGATCTCTGCATTATAATGGATTATCATGTCTGTAAAAGATGAAGTCGGTAATGGTTTTGTTCTTGGTTGTAGCCCTAGCAACTGTTTTTTAGCCCTACTGCTTCTGCTAGTTAACATACATAGATGATTAATTTGACTAATATATGTATACAATAGTATGTAAACATTTCAAATCATATTTTAAATCTTACCAGCTGATTAGATTAACATATGTGTTTCCCGAAATTCTCTTTAACCCCAATAAACTTTGCTGTTTTACAGTTTGTTATGTTTAATATACGTGTAGGTGAGTGGTGTGATTATAACAATCACAGTTATGTGTTTGGAGGTATATTTATACTAGTTCGTAAATAATTTCGAATAAAAATTTTGTCAATAAAATCTAATGCAACTTATAGGTTCAAGATGACTTTTTTTAACTATTTTCTAATAGTCCTTAACATCTGTGTACTTGTGATTAAAGAAAAAACCTAGTATCCCGATTTAGTAGCACAAGGATGTGTGCATCAATCTGGGTAGAAAATCAACTAGATGGGTTGAGTTTACATGTTAGCGCAATTTCTTCTTAAATCTTATCTCTGATTATGTTAAAATGTTCCTTACTCCATGAAAGTTCAAAGTTACTCTGTTCTCTTACCAATAAAAAAATTATTCTTTTCTCATATCCATTTTGTAGAAGAATTTTTATTATCTAAATATTTTTGAAACATTTAAATTTTCCGTCTATGGATTATCAAAAAGTCCTCAACTCACAGAAAAAAGCCAAATTTATATTGTAATATTTTCAAATTCATAAAAATTTAAGTTAAACAACTGCTTCTAAATGAAAATTTTAATCCATAACTGTGCTAGTTGGCAAAAATGTTATGTCATTAGGGATGCAATATTTTCCAAAATCAACATGGTACATTGAAAATCAACATGATACATACACCAAAATCAACATGGTGTACGTAGCCTAGAAACTTGTCTGGTATTTTCAATTTTCTTTTCAATCATTGTTTATTATTTAAAGATAAATAGCACACCATATTCTAGATTTCAGTTGTTATCTTCACTATCATTCCAATGGGTATAGAATAATGCACAGACTGCAATTGAAACTTTCTAGAATCATGGTTGGAAGAGTATTGTGCTAGTAGAAAAGTAAACACCGTTTGTCATGTCAGGTCTGCAGCGTCATTCTTCAAAAAAGCCACGATGGCGAATTGTTGTGACATTTTTGCAACGATGCTTGTTGCTTCTACAATTCCTCCATTGTCTTTTAGTTTTAGTTCGAAATTGGAAACAGCAAGGATCCAGCAGTGGTGCCAGGGAGCCCTAAAGCCGAAAAGCTTCGCCTGTCTTCCCTAATTCGTAATACCGAGAAAATATTGTATCTTATTCGGTATTTTATTTTAGTGAAAGTATCAAAGATTTCTCATGTCAGCTTTACTAAGATATAGCGTATTAAACTAATGGTATTATTACATTGAAATCGTTGTCAAAGTCAATAAGTTAAGTCATTTAATATGTGCCATCGCATACGGAAAATATCAAATGGAAAATCGAAGAAAGTAGACATTCTCGCCAACATACCATATTGTAAAAACCCACCTGTTTACTTATAAGCTTCCATCGGCCTCATATGTTTTATTGTCACTAGAATTTCTTACTAATTACGAATGAGAAGATAAGTATTTTATATTCTAGATTTGTTAATTATTTACTTTTTTTATTTAATATAAATTTGAAAATCAACAATCTGAGTAATTACCAAATTCGATGTCTTTTCTAAATAAATAATTAAAAATATAAAGCTACAACTATAAAACTAATGTTGATATATATTTTCTGAATATTAATAACAAAAAATAAATAAAGAAATTCACGAATTAAATTGTTCAAATAATATCTATGTTCCAAAATACAGAAATATAATTTATTTTAGAGAAATCATATTAAAATTTAATTAATATTGCACTTTAGAGATTTCGGCATAAAAAAATTTATTTATCATAATTTTTTTTTTTTTAAATAAAATCAAATAAGTGAAGCCAATCAAATTCAACTTTTTCAGAAAATCAAATATATTCTCAAGAGAAATGGAAAAAAACTTCACAATATATTGTAGATATTCAAGCAAATTTATGATTTCATATTCCCCGTTTTATACTTAAATGAAAATCTTAGAATATATTTCTTCTTTTATCTTGAAAAGTCTGTTAAAGACGTGACTTTTTTAAGTAATTGCATCCAATAGTAGAGTATGAAAATTTAATTTATAAAAAAATTCCACAAGCTATGGAGGCATGCAAAAGTGGGCATATATATGAGTAGTTGTTACGAGTATATCTATAGTTGAAGTACTTGCTTAGATGATGTCCACCTTAGTTGAAGAAATATTTAGTAGAAGAACAAATTCGAATTATAACAGCTTTTTTTTAAATTTTTTCTATATGATAGATAAGAAATAAATAGATTTAGCTGCTAGAAACAAATCGTGAAGCTAACATTTATTACACGTAACGAGAGACAGGTTGAAAGCCAGGTAATACGTATATACCAGTTTTTAGGATTGTGTGTGTACATTGGCTAAAATCATGTTTCTTGGTTTGACAATAAAAACACACAACCAAATATAAAGCAGAGATGGCAAGAAATGTATCCAGCAATACGTTACATGAAAGGATGTTGGGTATAGCAATTCTTCTCCTCTTTCGCATCAATTTCTTTAATGCATCTAAAGAAATAGTTGAAATTTCTGATCTATTTCATGTCTCACTTTCAAAATTAAACAGCACTTCATTATATAAGTGATATTTTTCCTTTTCTAAACAAAGACGTGAATTTATTTAATAACATACACAATCTTAAAATTGATCACGAAATAGTGTGGAAAACAATTTCTACGATTTCCAACATCTGATATCTTTCTGTCTGTGACTATAGCCACGTTTTGCACTGAAATTTCAGTCCATAAAAAATATGCCTGTAAAGATAATTAATTTACTTTTAAATACACATCAATATAAAATAGCAAAATTGTAAATGTGACGATCATAAATGATGATTAAAAATAATATTTTTTAAGACATAATAACCTATCTATAAAATTTGTACAATTCTTTAATGATATATATGTAGGTATGATTTTTTTTTTATTTAAATTTAACACATATTTATTAACAAATTGTTATTATAATTAAAATAATTAATTAATAATTGCAGGTAGACCAGAGCCAGTTGTAACATGGTTTAATGGTACGCAACCACTTCAAATGGGTGGCGGTGGAGTTTCGATGGGAAGACATGTCACTGTGAATCGTCTTGAAGTTTCTCACGTAACAAGAGATGCTTTAAACAACACGTACAGGTGCCAGGCATCCAATACCAAGCTTGTTCCCCCCGCAGAGAGAAGTGTACGACTTGATATGCTCTGTAAGTATTTTAATTAAACAATACAAATTATACTGATACACTTAAATAAATATAAATACAGCTTTTATATAGAAAAGAAAAAGAAATTCATTTTTGAATTTATTATACCTTTATAGTAAAGCCGACCAGTGTAAATATAACAGAAAAACCAAAATCATTTATTTCTGGCAACGAGTACGTCATAACATGCAAAGTCAAAGGATCAGTACCGGATACAGACATCAGATGGACACAGAATAATCGGCCTTTTAAACGTGGCACAGTAAGTACTGACAGATTTAGATTTGACCATTAAAAATACGCTCTTAGATAACACTGTTCTGTACTCTATTCGTACTGTAGATAAATCTCGTAGTGAACTCGAGCATAGTGTCATCAGTTTTGTCCTTTCGACCAGTTCCCGAGGATGATGGAACTATTCTAAAATGTGAAGGATCAAATCCACGCCTAACAAACTCAGCTCTCGAGGATTCGATGCTGCTAAACGTCATGTGTAAGCTCTTAAGTCTAGTTAATAAAAGCAGTGGCAAAAAAATAATACTAAATCTCACAAACATAATCATACACATACATATCTAGCTAGTCTATTAAATACGACTCCAAATAATCTCATGGATGATTTTTTTTCTATTTATTTTAAAAGAAAAATACTTTCGAAAAATAAAAATAATAGAAATTCATTATTATCAGTAAGCCAATGAATCTCTTTTTCTGAACGTTCTACTTGTCCAAAAATACAATGAAATTTTCGACATAAAAATTCCTGGAAATTATGCTTTACATGAAAAATTTATTTTACACCTTCCAATATTTTATAAAAAAGAATTATTCAAAGCTCTCGTAATATTATACACACACATATTATTACAGACATTAGAATATTCACAGCTCCTGTCCTTACAAATTCGTGAATGACATAAAATCTTATTGAATGATCAGAGCTTATATTAAAATAATTTTAAGATCGCATTCGTCTGTTTGTTTTTTTTTTGTACAAATATGAAGTTATTTCTTACCTCATATTTATACAAAATAAATACTTTTCATATAGACTTGAACATTTCTTTTCGTGATGTGTTCTTATAAATTTAACTCGTACACTTCAATCGAAGATTACGAAATACAGTCATTTTCTCAATATGCAAATGCTTTTACTAAACTTTAGGCATTTTTAAGTACATTTAAAAAAAATGCTCCAACAAACTTTTCTTCTATCTAAAATACTTTGACTTTAGATAACAGATAAATTTTATTTACAATATTTACATAGAAAATAAATGGATTCGAATCAGGTAAATAGACATTAACTTTGAGATTTGTGACTGGCATACTGGCGAAGAGCTCTAGAATATAAACTTTTGTTTTCAAAACGATATCAGCTTTATAGGAGCAGCAAAAAGTACAGTTTGATGAAGAGGATATCCTTCAACCTTGACCCAAATAGATGGGTTTGTTGTAAATCAAATTAATATACGTTTAGAGATTTTCTTACAATCTGCCCTTTCGTAGGTAGTTATCCTGTCTTGATAAGGAACAATAAGTTCTAACACATAAAAACCAAATATTTTCATTCAAATACTAATAAAAAAACGAAAAACTTTTACATATATGTGTATGTATATATATTGTATTTAACGTTAATTTTTTGCTTCTTAAATATAATTATTAATTAATTGTTAGATGGTTGCGTAATTTCTGAGAAAAATATTAAACTTCACCACGTTGGATAATAATTTTCCTCTCGACTAATTAGTTTCTGCCACATCGGCGAGAATTAAATGAAATTCATAATTTATCTGGCTTAATTGTTGTTAATGGGCGGATTTGATTTATATCGTTTTCAGTCCCACCACTGGTGACACTGTCGCTAGGCTCAACCCTAAATCCGGACGACATCAAGGAAGGTGACGACGTCTACTTCGAATGCCACATAAAGGCCAACCCGAAGGAGCATCGCATTACATGGTCGCACGATGTAAGTAAATTTCAATTATTTATACATTTTGTTAATATTTGTCCTATACTACCACCCACGATGAGTATATGAAACAATTCTTGACGAAGTCTGTCGTCACTGTATCGCACCTTTATGTTATCGCAACAACAGAGAACGAGAACGTCGCTAAAGGGTAATTTATTCACAAAAGAAAAGACAACCCCAAAAATGTTCAAAGTACAATAAAATAGTATACCTACTCTCCTTATGCGTAATTTTTCTGCAGCTTCTTTTAATTAGATAACTCTTTTTACGTCTCCCCATTCGAATTGAATTCCTCTTCAGTATATTTTTTACTCCTTTCTTTTCTGGACACACACGGATTCAAGCCGGGATATTGCGTTAACTTAAAATTATATTAGCATAAAATTTTGCTCATTTTTATATATAAGAATATTTCTTTTTGCTTTTAAGAATTTAACCTTATTTTAAGAAAACTTTTTCAACTATTTTCACCTCCATTCATTTTAAGTATAATATGAAATTAAGGATGTACATTTTTATCATGATAATTCCAGTTGGTATTTCGTGGTGCTGTCAAACTGCAAAAGTTTACAAAGTTTAGTACTTTAAGACGATACAGCATAAATGTCTGTATCAGTTAATTTTAGTCAATATTATGTCATCCCCCATCATATTCAAAATTCAAAATTATACTAACATTAAAAGGTTCAGTCAGGACTCTCTGTATGTATTCTTTTACAATGAACAAACACCGAAAACAACAAAGGACTATTACGGTACACCAATCTAGTCGGTTAAATGGAATTGGTTCTGCTATCTTATCGTAAATCTTGATTGATAAAATTTTGGTAATCGTTCTCCTCGAGGCTTTAAGAGCTTTCAACCCTTTTTAGAAATTATTCATGCTCTAATCAAGTTTATTGTTTGTTATTGCTTTGTTTTTCGTTGCCATTTTATTTCCACTCTGGTCTTATTTCCCATTCGAATTTTAAATTTTTTCATTCACCGTATTCTAACCCTTTTTCTATATATAAAAAGTATTTGATTTTTAAATGAAAACAAAAATAATCACTTAATACAATGAAAGATTCTCTAACTAAATTTATTCTATCAAAACTTTTCCATCTTATTAATTACAATTTCATTTACAATACTTTTTTTTCCCCATTTCTGAATCAATGATAAATATTCTTGATCCATTTTCATTTTCAAACATGCAAGATGATATTTTTTTGTTGTTGTTATTGACGAAATTCCATCTAGAAATGATGTATTAAATTAATAAAATTGAAAATCAATAATCAATATAATCTGCTTAAAATTATAGTAGAAAATTTTACATCGTCTTAAGTAGATTTTATTTTAAAAACAATACTTTTAAGTGTTTATGTTAATGTAGAGTTTAAGTACTACTTAATAGTATTAGAAGATAAAATCTCTTAAACTATAACCTCGGGTATAGTTAAATTCAAATAAATGATGTCTACCTTATTTGATTCTCTATTGTACACTCACTGGAGATATATGGTAATTTTTTTTAATGAACGTATGACTACGTTGTTTTAACTTTTGCAATTTCTTTAATTATAAATTTGTTCGTCTTTTCCACGACTCCTCTAAACTCAGCAAATCTACCTTTAAATAATTTTATTTTACAGCCTCTACTATGTGAACAGAGAAGAGTTGAAATATAATAAAACTTTGCAACTGCACCAAAATAGTACTAACAGCAATAGTTATAATAAAATTGTATCTTAATAGTAATTTTTATACTCTGCACTGTATATTTGTGTATTATATACTCTAACAATATATGTAAATAATCCATGCGACCAACTCATCAGTCTGCAAAAAAGTGTTTGACTTCACAACATCGAATAGATAACATTTATATAACCTGTAGACTTTTGTGATAATGTTAAAAACTCAAAATGTAAAATTAAAAGAAACTTTAACAATTCATCACTTAAAGGCGAAACAAGAAAATTAGAGCTGACAAACTTATATTGTATAATCCTGTTAAAAGTACCAACAATATGCTAAAAGGCTTTTCAGTCGAGTACCAACGATTTTAGGGATGATGTAAATTTCTGAACTTTCATATCATCGTTCTCATGACGATAACGAGAATCCACTAGAATATTGCATTTAAAGTCAACAAACAATTGCACTTTCATTACTTTATAGCATTTGCTATAGAACGAATATGCCAAAGATGAGAGTTGTCGACCAGAAAATACTTTGAGGAATTCATATCCTCGAAAAAGTTGCAAAAACTCCCGAAATGTTTCAATACAACTTCTGCAATTCGCTTTCCTAACATAATTAAAAGTACGTCGATAAAATTGTATGTAATATTTTAACATAAATTTGTGCATAAGCCATCAGTTTCTTTTATAATTTTATTATAATATCCTAGTATAAAAAATTCTGTTGACTATAATGTAAATACATTCGCTTTAAGGAGAAATTTCCTCTCATCACTTTCCATCTATTATTTTTAATAGTAAATTGTATGCGAAGTTCAAGTGCAATTTTGTTAGGTGAATACCACTTATACTTATAATTTCGAGTCCGATGCGTTATCATTTTTATATTCGAAATTTTATTCTCTACTACCCCCGTTCTTATGTGAAGGTTGTGCAGATATTTTCCTACTTTTGATTGTTTCTGTTATCTACAATATTACATATACTCATACGTATACATTATTTAACATGGTTTTTAGTTGGTATATTTTTTGTATAATATTATATTTTTGCTTTTTGCTTTCTTATTTAATATATACAGGATGTCTTAATTTTACTGATTATTTTTACTTTATTTCCCTCTAGGGTATTCCAGTAACACAGAACGTTTCATGGGGTATAATAATTTCAACAAGATCTCTGGTCCTACAGAGAGTTGCTCGTTTACATGCTGGACTTTATGCATGTTCGGCCGCAAACGATAGAGGAGAAACCCAAAGTGCCTTAGTCAATTTACGAATACGATGTAAGTACTAGTAATTACTATAATTGAGTTTTTGAAATGTTGTAGCAAACACAAGCACTAGACATACATACGTACGCAAGACTATACACTCATACATAAAATAACATTAATTACATTCGCAACAATAACATTACTAAGGCTACAAACGGAAAAAGGATATGTAGCTCCAACTAACTAGTCTAATACTAATCACAATAATTGTAATCAAAGAGGATTTTTCCCGACAAAACAAAATTTCCAGAAAAATTATATGGCATTTAAAAAGTTTGCAAATTCTTTTTGGAAAATTGTTTCGAAATTTAATCATGTAATTTTTTAACACTCTTAAAAAATGACTGCAAAATTAACTTGATTCAGCCATTATTATTGTAGCATATTTTCATATTTTTAGAACACACTTAACAGTCATTAATTTTTGGTAAATGATTTTATTCTAATCTTTCATATAGAAATATACCATATATTTTTATTTTATTAAACGTTTAATTTAAACAAACAAAATATAATTGTGAAAATGTTAACATCTCCTTCTGGCAATTCAAAACTTATTCCTTAAAAGTTAATTGTTTTCAATAGTTTGGCATTGAATAGTTGCCCTTTTCACAATTTATTTATTTAATTTCTTTTTAGTTACTTGGTAACTTAAATAGAACAAATTTTACGTAATAATGTCAAATACATTTACTGCCACTAACTCAATGAACTTTAACATTTTAATAATCTGTCAATAAGTAAATCAAAATACAATATTATCCATATTCTCATTGGTTTTTTTTTATTATTATTTCGGAAATAATGGACTGAAACGTTTTTCAGAGGAATTTTGAGAACGTCAAATTCAGTCAGTTTTATTTTTAGTTAGTTAAGAAGGAAATATTGTATCAAAATTTGTTCAAGTAATTTTGATTGAAGTTGAACAGTTCGCAATTACGAAGAGAAGAGTTGATATTGAAATATTGCAAATTATCTAAGATAATTGTACTGGAAAATAGTATTTCAGCTACTAACACTATTGATTATTAATAATATACTCTCTAGCTGTAGTACACATACGTTAATAGCAATGAGGGTAGACGTTCGTGAAGTTAACAGAAAATTGCAAAACTTTTCGTTCACAAGATGCTCGAATACATACTTTCAACATCGAACTAAACTGATAATGCATAAATTCAAATAAAAGTCTCCGCAGAGTACACTCTAAATTATTCTTAAAATTTTCACCATCTTTAGGGATTTACATATAAATGGTCTCAAATGTGTGTTCACTAACGTAATATCATTCCGATAAGTGCAAATCCCCTTTCGATTTTGCATTAGAAAATTTTCAGCTGAAAACGGGGATTACTCTCGGGATGGCCATTTCGGGCTCTTCCGGATATATCCCTTTCCTTCTACATTTATTTGAATAGATCGCCTTCGTAAGAACTAAGCTACTAAATGGTTTCTTTTAAATAAGAAACTGAATACATACAATATTTGCCCTTCCTAGAATGGATCGTCTGATAACACGCCACATTTCAATATTAATCGAAAAAAAAAACATAACAACTTTACATTTTCACATATTCTCACAACAAGAACTGCAATAAAATTAGCGATTTGGACTAGCATATTTTCAGTAAATTGGAAAGAACTTTTTAGTTAACTTTTTACATTAACATCAACAAAAAACAAACAATGAACAATTACGAAAATAGAATAATTTCACAAGAAATTGTAAATTTGTTTTATGATCATTTATTTTAGAAGAAAAACATATTGACTCTACAATGAGTGTTCTATGTTAAAAAGTATATTTCCTAAAGTTCCTTTATCGAATTACTTTCAATTTCATTTGGATTTTGGTCTCAACTAAAACTTTTCCCATTCGACAGTTTGAATCTGAATTCTTTCCTAAAATATCTCTACTCAAACAGATACCATACATAATTCATTGAATTCATTTGTTTCTAATTGAAATTTTTATCACACTAAAATATAAATTATCAGTTCGAATATTTCAATCAGGATAAATTCATCAAGTCCACATTACATAATGTAATAAAAAATGCTTTCAATGCGATTAGTTTCATATAGTAGAATTTCTTAAATTACGTTCAGCTATATATAAAATTATAAAAGTAGTAAATATTTTATATAATTTGTATTATTTCTGAATAAATACAAAAGAAAACCACTTGGTTCGATGTTCATATTAGTTGCCTTAATAAAAAATCGGTACTAACGTTAAAATATCATAACGATAAAAAAAAATGTCGACAAACGCATTCTATAAATTATTACATATTCTTAAAGAATCCTGCATACAAACGTGAATATACATTTTGTTAAATCAAGATAAGAAAAAGCCATTATGGTATTGAACGAAGAAAAATAGTGTCGAGAAACAAAGTCGAAAACCATAGAGAACGAAATTCAGAGCTCCGAAGTGTCCATTTTAACGGGGAGTTGTTCTGTCGTAACCATAGCCAAAAAATCGAAAATAGAATCTCGAACAAGTCGCATCGTTTCGAAAAGTCGCTCTATCAGCAAATTTTCTCGACTATTTTTCTAATAAAGTCCTCAGCAGACAGAAGTTAAATGATAAGAAAAGTTCGAAACATCAAAAAAGAAGAGGTTATGTTCCGAGATACAGACACGGATAAGAATACCAAGGCAAACATCAAATCAAGGATACGAAGAGAATTATGACCATACAGACGGAGACAATTGTACAATTTCAGATTGGACTGTGGCCATATACGAGTGGTGAACGAGTCCTAGTAAGGCAGTCATCAGGCTATCGACAACTTCAAAAATTATCGTTCAATACGTCTGTGACTGTGCAGGAAATTTTTTACTTCCGTCTGTCCGCGTACATTTTCCAATTCGTTATTATATAGCATCTAGATCTGTCGTCGTATTGGTTCACATAAATAAAGGTGGAATATTATAACGAGCACCAAGGCAATCAATTATTATTAAGTTATAATTTTATTTGTCCCCCACAAGTAATCAAAAACGAGTTAAAATCAAATTTGGGTTACACTGCTTCCACCCACTCAGTGACCGTTTTGTCTCAGTTCAATTTTCCATGATCATACCATGTACACGTATACACTATCGCGGATTTACAATGCGTGCTTCTGACATAATAATTCACACAAAAAAAAAAAATAGGGCAATCCGCAAAAGGACATAAATTTCGAACGCATTAAATACATTGTCAGCTGCTAATGTATCCTCTTTCATTTTTCTTATACTACAATACATGTACGAGTAATAATACTCTTTTCGGTAAACTTAATCGATATGCAAAATCATAATTGTACTCGTATTTTCTTGACAATCAGTAAACCACATAAGTTTAGGATAGGAAAATCTGTCTTCAATTAAAAATTGAATAATTATAACTCTAAAGAAGATAATATGCAATTATCTCTAATTGGAAGGAAACAAAGATTTTCCTCGTGGAAATTTTCCTTATCACTGATGTAACTGCTCCATTAAAAATAATGTCAAAGAGTCTACTTTTCACCTGTTAATGCCCATCATAAAGAGACTTTTTGGACTTGAGTATTAGACTTTTTACGTTTTAGAATTATTTCTAGAGATTCCCGAAAGGAAACTTTATTTATAATTATCGTATGTTATATAACATCTACTAAACTGCAGAAAATATTTCTGAATAGAGAACTTTTGACCAGCGCAGATATGAGCACAAATACCAGGTGTATAAGCTTAAATCCGCTGTTTGGTTATAGATTGCGTGAGTTAGCGTATTAAGCTACCATGGGCACGCCATACTTTTTTTTATGAGTTTGACATCTGTCAACATTGATTAGTATATATTCTCAGCAACATACATTTTTCCTTTGGCAATCATGTCTAGTTTTATGCCAGAAAAAGTGCATATGCGGAAAGCTCTGCTTTTCTGCTTCAATTTGAAGAAATCGGCTGCCGAATTGCATCGAATGCTTGTGGAGGCCTATGGTGACAGAGCTTTATCGGTGCCGAGATTGGATTCGTCAGTTCAAAGACGGCAATTTTGACTTGTGGGACAAGGAGCGTGAAAATCGGTCTAGGAAGATTGAGGACCATCAATTGCAGGCTTTTTTGGACGAAGACGATAACCAATCGAAAAAATGCTCGCAGAGCAATTGCGTGTTACTCAAGCAGCCATTTCCATGCGTCTAGACTTCCCGATCACAAAATATCGGAAAGTGGATGCCGCATAAATTGAATGATAGGCAGATGGAGCGACGCCAAAACACATGCGAAATCTTGTTCGCCAGACAAAAAAGAAATTCGTTCCTGCATCGGATTGTGATAGGCGATTAAAATTGGATATATTTCGAGAATCCTAAACGGAAGAAATCGTGGGTTGATCCCGGCCAACCATCAACATCTTCCCTAAGACGAAATCGCTTCGGACGGAACACGATGCTGTGCGTTTGGTGGGATCAGTAGGGTATTGTCTACTATGAAACTGTCAATGCCCACCCAACTGATCAAATTGTACCGTGTTCTGCGTGAAAAAAGGACGGATTATCAACAAAGACATGACAAGCTGATTTTCCTCCATGATAACGCACCATCGCACACGTCAAAAATGGTCCGAAAATACTTGGAGACACCCAACTGGGAGATGCTACCCCACCCCGCTTAGTCATCAGACCTGACCCCTTCCGACTACCACCTGTTTCCGGCAATGGGACACGCGCTCGCTGATCAGCACTTCGATTCTTACGAAGACGTCCGAAAATGGCTTGATGAGTGGTTTGCCTCGAAAGAGAAGGAAATTTTTTGGCGTGGTATCCACAATTTACCCGAGAGATGGAAAAAATGTGTAGTTAGCAAGGGCAAGTACCTTGAATAAATTTGTTTTTGCTTTCTATAAAAAAAAACATGGGTTCTTTTTGACTAAAAAACAGCGGATTTAAGCTTATACACCTGGTAATACTATTTTAATTGTGATAAATCATAACCTTTGGCAAATTACAAAAGTCTCTTAACTCTTTTAATAAAATTCTTCTTTCCTAAGAAATACCATTAATTTAAAAATAATTCTTCTAAGAAAATTTATATATAATATAAAATATCCTATCTTTTATATTATTCATATCTATTTCGAAAAATAAGAGAATAAATATTTTTCACATTATATTTACTTGGAATTATAAACCGTCCCTTTTATTATAAGTAGAATCACAATAAAATATGTTCATCAGAGTACATTAAGGCAATATATTTACGAACAAGATATGATAAATTATGATGTTGCTCCTGTTCAAAGTACTGCACATTAAAGGTATTTAGAATCTCAAACGGCACAGACACGTGTTCGGATAAATTAAAAATTTATAAACCGAGAAAAAATATATTTCTATCAATGATATTTAAAAACTGAAAAAAAAAATTTACCACTCTATTCGAAGCATTAAAATTTTGAATAAATTTCATAAGATAATCCCGGCTTTCAGAATTACGCACCAAGTAACTCTTTAAGAAAATGTCGAAATTACGGGGGGAAGTCTTTAATCTAGGAGTATCTTTAAATTTCAGGAATTGGAGCATGAAGCGCCATAACTCTAATAGAAAATCCGTGATGGGTGCGCTAATTTCTTGTTGAATCCTGCTCATCTTACCCTCAAGAATTCGTCGATTTTCTTTACAAAAAAAAAAATAGCATACTTTGTCTCTTTTGCAAAAGTAGAAGCCACTCATACCCACGTATACAGGACATATTAATAGAAAGGAAAAATCCAATTTCATTCCAAAGGCAATAATGTTAAGTTAAGCACAACAATGACAACATTACATAATGCTTGTACGAGTACGGTCAGGGTGTGCCAACGAGTATAATATTCACCCCGAACCACGCAAGAATTTTAATTCCCAGCTTTCCGGATTGGTTATTTAATTAAATCTGTACAAACATTCCCTTCGAAATTTTCCCATCCATCCATCCATATACTTTCTACGATATGTATGTATGTGAATGTGTGTTGAATTTTCTTGGGTAAATTTTTTGAAAATGTATTTTATCATCTGCAGTGAAACGTTGTTTTTTTTATGGTTCATGGCTTTGTTTGCAGATAAGATTGATTCGCAAACCGAACATATGGTTTTAGTGGTAATACTCGTTTATTAAATTCAATATTAGTACTTTGGAGCAATGAATTTTTTTTAGGGGCTTGTGCAAATTGATTTGAACTATTAAGTTTGCCCCTAGTACATAGCATATATTTTCAGTGAAGAAAAAAATTTTGAACATACACATAACATATTTTTGCAACTAATCCTTTTTAAAGTCTTCTGTATTTGATTAAGATGATTTTTATATTGTTTTCCATTAAAAATGTATAAATTAACTGAAAAATCTTATCCCAAATCAATGACGAAGAATTATTTTTTTTAGAAAACATTAAATCAATCCAAATAAACGTTTCATATTGGTAATTAATTTAATTCGTAAAGATTTCCATGTGTTTTGGTTAGCAATTTTGTGTACAATATCAATAATTGGAAACAATCTTACTATCTAACCACTATCACAGTATATGGCATAATCACCTTCTGCTATTATTCATGTCACAGGCTTCTGTCAAAAGGATGTGTAGTCAAGAACTTTAATCTATAACCGCAATCATAAATATTCAGACGAAACCATATATGATTTATGTCTAAGCAAACTGAATACAATACGCTTCAATTTAACATGCACAATTCCCATAATAGTCGGAATCGAAAACGTAATCACAGTTGAACACCGCAATGTCCTCGGCATCCTTTGGCAAAGTATCTTTGTATGCCGTATATCGTACAATCCGTAAAGTAGGTGCGTGTATTCATTTTATTGATTATCAACAGATTCGGGTTAAGTTATTAACGCTTTATCAACACGACATTCCGATAGGTGTTTACATTTAATTATAATCATAAGCCAGGTCGGTTAATACAAGTGTGCAGTATAATAAAAATGAAGAAAAAAAATACACTACGTCCATCATGAGTTCAAACAAAATGGAAATATAGTTTGCAGAGCAAAAAATTCATAAATGGAAAGAAAAACACTCAAAGTACTAGTGAATTTATACTTTCAAAATTAAGGACTACTCCCAACTGTATTAAAATTTTCGTATTGTAAACAGTTTTTTTTTTTTGTAAACGATAAATGACACATTGCATATTAATTAATTAAATTCATTACAAAAACAAAATCGGAACATATTTATGCAATTGGAAAATGTTAAAAATATATTAAAAATAATTCAGGTGTTCTGTTGTACTAAAATTTATGCTTTTAACTATCGGTAATATTCCGTTCTGTGTTGCATATTACCATGCTGAGTTTTTATACATTTAAAAATGTAAATTTGATTTATGAACTAACTAATTAAGGTTATAGCCGATGGAGATCATGGTATTTGAATTTTAAATAGAAATTTCGATTAAAATATTTCAAAATTTCAATTACACTAAAATACGAAACAGTTTTCCAAATTGATTTAATCTTTGCACAGTCCATGCTACAAAGATGAGTGCGTACATAATCGAAATGATTTATATTAAATTAATTAATATTTTAATTTGATATTTAATCCTATCATTTATTTGATTAATCAGACCGCATTAAGTACGTCTACTGATTGCTACTATTTAAATATATTAGTTTCAGCAAATTTTTATTTAGCCAATATAATTGAGGTTTAAAAGCAAATATTGAGAATATTTGTAGAGTATCCTTGAACGATAAGCTAACCAAACTGTTTTATAATATAAAAATGCGAATTTGTGCAATTTTAAATAATAGAATTAGAATGGATATAGTCTCTTAGATATATTAATTTTAAAGATAATTTTCAATAGTGAAAATATACCGATATACATATACGAGGTCTGTTCAAAAAGTATTGCGAATTTTAAATTTCCGCGGGTTACGTATATTCGAGTTTCGATTTTTTTTATGGTGTTATATTGGTACTCATGTCTCTCACTTATGCCGCCAAGTTCGCCCATTTGGAATGTTCAGTTAATTTTTGACAGCTGCTTTGTTTGCACGTGTTTTGGCTCGTCTTATATTTTTGCCCATTCCAAAAAATGAATTAAAGAATATGGCATATGGTGAAACTACCTTGGACCGAAGCAACGTTTATCGGTGGTAAAAAATGTTCTCAGAGGGCCGAAAAGATGTGAACGACGAAAAGCGTGCCGGACGCCCGAGCACGTCAACAACAGACGAAAACATTGATGAAGTGAAGAAAATAGCCAATCGTCGAATCACCGTTAGAGAAGTTACTGAGGACTTAAACATATCGATTGGCTCGTGCCATTCGATTTTTACCAATGATTTGTGCGCGAGACGGGTCGGCACGAAATTCGTACCCAAATTGCTCAATTTCGACCAAAAACAGCATCGCATTAACATTGCTAAGGAGCTGTTGGACTCTGTCCGTGACGACCCAAATTTGCTCCAGAGGGCCATAACTGGCGACGAATCATGCTTTTATGGTTATGACGTGGAAACCAAAGCTCAATCATCCCAATAGAAGCTGGAAGAGCATGGTGCATCATGAGTTCTTACCACAAGGTAGAACGGTCAATAAGGAATATTTCCTGCAAGTTATGCGCAAGTTGCGCAAAGCAATCCGCCTGAAACGACCGGATTTGTGGAAGAACAAAAATTGGCTTTTGCACCATGATAACGCGCTCTGCTGACGCATCGTTGCTTGTGCGCGAATTTTTGGCCAAAACCAACACACTAATAATGCCGCAGCCACCGTATTTCCCAGATCTGGCTCCCTGTGACTTTTTCTTGTTCCCGAAACTGAAGAGTCTCATGAAAGGACGGCACTACGCCACGATTGAGGAGATAAAGACGGCATCGAAGGAGGAGCTGAACAAGATCACAAAAAATGATTTTTTGAAGTGCTTCGAGGATTGGAAAAAACGTTGGCACAAGTGTATAATACCTGGTTGGGATTACTTTGAAGGGGACAAAATAGATATTCATAAATAAATAAATAATTTTTGAAAAAACACAAAATTCGAGATACTTTTTGAACAGACCTCTTATTACCAAAATAATATTGGAATATACAATTCAACTGTGCACTTTTCGAATAATCTAAGATATGTTGTGCTGAACATCAAAGCAATTCATAAAAATACTTCTAAGCCAATTTGTTATTTCTAAATACCTTTTAACTTTGTAAAAGGAGAAAAACTTACATTTTCAACTTGCATTAGAAATTTTGTGCATTCCTTCAAAATATTCATATCATAGATATTCCAAGAAATAAGTAAAATAATAAATAATTCTCATACTTTGTAAATATTCTCCTATTAATATTTAAGTATATATTTTAGTGGAAGCAAATGCCATAAAGAAATCATTTTTTTAAATATGCATTGAAGTCATAGTCAGGATATAGTAACAGTTCCATTACATAAAAAGGTAAAAGAGAAAATAATTTTTCCATATATTGACTTGCTTTTTATAAAAAGTATTTCTTTGGAAGTAAATAAATGCTACTCTGACTTTTTGCTATTACTCTGGTAAATCATCTCGGAAATATATTAAATTATTTTGTTTATCCACTTAAGGAGGCTATGACATAGGTCACTAGTGTACTGAAATTGAATTACAAACTGTTAAGAGCAATTTACCGCAAAAGGAGAATCAGTTAACTTTTTTTCAAAATTGTTATAATGATAGTAGAAAAAAATATCTGTAGTATTATGAGTATGCTTTCAGTTAAACTTTCAACCATGTCCAGAATAACTAGACTACCATCCTTAGTTGTAACATAAGAGCCCATATCTCTGTAATCTACACTGCCATTTTTGGTGACTTGTATTTTAGCATGCGTGACATATTATATATATCGCTTATACGAATGATGTCAGGTTAATTTTCTGAGAGTTCGGATAGAATCCCTGGAAGCCAAAATACAAATTATATATTATTTATACGAGTATCCTTGCACTCTCAGCCGCAAAAATGTTCACGAACATCACTCTACGCTTATACGGTTTTACAGAGGGAAGACGTACGAGTATACCCATATTGAAGCCTAGAAGGAAACGTGATTTAAATTTTGATGACTCTGTCGAAAATCATGTAACTAGTTTGAACATCTAAATGGTTAACCAGATAAGCGAAATTACCCTCTCGGCTTAGTTGTATATGAGAAACGTTGATGATTGCACAAGGATATCGCGCACTCCAAATCAACAACTTAATAACGAATTTTCTTTTCATATCGAATCAAGGACGCGAGCCCACAAAACTTTTCCATTTTTAGATTTGATTTTGTTTATTTTTTCTCCTTCTACATATTTTCATTTTACAGTTCGCTAAAAACCACCCAAATCCTTATTTTGAACTACCAGCAACCCAACTGCCCACCGAACACGATAACCAATCCTAATACAGTACGCCAGTTTTGATGATTTCATTTCGACGTTGGTACAAGTATATCGCGTAAAGAGGATGAAATTGTTCCGACTGTAGATTTGTGGAATGTTCGAATATTCTTATTTTCTTGTATATATTGAATCGATATGAAAATACAATTTTTGTTGAAATAACTGAATTGTTTTTCTACTTCTTGCCTCCTCCAATTCGATTTGTGATCGTATTTTATTTCGATAATAATTTATGCTATTCCGATAGAGAAACTCTTATGTTTCCATCTGAAATCTTACCGGAACAAAAGAGGGTACCTGTAATAAATGTGGTGCACCTCGAAGCAATCGAGCACATCCTTCCATCCTGATGAACCGAATTACTTAAACCATAGCACATTTTACCATTGAATTTTCAGTAAACTTTTGATGCGTAAAAAATTTTTCAAATTGCGTAATTTATCAAAAATTTCTCAAATTTCCCACAGACTACGTGAATGTTCTTTTTAAAATTGCCAGAATTTCCATTCCAACTTTCGATAAAATTTTCGATATTTTTATTGATTTTTATATTAATCAAATATACGCGTTCGCACTTTATTATATCATTTTCCAAAATTATTTTCCTTCATCATTGCAGAATACCATATTATAAAATAATTTTTAGTCTCAATTAAATGAATATTTTTTCTAAAATTTTCTTACCAACTTCATGAAACAATAATGAAGCTAACTTTTATTTAGTTTTGTTGAAAAATACTTAATTTATTTATAGTCATTAATCTAAATTATACTCGTATATATAAAAATATTGCACATAATATTTGTCAGCTAAAATAAATGAAAATGAATTCCAATTATTGGAGTAAATAGAACCAATGGATTTATTATCGGAATGCAAAATTAATTATCATATCATTATTTAGGGACTATTTATATAAATCTTTTTTAGTTTAAATAATCATGATAATATTTTTTTAAAGCAATTCCTGAATACCTTATACCTTAAGGATAAATTACATTGAAGTCTTTCTTTGAAAATTAGGTTTCACTTATTTGATTGAACTATTCAATTTCTTGAATTGAATTTTATTAAATTGTTAACAGATGTGTTATGTAATACTTGTACTGTGTTGTTATTTGCAGATGCTCCAGTATGCATGGCAAATACGGTAACAATAGTTGGTGCATCGCTTGAGGAATCGGTACCAGTTCCTTGCCGCGTTAACTCCGATCCGCCAGAAATCGAATTCGAATGGACATTTTCGAGCAGTGGTGAACGTTTTGAGGTTCCTCCCGGTCACTATGCTACGGTACAAGAAGCTAGTGGGGGACCACGTCGTAGCTCTGTTGAATCCAATCAAAGCCACATCGAACCTTATGGTAAGTGCTATTTCATATCCAACACGTTGGCATGTTTATTATGAACAGAAAATAATTTTTCAGTAACAATAAGAATTTGAAATTGATTTTCTTTATTAAAGCCCGATTTAATTTGGTTTCGTTTAATTTAGTTGAGACAGTAAGCGAACTAATCTACACGCCGAAGAGTGAACGTGATTATGGCACACTAGCATGTTGGGGAAAAAATTCTATCGGAAAACAAATCGAACCATGCTTATTTCAAGTGGTACCAGCAGGTAAGCAATCGCCCTCCATACGGGTCCGACTTAATGAAAAAATTTTTGTATGCATTCCAAGCGCTTAATCATCTTTTCTATTCGAATAGCAAAACCATCATCACTGAGAAATTGTACTCTGAGACCATATGTGGTCACATCAGCATCATTGAATTCATCAAACCTTACAACTCTACATTCCAACAGCTTATTGCAAATATACAGCAAAGAGGCTGGATACGTGAATACAAATACGTTAAAAGAAAATTCATTTATGTCGCAAACCAGAAGCTTTAGCTATGAAAGTGTAAAAACAAAGCGTGATTTAAAGTATATACATGACAAAGCAAGTGCGACATCAAAGGATAGACGTAACTATCCTACTTCAAAAAATAGTACGTCCACAAATACTATTTCAAATACTACACCATCCGTTTCATATATTGACCCTACACCTGCTGCTAGGTTTTTCATGGGCAACTATAGCAACAATACCAGTAGCAATAATATTTCTTCAGTATCGGGTTCGCATCTTAAAAATGCTATTAACCAAAAGATTTATCTACACTCCAGAGTATGGAATGATAATAGAAAAAGCACGGATGTAGTTAGTAGCGAGCAAACTAAATCAAATTTATCATATATGAAGGGGAAAAAAGAAATTGGCCGAATGTCAAAGAGATATGCGAACACAAATGCAAACAGCCATCCAAATCCCAGTAGTGGTGATAGTAGTAGCTCAAGTCCAAAGTTAAATACAAACTCGAATGTAAACACGAACCTAAAAACAAATGTCCGTGTCGGTAGCAAGATAAATGCATACGTCTCAGGATCGACTAATGTGAAAACAAAAAAAGATAAATTATACAAGGGCATCTTTGCAAATGACGATGATAAATTAGATGAGGCTAGTTCAGGAAAATCAATCCCGATGGCTGCCAGTACCAGAGCCGGCAACATCAGTTCTAGCCACAGTACTAATGTCAAAACCAGCAGCAGCATTATTGGCAGTTCCAGCAGTACCAGCAGAACCGGCAGCACTATTGGTAGTAGCAGCAGTAGTACCAGCTCCAGAATTAGCAATGGCGGTAGTAGCAAAACCAGACATAAGCAAAGCCGAAGCAATTACACAACGGCAATACGACACAGTCTTCCCAACTATGCGTATTTGAAGTTGGACACAAATGGCCATCATTATGAAAGCTATGATAACGTTTTGCATTCTGCCATGGAGCTGGAGTGTGTGGCTGGCTACGATGGCGGTCTGCCCCAGTACTTTGTCCTTGAGGCGTACGACTCGAGAACGAAAAAACTTCGCCTCAATATGACCAGCACCTTCTCAGACATTCCACTATTTAGAATAGATCTCTCTGGTAAGATTTTTTCAAATAATATTTTTGTCTACTGCGAGAATTTTTCTCCTTTAGTTGCTTAATTGTTTGGAAATATTTTCAAAAGTATTTCATTTTCTTAAAATAGGCTATTAAAATTCATTCGAAAAATTAACTCTCTCAGATAGAAGCACTTTGAGTATGCTTTTTGTTGGACTAGTTGCGAGAATTTGTTATCCTGAAATGAATGTTGGGACAGTGAAGCAATTGGAAAAACTTTCAAGCAATTTTACTTACTGTTTTTATGCGAAAAAATTTATTAGGTCATATACAATGTAATAATGACTTAGTTATATGATTCTATATAAAAGAATAATTACTTCTCTTTCAATCAGCTACAAAATTTAGTCATCACGAATGATTTTTTTTTTATTTAAATGTATTTAGAAGTTTTCCTTTAGAAGAAAAGTTATTTCAACATAAATTATTTTGATGACAAATTAAAAAAAAAGCTAATTTAGTTTTACTCATTATAATAATAAGAAATTTTCGAATTACCTTAGTAATTTTCAATAAACGAAATTATACAGATTTTGAAGTAGAAAAATTGTGTATTTAATTAATTAATTTCTTCAATAATTATAAATGTTATAAAAACAGAATGATTTTCATAATTACACATATAGTGGTGAATTGAAATAAGAGCAACTGAAGGTGAAATGAAATTTTCCGTAGATTTATTTTTGATCTCTTGCAATATAGTCTTATTTGAGAAAATAAAAGTTTTAATAAAAATTCATTCGAGCATTCAATTATTAAACTAAACAAATTCGTGCAAATTAGTTTACATTTCGTCCTGATAAATATAGAATTAAAATTTAACCATTTCTATTTATTTAGAATTAAGTCCAGTAGATTCATTTTTGGATTCGAGTCCAACCTTACACTTGGTTGCCTACAGCGTAAATCAAAAAGGTCGGTCTGAACCAATTGTCCTGGAAGATATTGCCATTAATGAAGCGGAAAAACGAACAGGTAAGCATAATCAATCCCTTTTTTTTTATTTAAATTATTGTCTTGCTGTTACTTCTATTATAAAATCAATATTTACTTATATTGATTTTTCGAAAAGTAAGATATGCAAATAACCTTTTCTGTTTATCTAAATACATTCAAAGTGGTGAATCTTGAATAGATAACGTATTGGTTGAGTTAAGTGGTATTCGCAATTTTCTCTAAATTTTACAAAAATTTTCCTGTTTTTTTTTTTAATTATTATATCATAAAATAACATTTTATTCTTATTGTCGAAACCATATTAAACAACTATTTCTGACTGATTATGCATACTGAATGATTGTTAAGAAAATTATTCGGTACAAATTGAAAATAAAATTATTAAAAACTAAATATTTGAACTTTTATTATATTTCAATAAAGTTCACATAAAAATAATGCCATTGATGAGTATATTTCAGGCAGAAGACTAAATATCTAAAACAAGAAACAATAAAGCAGAAAATATAATTTTCAGACAAAATGTAATTTTTTTGAATTTTTCCTCTACTAATTCGTATATAACGAGTATATGATCAAAGTGGGGGTGGATTTATAATCTCAAACCAGAATTAATTCAATGCACAAACATCAGCCGACGAAATTGTTAATGGATTCTTAAGAATATCTCGACATTTTTACCAAACATGCAGAGAAGCAGAAATATTTCCATTTGTCTCTTATCATCACTGCTTGTCACTGACAAGATAAGATATTTCTGCAGAGTCATTAGAAACATTTTCTATAGTTTTTCTTTTAATTTTCTACAGTTTTTTTGTGCTAAAATAATCAGTTTTAAGGACTAAAAATGATTCATTTTCTTAAGAATTTCAATTTACATTTTAGTTTTTCTAGTAATAAGGGGATTTATCTGTGAATGTGTCGCAATTTTAATCGAATCTGTATGAAACCAATTTTCCTATCTTGTCTCGTGGAGCTACAAAATGCCTTCTGGCTCTTACATACAAACAAACAAACAATTTTCTTCTCAGTGTACTAAATTTTCTTTCATACAAATGAGCTTCGTGGGGTAGAAATGAATAATGAGCAGCGAAAAAATGAAATGGTTTAAGCCCCATGACTTAATATTGTAGGAGGCGATTTTCCGGATACTAGCAAAACTAAATAAAAATCACTTCTTTTATTTTAATATCAAACTTTTTACTTATTTTGTAGTGATTCAAATTCAACTTTTTCCATAAATATTCTATCCACATCTGTCAAAAGAAGGGTCCCTCTCTTTGCTCTATTCTACTTAACAACAACACAAAATGGCCGACTGAATATTACTTATTATTAAACGGCTGTTCCACGGTCAAAAAACTATTTGTTTTGTTTTACTCCAAAAATATTATATGAACGAAATTTTTTAGCACAAAAACACAAAATGGACGGATTTCTATTATATCAAATAGATCCGTTGTACTATACCACATATATACTCGTATATACTCGTAAGAGATCGATTGAATTTATATAATTCAGTTCGATAACGCTCAATTTATTTCAGATAGAGCCAAAAGCATTCAAATCGTTTTAGTATTTTCTTAGACGAAATGACAGAAAACCTAGTTGGCAAATAGTTAAATGTCATATTTGAGTTAAACATCGAATCCAACTTAAAGTAATGTCACATGTACATATGCAGGCTGTTCAGAAGATAAGTTCACAACTATTTGTCAAATCATTTTGGAGTGAAATAAAAAACAGTAATTTGGTTGACCGAAATCATTTAAGTAGACTTGGGCATTGTATTGTAAGAAGATTTTAAATTATAAATTTTTATAATTTAAAATCTTATGCACCATAAAGTGGGAGTAAACACCTATCGGCGTTTCTCCAACTAATAGAAATTAGATTCCTCTACCAAATCTCGAGGCAATTGTCTCTTAAGTCTCCATTGAGTGTTTCCGAGGAGAGCAGTACAGGACAATATTATTATAAGATAAACGGGAGTGAAATTTTTGATAGCAGGAAATTCACAGATCCTGAACAAAGGGAATATTTAGATCACGATGTATTACGTTCTTATGAGCATAAAAAAGGCCTCCAACCATTTTACGGAGGATCTTGGATTGTAAGGCCTGGACGTGATAGGAATTGGAACGTTAGATTATAGGTATTAGTTTGGAGCGTTTGTCCAGTAGTCTAAGAAGTTGTATGTAACGTCTATTGGCTTCAGTCTATTATGAAGGTTTCATCTTAATCTCTTGTCCAGGTAAAGTCCAATATGATTTACTCTATCATATTGAGGAATCATGCTCCTATTAAGGTTTAAAGGCGTAGGTATTTATTGACAAAGAGCGTCTTTTGTTCATTTACCCTCACTCTCCATCTCTTAAATCAGGATTGAAGGTTATGGATATGAGATTGTAAATTGTTGGAAGCTATGTCAGGATTTTTATGGGTAGCAAGTATGGCAGCAACATTAGCATAAGAAGCAATGATAGTATTAGGATTAAATGGGATGTTTTGGGTATAAATATTATATAAAGTAGGACCAAGGATACTACCTTGTGGGACTACGGCTAGAATAGGATATATTTCCGAATAATCTGAGTTAATTGTAACTTGGAAATGACGTTGGGAGAGATATGAATTTATGATTCGATCGTATATTGAAGGAAGGAAGCTCTTAAATTTTAAGAGGAGTCTAGGATGTCAATGTGATCAACAACGCGATGGCATTGCTGCATTATGGAGTGTTTAGATCGGAAGCCAAATTGGTAATCAGGAATAATTTTTTCATTAACTAGGATTGGGTAGAGTCGTTTTTAGTGGAAGTTTTTATCAAAAATCTTACCAAGGATAGGTAGGAGGCTGATAGGAATTAATGCGCAAATTTAGTTTAGGAATCATTTAAATGATAGAAAATTTCCAGAATAAGGGAAAATTGGTTTTGCGCAGGATACCATTGAAAATGTATGTAATTAAGACTTAAGCTTTTCCGGGAAATTCGCCTAAGAATACGAGCTGTTATTAGATCATAACCAGGAGCTTTTTTATTGGGAAGGCGCAGAATAATTTCCAGTTCTATGAAGACTCATAGGAACTGGAAACATTAGTTCTTCGATAATTTTGTTAGTATGTGAAGGAAAAGTATTTACAAAATGTTTAACAAATACTTCGGCTTTTCCTTTGTCTGTTTTTGCCCAGTTCCAACCTGCTTTGCCATTTATGAGCCTTAAAGGAGTTTATTACAGTACTATGATTAGAGTCCAAATACTAGAATTCTGGTAATTGAAGGAGTGCTAATGAAGTAATCGAGGATGTCAGGTCGTTTTGAACTAGAAGTTGGATTTGTAGGGGAACTTCTTAAAGAATCTTTCCTCGAGGGTTAGCAACTCGGCAACTCCATTGACGGTGTTTAGCATTGTAATCACCATCCGCGAGGAACGAAGCTGTAAGTTTGTGTAGGAAAGATACAAAGTCGAAACCAGTTACGGTTAAATAAGGAGGTATCAATAGTAATAACTGTGCATTGTAGGGATTCGGAGGCGAAATTAGAGTTAATATAATGTTAAATGGATTTTCTTATAAGGATAGCTGTTCCACTATGCGCCGTTTTGTCAGGGTAATCAGTTCAGTATGTATCGTATCGTAAAAAAATATGATCTGGATGTAAAGTGCTTCATAGAGCAATGTCAATGCGTCAGTCATGTAGAAGAATATGCAGTTCTTGTTGATGGGGAAAAATAATGCCGCCTAAATTGCCTACTTTTTAATGACGCTTCCGACATGCTTTCAAATATAATTTCATTTTCATGTTGAGTGATCGACGGATAATTTTATGTGGAGATCACTTAGATAGCGTTTGTTGGTTGCACTTTTCGACTTTATTCGTCGTTCGATTTATTACTGACTTCAACCAGTCGTTCACGTATTGCAATTCAGAGTAAAACTCCCCAACTTTTTTTCTTTTTTCGCTCTAAAACTTCCCGACTTTAACCAGGAATACTCTGCAGCTCTTCAAGAATACACCAGAACCATGTTCCGTCGTAACAATATGTAATTCAGTTAGAAAACGTCGGTTATAGAGGTTCCGTTGTATCACGTGCAGTGTGTGATGTGGCGCTTTCCTGTGGAACCACATGTCATTCAACCACAATTGGTCCAATTCACGGATGAAAATGTTCTGTAGCATCTCACAAATCAATGTGACAGCATTGTCAGCAACGCTCTTAAATAAATACCGACTAATAACACCTCCACTGCAAACACCACACCACACAGTCACTCTACGAGAGTGTAAACGTCGTTCATAAATTGCCTTTGGATTTTTACATTCCCGTAAGCGGCTGTTTTGCTTCCTAACGAAGCCGCTTAAGTCAAAACCCGCTACGTCACTCCTTATCAATATTCAGTCTAAATCAGGGTATTTTCTATAGAGCTCTAAAACTGTTTTGCTATATTGTCGCCTGAACTATGTACGGACATAAATATAAATCTTTAGGGAAAATATTCTCCACAGTGGTTCAAAAGAGACTTATGGAGCCTTTAGTCTATCAAGCACAACAAAATAAGGAGTATATTTTGAACAAACGTTGTTCCAACACAATTATTCTCGGAATATTTTGAACGAGTAATTGACAAATTATTTTCGTTAAATCTTTTTACAATAATAAAATATTGTTAAAGGTTATGGCGCTCCATTATAATTTTTCTGTGTCGACTATCTATGATTATCAATTGTTGACTGACACAATTATAGCTAAAATCTTTATAACACCCTGTATATACCCCCAAGCATATTAGTAAGTATTTGACTATAAAATTAACTTTTAAGAAATCTTTTTATTAACTTATACTTGTAGCTAAAAAAAATTAAATATTTTCCAAAAAGACAAATCAATTTAACTTCTTTATAATATTTCAATATTTGCATTTATTTATATCAAAATGTATACAATTTTTCATTAAAGAAAATAAAAATTTATTGCCAGCCTAAAATATATCAATGCTTTTTAAGATCTAAACAAAGAAACTGCTTTTATCTTGGTTACGAGAAAATTATAGAAAGAGTCAAAAAACTGAACAGCAAGGGTATAATGTCTCCCAATGGTAACCCTTCAGTTTCAGCCTTTATCTTATTAGGCAATCAGCTACTAGATATGAATATTTTCAAGTGTATGAATTCACATTCTTGGCTGTTAATCCAAGATGTTATGGGAAAAGTTTTTAATTTTCAGCAGTCACATAAACATTGCGTTATCTTCGTGCAATCGTGCTCTTCGTAACACACTCTGTACGTGCTTGCTTTTAAAATTGTTAACAATAAATGCTACCCTGTGTAAAATTGTACAAAGTAGTGCCAGTAAGTACTTAAAAATCCCCCAAACAATAATGTGAAAAATCTCGACTGTAACCATACAGCGTCCTAATGTTTACTGCTAAATGACAATTCGTAATAAGTTAAATTGTTGTTTCCTCACTTTTTGACAAGGAAGCATTGGATTTAGCAGATAATTTTTCGGATACATCTACAATTTAAATTATACTTATTATTGCATGTACACGTATTTATATACAAGTATATATAATTGCAAGCACACAAAAATATTATATATTAGACATCATAGTCAGTAAATGTAAAGTATTTCTTCTTTAATTTTTATTTTGAAAAAAAAACTGTATTAATCGAAAAAAAAGAACTTTACAAAAAATCTTCTTCATATAAGAAGTAAAGACTTATATTTATAAAATTCAATATGAGTTTGAATGTGCTCCCAATTTCCAAAACTACATCAAATAGTGTTGCAAGACTACAAGATATATCTAAACTATCATTTCTACGAGTATCTATTTCGAAACTTCTCGTATTACAATCTGTTAAATGTTCCGATGGCAAATTATACTATAAGTAGAAAAATTCAAGAGTTTACTTTAGTATTACAATATATATTTTTTCTCCTTAGCGATGCAAGGTGAAGTGCATCGGTTTTGGATATTATGACAAAATCCTACTTAAAATTTCATTTAGTGCTTGTGTGGTCGTATTTAATTTGTAAGCTTTGCTTTTACCGCAACCATTCCAGAAAAAGTACTCCCTTCTTTTTTTCTATAATAGCCATCGTTTACCGGTTACTAACGGAGAATTTCTTCTAAATTGCTCTTACCAACTTTTGAATTTTTTTCTTATCTTATCGCAGCATGGCATACCGACGACTCATTCATCTTTCTTCCCCCAACTCTATATCTCTAAAGACACTTCTATATCAAAGGATTTTTAAAGAAAATACAAACAAAAAAAACTTAATTTTTGTATGGAAAAAAAATTGAATATTATGAATAAAACTGTTGAAGTTTAGCTCAAAGAGGTGGACAACTACTTAAGAAACAGCATCGGTTTTGAAGAAAAAAATCGCAGACAGTGGGTTTCAATTTGAAAGATTTAAACTCTCTAGCAGCGAAAGCTTTTGTTTCTAGCATTACGATACTATTCGATGATAGAATTTTCAAAATGGAAAAGTTTTTACAATTAAATTTTCTATCAAAATCCTCAACAATGGAGATCTGGTACGAGTATCTTAAATGTCTTCTTTATCTTCTTAACACGTTTATTATATTCACAGTTCTGCGGTTTGAGCAGCATTGGATATTACTGAACGATATACTAAATCTTTTTGTTTGCATATTACGGTGATTAATTAAGAAAATGTTCGGAAGACGTTAATGTCCCGATCTAAGATGTTATCTCCAAGTCACCTTTATCTATCCAGGCGACAATGGTAAACTTTTAATTTGTTCGAAAACTCAAACTACTTTTTGAATTTATATATTACATCCAATGTATGTACCCATATTTACAGTAATATCTACTCATGCTAAGGTAATCCAATAAAGCTTGATAATTTTTCTAGCAAAGCTGATGAAAAATTCTGTATCCTTTTTGTCATTTCATCTATTCACTCATTGTTGAAATATAGCACTTATGTTGCTGTGTCACATCACTTCAGTTCTTACACCATAGAAAGTCTAACATTCTTTTCAGTTTTTTCTATTATAATCGTCTGTGATTGATAGATAGCTTTTATTAAGTTTTCACAACGGCTAAAAGCAAGTCAACTGTTTGAAAAGACTATAAAATTTGAAAATTTTTACCAATATACGACTATATGGAGAGAACAAAAAATAAACTATCCAACATAAAAAGCTGACTACATCTTCCTTAATTCGAAAGGAAAAAAATTCTTTTTTCTCTTCATTTCTCTGTCACTGTTCTGTGAAGAGTGCATAAAAAATTTAACGATTTTACATACAATAATCTTTGCAATATTCAGTGATAAAATTTGAATTTTCCCTTTTATTTTATTTAATTTTCGATGATCGTAAAATTTTTCACTATAATATTAAATCAGTTATCAATACTTTTCGTATATAAATTTTAAAAATTATTACCTATTAATGACCTGTTCAGAATAGGTTCTGGTTAAAATTGTACTCCTAATTAATAAGATCCTCAAATTTGTATTCTGGAAAATTGTCTTTGTAGGCAGCACTAGTAATAATCAAATAGCTCAACAAAAATATCGAATTGGATAAAATTATCTTCATTTATTCGTGGAGGACATCATGTGAATTCGAAAACTATTGTTCGGATTTCATGAATTCAAGAAGAATTTTAAATATTTACTTTTTATTAAAAATATCCTATACACAATACATCGATTGTGAGTTTCATAAGAAAATTAGGCTATAAGAAACGATTTCAAACAAACAAGTCAACATTTACACACAGTAGTTTAGGCTGTATGTAGATTCGTAGAAATAAACTGCCCAAAAATGTGCCATCTTCGACAAAATTAAGCGCACATAAGTATATTTATCTGTCACGACCAGTAAGAGTATATGAACGCAAGGATATGAAACTCTAGTCTGACCTATAAAGTGCTACTTGTAGAACAGAACAGCAAAATCTGTCGAGGGCTAAAATACGAGTACTTCTTGTGCAGAAATTGTGAAATTTTCTGCATCTGACGACCATCAACTATTTGTCTGCAAATATATCTGCCCGCTTGTCTATCTATCTGGATTCTGTCGTCAGCTCTGTCTGTCTGGTCACCACTTCAATGCCAATACGATAGTACCATGCAATAAGAAGGTCGGCATTTGTGTGACTGTTTCAAATGGCTTCTCCCAAAAGGCGCTATTTTATGGGGATATGCGTTATCGCATTCGAAAGCACACTATTCATTTCAGGATAAATTTTATAATATTAGCTCCGACATTCTGATACGAGATTTCAACTTCCCATGAGTTAAGAAGTGCTTTAGGTTTTAACAACCTACTCGAGCGGCAGATAGGAGCTCTCAACTTAACTTTAAAAAGCAACCTTCAAAGTGAACAAACACAATGACTCTTTTCCCAAAAGTCTTTTACTCAACCCAACATATATATACGTTTATGTAATAAGCTCTAAATGCTGTTAGAAAAACTAAAAAAAAAAAAGAAGAAAATAAGCGTTAAGCGTTCTCATGAAAATAATGTAAAAAATGATAAGTACTTATTGTATTATTCTCACAAAAAAATTTTTGTCAATTCAATTTAATTATTGAGCTTTAAACTGATTTATATAAATTTATATGTTCGAAAATAAATGTCTACTTAAAAAGTAATTACAGATATAAATATTATTATTTAAATTTGTAACATAAATTATATTTTTATTTATTCTTTTCTTTATTGTTTTAATGATGCATACGGAAAAAAATATGTGAAAACAGTCGCCTACTTTACTCATAAGTTGTGCGAAATTTGGTACAGTTGATAAAGGGAAATTCTAATACGTAAAAAATATACATAAGCCATCCTCCTTAGGCCAATTCGAAATTCAGTTATTATTTTAGGATACTCGGCCAGCCAAGACGTGATCGGTAGTCTGTATATTGTTAGAAGTAGCCTTTGGCTAGGTTTAGAAAGTTTCTTTAAAAGATCAACAATGAAATTCCAAGTAAAAAGTGAAATTTGTAAATATTTGTGGATAATCTATTGGAAAATACTCGTTTATCTGAACCACTAATAATACTCGTATCACGAAGCTTTTCGTTTCTTTGAAAATACGACCTCGAAAGTTCTGTTTTAGCGGAAGATAAATTTAAATCCTCATTACACATTATAAGTACAATAGTTACGCAGAATGTTTGTACAAGAATTCGTGAATTATTTATGGGAATAGTCTTTTTTGGTAATTGTGTATTTTTAAACTTTACCAAAGCTTTTGATTATCATATAACTTAGAATGGGATTTGAGCAAACCGAATGTACATGCAATGAGAATAGATTCAAAACAAAAATAATAATAAATAATCATAGCAAATACAATAACATCGACCGAAGCCAGAATATGGTAGAAGCCTCATTTAACCAATAATATTTGCTATTCGGATAACCTGTGTGTGAAGGCACTTCTTACTTTTCGATCCAATCTATTATATAGCAGCGCAAAAGGACAAAAGCACAAATCAACCGAATATAGGCAGATGCGAACTCCACACAACGAATACTCGAGTATCCACTACTAAAAACTTCTTTCCTGTAAAATTGTTCCCATGACTTTAAGTCGGTGGTGCGTTTTATCTCCTGCTGTGTGTGCGTTCATGTCGTTTGATTCGACTTCTTTTATTTTGTTTTCATTTAAAAAGTTTCTCCTATTTTCCCAGTAAGCTACAGAATTTTATTTACTTTTTACTCTCTTCCATATTTATTTATATTCCATGTTATTTTCCATACTTTTAGAATAACTTTATGTCTATCTCTGAGATAAATGGATTTTATAGGTTCTTCTAACATTATTTTTAACAATTTCTGTATTTGTTATTTTTGAAAAATTTCTTCAAGAATTATTCTCATGATGGTGGTTTGCATAATTTCCATTCGTTTACTTTGAAAAGTAAAAATCTTTTCGTTTTTATTCAAGTTAGTTTAAGCGTGTTTGATTATATCGTGTCTCACTTGTACCATTTCACACTCTTAACAATCATCACTAGTAATGGCACATTTAGGTAAATAGAGAAAAATTATTATCAAAAAAAAATAAAATGTAAAAACACCAAATAATATAAATGAAAATTTATAAAAAAAAATTTTCATATTTCTTTGTTAATAACCATTTTACCATTAATGGAATAAAAATAATTCGTTTTAACGTTTTCGCTTATTCAACTTTACACATTATTTGGGATATTCAGAATGGATTTTTTTTTTTATTAAATAGTAAATACTAAACTTTAAGCAATTATAATTATTATCACTGCCATTACAATAGCTCTACGCTCAATTTGAGAATTTCTCAAAGAATACTTTTTCAAATTTTTTGAAAAAATTTTATAAAATACTATAATTTTTTATTGATTTTTAATTTTGTATTATTTTTTTTTCATGCAATAAAATTACTATCAGATGATGACTATTTCGAATGAGGATTGATTTTTCTCAAATGAGCATAAAATATTTTTTTTAAAAATTGACAATATTTAAGTTAGTTAAATAATATAAGATAAAGTTGACGATATACTCATAAGCTACTATTAATTTGATCACAATGAATTTATCGTACAATTTGGTCTGTTATAATAAACTGCAAAATTCCACGCCAGCCATTAGTAAATTTGTTCGAATAGGCATTTAATTTATGTTGAGAGTAAGCTATTATACGCCAATTGAAGGAACTGATAATTAAAGCTTAGGTAGACAAGGATAACAAGTTGAAGAATTTTCATTTGAATAAGATTTACCTAACATCCGTTCTGAATGTAATTATCTAACGGAAAAAATAAATTTCGGGGATAATTTTCCTATGCTTCAACAAAAGTTTCGCATCCCTCAATCATGGATGTATGGCATAAATGAAATTCCATATATTCCAGCTTTTATCCATGCTGAAACGCATTAATCTGAACTTGTATAGAAATTTATTTCACAGCGATAAGTTGTTTAGGATCGACACGGACAAAGCAAATCTCTGAACCGACGAATCGACAAGCAAGCCTAGGACGACTAGTACATACACGTAGTCAAACGGACCATGATTCTCCAATGAAATGCCACTTTTTCTTGGCTATTGTATAAACGTTCAACAAAAGCAATACACTGGATTTACAGTACTCTGAATAGGAGACTAAAAAAAACCTACAACCAAACGAATATGGGGCCACGTACCAGAGTATGAAGTATAGGCATAAGAACACATATTAAATGTTACAGATTTTTTTCACGGATCGATCCAAACAAAGCATGAAGCTGATAAAATACAAAAATAAGAAATTCTAAGGAAAAAGATTCCTGAGCAGTGAGAATGCTAACAAATGGGAATAGACTGTACTATAATACATGATTTTTCAACAACCTTCAATACTTACGCATCTCCATTTCCCGATGCCGAACGATACACAAGCCTCCCCCGTTAGCCCATAGACACGCATATGACTGAAACACTTGAACAAGTATTGTGGATACGGGGTGTCGGGCAGCCACTTGGGACTGCAGACGTCGCTGGGAACTCGTCAGGGTCTATTAACTGAAATATAAATGCTCTCGAATTTAAACCCTGATCCCAAAACACATTATAAAAGTTAAGTTCACATGAGAACGAGAGATTCGGTAGGACTTACTTTGCACGACGTTACAGCCATTCTATTATTCGTACACCTAATCATTCCAATGATCGCTTCTACCTTATATTCTCGCCACCAGGACTCACAAGCCATTCATCGAAAGTACTCCCTTGTTTATTCTCCCCCAACTGGAATGTTTATTACAACTCTCGCTAGGCATTTAAAATTCACTTGAATACCTTAAAGAAAGAAAAAATAACGCCATGGATTTTTTACTATTCTGAACACATTGTTTTGGTTTTCGACTTCACCCACTTACATAATCATTTCTACATTATTGTTTAGAAAGCCAAATGCAATTAATCAATCAAATTTATTTAATATTTTTTTAGTTTTCCATTTAAACAATACCAAACATTTTTAAGTCGGTCAACTAATAGAGTTTCTTATATGCATTTGTATTATGTTTATTGTAAGAATTTCAAATTATAATTAAATTTTAGCTCAATTATTATATAAACTGGATTTCTATTCTTTGACTTTTTAAGTTTATGGATGATTTCTAGTATATTATAGTCTATTTCTGATAGTGCGAATTTCGATAGGATGAATTTTATTTCATGATTAATATTTAAATTGAAGAAAAAACAATCAATGCAATAATTATAATATAATTTTATATAATACCATATGTATAAGCTTAAATCCGTTGTTTTTTAGTCAAAAAAACACATGTTTTTTTCATAGAAAGCAGAAACAAATTTATTCAAAGTACTTGCCCTCGCTAGCTACACTTTTTCCTATTTTTCGGGCAATTTTTGGATACCATACCAAAAAAATGCCTTCTCTTTTGAGGCAAACCCCTCAGCAAGCCATTTTCGTAAGAATAGAAGTGCTGCTCAGCGAGCAAACGTCATTTGACGTGTGCGATGGTGCGTTGTCGTGGAGGAAAATCAGCTTGTCGTGTTTAAATTGATAACCCGTCCTTTCTCCACGCAGAGCACGGTGCAATTTGATCAGTTGTTGGTTGTAGCGGTGGGCATTGATAGTAGACGATACCTTGCTCATCCCACTAAATGCACAGCATCGTCTTCCGTCAGAAGTGATTTGGTCTTGGGGAAGATGTTGATGGTTGGCCGGGATCACCCCCCATTTTCTGGTGTTTAGGATACTCGAAATATATCGAATCTTCATCGCCTGTCACAATCCGATGTAGGAACGTCTTTCTTTTTTGTCTGGCGAGCAAGATTTCGCATGTGTTTTGGCGTCGCTCCATCTGCCTATCGTTCAATTCATGCAGCACCCATTTTCCGATCTTTTCAATCTTCCCCATGGCGCGCAGACGCATGGGCATTTTTTACGATTGGGTATCGTCTTCGTCCAAAAGAGCCTGCAATTGATGGTCTTCAACCTTCCGAGGCCGATTTTCATGCTTCTTGTCCCACTAGTCAAATTTGCCGTCTTTGAACTAACGAAACCAATCTCGGCACGTTGTTTCCGATAAAGCACTGTCACCATAGGCCTCCATAAGCATTCCATGCAATTCGACAGCCGATTTCTTCAAATTGAAGCAGAAAAGCAGAGCTTCCCGCATATGCTCTTTTTCTGGCACAAAACTAGATATTAGGAAAGGAAAAATCTATGTTGTTGTACGAAAATGCTGACAATGTGTACTGATTAATGTTGACAGATGTTAAACTCATAAAAAAAAGTATGGCGTGCCCATGGTAGTTTAATACGCTCACTCAGGCCATCTATGACCAAACAACGGATTTAACCTTATACACCTGGTATTAAGAGTTATCCAAATTGTGCTCCGCAAAGTAAAGCTATTATTCTTGCAGAACTCAATCTTTTTAAAATAATTGCTGGTGTTGTTGTTGTTTGTAAGGTCCCTTAGACATGTGCCACGAGCCACTTTATAGCGCCACGGCCGTGAGGCCATTTGGCGACATCATAGTACGTGTGCGAAGTTATCTGAGAGAGACTGGTCTGTGGTTAGTAGTATAGAATATTAAAAATTTTATTATATTTTGTGGAGCAGATTAATTTGGTATAGAAATTTAAATACGGGACTAGGGAACGGTGCTGTTAGGTCCAGTAGCTGCACAATGGGAGGAATTCTGCTCGCGAAGTAATTCTTGGTTGTGTGCTAATCATGTAGAGTATGGATGATAGTGAAATGGGTGCCACAGGATTGGCATTAGAGACGATTGGTGTTGCCAAAAAGGACGTTATGAGATAAGAGCAGTATGTCCAATTCGGATTCTGAGAAGCTTCCGCGCCCAGAATTTCGGTATGGATGTTGAATAGACTGATTTATTGGTGGTTATCCAATTAGTCTACAAAAATATGTCGCTATTGGTCCAGTCATCGTGTCTGCGGATGGCTAATGGTGTTAGTTGCCATTCTATTAGTAGGTGAAGCAGATTTGGAATGACTGTGATCACTGGTCGATGGAGTGTTTCTCCAGCCAACTTGTCAGCACTTTCATTACCCACAATTCCCACATGCCCCGGCACCTAATGCAACTCGACACTCCTATTCTTTTTTAAGTAATTTTTGATAGTTTTTTAACACGTTTCGAGCTGTAATTTGGCCATTACATAAAAGAAAATCTAACGGCGTCAAATCGCACGATTTTGGAGGTCAATTGCGCGTTCTGGGAGCTTGTCGTGCGATAATACCAAAAATGTTCGTTTTTTTTTTCATTTTAAAAAAGGTATGGGCCAATAATATTTTTAGATCAAAATGAACACTAGACAGTCACTGTCCACAATAGCTTCGCCACAGTCACATGTGAGTTTCATCGCTAAAAAAAAATTGTTCGAAAAATCAACTTCTAATGCCTGTTATCTTCAACGTAATTTAAATGCATTATTCAGTTACGAAATTATTTATAAAATGGCTAATCTCAAGCAAAATAAATGTTAACTTGGATCAAATAATTGTTTGAGAGCTGAAAGTTGACAGAGCTTAACTTTTCGAACCACCAAAAGGATAACACGTTATAAGTTGAAGTTAATAATAAAACTTTGATTAGCACACATCCATTCGATTAGAATATTATTAAATTTTTGAATATAAAAATTTTTTTTTATGTTTTTGGAAAATTAATAGTAAATTAATAGTAAAAAATTAATAACGACTTTATGAATATATATTTTTAGTGCCTTTTTCAAACACGTTTCGGTTGGATATTGTGAGCATGAACAATCAAAAAATTATTCATATAATATTAGAAGTACTTTGGTATTGGGCATGATATAATAAGTTAATCTAATTTAGCTGTATCTCTGTGAAACGTTTTCACTGCATCCAGAGGTAAAGCTAAACTAGATAGTCCCAAAATACTAATTGAATCAAGACTAACCTTTATTATTGCATAAAAATAAAATTTTTTTTTGTTTTTTTCTTGCTGTCAAAACGAAATTATTTTAATATTTGTCAAATTTCCATAAGATTATTTTTTCATATATTCTAAACACTTTTAATTTTCATATAATTAATATAGGTTATCCTATTCAAGCTTTAGTTTGCTTTTATAATATTATTCTCACATTGAAAATCAAAACGTACAACGTATTTGTAGTATTTAAGATAAACAAACTTTTAACAAAAAGTAAAATATCTAAAAAATTATCAAAAATTCGTTTTAAAAGAAGTAATTGTGCAGACAGAATTGAATTCATCCCCAACTTCCAAATAATAATTTTTGAAAAACGTTCTCATTTATTGTAGATGGTGGCATTGGTGTGTCTATACTACCTCTGGCAGCTTTACTCACAGGAACGCTTCTAACAATTGGCATTGGTGTTCTACTGGTTGTTGTCATAGCTGTGCGAAAAAGACGTGAACAAGCTGGTGCGAGTCTTTGCGACGACAAAGACAAACATTTGGGTTCGTATATTTGCTTAACGAAAACTTTGAATTCTGGTTACTGGCACTAAGAAAAAATTTCTTTACTGCAGGAATGGATGTAACTGTTACTGCTCCATTGGAAATGGGGGCCGGCCATCAACGTTTTGTTGTTGCATACACTTTAAAACAAGGAATTGAAAAGCAACCGGATATTCTGAATGCACAAAAAGGTAATTATAACAATCTAACAGATAATATAGAATTCAAATTGTTGACGGGTTTAGATGAAAATGATTTTTAATTTTTTATAGATACGGAAGGTGTACACGGCCTAAAACAAAAACACAGTTCTACTTCCCCGCCACTAAGCTCTCGACCGAACGCTTTATATATTGCAAAGCCAAATTTTGCCGCATCAAACTTTGTACGTATTTATATAAAATTCGGTATTTTTTTATATAATAAATATATATACACGTATATTATGTTCTTCAGGAGTCACCATCGATATTGTACAATGAGAATGAACAACAACAAAGTACTCCTTCGAGTCATCACAATACTTTGAAGAGAAATCATGATGAGTTGAGAAAACCTTATCTAAGTCAACAGTCACAAATGTATGATACACTACCGAGTAAAAACTTACTCCAAGAGGAGCTGTTATCAAACAGTGTTGAGATGCAATCTTCATTAATGAGCTCACGTCAAAATCCTAACCGATACGATTCGACTGATCTAAATTACTGCAATGCCAATTCAGACTTACAAAATAATATTAATTTTGCACCGAAGTCAGATAACTACGGTATAACAGTAACCGATCTATTAGCAACCACAATTGATTACAGTCTAGGAAATGCGGGGCAGGTGACACTGCCTCGCAACATGGGTAGCCAAACGACTGTTAGTAAAAATAATTCAAGCAGGAATCATATCATAACAGATACATTGCCTGGTCCTGAAAGTTGCGTCTAATCAATACCGTAAGGTACAACCAAGCAAAGACTGGTCCATTCGTATGTAAACAAAAGCACACTATACCACATGTGTAATACGCGCCCGTATGCACATATTAGAAATAATATAATTGGATAATAATTCCTTTTTAGTACATATCGCCCAACATCTTCTACATATTATCCGCCTTCAACTTAAACTTATCGAAACAAGTCCTATATCATATTTTATTCTTTATCCTGATAAGTGTATTATTGATTTTGTCACTTAAGCATATCAAAATAATATTTTGTAAAACTAAAACAAAAAATACATAAATCATATCTGATATATTTAATGGTATCAAAATTGGGAATAAAGTGCAAAATATAAACAGTTAAATTTATCTTAAATTACGAGTATGTGAAATATCCATAAATAAGTATAATCTTAAAATTTCGAAAATAGATACCAATATCAATTATTTTTATATATTTTTAATAATCATTCCATTGTTTTACTTCTGTCAATTTCATATCAATGCAAATATGGTTTGCATAATAAATTCAAATTAAGTCCACTAAATGAAAATTCTGAAGACGTAATAATCAATAAAGCAAGTAAACCCCCGCGTTCCTTAGATTAACTATATTTGATCCTCGTGTTTTATACGTCGATATATTAGTTTTATATTACTAATGATTATACACAAAAACAAAACTAGAAATATATTGTGTATCGTAACCTATATAATAAATAAATACAAATAAAATATCAAATAAGAATCCAATTCTTAGCTACTGGATAAAGAAAATATCACAACTAAAACAAATTCATATGTAAATAGTGACATAAAAGTCATAGGGATATGGGCCTACATACCACTATATAAATAAATTAATTAATTGTTCCATGTAAATAATAAAAACGTAAAAATATATAATAATAATAACCACAGTAATAATAATAATAATAATAATAATAATTAAAATACTACTGATAAATAAGTGACACTGAAAAAATTTTATTAGAGAATATATTAATTAAATGGATAAGAATATTCATAGAATAATTAACGAAGGCTCTTTAAGTTTTTTAGCAGTTCTTTAAGTGAAAGGAGCATGAACAGTATAGAAAAAATTAATAATAGCTTATACTTTATAGTATGAATATATAAGTACATAAATATAAATAAATATAATATGTACTGTTTTTCTACCTATATTATTATATTATTTGTTATTATAGCAGATTTTATGTTTTTATGTATATTGTATGAAAAAATCATACTTATACTTATGAGAGAAAAGTTATTTTATCATTTTAACGTTATTATTAGCGATACAAAATAAAATTAATTCACAATAATTTACTAAAACTTCACATAAATAATCTCTCGTATAATAAAACTCTAGTTAAATGGTTGTTACTTAACTAAATCTAAGATTTGTTATATTTATTCGTAAAACGAAATTCTTTAACTTTAATTAAATTATATTTAATTTTGAATATTCCAAATTCAAATGCTAGCATTATTTTATGTTTTTATATTTCATCATTTAAAGCCTGATGGATCTAGTTATAGTAATGTTGTTATTAACTCAAAATTATGTATATTAAATAAATGCATTTGTACATAGATTAAAAAATATCAAAAAGAAAATTGTATTATTTATCAAAAAATGACACAATTCATAATTAAAATTATTATATTATAAAAAAAAATAAAAAATTTTCTGAGTTTATTCAAATAAATTTTGGTAAAATGAAACTTCTAATTAATTGCAAAGGACAACTTACTATTAATTCTACCAAATAAAAAAAAAAAATAATAAAACTAAATGAATAAATGCTGTATGAAATCAATATAAAATTGAAAAAAAAAACTATGATAAAATGTTAATGTAAAAAGATGCTTCTGATTCCATGTGATACAAAATGATCAATAAAGAAGGTGTTTTATTTAATAAATAATTTTTATTAATTTAATTTCGTATACAATTTTTTGCCTTTTTATTGTTGGATAAAATTATTAATCAAATTTTGAATTCAGTTTCTTTAAAGTGGCCATATTCATTTTGTGAAAAGCCATTCTCTATCGCCATTTTCGAAAATATAAGCTTTTCGAAATGTTCTTCTACAATATTTTAAAAGCACAAGGCGTATATAAAAGTTTTGCAATAATCAATGAAATAAAAGTTTCGCAATAATCAAAAAATTATTATTTTAAAGTCGATTTTGTTTTTATGCTTTTTGAGAATTCACATTTAAAAAAATAGACTTTTGATACTACGTTTTTTTTTTCTCAAAATGATTAGAAATAGTCTATCTGATTAATGTAAGTAAATATAAATTAATTCGAGTGACATTAGTGCTTTTATGAGGGTGAATTTTTAAAAGAGTACATGAACTTCACCATAATACGAATATTATAAAAGCAGCCTTAAAACAAATAAAGTTTTCCAAAGCTCATTAACATATGTCTTAACTAAAAAGTGTTTCCATGCAGGCTAAAAATTTTGTAGAGCTTTTTTTTCAAAGCATTTTCGAAATTTAGTACAATTGAAATAATGTAAATAAATGATCAGAATATTTTCCGTGGATATTTTAATTTTATTTGAAATAACTAATTAATAGTATTAAATGTATTTATACATACGAGAGCTTATTCAACTTACTTTAAGATTTGCTCCATCTTTTGAGAGTCTTACTTAGATATTCAACGTTAATTGCAAGTTTGTGTTAACGTTATAAAAATGTTCAAGAGCCTGTTTCGTAAACAAATTTTAAACAAAATTTGACATGATATGATCAATAGTAAACTCCTATAATTAAATTTCAATATCAACAATTGTTTGAATAATTCTATTCAAATTTCTTTTATAGATACTTATGCAATCTTTTAGTATTTGGTAACTACACAGCATTCTGAACTACGATTATAAGGAGCGAAATACATACATTGTATTTAAGATAAAATTTGATCATAAATAATATAAAAACAGTTAAAAGTTTAAAAATTTACGTAAATTATTTATAAACATTCCAGAATTTAATGGTAAAAATAAATTACAATTTTGATTGCTTGTTCTTCTACCTTCTGCACGTTTATGGGATAGAATTCCTTAAAAATTGCACATCCTATTTAATGGTACGTTGAGCTTTTTAAATTTCCCAATTAATAATCATTCATGTGAACATATTTTAAGTACAGCCCTTCTTAACTATCAAATATCGTCCTTCAAATATTATTATTATATGATATGTTAACATTAAATTCCAGTGTTGATAGTGGCTACTAATATTAATCTTTATCAAGGGTAGTAAAGCAATGAAATTAAGAAGCATAATCTCACCCAATAGACATGACTTCATTATACATATTTACGATCAATCTCCGAGGTGACATTTACGGCGAAGAATCATACATTAAACAAAATAAATTGCTGCGAAGATTTTGATTGCATACCTTTACAGAATTAAATTGAATACCTACAAAAGCTCGATCTAATCACACTGTCCATCGTAAAAAAGCTAATTATTTGAATAGTGTCATAAAATAAGATTTTATTTTATTATTTAAAATAATTATTGAATACACTACTTTGTATAGTACTTGTGGATACTATCTGTAGCATTAACTAATATGGCTGAGCATTTTCAGGATACCCAATACTGGTAATAATATGAATTTTGATTCTCGCTAATCCGGGAAAATCGAATCTTCAAAAACCACATGTACTTGTATTCCCTGCAGCCAACAGACATGCAAATCAAATTTCTACAAACCCAGCATGATTAATTTTAGGTTCCGTTTTAACCTTGCGGCTATAATATGAGTTTAACAGGCGTATCCTTACACACCGCACTATACCCGAGTAATCTAATTTATCAGAAACAGAACAACTCAATGGAATACGGTTTGGGTGATAAAATTATAGAAATATGAAATTTACCCTCTTAGATGTTCATTCCAATAGAGAATTGCATTTCCATTCCTCGCTAAACATAATCTTATCCTTACAATTTCACATTTCTTCCCATTTTACTTACCTTTTTATTTCTCAAATGAATTCCATTTCTTCTCTCCATTTTAGACAATACAATTAATCATTGTCAAATATCGAAATTAAATTGAAGATGTTGGAAATACGTATACACTTTTCACATTTTCAGATGAGTTCTTTTGCAAGTCTATAAAAAGATCAGTTGATAAATTTTTAACATTTTCCAACTTTAAATGAATTAAGAAAATATTCATATAATCCAAAATATAATATTATATGCCTCTAAAATTGAAAATTCTCTTACTGTTATTATGTTTTGAATTTAAAGCATTAAAAATTTTGTAAACTTAGTAAGCTGAAAAACATTTATTAGGAGTGAAAATATTTATTTTAAACCACAAGCCAGAAACTATTGAGTAATGAAACTCGACAACAGAAATGATTGATGGACAGAACAGAATTTTCAATAATACGAGTATATTGAGTTTGAAATTTAAATTCTAATTTCAATACACTGTCATAACAGACTTTCTACAATATTTCTAATTAATTTTCCAAATTTTAAATAAATAATATCTCGCTTTTATTTTAAATTACACATATAATAAATAAATATTTTAGATACTCGTCTCCATATTAGACTTACTATGAATTTAATAAAAAATTTTTACAGGCAATACAAAAACGTGATTATTTTTAAAATATTCAATATTTAATTTACAAAAAAAAACAAATATTAATGATATATCCGAATTGGTCGGAACTATTCTGTTTTATATTAAAAAATATACTTTGCAACAATATACTCGTATACAATATAAAAAAAATCATATTCTTAATAGGAATAATAAAAGATGATATTGAATTTGGCTATTTGAATATAAATAAATCTTCTCTCATTTTTATCTGAATTTTTATTTGAAATTTATATTTAAGTTACGTGTATACAGGTGCAAATATTTATTATTTTCTATAAGAAAGATTATAACAACTGCGGCATAATATACTCGTAGTACCGGAAATGAAGTTTCAATCGTTATGTTAACTTTCTGAAGGGGTTCGCTTGCCTTTTAACAAATGAATATCGTCGATGTTAATAAAGTCACAGACAGATACTTAGCCATAATTTGCTACTGCAATAACACTATTTTAACATAGTAAATTCAGTTTCTTAATAAGAAGAGTTAAAACTCGTAAGGCAATACGAGACGGTTTACTAAATTAAGTGCGAGCATATCAGATGGTATGGGAGGTGCTTTATTTATTCCCCAAGAGTGACATGTTCAACACAAATTTACATATTAACCTCTGTTCTTATTATAAGAATACTTAGACTCTGATAAAGTTCGAGGCATATTATGAAGGTAGAAAGGAGGCATTGTGGAATTGTTTATATTCTAGCTCCTGCTAAATCTCAAACTCCTTTGGCTTGAGTTGTCTGATTACCAAATAATTCTTCACGAATCACCGAGGAAACTTGAATTCTAGCACATAACGCATACAAACATACCATATACTTTCTACTGTATATGCGAACATATATTATTGTCACAGCTGTGTGGGCTGATGTACTCGTATATTCGAATACGAGAAGATTACTATACTATAGACTGAGTTTGTTTATCCTCTAGTGTCAGGATTTAACCATTTGTGCAACTCGAAAAGCTTTCAGCTTGACAAAATTCACACAAATCTCTGATTCAGAGGCGAAAATGTTTTCGCACATACTACTCAAACAGATGCTCTCAAGCAAATCTAAAGTTTTATGTTAATTGTGAACATTCTTACATGTCATTTGTGTTTCTGCTCGTCTTTTCTTCATTTCCTGAATGGCAGATGTAGTCGTACTACCCCGAATGTTTGTGATAATGAAACTTTAGTATGGCTTTTATATACTCGCATACATTAACATTTATGTCATATGTCTATGTTTTATTTGAGAAAACTGAATTAAAATAGCATAGCTCAGGAAAATATTTTCCACATTTCCACATAACATCCCATTCTCGATTGTCAATAAACCTACTCTTACCATTATTACACGTAAAAAAATCTTTTTTAATGTTCGAATCAAATATATTGTGTGTTTGTAATCTTTTTTTGTAAATATTAGAAATTTTCTATCGACTATTTATTCTTATATTTATCCTTAAATGTACATCATACACAATACGCCACTATTTATCTTTGTCACCAGTTTGATAATTTTATACTATAATTTTATAATATAGAGTCTGGTAAGTTTATCATCGAAATACATGATATAGAAATCGTTTCTGAATTACAAAACGAATTCGCGAATATTTACAATCCACATCAACTTATATAGCAGATAATATCTTTAGTATTGTTATAAAAGTTTTGTATTTAATAAACACCTGCTTATAATTTGTCTCGTAATCTAACAGCCAATATATTACAAGTTTATTAGAAAAGAAAATTATTTAAAGAAAATTGAAGCCATGTTACAACAGCACAAATGAGCCAGAGGCCATTTGTAGCACCACGACCATAAGGCCATTTGGCGATTCCATGTAGGGCTTACGTTGTCAGATTGCTTAATAAAACTGCTCGACTAATTAGTTGGAGGGCAAAGCCAAATTTTTTAGAGCATATTTAAATGTTTGAGAACGTTAACAAGGTGATTTGGAAAGGGAATGGTTGGGTCTAAGATCTCTACAATGGAAGAAATTGTTTGTTAAATGATATCCAATTAAAATATGGGGAAAGGACGTGACAGGTTATTGTAGAGATGATCATGGGTAAGTGTGGTATGACCAATCTGGATTATGAGCAGTTTCCTTGTCCAGAATTTCGGAATATTTATTGAGTTCACTGGCTTTTCGATATTTGACCAATGTGTGGATAGAAATATTCCACCATTGGTACAGTTTATTTATCTGCGCTTTGTTAGTGATATAAAGTGTCATTTTATTAGTAGGCAGGGTAAATTAGGAATTCAGCTAACCTACCATGATCACAAATTTCATCGAGCATCGAATCTTTTGAAGATCCACAAATATTTTTCAGAGTTGATAGACTATCAATAAAAATATCTTTGTTGTTATTTACGTGAGCTTGAAACTTCTATGGAAATGGGAGCTTCTAGATAGAAAAATGGCAGCAAAATATGTTATATGCTCATCGACAGGTGCATACAATAAAACAGAATTATCGAGTCCATCGTAAAGCCAGGAAAAATTTCCTCTAAAAAGATGGATCAGTGTTTGTTTGGCTTTGTCAAATTTGTTTGATGAAATTATGATTTGAAATTAGTTTCAGGGCGAGTTAACCCATAACAAAACTAATTACAGATAAAATTATATTTTATTGAAAGATGAAACATTTACTATACATCATTTAAAAAAAAAAAAAAAATTTTTTTCAGTATTTTAAGAAGTAAATATACTTTACATTTTAAATATGTTTTTACTATGGAAAAATATATGAAAAGTTAAAGAGAAATGCTGGAATTTATATATTATTTATAAAAGTGTTTACATTTCCGAAATTTATGAAAAGGAGAAAAAGTTCTGGAGATTTTCTTTTGGCTTAAAAGAATAGAATTTACTAAATAAATGTTTGAACTTATATGAGATTCAATACTAAATCTGAATATATCAATTTTGTTCAATATGTGTATACGACGTTCGGAATCGAAATAACATTAGAATTAGTAAATGGGATTTAAAACTCTTCTCATCAATATGGACGAAATAAACTTAGATATTTCAAATTCAGACTCATTGAAAATTCTAATATGAAAGAGGAGGTCGATACCAAACATCCACTTGTTGTACATTCGAAATGAAAAACGTTTTTGTAAACTTCCAAAGTTGATAAAACGATACAATTCCGTATTTGTATTCAATTTTATTGATTTAGGACCTATTTGGGTAGTATTTATTTGAATTGTTCCCTATACTTTTATATAATAAAGTGGGGCAAAATTAAAAGACCATCGGTGCAAACAAACAATATTACATATTTGGAAACATTTTAATATTATTTTGTGAATGTTATTGGTAGAGAGTCGTTCCCAAAATCCACTGTCAAGATCGATGTAAACATTCGTCTTTTGCTACTAATTTTTCTCCAGGGTGTTATAATTTCGAAACAAAAACAATATAATACTAAATATGTATATCTATTTACATATAAATAGGTAAATAAAGAACACCAACGGGAATAGACAATGTATTTTTTCTCAAGTACCAGAGAAAAGTTTAAAAATAAGTATTTGACTAACTTTAGTTGGCAATTTTTCAAGCAATAAAGAATAATTAATTGTATTTTTTCCATTGCAATTAATAATTTTCATAAACATTCTCAATATTTTTAAGTAAATTTTTAACAGTTTTTTTCACTCAATCTTTAACAATTAATATTGGTTTAATTGTTATCTATTTATTTTACTTGCTGATAATCTAGGTGAGTGTTTGCATATAAGATAAGTTTAGATTATTTTAATCATCAAAAGATGGAGTATTCAAAAACTTTAGATTTTTATTTGGATATCCCAAAATACGCAAGAAGTAATATTGTTGAAAAAAATACAGATTTATTATTAAAAAGTATACAGTGTAAGGTTATGTACGAAATAGCATATCAGGTAAATGGCCTCCACGGTCAAAAATTTTCGGACACCTTATATATAAAATTAATGGCTGTACACATATTTATCTATATGCTTGCAAATTGAGAAATACTTTCATAAAATTTAATCAAAAACTCAAAGAAAAAAATCCGTTATTAAAAGTATCTCAAGAGCAATCTGGTCACACTATGAACTTTCCCTCTGTGATAGTTTCTACGTTAGTCCTAGCATAACGTGGAGTTAATTTGTCCAGTGACTTCATGATCCTATTGACCTTGATAAGTAAAGTTGCGTTTTTTTATAGTGCGTTCTGAAAAGTGAGTAACTTACGAAAAATTTATGGCAGAAAGCATTTTTTGAGGGCCGAGAAGCAGTGGAAAACGATCTTCCCAACATCGGAAACCAATGAATATGCGGAACGATTAAGTATTTTTTTGTTGAGGTCAGTTAAATTGAAATTTTTTTATCCTTCATCAGATTTTGGGTCAAGATTTGGATGTGAGAAAGATGCGCGCTAAGATGGTGCCAAAAACACCACGATTGAACAGAAAGTTAATTGGTGGAATGTCGGTAAAAGGAGGTTTCCAAACGAAAATCGAAAAATAATCGAAAGAACCTAATCTTAGTACTGTCAATAATAGCCAAAGGGGTGTAACGGAGGAGCGAAAGATTCTTCCAGTTAAAGTTTTCCAGCACTGCTACGAAGAGTAGAAATAACGCCTCCGCTGTAGTGTAGCTGCTTAAGCGGACTATTTTGAATAAAACAGTCTCTGTACTTTTCTATCATTTCCCGGATTTAAAAATAATAAATGATTAGATAATAAAAATATAATTATTTGGACATGTTCCATTTTAAAGAAAAAATTAAAACAAAAAGAATTGGAACAAGTACTGCTCAATTCATATTATTAGCTACAATGATTCATGAAGACTGTAATAACTATTTTAGTAAGTAATATTGTATTTAAAATATGAAACCGAGAATATTTAAAATTACGGGAGATTTAGAGTAGCATAAGCATAGTATTGAAGCATTCATTTTTTGAGTCCGTATTATGTATTATAACGTACAGGAGATGTCAGCATAAGTTGGGAAAATATTTGGATTGTGCTGTGTCGGCAGTAATGCAAATTTGCAGACTATAAATTTCAGGTTGAAAAACTCGTTTTACACTGACACATGGGATACTGTTTATGGAAGAATTTTTTTCCCTGTGGCACCATGCATCCTTTCCGCTGGATATGTGTAAGCAAGTAGATATCAAGGATAACTGACATTATTGGACGTTGCACATACTAGAAGTAGGAATGGCAGCAAATGAGAAAACTTTTTGTTTCGGTTCGTTATAGTTTCGGTTTTGGTTTTAAATACACGTTGCGATATTCTACCAAAAAACAATATTGAGTTAAACCGTAAGGGAACCTATTTAGGCCATCGGCAGAGGTCGGCTTGCAGCACATACGAGCTTCCAATGAAATCTATAATGATGTTGTAAGATAACGTATTACGTTTTTAGAATATCTAACGATAAACTTTTCGCTACTTTTCGTTATGCTTACTTATTTGTCTACACAAACATTCCATTTGTGTACTCGAAGACTTGGATCTAGTCGGATTCCCAATTTCGATTCACATCATCTCTTTAACAATTCCAAAACCCAACGGATTCAGCTTAAAATTGAGCTCACAATAAAATAGATTTACGTATAAAACAAAAATTTACATTTCATATCTGCCAGGCACTATGCTTCTAAGGTTCATCTAAGTACAATATATACTTGTACAAATATATAGTCCCAGAATGAGTCCTTTAATATATCTACGAGTGCATATAAGTGCGTATATCTTATAAAATATATTCTTTACAATATATGGAAGTGTTTTGTATTATTAAAAATATAAAATAGCAAATCGTTTCTATGTAATTGACTTCATAAATTTGCTGATATCAACGAAAAAGGGGTAAGTTATAGTAAAAATGGAACGCATCGCAATGCGAACGTGTAAAAATCTTCATTCCACATTTCTCAAAGGTGAAATTCATGACAGCTGATGGGCTTATTAGGTGCTGTTCAGATATACGAGTATTATATAAGTGAATGTTGGAAGATGGTACTTGCTAAGAGTGCTTCTCGATCATTTTCGAAATCGTTTTGCATAATAATTTTCGGCGAACGCGCTATTTGAAAGCTTAAAACGTCGCCAGCAAATGTTAGCAGGCATAAATATTTTTCTTATTTCGAAAATTGATTCCCAAGAGATGGCTGTGCTAAAACAAGAATGACAACTCAATTTATGTTTTATTCATAAATACGAGAATGAACAAGGATTGCCAAGTATGCTGTGGTAGCTGCGATACAATTTGATATTATATGATATGATATGATACCATCATTTATATGTTCGCCTGTCATCCATGTATGGCTTCCTGTTCATTCTTTGGTTCGCATTTTTATCAGCTTATAATAAACCAAAAATTTAACTGTCTTAGTTCGATGTGTGATAAATTTTTCAAACATTTCAGGTATACTACCACTACACTCGCTATGTGAAATTTACTAATATTTTAAGAAAACTTCTCTCGGTACCATGGATATATGTTACTTTGCTACTGATACACTAGACCTTGTACTTTCTTTACACATATATATTCCGAAATTAACTAATAGTTATAATATTCAAATATGAAATCTAACAATTTTAAAAATAGTAAAAGAATCACTTCAAAAATCAATTAATAATAAAATCAGTGCGAAATGAGTTTGCGAATTTTTGTTAGATGGTATGTAGTTTTAGTAAAAAAATAATAAAAGTAATAAAAACTGATTCATCTATTATTTAATATAATTTAATTAATGAGTTTTTCTTAACCTTTTGCAAAATTTTAGGTATTATATTTTTATTGAGAATATTACTTTTATTTGGGCGAGGTTTTTTTGATAATTAACATACACTTTTTCTTTCAAATATCTCCAAAGGAAACGTCGGGAGCGGTTAAATCCAGAGAACGCGAAGGCCAATTGAAACCGTTTCTGCACGAAATATGGCATTCGCCAAAGGTATTACTCAACCGCTGTGGCTCCATCTTGTTGGAAACATAGGGTCAGATGGTTTTCCACATTGCCCGTTATTGAGCACTATTGATGTCATTTATTTGAAAAGAAACATGGCTCAATGATCCTTTCGGACGAAACACCGTACACTTATGTGGGTGTAATGGTCGCTCATGAAGTTTTGCTTGTTTAGGAAGCCATTTATTTGGAAATACGAGGTCTGTTCAAAAAGTACCGCGAATTTAGAATTTCCGCAGGTTACGTTTATTTGATTTTCGATTTTTTTGTGGTGTTGTGTTGGTGCTCATGTCCGTCACTTATGCCGACAAGTTCGGCCATTTTTAATGTTCAGTTAATTTTTGACAGCTGCTTTGCTTACACGTGTTTTGGCTCGTCTTCGATTTTTGCCCATTCCAAAAAATGGATTAAATAATCTGTTTCGGGAACAAGAAAAAGTCACAGGGGCCAGATCTGAATAATACGGCGGCTGCGGAATTATTAGTGTGTTGTTTTTGGCCAAAAATTCGCGCACAAGCAATGATGCGTGGGCAGGGGCGTTATCATGGTACAAAAGGCAATTTTTTGCGCATAACTTGCAGGTAATATTTCTTATTGACCGTTCTACCCTGTGGCAAGAACTCATGATGCACCACGCTCCTGTAATCGAAAAAACTGTAAGCAAAACCTTCACATTCGACCGAACTTGGGGCGCTTTTTTCGGTCTTGGCTCATGCGGCAGCTTTCATTGGTATGATTGAGCTTTGGTTTAGTTTTGAGCGTCATAACCATAAACCCATGATTCGTCACCAGTTATGACAGAGTCCAATAGCTCCTTATAAATGTTAATGCGATAATTATTTTGGTCGAAAATAGGCAAAAATCGAAGATGACCCAAAACACGTGTAAACAAAGCAGCTGTCAAAAATTAACTGAACATTCAAAATGGCCGATGTTAGCGGCATAAGTGAGAGATATGAGAACCAACACAAAAAAAATCGAATATCGAATATACGTAAGCCGCAGAAATTCAAAATTAGCAATACTTTTTGAACATACCTCGTAGGCTTCATCGCTCATTAAAAAATTGTGATTTTGCTGGAAATAAATGGAATAATCAAGTCGTTGCTGGAAGTCCGCACAAGGAAAATTGTTCATGGGAACATGTCTAATGTACCCAAAATTCTCTGTGGAGACCTTCGTGATGGCCTAAGTTATGTCAAACGTCTCCTGATTAATGTTTCTGGAATTTCCTACCTACTCTGCCGTACACATCCAATATTTTCATCCGTGTACGTCGTACATCATCTTCTAACACCAGGAAGGTTCCATACTATCAATTCTGTTTCATTTAAAACTTTATTATTCCATTTAAAATTTTCCCAAGTCTTCTTTACAACATACAGAAAAAGAACAATTAAAATAAAACAATTATAAGGAATTTGAAAATTTCTTAAAATATCTTCAATCTGGCCAAAATTTGAGGATTTTCTATTCTAAGGATATGCAGTTGTGTTTCAACAAAAATATTTATAGAGCAAATAAGTTTTTGAACGAATCCCGAAACAAAGGGACAAATAAGTCAACTATTGTAAAAAATAACCTGTGCAAAATACAGGCTTATCTATTTTTTTTAAATAAAAGTTATGTAACTTAACAGCTTTTAAATAATTATATTATAGAAAGTTAAAATTTTTCAGTATTATATTTGCCATTTTAAAATATAGATCGATTATTTACCAATCAATGCGTTCAAATTGTGCTGACTTTAATTTGATTCATACACATGTGGTTTTAATAATACAAGTTAAATAACATGACAGATCTTGGCTTTATTGCGCGAAAAGTTTTCATAACGGGTAGTTTTGAGATTTGAGCTCCAAGATCGTGAGATTTGACACCATTAGACGTTTTTCTATAGAGCTGCACAAAATTAGATATTTTCACCAAATTGCATTATAGTCGTGGCGCTACAGAATGGTCTCTGGCTCTTTTTCTGGGAGATCTTAAAATAAATAAACAAAAATATCATGTTTACGCATACAATTCTCAAACTTTAGTGCATTTGAAAATGAACACCCAACAAGTAATTGCCGAAAATATATCATCAAAAATGATATTAAAAAGATCGAGTCCTGCAAGAAGTCTGGCGATAGTCGATTTAATATTTCTAAAAAAAAAAAATTTTTTTCTTGTCAATATACTAGGTGTATAAGCTTAAATCCGGCGTTTTTTCGTCAAAAAAAACATGTTTTTCCATAGTAATCAAAAATAAATTTATTCAAAGTACTTGCCCTCGCGAGCTTTAAATTTTTCCCATTTTTCGGGCAATTTGTGGATACCACGCCAAAAAAATTCCTTCTCTTTCGAGGCAAACCACTCATCAAGCCATTTTCGGACGTCTTCGTAAGAATCGAAATGCTGCTCAGCGAGCGCGTGACCCATCGACGAAAACAGGTGGTAGTCGGAAGGGTCCAGGTCTGGTGAATAAGTGGAGTAGGATAGCACCTCCCAGTTTAGTGTCTCCAAATAGTTTCGGACCATTTTTGACGTGTGCGATGGTGCGTTCTCGTGGAGGAAATTCGGCTTGTCATGTCTTTGTTGATAATCCGTCCTTTTTTCACGCAGAACACGGTGTAATTTGATCAGTTATTGGTGGTAACGGTGGGCATTGACAGTTTCACCAGGTTTCAATATCTCATAGTAGACGATACCCTGCTCATCCCACCAAATCTTCCATCCGAAGTAATTTGGTCTTTGGCAATATGTTCATGGTTGGCTGGGATCAACCCACGATTTTTTGCGTTTAGGATTCTCGAAATATATCCACTTAATTGGATCAACCCACGATTATACGTGGCTGGGATCAACCCACGATTTTTTGCGTTTAGGATTCTCGAAATATATCCACTTTTTACAGCCTGTCACAATCCGATGCAGGAACGACTTTCTTTTTTGTCTGGCGAGCAAAATTTCGCATGTGTTTTGGCGTCGCTCCATCTGCCTATCGTGCGGCACCCATTTTCCGATCTTTTCAATTTTCGCATGGCACGCAGACGCATGGAAATGGTTGGTTGAGTAACACCTTATTGCTCCATAAGCATTTTTTGCGATTGGATATTGTCTTCGTCCAAAAGAGCCTGCAATTGATGGTAGTCAATCTTCCTAGGCCGATTTTCACGCTTCTTGTCCCACAAGTCAAAATTACCGTCTTTGAACCAACGAAACTAATCTCGGCACGTTGTTTCCGATAAAACACTGTCACCATAGGCCTCCATAAGCATTCGATGCGATTCGGTAGCCGATTTCTTCAAATTGAAACAGAAAAGCAGAGCTTCCCGCATATTATCTTTTTATAACACAAAACTAGACATGATTGCCAAATGAAAAATGTATGTTGTTGTACGAAATAGGTGACAATGTGCACTGATTAATGTTGACAGATGTCAAACTCATAAAAAAAAGTATGGCGTGCCCATTGTAGCTTAATACGCTCACTCACGCCATCTATGACCAAACAGCGGACTTAAACTTATACACCTTTATTTTTAAGTTTACTTTTCAAAACGCAAATTTAATAGCACTTCATTATTTAGGATAAAATTTTGTTGACATAATATGTAGAGCTGACTCTGCTGAGTCTTTTCAATATTATTCGATAATCATATTCAACCAGGTATTGTTTACCGTAGCTTCAATAAACTTGAATCATACATTAATTTTATATGATAATCGTGCTTACTTTTACTCGACTTCAATTAACTACACTGTAATTTTTCAAAAACTATTATTGGTTATTATACCACCAAGTTATATTTAAGAGAATATTACTAAAAATTGATTGATTCGAATTACACAAATCTTCTCTAATATTTAAAATGACAACAAAAAATTACTGTAGAAAATATTTATGCGATAAATTTCTGATGCCAAAAATTTAGGATTTCCCAATAGTGAAAGTAAATTTTACAATTTAAATGGTAATACGAGTATCTAAGTACATTTATAACTTTCCAAATAGCTGAAAATTTTGCGGTTGATATATGAAAGGAGGAGTGTGTACAGGATGTTTGTCTACTGATTGATGCTAGGCCTTAAAATGCCCATGAATCTTATGAGAAGCTCATAACTAGGAAGTCATGCGGTATTCTAATCTTGCGTTTGGGTCTTGGTTCGCATAAACGAGCACAGTCGGGGCTGCTCCAATTTTCCAGACAGTCAGCGTTGTCGTATTAAATTTTTCGACATAAGTATGGGATTTTCATTTGAGAAAAATCTATCTATCGATTTGCATATCTCGAGCGGCATTTTATATTCTGGTCATGCCAGACTCCCATTGAAACATTCACTGGCTTTTGTTGCAGGCTGGCAATGACAAAACGTGTTCTCGATTTGTGTACGGCTGATTGAATTGGGCGCAGAAAATATTCCATTTGATCCGTTGTGGCGGAAACCCATAAATCGGATATCGGAACACGTAATTCGACTGATTTAGGACTCAAAACGCATCGATTTACGGTATAATAATAAAAAAAAAAAGAACAGAGGAAACTTACAAAAAATCCCTTTTAAAAATAGACACATACGAATACAGTCAAGCAAAGAGATGAGATCTACATTTTCCAGAAGGGATAGGTGTAACTGGCAACTTTTTACATTCGAATATTTATTGAATCATTTGCATATGATTTGTTTATTTCAGGGTAAAACTCAGAATCGATAAAAATATCTGGAGAGCCGCAACAGATAAAGAAACCCAAAAAATCTTATCGGAGGATATTTTACCACACCCACTCGTTTTATTCCCAATTTTCTTTGCCCTTGCTTCACGAATCCCAAATACCAAGGAGGCAATCAATGAAAATCAGTCGACTCTTCAAACATTTGTCTCACAGCTACTTGAGGTAGAGAATCAGCAGCTCATCAGGTGTCATGCAGTAAACTTTTTCGGTTTTGTTTATGGATTTAGAAAATTTTCATGTCACGTGCACAATAAAACCTACTAAAGTATATGCTATATTTATACAAATAAAAAGTCTATACTATATATGGTAGTATTTCATACATTATATGGATATGGGGATAATTTTTCTACTCCAAAGTTCATAAAATTCAAATTGCCGTACTTTGAACCCCTACCAGTGTCATATCACCTTAATCCTATTTATCATGAAATACTATATACAAAAATGAATGAAGCCTTAATAGATTAACATATTCAGTAGCGAATAATCTATGTTAAAAATTTTATTTTACAAATTAAGAATTTTCCAATTTGTTTTTCATCTATTGGCGTTCATGTTCATGTATTTGATCATGAATTTAATATGAAAGATAAAAATTTAACTATGAATATCAGATCCCAGTTAGCCAAAAATAATTTTCGTCCTCCTCATTGGGTAGTTTTTTTGTTCGGTTAAACAAGAAATAAGCAATTTCGAAGATTCCTTTTTAACTTTCGGCTTCTTTCAGTGGTGGGGTCTGAAATCAAGAAAAAAATTTGAGTTATTAGCGAAGCTAAGTTAATTGTGCGTTATTTTGTCTCCTTTTAAAAGATAATTCTAACTTCATGATTTAAAGGATTATCCATTTCCGAATTTGGAAAGAGCAGCCCTGCCTTTTGAAAGCTGTCTCGTATATCATCCGAAGTTTAAAGTTTGGCATTTTACATTCGATCACTTAACTATCGTCGAACGCATTCAAAATTGCTGAAACACCAGGATTTGGATGCTGATTTTTCGAACATTTTTTTTTAGAGATAAGACTTATTTATCGTTTGGTGGATACGTTAATAATCTTAATTATTACGAGGTCTGTTCAAAAAGTATCGCGAATCCCCACCAGATATTATCCACTTGTGCCAACGTTTTTTCCAATCCTCGAAGCACTTCAAAAACATTAATTTTTTGTGATCTAGTTTAGCTCCTCCTTCGATGCCATCTTTATCTCCTCAATCGTAGCGTAGCGTCGTCCTTTCATGGGGCTCTTCAGTTTCAGGAACAAGAAAAAATCACAGGGGAGCAGATCTTGGGAATACGGTGTTTGCGGCATTATTGATGTGTTGTTTCTGGTCAAAAATGGCAACAGCCAATTTTTGTTCTTCCACAAATCCGGGAGTTTCTGGCGGATTGCTTCACGCAACTTGCGCATAACTAGCAGGTAATATTTCTTATTGGTCGTTCTACCCTGTGGCAATAACTCGTGATGAACCACGCCCCTCCAATCGAAGGAAACTGTAAGCAAAACCTTCACATTCGATCAAACTTTTTCGCTTTTTTCAGTCTTGGCTCGTGCGGCAGCTTCCATTGGGATGATTGAGCTTTGATTTCCACGTCATAACCATAAACCCATAATTCGTCACTATTATGACCCTCTAGAGCAAATTTGGGTTATCGTGGACAGAGCCCAACAGCTCCTTAGCAATGTTAATGCGATGCTGTTTTTGGTTGAAATTGAGCAATTTTTGTACGAATTTCGCAGCGACCCGTCTCACGTACAAATAATTGGTCAAAATCGAATGGCACGATCCAATCGATATGTAAAAGTCCTCAGCAATTTCTCTAACAGTGATTCGACGATTGACCAATACTATTTTCTTCACTTCATCAATGTTTTCGTCTGTTGACGTGCTCGGGCGTTTGGCACGCTTTTCGTCGTTCACATCTCGGACCTCTGAAAACATTTTGTACCACCGATAAACGTTGCTTCGGTCTAAGGTAGCTTCACCATATGCCACAGTCAATATGCGGAATGCGTCCGCGCAATTATTTTTTTTTTTCACACAACATTTGATACAGATTCTTTGATCCATTTTTTGGAATGGCCAAAAATCGAAGACGAGCCAAAACACGTGCAAGCAAAGCAGCTGTCAAAAATTAACTGAACTTTCAAAATAGTCGAACTTGTCGACATAAGTGAGAGACATGAGTACCAGCATAATGCCATGAAAAAATCGAAAATCAAATGTACGTAACCCGCGGAAATTCAAAATTCGCGATACTTTTTGAACAGACCTCGTATATTGTCTGCCATTGTATCCGCAAGAAACAATTGTATTCATGAAAAGTTACTTTTTAGTGTGCATTTTGGTATGAAGGCATCATTGGTGCATATAATTTTAAAAATTAAGAAGGGGAGGCCGGTACCGTCTATTCTAAGCACATTGATCGTATGATAACCGACATTATTTGGCTCGAATTTAAAGATTTGAATCTGGACAATTGTGGTTGCAACAAGATGGCGCCACAAGACTCACAACACGACACACTCCATATACAACTTTCGAGATTATGTGATATTAATTGTTGTCCAAGATCATGAAATTTTCCGCTGTTGAACTTTTTCTCGTAGACTTATGTAAAAAATCGTGGAAGATCGTGTTTACGCAGATAATCGTTAAATTCTAAAGCATTTAAAAACCTATATCTCTCAACTAATGTGCGAAAAAGATAAAATCATCTCAAAAGAAATCTTGTGGCAACCAAAACTCAAATGAGTGACATTATATTTTATACATAAAAGCAATATAAGGAATTGAAAACTTTATCAAAATCTGAATTTAAAGTAGTTTCTTTCCAAAGCACAACTTGGATATGACACAACTTGGATATGGTACAACTTTACTTTAAAGGAAATGACCTTTTTTGAAATGTTATCTTTTTATTTTTATCAAACAAAAGCTTGCGGCTGCAGATTCATTTTTCGGAAATGAGACTTTAAAAAAAAATTTGCTTACCATAAAAATATTTGAAAAAAATTTTCTGTTTATTTCGTATTGAAGGACCCAAAAGATTATTCGGACCAATGTAAATTAACTCTATTTTAAAAGCAAAAATAAAATTTGAAATAAGATTTTTGACATAATTCTCCAAATTGTGTTTTATATATTTTATAAAATTATTTTTAATAATGTATCTTTTCAATATAAGTAAATTTAAAACTATTGATAAATTTTTGAAAATAGCTATTGAAACTTTTTAAATTAAAAGATATTTTTGTTTTTATAAGATTATTGTTCAAAAATTTACTGTGATTTGAATTTTTTGGAGGTACGCTTTTTAACCACCAGTGGCGCGGAAGTAGTGCAGTAGTCGCCGCCACTATGGTGTGATATTATTTTAATTATTATTTATCGCAGATTTTATTCTTTACCTGTTAAAGCAAAATTATTTTTAGTTAAGAATCTTGAAATCATTGTCAGAAAATACTCTGGAAAGTTCGGAGTCATTTCAGGTTTTGTCACTTAATTCACAAACTAAAATGTTTTTCACATTATTTTCCGTTAGTGAATAATATTCAAATTTAGTTTATAATTTCTATAATGTTGATTATATTTCTCTATGGTTAATTATTTCGAAAGTTTTTAATATGGAATATTTCTAAGTGGTGGGATAGTCAATTAATAAAAAACTTCCTCTTGAATTTTGTATAACCGCCCAATATATTTTCCCCTTGGAAATTGAAGATTCTTCGAGCATAATAGGAAGTATACAATTAATATTAATAAAAAGACTGCAATAGAGGCATTTGAGAGCCGGCATTTGTTCAATTGTACCATTTCTCCAAGGTTTATTGGTAGTCTATAAGCATGATTGAACAGGCTAACATATCCGGATGTAGTAGGATGCGGTCACTGTCATAGATTGTCCGTTTCCCGGCGACTAGAGAAACTAGGGAAAAACTGCAAATTGGGAAAATCACCAGAACCAAATAGTTCTAAGCAATCGAACTAAGCAAATGCTGGAATGCCACTGACTTTCCAGCCCTCTTTTATCGTTGTTCTGTGCATACCATCATATCGTAGGATTGTGGTGCGGTTTCAAGTAGTTCCTTCCAATTCGACGGCCATGAATAGCTATTGTTAGCTGATAGTTTGCTATTGTCATTCTCGATTTATGAATTTAGTTGGTCTCACATCAGACGTTTGCATACGGGTCGCTTCAATTTAACCTCATTTGCCTCTGCCTTATTATTTATCATGTTCAATTTGATTTCAATTTTATTTTCATTCAATTTATCTTTTCCCGTTTGTCACATAACTCAATTAAGTCTATACATATGTTCTTTAAATGATCTTCTTAATGATCTATAGAATCACTTGAGGTTAGTGGTTCGGCGGCCGAACGCCTAAACGACTACTGAATTGATGAAATTGACCGATGAACAGTTGGACAGACAGATTGACAAATCCATATGGGGTAATAAGTTTCGTTTCAAGTGTAAATTGGAACCACACAAACGTTCGTTTGCTGTAGATATTTTCGCCTCAAATTAACCAAATACATTCAAGTAAAGACTCGCCGTCATCCTCACATTATACTATCAAGTCAATATACTCTAAAGTTTTTACATCTACGAACATGCAGAAATGTTTGTAATTAAATAATATGATCAGCTTAGTGATGTATTTTCATTATGGAATTTAACAAAATGACAATTTACAATATGTTTCGAATTTTTGTCGCTCAAGTTGATAGTGGTGGAGAGATTATTACACAACCCAATATAAAAATTAATTTTCATCAACATTTTGACCATTTGTTTAGTAAAACAAATTGCATTCACTATCGTATATGCATGTATATGCAATATAAACGTATGTAACCGCTGTCCCCTCTCCGTTATTTATCTACTAACATTAAAAATTCATAACACTAATCCACATCATCATTTCCTCTCCCAATATGTGCATTGTCCCGAGAATCTCCATCAATTTATAATACCGCATTTTAGATGTTTGGACAAGTTTGTCATTAAAGTTGATAACAAAAAGCACACATACTAAAAGTGAAGCCTTTAAAAAATAATTTTGGTGGTTTCATATGATTTTGTAGAAAAAAAAGCTTGCAAAACAAATTGGAAATACTTATAGTTATTGTTTTTAGTCTCTAAACGTACTCAAACGTGTTCATTTTATAATTTTCTCCTACAAATTAATTATTATATGATCTACCACATCAAATCGAATCTTAGTATCGAAGCATAAAGATCCTATTGATACATAGTAGAACTCTATTGATGCTTAATAGTCGATGTGTAGGCATCCCTTTGAATAAAATTGAATTAATCCTAAAGAAAACATGCGGGGTAAGGAACTTGTCACATTGGTATGGTAATAAGCAGTCAACATGCTTTGGTCATGAGTCTTCTCCGTTCCGTCTGAATGAGGGTATGGAATTGAGTTAGGCAACGATTGTTTTAGGGGAAAACCATACGTGAATACTCATAAAAGATTGGCTAAGGATGGACCAAGAAATCATCACAGAATTACCGTATGTAACTAATCACGGCTCTTAAGTCTTCTATAGAAGTATTTGTCTCTTTTTGGGGTCTGATAGCTGCCCTGTAAAGGTCTCGTCCAACTGCGTTCTGTATGCGCAAATCATTCGATCGCACCACCAAGACATCATACGCCGATTAATATCCCAACACATCATAAAATTATATTAGTTCATTCGGAGGCCATATCAAATGGTCAGTTTGAAAAAGTGCTTCGATCAGTCAACCATGGAATGTGATCCGAATAAGATAAGATCTGACCAGATATGGTCCAATAGTTGATAGAAATTATTTATATTTAATCATTTGGACAGTACACGTATACTTTGCAGTGATTTTATAATTGTTCAATGGAAGAAAAAAAAAAAACTAAACTGTTTTACTGTGATTACTGGAAAATAATCAAAAATTGTGAATTAAATTGAGTTTATTTAATTTTTGTTATTTTTATTCATTAAAAATGAATGTTTCAACATAAAAGGGTATTAAATTTTCGAAGAGTGACTTTTTTAGAAAAAAAAAATGTGCAAAATTCTTTTATAAAATGTACGAGAACATGAAAGAAAGAAATTTTTAATTATGACTAATAATATATCTGAGAGATTCCGTACAATATGGAAGACTATGTGGAATTGTGTAATTTTGCTATGCTCCACCCAAATGGTAATAGCATCATATCAAAAGTAAGAATAAGTACTGAAATTTAATTTCTATCTTTAAACTTTTATTCTTACACTTATAAACAATTTCTTTAGAGAATATTAAAATTGAAAAGGTAGATTTAGCTTTAACTTTATTGAAGTAGATTTAATTTGGGTAAAAGAATTTTTATTGTATTGTATTTATAAGAATTTTTTATTGAAATATTTTTTTTATTTTCAAATAATAACTTTAATGTGCACTAAATTATTTTCTCGTCCGAAAGATGACCAACGAATCATTTTTTTTCCTGTAATATTTTAAAAGGTTGCATATTTGTCTAAAAATTATTGTTATTTTTTTTTTCGTTGTAGAGTAAATTTCAAAATAGCTTGAATTTCTTTACTTTATGTAAATGGTATTTTTTACTTTGATCCTACTGTACGATTGTGTATAAATTTTATTTTTGGTATTCCTTCAGTTTTCATATTAGATAATATGTTTCCAATGATAATAAAAATAATACAAAAAATCTAAAATATATGGACTGTACACAATTTGTGTGTCAATAAAATTATAATTGGTCCTCAAAGTAAATTTAAAAAAAATTTGATTCAGACCCTATAGATTTTTCAAACATTAATTTCTTGATTATTAGAATTGACATTTTTTATATTTACATAGAAATTTTATTCATATCTGCTTAATGGTAATATAAATTTCATAATTAGAAATGGAAAAACAAATTATTTTACATTCATTTTCTATATTTTTCCTCCTCCAATTAGTTTTTGTTTGAAAAAAAATACTGCAATTTTCAATAGAAATTCTAAATTTAGTGACATAAGATAAAGTAAAAAAAAAAAAAATACAAAAAGTGCAAAGTAAATGTTTAATATCGTTTTAAAAGGAAAATATTTAACAAGATATTACTTTTCTAGCCTGCAGATATTCTCCGAAATGAAAATTTTTCTAGCTGAAAAAGTTTGCTTATATTTGCAAAGAATATAAGAAATGATGTTTTTCTTCTTTCGAATTTCGTCTATTTCGTCTTGTTGATTTAGAAATTTCAAATTAGGTCTAAAATTTTTGTTCATGCATAATTCATAAAAAAAAACTTGAAAATTAATTTAAATAATATTTATTAGTATTTTTTTCTTAGCTATCAAATGGTTGATGAAAAACTAACTTAATTGTATTGATTGCAGTATATTCTAATTTTACAAAAGCGATAGAACGTGCGTTAGAGGAGCGTATATAGTCATCTTTCCTAATAAAAATACAAAAAAATTATTTTAAAGATGAACATTTAACTGGTAAATTATATGAGTAATGGTCAGAAAATATCAAATAAATTAAATAATTGCATTGCATTAATCAAAGCAAATTGCCATGCACATATACACATATACATACACAAATACACATAATGATTATATAAAAACAAAGTGCATCGTAGAGCGAAAATTCCTTGCAATCAAAAGCGTTTTTATTGAATAATTTCACTTGAACTCTGACCACATACAAACGTAATAAATAATCTAATATGGACACAGGCTTAGTAAATGGGGGCAAATGTACGTTAAGTATAGAATTATTAATTTATGTCCACGACTACATGCACACCACTTATAGACGTATTCATGTCTGATTGATAGGTCAGCTTGTAGATGGTTCTACGATTACGCACATGAACAAAAAAGTGGATGTGGATATGAATTTTTTTTTTGTACATATTTTCTCCAATATACAATATATTTTTTCTTCAACTATGAGTTGAGGTTCTTAAATTTCACATTAATTTCAATACATTGGCCCATAATTACGCCAACAAAAAGTATTTTCCATAAAAAATCTATACACTCACACTCAACCAAGTACAAATATGAGCTGTGTACAATGTGTGATAAATAATAAGAATAAGTTAATACAGAAGCATACATATTTTCTCATTTTATAATATTATTCTCAATATCGCTCTAATCGTGAAAATATCAAAATTAATTTGACCCCCAGACCTTTGCATGTAGTGACCTCAAGCAGGCGATCTCGATCGAATCCGATGGGGCCGGCTTGATTCAATCAATGAATCAGGGCCATACTGTTGGCTGCCGCCGCACTTGATATAATTTAATTTGATCAGTGAATATCCTAAACAAGGTATTATACATTATTCGAAATTTAATATTTAGTTAATAATATTTTAAAAAAAATTTTATATTTCATTTTACTGGTTTCTGTGTTTAAGAATTTAATTTATATGGTACGATGGTGAAAAGAATCGCTAAGAATTTAGCCAAAGTAAGTAGTTTTTGTTTGGTCGTAATCGTCGCAGCTTGAATAAAATCCAACGGATACGTGCACACTTCTTTAACTTATGCTGTACTACTACTTCTATAATAACGATTATATTCGAGAGTAAGATTTGCCGAATTGAAGAAATTATCAGTTGATTTAGTTGAATAAATAACCGGAAGATGTTAATGGATACAAATTGTTCGTTTTCCACGCGCACTATCCATCCACCCACTCTGCATACTAACCAACAATACTACGGTTTGGATTAGCATATCAAGATATGCGTATTTGCTTCATTTCAAGCAACAGACTTCGATCGATGACTGTGTTTGCCCACAATTTATCCTAGTGTAAGTGAAACAGTGTTTTGAATAAATTTCTACAAGGCATACTGTAGAGATATAGGCTGAAGCAGTTTTTTGAAAATTTCTACATGGCGTACCCTATCGAATTGTTTTCACGTGAAAGTTTTATGTGGTTGCTTAGAGGCAACCAACAAAAAGGAAGTTTCAAATTGAAAAGTCCAAGCAATGAAAATATTTCTCTTATACATAGCTAACAAATTGTCAAACGCGAAAACTCTTAAGACTCAGGCATACTTAATCTAAACTCGAGTAATGTTTAAAAATTATTCAACTAACAAAAATTTTCCGTTGTAGTTTTTGAACGGACTCAATCGATCGACTTTTAGGTCAGCATTTATATTCTATAAAAACAGGTACTTTACTGGCTGTACAAAACAATACAAAAACACTTTTATTAGTGCATTCGGCTTATAACTCAATTACCGAGAATTGGCATGTCATATTAAAACAAAAACCAAACCTTAATAGCTCAGATGTTTTGAAAAATGTTGCAGCAAAAATTTCGTAGGTCAACTTACCCTCATATTAAAATAAGGGAAGCATGCAAATCCGATATTGCATCGATTAGCCATATGGAAGCGGTTGCTCTGTGTGATTTGATTTGCAATTGTACGTATTCCAGCTTTCAACAATGTTGGTGTTAAATACAAACCAAAACACCGGGGGATAAGTTCAAGTTATAAACAAGTTAATTGTGCATGTAAATTAGTTAATAGATGTATAATTTATCAAATTTAAATTGGCTTAATTGACCCCTATTGTGTCGCAATCAAGTCAGCTCTTCATCCTATTGGTTTATTGCCTATAAAACGTCTAACCACTTGACCAAATCAACCAAATCCGAACACTTGAATTGCTAAATTGAATGCCACATGCACGACCAGTCGAGCATTTTGAAATTATTTCTTTTTAGAAGGTGACAATATAAACCACTAAATAATATTAACGCATGAGCTTCTTCTTTATTTTTTTGGATGTTTTTCTCTTCAAATCATATCGAAAATATACATTTTATGTTTAATTTAATTTCAATTTTAATTTTTTAATTTTTTCAGAAAATGTGAAAACACAAATGGAATTAATCAATCAAATGGAAACAGGATATCATTTTAGCATTAAAAATTCTTTCCTAAGTACTAGTGCCGCAGGAGATATTAGAAACCCCTGCTGCCCAAGTGCTTATCAAAGAGTTTTGCAATGACAACAAACAACATACAACACATAATAGTTTAGTGAAATTGAAATATTATTAAATATTAATCAAATTTGAGAAGAAATAAAACGTATTTTCGACTGGAGATCAGAAAAAAAAATCCCACTTTAACGACGATTGTATAATTTACGTATGTATAATTCTACTGATATCATAGTCTAATTGGGGGACGATTATTTATTTGCACTAAATTAGACATGTTATACGAAATGAACCGTAAAATCTTATTTAGAGCATGCGGAGACTATTTTGACTAACTCCTTTCAGCAAGTGAATTGAGTATAAAATAATTTTCATGTTTCGAATTATAGCCGACGTAATTTGTGCCTTGCTCTTATTCCTTGGAAGTTTTCTTTTAATTTTGATCAACTTTTATGAACATTGTTCACGTTTGGCAATTTCGGTGTCTTACTCCTACTCACAACGCTCCGACGAAAATTGTCACAAAGTTAGTCTTAGCCCGACTGAATAGCAATGATGCAATGTTAAATTTATTACTCATTCCAAATCTAATAAACTCTGGCATCCGTACTTAATTTCCCATCATTCTGTTTAAGTCGAAATAAATGATAATGTTGCAAAAATAAAAGCACAAACCCACCCTACCAACCCCCCCCCCCCCCCCTTACTGTTCAAATTGTCATCGTACCATACTTAATTATAAGAGCTGTGGTCTCTTTAATAAAAACATATGTTGCCGTGAATTCCTTTAATTAAAGCTATTTTAAAAGAAGATAATACTTCCTACTTTAATGTTCATAGAACTTTCAAGCCAGCTTGTACTTCACTTTTAATAGTCTGAAGAAGAGGAAACAGCAAATGAACGCACGATTTTCAGTAAATTTTCCAAACATTAAAATACTCACGAAATTATAAATAAGTGAATACCAATTCAGCAAAATCGTTAACACTTCTTGTTATTCGAACTTTACTTGAAAATAATTTTTGTTATTAAGTGAACAGAGTGTTCGTCAGAAGAATAACAACGGCACAATCTCTAGAAAGCACTAGCTTAAAGTTTTTTAAATCTGTTTTTCAATTAATAATTCATATACTTAAAAGCTACCGAAAATTATAACAAATTAATAAAAAGTATTGCGGTAGCGAACAGTACTCGTATTACGTCAAGATGGAAGAAGAGGATTGACTATAGTTCCTTCTCGATGTAGTAATTAATGTGGAATTAATAATTGAATAGAAACAGAAAGCAATACCAATTATTTAGACTTCATGTTTTCTAATTTTCACATAAAAAATTGTATACACCATAAAATTAAGCACACTTAAAATGAAATAAACTAAACATAAACAATAAAAATCAATATGGAAACTTTCCACAATAAAGTAACCAACACATACTCATAAAATCTAAGAAAAGGATTAAAAAAATAGTTTCACATAAACAGGCAAATTCTCAACTAGAAATAATTTAACAGAAACTCATTTTATTGAAAATCTTTTTACTAAACACTTACAGAAAATTTTGACTGAAAATTTTTAGTGAAAATCGTTTTACTAAAACGAGTTTGACTGAAAATCTTTTTACTGAAACGCATTTTACGGAAAATGATTTTATTGAAAATCTTATTACTAAAAATTTACTGAAAATCTTTAGTCAAAATTTTTAGTGAAAATCGATTTACTGAAAATCATTTTATTGAAAATCTTGTTACTGAAAACCTTTTTGCTTAAACGCGTTTTACTGAAATTTATTTCTTTTGAAAATCGTTTTACTCAAAATTTACAAAACATTTTTACTGAAAATTTCTACTGAAAATTTGTACTGAAAATTTCTACTGAAAGTTTCTACTAGAAATATTTTTACTGAAACGCGTGTTACTGAAAATCATTTTATTGAAAATCTTTTTACTGAAAATTTTTGCTCAACATTTTTAGTGAAAATCATTTTATTGAAAATCTTTTTACTGAAAATCTTTTTTTACTGCAAATTTTTTTACTGACACATTTTACTGAAAATTATTTTATTTAAATGCGTTTTATTAAAAATCTTTTTACTGGAAATCTTTTTACTGAAAATCGTTTTACTGAAAATTGTTTTACTGAAAATCGTTTTACTGAATATTTTTACTAAAAATTTTTACTGAACATTTTTACTGAAAATGTTTACTGAAAATGTTTACTGAAAATTTTTACTGAAAATTTTTACTGAAAATTTTTACTGAAAATTTTTACTGAAACTGGTTTAACTGAAAATTGTTTTACTAAAAATCAGTTTATTGAAAATCTTCTTACTAAAAATTTACTGAAAATTTTAACTCAAAATATTTAGTGAAAATCGTTTTACTGAAAGTCATTTTATTTAAAATTTTATAACTGACAATCGTTTTATTAAAAATCTTTTTATTGAAAAGCGTTTTACTGAAAATTATTTTATAGAAAATCGGCCTACTAAAAATTTACTAAAAATTTTTAGTCAAAATTTTTAGTGAAAATCTTTTTACTAAACACTTACTGAAAATTTTTAGTGAAAATCGTTTAACTAAAACGAGTTTTACTGAAAATCTTTTTACTGAAACGCATTTTACGGAAAATGATTTTATTGAAAATCTTATTACTAAAAATTTACTGAAAATCTTTAGTCAAAATTTTTAGTGAAAATCGATTTACTGAAAATCATTTTATTGCAAATCTTGTTACTGAAAACCTTTTTGCTTAAACGCGTTTTACTGAAAATTATTTCTTTGAAAATCGTTTTACTAAAAATTTACAAAACATTTTTACTGAAAATTTCTACTGAAAATTTCTACTGAAAATTTTCACTGAAAATCGTTTTACTGAAAATCTTTTTAGTGAAACGCGTATTATTAAAAATCTTTTTACTAAAAATCGTTTTACTGAAAATCGAAAATTTTTACTGACAATTTTTATAATTGTTTTACTGAAAATCTTTTTAGTGAAACGCGTGTTATTAAAAATCTTTTTACTAAAAATCGTTTTACTGAAAATCGAAAATTTTTACTGAAAATTTTTACTGAAAATTTTTACTGAAAATTTTTACTGAAAATTTTTACTGAAAATTTTTACTAAAAATTTTTACTGAAAATTTTTACTGAAAATTTTTACTGAAAATTTTTACTGAAAATTTTTACTGAAAATTTTTACTGAAAATTTTTACTGAAAATTTTTACTGAAAATTTTTACTGAAAATTTTTACTGAAAATTTTTACTGAAAATTTTTACTGAAAATTTTTACTGAAAATTTTTACTGAAAATTTTTACTGAAAATTTTTACTGAAAATTTTTACTGAAAATTTTTACTGAAAATTTTTACTGAAAATTTTTACTGAAAATTTTTACTGAAAATTTCTACCAAAAATTTTTACTGAAAATTTTTACTAAAAACAAGATTTTGGAAAAATAATTTTGCATAAAAGTAAAATGGTCTTCTTGAAGCGAACGCAATACAAGAAAGGTTTTTGGAAAAAGTATTTTGTACTGTTATTTAATACTTTGCCAAATATGAGGCGATGCATTAATTTAGAAAATGGTAGTACGTATATCCTTAGCTGCATTTAAAATTACTATGTATTAATATACATAATTTTTCACTGATTTCAGTTGCCATATGCAGGCATTTGGCCAACCCTAATCAAAAACTTTTAGTATACATTATTTTTGTTTTTCAGTGACAGCCGTAAGTTTTTCTTTTGTTGTTGAATTGTTGTTTTGAATCGTTACCAAAACTTTAAACCGTAATTTTTAAAATATTTGAAATTGCAGTAACTGTTCATTCTATACTAAACATGAACATCAATATGAGTGAAAATTTTTGTTAGCAATTAAAAACATAAAGCACCGTGATAATGGAACGAACCGAACGATAAAGCTTTTTGTATGCATGCGAAAATAAATGTACATGCCGTAGGGGAGCACATATTCGACCACCCTGCGAATGCGTTTGGGAAAACACTTCATATATGAGATTGTGGTTTTGTTTGTTTGCACAGTTTCGCCTTTCTACTCTATATAAAATTAGTGCAAGCGAAATCCTTACTCCCATCCACGTACGAACGCAACTGAAGGCGGCGCAAATTTAAAACATTCACCTGACTTGCAGCATTATTAAAAATTGAACATTAAATAATAAAATACGTTCGACTTTAAGTTTTATTGTTTATTTTTAATTTGCGTTCAATATTTGCCACTAAACAATCCTTGTATAACTCTATTGAAGTAAACTATTTTATTTATTAATGCTGTATTTTTTCCACCTGACTTTGAACACGACTAAAAACTAATTGAAATCAAGATTTTCTTCAGTAATAGTGTTAGAATTTCCACACTGTAATATATTGAATTTTTGAACATTAAACCAATTTTTTTTCGAAGAATTTTGATTGATTTATACTTTTAAAGCAAATTTGTTAATAAATAAAAGATTAATGAATTTACATACACTCGTACGCAACATTTTCTGTTTTAAGTCTGTAAAGCGAAGTTTGGATAAACCAAGTTTTGTTCGCAAACTGTGCAAACTTTGAACTTTTGTACGCATGTTATTGCATGATGTTAAGGACAAAAGTTTCCAATTTGATGCTCGTTAAACATTTTTATTTTATATTTTTTCATCTGTGTTTTTCTTCTTCTTCTTCTTCTTCTTTTTCTTTATTTTCTAGTCAGTCTACGAAAGGCACACATCCTGTTAGGAAATTATGCGGCAGCAAGATTGGGACAAGTGAACAAGGACAATAAGAAAACGACAGCAAAGTATGTAGCAGGGCTACTGCTAGCAACTTATGACGGCATATAATATGAGTGTACAAGGCCCTTTATGAAGAAAAATTCCTTATCACCAAAGCTTTTGGGCGAGAAGAGAAACTTCACCGTCAGCTCCATAACTTGTAAAGTTTAAGATTGAATTTTTCCACACAAAACTTTTAAAACTAATTTATGGTTTGATTCTTTTTTTACGCTTATTTTTTATACTTGAATTCATTTTGGAATTTCCTCCTTTTTGGTGATGAAACGAACAAGTTCCTATCCAAACATTACAGTTTCCAGATTTGGACTCCTCATTTTACCTTTTTTTTTCTATTCAACACATTACGTTATACAACAAGGCTAGTTTTAGTTCAGTCTATTTTTAACCTTATTTATACTGATTTACTTTTATAATATTATGTATGTATATGTGGATTGATCCCTTTTCGTATTATATTGGGTTTTTTTTTCATTTTTGTTATGAAAGAAACCATTTCAAACAATTTACTTAGACCACACTCTTTGAGTTCAAACTAAAAATTTCTCTTAGAGCCGTTCTCTTCGTGTGGATGGACAATTTCGAAAAAAGCTCAGCGAAGCTTTTTCGTGCTATTGAGGAGAAAATATTTAATGGGAATTATCCTTGCATATTTTGAAAAGTAGGCTATTGGGATTAGTCAACGAATGGTATTGTTGAAAGGCAGAGCTTTCCTTTGAATTTAAATATTTTTGTTATTTTTACGTTTTTTTACCCTTAGAGAACATTAAAATTACTCGCATATGTAAACTTATATTTCTACAAATATCTGTCCTCATAAGATCGCAAAACTTATTCAAAACGATTTCTTATAGCAAATATAATAAAATAGGCCATTAATAACGTATAGATACATTCACAAAATTTTTTATTAGACAATACTAATAAATATTCATGAGAGATATAATATCGCACTACTCTGAACATACACATAGACAGGTGAGAAATATTTTAGAAAATTGAAATAATTCAAAATTGTTATACATAATTTATGTTTTAGCACAGCTGGACATCAATTCAATCATAAATAAATATTTTTATTTGTTTGTTAGCACGCGGAAATAGAATAAAATTTGGTGCCATATTAGAGTGTTATAAATTTAAAGATAATATTAAATGTAATTAATGCTATTAATTTCATTTAAATTGTATTAAAATTATTTGAAAAAATTGCAGCCTTTCCACATTAAAAAAAAAAGCGAGAGTCATAATATTACTAACAATAGAGAGGATTTGACGTATACACAAAAAAAAGGTTCTAATATAATTAGAATTGATTATTATTAAATTTTTGCCATCATCTAAATGAGGTAAAATAAATTAATTTCAATTAAATTTATAAATGATCTTGCTGAAATAGAATCAAAATATTTTTAATAGGTAAAACTCCATTATTTGAGTTTTAAATGGTTAAAAAAACCGATGAATAAAAGAAGAATAAATTTATGTATAAAATATTAATAATTTCTTTATACAAAGAGTAATTACAATATAAAACACACCCAGCTGATTTAATTTATTTACAATTTGTTGTTTCCTTATTGTCTGTTTGTATAAAACATCCTTAAGAGATAACCCAGATGCCATATTATTAAACATTTATTAAATTATTATTTTGAAGAAGCGAAAAAAACACATTTTTTGGAGCATATTTAGTTCAAAAATAGAATTCTAATATACAGAAATATATTTTCTTAGAAACTTAGCATATAACACATTTAAAAAAAAATTGCTTTTTAAAAAATCTAATCATTTTTGCAATTTACTCTATTAATAAAGAATCTTCAATATGAAACATTTATTTTATTAAAACTTTCGTTAATTATAAAGAAAATTTAAAAAAAAAATGTGTAATTAAATAATAAAAGTGAAATTTTCAATCGTTTATATTTTAGAATTTCATTTTAGAATAGGAATTTTAATATGTTTATATAAATGCTGACATGTTTTTCTCTTCAAACAAAAACTTTTTCTTATAAACTAAAAGATTTCTAGATTTTCAAAGTTTATTTTTTGGAAAAAAATAAAATTGTAGATGACAGACAATCTTTAAGAATTTGTACTGTAAACGTATTGAGCTTTTTCTTTCGAAATTTTTTATTTATTATATGGTGACAAACTTACTTAATTAGTGTCTTTTCTACGTCAAATAAAATTTTCAACACCAATAAAAAGCATAAGTACAACCATACTCGTACTCTTTGCCATCATTATTTGTGCCTTTTCAAGAAATATCAAAGGAGATTCTGAAATGGGAAAGTTGAAAAGAATGCTGCTATGACAGTTTCAAATAAGCTGAAATAGTCAAAAGCTAAGGCAAATATGCAAAAACACTAACTGATGAAAACATAACATGCACAGCTTTCAGTCGTCGACAATATCGTCGTCATCGTCATGGTATTTATCCATCCCCTTCCACATATTCACCCTGAGTACTTGTCATTTTCATATAATTTCCTTCTATTTTTTCTGATTTTTTAAGAGTCGTTGCTCATGCCATTTTCGCCCTTATCCTTGCTCTTGTTGTCTTCAAATTCACCTCATACTCGCGGTCGTGATCATGGTCGTCCTTTATTATTTGCATTTGTGTAAATTCACGTCCACATCATTTGACTAATATATTCATTTTAGTTTTTCTTTTAACATCCGTATATTTTTTCCATCCTAGAATTTTCTCTTTCTGTATACTATCTAAATTTATACAGAAGAGCAGTGATTTAAGGAATTTAAGCTATTCAAGAAAAAAAGGGAAACTGAAACGAAAATTTTAAAATTTCCCTAAGTGGTAAAGAAATGAATGGTTTAACTTTAAAATGCATTTCTATGCTGGCAACTAACTTTTCTATTCAAATACGCACTTAATTTTCATCTCTCTATATGTGTATGTTATTGAAGAAATTTCAAAGTGTAATTTACGAAAAATTCACTTAACTTCATTATATATTAACAATGGTGTATTTAATTATTTCAATTTTTGCTAAAACTTAATATCTTGATATAAAACTAATTTATTATAAGTGTTAAGTAATTTTATTTGTTAATTTTTTATTGAAGTTTTATTCAGGTTAGAACATCGTTTGATGCTGCAGCCAAAAAAAAAAAAAATCTACGTTGTCGCATATGAAAATATTGTAGAACCACAGCCCCAAGGATACGGTCAACAGTCTTTATAGTAAAATAGGAAAAAGGTTTAATTACAAAAAGTAAATTGCTATTGAGTTGTTATAAGGAAGCTGAAATTTTCCTCGACTATTTCAACAATTTTAAGAAAATTTGAATTTTATTAAATGTTTAATTAAATAATATTACCGACGATATATTTATTAATTATTCTATATTAAAAATTAAACTAAGCTACGATAATTATTAGAGTCTAAATTATTTTTTTTTTTTTTTAAAGGCAGATTTTGTCCCAGAGTCTAAATTATTGTATTATATGAAAATAAGAAAAACTTAATAAAAATTAATATGTAGCTGATAAATATTACCATGTATAATCAAGTATTTTTAAACACAATAGTGAATTGCATATTACAAGAAAATAGTAAAGAGTATAATAATAAACATCATACATTAAAAAATATATTTACCAACCAAAACAAAAAAAACTGTTGAATAATAAAAACTAAAAACTTATTGGGTGTATCACTTAAAAATGCGGGATTGACAACAGATGGCATAACTTTTACACATGGTTTGTGTTAATAATAACTCATATGGCATTTTGGAGGTTCAACATCTGTCATTCATTCTCGATTAGTCATTGAATGAAATAGTGTAAACAACAAAGTTTTTTTTTTGCTTAAAAAATGTCGAATTTCGTACCAAAAAAGTCTCATTTGCGGCGGGAAGTGTTGATTTACTTCTTCAATTTGAGAAGAAGAGCAGCTGAAGCACATCGATTGCTCACCGAAGCTTATCCTAAATATGTTCCATCGATTTTAACGTGCGAGAGATGGTTTGTGTGGTTCAGAAGTGGTGATTTTGACACGGAAGACAAAGAACGACCAGGTCAGCCAAAAAAGTTTGAAGATGAAGATTTAGAGGCATTACTCGACGGAGACTGTTGTCGAAGTCAAGAAGAAATTGCAAAATCATTGGGAGTCACTCAAACAGCCATTTCAAAATGTTTGAAAGCAGCAGGATTCATCCAAAAGCAAGGAAATTGGGTCCTATATGAATTGAAGCCGAGAGACGTTGAAAGGCGATTTTTCATGTCCGAAATGCTGCTTGAACGGCAGAAAAAGAAATCGAATGCTGCTTGAACGGCAGGTAATGCTCTGTATTTGGTGGGATCAGAAGGGTGTGATCTATTATGAGCTATTGAAATCGGGCCAGACGATCACAGGCGACCTCTACCGAACACAATTAATCCGTTTGAAGCGAGCATTGTCCGAAAAACGCCCGGAATATGCGACCAGACACGAAGCCATAATTTTCCATCATGACAACGCTCGGCCTCATGTTGCAAGACCGGTTAAAAATTATTTAGAAAACAGTGGCTGGGAAGTTTTGCCTCACCCGCCTTATAGCCCAGACCTTGCCCCGTCCGACTACCATTTGTTTAGATCCAAGCAAAACGCCCTCACCGGAATACGCTTCACTTCAGAACAGGGCATCAAAAATTGGCTCAATTCATTCTTGGCCTCAAAACCGGAGCAGTTTTTTTGGCGCGAAATCCATATGTTGCCAGAAAGATGGGAAAAAGTAGTGGCTTCCGATGGACAATACTTTGAATAAAATATATTGTAACTATTTTTCAAAATAAACACTCAAAGTTTGCCAAAAATCCCGCATTTTTAAGTTGAACACCTGATACAAAATTGTATTATTAAAAGTAAATAGTTTATCTTTGAACGTTGAAAATATTTGTTTATACGGTATAAATTTTTTATACGAATATATGCGTCTGTTGAAAATATTTCATATTTAGTTATTTTTCATTATCAATGTGAACAAATACCAAACAAATACGAGTACTATAGATAATATGAACATTTCTATTCTCAATATTATAGCAAAATTGTAAGATGTGAATTATAAATAAAATGTTTGAATAGAGACTAGACCGTAGAAAACTTGCATAAATGTCTGAAAATGGAATAAAATGTAGGAAAACCTTCAGACGAGATGGGTAACAAAAGTCAAATCACCATATTCAAATTCAAACTCAAATACGAATTCCCTCAATTGATGATGGCTGTAGTGGCAAGTGTGTGAGGAAGAACCTAGAGCAACGCGAGTATCTCAACATATCGCTCGATTCTTGACATATTAACAGTATATCGGCTGCTATAAAATGCTAATAAATTTTCATTTTGCTTCTACAATATAAAATGGGGGTGAACAAAAAATTTCCATACTTGCTTATAGCACCTGCCGTTTTTGCGTTCATATCTCCAACGGAAAACTGTAGAGTGCACAGTATACGTGAACAACTTCATATTGATCCAAGTATATACTTTTGTCAGTTCCTTAAATATGGAAGATTCTAGTATTAGGCAATAAATTCCTATTGTAACGAGAACATTTCGAGAAAAAAAAAGAAGAAAGTAAAAACCATAATTTCAAGAAATAAAAATTCTTTTACTGATAAATTTTCTTCAATGTATCTAATATTATACATAGTTTTAAAATGTTGAAATATGAATATTTTCTGCTTTATTTCGTATATTTTCCAATTTTCTTAATATTGCAACAAAATTTAAAGTACAAAAAATCGAAAGAAATGAGAATAGAACTTTTTCATTTAACATCATGTACAACGTATGGAAAATGGTATCTGAGAAGAGTAGTGGGCCAACTGCCAATGTAAGTCCTTAAAGTGGCATACCAGAAACTCATCGCTCTATTCGACAACACAACGATGGAGACTATTCAAGAAAATCTTATGCAGAATATTTTATTAGAAGTAAGTTGTTTCGTTATACCTCAAGCCAAAATATGACTCGTTACCAAATATTCTGAGTTCGGAAGAAAATTCGACTAGCTTCCGTTTTGAGGTTGTTTTCAGCGGCACCCTTCTCCATCATGTGCATGGGTATCGAGATCGTGCAGTTGAATTTATTGCAAATTCAATGTAGTCTCATACCGAGACAAAATGCTACCGTCATGATTTGGCTAACATTTCTATCTCCTTAGAAACATGACAACCAGAAAACCGTTTTATTGCCCCGATAAAGGGTTTGCCGGAAATACGAGCGCATTTGTCATAAAATTGCTTCAGTGGCTTGTTGTTTGCCAATAGTGCTTCCGGAACTGTAAATACTGATGCGATAAAATGGCCACCTGTTAGAGTTGAAATCTTCCACAAGAATAAAAACGGATAAGCTAATATTTCTATCAATTGCTTTATGAAAATTTACCTTTACTATTACAACAATACTGAGAGAAAAATGCTTACACACAATAATTTCTGAACACTGGAAGAAGTGAACAATTTATACTTTCCAACAAAATAATCAAAGAAGTAAATTATATTAGATTTATATTTAATGATTTTTTTCCCAATAGAATATAGTTAAAAATCGATTATAAATAAGTTATGTAAAATGAAAATAAAAAAAATCACCATTTTTCTGCCATAAAAATCATTGAAAATTATTTTTAGAGTCATAAAAGGACTAATTTAACGAAAGATTCTTCGATAGATTTTTCAATAGATTTTCTCGTTCAGTATCAGCGTTGTATACTTACATAAATAGAAATAAGATTTCACTAATTATATAAGATTAATAATTATATTTCAAGTAATATTAGTATTGAAATATAAATGCTAGGCGTCACGATGCTAAATGCCATTTGGGGGATAGGATGTCCTAAGCCGTATTCAAACTCGAGTATTTGAGTATAATTTTCTCTGGTATGGCTTAACTAACCTTCTTAAATACACCACAACATAAGAAAAATTATGTTTTTTTTTTTTATTATTATAATAATAAACGATATATTGGCATTATTATTATTTAATTTTACTATAATCATAAATAATTTATGATAAGAAACTTCCCTATTAGGCCTATATGGTAAGAGGGATTTTCAATAGGTGCATTCAATTTTAAATAGCCTATTATTAGTTTTACATTTCAAATGACAGTGCTGTCATTCTAATACATTTGTATTTTACTATAGCTACCATATAATCATGGTATAGTACATGATTGAAGAGCGCGTTGAAATTGTGAAAGTTTTTTGTAAAAATTTGTTCTCTGTTCGTCTGAATTTCCGTAAGTTGTGTAGAATTTGTCGGATTTGGGAGGACACCGAATGGCCACGTAAACATATAAATTTGCCGAAAATTGGGAGGGCAATCAACTATTACAGTTTTAAGATCTCATTTTGGTCTAGCGGTATTATCAAGCGGCCTTACTGCTTTCAAAATGAGGCTAGCGCGACGGTTACTGTCAATGCCAAAACGCTCCATGGACTCAATTTTTTTAAGCCTCGATCGGAAGTTATGGATTTATATAATTTCCGTTTTTAATAGGATGGTATGCCTTGCCAAACAACCACGTCGAGTTATTTCGAGACATGCTGATGTCAGCCAGCCGGTAAAATGGTGGGATTTAATGTGTTCAGACTGTTTTCTATAAGGCTATATTACATTCACGGTATATGCCAATAAACCGACAAAATTTTCCATGCTGTAGAACAATATCATTCCAGCTATAGTAAAATTCAGCCCGATTTATACGGAAGAGTCATTCAAAATTAGACCTCTCGGATCACCTTCTGCAAACCAAACCGTTATATTTAAAATAAATTAATTAAAAATTTCAAAAATTATCTAATGCATTCGATCTCTAGTCTTTTTTTTAAAGAGGTTTTTATAATAATTATTAATTTATTTCAAATGTAGTTAAAAATATTATTTTTTAAATTAGATTTTGGTGAGAAATTTATCAGTTATTATATTAATAGAACTTTAAAAGAATTTTCATAAATATTTGCAAATAAAAGTACAGACCAATTGCAAAATACATATGACGAGTGTATGCGTAAGCTCTCAAAAGAAAAATAAAGCATCCTTAACTCTTGAACTTACTTCGAAGTTCACATATTTGTATAGGAGGTACACGATAAATTCACAATAATATTATGTATGTATATTAGAAACTCAAATATGAAAACGGAGACTTTCGAGAATTCGTTAGTAGTAGCAGACGATGAAGATACTTGAAAATGAAAGCAAGTGCGTCGAATTTTCGGTGAGAGTCTGACTTATCAGGATGTCAGTCCATACAATGTGGCATAAAGTTTATCTTATTCGTAAATGAATGTTTACATAGGGTGGTGGTGGTACTCATTTTGAAAGGCTGGATTTAGCGCAGAAGACAAGCAAGTTAATTGCTTTTTCGATGTATCAGTTTTCTTAATTAAATTTATCCTTTGAAATTAATTTTAAGAATATATTCGACCTTCGAGCTATTTGCTAGCTCAAAATCGACATTCTTTAGTCCCCCTGTGCTTTCAAATACACGCAAAAAAAAAACAAATAAAAAAAATCAAAAATTATGTTATATGTTACAGCAAGAAAAAAATTATATACAGAAAATATTTATTTTGTGATCCTTCCCACAATCACGATACACATATTAATATTTTGGTTAATTGTCAGATTTAGTCGTTAGTGAAGAAAACAAATGTTTATTAAAGCCAGAAACCTCATCAAATAACAAATGTGTACCCTCTACAAGTACTCAGATTTCATTCCATGTAATTTTCATTTATTCTATTGTATATTCAAAATTTCGTACTTACATCACATGAGGAATCTTTTCTTCTCTCCCTTGGATTATTTGATCATAATACAATATTCTTTAAATAAATTGCACGTTTCCGCAGGCAACCCCAATATATAAGTATAACATCGTATCAATAGTGAATCTTATTATACATTCAATTTAAGCACCATATTGCGATTAAAACCATTCCCCCTTAAATGTGTACGAGTGTACATATTAACAGGTACGACCTATAAAACTTCATAATTACAAAGTAAATATTATTTAATGTTAACGTATCTATGCAATAGATCGAATTACAAGCATATTTGGGTTAAATTAATTTAATGGCATATAATTATATCTGGATATGTTTTAGTGTTTAATTTTCAATTTAAACGTAATGACAATTATTGTAATTTTAGTGGCACTTTGGTTCTAATTTGTCAACGTTTAAAAGTATCTGAACGCATATTGAAAATACTCAATACATAATAACATAAAAGTCATTAGTAAAATAAATTTATTAAATATAATAATTAAATCAAATTTGATTTCCTATAAGGTTAATCCAAATTTTCAAGTTAAATGATGTACCGGTAGTTGAAAACAAAATGCTTGTCCAGAGGATATTTTTAAATAAATACTTTTATTCCCTTTAATTGATTGTACAATATAAAAATTCAATTAACTTCGTATATGATAAGTATTTAGATACGATTACTCTGAAAGGCCTTTAAATTTAGTTTTATTTAAGTTTCTTATTTCAAATATTTCCTTCTTCCCATTAATGTTGTAACATATTTTATTTGTTTTGTTGCAATAAATAAATTATAAATGGGATATGACGAATTTTATTTTGAATTAAAATCTTCTACCCTGATAAACGAGGTCTGTTCAAAAATTATCGCGAATTTTGAATTTGAATATGAATTTTTTGATATTAAAAGTTCCATTTTAAAATGGTGGACCATTTAAAAACTAGTGTATATTTTTTTAAATTTCTGGTTTTATTTGAAACAATTAACCTTGAAATTAAATAATGATACAAAACATCATTCCCAAAAAACTGGAAAATATTGAGAACTTTCGAACACCGAATAATCAGCCGAAATTCTGATGTCAATTGGCCGCCTCGGAGCTGTGATTTGAGCCTGTTGGATTATTTTCTGTGGGGAGCCGTTAAGAATAAATGTTACGTAAGCTATCCAAAGATAATTGAGGCCTTGAAACACGAAATCAAAGTTGAATTTGAAGAGATACAGGCCCAGACAATCGAAAATGTACTGAAAAATTGGGTCGAGCGAATGGGGAACTGTAAAACCAGCCATGGCAGTGATTTAAATGATGTTGTGTTTTATTCTTAAATTTCAAGGTTCAAACTTTTTAATAAAACCAGAAATTTGAAAAAATATATACTAGTTCTTTTTTATTTACTTTTTAAAATGCATCTTTTAAATTTGGAACCGCTATATGCACCATATAATTTTGTAAAAAGACACAACATTTTCATGATCAGAAACATAAATGAAAATGTTTGAAAAAGGCAAACAATGAACAAATCTGAAGAAAATTGTTCTTTTCAAAGACTTAATAAATAAAATATTCATTTACATTAAACAAAAATTTTTTTTCATTTTATAAATTTCTCCTAAAAAAAATTCAATTGCTCTTTAAAGTTTTAAAGAAGGGACAAATTTTCAAGAATATAGTTTATTTTAATAAAGAAGAAAAAAACTGATATGAATCCATTTATTATCTTTATTAAGTTCAAACAATTAAATTCTATTATAGATAAAGTTACTAAATGCATAACAGAATTTTTCTTAGTTGAACTTTTTCTAGTCGACAAAAGTCCTTCGTGGACACGGAAAAAAACTAAATGAATTAAAAACTTACTCCAAAAGAGTCCCAGTCCTCAATATATCTACTTTCTGCTCTTTAAGCAAGTTCTGTGCAAAAGTTTAGAATTTATTTGAATAAAGTTATTAATTAAGTACGATTTGAGAAACTTCCCCATTCGTTAACTAACAATCAGAGCTGTTGTTTGTTTTTGGGGCTTACGAAAGCAAAAACTGGCTACGTATGTATTCGTATATACGTGAATCACTACGAATAGGTCTCATACTATGCCTATCTATATACATATGGGATTTGTACAGTCAAATCATTAAGAAAACATAAAATACACCCGTATGATAATTTGAAAAGGCGCACAAATAGGCAAAAATTCTCTTCTGACATTACTAATAGCTAAATTTTAGTTCTATTTCCATGCCAACAACTTTAGATACTCTACTCGAGTGATATTATTAACTTTTGAATTATTTATTTCATGAATAAAATATTGCTTACATTTATGAGTTAAAATTAAAAATCTAAAAGTGGGGAGCGGCCATAGTTCTATTCAAAGGATAATGGAGAAAAAAAATCAATTTGCGGAAACTAAATTGCACAGCAGTATGAATACTTTTCCAGAAGGGAGACAAATTAAGTTAAAATCTCTTAAAAAATATTCATAAAACAATATTAATAACTCCAAAGATAAATTATTTACTTTAATATGTTTATTTAAATATAATACAGAATATAGATAATATTTATATTCCTTGTGAATAAATTATTTAAAAAATTAATCTTTAAAATAAAATTTTTTTTATGAATATGATCAATTAATTTTGGAAGGTATTTAAAATAGATTAATAATTTCAATTACTATAATTCAGGTAAAAATTACAAAATTTTGCATTATTTATAATTTTCCAGTATCTACACGTATAAATCTTTTTTTTTAATAACTTACACTAATAAACATTAGCTGTTGTACTATAAGTTATTATGGTAAAAAAAAAGTTTTATAGAACCTGCAAAAATTATTTCTGAGGTTTCAATCAACTTAATTTGATCAGATTATTTTAACGAAAACCTTTTTGTTTTTAATTGATCACAGTTCTAATCTTCAATTAAAAATATATATATATATATATAAATATCCACGTTCTAAAGTACTTTCGGGTAGATTTTATATTTCATTTAAATACTATCTGCCTTTTATACTTGCGAAACGTTTTTGATAGATTATATGAAGTAAAATTTTAATATGCTTCCTTTAATTTATACAAAATACTATAGTAGTTATCGTTTTGATATATTAAAAGTAATTCTGATAACAGTTTTATCTTTTAATTGTACTGAATGTCAAAACAGAACAACTCAATCTTCAAGTGTAATTTCTTAGAAATACTTAACCGAGTATCGACCACAGAAATATTATTAATACTGACGGAAATGCCTGTTTTTGTCAGAAAGTTTACAACGAGAATTTATCACAATTGAAAAGTTCGAATTGAGAAAACAATTTACCTAAAGTAATTTAAATAGAAACCCGTATAATCGATAATTGTTAAAAGTTTTTCATAGCAGTCTGGACATAAATATTTTCAAACTGTAGATTAAACTATGATAAATATAGCTATCCTGATATGTCAAACTGTCATGGTAATTTCGTACTTGTCTCATTAATTAAATTCTGCTTTTAAAATATATAAATTTATTTCCATCTTAATATTAATAATAAATTGTATATAATTAATTTTACCGAAATATGGAATCAGATTTTTTAACACAAAAGCTTTTAATTTACTCAATAAATAAATTCTATGAAATGATTCCAGTTGAGAAAAAAAAAACTAAAATTTTTTGATTGGCTGGTATTTTTGGAAATCAGCGGAATTTTTCGATCTAGATTTAAGTTAATTTATATTTCAAAACCATGAAATCTTAATAATCTTACAGTAGCTACCTTTACTAGATTGCACTACTATTGGAGAATAAGTTTTGTTGTGGTCGAAAGCAAAGCTATGACTGTAATTGTTCACAAAAAAATTTACAATAAATTAAAGTGCGGGTGTCCTATGATTAATTATATCGCTTTTAATATTGCCTAATTAATTAAAGTTGAACATCAAATATTTTGTAACATAATAAAATCAAATTTCTAATTATAATTAGTACTTAAATGGAAACATGAACTTTTAAAACTCATTATTTATTATCAATATTACGAAAGGATCTGTTATATAATAATTCGTGCTTTCGCCTATATAATAATGAAAATAATTGAAGAAAATATCTTCCCAAAATTGACTTGCATGCTGACTGGATGTAAACATCTCATTATCTCTAGAATATAGATGAGTTAATAAAATCCAAGGTAAATTTGGACATACCTGAAATCGTACACTTGCATGTATTAGAATACTATTTTTCCAATAAAAGAACTCGAAGCAATTATTTTGGCTGTTGATGTCGCATCTACTAGAGACCACGTCGATTTGTGGACAATTTGCTTCCCATTTTCTGAAAGTAATGAATTCCGAATGCGAAATTTTTCCTATTCGACGTGAGCCTAAAGCTTTCATAATAATAGAAAATGTACCCTGTTCCATCCTGTTCTCGTATCTTCCATTTTTTCTACTTACTTCTCATAAGGCAGCTAAGGCTCTAATTCGTATTCATAGTCTTCGATAATAGATAAATTTTGTGAAATACTAACAAACTTGTCGTCGTTTGTGCTTATTCACTGTACTGGCAGATGTGGTATCTATTTTTATTTTCATTTACTTTATCCTGTCTATAGGATTGATAAGTAAACCTACCTTTTCGCCTGTTTTCGCATATCAAGAACAAAGCTCTACACACCTTAATAAGTACATATAGCAATTTTATATTTGCTTTTTCAATCAGCTGGCATTTCGTGAATAGAGGCTGATCTTCTTTTTTATCATTAAATGGTTTGTTGATGTCAATTTCAAATAGAATATTGATATCATTAAAATCTGAAATTTATCGAAGTTGTTTGCATAATAATTTGTGATTTTTAAAGGCAAAAAAGAACTTCGGATATTACTTATATCAAAACAAATTGTATTACAATAAAATTCCTAGTACAAGAAATGGTAATAAAAATAAAACTCATTATTATTACTTTAATTAATTGCTTAATATTTACTTGTGAAAAATACTTGGTTATTAAAAAAAAATATTTAATTAAAATGGTTATAGAAGTAACAGTTATTTTAATTTTCCAACATTTTGTATCTTACTTAAAAATATTTGCAAAAAAAACCAACAAGAAAGAAGAGTATGGAAAAGATTAAATTGAAAAACCACAGGTACTCATTTAAAGTTGACTATATATTTTATTTATTCTATAAAAATGAGGTATTTTTCTGTAATTTACTAAAAGCTTTTCAAGTAACAATCGCTCTTAAAAAGTTAGCTGGGAAAATATTTTAAACTATCACCACATGCATTGTCCCAATAGAAGTGCTTAGCATTATTCAAATTAAATCGGAATACCTTGAGTTAAATATTGTGATAAAAATATTTTCTGTTCGTAAATAATAATAGTATTTTATCATATGGTGAAATGCTAGCGTACAAAATAATCAACTTTGGCAAAGGTTGTTTTTGCACCATATCCCAAACCATTGTCATATATGAGAACTTTTCAAAGCGTCTTTATAGAATGTGAAACACCTGATCTTGTTCAGTTCGCTTAATTAAAATATTCATATATTTGTGGATGTATTGTTAGATGGCTTTTAATTGTGGAACATATATGAGCAGATTGACATATTTATTCACAGCTAACAATAAACACAATGCAATGGGACCAATGGTGATGAGGTAACGCAGGAAGAGGACGACAAGCCTGATGGGTTGCTACCCATTGATGCGGGATTACTGACGTAAATTCATATTGTTATGTAACATGTCATTATAATAATAATTATAACTACTATTATATTTTCATAAGGATTACAAAGTTTAACATTCACTATTCACAAATCCTTACACAAACGATTACAATGCCAGATTTCCATCAAACCAAAACCAGAAATTCGAGGACATGCCATTAAAATAGTAGTGGGCGCACAACCAAATACGCCATGCAGATGTGTGATTACTATTTCGTTCCTGTGGGTTACTTCGGGTAAAATAATGATTCTCTACGATTTGCTTGATTGGATTGGCTTAGTTCAATGTTGAACTAGCATCAAATTTATTGAATTCATCTCCTGTTCTTATCCGTAAATACGAAAATGGTATGAAATCGTCTCAAATACTCTGTAGCTGAGAATAATAATCGTATCTTCCATTTAGACTGCACAATATTGTATTAAAGAATATTATTCTGATTTATTATAATCCATACAACTTACAACATATGACAGTTGCTATTAATTTAAGCCTTCTATCCCATATGTTTGAGTAGAATATGAGGTAGATCAGAACACACATAATTTTTAAAACGCACAAATCTTGAGGTCCATAGCTATTAAAATAAATGCAAAATTATACCTATACCTTATATAAACCTTCTTACATTAATTATTAAGGTGTGTATTTGATATTATTCAAAAAGTAACAATTCTAGGATTTGCTACTTTTAATCATTTTTCTCGATAGGAAATTTCAACTATCAAGCAGTAACAACGCAAAATTATTCTTACATGAAAATTTTTTTCCTATAATAATCAAAACCCATAAAAATAACTTTATCAATATTTCGTATTTCCGATAAAATTCTCTGTTCCGATGATATATAAACAAAATTATAATTTAAAATTCTACTACTTTCTTCTTGTATAATTTAACAATTAAAAGTTTGAAATCTCTTCAAATTTTATAATAAAATGAACATATAAAAATTTCGGAACGTAAGGACCAAGTACGCATACGAGGTCTGTTCAAAAAGTATCGCGAATTTTGTGTTTTTTTCAAAATTATTTATTTATTCATGAATATCTATTTTGTCCCCTTCAAAGTAATCTCCACCAGATATTATACACTTCTGCCAACGTTTTTTCCAATCCTCGAAGCACTTCAAAAAATCATTTTTTTTTTATCTTGTTCAGCTCCTCCTTCGATGCCGTCTTTATCTCCTTAATCGTAGCGTATCGTCGTCCTTTCATGGGACTCTTCAATTTCGTCGGGGAAAAGAAAAAGTCACAGGGGGCCAGATCTGGAGAATACGATGGCAGTGGCATTAAGAGTGTGTTGTTTTTGGCCAAAAATTCACGCACAAGCAACGATGCGTCAGCAGGGCGCGTTATCATGGTGCAGAAGCCAATTTTTGTTTTTCCACAAATCCGGTCGTTTCAGGCGGATTGCTTCGCGCAACTTGCGCATAACTTGCAGGTAATATTCCTTATTGACCGTTCTACCCTGTGGCAAGAACTCATGATGCACTACGCCCCTCCAATCGAAGAAAACTGTAAGCAAAACCTTCACATTCGACCGAACTTGGCGCGCTTTTTTCGGTCTTGGTTTGTTAGGCAGCTTCCATTGAGATGATTGAGCTTTGGTTTTCACGTCATAACTATAAACCCATGATTCGTCATCAGTTATGACCCACTGGAGCAAATTTGGGTCGTCGCGGACAGAGTCCAACAACTCCTTATTAATGCGATGCTGTTTTTGGTCGAAATTAAGCATTTTTGGTACGAATTTCGGGGCGACCCGTCTCACGCACAAATCATTGGTAAAAATCGAATGGCACGAACCAATCGATATGTTTAAGTCCTCTGCAACTTCTCTAACGATGATTCGACGATTGGCCAATACTATTTTCTTTACTTCATCAATGTTTTCGTCTGTTGTTGACGTGCTCGGGCGTCCGGCACGCTTTTCGTCGTTCACATCTTCTCGGCCTTCTGAGAACATTTTTTACCACCGATAAACGTTGCTTCGGTCCAAGGTAGCTTCACCATATGCCAAAGTCAACATTCGGAATGCGTCGCGCAATTAATTTTGTTTTTCATACAAAATTTGATACACATTCTTTGATCCATTTTTTGGAATGGGCAAAAAGCACAGACGAGCCAAAACACGTGCAAGCAAAGCAGCTGTCAAAATTTAACTGAATATTCAAAATGGCCGAACTTATCGGCATAAGTGGGAGACATGAGTACCAATATAATGCCACAAAAAATCGAAAATCGAATACATTTAACCCGCGGAAATACATAATTCGCAATACTTTTTGAACAGACCTCGTACATGCATGTGCAGATTTATGTGGACGAAATATTTCATATAACATAAAGTATGCTTTATTTCAATGCAAATAGTAAAATATTGCCCTTCCAAAATTTATTTAATAAATTTACCTTGCCTATGCAAATCTATACTGTTAAATTAACTTTCTGAGTATCATAGAAACTATTTGGCAATCTAGAAAATATTGGTAATTAATACGTATTTTATTAAAAATACTTATTCAATAGAGATTTAATATCCAGCAAATAAAATTTTGTAATAATATTGAAAATTATATTCCTAACAAATTACAGTTGTTGAATATTTTATATTTACGTAATACCATTGAAAGGAGTGTTATATTTGCAAAGCTTCCCATATATATTTATTTTATTATTTACAGTTACTGTAGTAAAACTCAAACAAAGAGAATTATTAATAAACAGGATTTTATTTTTATTATAAAGTGTAATCCACAAGTAAATTTAAATATTTTTAAAAACTAAAAAGTCATTGAAATTAAAGGTTCTGAATTCAAGTAAACTGTTGCAATTTTTCATCTCACTTTTCAAGCTATTCTAAAAGGTATTAAATTATTTATAAAGCAATAAAATTGGTTTATTATTAAAATGAATTTAATCAAAAGTAATTCTGAAAGACGGTAAATTACAACTATCAAAATATTATCTTATCTTATTCAAACACTGCTGGTCAAAGGTATGTTATTTGAAGAATTGAATTTTCTTGATTTAAACATAAAATTAATGATAAGTAAAATTTTTTGTATTGTACATTTTTTATAAAAATTTTTAGTATTTTTTTCTAAGATAATTTTTAACATTCATTAATATAAACTAGTTTCGGCTAACTAACTGCTTTCTAAATCCCTGACAGTTTTTCACCAGCATTTTTTCCATATTTTATGAAATAATTTTATTTGTTTTCGCAATGTCCAATACAGACGCACTGTTATTTTGCTTAGTCTTTTAAACTTAATCTATAAGCATATATTATGAAAAGAAGATCTGCAAATAACCTTATGGCTCCTGGTCCTGCAATAATGACGAGAACCGGCGGAGAACAGGGGTAGATCATTGGCTAACTGAAAGATAAAACTCGTTTCCAAATTCATGACTCCTGAATGTATCCTTTTATAAGATCTGTGAAGCATCTGCAAACTATATTCTCTCAACCATGGTTTACAGTACCAACTATGCAGCTCCTTTTATAGTCAAACCGACAGATGGCACCAGTTAGGTCCAAAAAGTTCAAAACTAGAATCAATGTTCCTATTTTTCTTCTTATCTTGTGCACGAAGGGGTATTGTTTTGCAGATACTCGCCTTATCACACTTGCTACCCTCTACAACCATTTCAGTGCACTTACACTTATGGATTTGGCCGCGTTTTATTGAGTTCACGCATGATTCCGAAAATATTCAAAATCCGTTTACTATCCCACTCGTAACTGCAATGAAGCCATCTTCAACTATACAATTTTTCTTATGCAAATAGAGTCCAATTTTGTTGAATTTTTTAAAATATACCAAATTGTCAACGTCTTCATTTCAATTGTAAAAACAATTTTACCTACAGAATATTCTTCATCTTGTAGAGTAAAGTTTAGGCATTTTTGATTATGCCTAAACTCCACTTTACAAGATGAAGAATAGAAGTACGTTCTGCTTCGAAATTAAAAATTTGGCAAATTCATTAAAAAAAAACGTTCCTCAATATATAACCAAGAAAGTATATAAACTGTATGTCAATCGTACCAAAAATAAAATACAACCCAAAAAAAAATTTAATAGTTGAATTTTCCGAAAATAGACTGAATTTAAAAAAAATGTTGATCACATTAAGGTCAAAATAAAATATTATTTATTGTTAGAAAAAGTACTCGTATATTTGGAAATATACAATAATATAAATAGAATATTGAAACTATGCGCATATCTACTCATATAAGCACGGAAAATTCAGAAAAATACTAGTAATAAGTATTTTTATGCATTATTAGTTAGTATACAAACAAAAAGAAATATTTCAATGATATCTTATTTAAAATGATAAAAATAGATAAACGTAACAATAATTACTGCGAGATGACTTCATCAATATAGTTAGCTTATAGTAGGTAAAAAATAAGTGAATAATTGAAAATAGTTAACGAGTCATTTAGATATATTCGTAAATTAATAATAAATATAGTAAAATTTCCGATTGGATAAGAGAACTTTTGCAAAGTTAGCAAATAAAATTAAATAAAATTATTAAACTTTTTATAATGAAAATTACTTAATGTAATAGAATCTATTTTATAAATTTAATTTACCCTAAATCAAATATAATTCTTTCTATTATATGTAAAGTTTTCCATTTTAATAAATCGATAAACATTATTGAATCACTTTAACTTTGTAAAGTTTTTGTTTTGTAAAGAATTCAGAAATTTGAGAAAAAGAAAAACAGAAAATTTAAAAATACACACACACACACACATACAAACACACATATAAATATAAGAAATTTTCTACAATAAAAATTATAACAATACGAGTATAGAAAAAGCCATAAAGTTAAACAGTAGAGAAGAATGTGTGATAGAAAAGTTCACGTGAGCGGTAAACTTTCTTTCGGCAATTTATCAAAGCATTAGGAAGATCAATAGATAACACTTATCAGATTTCAATGAATAAAACCGAAAAACTTTTCCACCCTCTAATCATTCCAAAGCTGATGCCATGTTGCGCCATGTCGATGGCACTGTGTTGTTAATATCAAGAAAGAGTACGTCCACCCCTAATTAATGTTATACGGTTGCGAACGTTTGAACCTCACCTGACGATATTGTTTTGTGCGTGCCTGTTACCAGAGATACGCTAGCCAAAAATGAAATTTATCAACTTTGGTACCTTAGTATACATTTTATTATGAAAACCAAGGCCAAAATCCAAATCATAACAAACTGCCACATCCACAAAATACCACACATTGAACACATGTCAAAAGAAATACCCTCTCGCATATGGTATATAGAAATACTTTCATATGAGTATATTGTGAAATTGTTAGAGTGGCAGAATAAAATGTGTCTCAAATCAGAATGCCGTGGTATCATAGCAGAGGTACGATATACTGTAATAATAGCAATATTTACATTTGGAAGCTAATATATCAAAATTGGCTTTTACAACATTCCCAAATATTCTTACAGAATTCCCATTTTGCCACGATTAAGTTAATACTTATACCAATACTATTGTTTATGTTATGTCTTATGATTTGGCCTTCTCTGTTGTATGCTATTGCCATTCCGTAGTATTGTTCATTTTTGTTTTTGGATGGAACCAACCGACTAGTAATTGACTGGTGCGCCCAGACGTCGACCAAATATGCCAAATTACTGTACAAACATAGACGTCATCTACCTCGAAACAACTGACATGTTCCACAAACCGCAAATATTCCAAAACAATAATGTATCTGTAGTCATTAATTAAATAAAATTCATACATCAAATAGCAATCAATGTTTGGGTGTGCATCAACTCGGCTAATAAATTGGAAATATATCAACTAATATACACCCCACCACATCCTTATAGTATGCCACAAATAAATAATATATCCAAAAAAAAAAAAAACATCCTGCAAAATATTGTGGATTCCCAAACCACGTAGTTATACACATTTTGGCATATTCGTTGCGCTGGTGTCAGTTTAATGTTCAGTCAACTTATTCGGAAATTTTTTAACTTTATTTTTACATTATCCTAATTGAAAAAAAAACACATTTATCACCACGATTTTACTATAATATTTATCTACAACAGATTATATTTGTTGTTTTTCTTCATTTTTTTTTATGGATAGGTTCTTAGTTTTAGACAAGTTCCCTTTACCGTCCCAATTTCAATTCACACTAAAGCATATCCTGTCACACTTCATAACTACTGTAGGCGTTTTCTTCAATAGCCATAAGAAAAAATCATTTTTAATTTCGATCTAGCACGCATGCAGAGTAAACTTTAAGGACTCATTTAGTATATTGTCAATTAATTACAATTTTTGAAAGGATTTTAATATTTGCATCTGACTTACTTCAGCTGAATTACAGCATTAGATGCCCCTTAAAGCCTATGTTTCCCGAGAGGACTAAATTCGGTAATTATTCGATGATTTTTATTAGAAATTCCAATCGGAATTTAATCATAGAGAAATGAAATTTCTATCAAAGATATTATCAAATTAAACATTTTTCTTTTTGAGAAAAATAATCCATCATTTACCTTCGGTACGTATTGTATTATTGTGATATAATGAATGAAATGCAATGTGATCAACATAACTTTTATGATAATGTTAAAAAAAGAAAAGAAAAAATTGTAACAATTTGATGTATTCATTTTTATTAATACTTATATGATAGCAAAAAAAAAAAATAATAAAATAAATAAATTCGTATTAAAAGTCTACTAACTCAAAAAGTCACATAATAAACTGGAAAATTCGGATTATATAGTCGTTCATATTAAATGTGTTTATATGAGCAATGTTGCGGAAGGAAAAATTTCCGACGAAATGTTATTCTGAAAATTGAACAAAGAAAAAGTGAAAGTAATTCAGTAGAAATGACTTTTTATATTTGATGTACAATAATCAAAAGGATACAGCATGGAGCAATGCTAAAAGCAGCAATGAAGTTAATAAAACGCATATTTATGTATCCTATATATGTATGTGTACATACACGTATGTATCAAGTTATACTCTAAACATAATCGGAATCATTCGTTTCAATTCAATTTTTCGTTTTAACCTCATATTTATTGCGAATCTTTCTGATTATTAGATGTACTAGCATCGAAACTCGTATTTTTCCAAGCAATATGATTATTTGAATCAGTTAAGATACGAGCTTTCCTTCATCTTATCTACAATATAAGGTGTATTATTGAATATTTGTATTCAGATGATTGCATGGAAATGAGTCCATTAATACCAGCACATTCATGTACACAATTTTGAAATGTTGATTTGTATACACGTATGGATGAAATGTGACAGTAGTTTACGAAGTAATTACGCTGACAAAAGGATCAAGCACGTGTTAATAGGGAAAGATTTTCCAAAGTGCTCTTAAGAATTAAGTGAAATCAATTTGACTGGATACGATTGCTGTTGGCATTCACAGCGAGTTAATGTTTTTTCTCAAATTGACGAGATTTGTTCAGATTTATTGCAATGATCGCTAATAAATGTCAGCCGAGCCTTGAGGCTGGTGGCTGGTTCGGCCCAAACAGTCTGTCAGCATTCAACGAAAGGATTCCATGGGGTCTAAATAAGTATTTACTTAATATAAAAGCTCATCAAAAATAATTTGTTTTTCTATTACAACAGATAGTGGCAGCCCACATTTATCTGTGCATTTATTTTTAGTGGTTCACAATTTATCATGGGTACGCCTATCATGACCAGTTGAGTTCTCACGTTTCCCACACACGACCCCATATATAGGAGGAAATACAATTATCTGAAATTGTATGCTAACTACGGATATACCATATATAAGTAGATACATTCGCGTTCGTACCTAATCCTTAATATGCTAATACGACTGAATACGACTAGCACATGCATTCATGGATTCAGTAGAGTACGAAACACTGACATTTATGCAACTGAGAAATGCTAAAGAAAATCCCTCTTTACCTCTTTATCATCTATTATGCTTAAATCGCATAACATGTTCAATTCATCCGCTATATCTTACGAGCGCCTGGATGGGTATATTGTTAAAAATTATAGCTTACGATTCCACGGCTGTTTGCTCGAAGTACTGCAATATCTTTTTTTCCAAATCATTTCATCCTTCTAATAACATTTGCAGTTAAACTTGTTACTCCTTGGTATTCGCATCAAACCCCTTTATTTCGTTTTTTTTTCTTCCAAACCACCCAACCAAGCAGTTATCCATTATCCATCCACCTTAATACGAATACGGATACGGATATGAACCCAACCAAATACAATGCTATCAGGAACTCTTGGACCCAATGGAATTTCTCTGGCAACTTGTTACAAATTGCATTTTCTGAATAGTCTGAATATTGCTAACACTAAGCAAAACAAGAACTAAAGTTGGCAAAACCCAATGGCAATACGAATGGATCTCATAAAATACGAGTAAAATAAAAACTCTACACGTACTCGTACGTCAACTTGTACAATAACCAACCAGGCATAAATAAAACAAGCAAACAACGACGACTGATAACGGAAGTTAAATTTTCCTTATTCTTATTCTTAATGTTTATGAATATATAAGAAAATCCATATATGTATTCTAGTCCTTCTCGAGTAAAGGCATACTAACGAATCCTTTCGATTTTTCTATTTTTAAGCCAACAGATAAAATAATTTTACTACAACATCATTTAGAGTTGGGAAAATATGCGAAATCCTTTTATGGATCCTAACTTATAAATTTCGTCTTCTTTTCTATTCAAAAACTTTCGCAAATTTTTCTATTGATAAGTTTTCAGCTTATTTTTTTTAAAAGTATTTTTGATATTTTTTAAATAATTTTAGAAAACTTTTCTTCAAGTTACCTTTTGATAATACTAGTAGTACAATAATTTTTTTAATTTCTTCTAAATGCTGTTATTAGCTGTGGGCAAACAAAAATTCTCCAAATTAATTTGAATATAAATTATCCTTAAAATCACAACTAATTGGAAATCTCCAATTTTCCGAGTAAAGGTTTCAATTTTTGCAAGTGTTTGTATAGGATTATTTTATGTCACCAATTTTACAATTTTAAATAAAAATTTACTTCAAATATTTTTACCAATTTAACTCATCTGGAATAGAACATGTCAGCTAGTTCATATCACAGAGATAATAGTTAAAAAATGAGGTTGTATTTTAGTTGTTACCAAATGACCTGAGTTATAACTGTACAAATGTACTAGAAATGTATATTTTAAAAAAATGTATGAAATAATTTTGATTATATTGCAAAAATATTCATTGAAAAAAAATTTACTGAATTCGACTAGTTAAATGGTAAATTTTATATGAATTGACACATCGAGAATATTTGAATTCTGACTGGAAAAATATAAACAGACGATTATGTCTGTACAAGATTCTAAAACTCAATTACAATATAAAGTACCATATTCGATAAGATATTTTATTTAAAAAAAACAACATTATTTACGAACAGTAAAGTTTAATTTACTCCGATTGCGCTCAATCGAAAGTGTGCATATCCTAACGTATGCTGTATTTGTTCAGGACTTGCACTATGCATGTACAGATACCTGCATTTGGCAAGTAAGTTTTAGGGCTTTGTTATCATAGTTTCTATAGCCTGTACAGATTAACGGCTTAAGTTTTTATCTGAGCTCGCATTCATGGTCGGATACTTTACAGCAGATAATAAGATTAAATAAATTACACACTCTGGTTTACTTTATGAACAGAAGCACACTCAAGCGTAAGATACTACAAATCTCTGACTCGAAAATGAACTATCTCGAACTGATGCTGCTGATGATGATAAATAAACTCCATACATCGAAATGATCCCTTCTCATTGATAGCATGTGTCCGAGAGCCTTGAAGGTCTTCAAAGATGAGGTATAAACACGATTTTATTTTGTTCACTGACCATACAGCTACGAATGAATCGAGTAAATTTATATGATTTTGACTAAATATTTTCCGGAAAAAGAGTCCTTTGGGAATTGTATTAAATCAAGTGAACGTATGATTACATAGATTAATCCCTTTATATACATATACTCGTAAAAATGGGAGTGGAGGTGGGTGAAACTAGGAGAAGAAAAAAACTATGGTAAAAATAATAGTTCAAAAATAACAGTGGTTGTGTTCACTTTGAATGATGAGAAAATATGTCGTTTACTTTTTAAAGGCGACTTAATTTGTACTAAAATAAAACTACTTATTTTAAATAAATTATTAATAGAGCAAGCAAATAGGGTTGTACTGTTCGCAATTTATTGATCGAAACCAAACATTTGTATTTCATTTATTCGTTCAGTAGATATTTTATAAATTATTACTGCCAGAATATCTATTCAGACTAAATAAATTGTGTACATTTTAAGAGTGAAATAAAATGTCGAATGAATAATTTAAGAATGGTTTCTCTATCTTGGAGAATATTTTGATTATTTATATGGAAATGAAAGTATTCTGAAAGCATGAAAAAACAATTTATTTCATACTATTCTCGATGGCCTATCACATAAAATATTTGCTCCAGTACACAAGTCATCTCTTGTTGCTCCATCACATCACTTTTTGCCACGAGTATATTTTTTCGATGATCTTATTTAAAATTTAAACGATCTGAAGGGTAAGAGTAAACTCTCATAAATACTTTGCTTTAGATTCTATGTATCCCTTCATAATATGTGTTTGATTGATTTTTCTTCCGATCTCTAATATTTTCAAAATATAGTAAATAGCATGAAATTCATATAAAGTGGGATGATTTGTTTTCGGAATGATTGCTCACGTACGATAAATTGAAATCTCTTGTGCAAATTAAATTAGATTGCATTTAATACATACAATACGATTCGATTGTACGTGTTCATTATATTGGGACAAATTATCTGCTTAATATTCGCATCGATATCCAATTACGAATTATGGTTAATTAATTGAAATGGCATGTTTACATGTTGTCAATCAATACCGATACAAATCGACCCAACTACAATAGCTATGACTTTTCTGCTTATTTATCAATTTTTATATTATCTACTATACGTGTATGTTAGCTCTGCTCGGTCTAGTATGATAATATTATGGCAACTAATAATCAATTATTTAGTAATATCATCTTATTGGTATCATCTATCCGTCGCCTATTTTCTATATAAATAGCTATGCTACATATGCAAATTTGATAGTATCTTTCTAGTATCCAGAAATATTAAGTATTTTGGGTTTTCTCATTCTATCAAAATGATCTAAATTGGGATAAGAGTAAAATTAATAAATTCTTTTAATATTAAAAAATTCCCATTTATATTATACCCTACTTCATAGTTAAATCCTCTTCATATCTTTTGATATATACAAGAGACAAGAAAAAATTGCCTTAATCTTAGGGTACAATATAAATGATGTAAAAAAAAATATATGAAAATAAACTAGTTCTTTATATTATATTTGTTGTGTATCTACCTAAGAATACGTAGCCGTATATGAAAGGTCCATAAGAAAATATGAAATTTTAGATAGGCTCTCCGCGGACAAACATTCATATGGTATGGATATTCACATAAAATCCAATGCTTTTAAGAAAATAAATCCCAGCCTTATACTCTGTAGACTTAGTTAAATTTTCCCATCCAGTTACTTTAGTCGGGAGACCAACTGATTCTAAGAGTTTTACAAATGCCTTTATATGATTGCGTATTATGGCAATCTTTTCCAACTTCCATTCAACGAAATGGTTAAAATTTCTAAAGAAGAAATTTTTTCGTCGGCATACCATAATCTTAAGAGAATATGCATTAGAATGGAATATGAAATGATATTTCGTATAAAATAATTTAAATCGTTTTCTATTTAAGAAAAAAAAAGAAGAGAAAAATTACAAAACAAACAAAAAACAAATGTAAACAAAGCCAAACATAACAAATATGGAATGGATACAGCTTCAAATTAAGCTGGAATATTGCGTTAAAAAATTCATCGCATTCCATATTAGAATTAAGGGAAATTACAAAACAAAATATGCTATAAGAGAAATTGATACATTTTCTAATGAAAACTCCTGATGGCGATGAAAACGGTATTCGAATGCAATGATGAAGGGAACGAGATCGTTTTCTAAAGTAATTTTCATAAAACTGTTCCCAATATTAAAATGCCCTACTTAATAAAATATTCCTGGCAAAATTGAATAAAACATAAGTTCAATTTACGCATTCCACACAAAAAAAAAATAAAATATTCGCAATGCTTCATAAAGTTATAAATAAGAAATTTGCATAAATTTTGTTATTTGTTCTGGCATAAACGTTCTTTATCTTTTGCACAAACTGGTAGGTGGCAATGATAAAAACGACGATGTGGTGGATGTCTCTTTTCCGTTTTTCAATATCAGGTATAAGACGTCTTTAAAAATATTTACGATTTTATTTGGTAATACGTGCAAGGGTATAACTTTGAATAACATAAATTTCCGAAATATATGTGAAAGGAAGCGAATCGATGATGGTGAAATCACAATTTTCATATGTAATGCGATTTTGAAGAAATCCTTCTGCAGCACAAATGTTACCCCAAAACCGATTTAGCCTAATACAATTCAACGAAAATCGTTTCTTCTCTTATTATTATGATCGTCTTTATCATTTTTATCATATTTTTAAACACTTTTCTATTTTTATTTCCTCGAATCATTGTTATTACCAATATATGCCATCGTTAAACAGATACCCATCATTCAACATTGAAGATACCAATTCAAATAAGCTGAATATCATTTTCGAAAATTATCCTTTTCATTCTATAATCCATTAAAAGAGAATTTTTTCAATTAATAAATTACAATCCAAAATGACCAATTTCATTAAATTGTATCTTAAATTATATCAATTATTTTCTAACATTGTAGGAGCAAAATTCATTTTTAGCTATTATAGTAAAAAGACGATTTACTGGCTAATTTTGTCAGATGTTCTTTCTGGAAATCTTTACATATTTCAAAAAAAATTTATGATATTTTCAAGAATGCAAGTTGTAGATAAGTCTTTAATAAGGGGAATATAGTTTGAGGGTAGATGTGAATGGAATATTTTGTAACAAAACACTACATGGATTGTGGAATATCCCACACTGAAAGGAGCATTGATTATTATACAATAATTGGAATAATTTTTTAGGCATACATACAATTGCCAAGTTCATCCGTTGGTCCTATAATTTTAGCAATTATTTATATTGACTATTAACTTATTTGCTTTTTAGTAAAGATATGCTAGTTCTGGTATTTGTCTACCTGTTCACCAGGGGTATAAGCTTAAATCCGTAGTTTGGTCATAGATGGCGTGAGTGAGCGTATTAAGCTACCATGGACACGCCATACTTTTTTTATGAGTTTGACATCTGTCAACATTAATCAGTGTATATTGTCAGCAATTTCTTACAACAACATACATTTTTCCTTTGGTAATCATGTCTAGTTTTCAGCCAGAAAAAGAGCATATGCGGGATGCTCTGCTTTTCTGCTTCAATTTGAAGAAATCGGCTACCGAATCGCCTATGGTAACGGAAACAACGTGCGAAGATTGGTTTCGTCGGTTCAAAGACGGCAATTTTGACTTCTGGGACAAGAAGCGTGAAAATCAGCCTATGAAGGTTGAGGACCATTATTTTGCAGGCTCTTTTGGACGAAGACGACACACAATCGCAAAAAATGCTTGCGGAGCAATTGGATGTTACTCAACCAGCCATTTTCATGCGTCTGCGTGCCATGGAAAAGATAGAAACGATCGGAAAATGGGAGCCGTATGAATTGAACGATAGGCAGATGGAGCGACGCCAAAACACATGCGAAATTTGTTCGCCAGACAAAAAAGAAAGTCGTTCCTGCATCGGATTGTAACAGGCGATGAAAAGTGGATATATTTCGAGAATCCTAAACGCAACAAATCGTGGGTTGATCCCGGCCAACCATCAACATCTTCCCCAAGACCAAATCGCTTCGGACGGAAAACCATGCTGTGCGTTGGGTGGGATCAGCAAGGTATCGTCTACTATGAGATGTTGAAATCTGGTTTAACTGTCAATGCCCACCGCTACCACCAACAACTGATCAAATTGCATGACAAGTTGATGATTTTCCGCCACGACAACGCACCAACGCACACTTCAAGAAAGGTCCGAAACTACTTGGAGACACTCAACAGGGAGGTGCTACTCCATCCCGATTATTCACCAGACCTGGTCCTTGCCGACTACCACCTGTTTTCGTCGATGGGTCACGTGCTCGCTGAGCAGCACTTCGATTCTTACAAAGACGTCCGAAAATGGCTTAATGAGTGGTTTGCCTCGAAAGAGAAAGAGTTTTTTTGGCGTGGTATCCACAAATTGCCCGAGAGATGGGAAAAATGTGTAGCTAACGAGGGCAAGTACTTTGAATAAATTTGTTTTTCCTTTCTATGAAAAAAACATGTGTTTTTTTGATCAAAAAAACAGCGGATTTAAGCTGATACACGTGGCAAGTTACATTTACTTTTTGTTATGAATCGGCAGCATAAAGTTTTTTTATCTCTCTAATTTGGGAACCATTTCTGAGTAAGATAATATTTGAATATATTTGGATTTTCTAGCTAATTAGGAATATTTTTACAAAAATCATTATTAATGTCCTGATTTAGCAACATCTGAGCACAGCCTGTGACATAGCCAAGGTGCTCTTCAGCTGTCGGCAAATGACCAAAATTTTTTATATTACGTAGAATTTACATTTTACTTCAAAAGTTATTGAAAATGACATTTGCAAAGAATTATCATTCATTTTTGTTGAGAATTTTCAATTAAAGTTGACTTAATATATAATAAAAATTTTAAAAATCAATTTTTATAGTAAAAAATTTTCCAAAACTAAAAGCTTCATGATATTCGATCTTTGATTTTTTCATATTATTTAATTTCAACACTTCGCCTTACAATAAATATCAAGTCTATAAAAATAAATTTATACTATTTTATTGGAAAAGTTTAGCGATTAATTCACTATTTCTTTTGCCCAGTTTCAAATAACTCCACTTAATGGAACTTACAAGATTGTTCTCTGTTACTCAAGTTTTTGTTTATATAGCTTAAATTTACTTTAAGAATGTATTTCTTTAGTGGAATTAAGTTAAATATTAAGAATAAATTCAAGGAATTAGCAACACTATTTAAGATAGAAATGGTTTTTTTATTATTGTAAAAAATTAGATAATTTTCTTTAAATAAGTTCTTATTGTGCGTATTCTTGTGTATTATGACTATTTAAATTGCTTGCAAATAAAAAGAAACCAATCCTAAGTTATCCTTAATATATATTGATCTTTTACAAATATTATAACATATCATCTGAGAAAAGAAGCTTAAGGCTGAATATATACGTGTAGTTAGGCTGCACTTCACTTTCTCATTTGTACTTTCTGAAAGTATAATAATATTTGTAAAAAATTATTTCAAAATTTAAAAACAATTTTTTTTAAAATCTTTATGCCTAATTTAATAAAAGATAATATATATATGTGTACGTGTTTTTTGTTTTTTTTTGGAACGATGAAAGTACATTTTTACGTATGAGGAGTATCTACTGGGCGAATATGAATTTTTTATTATTATTGTTAATGACATTCTAAGCAAACCATCTCTATTATATGAGTCGCGCTGATTTATATCCATTAATTTAGAATATAATCCACGAACGTGCTATAAATGATCATAAATTATAATAAAAATTTTATCTGCAGACAAATGCAATTATGCGCTTACAAGTAATGAAATGGAAGTTCATAATCTGTTCCGGATATGAATATTAGATATACCTATACGGATGCGTAACCACCTATCAAAATTAACGTATTATCTGTGTAATTGTGAATAAAATTGAAGCCATACTCTAGAGGATAATAACTTTTAGATAAGCTGTTAAATATTAGCTTTCACATTTGAACGTGTGAACATACGCATAGGTATTGTTGATATCTCTATCAATATACAGTTTGGCTAAATTTGAGCATTATTTCTGTTTGGTAATAATAGTAGAGTTAAAAATTTCATAAAAGAAAACCTGTCTATTAAATAATCTTTTGAATGAATGAAATAAATCGAAATCTACTAACTTTATTCATATTTATATTAATAAAAGGATGGAAAAGAAATTCATTATTTACCTTAAATCTCCCTTTTGCAGATTTACACGTATACTCGTATTTAAAATAAGAATTTTCATTCAGAGTATATTATAAGTGTATGCAAACGGGAAGGAAATTAAATTTTTAATTTATTTACAAGTGAATAAAAAAAGCAACCACGGGAAAAGGGTAACTAGTATAAAAGTAGATAGTATAAAAGATAAAGCATGTACATAGATTAATCAATCAGTCCCGTAAATGAAGAATACTTTACGACACATCAAGATAACTAAGAACATTATAAATTTGCCACTCGGTCGGTGTTTTCTTTTAACACTTCATTCAATTCAGCTTAATGCGATGATGTAAAGATACGAGTGTGACTTTTCTATTCTTCTATGGCGGAAAGAAATATGTCCCGACGAGATACTCGTTTCCTTGCACATTTACATAACTGAACAGACATGCAAAGTCCTCCGTCGTCTTTTGCAAGAGCGTTGATGTTAGTACGCGTGCCTTGCAGGTTTCTAGGAACCTTGTCCATATGGCACCTTGCTATCTTCTAACTGGTACCATGCCCAAGCTTGCATACCATTTCTACACTCAGCTCCAATGATTTTTACGCCTACATGTGATGCGATATTCAGCAAATGAAATGCGGCCATGCAAGGAAGGAGGTTTTCTCAAAAGGAAAGTGTACATCATGGTTACGGAAATAGGGGTACCACCACCCCTTTTATCTTTAAACTTTAAATAAATTATGTACGATAAGCTGTTATCGTGGCATTTTAAGTGCTGAAATATGTTGCCTCTTCCCTTCTATGTGAAATATCACAGGACCGACCAGGTGTTATACGATGACAACCGTATATTTTCATTTTCTCCCACCCGCTTCCTTAAAAAGAGTGTAAATAAGAGCTCAATAAAGATAGGAAGAATGAATAAAATTTTGTCTGCAAAAAGGAAAGTTTAAGAGATTTTCATTTTACTCAATACACAACCTGTAAAATGCATTGTTTTCCTACCAGATTAGCATTAACAATATTCGAAAAGCCCCCAACACCCGAAAGCACAGAATAGCTTATTCGATTTCTGTTATATCGATTTGTATTTTCAATGAAATTCAATTAAAAATACGCAATTATTTTTACCACATTCCTCTAAAAAAATTACTACTGACCCGATAAAATATTCCAAAAAGCACTTCACTAGTTTCGCAGAAATCAGCTCACATCAATGCATTGAAACGGCGAACATAATACATCTAATTTATTGATTTCGATTACGAAAATAAATCAATTCCATTATTGAACAATAATTTACATAATATGATGAAAATACAATACAAATTACTGGAAAACTATTTTTAACCATTTTGAAGGAAACAAATTTGAAATTGCAATATTTACTTTCAAATTTGAAATCGATTAAAAATTACGCCCGAGGTTCATAATCAAAAGGTTTGGAAGAATTTGGTTTATGGAAATTCTAAATTTCAATATTTTAATTAGCATTTTTTTCTTTAAAATTTTTATGTAATTTTTATATATTTTTTTTTTGTAAATTTATAAATAGCAAAATTTTAAGGGGTGGCTCGTACTTTTACCATTAATTTTTTTTTTCCAAATAAATGAAATATTTCTGGTGAGTGGGAGACTTTATAGTATGAAATAAAATTTTATACTAATTTTAGGAATTTGTGTATTGAATAATATCCAAATTAGACTATTCGCGAAATTTGATCAGTGGTAGAAATTTTATAAAAATATATTTTCAGTTACTTTTTATGATTTGATTTATCTAGAATGTTCAGAATATAGCTTAACTAAATAAGAGTACAGTGTGAATTAAACCTATTACTACATATTGAAGTTTTTAAACTAAAGTCCTACAACACAATTTCGGAAAATACAAATTTGCGGTTCAGTGATTGTTTTTTCACCCTCGATGTCTCAATAACATTCGGCAGAACCTGCTGAACAATAGGAATATCGAATTACGCTGGGTTCATGTTTTGGGCAATGAGTGCACGGATAAAGTATATTTTTAAAGTCGAATAAAAATAGACTGGACAATTAGTAATACTTTTTTTTCAAATCATTGGCGTACTAGCAATAGGCCGCCGGTCTACTCAACATCCTTACCGAACTCATGGGCATATAGGCTACCTAGAATACGAATTGGACATTCTGCTTTCATCCATAGTTTTCTATTTAGAAACCTCCCTCATCCAATCTGCCAATCCTGTACCGTTCTTATTACTATCTCCCATATACTAAGCGAATGCCACCTAACCCAGAATTTCTTTACAAATAAGATTCCTTTCATTGTGGATCTCCTTGATCCAACAATTCCATTTCCAAAACTTCTATTTAACTTTCTCAAACAAACTAATCTACTCCACAAAGTTTAATAAAATATCGATTCTTCTAATTAATTTTTCACCCAGTTTTCCTTAGATATAGGTCCAAGCTTTCCCTCCACACTTAATATGCACTCGCCAAAAGGCTCCTGGCACATGTTTTAGGGGCTTCACAAATAAACAAACAAATTTGCTGTTCGTATATATAGAAGTAATACCAAACGTAACTTACGTTTTTTTAACAATTGGTTTTCACACTAACTTCCACGAAATTATATCTTCAACATTAAGTTATTTACAGCATAAGCTACTCGTAAGTATTATATTTAAATTGGTCTGCTCTAATAATTCTCAGAAATCTCTAAAATTACATATTCATATGACCATAAAGCAGATTAAAATTGTACGAGTAGTGATTATATTTATGGACGATCGCTGCGTTAAAATACGTTATTTTTTTCAAAATAGAATTTTGTAGTGTTCCGGTTTGATTCAAGATATATAACATAGATTTTTATGCACTTTTTTATAGAAACTATAGCATCTTCAGACAAATAATGCTTTAAGTAGTTGATTTGCAAAATGCAAAAATTAGAAATCCTTGCAAATATTTATCTGAAAGTAACGAATTCTAAAAATTTATTTTGAATATTTTTCATTTAAAACCTATAATGAAATTGATTTCAAATCACTATTGAACAATTGCTTTTGTAATTAACTTTTACTGGAATTAATTATATTTCGATTTAATATACCCAGTAGCCAAATGGATTATGTCAAAATGACGACTATTCATTTAAACTGCACGTCAAACGCTTATCACTCCAATATTAAATTTACAGATTAAAGACGTTTTCTGATTATCAGGAAAAGCTCCGATAAGATTCTGTAATCGACTTTTGTAGTTGTTACGGAATTCAATTAAATCTTCAATTTTGACAAACACAATTGTGTTCCTTTAATCAAGAACTTCTATATCTTCAAATTTTAGTCTAATAAATATACATCCTTATGCGAACAGAAAGCCATTTCATTCATGTAACACGTTAATTTTATAGAATTATTCAAAATTACACAAATACAAATTCTCACAACAGAATTGAATGAAGAAATTTACTTTCGTAACATCACAAATTTCTACTTGTCTACTCCCAAAGGTATACATATGCATTTAACCGTAAATTATATAAAAATTACATCATATAATTCGAAACCATATGATAATGCTCCAGCTACCAGATTTTCATATTTTTAAATGAATATTTTTGTAAGTTTCCATTAGCAATTCGAATATAATTAAAATTTAATATGAATCTTCATTGTCCTCCGCACCCAAATTATTCGCTCTGTGTAGACTTTTAAATTATGGATTTTCATGTTTTGCGCTAGAAACTAAAAGCTTCAGGATGAATAAATAGGGGCACTACTTTTGCAATGAGAACTAATTCGCTAACTGAAATTTTTCATTAACCTTAATAGAAAATTGCAATTTAGATTATTAGCTAAAAAGAATCTTTTATTCCAAAATCGCTTATAATTAGTATCTTGCTCTCAGAAAAGCCCATTCATAATTGAATTTTTTCGCTTTAAATAACAAAACGAGCTGAATGCATTTGTCTTCTTCGTCGATACTTCAAATAAAATTTATTCTGGAGGAGGTATTCTATTTGCCTATTTGTCATTTTCTAATGTAAACGGTGACTGATTAATTGTTTCAGTACACGGACGTTAGTGCCCCACAATAGCAGTACCACATAAATTCCAATTTGCATTCGGTTGTTGCATTCGGAAAAAGCTTTCATTCGAGCACTCACCTTTATTTAATATGACCGACCCGCTGTCTGCGCTCTGTAAATTATAGCTTCTCCGATGAATTAAAACGAAAATGGAAATTTATTCAACAGCCACTTTTTTTCACTATATGTTTACGACAATGCATTTGAAAAGAATTATTGCATATGCAAACGAGTGTGTGCTAAAATGGTGAATTTCATGAGCAACAAATTAATTTTATTTCAAACAATTTTATTCAAATTTTAATTAAAATCATATTAATGGATTTCTACTCTTTAATTTTAGCTATAATCCTTAAAGTATAGAGAATTTCTAAGCTAGTAATCAGATGTCCACGGTATATTTACTTTTTGATCTTAAAATATATTTTGACAAAACTTAAATGAAACTGAAAATTACCTTAAAATATTGTTTCAGAAAATATTCTTTGCAGCAGTTGAAATAATCTAGACCTAAATTTTAAATAAATTCCTTGCAATCACAGTGAATTCGATTGGTTTGAATTATCAGCGTTCGTGTTGATTTAAGCCAAATTTTGTCAATGATTTAATTTTATTTTCAGAAGAGCTGATGCCATCAAGACTTCTCCTAATATAACTAGGCCAACGTAAGATTTAACTTGGTTTGTGACTCTTCATGCTAAACTAAATACGAACATTTATTTAAATATTAAGAAGAAGGGAGCATTTTTTTTCTGCGAAAATAATATATGAAGACATCTTTTGAAATAGCCTTTAAAGGAAAAAGTTCAAGAATGATTTTCAGAATTTAGAATATTTTAAATAAAATGGATGACCGCATTGTTTATGAAATAGAAAATAATTTAGCTGTCTTTTTATAGGCGGTTGTTTTTGAAATGTTGAAGATTTTCTATTATAGTACATCAATATAAGGCTATGTCTGCATTTAAAAAAAAAATATATAGTATCATACAACTAAAGGGAGGGCTCAAGTCGACTATACGTACAGAACAAGGTCATAAGTTTTGGCAAATGGCTGCTCAGATCAAGTTATGATAAAAGCAACTGAAATTTCCATTATTCGTTCCTCCATAGTTGCCATTTGATTGACGAGGAATAGCCAAGAACATATTTCTGGCAGAGCAAACATTCTCAATTCTTATAGATGAGATTGAAGAACGTTCAGCACCGATACCACTACTACAAGTATTCTAGAAATAAAGTAAAATGGTATCGTTGTGATAAGGGGGGATTCGAGCGAGCAGTAAATCGAACGAGATGAACGAGGAATAAGAAGAACGAAACTCATAAAATAAAATTAGGCAGCACATAAACCGATAAAACGAAGATTACTTTGATACACCTCTTAAATGTACACATTCAGTTTCCTATTTCTCTGGCGGTATAATCGCTGAATAATGTAAATACTCAGCGAATTGACTACATTCCCATGACAACCGATATCGAATAAACAATTCCTCCATGAATTGAAAGAAAACCATTTCTCCTCTTAAAATCCTATTCAAAAGTCATAACACAATACAGATTCTAAAATAAACCAATTTCATTTTGTAACTTAAATTCGAAAGGAAAATGAAAAATTAGCAAAAAAAACTATAGTTGAAATTTTCTTCATCCATTTCTGTTATTGTATCATTTATAAAATCTAAATTTAAACAGTATACAAATCTATAGCAAAAACAAAAAATTGATTAAAATCTTAATTTTTCTATAAAAATAAATACATTTATGTAAGCGGACAGTTATCAAATTTGGAAATATTTAGATGGTCTTTGACAGTGTCCTTGGCAAATTTGTATTAACCATAGAAGTGGAGCTGACATCACTTGAATCCGATGATGAACTTCTCGAACAACTTCCAACAGAAATACTTTTCGTCCTACTGATAGTTCGTTGGCGTCTACATCTCTTCGTTGTATTCTGTTCCAATTTATTCGTAACAAATTTCAGTTTATCCTCCAACTCCTTTTGAATTTGTTGGATATTTTTATTCATTAAAATATTCCGCGGCAATCGGCTGCGCTGACTCGACGTGACATATTTATTAATCCGTTCAATAGTCGACGGTTTCAATTGTTCCAAGTCAATTTCAACATCCTTGCAACTATCATAGGTAAATGTCAATTTAGGCTCAGCTTTCTTAATAATTTCAACAATATGCATTAATTTATCTTTCGTCAGTTTTGTCATAGCACTGCATAATCTACGTTTCATATCGTAAGACAACTCTCTGATGTCTTCTTCATTCGAGTCCGATTCATTCAATTGAAATATCTGCACTTCTGGGCTTTCTTGGTTCAATTCTTCTCCCATTTTTGACTCGGGCTGTTTGTGTTTTTGCTTAAGTTTTCTGGAAATAATTTCTCCCCTGTAGCTTCTTTTCTTTGTATTAGTGGAAGTATTCCTTTTCCTTAATTGATTTTGCATAATTTTCACAGTCTCCATCGTTTTATTATTTTGAAGTTTCACTTCCAGCAACTCTTTAAAAATATATTTAATATTTTTCTCTACATCATGTAATGATTTTATAGGTGGACAAAGGGCAATAGGATTAATCCAACTATTGTCATGTAATGGAACACGGGAGAACTGCCTTTCAAAAACGTCCTCTAGCTTTTTTCCCATCACGTAAACATCATGATTTGGCGTATTGTATTTATAACAGTTTTCAAATATTAATCTAATATCTTGCGCGAATTCTATTGCATTATTGTATTGCATGTCATTTAACTTCTGTCGTACTGTACTTAAATCCATAGGATTCGCGATAACTTTGTCATAATCATCTAAATTCAGATATTTTGTATCGATAGGCTCATAAAATGGCCAGGCGTAGGTACTGTGTTTCTTTGAAAAAAGTGCATTCAATATTTGTTTACAAATTCTAAAGCTTCTATTTTTTAGAGGTCCAGTCTTAACCGAGGGACTTTTGCATAACTCCGATACGCAAATGCTGGTAGCACGTGAACATATCGATTCGTGCCGAAATGATATTATTGATGAATTCCTCTTCTTCAACGTTACCTTTTGAACAGTTTCGGGTGCCGTAGGCCTACATACACCTGCAACTGGCTGTGTAGGTTTACCATTACACTGTTTTGAAACCATTACCGAATCGTCAATAATCAACTGCTTCCTTTCATGTATCTTACTTACCAAACTGATTTGAGCCTCATCCAAAGGTAAGTTCTCTATTTTCTTTTGAAAAATTCCCTCTAAAACTTTTGCCATAACAACAATATCCTCGTGTGCTTTATTGTATGTATAGCAATTACTAAACACTAACTTGATATCGTCAATGCATTCTTTAGATGATTTGTAGTAGTTGGTCTTCAGCCGATTCTTGATTGTACCGAAATCCATCGGCGCCTTAATAATGATACTGTAGTCCGGTATATTCAGTCTGACAGGATCCACTGGTTCTAAAAATGGCCAAGCATATTTATGTCGGCAAAGAGCTGGCATCACCGATTTCGATAAAAACACTAGTTGACAGGTTGTTATTCTGGCCAAACGTTCTTCTTCCGGCATGTCACCATTCACAACATCTCGACAAGCAAACATACTCTTAATCTCAGCCATTTAATATAACTATTCAATTATTAATTAATGAATTCGTATAGAAAAAAATCAGTTCAATTTGAATTTATTTTAAAGTTACATGGCCAACTGTACAAAAAATAAATTATTAAAATATCCGAAACTATGTAAAAATGCTCAGTCAACGCATGCTTTGATTAATTAATAAGAATAATAATTCTTAACTTTTCGTAATTAATTAACACGTATTTTTTTGTGTACTTTGTTAAAAATAATTTTATCCAATAGGTTGGATGAACAAAGAAGTGGTGAGAGGAATTTATTGTATTTAAAAAAAAATTATTTTATTGGCAGGACGACAGTATACATTAAAATTGTCTGGTGTCCTTTTTACATACCACTTAGATAACTAGAAAAGTTTAATTCATTTTCCAATATAATGCTTTGAATCGCTATTTTTATCCATACTCAAAAATATAAGTTATTTACTTTTTTCCACTTGAAAAGCTCACGTACTGAATTAAAGAAAAATTTTTGTAGTTGCTGAGGAGTCGAGAATCAAAAGTGAAAAGTTTTGTTCAACTTTTACGAGAGTGTAAATTGGATACCAGCTAAACTTCTTTACGAGGACAACATCGTAAAATTTGATAATATTTTTATGGTAATAGGAACATAATATTCTCGTTGTAATGAGTTCTGAATTACTTCTACCTCAAGCAGCTTCCTTTCTAATATTATAACGACTGTTTTAATGGTACCAAGATGAATTTAATGAAAGTATACTCATATATTCATATTATCACCAACGATATATTAGTAATAGTATAGTATATGTTGAGTATTAAAATATTTCATGTTTACACTAAATGGATCTGACTATTTAAGGATATGAAAAAATAATATTTTTCTTCATCACCTGCAAATAATCGATTTCTCAATCTCTGAAAATAATAATAGAAGTAGTTTATTGATAAATGTCATTACAGATATAAGTTTTGGAAGGATATGTAAATTTCACTTTGCTATGATCGACATTCGAAATTTGATTTTGGAAAATTATTTTTATAATCAATTAATTTAAATTGCATATATTTCTAGAAAAATAACCCAACAAAAACGACCACAAATACTTTAGTTTTTAAATAGTTCCTTTTAAGATAATATATGACATACTTTTTGGAAATTCATTTTACGAAAATCTAGTGTAAAATTAAATCAGCTCCAAATCAGCTCAAACCAGATATTATCCCATAAAGGATCGTTCATGAATTTATTTGAAATTCAAATAAGTAGTTTCTATAAAATCAAAATTTACATAATAAGTTGAAATTTTGATATTTTTCAGCGTGCTATCATCAAAATTTTCGGTTCCATTTTATTTTGAATACGAAATTATCTTTCTAACATGCATCCATTAGCATTTCAAATAATTCGCATAATAAAATATACACTATTTCAAATTTTTTTAAAGTAGAAAATTAATATTTCTACTAATATTAAATTTGTAATATATAAAATGAATGAAAATAATTATCATTCAAAAAATATTCACTATTAATAGTGAAATGTGAAATGAGAAGCTGTCATATTCCATTATTTGGACCATGCTCTTGGATATCATTGCTAATCGAGTGTACACGTTTGAAGTTGTAACATTTAGTCTGAGAATGGGCATACTATGATCTAAGATCTATTAAATTTACTAGTTTAAGTGCCTATTTTTCAAAAATATGTTATAATTAACATTATACTTTTTTGTATCTACTCATATAAATACGTGTACATACTTGTATCTTCGAATTATATAAGTAATTTTACTGTAGATGTAAATTGATATTATTGCCTGCAGGGATCTGATACAAAATTGGTTGTGGATTCAGCGATTCAATGTAATGGATAATGGCAATTTCTAGTACTAAAACTGTGGCTAAAACACAAAGAAAATCAACACAATCTCGAAAACTTTGCAATATTGAAAATTATTTGTAAATTTTCAAACAATCGGTAAATTGGTTTCGTTTCACATCTTAAGCGATCTTATACTTGTAAATTCAAAATGGGAAATAAACTTTCTATAACTGAAGTATAGTTTACTGTTTTCTTCACTTTGTTATAAGCATTTCTATTTGACTTTAATTCTATATATTTAAAGTTAATTTAAAGTTTAATCGATTATGAAAATACTATACAATCTGTAACAATTAGTCTCACCAACAAACTTCAATAGTTTTAATATTGCTTATTTATCTTGTAAATATGATTATTTTTTGTAAATTGTTGAAATAAAAAAAAATTTAATTAGGTTAATTATCTAATTAATTAACACCACAAGCTAGGCTACAGTATTATTTTGCCGAAATGATTTTTTACCATATCCAAATGGAAGAAACGAAGTAATTCAGAAAAAATAAAATAATTAAAAATATGGTAGCCACGACGTATAAAAAACTTGCATCACTGAGAACGATCGGGCAACATTCTCCTCCAATAATGTTGTATAGGATTTTCCAATAAGAGTGATATGATTTCTAAGTGACGTTTCGGCCATTTGTAATATTTCATAATTTGGCATTTTTTTTCATTGTATGCAGTAATGTTTGCAATTTCATCATGGAGAGATATACGCAAGAAAAACGTTTACAAATTATTCAATTTTATTATCAAAATAATCATTCTCCAATTGCAACTTTTCGTGCGCTTTTGCCATTTTATGATCGTAATAATCGTCCAACTGTAATCGCTATTCGTCGAATTGTTAAAAATTTCGAGCGTACATTATCTTTACATTATGTTCAAGTGCCAATAAGATAAAGAACCGCTTGAAGTAATGAAAATATTGCTGCCGTTCAGGCAAGTGTTGCTGAAGACCGCAATTTGTCGATTCCAAGACGTTCTCAAGAATTGGGACTGTCTCAAACTACAACCTGGCGGATTTTGAGAAAGGATGGTTAAATATGGCTTCAGTTCTTGAGTGACTCAAGAACTGAAGCCATTTGACCACCGTAAACGTCCTGAATTTGCTGATTTTGTCTTGGAACAACTTGATAACGGATAACGATTTTTTTAAGAAAATCATCTTCTCCAATGAGGCTCACTTTCATCTGAGTGGTGCGGTAAATAAACAAAACTGTCGGTTCTGATGCGAAGAAAATTCACAAATTATTCATGAACACCCATTACAATCACCTAAATTGACAGTTTGGTGTGGTTTTTGGTCTGGTGGAATCATCGGTCCGTACTTATTTCGAAATGAAGCTAGTAACACCGTTACTGTCAATGGAGAGCGGTATAGATCGATGATAACAAACTTTTTATGCCCGAAATTGGAAGAAGTTGATCTTGACAACATCTGGTTCCAAAAAGACGGGGCTATGTGTCACACAGCACGTGCAACAACCAAATTATTGCGAGAAAAGTTTAGAGATTCGATTATTTCAAGAAATTGTGACATTGAATGGCCTCCAAGATGTTGTGATTTAACACCATTAGACTATTTCTTGTGGGGTTATTTGAAGTCATTGGTCGAAAACCCTTTATATTAGACCATACGTGTATAGATTAGGTGGGTCACTATTGGTTAAGTTTTTAAAGAGTGGGTCGCACTGTCTTAACGTTTAGGAACCCCTACTATACAGCATGATTAGTGAAGTTATGTTTTCGTAGTGCATTACGAAAAATGATACTATTGAATTTTGTGCTGGTAAATGCTACGTTTGATGTACCAAAATTGCAACGACCCTTTGGGGAATATTTCTTATAAACAGTAATTTTTCCGGGGTAAACAGTGTTTTTATTGGCCGACAAGCAGTGAAAAATGAACGTCGCTCAGGGTGCACTTCAACATCGAAAACTGATAAAAATATGGAACTTTTCAAAGGACTTATGTATTTTATAAACAAGGTCTTAAGAGGCTCAGAAAAAGGGGTTTTTGCATCATATCGGACATTGCAGACACTTGGATTATCCTTCTCACGTGGCGATTTCCATGATCGAGTTTTTGTCAAAAAAAGTGACTTTTTGTTGTTTCCCTAGATCAAAAACTACTTGAAATGACCTCATCTTAGCCTTATCGATATCATCCAATGAAGTGTAACTGAGAAGCTGCGGGAATAGCTTTTGCTATTAAAAGTGGAAACTACGCCTATCCCAACGTATTGTTACTCAAGCCAAATACGTATGTGTATAATAGTAAAATAAAATTCTTGCAGAAAAATAATCAGTCTCATTACTTTCAATAACATATCTAATATTCACATTAAATAGTATGAAATTGCTTTAAATAAATTATTGTTTATGAAATTTATTTAAAATATTTCCCAGTATTTTGTGTTAACTTTGAAAATTTATCATTCCTGTTATTCATCATTTATGTTATTTTGGCAATAATAGAACGCTCCATCACTGGCCAAGGCGTAAATTCCAAAATCAACAGAATACAACATGTAAAACAGGCTCATCCATTTTAATGCATAATTATTGCCATTATTGTTTGGAAGTAGAATGGGAGAGCTTTAACCATGATTCTAACAAATCTGGCAGTATCTATTGCCCCAGTACATACATCCTCAAATCATAGCGGGAGCTCACAAATTACACTCATCCAGTACTGTTGGATGCAGAATGCTGTTGGACCGAAGCGATGGTTCTTGCAATTCTATACCATCGTCCAATATATCTGACCATTAGCATAATCTAAATTATGTTACCTCATATGATAAATTCACCAAATTATTAGTACATTAATGCTGGCATGTAACCAACTGGCAAAGAGTTTTATGTTTTATGTTGGGTATTTGTCGAGTATGAGATGCGATCAAAATTATGGACCCGCTCATAAATTTTCAGATATTCATATTTAGTGAAATTATATGGAAGCTTACGAAACCATAGCCAATCTGCTGTTGGATTATTTAGTCGATCTCTTCTTCTACATCGGGTATCCAAATACTAAATATTTAATAAAATAATCTATTTCTTGCTTATAAAACTGCTTTATGATAGCGGATAAATATATAAGAAAATGTTCCTTTCCACTTATAGAATATATAAATACTAGTTATTTTTCATAAAATAATTTTTATATTGAAATTCATTTAAAGAACGAAAAAGAAAAATTATTTGTATTAAATAATTTTTATACTTGTAATTGTGATTGTATAATCCTGTAACTATTAAACTGAATTTATTATATGTAATTATAAATGAAGAGATGGTAAAAGTTTTTAATTTTCATTGAAATTTAAATTCAAATAAAAACTGGACTTTTTCATTTAAAATCTGATGATTATCTGTGCCTCCTAGTATGCGAGTCCTTCTGCATACTCGTTGCATAGTTCATAATTCATTTTATAGACTTGCGATTTACCTTCCATCGAACTTATCACTTATTTTGCAAAAAAAAACGCAAAAGTCAAACAATAGATACCATTAGACCACCGTGCATAGAAATACAATGTGCTTCTAATGTTTCAGGCCGATTTTGTTTGGCCGCCATTTTGATTTGAATAATATTTGTCTGTTGGCATTTAACAATCGTAGAGAGTCATCCATAGTAATTTATTGTGGAGGATTTAACATCACAGCAATGTGTTGAAGTTATTAAAACATTTTATGTAAATAATTGTTCAATTGTGATAATGCGGAGAAAATTACGTGTTTTTTTGTTGTTAATCATTCGCCGAGCAAGTCAACCATTCAGCGTGTAATGAATAATTTTAAAAATATGCATACGCTGGGCGATAAAGCGAAGACTGGGCGACAATTAAGCCAACGTACGAGGTTTGTTCCAAAAGTATCGCGAATTTAAAATTTCCGCGGGTTACGTATATTCGATTTTCGATTTTTTTGTGGCGTTATCTTGGTACTCATATCTCTTACTTATGCCGGTAAGTTCGGCCATTTTAAATATTCAGTTAATTTTTGACAGCTGCTTTGCTTGCACGTGTTTTGGCTCGTCTTCGATTTTTGGCTCATTATGAGCAGCGAAGCATACTTCGAGTTGACTAGCATCATGTTTGAAATTTTTCTCTACTCAAAATGATTTGAATTAGGCTTGCAGAACATGTGGTTCCAACAAAACGGTGCCACATCACACAGAGATCGTGTTACGATGCAAATTTTGAGAGAAATTTTTCCCGGACGAATAATATCAAAAAGAAGGTTTAACAACTGGCCCCACGACCCTGATTTGAACCATCCCGATTTCTGCGTATGGCAGTACTTGAAGAAAAGATTATACACTACCAAACCAATTGCAACCTTTATGCTTAGGAACAACATTCGAAACGAAACTGCTGAAATAACACAAAAAAAATGCGAAAATACAATAAAAAATGTGATTAAAAGAGATCGCCTTTACGCCATAATCAGAGGCATATATTTAACCCACATTACCAGATGTATAAGCTTAAATCCGCTGTTTTTTAGTCAAAAAAAATACATGTTTTTTCATAGAAAGCAAAAACAAATTTATTCAAAGTACTTGCCCTCGCTAGCTACATCTCTCGGCCAATTTGTGGATACACAAACAGAGTTTCCCGCATATGCTCTTTTTTGTCACAAAACTAGACATGATTAGCAAAGGAAAAATGTATGTTGTTGCACTGATTAATGTTGATATATGTCAAACTCATAACAAAAAAAGTATAGCGTGTCCATGGTAGCTTAATAAGCTCACTCACGTCATCTATGACCAAACAGCGGATTTAAGCTTATACGCCTGGTATATTTCATAGTTAGTGTTAAAAACTATATAACCAATTAATTGAATATAAATTATAAAATTGTTTTTCATCTAAAAGCTATTTTTAAAATAATTTCACCCTGTAACAGAAAACACACTCTGTATTTTTGTTCCAAATATAATATAATATTTTGGGTTTAAATGACCAGAATTACCTTCAATATTTTATTTAATCTAATTTACGTTTTATATTTTATAAAAATATACTCCTTTCAATTAATATTATTCCATAAATAATGGTTTGCCACTGTAAAATGGGTTTTTTGAAACCGACACTATTTTGTAATGAATTTTTTTTTTTATTTGATTAAGATGATCCTTGACGCCAATGTGGTTATTAATATGAAAGTAGTATTTAGTAATATTGAAATATAAAACTAAAAGTAAATTAATTCAACTAATTTATTTATACAAAATATTTTTTATAAGTTAACTAATCGAAAATTATTTTCACATCAATACTTTTAAGATGATTGTATATATTTTCTATAATATCTTAAAGTAATTTTAATAGATCCTTTCAAAAAGATCTATTAAAATTACTTTAAGATATTATAGAAAATATATATAAATATTGCATATTAAAATAATATTTAAATCTTCTATAATTTCAGAGCATATGTTATACATCCGAGAGAACTTGTTGTAATTAACGGTCTGAAAATTCATAATCTTCATGAGATGTGAATAAAATAAAGTTTCTGAATTGTAATCAACACGGAATATTAGAATATGCTTGAATTGAAATTCAGCAAAAATTTAAATTTTCAGCTGTATCATGAATGTTGGCAATAGGCACGAATTATGTATCATTTAAATTTCAATTCCAACTCTTTAAGATGTCCTGTACGCTTTTTGAATTTACCACAGTGCTAAAAATGGAAATTAAAGTATGTCTAGTTAAAATTGAGCTCAATTAATTTCAAAAGTAGCGGATGTGAATAATAAAAATTCCTACCGGCATGTCCGATATGTGTAAGCATTTTGAAATATTATTTTTTTTTCTTTTTGGCAGTTTGCTTAAATTTAATCTTGAACCTTTCTCCTCCTTAACGGCCTCATATCACCTACGTACTGTACATGAAATAAATTCAACTTTTCACACTTTTACTAGCCTCGATCCCGGACCCGCTCAATTATACAAACACAAATTTTACATTATCCTTCAGAAATGCCCGAGTGCTTTGTTTGTCCATTAAATATATTATTTACGCTAGTACGTGTAAACAGAACTCATCTGCATAAAAACATGAATAATTACAATTTTCGGAACGTTGCCTTCTTCCTGGTCTCGAAACTTAGCCCCGAGCAGGTGATAAACTCTATACACAAGTTCAACAGATATCTCTCCCCAGTTCAGTTTTGATAGAATGCTTAACTACATCAGATGGAATATGGAAAAAGCCTCCTTTTTTTTAAAAAAAGATATACCAAGCAATATAATTTTTGTATTAATTGTGTACTAAAGATAAATTTAAATAATTAATATTTGTTTTGTTATTTTCTCTTTTTCTATCTGTTCCCTCAAACAAACTAATACAGAATTTGCATAAAAATTTTCAACAAGGATAAATTGCGATATTAGTTATATAATTAACTAAACATTTTCATCAATATTACGAGTATTATTATTCTGATAAATGGAATAAAATAGATTATTTAAGAAAACATAAAGAAAATGTTAAAAATACATTATATTAAATATAATGTCAATATTATTGAAGAAAATTTGATAAAATATATAAAATTAATTTAAAGAGATTAGGAACTGATCCTTCAACTTTCTGTTTTAGATTATATAATAATGTATAGATGTATGTACTCATAGTATACAACATCCAACAATTAATTTTAAATATTAATGCTGTTTCCTGTTCAATTTAACACTTAGGTCTTATTAAATAATTTAATAAGAACTCACATTCTACCATTGTTGGTGAAATTGGTTTTTTTATCGATTCAATTTAAGTCATATACACTATCCATAAGTGGAGTAAATCTAAAAAGTAAAAATATACAGAACGGGTAGAAATCCAATTTATGTAAGAAGGAATATTTTTATTGTGCTTCTATAAGTATACGTGTATGATTTGAATGGAGGAAGTCGTGCGTTAGAAGCCAATCGAACGGAGTCTATCGAAATTGCTGTGACAGCCTTAGAATTGGGAACAATCAACCGACTCGTGAATACTACAGAGTATTCTTGAATGGAACACCATACTCGTGCAATATTCTTTACATATCCTAATACTATCCCGAACAGAATCTTTGGCCAACAAATAGTTTGTAATTTCTTCTTCTCTTTCAATAGTTAGTCATTTGAAAGATGCCTCAAGAAAATCAACTCTTCGATTTTTTGTTAAATAATTCGCAATTGGTTCAATGAAACTAGGAAAAAGGAGCATTCAGGCTATGGCAACGTGATTTAGTGGCACATTCGATTTTAGTTGCAAATCATCTTGAATAAGAAGTTGGACGTACCATCGTCGGGCAGGAACATCATAAAACTATATGGAACCAATCGTATGATAAATGAATAATAATTTAAAGTTAAGATACGTATAAGTGTCTGTTTATCAGTATTCTGCGACATACGGACAATGAACATAATCTTGTTCATAGATACAGAAATAAGTAAATCATCAAATAACATGAATATCATGAATCATGCATAGATTCATACAAACTTATTCAAAAATATACCAAGTTACATATATGTAAATATATAAGTTAGTGTATAACTAAATGAATGAATGGTACGGATGGTACTTGCACTCACCAAATGGATTTGACCATTAGACTGTCAATTTGTCAAGGATCAGAGGAAAAAAGAAATGGTATCAATCAATGTAGGGAAACGAGTTCACTTGACCTCGGCTAGTGTCACTTTTTCGGTTGCGAAGCAATCATATGAGGGTTGATTTATGGGCGGGTTACGAAACCCGAATTCGAGTGATCAAAGATATTTATTGGCATTTAAAACTTTGCTCCCAGAGGACGTAGAGAATTCTGCTCATAGAACTGAAACTGACTCTATTTCTGATTCTGTAGCTAAGACTCAATTTTATGGAATAAGGGATGCCCATCGGGTGTAAACTAACTGAAAAACGGAATACTTAACATTATCCTAGAATGTTTCTGTTGTGGAATGCCGATGGACAACTCAATCATTGGGTATTTCCACTTTCATTTCAAGTCATTTCATACCATTTCGATTTCGATTTACAATCATGCTCAACTTTCAAATGATTCCCTTTGAAAGAGTAACGATTTAGTGCTTCTACAGCCCATTTATAAATGGTTATCATATAACTGAGCTACTTAAAATTCGATATATGCTGCATTCTAGAGTCATTAAGAGCTCAAATCACCTGTCCGAATGTATTGGACAGAAGTTAGTAAAGACCAACAACTATGAATCGATACGACACATGGACAACAGTTACAATAATGCCTTTTAAAGTTTCAATAAATCTTGCAACAAAATTGTCTAGCTGGCGTTTAAATGGTTAACATTTTCTGAACAACTAAGTGTCATTATCTCCTCCCATGGTCGAGATATCACTACATAATATACTCGGAAACATAAACGACAACAGCAAGTGGGAGCCATGGGCAGCACTCCTTAAACAAAACAAATAGCCACCACTAGACTTCACATCCGATTCAATTGTTTACAGAATCTCACCAAGGTGCATCCGCATACAGACCTATGTAATCAAGATTCGAAAGCTTTTTTCCTAATTTGCTTTTAGGACTGTGTGCATGTGTATATGTTGGCCATTCGAGGTCCAGTGGACCTGTAATTATATAGATTATGTGGCTTATGTTATAAATGATGGCAACAGTCCGGACGAAATTAACAAACACATACAATATAACCAGAGTAACATATGGCCTTTGTTAGAAGCCGAGCATGTTGCTAAAATTGCTGATGCGGTCGCATCCAGGATAATGTGAGGACATTGTGCTAAAAAGTAATTATGCGAGTGCATTACCAAGCAGTACCAGCAAAACTCATATACACAATTCAATCCAAAATCTAAGCCACGAAAAATCTTCTCTGATGATAGATCTGCCACCTTTTGCATGTTTCCCATTAACATGTCCTGTCAGCAGATATTCTATAATAACTCATATTGATCGTAATGCAAGGTAGCCAAAATTGAGTTCAAAAATATTTCAAAATGTCTTCTGCATTCTAATAGCTGTTAATTGCTTAACTTTAAAAATAAACAGAATCAAAAATAGATATTCTCGTGGAGAACGAATAAACTTAAATTAAGTATTTTAAATAGCATTTAGCTATTTTGTAAGAAGTTAACTTGCAAAGTATTAAAATTAATTCTAATTGAAAATTTATATACCCAATAATATGAACTGGACAAAGCTTCTATAAGTCTTAACAGCTTCATTTGAGAGTGTTTCAACAAATAAATTCATAATCTACAAAGTATATAATTTTTAGAGAGAAAAAATAAATTGTCTTTTTCAAGTGTCCAACTGTAAGTAGGACTAAATTTTACTCTAAAAGACGGGTAAATTTTATGAAAAAACGTTACAAATAATATTCCTACATTCAATCTATTTTTAAAAAAGCAGTAATTAACTAAGCACCAAATATAACAGGTGCGGCAGTTTCTGCAAATTTCCACAAAATATTTTCTAATTATTGTAGTATTAATAAAAAATATATGTAAAGTGAAAATTACAAATAAACTTAGATAATTTTATGGCTTTTAAGTGAATATTTTTGAAAAATATTTCCGGTTTTTTAAAAATTGTCTGCTGATTGACTAGAGTAAATAATAATACCTGGTGTATAAGCTTAAATCTGCTGTTTTTTAGTTTAATTTATGCAAAGTACTTGCCCTAGCTAGCTAAATATTTTTTCTATTTCTTGAGCAATTTGTGGATACCACGCCAAAAAAATTCCTTCTCTTTCGAGGCAAACCACTCATCAAGCCATTTTTGAAGTGCTGCTCAGCGAGCTTACTCGCCATTTTCGGACTTCTTCCTAAGAATCGAAGTGCTGCTCAGCGAAGCTTACTAGTTGAGTAACACCCAATTGCTCCATGAGCATTTTTGCGAATCCTAGGCCGATTTTCACGCTTCTTGTCCCACAAGTCAAAATTGCCGTCTTTGAACCGACGAAACCAATCTCCGCACGTTTTTTCCGATAAAGCGCTGTCACCATAGGCCTCCATAAGCATTCGATGCGATTCGGTAGCCGATTTATTTAAATTGAAGCAGGAAAGCAGAGCTTCCCTCATATGCTCTTTTTCTGGCACAAAACTAGACATGATTACCAAAGAAAAAATGTACGTTGTTGTACGAAATTGCCGACAATGTACACTAATTAATGTTGACAGATGTCAAACTCATAAAAAAAAGTATGGCGTGTCTATTGTACAATAGTTTAATATGCTCACTTACGCCATCTATGACCAAACAGCGGATTTAAGCTTATATACACCGTATTTAAAGGAAACATTACAAAAAAAATACAATTAAATTGAAATAATATTTCTCTTTATGTAATTATTGGGTTTGATAAAAACCCAATCGAAATTCGTATCCTATATAGATTTCTAAATGATTGTAAAGGATTGTAGTCCCTTAATTTCGAGTTTATTTTTTTTAAAGTTACTCAAAATTCGATTTTTTTTAAATTCAATTTTTTTATACAAATATGAAAATGTTTAATTAAATCAAAATTCTGAAATTATGTACCCAACCCGCATTAAATTTTCTCAATTCATTATTGAGCATGCTTACAATTAATATTTCTAATTACCTTGAATTATGTAATGCATGGTATCAACAGAAATTTACCTCAATAAATCTAAAAATTAGTGAATACTAATAACAATTAAATTTTGAATTATTAAAACCAGATAAATGTACATGGAAATGTTTGTATTATAAATTAAAATGGTATGGTAAAATCTATGAAGATCTAAAATTACTTAACTGGCTGTGGAAATTTTCGCTAACTTCGCATTATGTTCTTCTACTGGTGAATGCTCATTTATTTGGAGCCTCAGAGGCTTTTGTTCATATAAGGTGTGAATAATCTATGGTCGGTGATAATGAGACAAATCTAGTTAATTCTACCATTTCTAGCAACGTATGGATGGCGTACCAAACTTTTCCAGGACATAACTCTTAGCCAAGAGAATGCCAGACTGCCAGACTGCCACACTGCCAGACCACTAGAAGGAATACCAGAGCAGCAGCGGCTGTTAAATACTACAAGTACGAATATAAGCTTGCTGGCACTATTCCTTCCTTAGGCGACATTGTTCCTTGGCAGAGAGTGGCACTCATATGCAGTAAGACTTAAATTTCACACTTATCCATTTCACAGGCACAATAGAGCCATTGTTTATTATTCCGCGTTGATTTATGCTAGTTGGCAAAAGTGCCTAAAACTTTTGATTTCACTTTTAATTTTTCTTCTCGGTTTTCGTTGTTCTCGAAATTTATCTAAGAACTCATGAATTTTGATAAGGAACCAAATTTGAATGTAGCCGTACCATTATAATAACAAACAAAATAAATAAATTGACTATTCCAACGATATTCAAACACACACTAATGTTATGGCATAGTCTTAAATAAATTTTGAAAAAAAAAATTTAACAAAAAATAGCGAAAGTTTATTTAACGCGAAATATTTCTTTTCAGTGAATTTTCTTAAAAATCTTTCAAATAATATATAACATACATGCATATAGGTATATAGCGAAGAGAAGAACAAAAAATTATGATGGATGAGATAGTATCAATTGTCCTTCTTGAACACAATATAATCGTCATACCTCTATATTCATTGAACTCTTGGCAATGGAAAAAGCTATTATTTCAATAATATTTCGATTTCTTTTATTGAATTGAATAGCATTCTCTGCGCAGATCCTTTATAATGAGTCCCATTGTTAGCAATAAGATTTCAATAAATTACAATGATTAGAATACGGTTTCGAAGGTATTCGTCGTTCTCTTCATCGATAAATAATAGCAATCTTATTATTTTAACTACTGCTAAGTGTGATGATTACACGATTTCCAAAAAAATGCCATATAATTACAAGTTCGATTAGAGTGAAGAATTTTCAATTATTTCAATAAGATCGCAAGGAACTTTCGTGGTACAGCGTTTTCCACTATAGATTTGGATGGATTTAAAAAAAAAATAAATAGCCTATAATAGATTATTTGAAAATTTGATGAAATATTTTTAAATAATTCGTTAGAGCAATTAGCAATTAAGTAATTGACTATCGTATTTGGTTGGTACTGTAGTCGACAACGTTAAGCAAATGAAAATAAAATCGATTCATGACTAAATACGTACGATTTGCCACTTAATAAGGAAATTGAATGAAAACAGGATATTAATATTTATTAAAATTTTATTTCCTATAATATTTCTCAAATGAAATTCATTTCTCTTAGCTATTATTCACTATTTAAGAGCATTTAAATTGGTAGCTCACATAAAAACTTAATTGTTATAGAATGCTAAAAACATTCTCCACCATTGCCAGACTTAAAGGATAATCCATTACGATCGAACACAGCTGGAAATATTGTGCCAATGATAAAGAGCTCAATTGTTAACGAAAGCACATTTTGTCGTTTAACCCCTGTTTAAGTGTTCGATTAATCTTTTAGTAGCCGACTTGTTCTCTGCCAAAAACGGATTCGAAAAAAAGTTTTACTACTTTAACAATGCTAACAACAATAATAATAGAAACGACAACTACAACAACAACAACAACAACAACAACAACAACAACAACAACAATAACAAAAACAACATTAACAAAAATATCAATTCGAACAGATACAATAAAAGAAAATATCTAAATACAAACAAACAGTAGTCGTAGGAAAAGCCATCCTGTATAAATATTATACTTGTATTCCGATGCGTACCTATAAATTAAGTGCGTGTATTTCTTCATTGAAATGAAAACAAATCCATCTGCGTACTTTAGAGGATTTATATTTAGGAGGCCGTAAATTTTTACAGTGGAACAGAATGGAGTCAACTGGCATCGGAAATGGCAGTAAGAGTTAGAAGTAGGATGTGGAGGGATATGCTCGTGAGCTGCTAAATCATCCAAAATCTGCAAACACACGTAGAATGCCTCAGAACATCAGTCTTGTTTGTAATATCTTATGATTTTTCAACCTAATGACATCCATTTATATTACGGTGAGTGCTGCCCGTTTCTCCCACCATCAATATACTCTGTGAAGTAGTATAAAATCCGACGCTGAAATTTGAAAACAATTCGCTCTGCAGCAGCTCGTCTTCCTTCCGGTTTCAAATTAGCACTCGAGCTGTCCTACCGATCAATCCCCGTTTGCTTGCCATCGTTTCAATGTAAACCAACCCTACGAACACTCCATTCAATAAGTTTCCGAATATTTTCTGACTTTTTGCTGGAAAATTTCCAGTTTAATAGAGTGGATAGCTTCAAATCATTGTGAATACTTCCGTTTCATTAAAGAGCATCAAAAGCTAGTCAATCAAATGTTAAGATACATGTACTACCACACTCCGATAATGTTACATAGCTTTTTCATACTTGGACTAAAGTTTTGTTAATTTTTTCTTTCTTCAAAATAATAAAATTTCTCTTGACAAATTACTCTACTTATTTTACACAAAAATACCATTTAGGCAAATAAAAAGTGAAGGCATACATTTTTCTATAATTTTTGTATTTATATAAAAATACCAATATTCAAAAGATAAACTCTTCAATTTGTAAAAGTAATATATATATTCCTTACAGGTGTAGAGAGATTGCTATATTTTTAATTTTTTTGATTCACAAATTCAAGTTGCATGGCCTTAAACCACTAACCAGCCAATCAATAGAAATGTTTCTTTATGGAGGACACTTATTTTTGTTATATATAATGTATAACAAAAATAAGTGTCCTCCTCCTTCAGAATATATAGAATATATAGAATACTAAAAATCATTACTACTGTTATAACTAATGTTATAATTTTTACATGTATGTGTATACCAGGTGCATAAGCTTAAATCCGCTGTTTTTTAGTCAAAAAAAACCCATGTTTTTTATAGAAAGCAAAAAAAAATTTATTCAAAGTATTTGCCCTTGCTAGCTACACATTTTCCCATCTGTCGGACAATTTGTGGATAACACGCCAAAAAAATTCCTTCTCTTTCGGGGCAAACCACTCATCAAGCCATTTTCGGACGTCTTCGTAAGAATGGAAGTGCTGCTCAACGAGCGCGTGGCCCATCGACGAAAACAGGTAGTAGTCGGAAGGGGCCAGGTCTGCTGAATAAGCGGGGTGGGATAGCACCTCTCAGTTGAGTGTCTCCTAGTAGGTTTAGACCATTTTTGACGTGTGCGATGATGCGTTGTTCGTGGAGGAAAATCATCAGCTTGCCATGTCTTTGTTGATAATCCGTCCTTTTTTCACGCAGAGCACGGTGCAATTTGATCAGTTATTAGTGGAAGCGGTATGCATTGACATTTTCACCAGGTTTCAACATCTCATAGTAGATTTTCCCACCAAACGCACAGCATCGTCTTCTGTCCGAAGCGATTTGATCTTGGGGAAGATGTTGATAGTTGGCCGAGATCAACCCACGATTTCTTGCGTTTAGGATTCTCGAAATATATCCACTTTTCATCGCCTGTCACAATCCGATGCAGGAACGGCTTTCTTTTTTGTCTGGCGAACAAGATTTCGCATGTATTTTGGCGCCGCTCCATCTGCCTATCATTCAATTTATGCGGCATCCACTTTCCGATCTTTTGTGATCGGAAAGTCTAGACGTATAGAAATGGCTACTTGAGTAACACCCAATTGCTCCACGAGCATTTTTTGCGATTGATTATCGTCTTCGTCCAAAATAGCCTGCATTTGATGGTCCTCAACCTCCCTAGGCCGATTATCACGCTTCTTGTCCCACAAGTCAAAATTGCCGTCTTTGAACCGACAAAACCAATCTCGGCACGTTGTTTCCAATAAAGCGCTGTCACCATAGGCGTCCATAAGCATTCGATACGATTCGGCAGCGGATTTCTTCAAATTGGCTTCTCGCATATGCTTTTTTTCGGGCATAAAACTAGACATGATTACCAAAGGAAAAATGTATGTTGTTGTACGAAATTGCTGACAATGTGCACTGATTAATATTGACAGGTGTCAAACTCATAAAAACAAGTATGGCGTGCCCGTGGTAGTTTAATACGCTTACTCACGCCATCTATGACCAAACAGCTGATTTAAGCTTATACCCCTGGTACTATTGTATGCGAAAGTAATGGAAAATTCTGTAAAATATTATGTATAGAATTTTCCAATTCGCAACAATATCTTACAATATAATTCAACTTTATTGATTTCAATAAATGTTATAAATGGCCACCCAGTTTATATTAAGAAAATGACTTGTTTGAAAGTTCTAGATCTATAAAAAGATATCCTTTATAAAAAAAAACTGATGCGATGAAAAAAATAACTTCAAAAGTATCACTTCTTTCATATTTTTTTTGGCGTATTCGAAAATTTCTATTTTTTTCAGCTCCTTAAATCATGTCAATAGAACCTGCTGTGAATGTGAACGTGGATTCAAACTGAGCGGGTATATTGAAAATCTTCAAAAGAGAGTTTACATTATGGTTGTACGTTATATTTTCATTACACATTGTTATGAAAATTTTATTTATTTTCAAGGCAAATAAACGGAAAATTGTGACGTACTGTAGAAGATGGGTGACGTGCGCCTTCTACTTTGCTCCTATTCACAATATTTGATATATGAACTGGTTGGCAAATTTTAATAAGGAACATCTTTTAGGTTAAGTATTCACATAGCTAACGATTTATGAATTTAATAAATTTCTTGCATAAAGCACCATAAACATTGGATGGAGTAAGGTGCCAGCATATGTAAGTACACTAGCTCAAGTAAAGCAAATTGTTAAGTTCGGAGCGAAGCGATGTTGTCGTAATAAAAGTAAACGAGCATAACATGATAAAAACTGCTTTTACTGGCAAAAAATCTTTCATGAACAACAAACACATAGACTCACTCAACTACCCTTATTTATAGAGATGAAATAAAATAGAATAGCAACAACAAAAAAATAAACCAAATACAAATTTTATATACACCCGTTTACTCACTACAGAGCAACAACTTATGGGCGCACATGAAAATTCCATTCATACTCATATCGCTTGAATTTTTTTCCTTATTTATCTGGTTTTTAGTGATAATCATAGACATTCATAAAGGCATTCACATACATACATGAGAGTATAGAGAAAATAAGTGAATTTTACGAAGAAAACGGACAGGACGCGTTACCCTTGCTAACCCCCAGCAACCAAGTACGTACACATGATCGTAAATATGAATTCATGAATTTTGACGCTAAGTAGTACTGTCTGTTGCTTGAAAAGGAGAATCCACCAGATTACAAACTGACAGCAAATTTCATATTTAAATGACAAAAGCAAATTACTATATAAATTCATCGTTTGGGGAATATTACTTATTTGCAGTAATATACTAGTGTATGTTGGTCTGGTAAGTAAAGTATGAATAAGTGACGGAAATTTTCAAATTATTATAACGCACATATTAAAAAATTGAAAAAAAAAGTTCATTTTATATTATAAAATCGAAGAGGTATGTTTATTTTTGGGCAAAACACACCTTTCCGTATTGCTAGCCATATCCAAAACTGATAGTGAATATTCCCATATAAGGGCTTAAACAAATCTCATTTTCAATTTCGCGCCCTTAAAAAAAATGTTCAATGCTATTGAAATTTACTGGCGCTTCTAAATTTCTTACTCTATGAATTGTTATATCTGCTGCCTATATTAGAATTAATGAAGACATTTTGGATTTTATTCCATATTAAAAATTTTCTTGTAGTTGCTTACATTTCTTCTATTGTCGATGTCTTTGCTGCTCACACCTGAAGAGAGTATCGACAACCCCCCTTTCATTATCTATCTATGTTGTATGCAAAATGATGTGTGCCACTTTTTTCCGGTTTACTTTTTATAGCCTTTTTTATTCGCTATGATGTTGCTTTGCACATTCTTGATCATAGCACGTTATCGTTTTCACAAAATTTCATCACTTAAAGAAGACCTTACGAATTATTCCAAATACAAATTAAGCCAGCTCAAAAAAATAGCAGAAAATTTAATTTAAGCTGACATTGTGTCGTAAACGATACCCAACCAAATTTCAAATTACATAGTTTTCAAACTTTAGAATGGGAACCATCTTCATCCCTAAGCATATCAAGTCGACTCATACATGACAAAGAACTTATTTCTTTCACATAGGGTTTTTCATCAAATTTCCATAGACTCTTGTTAAACGTTCCATTCGATCCTTCAAAATGCGTGTGCAATTTTAGTCGTACCAAAACAGCTTCACACGTTTCTTAACAGGTGATAAAAGTCAATGAACATCGCATTAGAATACATCACATGTGGTGTAATATAATAATTCCAAGTTAACATCTACAAGCACATGTGGCCCTGAAAGCATAAATTTCGTAAAATATTTCAAAATCTAACAATTTGGCGGATAATTTAGTCACCATGGATAGGATTACAGTCTACACAAGTAAGCATTCGATCAGACTACGTATCCTTAGACTCATTGTACCAGTACGTACTCAAGCTTATATGTAAAAACAGATAATTAGATTTGTGCAAAAATAGATTTTCAGCAAAATAATATGCCTACGAATTACGTCAGCTTCTACAATAAATTAAACAGCACTTCTAAAGTCTACAGAGGATTTTCTGTACCAACTTTTCAATTAAAATAGAAAAAAATACAATAAGATAGATGGTAAAATAATTGTGGAATTCAATACCGTTTAGATAAAGTACAATATTGTCAATTTTAGAATAAAGCATCAATTTGATATTAAAAGATCACAAATACGAGTGAGTATGTAGTAGTGGAAACAGGCACGATGGGGCATTGGAAAATAAGAATTTTCATGAATTCTTTAGACCAAAGTATATTGAAAAAAACTCAGAGGACAAAGGCATTCCCCATGTTCGATGATATGACAAAATGCAAAACAAAGTAAAAAGGATATTTTCTCCGAGGATCCTAAAGTCAAATTTTATAAAATTATATCTCACAAGAAATTTGAAATGTTATTGGCTTCTATGCTCTCATTACAGTTTGATTTTTCTTCTCAGAATATTTTTCCGATAATAATTCCGACAGTTCATAGATATAAGATTCCATATTGTATTGTATATTACTTTCAGCACATTTCTTGTCATTCTTTTTGATTTATCTGTCTTCGAACTACAATGAATATTTGTTCAAAACCCGTCCAGACCCATTGAATTCATGATTTCTTCGAACTACAATGAATTTATGTTTAAACCCATCTCCAGACTCATTTAAATTTTTACCAAAAATAAGTAATGGAATTACTTAAAAAAATCTTTGATTCTATTCATATTCTATTTCATTTTTAATTCCCATAAACACAATTAAAATTCTTCAGACAAACCAAATTTAATATTTGACTTTACAATTTAATATCTCATATTTTTTTGTTATACTTTTTACCATCTTCAAAATTTGATATTTTTACTTTAACATTGTACAAATATATTATTGTCAATATAAGTACACTCATTTAGGTTCTTTTAAAAGTATCAAGAATTTTCTTAGCATATCTGGTTGCAAAAAAAAAATCTAAACCAATTAAAACGAGAAGTCACCATTGAAATTAATAAATTGTACAAAAAATTATACAGACTATTGATACAAAATCCTTTACAGATAATAATTATTTATGGACAGCAACTGACCGACTAATATAGTATAAAAAAACTTCTCACATGCTACGACCAAATGACATTACCTCGGAAAAATCGGCCAAGCAGTTGGTGAATACCTTCACTCTATACAATCACATAGATGTAAGATCCCAAATAAAATAATATATATAACGAGATAAAAATTTCATTTATCCGCTCATAAATTTTACACCATCTGAAACTAAAAATGTATTTCTTAAGCTTTCCATTAAAAAAGCTCCCGTCTATGATTTGTAAATAAGGCAAATTTAAAAAAAAACCGTTATCACCTATATACCAGGTGTATAAGCTTAAATCCGCTGTTTGGTCATAGATGGCGTGAGTGAGCGTATTAAGCTACCATGAGCACGTTAAACTTTTGTTATGAGTTTGACATCTGTCAACATTAATCAGTACACAGTGTCAGCAATTTCGTACAACAAGATACATTTTTCCTTTGGTACTCATGTGTAGTTTTGTGCCAGGAAAAGAACATAAGCGGAAAGCTCTGCTTTTCTGCTTCAATTTGAAGTAATCGGCTACCGAATCGCATCAAAAGCTTATGGTGATAGTGCTTTATCGGAAACAACGTGCGGATATTGGTTTCGTCAGTTCAAAGACGGCAATTTTGACTTGTGGGACAAGAAGCGTGAAAATCGGCCTCTTTTAGACGAAGACGATACCCAATCGCAAAAAATGCTCGCGGAGCAATTGTGTTACTCAACTAGCCATTTTCATGCGTCTGCGTGCCATGGGGAAGATTGAAAAGAACGGAAAATGGGTGCCGCATGAATTGAACGATAGGTAGATGGAGCGACGCGAAAACACATGATGGAGGCAGATGGAGCGACGCGAAAGCGAGAATCTTGCTCGCCAGACAAAAAAGAAAGTCGTTCCTGCATCGGATTGTGACAGGCGATTAAAAGTGGATATATTTCGAGAATCCTAAATGCAAGAAATCGTGGGTTGATCCTGGCCAACTATCAACATCTTCCCCAAGACCAAAGCGCTTCGGACGAAAGACGATGCTGTGCGTTTGGTGGTATCGTCTACTATGAGATGTTGAAACCTGGTGAAACTGTCAATGCCCAGATCTGGTCCCTTCCGGCGTATTTTCGTCGATGGGCCACGCGCTTGCTGAGCAGCACTTCGATTCTTACGAAGACGTCCGAAAATGGCTTGGTGAGTGGTTTGCCTCGAAAGAGAAGGAATTTTGTTGGCATGGTATCCACAAATTCCCCGATATATTGGAAAAATGTGTAGCTAGCGAGGGCAAGTACTTTGAATAAATTTGTTTTTGCTTTCTATGAAAAAAAAACAAGTGCTAAAACAGCGGATTTAAGCTTATACACCTGGTAAACCGCACCACCTTTTTCCTATTGCTCTGGAAATTTTCCATTTTAAAAATAATTTCTATTAAATTATCCATCGTTCTATTGAACTATTAGCTTACCTCCAATCCGCTACAATATTTAATAAAAACTTCTTTTAAAACGCCTTTTTTATCATTTTTGAAATTTTCAAAATTATTCCTGATCACTATAATTGGGTTTTCTAGCAAAACATTTTATAATCCGATAATGCCATCGCATAGTTAATCACAATGTGTCCAGTTTTATGGAAAACAATACAATTCAGGTGTGTTTTAAGACAAATCACCCGGGTTTGATGGTTCATAGCATTCTGGTTAGCTCTGAAATCTTAAAAGTTTCCAAACTACTGTATTAACGTTATTTGCAATTAGCAATTAATGCTCACTATACTGAAATATTCCCATTACGGCTGGTGTTCTGCAAGGTAGAGACTTAGTGCAATTTTATATAAAGTTTATACCTAAATATCCACACACTGTCAGTAATTTCCAATCTCGTAACCAAAACATTTTATGCTAGTTTACAAAATGGAGAGTGAAAGTCAGTGAGCATCAGATTGTTAATTTCACCACCACCTTCTAGCGGAAACCACCCATTCCTATATACAGTAGGCGCTACATTGCTATCAGCAAGTAACAAACGCCGCTACACAGAATTATATCTGGACAAATGACTTACTTGGAATTCTCACACGAGACTAATAAGATTTGAACTTAACAGACATTATCAACAACTCCTTAGACCACTGGAAAATCGATCAAAACTGACACTAAAGAGCAAAATTTTAATCTACAAAGCAATTTTGAAAGCGATCTGGATATATGTTAATGGAGCTTTCCAATTTCTATTTTTCTGGATATACGAGTATGTCAATAGAGCTTTTGGGTTACACTCAGCATTCCAATTTCTATCCAAGATTCTCTCAAAAAAAATCGTTGAAGTTTCTTTCCACGTTCGTAACAAAGTTATTCATCGTGACTAAAATGCTCCCGTTGTCCCTGATTTATGTGTTTCTTGCTATAAAAAGTAGCATTCCCGGTTATACTATCACTATTATTTTCTTGTTGAAAAAGTCGTTTCTGTAAAGTTGTAAGTAGAAAGCAATACCTATGGCTAGGTACATACATACATATTCCTAAATATACTGTACAGGGTGTTTGCAAAATAAACAAAATTACGAGCAAACGTACTCGATTTCGAATGATACTTAGTCGCCATACAAATACCCTTAAAAGTATCTTTCAGTACTAATATTTCGTTAAATAGTTACGAACAAAAATACATTTTATCTTAGATGTGTACGCTTAATTAACGTTATATTTAAATACGTACTATCCAAAAAGAAATAAATTTTAAATTTTTACTTTGTATTTGTTCGAGGTTAAAAGAATCCATATCGTTTTCCAATTAATTATGAAATAAAATAACATTTTTATATGGAAATTATAATTTGAATAATTTATTTTTATTGTACGTACGAGTATAATGTGAAAAAGAACTTTTTACGGGAGCTGGAGTAATGATGTTTTCAGAATATTGCAAATAAATTTGAAACAGCGCACATAAACGGAAGTGAGATGATAACATTTTTACCAATCAATATTTTTTATCAGGATACACTATCCTGGTATAAAAAAAATATTGATTTTACATATAAATAAGGCTAATATGGGTAGGTTCGTACATATATGTGTAGTTATGAAGAGGTGCTCTTTAAGGAAAGAGTAACGAGGCTGTGTAGGTGAACAACTTTGTCGCAAAAGTTTTCCAACAAATTGCATATTTTAAAAATACCAAGCAATAAATACAGTTGTCGCTCGTATAAAATAATTGCTGAAATTTTCCACCAGCAAGTATACATTTTTGATTAGTTTCTATGCAATACAGAAATTTTATAATATGAAAATGAATAAATTTGAGAAGTTTTTGCAGAACTGTTGTGACGGCGGCAGAACCTTAGAAGTGGGATGATAGTGACCGGTCACACTTCTGAGAATTGCTTTGGGAATTCCAGTTCGACATGGATGGTCAGTGAATTATAGTTGATACAAAATTGTGCAAACTTTATTGTGTTATTCGTCTTCGACGTATACTAAATGCACCATTTCAGTGTCTCGTAGCAGCGTTGGCGCAAAAATTGCCAAGCACGAAGAAAATCCGAAACGTGATACCAGTGAAACTTTCATAGTTTTAATTAGATGAATATAAATGAAGGTATAGATCCTTTTGAGAGGATTCACTGATGTTTCTATGCCAGAAGACAAAGTATCTGTGGACACGTTCAGGTTAGCATAGACAACGACACTATTATGTGAGTAGTGAGTGACAGGTAGAATAAAGAGAATTCCAATTCTTTCATAATTGTAAGGTGCGAAGACTTTCATCTCTAAAAAGTTTGTAACATTTCAAGTGCTCAAATGTTAATAATTTATCGAGAACAAAAAACAACAATTTTTTATTATTCGTTCTACGATAAGAATAAAAATTAATTTTCAATTAGATGCATTCGATTGAACTTTAATTAAGAATCAAAAGACAAAAAAAAAATAATATTGTATATTGGCACGACGTGCTACAAATTATATTAAAAAATCATCTAAAAGACTATTCATAATTCACTAATATTATGTTTTGGTAAAAATCTTGCAGAAGATTTTTCATAAAAGGATTTCTGATTGAGAGAGCATAAAATCGAAACTGTTATTTTTAGAAAATTTTATTTTATACATTTCAGTACTTTTAATGTTAAATAAACATTTCGATATTTATTATGTTCATACTAGACTTTGATGTAGATACAATTTTCATATTATTTTTGGGAGCAATGAAGCCATTATTTTTATAAGAATTTTATTTAAAAATAGTTCTAATCAAATTGAATAAAATGGTATGTACGTACTTATAGTTAAATATTAGAATTTCTTTGAACGTACAACCCTCACCTAAAATAAACTCAATAATATATTTTTTTTTGGTACATGAAAAAATGTTCGTATAAATTTAACTAATACTAATTTTTCCCACTTGTATGTGGATTGTATGAATTTTTGAGCACTCTGAACGCTTATGATGAGAAGTAATCCTTTAGAAACATTCAGAATTTCTGCACACTTGCTTTATGGTTTCTAACTGTTAGTCATAAATGTTCCGAAGTGGCTATAATGCTGAATGAAAACAAAGTGTTTTGGTATGATTGAGTTATTAAATTTTTGCAACCTTCCCGAGCACGTATTTGTGAAAATTTTACGATCGCCTTTGGAAAGCAATAATCCTTGAGGTGTTGCCTTCTTTTATTTCAGTTCGCTCCATGCATTCGAGGTAGTAACGTTTATGGGAAAAGTCGCTTTTTTAACGCCTCGTTTTCATCTTCGTTTTTATGGAATGCCACAGCAGCCAATATATTCATGAGCTCGTAAAGGCAATGAGTACCTCTAAAAATCTTCATTTTTCATATTTGTTTGTTCGTACAATGGTTTGCCAATGACTCGTCCCCTGAAAATTGATAAAACTAATTTTCCATAATCAAGTCTTAATTTTATATAATGATATGTTTAAAAAATATAAATGATTAGTCTGAGGTAGAATATTTCCTCTAAAAGTACAACAACACTCATCCTCTAGTAACATTGAATTTTCATACGTAATGCAGGACTGGGTTCTTCTTTATATCAGGTGTTGTAATTAATTCGTAGCGTTTTTTTGCAAAGTTTCCTGGTTTATTATGACAGTATTATTATAGAAGCGTTATTCAAAGTATTGTCTTTCGTTATCCACTACTTTTTGCCATCTTTCTGGTAATGCTCGGATACCACGTTGAAAAAATTTTTCTTCTTGGGGTCTTGCATTGTCGTGGAGCAAAATTACTTTGTCGTGTCGATCTTTATATTACGGCCGCTTTTATTGTAATGCTCTGTTCAAACGCATTAATTGTCGTCTGTATACGTCCCCAGTGATGGTTTCAACCGGTTGGAGTTCACAATAAATAACACCCAGCTGATCCCACCAAATACACAGTAAGATCTTTTTTCCATGAATATTCGACCTGGGGGATGATGTCGATTCATGACCGGGCAAGTTCCACGATTTTCTGCGTTTGGGGTTGTATCTCTACCCACTTCTCGTCACCAGTGACGATTCGATGCAGAAATCCCTTCCTTGCCTGCCGTTGGAGAAGAATCTCACAGGTGACTAAACGCCGTTCGACGTCCCTTGGCTTCAACTCATGTGGAACCCACGTTCCCTGTTTTTGTACCATTGCTGTGGCTTTCAGGCATTTTCCGACCGTCGAAAAGTCGACTTCAAGCGATGTGGACAACTCCCGGAGTGTTTGGCACGGGTCTTCATCGAGCAACGTCACCAAATCTTCATCTTCGAACTTTTTCGGCTGTCCGGGACATTCCATGTCTTCCAAATCAAAATTTCCATTTTGAAACCGCGCAAACCACTTTCTGCAAGTTGGCAAGAGCATGTTCGCCGTAGACATCCACTAAAATACGATGACTTTCCGCGGTACTTTTCTTCATGTTGAACTAATGGAGTAACACTCCCCGCAAAAACGAACTTCGACATGTTTGACAAAATGTCATATAGTGGAAAAGTTGCGTTATGTCAGTAGATTCTGGGAGAATATTTACTTTTGTATGTGTGACTATGGATGGTTGGCTAACGCCATCTTTTGTAAAAAGCTACGAATTAATTCCAACACCTGGTCCGTAATTCAGGAATGGGTTCAAGTATTACTAAACATCATTTTTTATGTTCTTCTAACCAATTAATTATTAAAATTATCGAGTAATTATATATTTGTGTTTTTGTCTAAGCAAATAAATGATTTGTTGACTTCTGATAATAACAACTTTAAATAAGATGAATTTGAGTTTCTTGATGCTCGCAAAGTATCTGTTATTATTTGTTTCGGCTTCCATAAGTTCCTTAATTTGAATCTATATATGATGATTAAAATACAGTCTGTTGAAAACAAATATCCTTAATGAGCTAATATGTAGTTTACCTCGAATTCAAGTGCGAGGGATGAAAATATGCAGAGTTTATTAACTGCATAGAATACATTTTCATTATAATTTCGTGGAACGAATGAATTTGATTTTATTTGCAATAGATTGTATTTACGTAGAATAATAAAAATGTCTAATTCGATTTGAGTTGAACATGCAACATATGTGAGCAGTTAATTCATGTTAAGTTTAATTTAGCGATATGGATAAAAACAATAAGTTGTGATTAGTAAAGTTTGATACTATTTGAAATTTCCCACCAACTCGAAAAGGGGTTCCATATACGTAGATTTAGAAGGCATTTAATGGCTTTTAGTGGGACTGTGTTAGCTACTTTATACAATTCAAAATTAGTTGAAGAATTTCAAATGCAATTTATTTCATATAAGTACATATTATGCATATATTTTGTTTTACCTGAGTATAAAAATGATTGGTTGATGTTATAGTTTGAGGGTTTCTAGGGTTATAACGACTTCACTTTAAAGCTTGATGAATATTTTCAAAATAAAGCCATAATTTGCGATTGGTTGCAAAAATTTATTGCACGCGATCAATTTGGAATATAATAAAGTTATTATGGCTAAAAGTTTCGGATATTCACGCCAACATGATGTCAAAATTTCCTGTTTCGAACTTAGAAAACAATATGGTTTGTAGAGTGTGCGACATGTAAGATTATACTGCACCACAATCGCTATATGTGAGTTTATCTTTTGTCGAAGTCAGTAGCAGCTACATGTATTAATAAATAGCAATGGTAAATAATCATGTAAGAGAAGAGAATTGAAAGAAAAGAAGCTATTCGGATAGATAAATTCAACTAAATCATACTCCCATATACAAGCATATATTCCAAGTGTACAACCAAATATTACAAAATGAACAATTTAGTAATATTTTTATCTAATGTGATGGGACTAGTTTTCGTGATAGAAGAAATACTACGAAAACTAGAACTGCGAATGCATTTGAAGAATGCATTTCGTCAAGTCATATAACTGAAGTACATTTGATTAACATTTTACTTTTGAATATGTTAACTCGGTTTCGTAGCTGCAAATTTCTGATCTCTTGTCAGTCTAAAGTGATTTGTGCCAGTCAAAGTCTTTAAGAACTGTATTCACTTGGAAATCTTTTACTTTATAAAACCGACTATTTTCTATTCTTACAATGAACTTACACATTTTCCTAACAAGTATTTTTACATAACAACTTGTATATATATATGACTAAAAATCTTATTCAAAATAGTTTCGATTTTTTTGCTACTCAAAAAAAAAAGAATTATCTTACGTATGTGTATATGAAGTGTTTATCTAGCCTACAGCACCATCCTTAACCGTACTATGTCATGAAACCACATTACTACAGGTACGATTTGAACTCGCACAAAAACATTTCAAGTCATTAATATCCATCAGAGAAGCAGTGAAGACAAATGATGAATTGCAAGAAAGATAGTGCGTCATCATTACCGAAATAAATGAAAATATACGAAGGAGGTGCTTTTTCTTTATTAAGTCGCCCTCTAGGCCTCGGCCAAACAGGATTTCATACCAGCAAAAAGACAGACTCTACCAATTTTCTTAGCTTTCTCACAAAATTCATCAGCTATTCCCACCTACTCTGTAACTAATGAAACCTGGCAATGCGACAAAGCGAACAATTTTCATTTTACGCTTCAATCAACATTACCTAAGACAAGTGGATATACTCTTATTTTATAACAGTATCTCAGCTAAGGTTAATCGCACATGTATGTAATTAGTTCGTTCTAAAGAAAGAAAAATCATCATAACTATGTACAAGTACAATCATCCATCCATACTATGTATGTATGCATTAATATTCATTGTTTTCCATAAAACAAGTACAAGTTTAGGGAATTAGATAAATTCGATTCAAATAAGAAATGACATTCCATATAATTACAAATAATAAATGATAAAGAAGCAGAGACAGGTGTACTATCCTACAAAATACTAAATAATATCAGAATAACGAAACTAATCATTGGTGATAGGTTTATTCAAAAATTTCAACCAGGTATGACAGAAAAATAAAACTGGCACTATTAAAAGTGAAACGGCAACACTGAGCTATAACCCAATTATTCAAAGATGCACCGTACAAGTTTCAACTTCGTCGGGTAACTATGGTTGCTACCACACCTATAGAGTGTGATAAGTGAAGTGGTTTTGTTTTTACGCACTCGCGTTAAAAAAAATGTAACAGCAAAATTTGGAGCAATGATGTACGAGCACCATCAAAGTTTGTATTAAGCTTTGTGAATTCTTGCAAGCTTGGCTGATGCCATAGACATAAAATAACTTTTTCAGATTTTTGAATTTCCGCGGGTTACGTATATTCGTGTTTCGATTTTTTGTGGCGTTATGTTGGTACTTATGTTTCTCTTTTATCAGTTAATTTTTGACAGCTGCTTTGCTTGCACGTGTTTTGGCTCCTCTTCGATTTTTGCCTATTCAAAACAAAAATAATTGCGCGGACGCATACCGAAGTAACGTTTATCAGTGGTAGAAAATGTTCTCAGAGGGCCGAGAAGATGTGAACGACGAAAAGCCAAGTTCCGTCGAATGTGAAGATTTTGCTTATATAGGGTTTTCGAATAAGAGTGATATGATTTCTTTTCAAGAAAACATACTAATTGTTAAGGAAATTCAAATGTTTTTTATTTAATGTGAAGTACAATCGATACAATTAAGTCTTGCATAAAACGTTATTCAAATGGCCTCCACGACTTCTTTTGCAGGAACGAATTTGATGAACCCAATTTTCGAGCACTTTTTCCACTAAATCAAGTCGTATGTCATGAATACGTTTAATATTGACTTCTAAAGCTAGAAGAGAGTCTGGTTTATTGCTAAAGACCAATGACTTCATATAACCCTACAAGAAATAGTCTAGTGGTGTTAAATCACAACATCTTGGAGACCATTCAATGTCACAATTTCTGGAAATAATCGAATCTCCAAACTTTTCCCGCAATAATTCGGTTGTTGGACGTGCTGTGTGGCACGTAGCTCCGTCTTGTTAGAACCAATTGTTGTCAAGATGAAATTCTTCCAATTTCGGCCATAAAAAGTTTGTTATCATCGATCTATACCGCTCTCCATTACCAGTAACGGTGTTACCAGCTTCATTTCGAAAGAAGTACGGACCGATGATTCCACCAGACCAAAAACCACACCAAACTGTCAATTTAGGTGAATGTAATGGGTGTTCATGAATAATTTGTAGATTTTCTTCGCACCAGAATGCACAGTTTTGTTTATTTACCGCACCACTCAGACGAAAGTGAGCCTCATCGGAGAAGAAAAAAGCGCACGAAAAGTTGCAATTGGAGAACGATTATTTTGAAATAAAATTCAATAATTAGTAATCGTTGTTCTTGCGTATATCTCTTCACAATGATATTGTAAACATTACTGAATATCACGGAAAAAAATGACAGATCATGGCATATTACAAATGGCCGAAACGTCACTTAGAAATCATATCACTCTTATTTGAAAACCCTATAGTTTTCTTCGATTGCAGTTAACTAATAACAAAAAAAATATTCGGACCGCTTCTGCGAACTTTACAAAAATATTTGGTTGACAAGTAAGTGATTTCGGATTTTAAATAAGAACTTTTTAGTTAAAAATATAACTTTATTCAATTAGGTATTGCCCGTTTTTGTCGATGACCCTTTGTCATCTTTCAGGTAGTGTCATAATTCCGTGTTCGTAAAACTTATTACTTTTGCTATCAAAAAACTGAATTAAATGTGATTTTACATTATCATCGTCATTAAAAATTTTACCATTTAAAATGGTAATCTGAAAGCGCTAGGTAAGGGCTGTATGGTGGATGTGACAACGCATCCCAACCTTATTCCAATAATTTTTGGCGAGTGACCAAAGATGTGTGCGGCTTTGGATTGTCATGCTGGAAAGCAACACCCTTACGATTTGACAATTCTGGCCGATTTTCTTGAACTGCATTGCTCAGTTTGACGAGTTGTTGAACGTATACGGTGCAGTTAATTGTTTGGTTTCTTGGTAAAAGTTCAAAGTGCAGAATTCCTTTATAATCTCACCAAACTGACAGCATAACCTTCTTTTGGTGCATCGTAGCTTTTGATGTCGTCTGACGTGGGTCATCTGGCATCACCCATGATCGTTTCCGATTAACGGTATTGTAAACTATCTACTTTTCGTCGCTTTCAGAAATGGATCCGTTAAGTTGCGTTTTAGAAGCGAATCGCAGATGCTAATGCGTTGCGTCAAAGGAATTTCCTTAAGCTGATTAGGAATCCATAAATCGAGTTTCTTAACATAGCCAAGCTGTTTTAATTTTTTTCAATGCATGTACGATTCAGCATAGCATAACACGTGAGATTCCAGAGAAGCGATACATTGAGCTTCTCTGGAATCTCACGTGTTATGCTATGACGATCTAAATCGATAATGGCCTTGATATGGGTCTCAACAACTTCAACTGGACAGTCCGATTGTTGCGCAAGTTTAAGTGAAATATCACCAGAACGAAATTTAGCAAACCAATTTTGATACCGCCTTTCTTTCAAGGCTTCATTCCCATATACGGCACAAAGCTTCTTGTGTACTTGCGCTGCGTTCTTTCCATTTTGGAAATAATACAATAAAATATGTCTAAAATGCACGTCTTGCCCTTCCATTTTTAAATTTGAATGAAAACAAAAGTAAATAGCTAATTGATACCATTTTTTACTAAATTAAAGGCGGAAGTCTAAACAACAAGAAAACAATATAGGCTAGATGCTTTGAACACGTTAACATAACGAAAGAATGAGCTAATACCATCTATTGACAAAATCCGCAATCACTTATAGTATAAGCCATCAATGTTAAGGAAAATTTCCACTATTATTCCAAAGATACTTTTTTTTTATTGATTTGAATACTTCTTTATTTAAAAAAATGCTAATTATCAATATTTTGTTTATTTTAATCATTTTGTTTACAAATATAATATAAAGAGTATAAAATATGTTACTACGGTGCCTCTTAGGGAGTCGGAACTTATACTAGCATCAATATTTCAAAAGACAGGGTCATATTAAGAAAGTTTTCGTTACACATGAAGTGTTTCAGAACTTCATAAAACATTCAACTAATTTAAGGTTTTTTACCATACAGAAAACTTTTTACTTCTTCATCTGAATTCATCACATACGAGTATTCGTACATTTGCATAGTGGGTCTGTGTCTATTTAATGGCTAGCTATAATGCCACCCTCTTTGCATGGGTTACTATTTTATTTATGGAAGTACAAAGAAGGATATATCGCTTCCCTCTCCTACAGACATTTTTCAATCGCGAAAAAGGTCTATATGGCTGTTATGTATGTATGGATGGGTATCTGCATATACAAATGCAAGAATATTGTATTTTGAAAATAAAGGAATATGGTAAGTTTATTCTTGCATTATTAGTCTTAAATTTATCTAAGTTACGGAATAGCTGAAATTTTGATATCTTCGTACCATATACCACGTTAGTTTTTGAATAAATTAAATTATTATAGAAATATATTACTTTTAATTTTCTTTATTTTACAATGCCAAATATTATGTAATAAGCAGACAGATTACATCACATGTAGTGGAAATTCTTGTGAGAATTATAATGTGAGGATAAACGGGAATTCTATTTTTTGTAACAGGAAAGATAGTGGTCAAGAATAAACTGAACATTAAGATCAAGGTTATCAACCATTTGGACTGGATACAATAGAAATAGAACCCCAAACTTTAATTTCATAAGTCCAAATAGGTTTTATAACTGCGTTATATATTAAAAATCCAGTATAGATAAGATCTGAGTCTTAGAATCAGATGGAATGCCGAAAGTATAAATATTATATAAAATGGGATTAAGGATTCTACTTTGCGACACTCCAGTTGGAATGTGATATAATATGAGGACTCTGTTATTACTTGGTAATGTGGTTGGGACCATTTATATGAAGTTAAGGTAAGATAGTATATAGAAGCAAGAATGCTCTTGAATTTTTTAAGTAGCCTAACCATACCATACATGATGAATACCGTGGAAAATATCTGTAAGAATATTGCTGGGTAACGGTCTTTTATCTCAAGATTGGACGCAATATAATTAATCGATAAAGCAGATGCATTGTTCGATTGTGAAATGTGTCAGCTCTCTGGAGCTGAATTGATGATCAAAAATATTTTTTTTTACTATCTATTGTAGAAATATATTATGCTAATAATAGGCTAATAATTTAACAGAAAAATGCCAAATTTTCATTTATGGAAATGTATCTAACGAAAACAGTAGCTGTTTTTTTATTGGAAAGGCAAAGGATAGTAGAAAGTTCAAAATGTTTAGCTGTAAGTACAGAATACTTATAGGGATTTGAAACATTATTTCGATTTTTAATTTATTAGTATTGGACTTGTCTATATAATTATAAGCTCTTTTTCTTTTTGTTTTTACCCAGTTATTGTTTATCATAAAACTAAAGCAGAAATAATCAAAATTTAAAAAATATGTTTAACTTTGATTTTTAAACGCTATCCTGCCACTTTAAATTACATAGTTTTAAGTTTCTATCTGTCACTGTGTATTTGTCTACTTTAATTTGATGCTTTTACTGTCATTATTTGGAGGCATGTTAATTAAAGTTTGGTTTGACACAAGTAATTATACTATGATACTTCTGACGAAAACTCGCACAAAACTCCTTTATTATCATTATTTTACCGGTATAAGTTCTTCAGTGAAATGGAAAAATTCGTTTATTTTTAATGAACTTTATTACTAAATATATGCATACGTGAATTGTTCATAGATCTCATTAAAGAAATGAAAATGTTACATTTTTGATCTATTTTTGAAAATTTCATATCGTTTCATTTCTGAATAACTGTTATTATTTTCACATAATAACATGTACTTATTACATATGCATATATAATAGCAACTAAATCATAAAATATATTATACAAAGCTATATGAATATTCTTGGAAAATTGTGAATATTCAATTTATTTACTTTTTAACTTTGTTGAGTAAACTTTTCATATTTTCGAAGAGGCGTGATAACAAAATGAAAATGATTTTCTTTGCTAAATTTGAAGTTATTCCAGGGAATATAACAAAACATTGACAGAAACAAGAAGAAAAATAAGAACTGAAACAAGAACAGAAACAGAATTGTTGTCATGATAACGTAACATAAAATGATATATTATAATCTTGAATGACACCAAAAGTCAATTTGAATGGAAAGGGTAGTATGCTTTAATACCGACAAATAATGATGATGGATTACTCTTATACCCTGATTGAATTCAATTAGATAATGTTAGCTAAATTTTAACATATTCAGATAAACAAGCATTCCAAAAAACATACCTAAAAGGGCAAGTATATGCAAATACTAAGAACTCATTTATGAAAATATAACTGTGGAAATAAATAGTCTCCTCTGAATGTAATGGATATTAAGACAATATTTGATGTAGAAATTATATTAGGAATTTTTAGAAAACATAATTAGCATAAATATAAATATTAACAGTTCAAACAAAAATACACAGAACGTAGGTATATGTTTTCAATTTGAAATAAACAAACAAGAATTGTTTAAAAATCGGGAAAGCTAATCTATAAAATTATTTAATAATATTCAATTTAAAAAAAATTATATAATTTGCATTGGAATTGTAACAACAACATATCCTAGATTTATTATACCAAAAAAAAAAATCTTTAAATATTTGACTGATATTGTCATATGCTTTTGGCCCATATCAGAATTGGTTTAATTTTTAAAAATAATGGAACTCAATTGCTATAACATAATTGTTATAAATTTAATAAAAATACCAAAAACCACCAAATAATAACGTTTTTTTTTTAAGGGAGGAAACTAATATTCGGAAAAAGATTTTTTTTGTCTAGATTTTATCTTAAAATTATACATGAAAATAAAATAATATCTGAAGAGAAGAAATAAATTTTGTTAAACCATTTAACATTTATATATATTTGCTGAAAATCATTTTCTCATATTCTATCAAATTAGTAGCCGGAAATTTTAAATAAAGTCGCACACATGTTTTTGATAAAACAAGAAATATTAATTAGCTAAATCACCTTTGATGTTTTAGAGCATAGAATTTATATTTTATGAAATAATAACAAATAAGCAAAATATTAGTTTATAATATGGATTTATTTTGCAGCCCTTAAAGTAAGCTTCATTTGAAGTAATTGATTGATAGTAATGAATAGCCCACTTTCTTAAATATTTCTTATAAGAACAAAGCTTCTCTTGTGAATTCTCCTTTATAAAAATTTTAGCTTGATAACCATAGAGATCTCTCATGAAGCCATATCTAATGAATTTGGCGTTTGATCGATGACATTCGTTGAGTTTTTCACCAAAAATTTCTCGTGTTATCGTGGTACAAAATCCAAAAAAATTTGAGTTTTTGTGGAGAAAAGTCTGTCTCAAATATCTAATAATATTCAGATAATATAATTTGTTGACGGATTGCCTCTCCGGAAGAAATTCCAAGTGACCAACACTACGATAATCAAAGAGAACAGTCAACATCACTTCAATTTTCTAGTGAATTTAATGTTTTTTTTTCGGTTTCGTTGTAGTAACGTCATTCCAAAGCTTGGTGAATTATAACCCCACTTACCATTCTTTGTTGTTATGCATTTTATTAAAGATGATTCCAAATCGGAAACTTGCTTGCGATGCACTTTTTGACGAAATTTCAGACTCTTCGAAACAAACTTTTTTGAAATACGTTCAGATTAGGGGCCACCGTTTTTAAATGATTTTGCATCGCCATTATCTTTTTTTTTGTCGATATTTACGGTAGTCAAAGCATATTTTGAACCACTTCTCAAAGTTGATGGTCGATCAGAACGAGGCTCGTCTTCAATCACTTCTCGATCATCTTTGAAAAGTTTATACCACTCCTATCATTGCATTTTTGATATAAAAAACTAACCTAAAGCTCTTTTCAACATTCATAATGACTAAAAATAAGAAATTTTGCTGCCAAAATAAAATTCTATACAATTTGTTCGTGTTAAAAATAACAGAGCACAGTTGACGACACCTAATAAAACCAAAAGCTGCACACAAACTTTTTGGCAGTTCGCGCGAAAACTCCACATGATAATACTACCAACTTTACAGCAACAAATTATTTCAAAATATCTATTTCGCTGATTTTTAAATTTATTTTACAGAATGTACAAATTTAATTTAACGTGCATCTTTTCTACGTTCAGCAATGCATAAAAAGGGTGCGTGGAGAATCCCTGCTGAGATGTTTGAACTGATTGTATTATATTGTAATAATAATATACTTTAAATAAATGATAATATACACGTATTTTAATTATCTAAAAAGCAACTTTAGTCGAGAGAAATATTTAATGACATTTAACCGGGATTGCCTTATTATTTCTTAACGTATGCTTAGCTATTAATACTCGTACAAATATCTAATTATAATATATAACAAGAATGTGAGTTGGCAATTTTATTTTTTAATTAAATTTTACAAAGTTCTGGCAGCAGTTCTTATCAATTTCCGTTTAAATTTATATTTTTCAGTTTGGATTGTGGCAACACTGACCCTGCGCAGACAAATTAGAATTTGAGATAATGTGCTGAGTTGCATGAGGACTAATATCGATCTTACGCAAGTACCCTATTTGTCCAGTTTCGTATTTGTATAAAATATTAAATGTCAGTATTTAATTATAATATTTTGCTAGAACTTCACTTTATGAAGCCATATTGTAAAGTGTTGCGTATACCAATTTTGTTAATCACCACAAACGCTTTTATAATAGACGACTTCGATCAGTTCTATTCACAACTATTTAAATAGTTTTCATTCAAATACCTGTTAACAGATATAAAAAATAAATAATCATTTCAACTGAAATATAGCTTAAACATTTATATGTGTAGACCAAAAATAAATAAAGCTCCCGTTTACTTTGATTATGTCATGTCTATTTAAAAAAAAAAAAAAGGAGAATACGAAAACTCTTTTTATTTGTTCATAGACTAGACATATCACATGTCCTTCTTCTATACAACTAAGTATAATTATAGTTTTCGATTATTTTCGATGAACTCAAACCATTTTTATAACCCGTACTTTGGTAAAAGCACATTTTCACAGACTGATCGAAATAGCAGGTAAATTCTAATACTAGTTAGTCGTCATTACATAGTAAATGTCAGTATTTCCATTTACTGTGACCTTACCTTCTGTCAGCAAAATGTTGGCTTTTATCCGTGTTGAATTTGGTATTAAAATCTCGCACGAACACAGTCGACAGGACTTATTTATTAGTGGCATACGGATAGTTCTTTAATTACATTGAAGAGCATAATGAGGTTTAGCGGATGGAAATGTGCATAGCTGTAGCCAGAGGTTCACTTACACTAAAATCGTATTACCTACCATGAAAAGCTTCCAGATTATCGTTTGAATAGAGAAATGTGATGTGCTTTTCATTTATAAATTGTGTCCATTTAAAAGCATTTATGAATAAACCTAAAAATAATTATATACCCAGACAAGGTTTAATACTTTTACATTTTCGCTCTAAAGCGCATCCAGCAATTTCTTTAAATGCAGACTTTAATCACCGCATTGGATAGCATTACTGGTGGTAAAATTAACCAACCTTTCTAACTTAGCTTTCATGTAGTTTTTTCACCAGAAAAACACAGAAATTCAATCGTTATCCCATTGAAATAAATTATCAAAGATACACAAACAAAATATTTATCTTAATAGAACTCCATCGTTAGCACTATTAGAATATACAATAATACATACGAGTACATATATTTGAATTAGATTAAAGAGTCTGCAAAAGTGTCTGATTATTTACAAATAAAATATGGAACTACTTATCCTTTAGAAGCAATTATTCATTGAATTACTGACAAATAAGTTTCAGATATATTTTCTTAAACTATCTACTTAAGTTTAAAAGGAATAATTTTGAAATATATTTTCATAAAATAAAAAATTTAAATTTTAGAGAATTTTTCATGTAAGTTCTATTAATTTTTAGTTTTGATTTGAATTGTTTGGTTATGCCTCATTTAGAAGTTGTGTTGTTATGAGACTAATAAAATAGATTTTTTACGAAAATGTAAACTACTAACTGTTAGAAGAATAACAGCAATAAGGAAAAAATATCCCCTCTCAACAAGAACAAAATCATTATTTTTATTCTTAAGAAAATATGTTTGTTATGGTGGCATTCTGGACTGGTATAGAAATTTCAGAGCTTCCTTCCTGCCATATTCTTCCTTTTTCTAAAATCATAACTTTTCCAATAATAATTCCCAATTTGCTGAAATATCCCTTATTAAGCAAAACAGTGCCCTTGATCCACTATTATATCATTTAAAATCTCATATTGAAAATTGCTAATATGGTTACGAAGAGGAAAGACTCACCCAATTCTATAAAACTAAGTGGCAATATCGTTTCACCAAGTAACAAAGAAATCCTCGTACGAGACTAAAAACATTTGAATTTAACACTGGTTATCGACAACTAAGTACTTACACTATTATCAAATCGATCAAAACTGACACTAACGAACAAACTTTCCATTTATAAGATAATTTCGAAACCGATCTGGACGTACGCTATTGAAATTTGAGGTTTTGCTAAGCATTCGAATTCCATCGAATCCAATCCTTTCAACAGAAGATCCTCAGAAAAATGGTTGATTTGCTTTGTTCATGATATGCGTGATTTTCTCTATAAAGTTTAATTTCAGATTATACTATAACTATTATCATCTTTTTTTTTAAAAAAAAGATGATAATAGTTATAGTATAATGTGAATTTAAACTTTATATAGAAAATCCACTATTACATTCCCCATAAATAGTGATTGACGCTTTAAGGCCCAGAGATCTCTTGAAAATATTATTTAATATCGATGGACTTTCTTTTTGTTAGTACAGTGTCCTTGTCATCAAGATAATAAAATTAAAAACAATATAGCAAACTTATTATTATAATATAAAATTAACTTTATTTTGAAATTATTAAGAATTTAACCATTTTTAAATATATATTTTTAAAATTATATAATCGACGTCACTAATTTAAACAAGAGCCAAAAATTTATATGATATAAAATTCTACAACTTAATACATATTCATAATTAAAAATATTTTAAATTTTTAATGACAGTACGGCTATGTATCGTTATTTTTATAATAATATAGTTAATTTTAGTTATATTAAAAATAAACAAATACACTCCTGCATACGTATTACTAAAATTAGGATGACGCTAATAGATAGATAATTTTGCTTGCAAGATCTTATTGAATAGTTAAATAAAGAGCTTAGATAAACTTGGAAAAGTATAATTGGCACTACTTGAGCATATATCAGTGTAAAGGTTAGCAGAATCCATTGAACAGTTTGCAAGTTCCGTAATCACTTAGCTTATATATTTATATAATTTATGGATACTTCGAGTAGCCCCCGAAATCGCCGTTGATATTTTGGAAGTTACTAAAACTTGGCTGCATTCAGCCAATGAGTTGATTTGATGAATGACTATATCGTCCTGTAAGATTGTACAGGTCCGCGGCAAGTTCACTATCTCCATCGCACATACAATCATTTAATGGTGTCGAATACGTGTTACACTTCTTCATATTTAAATCGATTTATATCCTTAATAGATTATACTTTCAATGGCCATTAAAACAAACTTCACCTTTATAGAAGGATATTGTTGCTAATAGCAATGTTGCTACCGATCATTAATGAGACTAGTATTGGACGTTACCTTTTCAGGAAAATATTGTTCGATATTGATTACAATTCATTTATATATCCAAGGTTGTATGTATAAAAGTATAATTTATCCAAATCTAGAGATTTAAAATAAATGTTACTAAAATGTTGAAAATATACTTTCGCAACATAACAAATTCAGAATATCTCCAAGTTTTTAACTGAATTAATTAATTGATGAGTACATTTAATTTTCGATCACAGTATTGCATTAAAATAATAAAAAATTTAATACTCTTAAATATAATATTATAAAATAATTTGCATAAATTTTACTTTTCGAAAAAGTAAAAAAAAATATTTACATTATAAAATGATCAATCACCTGTGTTTGAAGATTAAAAATAATACGATTTGGACAATACTTATGCAAAAAACTATTAGATCGTATTTATTTAATTATTAAGCATATTTACTTTATATTTAAAACATATTAGAATATATTTTAATAACGTTTTATATATGCCCGGTTCATTTTGGATATTAATTTTTTCACAAATACGTATAATAGCATTAAATTGTCGGAAAATAACATCCTTTTGATACATGAAAATCCATAAAATTTAATAGATTTAAAAGAAAGTATTACTAAAATTTCAGCACATAATATTTTTTTGGGAAATCAGTTAAAAATTAAATAAAAACTTTTCAAAATAATTGAAATAATCGATACTATTTTTAGTCCCATATAACATACTAAATAATAAATAATGGATTAACAGAAAAGCTAATTTTCTCGAATCAAAGAACTTGAAAATGCTAATATCCGCCAAAAGCAGAATTAAAAATGATTACAAATTCCATTAGGGATTCGAGAACTCTACTTATCAAAAATTCACCCAAATTCCTTACACATTTCAGTTAATATTGATGTAATTAATAGTAAATTATTCATTGTATTTTAATGATGCTGATATTAAAAAAATATTTGGTAAATTTTTCTTAAAATAGTTGAATTTTCGAAGATTTATAAGATTTACGTACGTATTTTAAGGATAAATCATAATAAAGTAATTGCAGATACTTTTGGAATGGAACAAAATATTCATATAAGCCTTAATTTCTTTTCAGAGAGGATTCCGCGTCTATCGAAAAAATGTCCCTCCTAAGAACATTATTCAATTTATTTAAATAGCTCAAATAATACACAGAGTCTAAGTGGGAATGAACACTAACAGTTCTTACAACTATTTCTTAGGTCTAGGCTCAAATCGCGCAGACTCATCCATTGAAATCTGGTCGCTATGTCGCCCATAAGATCTAGGCGCTTTTACCACAGGCGTCCTCGAACTACTGTCACCGGCTACTTCCTACAAACATCTATAAAAAAAATTTTGTTTAACAGCATTGATAAGATAACATGAATAAAATTTAAATAAAAATTGTTATTATTAAAAATGGTCTTGCATATAAAATATTTCAATTCAATTATTCGTTTATTCTGAAAATATATTAATTAATTTAATCTGAATACAGTAAAAATTCCATTTTATTATCGACTTTAATTCCAAAAATTCATTCATCGACATTCCTTATAGTCTTGTCATTTTGTATCGTTTATCTTAAAGGTAATTTATCATTAGCTATATTCATTATAATATATTCTATGAATTTAAATTATTCTATTTCTAATTAATGAAACTTTCAAAATTAAAAATATCCCAAACATCAATTGTAATAAATTGAAAATAATAAAAAGAAAATGTTTTTAATATTTTAGAAATATACACGTTGGATAAAAGTTATTCCTATGAGAAATGATAATAATTCAAAATTCAAATGGGAAAAAATTACACATTTTCAATTTTATACAATAATAATAATATTATTATTATTAATAATAATAATAATAATAATAATAATAATAGGACCGATAGAGGAAGAAGATCTTGAAAATGTTTTCCGGGAGAAGAAAGAAATAATGTACAAGCGAAGATGGGAGTATATCAAATATAAATATAGAATGTCTTAAAATCTTTTTTATGTAAAAATAAGGCAGATAAGAAGGGAGAAAAAAAATTTCACCAAAGAAGAAAGTAACTCAATCAGGCCTATTAACATATAAAGTGGTTTCTGTTATGCTTTCAATGGTTTCGTATTATTTTTTTTCCATGTAAATTTGATTCGACACTTTTTCGCGAAAGAAAAGCCATCAAACACTGTAAGGTACTGCACTCGAACCTGTCTCTAGTCGTCTCGATTTAATTTTCCCTCGTCTCTCATACTCTACCAGCACCCGCATTACCATGTAGGTCTTATTTCATATTTCATATTCGCCAACTGCCAGGGAACCTCATCTCATCCGCGAACTTTACTTCGTTTACGGAATGAACATTTTTACTTTATTGGATTTCATATTTTTGAAGTGAATATAAAACTCTCTAAGCTGTAGTAGAAAACCCAACTAAGTGCGCAATGATTATATCCCTACACCTATACTATAGTACTCTAGGGAAAATCAGCCATGGCTTTTTGGTATCCACTACCATCGCAAGAGAACTTCGATCGAATCGAAGGGCTTTTATTCCGGAAATACCATGCAACGTCGTGAATATTTTTCAATACATTTACCCGTAACTAAACATAACTAAAAATTGCACAAAAAAAAGAAAATCTTATGATTCTCTTAAGCTCATACAATACAATGTATTTATAAATAATAATTGTAGATGGAGTATACGAGTAAGTTAAATATTGAAAAGGAAAAATCGCAAAATAAAAGAAGGAAAAATAATTAATAACATAATATTTCGTTTATAATTGCCGGAGGATAATAATTATAAAAATTCTAAAGCGGAACAAAATAGGGAATTTTGGATCGTACGAAATTTACATTGAAACATTTAATATTCAGGAAAGTGTTTATTTGGGAAATATTTTCCCTCAAGCAATACTCTACACCAAAACTCTGTGTTGTTTATACGCTTTTATTAAGAATTTTCATATTTTTATAAGCTCATTGAAAAATAATTAATATTCGAAAAATTCATGGAAAGAAAACCATATGGCTTACCAAACAATTACAGCCAGTGAAAATACTATGAATTATTCCAGCAGCTTTTGTAGGCGCAATGTATCCTTATTTCCTATTCCAGTTTGTTTCGGAATGTAATTATTCTTTTAGTACTCGTCAAAATCCAATTAATGATTTAATGCGAGTGTACGACTACAAACATTGAATATAAAGATTATCTTCAAGGCTTCACTCTAAAGGATTAAAGTTTATGGCTATTATCTTAAAAGTACGTTAATATATGGTTTTTTTTTCTCGATATTGAACTAAATTTTTCATACTGTGGTTTTGTGTGTACGAAAATCAAAAGATTTGTCAAATCTAAAATTGTTCCATTATTAAGCTTATTCACAGATGCAAATACATATAGTATGTACACATTTGCTAAAATATCGATGATTTAAGGATTTTTTTTATTTCGCAGGTGAGTACATCTGATTGGTTCGACATTAATTTCTGTTTACATAAAAATATTAAAATTTGAACAATTTCAGGATCTTGTATATTTTGATTGTTTTGCAGAGAAAAAAATGGGATGACGGAATTTATAGATACTTGATGATGGGCTCTGTAATGGTGTTTTTAACGTAGTTTTTTTAAATTCCGGATTAAATTATTTAAGACAAAGGATATGTTGAAAAATTTGTTTAAAAAATTATGCTACAAAATTGGCTGAAAATAAAATTAGATAAATTCTCATCTGAATAAAAAGTAGCCATTTTGCTAGGCCTTATATTTCCCTTTAATGGGCATCTTTTTACAAATGTTCAATTATAGGGTGGTCCATCTAGCGGTTGCATTTGGAACCTGAGTGTTAAATGTCATCACGAATTGACAGATTGTTAGTTGAAAGTGTGAATTATACGAAATAATAATCCATACGCTTGAAGAAAACTGGGAAATATTGAGAACTTACTTCCAAAGTGGTGAGTCTTCAATCCAAACTGTGAGAAATTTAAAAAAAAAAATTAGCAAAGATCGAATGCCATCACGTCAACTTGTGGACAAATTCGTGAAGCAAGTTCACGAAACTGGTTTGTTGATTGACCATCGTTCCCGCTTTAATACTGAAAATGTCAGTGATCATCCATCAACATCAACTCGCCACTGTTCTCAGGAATTGAACATTTCTCGCACTTCTCTATTGAGAATTTGGCACAAAGACGTCGGTATTAAAGCTTACAAAGTTCAATTAATCCAGCAACTAAAGCCACATGACCATTCAATGCGTTTTCGGTTTGCTAAATGGGCTCAAGATCAACTGGCCGAAGATAAACATTTTTACCGAAAAATCATCTTTTCGGATGAGACCCATTTCCACCTCAGTGGCTATGTCAACAAACAAAATTGTCGCATCTGGGGCTCAGAAAATCCATACGTCACCATGGAAAAGCCGATTTATCCACAATGAGTCACGGTTTGGTGCGGATTTTGGACTAGAGGCATCATTGGCCCGTTTTTCTTCGAAAACGACGAAGGAGCCGCCGTTACAGTCAGTGGTGAGTTCTATCATGGCATGCTCAACGAATTTTTGTTTCCAAAAGTTGAAGAGAATGGCATGGACGACATTTGGTTTCAACAGGACCGGACCACTTGCCACACAGCCAACTTAACAATCCAACTTTTGGGCACTGCTTTTGAAAACCGAATAATCAGCCGCAATTCTGATGTCAATTGGCCGCCTCGGAACTGTGATTTGAGGCTGTTGGATTATATTCTGTGGGGAGCCGTTAAGGATAAATGTTACGCAAGCCATTCAGAGACAATTGAGGCCTTGAAACACGAAATCAAAGTTTCCATTGAAGAAATACAGGCCTAGACAATCGAAAATGTACTGAAAAATTGTGTCAAGCAAATGGGGTACTGTAAGGCCAGCCGTGGCAGTCATTTAAATGATGTTGTGTTTCATTCTTAAATTTCAAGGTTCAATCTTTCTAATTAAACTGGAAATTTAAAAAAATATGCACTAGTTTATTTTTTATTTACATTTTAAAGTAAATTGTTTGGTTTTAAAGATCATGTTTTTCTCTTCACGTAGCAGATCATGATCAGTCCGCTGTAGCTATCTTACTTATCTAGTACGACTGCCGGCCATTGTATCCATTTCGGGTTGTTGTTTTTGAACAATTTTTGATTGGTTTTTCCTTCCGATATCTGGTATTGATATTTCAGTGTGCCTATAGACTGATAGCTTTATCAGGTGTTTTACGCGCTTTTTTTGTTAATATAAAGATAGTGGGATAACGAAATTGAAATAGAACGGAATTAGCGTAGGATCATACCTCAGTAGGGATTCGTAACCACAACCTAAAGACTGTGCTACCCGGCTTTGAATTTCTTCCAGTACGAAAAAATAATATGCATCGCTGATGCATATTATTTAGAATAGACAACTAGAACTTCTGTTCACACAATTATTCCAAAAGCTTACCACAATTGATAACTGATAATCGCTGGAATTTTTCATAAAGCTTTTTATCATATTCAATAAAATTAAAAAAGAATACCTGCGATTAACTATCTTAAACACAAGCAAATAGGAATGATTGATGCTGTATATTTGATTTTCAAAATCAACTGCAAAATTATTTCACATAAATTCCTAATTTTTCCCTCTTAAGTCAATTCGAGAAATGTTCATTTCTATTTGATATTTTTTACTATTATTTACTAGAAAAATTTCACATTTAGTAGATTTATCTTCACTATTATTTACAGGAGAAATTGTATGTTTAAAAAAATACACGTAATACAAATAAAATTATTTCAACCACAAAAATTTAATTTCTAATGTTTAATATTTTATTATGTGTTAACAAATTATATTCACATTTCAGCGATGTTCATAACATTCTCTTTAAATAAAGTCTCATAATTTTATTAAAACTAAACAATTTTAATCGATTTAGAAAGTAAAAGAAGTTACTAATTCTACAAACCGAAATCCGCCGTTTTCCAATAGATAGCGCCAGCAGTAAATGCTGGTCCAAAATATCGGCTCAGAAACGTCAAATCGTATGCTAAGACATCTGTTAACAACTCCTCATATCATTACATTTATAACTTTTTATCGGCGTTATATATTTTGTTGTCCGTGAAAATGTCGAAATTTTAGCCAAATAAGCGTCATTTGTGGGAAGTTTTGATTTTTGCCTTCAATTCAAAAAAAAATCTACGGCTGAGGCGCGCCGAATGATTGTAGGGACTTATGGTGAAGCTTGTAAGAGTGAGAGCTGCTCCAACGGCAAAAAAGGTAGTGTTTTGTGCATTGTGTACTGACTGGCGTTGAAAAGTGGATCCATTACGATAATCTAAGGCAAAGAAAATCGTGGGGGCATCGTGGCCAAGCATAAACACCGACGGCCAAGCCAAACATCCATGGCTCAAAGCTTATGCTATGTATTTAATGGGACTTGGCGTGGTATATTGTGAGCTATTGCAACCAAGTGAAACCATCGCAGGAGCTCGCTACCGAACACAACTGCGTTCGAGCCGAGAATAGATAGAAAAACGGCCACAATACGAGCAAAGACACGGCAAAGTAATTTTGCAGTACGACAACGGTAGGCCACATATTGCTAAGCTGGTTAGAACCTACCTGGAAATACTGAAATGGGATATAGCGCCCAACCCGATGTAGTACGACTACTACCTCTTCTGATCGATGACGCGTGACCTGTCTGAGCAGCACTTCCGATCTTACGTGGATCGACTCAAAAGATGAGCAGTTTTTTCGACTCAAAAGATGAGCATCCGTATGCTGCCAGAATAATGGGAAAAAGTTGTGACTAGCGATGAACAATACTTTGAAGCATGATTATGTGAGCATTTTTCCACAGTAAAGCGTTATATTTTGAAAAAAAAAACGGCGGTTTTTTTATTTGTACTCTAAATAATTTGTATACATATTTTTTTCTATTATATAATAATTCTCGTCGACCATAAGAATAATTTCTTTACAGCTAATATTGACAAGTACTTATAAAAGCAGTCCAATAAGCTACTTACTTGTGAATTTCTATGATTAAATATGGTATGATTTCGATTAAACACATCATAGATTTATTAAACAGAAGTCCTTAAATGTACAATTACCAGAAAATATTTATTCCTCGAAACCAAATAAAGAAAAATTAATAAAAATCAACAATAACATTTATATATACCCATATTAACTCATATTTTATTATTAAAACATTATTTTTGTACGTTTTGATTGATAACATTTTGGCTACTTAACATTTTTTGGGTAGCGCAAAGGAAGCTGTCCAATGAGAATGGCTATAGTATAAAATTATTATTATCACAGAAACTGACTACTTTATTAGCATTCATATATTGAATTCTGGTAAAAATATGTGTAACGCAATTTTATGCAATTTTGTCCATAAAAAATGTTACTATTGATCAGAAAATTTCTACAAATTTATACGTCCATTTGAGTTGTAAACCTGAAATTTTTACATTCAACTATAACGTATATAATGCGAATCGTATAATTCTAGATTAATGTTTCGATAATAATATAAAAAATAATTAAGATGCTAGAAAAATAATTAAGATACTAGTAAAAGATGAGCACCTATACTAAAAACGCGGTAAATATTTTCAGTTCTTTCAATAATAGAGGTCTTATAGAGAAAATAAAGCTTAAAAAGTTTTAGGAAATATCTCAAAGCGGATATTGGCTGAGAAGTTAATTAAAATGAATTAACGAAAACACAATGTGGAATAGATTCTTTGCTAAATTCAGTAATTTTAAGCAATTGTTACTAAACTATGCAATACAGACAACTGAAAGGTCGAAGCTTCGTTGGTGTAACAATAACTTAATAACTTTTGTTAAAGACCTAGTACGGTAATGAGAAAGAAATAATCTATTTGTCGTATCCAAAAATATATAAATAAATACACCATAATTTAATCGAACTCTAAATGAAATTGATTAAATTATAAAGTATTTATTTGTATAATTTTTATTCAATTAATAAAAAAAAAATTCAATTATCAACTACGTGTATTAACTATGAAGTTTATTAAAAAGAATTTTCCCACTTCTGTCCTTTATGGTAGGCAAAGCTTCCTTTGAGCTGCCTCCTTTATTTCTTTTATAAATTTTGTAAAATTTTCTTTTCTTTTTAAATTTTTATATATGTGTATGTAAACACAATTTCTTATTAATCAAACAAAATATATATGGTATAAAGTGCATATAAAAGTATAAATGGGAATATTTTTTCTCACTATAAAAGCTCATATGGGACTTATGATGGAAATATAAAATAATAGTTTTTTTCTTTTGTATTTTAATATAAAGTTTTTTATTGATTTTTGTATACTTAAAACATTCATTGTTTTTTACATTTGTTTGATGTTTGTTTTTTTTTGCACAATTTCGATTTTTTTATTATTTTTAATTGAGTTAGTTAAAGTGTTTTTTTTTATGTTTAATATATAATTCCTCATATACATAAATTATTTTCATATATTTAGCTTAATATTTAATTCAATTATAGTCATTTTCTTTTAAATATAAATTGAAAATATCTTCGGATATGTAAGTACATAAAAATTCATCCATATTATGGCAAAATAAGAAAACTTTTAGTTATTCCACAATTTCATCAAAATCTTAACAAATTAATTCGATTTATTTGGTTTTAATAATTTGCTTAGTTAAATACAATAGTTTTCTTCTTTTTTTTAAATTTTTATTTATTTAATTATATCTAATCTTAGTCTATATGTATATAATAGATCTTCTTATTTATTAATAATATTTTGTCTATAGAGTATTTTTTTAATATTTGTTTTGCTGCTTAGTTTTTTCTTTAATTACAGTTTATTATAATTTTTACTATTATATATATATATATTGTTAAATTGCCTTATTTTTATTCAATAATTATTATACACTCACATTTGTTCTCTTATACATGATTATTTATGCATAAAATTATATCATCTATCCTTTAATAATTTCTACAAAAACATTATCTTCCGGTTTTATATACAGCTCTCTTGTATACGATTTGATGTTGTCACAACTTCCGGTCGAAAGCGGTACTCACTTAATGATGATGTAACTACTGACTGATTATTTGGGCTAAGTAAACTAACTTCCATCGATTGCGGAAGGGGAGGAGGTGGTTGTTGAATTTGACTTGTGGGACTGCATGTTGTTACACCCCGATTACCTCTACTCAATGTTGTATAACTCTGTAAAATAATTAATAACACAAAAATGGACAATTTAATATGTTAAAATTTTATAGTATTTCTTAACATTCATTTTTTTTTTGTTCTACGCAAATTACTATCACGATAACTTAGGGTATTTTTAAGATAAACATGATTTAATTATCGTATATAAAAAAAAAATTATCAGCAAAAATATAGTTTTATAGACTTTTATCTATGTTCATAGCTTCGAGTAGTTTTAGCACATTTTAATATGAAAAGAAAAATGTTGCCAAAATTTGAAATCAATAAATTGTATATAAAAAACTAGAATAATGTTTTTAAAAAAATATGAAAAATCCATTTGAGATGGAAATAGCCCTTTTTCAGCTACCATGATTTTTACACTATTTATTACTAAAAGCAACTGCTACTCTCATAATATTAATAGAAGAAATAACAAGAATGAATAGGAAGAGGTGAAAATATAAGAAATAAATTTATTCTTAGGATTTTGTACTTCCATTATGGCTTTTCTTTAGTGTTTTTCATAATTTTTTGTTTTCGTTTTGCTTGTACTCACCACCTGCGATTATGTTTTTAGAATGAAGTGTTTTCACCGTAAAAATGTAATCATCACAGCAATAACTGTCATTGCATACTATAGTAGCCATAAAGAATAATCCTTAAAAAGTACAGAGAGAAGAGGCTGAAATGCATCGGTATTACAACCGAACTCAACTTCTTATATTAGCAGAACAAGTACATCGTTTGAAAATACTAAAGTGAATTGGGAATGCGAAACATTACGGTGTAGGTATGATCATAATATTGCGCGTGACGAGTGCAAAAATGATGTTGTAGTAAAAGAAAATTTTGTTTGTTTAGAAAAATGGATTTTTTAATCATTGTTGAAAGAATAAATCTTCTGTAAAGAAGTCGAATGAAGTCGACTGCTGAAAAGTTAGAAAACATCAACTCTCAATGCCAATACCAAGGTACTGTCTTTGTACGGCCATGTTTATGCAAAAACAGAAAGAGTTCTATCTATAAATGTACATAGTAATGTAGAATCTATTGCAAAAATGAAATTTTTTTAACATAGATTGTAGTCACAAAAGCAAAATGCAACTGTCTGCGAATAAGAAACAACGCTGTTGTCTGATATTTTCACTGCAGGAGAAAAACGCTCTGAAAAAATAAAGTTTTTCAAATTATATACAGCACAGCCATTTTCAAAGTATTCTACTGATCGGAGGGTTTTACAACATAAATACGATGACAAAATATCTCAATGTAACAGTACAAAAATTCTAACGAAATATTTACAGCAGTAGTATATGAACAAATTCATAGCAATGAAAGATACAGTGAAATATAGAAAAAATTTATTTAAAAATATACTAAACAGTCAAATAAAATATAATTCCTAGTATCAGTCGTGTGCAATTGCTTGCAATATACCGAGTTGTTTGAAGAATATAAAAACATTTTGTATAAGTTGCTCTTTAATGGAACGAATAGCTTCTATTCATACGAACGTAACTTTACCGCTGGTCATGTTATCAGACTATGATCGAAGCCGTACGTAAGGGACAACCCAGTAAAACTGAACATCTCGAAAATTTAGTACTAACGAAACGATACACACTCAACATTCTATACAAGAAGAATTTTAAACTCGCTTTTCTCTAATAGCTTTACTACCTGAGGCTATGCATAAACAGAGTCCTTACAGTCCCGCATTCTCAAGGATATTATAGTCAAAGTGGGTAAGTCGCACCCACAACTGCATTAACTGTAATGTAAATTGTATTAAGTTATCCTTTACCATTTGAATCATTTAGTCTATTCCCATCTACGCCTGCACAGGATATTTAGGGTTTGTGAAAACTGACTTCATTCATCCCAATTTTATAGTTTATTTCATAGGATTACCTGTTCTGTTTTTTTCTCTTTGGAACTATTCTCCAATTTACATATTCGAAGATAATAATGCAAATGAAATTTTAGGCGTTAGCAACTCACGTACGGTACAGTTTTATCGATATGATCATTGAAAAAATCGTAAATGAAAATATAAAATCTATAATTACGTACACGTACTTCCGATGATTCTTGTAAATAAACTAAAGATATTAAAAAAATCTGTTTTAAAAAATCATACGAATGAAGAACTGTCGCTTCAAAGTAGGATATTCGATTTTTAAGTAAAAAACTAATCACACAAATACTTTTTTAGTAAATATATAAGAATATAAACTATAATATCTTGATTAGTTTAAGAAAATATTTGAATTTATTGAATCGCAGTTGTTAGTTTTTCAGTATTTCACTATACCGAAATCGTATGATTTTCAATGTCGATAGTCTAAAAATTGCCGTTATTTAGAAATATATCTATTGTAAAAAAAAAATAAATCACATCTTCACTCGAATAGAAAATAATCGAATAAATTTTGCAAAGAATACCAAAAATGTGTGGCGAAACCAATCGAAAATTGGAAAAGTTATTCCGCAAAAAGGTTATTGATAATGTTTAGACAAGGGTCTGACCGCATATTTTTGTGACCTATTTCAACAAGCGGTACCAAACGCAGCTACAGCCTCCACTATACCATTAAGGACTGTATATATATATTGTACGCATAAAAGAAGCACAACTGCTTATATCGATTATTAGAATTCCGAATATGGACGACAAGCTTACTCGAATTGGTTAATTTTTTTTGAGCACCTGTTCTTCGTTCTAGTAACGTTTTGTTGTGACACTTTATACAATCCCAATCGTCCAAATCAGGACGTTACTAACCAGGATGCGGAGACGATGATATCGAAAAGTGTAAACTAATATATTTATTTAAAACCGTTGTCTAATAAACAATGGTGAAATGTTAACTTTTCCAGTTGAAACAACCTTTTTCTAAATTGAATTATACAAGCAGGACCGTACGTACACATATACAAACAATGTCCATTGGAAAAGCTCTCCTACTCTCTATGTGTACTTATCTATTTATCTATTGTACTTTATTTCCATTTATGCTGTATTTTCCTTTCTAATCGTTATCGTTCTTGCATAAAATCATACAAGACACGCTCGCGATTCCATAGTAGAATAAAAAAAAATAACATCAAAACATCTACCCCCATACGGGTTTGGTTTATTCTTATTTACACATGGAGTTCTGAAAATTTCAAAAAAAGCACATTTGCATTTGGACCCCTTCCCTTACCCAACTTCATTGCTCAACCAACTCCTCTCAGCTGACTTGCTTCTGTTAAACTCGACCGGTTGACTGCCATTCAATGTTTAAAAAAAAATTCTCTTCTTATATTTTTCATTCAAATTACACTATAAAGATATGGTTATTATGTACACGTATAGTGTACCAAGTCAACCGTAATTTTGTATGCGCTTGTATTCATATTCATGACAACTCCGGGAGCTATTATATCCTGTCGGTATATGCTGCACGCCATAATTCCAGCGAACTCAAACAACTACGGATACACGAACCACCCCACAAACTCCGGCAGCATTATCACCATCATCGCCATCATTCCCATTACTAACTTCATCGGCGTTGCCACACACTCATTTTTATCAACAAAATTCCGGATATCATTTTTTCCTTCCCTATCATTTTTCTTAGATGCGTCTTCCTTTTTTAAGTACATAACACTTGAATCTATGCTTTTATTGTTCTTCATCGGTACTAATAGCAAATAATATTGGATCCTATCGATAAAACCATAAATAAACTAATATATTCCAGTGACTTATATTTATTACTTTCTCATTTCTTCTTCTCTAATATCAGTCGTACATGGTCTTATCTTATCATATTTTATCGTTGCCAAAGTTATAGAAGAAGAAAAACGGCGATACTTTTTTTTCGTGTGTGCAATTTCAATTTTGACATCATATGAAATAAACATGATTTTCTCGTCTCTTATAATCGGTGAGCTTTTGTCATAATGCTCCACTGAATTTTCAATATTTCCCCATTGATATTTATCCGAGACTGTATGCGAATATGCCCACTTTTTATTCTAAAAATCATAGCAATCATTTTCCATTCGCTTCAATCCGATTATGCACAACCAAAGTAACTGTTTTTACCAAAAAAAGTTTCCAATTCAATTTTTCCATCAAATCGAATTCAAAGCTTATATCACTTGATTTTCTATCATTTTTTTTTATTTACGAGGACGTTTTTTTTACGCCCACTTTAACTGTATTTTATTCCCAAAAATATTTCGTCAAAAAAAAAACAAATAACTTTTAAAATTCCAAATAATAATAATAATAATAATATATTAAGTTAAATTGATAGAAATGTAGGAAAATCCTAACATCATCTTATACTAATTTCACCAAATTTTACCTAACGTTACTAATTCAGCCTATTAGTAGGAATATGGAACACTTAAACGGTTAGCCTAATTTATATATACGAAAATCATCAATCTTCTAGCTCATGAGTTCTTGAGCGGCTCTTATACAAATAAATATGATAGATACTTATAAAAGTCAATAGATATTATAATATTATATTTTTTCGTAATAGTCATCGATTTGTTTTTCATAGATAATTTTCTAAGAATTCTAAAGGTACTCAGATTAAAAAATAACTTAAATATAAAGAAAATTTACCAATTTCTATAAATATTTGTATGAATCCAAAGAAAAGATACCTTGAAAAAGAAAAAAATAATACAATGGCAATTTATTAAAAGGATCATTGGCTCATTTATCTAGAAAGTGGATAAATATAACAAGATAAGGTAAAATCTTTAAGAGTTGGTTTTTTTTCAAGGAAGCATGACTAGAGTTTGAAGGAAAATTTGCGAAAAGAAAATTTTATCAATAAATAAAATAAGTTGATCCTTTTAAGTAGAAAGAAAAGAAGAACGAAATAAGTTTTTAGATTGAAAAAGTTAAATAGCAAATATAGAATATTATACTATCTAATAAAAACCAATAGAATTTTTATCAATTTTGCAATGTAGAAAAATTCTAGAAAAAAGTTGTTTTTTTTTCCCAGAAAAATTTACAATATACTGACCTGAATAATTCCATAAGAGAGTTTATCGTATCTATTAAAATATCAAATTCTTTAGTTTGAAATGAAATTAATAAAATCATACAAAACACACTGTTTGAAATTTCATCTCGAATCATTATAAACTCGTCATATTATTTACAAAACAAAATAGATACGCACTTAACACTAAATACTAATTACGAACGCATTTGCATATATTAGCATGATAATCGTAAAGCTTATCTATTTTCGCATATGATGAAGCTTAAGGTGAAAATCATTACCTTATTATAGGTACCGGAATAAAATGAAATTTATCTGTTTAAAAGGGATAACATTCTTGGAATATGAATCAAAATTTGAATACAAGGAATTTAAATTATCAGACCTAGAAATAAATACATAAAAGGATAAAATAAATACTTACAATTTGTTTGCTAGGCCTAAATGTGTAATGTAGAATTTCGTTACCACTACCAACTAATGAACTTAAATTAGATCCGCTGTCACATATTCTATCCTCATCCGCACATAATTCACGTTGTATTAAACGTGTTGAAGGACTTCGGAACAACGGTGTTGGAAGTTGCGGTTTTATTGGCCGTTTTTCTGTAAAAATATAACAAAATATAAGAAATTATTTTAAAAAATCTTTACAACTGCTACGCACTTCTTATCACTATAAACAGATTTATTGTTCAAAATGTTATTGCAATCTCGTGCAACATAAAGGAGAAACTAACACCCATTGATGCTATAATACTTCAAATATTGTTACTTAATTAGGCTAACCTTTTGTTACCTTAATAAGTAGTGTGGTCATTGACGTATTCAGCGAGGTTGACTGATGATAATTCTCTTACAAGGGAAATTGGGTAAACGAGAGTGAAACTTTTCATTTTGAAGGGAACTTTGAAATCATGATGTATGACATTGTTATGAACATAATAAGAAGCACTCACAATCTTCTGAAGAATTATCAGACTGCACAGACTGGATACGACAGATGTCGAGAAACTAGATAGTATTCTACTCGTAGAATTCTAGTCTGTAGGTTTAAGTGCTTTATTATAAATGAGTAATTGCTGTCCGTTATAAGGTTTGAACGTGAGTATAATTAGTTGTTTGTATCGTCAGTTCACTTCGAGTCATTGTAGTCTTGTATGTGGTTTTCAGGGAATCCTTTTTTTTAGAGTATGATCCCAAATAATACACTTGCCATTTTTGAAAAATTATACTACCGTATAATATATGGAGGAATAAGATTCACGAAGAAAAAGGAACAGTTACGAGTATATTAAAGCTTTTTCGTTTGTACATACTTTTACTCTTCACTTTGAGCTGCTTTGGATTTTTATAAAATATTGGAGGCAGATAAAGGATTTTTAGAATGCTAGGACATGTAGAAATATTGGAATTTTAGATATTATATAGTGTAGGGCTAAGGATACTACCCTGAGAAAGACCGGTGACTATAAGGGATATTGGGAAGGACTTGTTCAATATTCACAGTGACTTGTTTCAAATTCTAAAGTAAGCCAGAATGCTAGGTACGGTCAAATACATACGATATGTCTAGATACTCGCCTGGGCAGTATTATTTTCACTCAAAGGAGGTAGCAATATAATCTACGACGCGATGGGATTGATAGATAGTGCACTGTTCTGCTCTAAAGCAGAATATATTTTATATCAGATTTATATCAGGAAATATGTTGTAGAATCATCATATTGAGAGTTGAAAGATTACCACACTATTTCAAAAAAAAAAACACAACTAAACAAATGACTTTTATCAAATATTCTTAATACAACTATTCTTGAAGCCTATACAAAAGTCAAAAATATTCTCATATATGAATAAAGCTAAATTAAAGTTATTTGATTTTTCATTTGATATTCTAACTTAAACATGAGAATAGAAAATTTTAATTAAAAGAGTAGAATAGAAAGAATGCAGTCCAAAACTACTTTGAAAATTTAATTAAATTTGAAATTCAAGAAAATTTCATTTTAAAAATAAAACAGAATGGTATTTTTACCAAAGTCAAAGCGTCTTAAATTCGATCCAAAAATCCCAACTAAATTGATTAAGTTGAATTGCAAAATATAAAAGGCTATTTGAGTTAAAGAGGAAAATTAGTCAGCAAAGAAATTCAGCTAATTGATATAATTAAAGGAGAAACAATTTTGCATCATATTTTATTGCGAGTAAAGAAAAAAAATCAACTCTTTCATTAATTCAAGAAAAGAATTTTGAAAAAAATTTATTCATTAATTTTTAATTATTAAGCGTAATTGTTAATGACGTATGAATTTCAAGTAAACCAGAAAATTCGCAAACATTTAGCATTTGATAGTTGCTCGGTTTGAACCAACTGAGCTTTTGATTAGTTTTACACGTAAGATCATCTCGTTCGATTAAATTGAAATTCTCGAAAATTCATTTTTGGTAAATTGCAATGAACACATAAACATCACACTGTGAGCCCGATGGCAATAGGAAGTACTATGACGTACAACAAAGTTAAATTGTTGGGTCGGTGGCAAAGCTAAGCAAAATCATCATTTATCGTTTGAGGATCAGCATAATTACACAAAGAGTTTATCGTAAGGGAGAACAGTGCAGCCCAATACCGCATTAATGGGTGGCTATACACAAAAGTGGTGCACAGAAGTTAATTGTAAATTGCAAACGCATGTCGTAACAACTACTATTTGTGTAAAATACATGAGGCTGCACTATGGCTGCGGTGAAGTCTACGAGCTAGACAACGACACGGACATTCTATAGAAGCAGTCGATAAGGGCAAGGGTTGCCTTTGAGCACTGTCCCGAACGGCAACAAGGTGACCGACTCTGATCCAGTTCGACCTGTAGACACAACACAAATGCTGGTCAATAGGTGGAACAAATACCATACACCTGCATCCACTTTCCACATTACTGATATCCCTATCAACAGCTCCAACTCGAACAATGTTGCGTCCACCTCCAAATGGGTTATCTCATCCTATGCTAACTTCCGTATGTTCTTATATGCAGAGACAATTAATTTCACCTCCGTGCGGCAAATCAGCATTTACAAACATGGCGGCGACGGTCATGGCATTGCACCCCTTGTGGACGGAACGCTCTGACCAAACCGAACAATACCGTACCTCATGTAGGATAAGCTGATTCTGATTAAATTGCGGTTATCCCTCGAGAGTAAATTGGATACACGTTGGTATACGTTGACTAGAACGAAAGCGCTAAATCAATGTTAACATTGGTAAGTTGTATTTGTTGAATTAATTAGAACTGAACAAGACCAAATAGAATTTTTTGAAGGCTCAACAAAATTACTCTACTGAAAACTCCTAACGAAAAATCTTCACATTCTCGTATCTGTCATTTCTTTCTCTTTTCACATAATATAATTATCCATAAATCAAACTATTAACAAATTAGGTAAATAAATTCACTTATATTATTGTATCAACCACAACTGTTAGTGATAATTAAATGGTTTTTTTTGCAAATAATTTCATAAATATTTATGCAAAACAATTAGCATTTAAATACATATTTTCAATTACAATGGCTTAAATGTTTCGAATTTTATTTTTAATAAATTTATATTCTTAAGTATAACATCAGGTAGTGGACAGACTTAGTATCGTAAATCAGATATCCTTAGAGAATCAAAAAAAAAATATTGTTTCATAAACTTATTATGATAATATATAAGTATCTAGTCAAAATATACAGAATATCTTAAAGATAGGCCTTCAACTTAGCTTTGACGCCATTTTGATGAGCCATAATTCTGTCAGTTAATAATTGATAGTCATTGGGAGTAGACGCGTTGAAAGTCTACTCTTTTGATCATATATAAAAATATACTTAGCGGACAATATTTTCTATACGTTATTTCCCACGTCTCTATATAAACAATTTTCGTTAACCAAATTACTATTTTCTGTTTTAATTTAATGTTATTTAAAAAAAGAAATTGTAAACTTATGTGCATATTTAGACCACACTGCATAATAAAAATCTCTAGGAGATGGAGTCCAATATGATCACCAAAAAGTTTAATATACGAGGTCTGTTCAAAAAGTATCGCGAATTTTGAATTTCCGCGGGTTAGGTATATTCGATTTTCGATTTTTTTTTGTGGCGTTATGTTGGTACTTATGTTTCTCACTTATGCCGACAAGTTCGGCCATTTTAAATGTTCAGTTAATTTTTGACAGCTGCTTTGCTTGCATGTGCTTTGACTCGTCTTCGATTTCTGCCCATTCCAAAAAATGGATCAAAGAATCTGTTTCGGCAACAAGAAAAAGTCACAGGGGGCCAGACCTGGAGAATACGGTGGCTGCAGTTTATTAGTTGGTTTTAACTTAAAATTCGCGCACAAGCAACGATACGTGAGCAGGTAAGTTATCATGGTACAAAAGCCAATTTTAGTTCTTCCACAAATCTGGGCGTTTCTGGCGGATTGATTCGGGCAACTTGTGCATAACTTGCAGGTAATATTCCTTATTAACCGTTCTACCCTGTGGTAAGAACTCATGATGGACCACGCCCCTGCAATCGAAGAAAACTGTAAACAAAACCTTTACATTCGACCGAACTTGGCGCGCTTTTTTCGGTATTGGCTCGTGCGGCAGCTTCCATTGGGATGATTGAGCTTTGGTTTCCACGTCATAACCATAAACCCATGATTCGTCACCAGTTATGACCCTATGGATATATTTGGGTCGTCGCGGATAGAGTGCAACAGGTACTTAGCAATGTTAATGCGATGCCGTTTTTGGTCGAAAATGGGCAAAAATCGAAGACGAGCAAAAACACGTGCAAGTAAAGCAGCTGTCAAAAATTAACTGAACATTCAAAATGGCTGAACTTATCTTCATAAGTGAGAGACATGAGTACTAACATAACGCCACAAGAAAATCGAAAATCAAAAGTAACCCGCGGAAATTCAAAATTAGCGATACTTTTTGAACAGAGCTCGTATTACATACTTTTTTGAAAAACATCTTTATTGAAAAATTTCAAAATAAAAATATCTCCCTTGAACTTCACTTTAGATTAAGGATAAAAGAATATATAATATAAAAAGATCAGAATCGTTTAAAAATTATATCACCACAGCCAACTGGAAATTAACTCCAATTATAAGCCATCAATGAATTAATAAATATTTTAATAGAGGATCGTTTTAATTCAATAATAAATTCTATTGAATCGTAACCAATAAACGGTTACAACACAATAAAGGAGCATTTTGTTAAGATTATAATAATCGGAAACTTTTGAGGGAAATTCATCTCAATAAAAGGTCAAGGATCATTTTCGACATTTACTCGGACGAAAACTTATTTTATTTAATAAATGTCGAATTACGGATGGCTTCCAAAGTCTGTTTTCACAAACAATTTTCCTATAATTTAGACCTAAAAGATGAATTTCTGAAGGAAAAAAATATGTTTGGTCTAACATTCTATTGGGTGTACAAACTATGATTGGGTTTTGACATTTTGACAAGCTGATGGTAATAAATTTATAATGTTTTGATGATGGTCAGATGTTTTGATGGCCGCCACAAAAACAATTTTTTCAACCCATAGATTCCTTGGGTGGAGAGGGTGGTGTTGGTTGAGTTATTATTCTTCGGTTGGTAATTATGTGATAGTATTGGAGCCTTGTAATATTATTGTACTATATTTTTTTTTTGGAGAACAAAAAAATTGAGTATATTTAATAGGCGTTGCTATATTCTGATATTCGCTGTTCGTTTCTATAGTATTCTCTAGCTCTAACGAGAATACGTTCAACCATTATTTGTGTTCGGCAGAATTTATTTGAATCGATTTAACATAACCTACTAGGAATGATATCAAACCTGTCAGCCTATCAGTCGATTTCTTCGTTCGTATGGTATGTCGTATACGAGTAGTTGTACGCGTCCATACATACACGTACGAGTGTATCGATTTTGTCTGTCCATTGATGCAAGGTTAACAGAAGTGCCTTCTGAACAAATAGGATATGATGTTCGTGCCTGATTCAGAATTTTCCCTCATATCGATGGGAAAAATCATGTCAGACCACATCCCCCCTCCCAATACGAAAGCTGATAGCTGTTTTATTATTGCTTGGGAATGTTGTAAATGTTCATAACTTTGTACGTACCGTATTGATTTGGAATAACATCTGGATCTGTGTCATCACCTTCGGGTGGGTCACCAGTAATTTGCGAACTATGATGATGGTGATGGTGATGGGTGTCAGTGCCCCCTAATGGCGTCGTCGATGTTCCACTAGAGTTCCGTGTATGCTGCTCTGCTGGCTGTAATGGATCTAATTGACAATCGGATGACATTACAGGCAGCTGTGTAGGTTTTGCTGATTTCAAATTTGCCTCCGAATTTCTGTTATGGAGAATAAATGAAGACAAATTTAATAGTATCTTTTCCTTTTTCCTAAATAAACCACATCAAATAATGAATGATATTAAAATAATCATGCCAATTCGTTCGTTTATACTCAACTTTCTCAAATATTTTAAAAGAATTTTTCTTCTATTTACATACGTGTATGTATATGTACATATTATTTATCAAACTTACTTGTTGGAATATCGTCTATAAAGTGTTGCTAGAATTATACAAGCCAAAGCGAATAATATTGCTGCAGAGAGTGTCAAACCAGCTAGAAATGGTGATATCGGCACATTTAATCCATTCGATGGACCTGGAAATTATTAACATTTTAATAATAATAACATATATTTAAAAATTATTTATACAAATAATATATTATAAATACTACATTAATATTTAGAAAAAAAAATTGGATAATATTATTTTATTGATTTTATCATACGTTTTGGTTTTCTTTGCAAATAAAACGATATCAGTAATTTTTCAGTGAATTTTTATAGGGGCATAGGCAATAATGACGCGTTTATGTGATTGGCATTATGCCAAATATTAGCTCGGTCGTTATTTGAAGCCAGTCATGGTTTTTAGGTCCGTATCGGTCCCATGGCTATGATTTTTATATAAATAAATACGATTATCGACTATAATAAAATTAGCAATGTTATTAAGCCACCCTTTGTTTCAGTAACATATCATAATTCGATTATATTAACTTGTATCTCACTTAGTATTTATGTATGGATATAACCAACTGAGCTACTGATTGGATCAGCTGCAAAATATGTTCAACTAAGTAGAGCTAGTCCATTATGCTGAACACAATACGAATTTCGCACAATATGGAATCCGCATGTATTCATTTCAGTGGATAGTAATAACTACTGGATTTGGTTTAATTAGAAATTATTTTCCAATATTCAACCCTGTATAATTTGTATTCGGCCCATCATAAATTCTGATGGTGCGTTTTTATGGCATCATATAAATACGATATTACACCAGTTCTATGTGTATACCGTAGTTCAAACATGCAAATCACATTTACTGTTATTTTTCAAAATTATTAAATAGTAAAATTAAATTATTTTTGTCCGTACAAGAATAAGGATCAAAATAGTCCTTAAATTATTATCAAAATACATTTAAACAAATAGTATTTGAATTTTGAAAACTTCTCAAAAAATCAATCAAAAGAAGTATTTTCTATGCATTTAAGCCAGAGGAAAATATTTCCTCTTTAAATGGCAGAATGACAATAAATCGTTTTCACAATAGGCGGTCCAGCGATCAAAGCCGAAATTTCGGCAAATTATTGGTGACATAACCTAACTGCCTATATTGGATAAAAATGAGTATGAGAATTTCGCCAGCAATCAATATCAGTTCCCACAGTTAATTATCCCCAATCGTGATTGTAGTTTTATTTATCAGAGTTGAACGTCACCATCAGAAAATCAATGATTCATTTGTAATCAATTTATTCAATATAATTAAAACAATTTTAAATCAACATAAAAGTTATTTAAAAACTATTTGATTAATTTAAAAAATAAAACCAAATATGCAAATAGTATACTTACTGTTATGCATTTATAAAACTACGTATGTTCATATATGTTAATGTACACATATGTATTAGTTTGATTATAATGAATTCACTTTTTGTATGGATAAATGTAATTACACTCTTAATGTAAGGATTAAAGATAATTCAAAGAGCATTGGATTATCTTAAAAGATACGAGTATATGTAGAATTATCTAAAAATATGAGTACATTTTTAATTGAAAATCTTTTTCCAAGTTTCATTAAAGTGCATTTTTGGATAGTGTTCGAATATCAAAGCATATGCCATTAAATAAATATTTTCGCATTAAGGGTTATTTTTTTCTTGTTCGAAGTTGAAAAGGATGTTTGTTGCTGTGAAGTGAGTATAATATGAAAGATCAGAGCATCTTAAGAAAAGGACCTCGGTAAATGAATATTTTATAAAAAAATATCCTAATAGGAAAATGATGCAAAAAAAAAATACTGCAAATACTTGCTCGCACGTTTGTGAATTTCTACAAACTCGTTAACAATTTCTGTTAAAAGTAATCATATATCTGTATGTTGTTGGAGGACCTTTTGTACAGCTATAAATTGAGCTAGACTATAACGAGCTTCTGTACGAAGCTGTATGTGCTGAAGCCGTGAACATGAAAGATGTCATTATGTGATGATGGAAAAATAAAAATATAACATAAAGAGGGCATCAAACGACAAAAAAAACTCAAGCAGTGTTAAAAGAAACAGAAAAGTGGAAAAGAAACTGACAGAGATGTTAGTGTGAAAATGTGATCAGTAGTATAAAGGATTACCCATAACTTTAGCACCCAACCGGATGACGGGATGGTTGGTTTATGAATTAAACATGAGCTATGCCTCTAACAGGGCATTCCATTGCCGACAAGAAGTTGTACTACCTCGAGTCGACAGTTCTGAATACTTCCATTTGGCTCTATTCGCGCTAAGGATAAAACAAGAAATATTAAAAAAAAGGGAAGAAAAAAACTGCCAATGAAGTATACTTAGCATGGAAGATAGCTACACATAGTCGACATTTATGTAGAACGATGTCGACAATATTGTTGAAACCAATGCCAATGCTAGAAATACGAATATAGCTATTTTTCGATTGTCCAAATCTCGAAAAGAAAATACAAGATAAGGCAATATGCTAATGGGAACAAAAAAGGCCGATAAAAGCAGCAATTGGCACATAAAATCCTTCGATAAAATACATGATGTCGTGAATAATTTTCAGGTTGTCGTGAACCAAGTGACGACAGAAGAAGGGATCTTGTACTCGATTCCGACTCCCTAGAGTTTTCAGAAGCAGCGATTCACCAAAAAGAAAAACCACCATAAAAAGGCAATAGTTGTGCTCTCTTTATCGGAAAAATCGCTTTGACTTTTAAAGGTAACAATTTGACGTTTCAACTGCCGAACATAAATATAGATTTGTGCTTTCGCTTTTATACTATACACTATAGAGCTATGACAGCTAGAGTTACATGCCCGCAATCAATACCACACAAAATAAAGTAATCCACAAGGAAATGTGAAGTTGTTTTATTGTATTTTATAGTAATTTTTCTCTTACATTTGACAAACGTTTACATTAAAGAACTAATATTGGGAAAATATTTTCAGTAATTTACCTGTAAATTTAGCAACGCCCTTAAATGATATGTCATCAATTATTGTCGGTTCGGATCGGCCTTTTGCATTCACAGCGAACAATATTATACGGTAAAATGTGCCCGTTTCTAAATTGTCTATGAAAAAGCTAACTGGAGGACGCTGAAAAATAAAAACACAATGAACCGTTGAAAAAAATTATTTAAATCGCATAGAAATTAACTCAAATACTAACCGATAGTGTTAAATTTCTTGCTAAACGAAGGTTTGGCATCTCAACTAATTCTAGTAGGAAGCCCTGCGGTAGACCACCATCAAAACCTTCAATGCATTCGACTTGCAATGAATCAGACGACTGATTCGATACTGTACAATTTTGTAGTGGAAATGGTCGTCCTGCAATTAGAAAAAAATAATCATTTAACTCTAAATCAATACAATACACATGCAATTAAAATAAATGGTATGATATTTAGTACAATATGAGGTCTCTTCAAAAAGTATCGCGAATTTTGTGTTTTTTCAAAAATTATTTATTTATTCATGAATATCTATTTTGTCCTCTGCAAAGTTATCCCCACCAGATATTATACACTTGTGCATAATATCTGGTGGGGATTAAGTTTTTCTCAATCCACGATGCACTTCAAAAAATCATTTTTTGTGATCTTGTTCAGCTCCTCCTTCGATGCCGTCTTTATCTCCTCAATCGTAGGGTAGCGTCGTCCTTTCGTGTAGGTCTTCAGTTTCGGGAACAAGAAAAAGTCACAGGGGGCCAGATCTGGACAATACGGTAGCTGCAGTAATATCAGTGTGTTGTTTTTGGCCAAAAATTCGCGCACAAGCAACAATGCGTGAGCAGGGGCGTTATCATTGTTCAAAAGCCAATTTTAGTTCTTCCACAAATCTGGGAGTTTCTGGCGGATTGCTTCGCGCAAGTTGTGCATAACTTGCAGGTAATATTCCTTATTGACCGTTCTACCCTGTGGTAAGAACTCATGATGTACGACGCCCCTGAAATCGAATAAAACTGTAAGCAAAACCTTCACATTCGACAAAACTTGGCGCGCTTTTTTCGGTCTTGGCTCATGCGGCAGCTTCCATTGGGATGATTGAGCTTTGGTTTCTACGGCATAGCCATAAACACATAATTCGTCACTAGTTATGACCCTCTGGAGCAAATTTAATGCAATGCTGTTTTTGGTCGAAATTAAGCAATTTTGGTACGAATTTCGCGGTGACCCGTCTCACGACCAAATCATTGGTTAAAAGCGAATGGCACGAGCCAATCGATATGTTTAAGTCTTCACCAATTTGTGATTCTTCAATTGGCCAATACTATTTTCTTCAATTCATCAATATTTTCATCTGTTGTTGACGTGCTCGGGCGTCCGGCACGCTTTTCGTCGTTCACATCTTCTCGGACCTCTGAGAACATTTTGTACCACCGATAAACGTTGCTTCGGTCCAAGGTAGCTTCACCATATGCCACAGTCAACATTCGGAATGCGTCCGCGCAATTAATTTTGTTTTTCACACAAAATTTGATACAGATTCTTTGATACATTTTTTGGAATGGGCAAAAATCGACGACGAGCCAAAACACGTGCAAGCAAAGCACTTGAACAAAACCTCGTATACCAAAAGTGTTGTCTACGAATTCAAAATATTCCAAAATCTTTTGATAAAAAGCAAATAAGAATAATAGGGTAGATTGAAAAAATTCATTTACAAACTACTTGCTTTCAACTACCCTTATCGGTACTTTGATAGTTATAAATATGGATAAGAATATATTTTATATTGAAATTAGACTTGAATCTTTTCACGAAGGATGCGTGTATATATTTTAAGCAAAGACTATGTTTTCAAGCACATATATAATATTATTAATTTCATATTTTACTCAAAATGAATGCCATCGAATTTTACAAATTCTCGTTCATAAATTTGCAATTTTATTCACTCTTCTTTCGTTTTTTTTTGGCAGCTATTTTGAATATGTTAAGAAAGTTTTCTATCTACACGAAGCCGTTTTTGCCCAACTTAAGACGATTGTATTAGTAAATACATGTTTTTTTAAAAACAAAAAACAGTTATTTAATTAACTGTAATATGTTTATTATAATTTCCATTATAATAGGATAACGGGTTATTGTTTCTAACAAAATTATCTTCATTTATCCTTTTATAAGAACTAAATTCGACCACTAGTTTTTATTTCTCAACCGATTAAGTTTGATATTTTTTTATGGGACGAATTCAACCCAGTTCAATACTTTCGAATTGATTATATGAACAATGTCCGCGTCTTTATTGAAAGTAAGTAAATATTCGGATACGAGTTCATTTGTGACTTTCTTCAATTTTCCACTTTTTTTTTCTCTGCGATGACTCGGTTCAATTGAAAAGTTACTTGACGTTTTAGTTCTTGTCTTGCCTTTACCGAAAGCTTGTAAGAGAAAATTCTTCCAATATTGCGAAACCTTGGAGCAACTAAGACAAATACAAGTAATTCGATTTCTATGAGGCATACCCAATAATTTTTTTCTTTCATTTTTCAGAAGTCTCCCCTGCGATGAGAGAATAAGCAATTGAAAATATCCTTTTCTAAAAATGCAAACACACCATTTCAAAAGGAAAAAATATTTCGTTTCGTTTCAATTTTCCATTACAAATTGAAATTCAGACGAAGAGAGCTATTTTTATTTTATTAAAATTGCAGAACTGCAGAGTATCTACAGTATCAGTATTTGTAAAATTATACACTCTCCTCACAGTATTGAAGAAGCTCTTATTCTTCTGCTTAAAATAACAAAATTGACTATGAATTTATTAAGTTTCGGTTTTATTTAAAATTTCTAAAAGAGTTTTGTATAAAACATAAATAAATAAAAATATATTCCCATAAATTTACTACCATCTAATAATAATAAAAAAAAAAATAATGAAAAAAAACAACTGAGAGACATTTTGAAATTCAACTTGGCTGGGTGGTTGGGTTGGGTTGCGGGTGGTTTATTTACATTGTAAGTAGCTAAAATAAGGAATGAAATTTGAATAAATTCATAAGTGCTTATTTACATATTTTTCAATTCCGATTCATATTCAAATTCAAATTCAAATTTACCAAAATAATGATTTAAGTGCGTTTGTAAATGAAAAGCAGGTAAATTATAAAATTATGATATGATTTTCATAAAATGAGATTAAATTACTTTCGAATTGTGTTACAGTAAGTTCTATATATTTTCCCTTATCCTAGATTTTCAGTCAAGTGTAGAGAATGAAAAAAAATCCGATAGGTAAAATGTTGGAAAAGATTCTTTATTAGCTTCTATCAGAATGAAACATTGAAAAACTTATCTCAACTGGAAATGTTAATTTTCTTTTATTTTAATTTGTTAAAATGGCGTATACGAATCGAAATCTTATTTTGAATGTTTTCAAAATCTCTATTAGAGACAATTGCCTCTAGATTAAAGTAAATCTTTAAAATGATCTTATTCTCTTCTCACCAAATAATTAAAAAAAATTATTTGGTTTTAACAGGATTTCTTTTACTATTTTTGTTATTAAGATATCAAATATATATACAGCTATCGGTTCAATAGTCTTAATAATAATCAATGTTCTCACATAAATTACAGACTTAAATATTGATGAATTATTGACATGAATTACTATTAAAAAAAAATTTTATCAATATTTTATTTAGAATTTGATGTTAAGGGAAATAAAAAAGTGGGAGAATATTAAATTAATGTCAATTAATTGTAAGTGATTGGGTTCGGAGGTCATGTTTGACTGCTAACAAACAGTCATAAGGCCAACTCAATTTATATAAATTTATTTTGTAACTATGTACACGTATGCTTAAATTAAAGTAATATGATAGCTTTTTCTCAGTTAATAAAATAACTCAGCAGCTATGAATCAGATAGGATAACTACAGTACTTTTCAAAATATTGGCATATGGTATATAAATGCAAGTTGTATAGATAAACCAATTTTTTTCCAACTATGTTTTAGTGCTAATTAATCAAAAATAGATCAATTTTACTAATTAGTCAGGAACAGATAAGAAATTCCATAAAAGTATTTGCAAAAAAGCATATTCGTGTGTGTAAGATTTTAAAAAATTGATTCAACCAAAAAATATGGTAAAAATAATAATTTTTTTTTTTAAATTATTTTCTTTAAAGTATCTTTAAGGCTTATAATAAACTCGCTTTGAACAATCTTAAACTCAATGTATCAACAAAAAAAAATAAAGATGGATATCCAATTAAAATTTGATGTATAAAGAAAAATATTTAAATATTTCAAAATTATCAGTTCGAGAAAGCACAAATTTTTTTTTCTTTTTTATATGAAAACAAAAAAATATTTCGTATCTAACATTTTTAAAAATTGCAACTGCAAAAAAATTGCAGATACTTATTTTTTTTTGTTTCAACTTTTTTAAAATCGAAATGGTTTTTTTCTTTAAAATATTGATAAAAAATACTATTGTTTTGAAAAAATATTCAATATATTTGTGATAGTTTTAGCTAAAAAAAAAATATATTTTTACTAATGAATTACTCGTCATATTTTTACGGATATTTTTAAGATACATCAATAAAATTATATTACGTTAACATTGTCAAATAGACGAATCAGTTATCTGGAATTTTGACTTTAAATCATTTCAAATATTATTAGAACAATTCTATTTTATCTCAGATGTGAAAATTTTATGAAAGTACATTTATGGACATGAAATCACGTAGCTTATTTGTTTGAGCCGCAAAATTATCAGTGGCAAGGTCCAGTAAAGCAAACACTAATTCATCTACAATAGCTATAAGAAACTACGTCTAGAATTGTTGGATAGACTCAGTAATTCAATAGACTCGGTATGATTAAATAAATGCCACTTTATCCAGAATTAATTTTCTAGACCCAATAATTATGTTTCTAAGCTCCTTTTGTTAACTTTCTTAAATATTTAAATTCGCTCTACAAAAGTGATCAAATAATGACTTTTCCCTTCAACTAACTTTCGACCAGTTAGTTAGGATACCAGGCAACGTAAACCCACAGAAGATAAGGAGCCCCCAAATGAGCTCATGGTCACGACGCAACAAAATGGTTCTCAGCAACGTTTTTTGATAGCAACATATTGCCAGAAACGTTTATTTCGCTGTCAACGTGTTTTTTGTTGTTGAGATTATTGAAATTGAAAGTACTTTGTTTTAGAAATTGAATACGCTTTAATTTAAAAAAATAATCAAACATTTGAATTGAGTTTTTTTCCATACTAATACTTTCACTTTTTAAAAATTTTCTTCATAAGTATTATACAAAATGCTGCATCTTATCTGCAAGAATTCATTGTAGAAAAGTTATATTGCAATAATTCTTTTAATTTTCTCTTATTCAATTTACCACAATAGTTTTTACTCTCTTTAAAAGAGATATATAATTAAGAAGACATAAAATTTATAATGGATAAGTATAATTTGAAGAAGGGTTAATGTGGAGTTTTTGTATTATTTACTGAATATAAGAAAGAAAGTTGCCTTCTGCATTTATGCATAGTGCCATTTCGTATTAAAGAAAATCTCTTATCAGAAAGATTATTAATACTGAATTTTCTGTTTGCTTCAAAAAATTTTCTTTGTTTTTTAGTAACCAATTTTCTTATCATAATAATTTGTATGGTCTCATATATTGTAGGAATATTTATATCAGAATATTAAATTACCTGCTGCGACGACTTGAAAAATGCATGGTGACTTCTGCACTCCAATTGAGTTTCTTCCCCAGCACGATATCGTACCATAGTCTAAGTCAGATGTTGGCGTATAATTCAAACGTGACAGTCCCGTCTATAATAAAAAAAATTACATCCTCTATTTAGATGAGCTATTTTCTTAAAGGTAATTCAGTTTATATATGTTTAATTTTTACTTCCACCAAGATGTGTGTAGTATTGCACATATTATATTGTAGAAAAATGACAAAATAAAAGCTAGAATAGAACGAACAGAAATTGAGTTAGGGATTTTTTTATCTACTTTCTTATGCATACAAACTAATAAAATTGTTGAAAATATTCAGTAGAAAGACCACACATCTTTGACATACAATTTTTAGTTGGATTCAAACATACCTCACTGGAGTGTAATCTCGCGGGTAATTCCGTTTGTTCTCCAGACGAATTAAATGTCCAATGAAACGATTCTGCTGGTGGCGATGCATCTACCTCACATTTTAAAGTCAAAGTTTCATGCTTTAGGGCACCTAGAAGTTCTTCATGTTCAGCTGAACAAATTGGAGCATCTGAAACGACAAAATGATAATATTTCCGCTTGTGAAATTTGTCACGTGGAATAATTTATTTCATATCATCCAATGATGGAATCTACTTTAGTTGTCAGTTCCCTCCTTATCGATAAGGAGAATATCAGTTTAAATAAAGAAACTGTATTCTACTGCGCATAGTCGGTATAAAAAAAAATTTGTCCATTTTTACTTCATTTTCGAGGTAATGACATAAATTCACTTGAAATTCATTTTCAATCAAATCAGAAACTCATCAATTTGATTTAAATTAAAACAGTATTTATTCGCTTCAATTATTTTCAGAGTAAAATCTTTCAAAAGCAACATCTTATAAAATATAATTCCAATTATCAAAGCTTTGATTCAAACCGATTACTGTAACATCATTTCTATTTTAATAAGTTTTAACTGTTTTCGAAAATCTTTTCACACTAATACTATGGTATCCGCCTTTTCAAATAGTTTAAAATCAAAAGAAATTTCTATCACGAAGATGTAAAAACTATTTCATATAGTATTCAAACGAACATAAAACTTATAGATTTTAATAAAGTTTCAATATTAAATCGGAGGCAAGTTTTAGAAAACTTTCACAAATTATTATCATATTAATATACTTAGTCTTATAATTAATAAAAAGATTAATTTGAAAAGAAACTTTTCCATACCTTTCAGAAATGTTTACTCTTAGGTCTTTTTCTATTTGACGAATTTCTTTTGGTATTATTCTTTCAATAAAATAAGCATTTTATTTTTTTCTATAAGTTTTCTATTCATTTTATTAAAATATTTCATCATTTATATAGACTACATCGACGATTTTTTATACAATTATTGAAATTTTTTTTATGTAAAGATTATTTTTAAACTATTGATTGAACTAATTATAATTAACATGTTCTATATTCTATGTTCTATTTGGAAATACAATTCAGAGATGTTGTCTCATGGACAAAATTTTAAGATTGGAAAGATAAAACTTAAAAATTATCGAAAAGATAAAACTTAAATCAAAATACAGAGTTTCAGAACGCAGGTGCATACAATCAAGCGAACGTACGTTCGTATGGGACGTCCGTTTTCACCCATTCAAAGCAATCGTGCGTGCTTAGCGCGTGCGTTACCTACTATCATTCGAATGGTAATAATGTAGGCGATCGCAGAGACAGCACAACATGTCTTATATAAAAAAGGATAATAATTTTATATTTTATATTATGTAAATCTATGTGCAGATTTTTGTGCGATATTAAGCGAGTTTTTACATTTTATTTCAACGTGTCCTTTATTTTTAATTTAACATGTAAGACATTATTTACTCATTTTCACGCTAGGAAAATATTTTACCTTGTACTGTTCCCCAATTTTAGATTTGTTGATTTGATGTCGAAGATAACACAAATAATTTGTATGTAACAATTTTATAAATTCTTAAAAAACCACATATATTAATATAAAGAAAAATATTTTTGATTCATTTAGTGATGACGCCATAAACATATTCAAATATCTACCATTTTATTACAAGATTATATTTGAAATTAAAAAGTTTGAGATTATATCAAAAGTTTTTCAAATGTGTCACCATTTTTATAACTTAAACAAAAATCTACCTATTTCGACATAAAGAACACTTTTCTATAGTTGAACTACTTCGACGTGTACCTTTCAGATATTCTTTTGTGCTTATTCTCAACTAATTTTTATTTTTCCATCTTCATTAAGAATAGTACCAAAATTTTGCTCGTTTATTAAAGTTTTCTTGTTTACTCGAATAATACGGTGTTGTGCTATAACAATTTAAACAATGAAACGTGTGAATTCTGGAAAACTTTTAAGAAACTTGGAATGTCCATAATTAAAACAAGAAACTTCTATTCGAAACTTAGCCATTAAGATTTTGTTCTGAAATTTTAAGTGGTAAAGGTTACGGAAATTCTTAATCCCAAATGATTGTCCGCTATTTGCAAATCCTGTCTCACACGCATACAATCCCAATAGCTCCCGAAGGTCCCTAACACCGCACTACTTTTCATTTACGAAATCTACTCGAAACTAAAGATGGCAGAAGTTTTCGAATAATTTTCATACATGCCTAGGTAATTTAAGCATATTCACATATCAGTAATTTTGGGAAAAAAAGCTTTGTAAAAACTTATGTTTTTCGGAAAAAATTATACACTCGAGAAGAACTAATAGCAGCTTCGACTATTATGATGCCTTAATAATCAAGACAACAAAAATTTCTTCAACAATTAATAATGTTCATATTACGAATTTTACAAGTGAACTTTAAGGAAAATAGTCCTTTGAAGATATACAATATTGTGTTAAATAATAATACTATAATAGCTTAGGTTTTTAGGTGCTCAACAGTTGACATTTAAGAAAACGCTAGTTAGTCGGTTATAAATATTACTTCTGTAAGAAGTTTAATTACTTCTTTTAATTAAAATTATTATATTTTTGTTTCCTGTTCAAACACAAATTAACTGAAATCTGAATGAACTTTAAAAGCACTTCAATTTATTAGCATTTGTACTCGTAACTTGTATGAGCATAAACATTTTCAATAAGCTAAGCGCACTCATAAAAGCATAAAAACAAGGAAATTTTCAATCAAATGTTTGTGAGTTGATGTTTTCCGCGGATTGAAAAATTTTCATCATTTTTTCGTTGGTGCTATATTTCATAAGGAAGTACAGCCAGTAATGGTAATCGATAAAAGAATACGATCCTTAATATGGGATAAAAAACTAGAAAATTGTATTGTACACCCCTGATTGAGTTGTAGTTAATGTTTGATAAGACGTGCTCGTAGACGGAATATGGTATGTATGTTGAGTGTGCGAATATAGCGGAAACCAATTTATGAAAAATAAGTCGATTATACTCGTAGCAACAATGTCAAAAGAGAATCGGGTGAAAATGGAAAGTTTAATGGCAATATAATCGAGAACGTGAATTTCGTATCGCGGCAAGAGGATATTTCCATGTAGGATGCAAATCCAAGGTGAAAGTGAAGCTTACTTGTAACTATTCAGGCTATCAATCATTTTCGATTCTGCCTTGATGAAGAGCCATGGCAAGTGTGAAATCGATGAAGCTATTGTGGAATTTGTTCGCGGATGACGTTTAGATAATAGTATAATGTCATGTGATAATAATGCATTAAATTAGACTAAATAATAGGCACTTACATCGCACACGAAGTGTAACAGGATTACTGGTCCCCTTGCCCTCCGTGTTGGCAGCTAGACATGTGTAATCACCTGCTGAAGCCCGTGTTACGCTCTGTAGAACAAGTGATTGATCGGAAAGGATTATACCAGCTGAGACGTTGTGATGCAGTTCGGTTCCCTGAAAAGAGATGGTGAATATGACAAGCTTGTTAGTGGAAATTGTATAAGAATTTGCTGAAAATCTTTGGAATGAGTGAATTGAGAAGATTTCCACCCTTCAGCTCCATTATAGTCCATGGGAAATTTCCGCAATCCAAGTACGTTCGGCGATGTGTAATGAGTCGAAAAATTGAATTTCACTGAATACTCTAAGAGTGCGGTCTAAATGTGACGGCACCCGTAACCATATTTTATATTTAATGTATTTCTACAAAATAATCTAATCTGTAAAAAAAATGCAATTTCTTTAAACAGAAATTATTAGCTCAATTTTGTTAGCTTAGTGAAAAATGTGCTAATCATACCATTAAAACTTTTAAAAGCTAATAGTTACTCGGGTGGCACATTAGTGGCGACCACTTGCTTAATGAATTTTAATGTTCATATCTAAGAAAAATAATTAAATTAAAATAAGAACACATCACGGACATTCAAAATAAAATCAATTGAAAGTTGCCTTATAGAAATTAATTTCCAGTTTTTAATAGTTGAAGGGACAATGAAAGGTGAACTAAAAATTTTATAAGATTGTCTATTGCCTTATAAATTTTATGTAAATTTATTCAATTGAATTAAATAATATTCATACTTCACCAAATGGCTCAAGTTGTCGTGACACTTACAAATTTACATTTAAGTACAAATGTTACCAGACATGACCACAAAAAAAAGTGTTCACACTTTGAAATAAATATATTAAAAACAATTTAATAATAAATACGAACATTTTAGATTTTGTAGGAATAAAATTCTAGTTGAGCCTTTTTGAAGTTTTTAAACTGTTGGTTATAAGATACCAAAGATGATCGTATTTGAATTGTGAACGTACTTGAAAAGCTTTTAATAATATTTCTCTTCATAGCGTGTTATTCACCTGCTCTAAACGTGTCAAACAAACACAAAATTCTAAAAAAAAAACAGAAACGACCAAAAAATACGAAAAATTATTATAGAATGATGATACGTAGATGGCCAATTGACTACGTGATAGAAGATGTACCGCATATCAAGAGAGAGGAGGGAGGAATTTGAGATATTCTTAAAAGCTTATTTACTCACATCATGATACCATGCCATTTTGTATGGCCGAGGATTTGAGTGAATATGACACTCAAAGTAAACATCATCTCCTTCCTTAATGTCATCTGGATTTAAGGATGAGCCCATTTTCAATACCGCAACTGGTTGATCTGAAATAAGAAAAAGTAAAAGAATGCATTAAATAACTGACATATACCAATACGACTATGTTAACATACAATATAGGAACATATATACACATATGTGCGTAGATAAACGATGCGCATAAGAAATAAAATATGCGCTTACTTACACCCTCAAATAAAGGATTATTTAAAGGAAAAAAGCTTTTAGTTGGATTTTATTTTTTCAAATCTAGCAATTTCATTTTTTCATAGTCATTTTAGCTATTTGGAATATGTTTCCATCGTATTTCAAACTTGTATTGTTATCGCTATTATGAATAGATAGTGAAAAATCTATTCATAAGCTTATCGTTAGATTGCTTATGCACGAACATATTCAAATGTTTTCAATTTAATATTGACATTATTCAGAATTTCATATTTTTCTATATTTTTTCTTTTTAAAAAAATATATCGCTTGCCTTGTCAATTTGTTAGCTCAGAATAAGAAAAATATCTGTTGAGGTGGGGCAGAGCTCTGACTATGCCTACATGAAGGACTTTTAATATTTCCGTTCAATTATAAGTTCATGGTTTATTATTTGTTATGAATACTAGTTTAGTTTATCACAGAAATAAAGTTCCAGCTTATAGTAGTAATGGTACTTTCATTTTATTTAACTAATTAAATGTTGCTTGTATACAACAAACTATTTTTGTATACCTACCATCTCTAAAAGAAAAAAGAAATACGCAAAATATTTTTTGTGCAAATAAATAGTAAACAAATAAAAAAAAGTCAAGAAAACAAATTTAAATTGTATCTATTTATAAGGCTCAAAATATGGTGGTGGTAGGTGGACAACTGAATTTCCACTATAGAAGTAGGCTATTTTTTCCCATAATAACAGTTATTATGATGTAACTCTAATAAAATTTCAGCATAAATACAATGATGAAATTCATTTTTATGTTGAAATATATAAAAAAAACTACAGCTTATTCTTATTTGCCTGCTGCTAATTAAACAACCTTTACTTTTTAAACTCTTTTACATCATTTGGGCTTATTTATTTTCACAAAGTAAATGATAATTTATTTTAATAAATCTGATTAAAGATAAATAAAAATGATGGTTTATCTTTCATTAAGTTTTTATAGCAGGTTAGTTATTATTTATTTTATACAAGTTTAATTTAAATATGACTGTGTCATTTAATTTAATCCTTCGAAATAAAAAAAAATTAAATTTTTTACAAGTTTATTTTATTGAAATTTTTCATAATGAACATTTTTATTTCTTATTAAATTAGGAAAAGTATTTCAAGAAAGCATTATCAATATACATCCACACTTAATTTAAAAAAGTATTTAATAGCCCATTAAAATTAATTATAGCCACGTTTATAATTTATATACAAGTAAAATTTTCATATTAATCTTGTTAATATAATATAGTTAAAGAAAGATATTTGTTCAAAGTTAAAAAAAAACCAAAATCCTAAGAACTACTTTATCAAGAATATATTTACTAGAGGGAAAATCTATCCACATGTAGCCCTCATATTCGATAATTTGGCCATTAAACATGATTTGCTATAATAAACGTCTCTTTTTTAAGTGTCATATATGTTTAAAAAATATCTTTCGAATAAGGAAATATCCTTTTAAATAATAATTTAAAAGGGCCCAATAATGAAGAATTATTTGTTAAGACTTCTAACAGCTGCTATGCTTGCATTTATAGCCCACTGCAAGCTCGAAGCTTATAGACCGGTTGGCGAACAAGTAACTTCACATAATGGCCAAACCTGAATGTGCAGCCGGGTAAACTTTCTCATTTCATATACACTTTCGGTCTTATTATTCACAGTTGTTCTAGTATTGGGCTCTGAATTCCGAAGCCTTAAGTATTTATTTGTCTTATCTCTTGTGTACTCTTGGCTGGATTTGAAATAGATTACCAATGGCATGCTGCCAAATTGTATTGTACAAATGCCGGCGATTTTAGTGGTATCTGTGTACGGGTATATGCACAAATATATTTCAGCTCGATGCACCCACCAACGGGTCGTATGCAAATAAAATTAATCTCATCCAGAAACGAAAGGAATATTTTTACATCCGTTCATTTATATAATATGTATATATTTTCTACTATGCACCAAGTAAGGATAATCAAACCGACATTTGATATTGCAAAATTATCACACAGAAATAAACTCTATCGAAATAAATTGAACAGAAACGGATTCGACAACCAAAAAAAAATTCAAAATTCTTTAAAAGTATGTGCACGTATTTAAGATAGAATCTTATCTTGTTTAAGGCTAGTTGAATTTAGAAAAAAATTTGTTAACTAAACTAAGAACTTTTCCCAAAGATGAAACAGTACGAGTAAATAAAGTCGGATCGTTCTGTCATCTAATAAATGATGCCCTAAACGAACTGCAACCTTGCATTTATTATATCGTATGAGTATATCAATGTTCGGTGGCTTCTTTTTCGCTAAAAAGGTTAAATTCCATTATACTTTGCAGAATATTAAAATAGTTTATATAGAATTGTATCTAAGGAGAAGCATCACTTCGGAATCATTTTGCTGTCCCATCTCTGTTTCTGTTTACAATAAGAAGAAATTCATAACAACGCTGCATCGAATTGAATACCATCCCTTGAGAATACTCCAAACAACAACACCAACAACAACATACCCAAGGAACTATAAAATATCCCAAACGAATATCAGATAGTACATAAGAGTATCAACTTTCCAATGTATTCTACTATCTATTTGGTTCACCGGGTAAAGTTATTCCATTCGAATAAGACATTTATGTGTATGATCACAACAAGTACGTAGAGTTTGCCTGTTTCCAACTGACTGACTCCTTCAAACAGTATTTGGCTAGGGGTTGGTTTCCATGTGGGCGATTGCTTACATTTGACAAAAAACTTATTCATTCTCGTATGGAATCCGGTTTTCTCTATGATTGATAAAGTTTCTAGCAAATAAAATTAATATTCATTCAATATTGATCCTGAAAGACGCATTCATTGTCAAATAATTCTGTACAATTTTGAATCGGTGATTGTATAAAAGTTATCATTTATCCAAATAGGGAAAATATTTTTATTATTTCGCTCCATTTCATTGAATTTTGAATGACTTTACAGCAAATGAGCCGGATAAAAAATATAAAAATATTTTTTTAATAAATAAAATTTGCATTCTTATTTATGAACATAAATTATGTATTGTATAATGAAAAAAATAATATTGGTGTTAGAATAACTCGTCTTAGGATTATTGGTCCGAAGATTGTTATTAAGTATATATGGAAAATATTGCATACATTTTTTTTATTATCCTTTGGTGTGGGCGTAATAGAGAAGGTGTACGGCGAGTATATAAACGTTTTCAAGTTCGAAAATGACGTTACATATTAATTATTCTTAGAAATATAATGATTAATAATGTGGAAATTATTTAACTTCAAAAGTAAAAACAAATCGAATTACCACCTTAAATGCAGTGTGAAAGGTTTTTTATATATGACATATTATGAATGGATAAAACTAGAATAATTTAAATACGCTGTTTTTTAGTCAAAAAAACACATGTTTATATCATAGCAAGCAAAAACAAATTTATTCAAAGTACTTGCCCTCTCTAGTTACACATTTTTCCCATCTCTCGGGTAATTTGTGGATACCACGCCAAAAAAAATCCTTTTTTTTTTTGGCGTGGTATCCACAAATTACCTTTTGAATCGAAGTGTTGCTCAGCGGCGCGCGTGGTTCATTGACAAAAACAGGTGGTAGTCAGAAGAGGCCAAGTCTGGTGAATAAGCGGGGTAGGGTAGTACACCACAGTTGAGTGTCTACAAGTAGTTTTGGACCATTTTAATGTCTGCGATGGTGCGTTGTCGTGGAGGAAAATCAGCTTGTCATGTCTTTGTTGACAATCCGTCCTTTTTTCACGCATAGCACGGTGCAATTTGATCAGTTGTTGGTGATAGCGGTGGGCATTGCCAGTTTCACCAGGTTTCAATATCTCTTAGTACACGATACCCTGTTGATCCCACCAAACGCACAGCATCGTCTTCCGTCCGGAGCGATTTGGTCTTGGGGAAGATATAGATGATTGGCCGGCATCAACCCACGATTTCGTGCATTTAGGATTCTCGAAATATATCCATTTTTCATCGACTGTCACAATCCGATGCAGGAACGACTTCATTTTTTGTTTGGTGAGCAAGATTTCGTATGTGTTTTGGCGTCACTCCATGTGCCTATCGTTCAATTCATGTGGCACCCATTTTCCGATCTTTTAAATCTTCCCCATGGCACGCAGATGCATAGAAATGGCTGGTTGAGCAAAACTCAAATGCTCCGCGAGCATTTTTTGCGATTGGGTATCGTCTTCGTCCAAAAGAGCCTGCACTTGATGGTGCTTAACCTTCGTAGGCCGATTTTCACGCTTCTTGTCCCTCAAGTCAAAATTGCCGTCTTTGAACCTACGAAACCAATCTCGACAATTTGTTTCCGATAAAGCACTGTCACCATAGGCCTCCATAAGCATTCGATGCGATTTGGCAGCTGATTTCTTCAAATTGAAGCAGAAAAGCAGAGCTTCCCGCATATGCTCTTTTTCTGGCACAAAACTAGGCATGATTACCAAAAGAAAAATGTATGTATTGTACGAAATTGCTGACAATATGCATTGATTAATATTAACATATGTCAAACTCATAAAAAAAAGTATAGCGTGTCCATGGTAGCTTAATACTCACGCCATCTATGACCAAACAGCGGATTTAAGCTTATACATCTTGTATAATAAGTTATTCTTAGACAACGAAATTTAGACAGCGAAATTTTATAACAGCAAAATTTGGAGCAACTAACTGCTAACAAATTTTGTGTTAAGCTTGCAGATTCTTACGAAAAGTTGCAATAAAAAAATCGGTTTCATTTCTTTTCCGCCATATTTCTCATACATATAACTTTAACAAATACACATAATACTGGCAAGCTTTTAAAATCCTCGTACACAGTGAATACTTGTCAAAAGTAAAAATACAATATTTCTGTAAAAAAAAAATCATATTTGTTTATCAAAATAATACTTTTCGTATCATCCTGGCCGAAATCCATTTTCACTTAAATAATTGTGTCACTAGTCTTGCAGAAGAAATTAATAATCCACTCTTATTTGTTCAAGCGTTTGTAAAGTAGAAACTTTGAATTTAAACTACTTCATTTTCTGTAATTAACTGTACTCCCCACAATGATTTTCACAATCTTAAGAGTTGCTCAAAATAAAAGGAAAAAATAAATTTATTTATATTTTTTTGTTGTTTTTGCTGCTTCTTAAAGTCGATAATAAATTTCACGGATTCTTAAGCCGATAAAAGGATCTAGTGCTACCGGACCTAGTCATGAATTTCTAAGGAAAACGAATTCTTGTAAGGATTGAGAAATTGAGTAAGGGAAAGTGAAATTTCGAAGAATTATAAGGACGATTGGGGATGAAGTTGTAGTATAAAAAAAAACAAATAAATTTCTATAAAGTAAATGGAAGCCTTTAAATATTTCTTTCTTTTTTTTTTAATAATATCCTATAAGATTCTCTTTGTATTAGGCAAAATGGGCGATAGGTCCTTTTATTATTTTTTTCTAACTTTATATTGTTGGTTAATATTTTTCAAATCTTTTCTTTTTTTCTGTTTGTTCATCGTCCTATTTTCATTTTTTATACACTTCTACTTTTATGGTTACAAAACGAAATCTTCAATTAATATTCAAGTCATTTTGTTATACTCGTACAGCAATAAATAAAAGAATGTCTATATCTGTTCGGATAGCTGAATACCATCGTTAAAATATTTTGTGGCTATGACTAAAACGAACACTTCAATCTAATCGTTTTCCATCGATAATGGATTGACTTAAACGAACGCCAACAACAATTTTTTATAAGCTTAATAAAACTGAAAGCAAAGAAAATAATTTTTAGCCAAATTGAATGTGTATACTGGATTTTTCTAAAAGCTTTTTAAAACGGAGAAATAATAATCCCAAAAAATAGAATGAAAATCAAACGATCCATCCGCCTACTTTTAAGTTGTTTATCAATTTTCACAAATGAATGTAGACGATTTTTTTTATAATTAGTTAAATTACTACAAAACCTTCCAGCAATTTATCTGAACTAAATACCTATAAATTACCGTAGTATAATTAATATTATAACATTGCAATCAAAGGATTCGAATACATGCGTTACTCACATTTCATTGCAAAACGAACCCACTCAGCACCCACTTTGCAAAGTCAATTAGTGCGAGAATTTCATATGTGCATTCATTAGGGTTGGTGATATACACATATGTGTTGACAGTAAAGCATTTACGACTATTATACAGATACAAATGAACAAATAACTAGTCAATGGACACTTCCGATATAAGAGTTCACTCAAAACCATTTTCAATTGCAAACCTCCACTATTGTTTAAAGGGTGGCATTTATTTTCCACCTTTTCATTTGATTTAGCCAAATATTTTGAATATTAATAATTCAGTTAGTATTTAAAATAGATTTCACAGATGGTTTCTGTTAAATAATTCTATTAAATATAATATAAATTTTATAGTTTTATTTATGCAAATTTAATAAAAAAAATATATAACATTTTTAGACGAATACTTACAATGAACAACCAAACGCCATTTGTCCTCGATTGCACTGTCCGCAATGTGTTGATTTTCAGCGCGACACGTCAAGTATTTACCGTCATCGTCCTTGGTTGGTGTATATGTAAGGACACTCAATGACTGATTATCGGGTTCGGAAAACTGAAAAAATTGAATAAATTTTTTTTTTTTTAGATCTATAAGAAAATGAAATGATTTTAATAAACGAAGCAAAAGTACGAATACTTTAGAAGGACTTTAACACCAACAACTTAACTGAAGCTACGGACGTCCACGAACAGAACTGCTTTAAAATTAAATTTTTATATTTTGACAAAAATTATGGAGCAACACTGCCAATGTAGAAAAGTTTTTTTAACAATGCCATCCCATCTACAGAATCTTTTAGCAACTTTGACTACATAAAATATTCACAAGTCTAGCGCTTAAAAAATTAAGTTAATTTTTATAAAAATCTTCAACCAAGCAATTTTGGTTGCTTTCAACTGTAAATACTTTTACTTTTCTTTTCACCTCTTTATCCAATGATTGTGATCCTTTCTTTATCTCTTTCTATACTCCTACCTTCCTCCAAGAGGATTCCTAAACGACCAAAAAAAAAACTTATTCTTTTGAAGAAAATTTTTCTTCATAAAACTTTTATATAAAAATAAAATATTAACAGCGAAATGCCATTATAAGAGTTGAGAAATTTTAATATTTTTTTTAACCATTGTTTGAGTTATAAAAACTAATAGCAGAGAAAACCCTCACACATAACTTCAAAGCGAGTTGATCGTATTTTTTCCATCTTATCATGGCCACTTGAATAAAAACCAGTCCTCGAAACAGTATACTCGTATATGTGTATATACATACTGGACACTTGTTCACAAAGTATATTTTTTTCTATTTAAAAACAATATTAAATACAATCAGCGTTGACCACTATCAGAGCTATCGATAAGATTCTGGTTAAAATATAATCTCTCAAGTTTCGAAATACCAATTCCTGCTATCCTTATTTTATTCAAGAAATTCTGTACAAATGGTATATTCTTTCAAACTTTATAAATAATTAAAATTCAACTTAAATTGGAACAATTTTTATCCTCTAAAATCAAAACAATTTTATGGCATTATTTCTCGAGGCACTTACTAGACGCAATCATTTCGTTACCTTCAAATTTTATTAAAATTCTATACCGGTTGTTTAGTTTTGTTAAAGGACCACCCTTTCTCCTCTCTTTTTTAAGGTAATACTGATAAATTTTATATTTTCAAAGATTATAAGTTTTTTTTTGTATCTAGAAACATTATAATGATAAACACCATAGAGAAAAAATAAATCTAAAGAAAACAAATCAATATTTAATATATGTGTGGAAAGTTCTTAATTTTTTATGGAGCCGAAGGCGATCTGGCAACACTGAGAATATGCAGTACAAGTTTTAACGTTATCCGTCAATTACGCGACCATACCGATCGTGATAAGTGAAGTTATGCTTTTGTAGTGCGTTACGAATAATGGAAGAGCCGATTTTGCAGTAAGCGTGTGACATCAAATTTAGTGTTAAGCTGGGTGAATCCGCAAGTTTCACTTATAAAAAAAATTCTTTATGAAGCATTTTTGAAGGTCCAAGAAGAAATAGAAGACGAACCTCGCTCTCGGAGGCTTCCAACAGCGATAACTGGTGTACCGATTTAAGGGTCTTATATGGTCAGACGATAGGTGCGTTCTTGAAAAGGTAAAAGAGTTCTTGAAAGGTGGAGAAAAAGAATTGTTCGTGGTAGATCGAGTATTGCAGATACTAGGATGCTTCATTAAATAATCATTCTTAAGTATATAAAATATCATCGAATTTCCATTCTTCTAAATGATTTAAACTTTATAATAAAAAGGAATTCGTAGATAAAAGCTAAAAAATATTAGTCAGAATTTAAAGGACATTTTCTTACTAACAATTCAGATTTTTATTATTGGGTATAAGGGAAATTTCTATCATTTTTGAACACTTGCACTTGTATGCGTTGTCGATTCTTAGCGAAAATACACATTTTTTCGTATTTTTGTCAGTTTTTTTAAACTTGTAAAACAGTCAACTTGTGTGAAGAAAAAGTGTGCTTAAGACATTGTATGTTGTATGAGTTCCAAAAAGGGAACAACGCGATGGAGGCAAAAAAAAACTTGTGTGGCGTGTTTGGAGAAGACGCAGTAACAGCTCGAACATGCCAGAGATGGTTTGCAAAATTTCGTTCGGTTGATTTTTCTTTGAAAGATAAACGCAGATCAGGAAGGCCATCAGATGGCAATGACGAAGTGCTACGCAGTATGATCAGGACAAATCCCATGTTAAATTCCACAGAAGTGGCCTTAAAGCTTGAAATTCATCAGACTACTGCTTTAGAGCACATTAAAAGGCTTGGTTTTGTGACCAAACTCTCTGTTTGTGTGCCACACGGATTAAGCGAAAAAAATTTAATAGATCCAATTTAAATATGTTCTTCAAATCGTGCTTGTCACAAAAGGGAACCGTTTTTGGACCGTTTGGTGACTGGTGATGAAAATGTGGTAAGAAAAAGGGCATATGTTTACAAAGGGGAGACACCATCGACTACATTCAAAGCTGGCGTGCATCAAAAGAAAGTTAAGTTGTGTTTTTGGTGGAATCGGAGGGGTATTGTCCACTATGAGTTGTTGAAAGAAAATTATACGGTCTGTTGAACGTTACTGTTCGCAGCTTGATGTTTTGATCAAAGAAATTCAACGAAGACGTCCATATTTGGCCAACAGAAAGGGTGTAATTCTTCACCATGACAACGCTAGATCGCACGTGGCAAGAAAAACCTTACAAAAAATTGCAGAGTTGTGTTGGGAAACTCTACCTCAGCCAGCATATTCTCCAGATATTGCACAATCTGACTATCATCTGTTCAGGTCGCTGCAAAACTTTCTTGATGAAAATGCATATATAAATTATGAAGGTGTCCAAATGGCAGTGGAAGAATACTTTGCGTCCAAAAACGAGGACTTCTTTTCCAGGGGCTTGGATAAGCTACCAGAACGCTGGCAGACAGTTGTAACTAATAAAGGAAATTATATTTTGGATTAATTTTTGAATAAAAAGTGAAAAAAAAATTTAGTTTTTTCTTTAGAAAAAAAAGGACAGAACCTCCCTTACATCCAATATATTTTATGTATTAAATTTTATTATTGCAAACAATTTTTTTTTAAATTTTTCCATTAATTCTATTAGATTTAGTATGGTTCTAAAAATATATTTTCATTATTTAGATATTCCTAGAAATTTAGTTGATTGGAATTGAAATACTCTCCTGAGGCTCCTTTCTATTCTTATTACATAGTAAAAATAACTACACGTTCTTGTACTATGGTATGAAGTACAATGAATACAAACATATGTTTGTAAATAATTTAAAAGAAAAGATAAAATAAATCCGAAATATCAAAGCAGATCAATTTAAAGAAAATCGGACATTTAAGGAGTTAGTATTAGTTTGCACACTTTAATATATGAACATACTTAACAATCGAAGTATTATTGTGTCTGAAATACTAAATCTATTTGGGATTAAACGGACAGCATAAACTTATATTGTACAATATCGTCATTATAATCGAATGTTGTAAATTGGATTGGATTAGAAGGTAAATGTGGATATATAAGTAATTTTGAGAAGGATACGATTTGAGAACAAACAATGGAAAGGCGAAACTACTCGAGCTGGTAGTTGGAATGATCCTTGGAATGGTATAAGATAAGTGATACTTACATTTTTGGCGAGTCGCTTGATTTGCCGAGTACCTTTCCACCAGGTAATGACGGCCGCTGGCTTTGAACCGGAACTCTTACACTCAACATCGTACGTCCGATCGGCCGAAACGAATTTCTCCTTTGTCAGGATGTGAATAGCAATGGGTTTAACTAGAAGAAAAAAGTATAGAATTCAATTAACAGAATCTTTAATTCAAAATACGAATTTGGGGATTTCGAGTGAAAAGGGAAACTTACGGTTGACATCTAGAATGACGACCTTGTTGAAGGGTGGTGTCAGATTTGTATTACTGGCAACACATATTAGCCGTGCATTCAGGTGCTGCCGCCCTATATTCGGATACGATAAATGATTAACAGTTTTGCCATCGGGCCTGTGCTCGTACGATTCATCAATCACGCTATTATCTAAATACCAAGTCACATTGGGCCTTGGTCGTCCTGTTAATAGAAATAAAAATGAAATTTTCGGCATTAATTTTATACCAAAAATAAATTATTTGCTCTTCGCTACCACAAATCTCCTATGGCCGTTAACTCAAAGATGGCTAGGCTATTTCTAAAAGAAATCCGAATGTTGTTCGTTTTTATAGTTCTACAAAATGGACATTTCTATTCATATTATTCTGTCTGTTTTAGAATACACTTGTCTACTCTTTTCTTTCAATCTAAGCAGATATTATTATTAAAACGAAATGAACAAGAAATATAACTGCAAGTGCTGCACAAACAAACAAATAATATATTCGCTATAATGAAAATACAAATGTACATTCTTATTGTACAGCAATCATCCCAAGAGATAGAAAAGTTGATAACATGGCTATGAACTTATTTGCATCACTATCAAATTTGAATAATAACATTGAGACTGATCCAAGGATGCATTTTCTATAGTAGCAGTCTACCGAGTGCCATCTAGTTCAGCAGGGAATTCACAATTCCCGTATTTAGTTTTCATCTTTCTTCTGATTCTTGTTAAAAATCTTTTTATTCTCGAAGGATATGTATCCTGATAAACAAAGTTGCATTTCAAGGTGATAATAATAAATTTCAAATTATAATTTTTAACTCTGTTAATCCATTAATAAATAATTTAATCTTCTTTAAATACAGTAAAGTCACTCTTAACAATGGAGCTAAGACAAGATAAATCATCATAATTTATTATTACTACAAATGCAGTTTTATTATTTCCAATTTAATATCTTTTAAGAAAATATAAATTATTCCTGAACATTAGTAGTTTTTCTAAATTTTTGAATTTCAATTCAATTGAAGTCATACAAATGATTTTATTTAAACTTTCTTGAAATAGTTAATATTTATTTTAATATGTTACTGCTTTATGTTAGTTCCAATCCTTAGTCTCTAAATTAAGAAAAAACCTGGTCGACTCTTTGAAGACCATACAATATTATAATAATCGTAAAAATTGAACAATAAAATAAGCTTTTGAAATCAAGAGGATATTGTTAAAAATCGTTTTTCTCCCCTCTACTTTATAAGAAATTTAATTTAAACTTGATTCAGAATAGCGTTCAGAAATTAGGTGTATTTTACTTAGAATATTTAAATACACCATAATTACAGAAGCTATTTTTAAAATAGTTCCAATGTTTAAATTATTTTTGTATTGAAATAGTTTTTAACCAATTTTCTTTAAAAGAATTTAAACGAATAGATCTATTAGTTTAAATTAAAATATTTATATTTATTATAGTTGAATAATTCAATCGGCCTTGTCAATTTAAAAAAAAATAACCTACAGCAAATGGAATAAATAGGAAAAAAAATTATTTTCGAAAATATTACTTTTTTTACGTTTTTGAGAATGTTCTTATTAAATTGTAATACGGTAATCATACCCACAGCGAATTAGGATATCATTTTTGAAGACAGGATAAACTGTAGGTGGTGATACCTAGGAAACATTTATGTATTTTTTCAATCTTATGCACATGTTGTTCGTAGAATTTTCAAAGAATTTTATAAAAAAAATATTATTTTCTGTCAATAGTTGGATTGTTAAAAAATTTGTTTTTTAGAAAAATGATATATGAATCTGAAAAGTGAAATCACATTCTTCATTTATTGCCTCTTTAAATACATTTAGAAACTATCTTTTTGGCATTTAGTTTTTTGCCACTTTAAATACATTAAAAACTATCTTTCGGGCATCTCAATCGAAATTATTTTGGATTATTAGACCCTAATATTAGTTCACCTAATAAATACAAATCTCTTTTCTTATTCTACCATGTGTGTAAGCTTAAATCCACTGTTTTTTAATCAAAAAAACCCATGTTTTTTTCATAGAAAGCAAAAACAAATTTATTAAAAGTACTTGGCCATGCTAGCTATAAATTTTTCCCATTTCTCGGGCAATTTGTGGATACCACGCCAAAACAATTCCTTCTATTTCGAGGCAAACCACTCATCAAGCCATTTTCGGACGTCTTCATAAGAATCCAAGTGTTGCTCAGCGAGCGCGTGGTCCATCGATGCAAACAGGTGTTAGGCGGAAGGGGCCTGGTCTGGTAAATAAGCGGGGTTGGGTAGCACCTCCCAGCATAGTATATTCAAGTAGTTTCAGATCATTTTTGACGTGTGCGATGGTGCATTGTCGTGGAGGAAAATCAGCTTGTCATGTTTTTGTTCATAATCGGGCCTTTTTTCACGCAGAGTACGGTGTAAGTTGATCAGTTGTTGGTGATAGCGGTGGGCATTGACAGTTTCACCAGGTTTCAATATCTCTTAGTAGACGATACCCTGTTGATCTCACCAAACGCACAGCATCGTCTTCCATCCGAAGCGATTAGGTGTTGGGGAAGATGTTGATGATTGGCCGGGATCAACCCACGATTTCTTATATATATCCACTTTTCATCGACTGTCACAATCCGATGCAGGAACGACTTTCTTTTTGTCTGGCGAGCAAGATTTCGCATGTGTTTTGGCGTCGCTCCATCTGCCTATCGTTCAATTCATGCGGCACCCATTTCTCGATCTTCTCAATTGCACGCAGATGCATGGAAATGGTGGGTTGAGTAAAACTCAATTGCTCCGCAAGCATTTTTTGCGATTGGCTATCGTCTTCGTCCAAAAGAGCCTGCAATTGATGGTCCTCAACCTTCCTAGGCCGATTTTCACGCTTCTTGTCCCACAAGTCAAAATTGCCGTCTTTGAACCTACGAAACCAATCTCGACAATTTGTTTCCGATAAAATACTGTCACCATAGGCCTCCATAAGTATTCGATGCGATTCGGCAGCGAATTTCTTCAAATTGAAGCAGAAAAGCAGAGCTTCCCGAATATGCTCTTTTTCTGACACAAAACTAGACATGATTACCAAAGGAAAAATATATGTTGTTGTACGAAATTACTGACAATGTGCACTGATTAATGTTGGCAGATATCAATCCCATAAAAAAAAGTATGGCGTTTCTATGGTAGCTTAATACGCTCACTTACGCCATCTATAACCAACCAACAGATTTAAGCTTATACAGCTGGTACGTATATTTTAATAAATGATCTTCTGTTAATTATTTCTTATCTTTTCGACTAGTTTTCTAATGACAGTATCCTCAGTTTATCTTATTCGTTAGCCGATCAGAGTCCTTGCTTTTTCGGAATTGTAACGGCATTTTAAATTCCTATATGGACAATATATAACTATACAAATCATACAAGTATGTACTCAACCTAAACCGGACATAATGCATTCTACAGGCGAAAAAAATTAATATGTGAAGCCCTTAATTAACTAGACTGAGTTTCCGCATCTAGTCCGCAGTGGTCCTGGGTGCAAATACAGCTAGTGACATAGCCTGGGAGCCCTTGAGTCGTCACGAAACGGCCGAAGTTGTCAAGGCATCAAAAATTTACAATTCCATAAAAAATTAAGAAGTGACAAAATTATTACAGAGTTATTAGGCTTATTAAAACCCCACGCAGTAATATCTCTTACCTCCCTCTATTTGATCGGAAAATATTATAGACAGTGTTCCAGTTAATGGACCAATTGCATTCTATTCCTTCAAGTAATTCATTAAAATACTCATTTCTCCAAGAATGCCATTTTTGCAACTGTCCGATTCGAATATGTCACACTCTGAGTCATTATAATCAGCAGGTTTCTAGGGGCAAAATGTATCAGCACCTTTCTTTTCGTTCCTTTAAATACCTTTCACTCACACTATTTCCTCTAAATACCCACTTTATCTATTAAAGTGCTTATTGATAGTTAGAACCATTTTCACTAATAGTAGCATAGTATAGCGTTTTAAAAAATATTAAAGTACCAGTTATCAAAATAAAGAATAAGGATATTTATTTTGAATAAAGAGTCCTGAAATTTGAATTTTTCCAAATATTGAATTTTTTTATTCCATTTATTTAATCTAGAATATTGGATTGGCATTGATTACACAAATTGATTACTTCTAGGTTAGCACATATTTTTTGATCATATTCATTCATTAGAATTTAAAATTTCAAAGGTGATTCCGTAATGAAGTTTCCTTAATTAGGCTGCTATTTTGCTGATACTTTTGCCAGCATTGGTAAAAGTTTTAATATGGTAATTGCTCATTTTGCATACGTACTTCTGCACTTAAATCCATCGAAACTGCATTTTGGAAGCTTATCTTCTACTTTAATTACTAAATAACAGGGTCTAGTACTCTCTACAGTTTTACAATAATTACAAACTACAAAAAAACCTACCACATAACTGCATAAATTTCAACAATTCAACATGGCATATCATGCATGAAAAACTACCTGAAAATACTGAATTTTTGTACAAACTTTAAGAATTAAAAATATGGTATATAGTCTAAATGTAAGAACTTTACTAATAAAGCTCATTAATCTCATTTAAAATTTTTAGGGCAAAACTATAAAATAGTAAAATTTAAATTTAACTTTCACTTTATAATCTCGATAGTTCTTAAATGCTATTAATAAAGTGTACTTGCGTTAATTTTTAAATAGAGTTGAAAAACATATTATAATAACATTAGTATTAGCATGAAACAGATATTGTAAGAGTATCATTTATTTTATTCCATGTTTTATAAAAATTTGGCCACACAGTTCCTAGGTTATTTTGAGTGTATGGCGGTTAACTGACTGAGACTGTTTTTATTCTATTTAAATTAATTTTTATTGAGTTGCTTATTACTGAATTAAATTTTTAATATTTCTATAATTACATACCATATAGAATCCAATATTAAAAGTCAGGTACAGTTTCAATTAAATCATTGCATATTTAAAAAACATATTTAATAGAAAACATGCCCACATACATATGTGTACTAAAACAGATACTTTCTAATCGATGTGTATACCTACCTACTTTTGAATTATTGTAATTTGGTTTTATTTCTGTAAAAAGTTTTCGGAATTCTTGTGGATTTCTAAAAACTTTAGTTATTTTTCTTTCATTTGAATAATGAATAAATTCCTTTCTGTTCTTTGAAAATTGTACGCTTTGAAATTTTTGAAGAAAAAAATATTATTTTACAAATTTTATATCAAGAAGCAGAAATATTTTCTAATATGTATTTAGGTGCTTGTAATTATAGGAAAAAATTTACTTTATATTTAGTACTGTATTTTGGTAAAATATAATTGATGAAATAATCGGTCAGATTAGAATAAATTTTGTCTATATTGAATCAATTCTGAAATAAAATTTTGTTGTTTTTATAAAAATACATAATAACTTATTTAAAAATGTTGGATTTTTTCCTTGAATCAGTTGATAGAAAACTAATTTTTTATAATTATTTTTTATACATAAATAGTATTGGTGGAGTAGTCTTCTCTCTTCGTAGTAGTGCTGTTCATCTTTTAAATAGTACCCAGATAATGTGCTTTCAAGTGGCTTTTCATCTTGAGAAACAAAAAAAGTCAAACGGACTTAGATTAAACGAATAGGAGAGTTGAGAAACCACAGAAGCGTTATCATAGTAAATCATTCAAGTGTCTTCCAATATGAGGTGAAGAACTCCTATTGCTCAGGGGTAGACTTCATCGATATTAATCGACGGTCTGATTTCATAAGATCCCTTACTCGTTACACATTTGAAGGCCTCCGTGAGCTAGATTCGTCTTCTTCCAAAAAATGCTTTTTGACCTGTTTTATTTTTCTATGTTGAAGGGAAATTTTCTTTGACTTAAATCAGTTGAAAATGACGAACTGAGAAACCACAAGAATCCCTTATCAACGTGGAGCCTCCAAATGTCTGCAATTTCTATTCTATCGCAAACAACTCTTTTTCTGAGCTTATCAAGCACTCACTTATCAGCTTTAATATTAATCATTGGTCTGACTTCACAAGACCCCTTACTCGTTCCACATTTTCATCAGGTTTCGATGTTGTACATCTGTCTGAGCAAGGTTCGACTTCTAATGCTTCTTGGATCTCCAAAAATGCTCTCTCTCTCCGAAAAACTTATGCCATTAATTAGAAATGTTTCCCATAGTCTCGTTGCAATGTTTCGTCAGCTTACCACAAATTTTGCTGTTCCTTTTTGGAAACTCAACTCAACTTGGCATAAGCAAACGTAAGCTCCGTTCGCAATGATACCAAATTATCAGGTGTTGTAATTAATTCGTAGCGTTTTTTTGCAAAGTTTCGTGGGTTATTATGACAGTATCATTACAGAAGCGTTATTCAAAGTATTATCCTTCGTTATCCACTACTTTTTGCCATCTTTCTGGTAATGCTCGGATACCGCGTCGAAAAAATTCTTCTTCCTTAGATTCGATGAAAGAATCGATTCAATTTTTGGTCATTTCGTAGTTATCGAAGTGCTGCTCTGACAAGCCATGCGCCATGGATCGAAACAAATGATAATCAGATGGGGCAATGTCTGGTGAATATGGCGGGTGAGGCAGAACTTCCCATTTCAGCGTATTTAAATAAATTTTCACGACTTTCGCAACATGGGGTCTTGCATTGTCGTGGAGCAAAATTACTTTGTCGTGTCGATCTTTATTTTGCGGCCGCTTTTCTTGTTATGATCTGTTCCAACGCATCAATTGTCGTCTATATACGTCCCCAGTGATGGTTTCAACCGGTTGGAGGAGCTCATAATAAATAACACCCAGCTGATCCCACCAAATACACAGTAAGATCTTCTTTCCATGAATATTCGACCTGGGGGATGATGTCGATTCATGACCGGGCAAGTTCCACGATTTTCTGCATTTGGGATTGTATCTCTACCCACTTCTCGTCACCAGTGACGATTCGATGCAGAAATCCCTTTCCTTGCCTGCCGTTGGAGAAGAATCTCACAGACGACTAAACGCCGTTCGACGTCCCTTGGCTTCAACTCATGTGGAACCCGCGTTCCCTGTTTTTGTACCATTCCTATGGCTTTCACACGTTTTCCGACCGTCGAAAAGTCGACTACAAGTGATGTGGACAACTCCCGGAGTGTTTGGCACGGGTCTTCATCGAGCAACGTCACCAAATCTTCATCTTCGAACTTTTTCGGCTGTCCGGGACGTTCCATGTCTATCAAATCAAAATTTCCATTTTTAAACCGCGCAAACCACTTTCTGCAAGTTTGCTCAGCAAGAGCATGTTCGCCGTAGATATCCACTAAAATACGATGACTTTCCGCGGTACTTTTCTTCATGTTGAAGTAATGGAGTAACACTCCCCGCAAAAACGATTTTTCAGGCACGAACTTCGACATGTTTGACACTGCGCAACAAGTGCAACTGACACTATAACAAAATGTCATATAGTGGTAAAGTTGCGTTATATCAGTAGATTCTGGGAGACTATTTTTATATGTGTGACTATGGATAGTTAGCTACCGCCATCTTTTGTAAAACGCTACGAATTAATTCCAAAACCTGGTATTTTCAGTGATGCCAGTTTTACTTTTCTACCGCACATTGTTTATTCGGTAAATTCTACACATACTATGAAATAATTTTGCTATCTTATTTATCGGTTTAAACGAAACGATTAATGTCTACACTTACAATAAAATAATTATAGTATCTATTTAAATTAAAAAATAATATTATTACACTTAATATAATGAAAGTTTACTTATAAAAGATATAGAAAACTTATTTAAATTGACATAAATATGAGTTGGAATAATTTAAAAAATCGCTGCAAAAGCCAAATAATATCATTTTTTAAATTCAAATAAATATTGCTAATAAAACAATTTTTTCTTTCCAAGATCTTGTGTACTCTTTTAGATGGTTTATTCTCAGTTATAATAACAAATTGACTAACGAATTAATAGACAGAAAAATTGTAGAAAGCATAAAAAATTGTACTTATTACGTATCTGACTCTGAAATTTGATTTATATTTATTTACTATGAGTATAGAGTAAGTAATTGACTTTTATACAAGAAGGGATGTGTAAAATTTAAGAACAATTCAACTGAACTTAAAGTAAGAAAACATTTCAATGTTAAGTGGATATAGATATATAAAATTAAAATATACATATTAGCATAAAATCATATTAAATAGGGGTAGAAATGGGGTGTTCACTTATATAGGGATTTTCAAGAATTCTAAATACTTATAGAAATTAATTTGTTAACATTGATTTTGTAAAAAAAAATATGATTCTTAATAGAAGATTTATTTGGTAAAATTCCACTTTCAAATTTATTCAATATAAAACTGTTATTGCAATAGTATGTGAATTATAATTTCATAGCAATGAGGCAGAAAAATTTAATTCAGTTGATGGTACCATGTTTTCAAACTGAAATAATTTTTTTCTATACGATTTACGTCAAAAACTCAGTAAATTTTTTTTATATAACATAATAAAAAGATTTAATATTGAAGAAAAAAAGTTTTATCTAATATAGCTATATCTATATAAAGATTAGTTCTATTGCAAGTATGTGTAAAAGGGCATGATTTACGTTTAAATGAAGGATATTCGTTGGTTTGCTGATTGAGGAAAAAACTGGGGGGCGGTACTTGCACATCAGTTGGAGATTCATTTTTCTAATTAACGATAAGTCATGTTTTGCATGATTTTGCAATTTTTTTCAGATACTCCCTCGTTCCAAGCTCATCATTTTCTTCTCTTATTGCTTTAAGAACAATTGAGATAAGAGCGATTCACCTTTGATTAAAATGTCTAGTTTGCGTTGGATCAAAGAGAAAAAATAACTTGATTTCCAATCGAGAAAAAGTTACTATATAATAACATTGTCCTTGTTAAATAGAAAAGTATATACACATATATTTTCATTGAGTTAGACGGCCAATCTTTATATAATAATAAATTATAGACTAATTCACTCACCTCCGCTAACTTCACAAATGAGGACAACGTTGCTGCCTTCATTGTAGACCTCGACGTTGCTTGCTCTATCCCTGCGTTTCGCCTCGTAAATTATTGGTTTTTCCGGTGGTACTGAAAATCGAAAATACAATTTGCATTAAACATAAAGGAAACCCTTTATTTTCAAGAAAATTTCATACAACAAAAGAATTTTCTAAGCTTCACCGAAGAAAAATTGAACCATTCAAATTGAATCAATTTGCGCTACCAAAGGCACTTTAGGTATTTCAGTTTGCTTATACTGCCTTTGATTGCTTTTACACACACAATAGTACAGATATAGGACTCCATTTATTATAAATTTATTTTTCCATTGTATTTTAGGTTATGATGGGAAAAACGTCCATGCATAAAACGACTACTAAAATATGTGATGAGTTAACTAAATTCCTTTTTACGATAACATCTTTTAACTAATATTAAATTTTCTTATTTCATATACTCTCTCATATCAAGATCGGAAGCATATTTTTTTTTTAAACCGACAAAAAAAAACAAAAAATATTCAACAAAAAAAAAACCCAAATTTTATATTATTTTCTTAAGGCATATCAGTTTATATTCAATCTAAGAAAATATTCCAAAGTCATTCCATTACAATTTTATTATTAGCTTAGTGGATAGAGTTTAAGTAGCTAATTATGTACGAAACTTGAATTCATTTTTAACAGTCAATCTATGAAATCATAATTTAAAATTCATGCAATATTACAATATCATTTAGTATACATTATCAAATGTTTGTGGGCAATAAATTCTAAGCGTTTAAAACAAAACAAAAAATAAAATATTTCCAACAATTAAATTCCGAATATTTACCATCAACAAATAAATATGAATAAATAACAAGAGAACAAATTTGAATATGATAGATTTTTGCCTAAAAAATTTAATGGAGATTATTTCATTTCAATTCAAGGATTTTTGAAAAAATTATTACGAATATTAAAAGAAATTATCATAATTAATAATGATAAGTTCGGGGTGGTCTTTGTTTCGCGTATTAATTTGAATATTTTGAGCTTTCTGCAATACTCGTTAACATTGTTTAAGGTCTGTGAAAAGTTCAAATCGTTTTGAGCCATTTTTGGCAAGCAATAAATATAAATGAACGTCTTCGTGGATGTGGCAAAATTGCTTTCGGGCCAAACCGTTTTATTGTCTGCGCCCCAAAATACTAAATAATTAAAATGGTTTTACTCTTCTTTGGCTTTTTTTCCTTTTCAAGGGGTGATATTTTTTTTTTTGGTTTTTTCTCTTTTTTGCAGCATTCGTATTTTCTTTAACACCCACTATTATTCTTCCCTATCCCAGTTCTAGTCCTACTCCCCGCACTCTTATTATTGTTTTATTATTTAATGCTTACATCTACTTTCTACTTTCGAACAATTTCCCACACTTATCTACGTGAGGCATTATATCTTATAAGATTTTTGTTAAGATTTTTTGCTCGGCCTTTTTTTCTCGACTTTTTCTGTTTATGTGTTTTTTTCTTCTGCACGTTTATTAATCAAACATTTTTTTCTTTTCTTTATAATAAATTCGTATACATACATACAATCTAGAAAACTCCCATTTAGGAGTGGACACCTCGTACATGAGATATCCAACCAGATATTTTTGATTATTTATGGATGTGTACATCACAATTTCTCTAATGCCATTTATCATATTTGCCTTTCGTAAAAATTAAATTATATTCACTGTAGATGTGTACCGAAAATATGACTTTGTTATCTGTAAGTGCGTTGCCCAAAAGAAAGGTCGTTCCCAGACGACCTGCAGTAATCTTTTGCACAGCAAAGAAGATAGGCTTTACAACAACAAAAAATACAAGTCAAACAAAAGAAACTGAAACAAAAAAAAAATACTCCCCAAGAAAAAGGGCACCCACATTTTAGATTAGAATTTAAGATATTTTTGCATATATGCGCATACCCTTATATGTATGTATGTACATAGTTATGTTTATGCAGGTTTTTTCTGTTTTATAAACATGTACGAATACAAATGTAAAAAGTGTTGGGTATGTTAGTGGGCAACGCGTAATTTTAGATCACACCACCCGCACTGGGAGTTCTCGTTACAACTATTTGCGTGGAGAAATTCTATTATGGAATGTTTAATTGAAATTCATGACATGTACTCGAAATTACACAGTGGCATTTACAGCAATTACATTGAGTTTTTTAGCGTCTAGGATAGAGCGATATCGGCACATGCAAATTCAAATGGTCCACAGTAGTGTGGCGAATTTTATACTCGTATTTGGCAGAACTCTAATGGCACAAAGGAAACACTCCAACTCAACCATCTTCAATACCATTTGAACAATTTAATTGGTCGTAGAGCATTTACAGGGTAAATATTCAATGGCTATAACTAGACTGTAGCTATGTGTATGTTTACTCCATGTCATTCGGCTTCCTGAAATTTAGATACAAATAAGATGGTTTTGCTCTAAAGGTGGTTATTGCTACCACCATCGGTGTGGACTCACAAAAAATAATAAATTACTTGGAATGTACTCAGTTTTTTTCTGATACTGCCAGAACATCGGTTATGATGTACATCCTCATTTCTCATTGTAATTAGGGATAACTACCCCAGTAACACTAGAATAGAATTAGATATGAACCTTGAAGTGTAGTATGGAAATGACATCTATACCTCAACATTGTCCTTTTTTTTTAAATTAAACATTTATTTAAATTATATTAAGATTATATTTATGCAAGCATAATAGTAGAAAGCAATTATTTGTTTAGGTAATACTCGTCTGAAGTGTGTAGTTATAATGAATAAACTTTTTATATCAGTAAAAAAAAAATATTTTTTTATCATTAGTCTGTGCATTTGGAATTAATTCTGGTAATTCATAATGAAAGCAAAATTTATGCTAACTTCATGATTGATAACTCGGAAAAACTAATTGAAATTTACTTTAATCAAATATAGATATGATAAAATTCTATACAACTTTTGCAATTCAGTACTAAATTCTATAGTAAAATTAATATTTAAAAATAAAATATTTTTTTAAGACATTTAAAATTTATTTTTAGTCTGAGCTTGAATTGAAATATAAATTGAATGTTAAAAAAATTTCACTTTTGACAGGCTTTGTTTCGTAGAAAATAATTCGAAATTCAAGTACCTTTCCAATTTTATTCTTATACGGATTCGAAGAAAATATCTGTTTTATTTATTTGCCTTTATAGTAAAGTCTTTTTGTTTTCTAAACCGTATAATCCGAAACAATCAAAATATTGTGCTCAGATCAGTAATGCATAGAAATAACATGCTCACCTAAAAACCTACGCTTCCAAGGAGATGAACCACAAAGCTTATTAAATTTTTATTACTAGCACTTTTTCAACCGCAAAATCTTACATGCAAGATGAGGGATTTTATGAATAAATTTTTAAAATAAAAGATAGCTGTAAAGGCAGATGGTAATGTCAGAATTTTTCGAATATATGTAACCAGCTCTTAGGGACTCTTTCGACTGATTATGTTTGCATGAAATACTGAAAAGCTTTTATTCAAACAACCGTTGACGAAGATAAAGCTTGATTTCATTACAACCGTACCAAATTTAATGAATCCTTCCCAACTTAACCTTTACCAAAATACATCCTCTCATCTTGGCTAAGGTAAGCGTTCCGTATTTAATGGTCTCATACAAAGTCAAAGCCCTCAATATAAAAACATGCCCGGTATTAACGAGCACACATTAAAGAATTCCGGGAGTATGGCCAGAGTATGGAGATGCTTACTAGTACTTCACAGCCTCCAGCCAAATATATTCATGTTGTCTTTAAGACACAATTTATTAAGAGAACATTTCATTTTATTTTTCATATAAATCACAAAAGGACCTGTTTTTTCTCGTTCGCTTTTTTTATGAGAATCTTAATGCTTCTTCCGGTATTTCTTATACAAGTATTTACTAAAATGTATTTTTTATTTTCTCATTTAAGACAACTTCATACAAATTTACAGGATTACTTGTCGCTTTGAGTGCAAATAAATGAAGTTATTTTGTTGATTCGATCTCAGAGTATGTTCGACTATATAGCCTAGTTACCTACCATAAGAGTATGTAATTCCTATGTATATTCACACATACTAACAAACATGCTTATACCTGTGTAACTCCTACCAAAAACTTAAATTAAAATGTCATGAATAAAATACGACAAGTATTAACATTATTAGGTGCTTATATAATGCATGCATGTTTAGTATTAATTTCCCTTTTGCGAACAGGTACTTCGAATTTTTAAAGTGAATAATTTCGATAATGCAATGTTGGTTTTTTTAAATTGAGATTTCGCATCGGAGATAGTCTTATAGATTATGAATGTTATATGTGATTAAAATAAAATGTTCTATAAGAAGCAAAAATGAAATATTGTGGCTCTTATGCCAAGGTGTGGCAGAAAATTAATGAGAGCAATCTGACGATATTGTGAACTTTTTCCTTCCATGTAACTTGTATGCAGTATAAATTTCCGCCTCGTCTGATAAATGTGCCATCAAATTTTATATGAAAATTGGTGAATTTGATAATTTAAATAAAGAAAATTATGGTGGACGCAGCCTTAATCTTAATATAGAATTGCGATAGAACGAAATATGGTATAAAAAAAAACTTGTCGGATAATTTGACTGGATCTCTTTTTGCTATTTGATTGATGATGATCGTATAAAAATTATGGGTTAAAAGTTGAGCCCTTTGAAAAAGAGTTTTTCTTACCGTTTCAGACACCCCTAATCCAAGTCCGTCCGAGAAAATTGACAGGACACCATTTTGATTCTATCGAAAACATTCAAAGATGTCTTATCTAGTAGCTAAAGGTAATTTAACTAACGAAAAGTATGAGAAAAATTCCTTATCAAGAGTCAAGTTTCTTAAATTTTTTGGAAGGCCAAGAAGCAATGGAAAGCGAATTTTACGCAGGAAGTCCTTCTATATTGAAAACTTATCGAAATAATAATAGGTTTAGAAGTTTTACTGTAAATTATTTCTTGAAAGACTCAGAAAAAAGGTTCTTTGCGTAAGATTGCACATTGAAGACATTTGGGGTTCCTGCAAGACATTTGGAACTCCTGCCAGATCAAAAGGAATTCCTGTCATTTTCCATCACCCCTAATCCAAATCCGTTTGATTCCATTTGAAGTTTTCTATTACTATTACGAAGAGTGGAAACGACACCTCCGCTACTACTTTGAAGAGGATAACTTTGTGTATCAAAATTATTCAAAATTTTTGGGAAAAATAAATTATTTTCTTCTGCCACACCTCGAACTCTAGTAATTTTATTTAAATATATTTTAACAGTATAGATAAAGAGGAAAACTGAGGCCGCAGCCTTTAGCTCAATAGAGGACCAAAATATTAAAAAAATGTCCAGATGATCATGTAGGAAAATTGGACTGAATCTCTTTTTGCTATTTGATTGATGATGATCCTTACAAGATTATAGATAAAAAGTTAAACCGTTTCAAAAGTTATACAAAACTACTAACAGAAATGGTAAAATTGGTTTATTTTTCGCTTCCATGAAATTATTGAAAAATTGAATTTTTATGTTTATTATTAAAATACGAGAGCAAATACAATATAAAAATTATGATAAATATTAAGTTTGAAAATATATTAAATATGTAAAAAGTTTACAAACTAATATACTACATACGTATATGATAAATTTTACTAAATTCAGAGTAAAATTGAAAAACAAAATTTAAGTAATTTTTTTTTCAAGTAGACAAAATACACTATTATTTTTTATCAGAATAGATTGGGAGAGTAAAAATGTATCGTAATGAAACTATTGTAATAAATTGAATTTGATGCTGTCAATATTTTTGGTATGAAATCATTTTTCAAGCCAAATTCTACATGTGCTCGTATCATTATTACAAGAGGAAAAGGCTGCCATGGCATCAAGAAAGGAAAATTACTGTGAATGCATTGGGATAGGAAAAACGAGAGTTGAAAATGTTGCCAGTACTTACCGATGACGGTTAAATTTATCTTCAAATTACGTGTCGGTGAATTCCGGAAATCAACACGGCACCTATACATGCCCTCGTCAGCCAATTTAATGTTGTCGATCTTGAGCTGAGCAGGATGCGAAGCTGTACTGAAATAAGCACGTGTCCCAAACATGCTGGGCGACGACCATAATTTTGCCTGGCCAAATTGACGACCTCTCACGTCGAAGCTGTAAAATAAGAACAAATACAACAAAAATTACTCACATTAAAGCTTTATTGAGGTCAATTCATGCTTAATTTTTTATAAAGATCCTATTCCTTTATTCTATAGGTATTCAGTAGTACCGGCATACTTACTCGTTTGATATTTACTACTCAATGATTTTCTTCTCGTCCCAATAACAAACTTAGCAAAAAGGTTAACAGTAAATATTCACACACATACGAACATATATGCATAAATAATCAAACACCCATTCATACAAACATATATGTACATACACGTATGTAAAAGAATGAAATCGAAGAAGAATCATTCTCATTTAGAGCATTTTCCAGAAAAGCTTAACCACAAAATAATATTCACGTACCAGGTGATTTTCACCATCATGAAAGTATCGTAAATTTTTTCTTTTCATTTTTATTGGAATATTAGCCACAAATAAAAATTCCTTCTGCTCCTATTATCCGATCGGTTAAATATAATAAAAATAAAATAATTTTCTTTATTTTAACTACAATATAGGACGAACCATGTGCTTTGGTTCAAATTCCAAAAAATCTAATCAAGTCGAGGTCGAGCCTAATCAAGTTTCAGTGAGCTTTCGTGTGTCGCGTGATTCTAGAATATTACCATTATTATTTTATAATATCATCAGAATAGCCTGCATCGGAACAGACATTTTTTGTTTGGTGACATGAAAGACAAATTAAACTGTAAGCATATTCACGCTTCCATCGAAAACCAAGAACGACATTTCCACCATTCCGCTAAAAGAGAGCCTATTTTCTGTTTTGTATACAACCGATAACTAACAAAGATAACGTAAATTTCATATAATTTGGTCTGTGCTATTATCCTTTTGCTAAGCAAATAGTATCCAAGTCCATGCCACCAATTAAACCGAATGGAAATGTTTTAATTTTTTGCCACTTTACATGATCATTGGTCAAAATTGGAAATATTTAGAAGTAAATTGACTTGTTTTCGATAATCGCAGATAATATTCAAAAATTACAATTATCATAATAATTAATGGAAAATAAAAAAAACAACTACTTCTCTTATTTCAGGATTTAAAAAAAAATACTTATTAGTTTTAATGGTATTGAAATTTTAGAAAAATATTGACCCTCCCACAATTCAAGATGATTTATCTGATAATGAAAATTAGTTTTTTTTCAAAGTCATCGAAATGAAAAGTTGGCATCTTTAAGCATTAGGCATATTTAATTAATAAATCATAAACTAAAAGCGAAATACATTAGTTATTAATAAATAATATTAAAAAGTTCTTTGGTATGATAATATTGAATAGGTATGAGACTAGTATGCAAAGCTATTCATCCTGTTTCCAAATAGCCTTTGGTATCGTGGCAATTAGTATTTACATTACAGTACTAATGTTACTTGAAATATAACAACAAAGAAAACTGGAAAGCTCCACTTTTAAAAGCAATCGAAATTCTAAGTAGAAAATTTTCGAAACTTATGGAAGTATTCAAAACATGCTCATTAGTTAATTTTTTTATTTGCAGAAAATTTTAATGGAATTTTTTACATTATAATCTAACAAATATTTACTGGAAATCATGTCACAATTCCATATCGCCAACGATCAATTATATAATCGTATTTAAATACTTTGAGTATTTCTTTAAACATATTTTCCCTTATTTAAATGCTACCATAATTGCCTAGTACTGCTATGTAAATTGTAAAGAGTTAATTTTTAATAAAAAAAACCTAATAAACAATTTTGAATATATAGAAAACTTTAAAAAAAATATTTATTCTATAAAGTTATATTTCTGGTACTTAAAAATTCTATACAAATATGTTTATAAGATAATAAATAGAACATAACATTTGAAGAGAAGTTTACCAGTTCATTTTTACCCGAAAATATTTGCATATATCGGAATGTGTTTCAGAAATGGAGAAGAATTATTTGTAAAGTTTTATTTCTTCTAAATCGATTATTTTAGAAAGATACAAATCATAATAAATTTACAATAATTTTTTTTACCTCATAATAGTTATGGAAGAATAATTTTAAATTTTTTGTGTGTAATTAAATCAACATAAAAAAAATATTTTTTTTCGAGTTTTTAATGTAAACTATTACATATTAAAACGGCTCCTAATAAAATATTGAAAAATTTGGATAAAATAGTTTACACTTCAATTGATTTAATGAAAATACAAATTATAATTTATTTACTTAATTATATGCTTACCTATACAGGGGTTCCCCATCACCCTCACGAAACCATAGAACCATATACACTGCATCATCACGTTCCATTGGCGTAATATCACAGGGCAGAGCTGCCTGTCTGGCCAGCACTCCTTGAACCGATGTTATGGGAACTGAAATAAAAATGTCAAAAAAATAGTTACTCAACAAAGTTATTTATATATTTATCGAAAATCAATTAAATTCTTTGAATTCATGTAAATTTACAATGTTTTTTTTTAAAAGGGACCATGCAAAATTTTCGGTGCTAGTCTAATTAATTTGATAAATGTTCAAGCCAATCAGGATTTTCAAAATATTTCTCTAGCAATTAATCTATTCCTTTAATGGAGAATTTTTCTTGAAAATCAATTAAATTAGTTACTTCGAAAATTGTTTAAAGCCAATCAGTTAACTGCAGAAATTTAGGTGTTTTTTTTTCAAATGTAAAATTAAACGTCAATTTATAAATCCTAAGAACAAAATTATTTTCTTAAATCTATACTAAAACAAATAAGACTAAATAAACGAATATACAAAAAATTAAATATTCGCTATAAAAAAATTTGCCCCACCTTTACATGTAGGAGGTTAGTGTGACAATTTACAGAGATCGACAGCCACAAAATGGTAACATGCAAATATCGTTTTATCTAATATTAAATAATTTAGAAGGGTATGCGGTGTAAGAGCCTTCTATTAGTTGGCGAGGTTAGCTTTTTAACATGTGGAAAGGTGAGATTGACACTTGTATAAAGAGACACAGTCACACCAGGAATCTATCGGACTTTAAAGTCACTATGACTAAGACTATTTAATAAAGTATTTTTGACGGAAGGAATTTGATTTGACGGGAACTGGAAAGTCTATCAGACCTCCCACAGTTCAAATCCGTAAGTCCATATGAGTTTTAGTAGGACATTTTTTGTAAATATTTCTATTATACAGGGTCGACAAATTAGAATTTTTTTTTTAAAACTTTCAATAAAACTTACATTTTATGTAAACATTCCATTATTCTTAAATGAATTATATTTTACAGACTTTACCATTTTTAAACATGGTAAAATAAACATCATTATTGGGAAAGTATCTACCACGACTGCGTTTCCAGACATCTTTTCTTTTTACAAAAGTTTCGATAACATTTTTGTATAATTGAAGCTTTATTTCACTAATGATGCGGTTGATATTGGTTTTGAGCCCTTGAATTATGTCTGGACTATTTTAAAATTATTTATTTATTCATAAATATTTATTTTGTCCCCTTCAAAGTAATCCCCACCAGATATTATACACTTGTGCCAACGTTTTTCCTATCCTCAAAGCACTTCAAAAAATCATTTTTTGTGATCTTGTTCAGCTCATCCTTCAAAGCCGTCTTTATATCCTCAATCGTAGAGTAGCGTCGTCCATTCATGGGGCTCTTCAGTTTCGGGAACAAGAAAAAGTCACAAGGGGCCGGATCTGGGGAATACGTTGGCTGCGGCATTATTGGTGTGTTGATTTTGGCCAAAAATTCGCGCACAAGCAACGATGCGTGAGCAGGGGCGTTATCATGGTGCAAAAGCCAATTTTTGTTCTTCCACAAATCCGAGCGTTTCTGGCGGACTGCTTGGCGCAACTTGCACATAACTTGCAGGTAATATTCCTTATTGGTTGTTCTACCCTGTGGTAAAAACTCATGATGCACCAAGCCCTTGCAATCGAAGAAAACTGTCATTCACACGCCCCGGCACGCTTTTTGTCGTTCACATCTTCCCGTCCCACTGAGAAAATTTTGCACCACTGATAAACGTTGCTTCGGTCCAAGGTAGGTTCACCATATGCCACAGTCAATATTCGGAATGCGTCCGCGCAATTAGTTTTGTTTGTCACACAAAATTTGATACAGATTCTTTAATCCATTTTTTGCAATGGGCAAAAATCGAAGACGAGCCAAAACACGTGCAAGCAAAGCAGCTGTCAAAAATTAACTGAACATTCCAAATGGCCGGACTTGTCGCCTTAAGTGAGAGACATGAGTACCAATATAACGCCACAAAAAATTGAAAATCGAATATACGTAACCTGCGGAAATTCAAAATTCGCGATACTTTTTGAACATACCTCGTATATGGGTCTAAGATCAATATGGACTATTCTGTTTAGTTGTAGTCTTTTGAATCTTGGGAACGTATATTCTATGTCAAGCGTTTGGCTAAAAACTGTTCTTAAAACCGAACTTTAGTATTTTATTGTAAGGAACTCTTATTAAGACACATGGGAAGACATGGTTTCCGGTGGAGAGTTGGGAAATTTCAAAAGTATGTTGATGATCTTTGCTACTAATTTTCAAAAGTATGTTGGTGATATGCATGTATATTGTAGAGGATGGGACCAAATGTTCTTCCTTGTGGTAAATCATCGAATATTGGAGAGACATTCGATAGCTCATCGGATTCATTTACTTGCCGGTTTATAAAAAAATTCCGGTTTATAAAAAAATATTTTAGTGGAAGCTAAAAGAATTGTCGGGAGTTTGTACAATATGTTTGGTTGTCAGACTGGATCAAATGCTTAACTAATAGCTAAGACTGTTCTTTTTAAGGGGGATGCAATACAATTTGAGAATTCGAGTAGGGAATGTAAGCAGTGTTGAAATAATTTCTAGTAGATTTTTGGCAGAATTGAAACGATACTTATGTATGTGTACACTACTATAGGAACTAGGATATTTAATAAGGCAAGTTTATATCGAAATTTTATTATATAGTATTTGCAGAATATTTTAGTAAGTTCTATTTTAGTTGGTTAATTTAAAAAAAAATTATATTTAAATTTTTTTCTATTTCCAATTTATAATGCTCAGATTATAATAGGAAGTCAAACAGACTCTATAAATATTATAATTTTTTTTTTTATTAACTCATTATTAAAGTTTATAAAATATTATTATTTTACTTATTTCATTTGTGAATAAAATTATATCAACTTCTTATATTTGTAAAAATTTAATAAATTTTTATACTTATAGAAATAAAATTGAAAATACCTATTAAACTGTAGAAAAAACAGATAGTTCATTAATTTGTTAACGACAATCTGAATGGAGAAAATTAGATAAATGTCCTTATTTTGTGCATAATGGCTCGATTAAAAACTTTATGAGAACATTAAGCCCACCCTTAGTAACATTTAGTGCAGATCAAAATTAGACCCTATTCATTTTGCCATAATTTTGAAGATTTCCATCATTTGTCAAAATATCTTGAAGCATATTTCATGTTAAAGTAATTTATTTCAATTTTAGTTCTCCACCATCTGTCCAGTTAAATTATTGTTAAATTAAATAAACATTTTTTTATGATGGAATAATTTTAAAATTTTTAAGCACACAAAAAAATAAATAAAATTGGAAAATGGAAAAATTGCTTGTGTTTTGGGTTGAAAAAAAAATCAATTTGAAAATCTGTCTGCGCTAGTTACAATAATTTGTTTATGATGATGGCATGTGTGTAATTACTCATATTTTTATACTTGATATAGTATGGCTCGTTTATGGTAAATAAAAATAAAAATGAACAAATACTCAGAAAACCATTTCATATTGAGGATTCACAGAGCAGAGTAGAAATTAAAAATAACTTTATCCAATGCGTTCATTATTCATGTTTTTATTTTTATGCGTGCATTTATTTATTCGATTGCACATTAATCAATATTTATTTTTATACTAAAAACATAAAACCTCCATTGGACTGCATAGAACTTTATTATAGCATATAAAAGTACTACTGATACCTCTATTTTTTGGGGTATTTGGACCGATATTCCAATAGCTCAGAGTATTTGAACGGTAGTACAGATTTCGTTGCAATTTTTATATCTGCACCAGTGCACTTATTATTATCCAATTGGAATAATAAAGGCTGTTCTGCAATGGTTTTATTATTACATTATTGATACGGTTTATATTGCTTCAATTCGCACATAATTTACAAATTTATCCGCAATTTATCTCGAATAATTAAATCAAATTGTCATCATATTCATATTATACTATTCAAACTTTCCATTATCAAAATGCAATAACAAAAAAAACATTTTTATTTGCATATAAATGTATTTGTTTATTAATTTTCATTTTATGATTACTATTAAAAATATTATTGCATTCGAAGAAATATTTTAAAAATATTTATTCTACTAACACTAAAAAAAAATATTATTAACCGAGAAAACTTTACTGACCATTTTTGCTATTTTTAAATGTTTCAATATTTTCAATCAATATAGTTTTATTTATAGGAAAATTAATTTTAAATTGGTTTCACTATATACAAAAATTCTACTACATATATATATATATATGTATACATACGTGAAATTGACTACGCCCAGTAATAAAAATAAACTATTATAGATAATATACTATATAGAAATAACTACGATGATTAATTTTATATCAATAAAAAATCAATTTATGAATTTTATAAACACATAAATCAGCAAAATTTAAATGAATGGCTTTACCAAAAAATTTAATTGTTATATTTTCGATATTAATTAAATTGTGATCAAGATTGATTGTAAATAAACCAAATGAACTGTGATATATCAATTAAAAGAATTTTCATAAAACAAATAATTGTTCAGCTAAAAATTAAATAAAACTATTCGCATATGCTACTCGTAATATTATATCAGAAAAAGTATCTGCAATGTCCTATTTTAAGTGAAGAGCCTTTTTACAGAGCCTTTCGAGAGCTTGCCCTCAGCTTCAATGTTAATTGATGGTCGCTGAACTACCTGGTATATGTAATTGATGTCATGATGCGGTTTCAGGACCACCTATTATACGTACGTTAAAAGACAGCAGGGATATTGATGACATTGTTGCGCCTAATGCTGTACCCTTTTGGCCACGTTGATCATGTCAATCCTACTCTAAGCTGTCCGATCTGAGCAGATGCATTGTAGAGTTGTATCAGCCTATCGTAGGCGCACATTAAGGATACCCTGCGTGTTCCGAACTGTATCATACTACGTATGTGTATGTGTTATCGCATAAAGGCTGTACCACCGACGAAGTCTGAAAGATGCGATGCTTATAATCTAAGTGGCGGTGGCAAAACCGTTGGGATGCTACTTTCGATGGCAGATGGACTTACCGTCTGGATGGATCGACGATATGATGAGGTTGGCTACTACCTGTCCTAATCATTAACGGGGGCTTTAGATTGGAGTATAGGTCAGGGGTTGGCAACCTTTTTTGGTCGCGGGTTAAAATCAACCAAAATGTGAGAATTAAAGAGACGTTTTGGTCAGAGATATTTTCGTATTAAAACAGTCTTTAAGTAAATAATAAAATATACCGAAATCATTAAATAAGTGTTTGGAACAATTTATGAATGCGTTTTCCAAAAACTCGCCATCTGTAAATGGTTTTCTATTGGTACCAATGCTAAGAGCTGCAACAAAGCTGACAGATTTAGCGTGATTGTTGCTGGTAACAAAACTCTTTCAGAATTTATTTGGTTTTCCAAAATGTAATACATGTTTAGTAATGTATTCAGATTTAAGTTCATTTGCCATTTTGCTCACATCTTTATGTTTTGAAGAAAACTGTCGCTCAATATTGTAAGTCCTGGCGGTAATTATATCTGTACAAAAAGTACATATCAATTTGTCACCATTTTCGTATATTCCATTTTCGATTTTTTGTGGTGTTATGTTGGTACTCATGTCTCTCACTTATGCCGACAAGTTCGCCCATTTTGAATGTTCAGTTAATTTTTGACAGCTGCTTTGCTTGCACGTGTTTTGGCTCGTCTTCAATTTTTGCTTAATTTCGACCAAAAACAGCATCGCATTAACATGGCTAAGGAGCTGTTGGACTCTGTCCGCGATGACCCAAATTTGCTCCAGAGGGTCATATCTGGTGACGAATCATGTGTTTATGGTTATGACGTGGCCATGTTCGGTCGAATGTTAAAGTTTTCTTCGACTGCAGGGGCGTGGTGCATCATGAGTTCTTACCACAGGGTAGAACGGTAAATAAGGAATAATATCTGCAAGTTATGCACAAGTTGAGAGAAGCAATCCGCCAGAAATGCCCGGATTTGTGGAAGAACAAAAATTGGCTTTTGCACCATGATAACGCCGCTGCTTACGTATCGTTGCTTGTGCGCGAATTTTTGGCCAAAAACTATACACTAATAATCCGTATTCCCCAGATCTGGCTCCCTGTGACTTTTTCTTGTTCCCGAAACTGAAAAGGACGACGCTACGCTACAATTAAAGTGCCTCGAGGATTGGAAAATTATTTTTTGAAGTGCCTCGAGGATTAGGAAAAACGTTGGCACAAGTGTATAATAACTGGTGGGGACTACTTTGAAGCGGACAACATAGATATTCATGACTAAATAAAAAATTTTTGAAAAAACCCAAAATTCGCGCTACTTTTTGAACAAACCTCGTACTTATCTTGTAATAATCTCTTTTTGCTTTTTGTTTGTTCACGGTAATTTTTTAAAATATAATAATACGTATTTTACAAGGTAATCATTATTTAGCTGCGTAACTACACATATAATTGCGTCATAATTCGTGTACTACTGAACATGTGCTATAACTATAACTGACACACAACTGAGAGAACGACACCCGCGTCCAATAACGGTAAAATTTGGTCGGACACTGTCGCAGTATTCCGCCCATTACATTACTGCAACTTTGTAATCGACATGGTTCTTATATACAATAACACTTATGTGTATAACCGCCCTGTATAAAACAGTCTTTAAGTAAATAATAAAATATACCGAAATCATTAAATAAGTGTTTGGAACAATTTATGAATGCGTTTTCCAAAAACTCGCCATCTGTAAATGGTTTTCTATTGGTACCAATGCTAAGAGCTGCAACAAAGCTGACAGATTTAGCGTGATTGTTGCTGGTAACAAAACTCTTTCAGAATTTATTTGGTTTTCCAAAATGTAATACATGTTTAGTAATGTATTCAGATTTAAGTTCATTTGCCATTTTGCTCACATCTTTATGTTTTGAAGAAAACTGTCGCTCAATATTGTAAGTCCTGGCGGTAATTATATCTGTACAAAAAGTACATATCAATTTGTCACCATTTTCGTATATTCCATTTTCGATTTTTTGTGGTGTTATGTTGGTACTCATGTCTCTCACTTATGCCGACAAGTTCGCCCATTTTGAATGTTCAGTTAATTTTTGACAGCTGCTTTGCTTGCACGTGTTTTGGCTCGTCTTCAATTTTTGCTTAATTTCGACCAAAAACAGCATCGCATTAACATGGCTAAGGAGCTGTTGGACTCTGTCCGCGATGACCCAAATTTGCTCCAGAGGGTCATATCTGGTGACGAATCATGTGTTTATGGTTATGACGTGGCCATGTTCGGTCGAATGTTAAAGTTTTCTTCGACTGCAGGGGCGTGGTGCATCATGAGTTCTTACCACAGGGTAGAACGGTAAATAAGGAATAATATCTGCAAGTTATGCACAAGTTGAGAGAAGCAATCCGCCAGAAATGCCCGGATTTGTGGAAGAACAAAAATTGGCTTTTGCACCATGATAACGCCGCTGCTTACGTATCGTTGCTTGTGCGCGAATTTTTGGCCAAAAACTATACACTAATAATCCGTATTCCCCAGATCTGGCTCCCTGTGACTTTTTCTTGTTCCCGAAACTGAAAAGGACGACGCTACGCTACAATTAAAGTGCCTCGAGGATTGGAAAATTATTTTTTGAAGTGCCTCGAGGATTAGGAAAAACGTTGGCACAAGTGTATAATAACTGGTGGGGACTACTTTGAAGCGGACAACATAGATATTCATGACTAAATAAAAAATTTTTGAAAAAACCCAAAATTCGCGCTACTTTTTGAACAAACCTCGTACTTATCTTGTAATAATCTCTTTTTGCTTTTTGTTTGTTCACGGTAATTTTTTAAAATATAATAATACGTATTTTACAAGGTAATCATTATTTAGCTGCGTAACTACACATATAATTGCGTCATAATTCGTGTACTACTGAACATGTGCTATAACTATAACTGACACACAACTGAGAGAACGACACCCGCGTCCAATAACGGTAAAATTTGGTCGGACACTGTCGCAGTATTCCGCCCATTACATTACTGCAACTTTGTAATCGACATGGTTCTTATATACAATAACACTTATGTGTATAACCGCCCAGTTGTAATTGGGCTACTACGACCAACTACGGCTTCAAATTTAAATGCATGGAAATCAATGCGATGAGTTATAATTACGCTACGCTAATTTCGATAATGTAGTGCAGCCTATACTTTTCGGTTTTATAATTTATTTTTATATATTATACTTTATTTTCGGAACTAAAGAGGGTCACTTGAAATTATCAAATGGGTCAGTTGGTGACCCGTAGGTCATGGGTTGCCGACCCCTGCTATAGGTAAATTTGCCCATCTCGTGACGGGGTGGTGGAGAGCACCAAACACATATTATTTTACTGCACCCTATTCCGAGCGGAAAGAGAGGAGGTACGAAAATGTTTTGGCAGGCCCCTTACATCGAAGAACATCGTGTCATTGATGTTGGACTTGCGGGCAGCTCAAGAGGCTGTCGATGTCTTTGCGACAGCAGTCCCAAAAAAACTCCTTGTATAGAACCAATACAGTACCCGTAATTCATCAGACTAGTGATTTCGATCAATACCTACCCCACGAAATAATTCCACCAAGTAAGGTGGATTGTAACCAAGTAAGGTGGATAAAGTTATTGGTATTAAAGGCCTCTCTAAGCGAGGTTTGGTTTCCACTGCTCCAAAAATGCTTAATGCCGCTAAAAACCTTTTATTCTTGATAATGAAAGTTCGTCATATACACGTTGCAACATTTCATAACTCAAACTTGCGGATTTATCAAGCTTAATACAAAATTTTATACCACATTGTTGCTAAAGTCATTATTACTTTTTTGCCACACAATTATCCTTTAAAAATACTTTTCTGACATTAAAAAATTGTCTTTAAAAATTGTGTATTCATCAATTTCATGTGATATTTTGTTCAACAAATTGAAGCAATTAAATTACAAAGATTCCAACAAGCCATAACAGGTCAATCTAGACGGTTCGTACCAGTAAATATGTACAATATATTAATATGACGGTTGCATGACAAAGCACCAATAAAACGCTTCGAAAATAGTGGAAGCTATTTTGGAATTAGTTTCAGATTAACGACGAAACAAAAAAACAATAGCAAAGTACAAACTTCCAATAATACTGGAAAGCTTAAATGAATTGTTAGCTAAGCCAATACAAATGCATACTTATCGGAAGAGATAATAATTGCTCACAGAACTCGCATAAGCTTTCCGCGTGTGTTCAATGATGGATTACAGAAGTTACGTAACTGCTTTGCGGTTGTGCAACGATTTTTAATCGTACTACAACGGTTGGTTAACTAGTTGTCTATACGTAGTTGCATTTGCGCAACCTTTCCACCTCCTGTACATCATGTGTCAACAAGGAACAATATTATCCTAAGGGTCTTGAGCTAACAAAAGAATCACCACGAGTATAATAAATCATTACCGAGGTGAGCAAACAATATTCGTACATGCACATTCGCCTTTGTAATTTTATGAAAATACTTTTGTTAGAGAATAGCACGATTTTCTAAAATATCTCTAATCAGAATCGGTGAACAGGTTCAATTGTGTGTACGAGCATATCTACATGTTTTTACTTTTGGTGCTTATACCGAAGATCACGTTGAAATCCGGAAAACCAATTTTATTGGAACATGTTCATATGTACACTTGTAGATTCTGAAGTTGCCTACTAGTAGTGGTCGTCTATCAGTTATTCTTCAGCGAACAACGACAATGACGATAAATTGAATAAGATTGCGGACAGAGCGAAACGGGATACACATCAATTGTAGTTGGATCATTGTAGGTATTCGTACTCGTCTGTCCCCATCGATTCAAAATATACTCTGATAATTTTCCTTTTTCCTTTTCTGACAAAAGTGTATACATTTTTATACACTTTGAATTCCGTTTTTCTATCTTCCGTTATCCTTTTAACATTTTCCTCTTCGCTCTTCCTTTTTAGTTAGCAATTTTTTCCCATCATTTTATATTGCATGAGTATTTATTCATGACAGTCGCCCACTTCTTTTTATTTTTTATTTTTTTTGTACATAATAAAGGTGTTGATAAAAGGATCTCGAGGGGTGAAACCAGTTATATTAATGCGATTCCATTTGTTTCTTGGCAACTATTCTAAAAGTAAAGCCTGAACAAAGTCACCAGATAGGGGTAGAGATTAAGACGAAATTGTTCAATTGACAGCCTAGTTCGACCCGGAAATTCTGATTAATTCGAAAGATTAATCTAGTATGTTGTTGAAAATGGGGGAAAATTGTTTCAAGTAAAGATCTAGTTCGTGAAAAAAAATAGCATTCAAATATTTTGCCGAAAATAATTGTGTTATCCGAAAATTTCAGGAAATGTATTTTTTTTTTCATTCTGTCAGCCATATTGTCGAATTTATTGTTGAAACATTCCAAAACCCATTTAATTAGAGACCAAGTCATAGTAAATTAGCAGCAGAACGTAAATTTATTGTAGCATCACCAAGTCACGGACTTATTAATTTCTTATACCATAAAATCCTTTAATCATGAATTTATAAAAAAAATAGTTAAAATTCCTTTTCAATAGCTAATACTATATAATCAAAAGTATTTTCAATGAATTTCTAAGGAAAATATCGAAAATAAGCTCGAATACCAACAATGGGAATAAAATAAATATATTAACGATAATGTATTGCTTGCTATTCAGCTAAAAAAAATTAGTTTTTTTTAAACTATTTCTTCAATAAAATGAAATTAGCCAGGTATCCTGCTAATGTATGAGTGTGCATGTATGTATAATATAGAATTTACAGAAAAAATTTAATTATTTGTAAAATTTATACAATGAATTCCATACATACGTATTTGTTTTAATTTTTATTTCCAAATTAAATAAGTTAGTTTTTATTAAGCTGGAACTTTGTAGCTCTTAATTAAAGTATTATTTGTTTGAGAAAGAAATTATGTTTGAAAGTTTATAATGTGCATAATGAAAATTGCCACAGCATTGGTATATCAGCTTAATATTCGGAGTTAAAAAAAATAGTGGTTAATTCAAATTTCTAGTCACACTGTTTTCTCAATAATTAAGCTAAAAGATTTTATAATGACATTAAAAAATTTGTATTAATAAGTTTGTGAAGTTTTTTTTTCAACTTTTTTATACACATTTTAACTTATAATAAGAAAATTAAAGATTTTCAAAAAATATTTACTTGAAGGGTATCATAATTATAATATGAATTTGAATATTCATACACACTTATACATATATAATATTTAATTATCTAAAGATTATTCATTAAATATATACAATTTGCCAAACTACCAAAGTATTATTCAGTCAAATAAATGGATTCAATGCTCGAGAAATTATACATTTTTCTGCCTAAATTTGACAAATTTCAAACCCAGCAAATACAAATAACCATAACAATGTGAAAAATTATCGCACCAGAATACCATTTATGCTGTTGATGTACGCTCCTGAAAACAGGCATATTGAACGACTTATTTGGAAAGAAAAGAAAGCCCAATACCCAGATGTGTTGCCTTAGCCCACATTGAGCTAGTAATGGGAGGACTACAGAAAAATCTGTGTCCCATGTTCCTATTAATCTTTAACAAAAATTTATTTGTATAAAAAATGAATATTTAAAGCGTGTGTGCTTCCCATTGGAAAATGTACGTTTCAGTAGGTAACAAGCTTCCAAATAGAAAAATGGCAGCAGAAATAGTGAGCAGGTGGAAAAGCTGTTCAATCACAACGAGTATATACGAGACTGAATATTCTGAAATTGAGTTGAGCCAGTTAAGCCAATGCGAAACACCGTTGGGCTCAATTTCCTCAAAATCCATACGCCATCTCACGTATACAAAAAGTTTAGGGGTAACTTCACGATATTTACCTCCGAACATCACCAACGGTGGCGGATAAATTTCTGTAACGAACCAAATTTGCTCAGAAACTCTAACACAAATAGATGGAACCTTGACAACCAGAGCGATGTTGAGGTATCGAGCTATTTGGGAATACGAGGTGTACAATATCCTATCCAATTTTTCACACCATTTATTTCTGAGATATTCAAATATGTTATAATTAAACTCAACAGCAACCACCTACATAAACGAATATTCACATGTACGTGTATGTATGAACACACATTTAATAAGAGAGCTCATGTAAGGAAAATAATTTTATAAATACATATACACATATATATATGCATGTAGGTAAGTTGAATATCAGTACGAGAGAGAACGTTACAAATGTTGAATGTTCAGAAATCCTGCTGCACGCAATTTGCCGGATTCTCCCTTCTCAACGACTATCTGATGGCATTTCAAAGTGGTAAGATGAAGCATCCATTTTTATCCTATTCTCATATATTTATGTAATTTTGATTATTTTTCCAACGTTTCATTCACGTTTCGAATGAAGTATGTTATGTGATTGTATTCACAATTCAAAAGAATCTCTTTGTTAAAAAAACCAGCTGGAAGCTTTGTTCGAACCTGGTTCCATATCTACCGAGCAGTGTAAATGAATCCTTCTATTTCTGCTTCCGCTTCGCTCCTGCTCTTACTTCGGATTCTGTTCTGCTCCTGCTTCTGCTTCTGCTTCTGCTCTGCTCCTGGTTCTGCTCTGATCCTGCTCCTGCTTCTGCTTCTGCTTCTATATTAATACGAATAAATGTACATCCATATAAGTTCTCTATAGAGATGCATATATACAAATACTATGTTCCCATCTGCTAACATAGGATACTGAATACGTTTTTGTGGTCGTATATGAAGCACAAATAAACTTACTGATGGAACGACGTGAGCCGCCCGTTCGACTAGATCGTAACTGCTTTTCCCATCCTAGATTTCCGCTTTTACAATGCAAAGTGGAAAAATAACAATAATGTCACTCTAATGATTCTTTATTACTATTCTCCTCTCAACACCCGACAACATCGTCGAATGCCACAATTCCGGAATTGAATCTCTAGTGTGCTACTTGGTCCTTGCTGCTCGAAATGGTATTGTAAGAGATTATGCATGAAAATATAAATAGACATGCTCAAATATAGGTAAAAAAAAATTTAAATAAAAATACATGCAACTTTTTCTTATTTTGTTTATTTTATTTTTTCATTTTAAATATTCCTCCTTAAAGAAGATGATAAAAAATCTTAAGGAACTATTTTTGCCTAGTAATAGTTTTTTACTGGACATTATGAATTTTGGCAATTTTCCATATATGATAATTATAAACAATTTCAATGCATTAATTAACCAACGATAATAATGAAGAAAAAAAAACAAAACAGCGAACCCAATAAATGATGGTCTATTCCATTTCCACATAGTTACCATCAAGATTTCAGATTTTGTACAATAGTGCAATTTAAATCGCTTACGCAATGCAACCAAAAAGATTCTATTACGAGTCGAATTTCATGCTCCGGCAACAAATGAATTGGGCACTCTGACTAAACTTGCAACATCGCCGGATAAATAGATTTAGGGGTGGAAAACAATTATATGACCATACGTTTGGAAAATAGAATTGTACGATTCTATCAGCCAGCCAGGCATACACATATATGTTCATATCCATAAGCATATGTGTAGATTCGCACCAAGGAGTATTCAATATTTCCACAAAATGGTAAATGTGAAATAATCGAAAATAGAAGTCAATTCCGTCAAATCTATTTTTGAATATTTCATTGATGAAATGCATGACGTGCTCGTTTGGATTCGAATTGAGGCAATGAACCAACTAGTGGCATCTCTATACCGTTCACATAATGATCGTCACTGGTTGCCATAGTCATTTTCGTAGTCCTAGTGACAGTACTCGATGAACTGATATTTTGTGGCATTTTTTACCTGTTTTATTTCAATTTTTTTATTTCTATAATATCAAATGAAAAAAGCCGAACAGAAGTGAAATGTCAAATATTCGTCCACGTTAGACATCAACAATATTCATCATTTGTAAAACGACAAAAAGGAAAAATTTTAGTAATTTTCCAAAAAATCTCTTCTCAATTCTGGTTTTTTTTCCTGCTCATATTTTTGATGGTATATTTCTCTGTAACATTTAGTCAATAAAATTACAAATAAAAAGTCATATTTGCAATGGTTGTAGAATTTTCAATCTCTCTGGTATGACATCATAAAATTGTTGAACCAAAATGATGTTCATCCACGTATACTTTGATGAATGGCATTCTCAAATTGTATGGAATATTGATTCGACAACCAGCGGCAGCAATTTATTTTTCTTTTCTTGTTTGATAAAATGTATAAACACAGCAAATCAAAGGAAAACATTTGATTTTGATTTTGTCAACAGCTTTTCATGCCACAAATGGCCTACTATCTAATATCGGTTCGTTTGAAATTTTCTTATTTTAATGTGTAAACATAAGATACCACCTGTCTTCCTCACATAAATCGATTATGAATATTCTCAATATATGTACAAGTAAGTACCACTTTACATTTCTGTTAAAGAACATTTGATTCCTATATAACGATAAGTTTCATTAACTTTACGATAAGAAAACATTTCCACCATAAAAACATTTTGAAATTATTTTAAACTTATTAATTGCGAAAAATATTTTATCAACTGGAAGCTTATAATTCAGGCCGACAACTACTCCGAATCAATGCAAGCATACATTGCAATGTAAATATACAGAATACTAAAACTATTAAATTAAGACATTACATAAGAAATAATTAATGATTAAAACTACAGATAATTTCTGTCAAAATACACATTTTCGAAATAAGAACATTCTTTTTTTTTCATTCAAAAAAAATCTTCTAGCAAATAACACGTAAAATAAATCTCCCAACCTATAAAAATATTTCAATAATTAAATTTTCCTATAATATTTATAACTTTTATAAGGTTTATATTCTAAATATTAGAGCTAATCATTTTCTTTCATATATTTTTATCAGAGATCAAACTTTCTTATATCTTTTTTACATCTCTTAAATACATCAAAAATATAATCCTTCATTTATCTTAAGGTAATCAAAACTTTAATTTATATTAAAACAAATTTATAATAATTTAAATTAAAAATACGAGGTCTGTTCAAAAAGTATCGAGAATTTGGTGTTTTTTTTTTTAAATTATTTATTTTTCATGAATATCTATTTTGTCCCCTTCAAAGTAATCCCCACCATATATTATACACTTGTGTCAACGTTTTTCCAATCCTCGAAACACTTCAAAAAATCATTTTTTGTGATCTTGTTCAGCTCATCCTTCGATACTGTTTTTATATCCTCAATCGCAGCTTAGCGTCGTCCTTTCATGAGGCTCTTCAGTTTCGGGAACAAGAAAAAGTCACAGGGGGGCAGATCTGGGGAAAACGGTAGCTGCGGCATTATTAGTGTGTTATTTTTGGCCAAAAATTCGCGCACAAGCAACGGTGCGTGAGCAGGGGCGTTATCATGGTGCAAAAGCCAATTTTTGTTCTTCCACAAATCCGGGCGTTTCTGGCGGATTTCTTCTCGCAACATGCACAGAACTTGCAGGTAATATTCCTTATTGACCGTTCTACCCTGTGGTAAGAACTCATGAAGCACCACGCCCGTCCAATCGAAGAACACTGTCGTTCATACGCCCCGGCGCGCTTTTCCTCGTTCACATCTTCGGCCCTCTGAGAACATTTTGTACCATCGATAAACATTGCTTCGGTCCAAGGTAGCTTCACCATATGCCACAGTCAACATTCGAAATGCGTCCGCGCAATTAATTTTGTTTTTCGCATAAAATTTTACACAGATTCTTTGATCCATTTTTTGGAATGGGCAAAAATCAAAGACCAGCCAAAACACGTGCAAAAAAAGCAACTGTCAAAAATCAACTGAACATTCAAAATGGCCGAACTAGTCGGCATAAGTGAGAGACATGAGTACAACATAACGCCACAAAAAAAAATCAAAAATCGAATAAACGTAACCCGCGGAAATTCAAAATTCGCGATACTTATTGAACAGACCTCGTGTTTTGTAAAATTGTCAATGCTTCCCTTTCTACAATATATTTGTCATAATATGAACCGTCGTGACTTATTTGTTCGCTTATTTCATGACTTCTTCGTGCAACGTTAGATGGAATTCCTTGCTCGCTTATCTAAACACCTTTATCTTTATCTGAAGTAACCCATTGTTGGTTAAAAAGAAATTTTAAATAATTACGTCAAGTAGATGAGTTTGAAATTTTAAACTCGTCAAGTAGAGATCCACCGACCAATTGACATTTTCTCTTCCGTCATTTTCCTGTGATTATTTTATTTATATAAATTTAAAAAAATAAGGTATTTTTCATAACATTACAATAAAATGCTATGTAAAATTTCAAACACTAAGAAAAACATTCGACTCTAACAGGAAAATTATATTGTAGTATAATCATTATAAAACTATAGTTCACCTTTCAACTTTTAATTGGAACAAATTCATTTTACAAAATATATCAATTCTCTAGGAAAAAAGCAAACCTCTAGGATTCGGTTATTTCTTAAATTGCAATATTCTAATGTGACTTAATCGACTACAAATATTAATACTAGTTCACCTGGAATTAAAATACTTTGCATCTCCAAGCGGATCTTCAGTTATAACATAAGAGAACATTGTTTTTCTGTTGCCAAGCAGAACAAAGTAAAATCGAAATTAAAATTTTTGAAGCCACAGTTCATTGGTTAGGTAAAAGTTGATGAGGTGAATTACGTTGATTGTTTTCAGCCATCATGAAAAAAACTACAAATAAATACGGAAATAAATCTTTCCTCCCATGGGAACAGATGACAATCCATCATTTTTACTGAGTATATCAACTTCAAATATGGACTCATCTCAACGACACACATTCAATTTCCAATTCATTCATGATATCGTTTTTGCAAAGGCATCCACCGCACCTTCCAAATGTTCTGCTTATCCACGGATTTTGTAGGAATTTTTTTTTTTCGGTGCTTCTTTAATCTTCCGTAAAGTGCTGATGACTTGCGTTTATGAACCTTTACGAGAGATTCTAAGGTGGGATTGTGAAGCTTTTCTAATGAAATGTGATAACATTTGCTAAACGTTCGAGTGAAAAACAATTGCTTTGTAGCACGAGAGTACTGAAATGAATCCATATGGAACAATTTGGTGACATGTGCTATAGTATAAAATGTAAAACTTAAAGCCTCATTCATATGCATTAACACACGTAGATGGCGGTGGTGTTATTGTATTCGATGTGCCATATATATGGGTATGTACGTCTATGGATAAGGTGTGAATATGTGTATTTATTTGGTGTGGCAATATGCTATGTAGAAGCATAGAATTACATGAAATGGCACTGTTATAAACACACCATGAGCTCCATATGTCAGAAAATTTATGATTTTAATTTCAAATTGGAGAGCCGATATTTCAATTCCATGACAGCAACAACATGTGTCGTTTCTAAGGCATGAAAAATATCGAGCAGTCTTTATCCTATGTGCGAACGAACGTCACCGATGCTTCTCACATTCAAACCACCACGGAATAAAGTTTCAAAGAGTAAAATAATAGCACTGACACGGGCGAGACCGATATACACGAGGTGTTTTCCGGGGGGAAAGGGGGATGAGGTGGTCTTTTGCAATGACTTAAAAAACGTGATGGCAACATAGGATACACGAAATAATAGGAATCAGAAAAATTGAGCTTGAAAGGATGACAAGTTGCATACATAATCCTTTGCAATGGACCGCCATCCGAGGGTGGCCATTTGCAAGCTCCAATTGACAGCTTAAAAAATTAAATGCTGAATTGGTGTTGGCAACTCCAGTTCACTTGTTCAGCTTTTATCCGAACCATTATTTGCGCGTATGTATGGTATAGCTCACAGATCATGCCGAACGATTAGTCTAGCAAACCAGTCAAGTCCAGCAATCAGAATGAAGCATTTTTGTGATTTGCACACTAAGTAGCAGTGCGGTAATGGTGTCGTTATCGGACCATTCATCTAAATTTCTCTTTTCACTCTGTCGAATTTTATATTGCCAACTATTTTTTCCGCTAACAACAATGCAAACTTTTTGCACAACTAACTCACTGTCTGCGAATTGTAAAAAAAAAACAAATATTAAAGTTGAACATATAAGTTCACATTGAAAAACGGTGACTAGATATGTACAAAATCAACGAATCCAACTGCAACAATTATTTGTACATATTTTAACTAATATTCTTTCTAAATAAATCGGTTTATTATATCGAATAGTTTAAGAGCTAAATCGATGTTTAACCCTTAAGCTAAATCGAATTCTATTCAGTCTCCTTTTAACTGTACGAAAGTAGCTCTTGAAAAAATTGATTTATATTATTCGAATCCTTTTCTTCGGCACTCTTGTAGCTAATAAAATCAAAATAATTTCCGAATAACCTGTCCATGAAATGGAAAGCTTACTTTTGTCATCAACGAGCTCACCCCTTCCACATTTTCCAAATTGAATAAAGCTTTCTTATATCAAAAGTCAATAATATTCTAAGATGAGATGTTTTTGGCATATTAATTTTTAATGTCAAATATGAAAAAAAATCAAATTTTCTCAATCGTACATATTTTATTGTGATTTTCTTTCTATTTACTCGTTACTTACAAAATGAACGCGCACATACTATTGAAAAAAGCTTACGAAGAAATCATAAAATATTCAAAAGAAAGTCTTGACTATATTTACAAAAGTTGTGTGTATTTATTTAAAATATTTTTTCTTTTGTAATTTTCTTTTCCAAAAACGATTTTAAATATGGTATTTGACAAGATGAGAGATTTTTTCCAATTTAGCTTTCTTAAAAAATTACCCATCATTAATGTTAAAAATAAATTCAACAAAATTATTATGATTGATAATTCTTTAATAAAAAAAAATTAAAAATAATAATTAAGAGATTTGTAGTTGATATTTATCAACTGTTCTTACTACCTACATAAAGGACAATTTCCTTGTGAATTTGTTTTCCTTCATCATAAAAATATGACAGCTTGTTATTAAATTTAGATTGATATAAAAAAGATACTTAAATAACCTATACACTTAAGTGTTATCAACATCACCGCCTGAAGTTATCTCTAAAATTATTGAGAAGCATTACAAAATAATGCAATTTTTTTCTTACTCCCAAATAAATATTGAGCATTTGTCCATTAGATTACAGAAAATTTTTATAATTCATCAAAAGTATGTGATGTCCAATTAAATTTTATGTAAATTCAATAATAAAATAAAAACATTCAAAAGTACTTTCTAGACAAGAGTTATCAGAGGCGAGAAATTACGCGCGTATATACAATTCAGCCTATAAAATTTATGAGCAACATCATAGACATCATAAAACATGTAATAGCAAATTAAAAATTAATAACTGACAATTACCATAATTTTAAGCTGGCGGCATATTTTTACATTGAGTTTGATTTATCCTGACGCCATGCTACTCAATGGATTCACATTAACTATTTATGGATTAGTCAATAAAATATTCAAAAGTTAAGTAATCATGAATTGGATATGCACTCAAATTAAAAATTATATATTGTAGATAAACGTTAAATTCGGAGAAATATCATTTTTCATCTAAAAATCCTACAGCAACAACACTTTTTTTAAAATGAAAACTATTTAATTCTAATAATTTCAGTTGTGACTAATAAAAATAACTATTAATCTTAATACTATTTCGACGTGGCATGGCTCTGGTGTGTTCTGGAATATTTATTACGACGTGGCATAGCGCTGGTGTGTTCCAATTCCATCCAATCAATTCGGATTCCGAAAGGACCACTCTACCCTGGACGGATTACTGAAATTGCACAGCGATATTACCGGAGGATTAAACATCAAAAGAAGCACGGTTATCTGCAGTCTAGACATCAAGAAAGCATTCGACACAGTGTGGTGGGATGGACTGCTGTTTAAACTTATAAAACTGAAAATTGATCGAAGACTGATTTTTATGTACAGATCGTTTTTGGCTGACAGACTCTTCAGTGCAAAATTTCACAAAAAGATATCGGCCAAATTCCCACTACAGTGAGGTGTCCCATAGGGATCTATTTCACGGCCTCTACTATATAGAATATTCATCTCCGACATTCCTGCACTACCTGACTGCGGCACTCTTTATTACGCGGACGACACCCTAGCATACGCTACTCACGACAATCCCAAGATTGCGTTAAAATTTATCAAGGAACGATTGATAATAATTCTGGAATTTTACAAGAAGTGGGGAATCGAAGTTAATTCAGAAAAAACGCAGCTAATATGCATTCGCAACTCTTCAAAACAGGGACTTTGGAAAATAGTTGCAAAAAGTAAAATTTCTATTATGCTGAACGGTGTTAAGATAGATGCGGCAGCTAAATTGAAATATTTGGGTGTGACGTTTACTTCCTTGTTCAAGTTCAACTCCCACGCGGGATAGCATTTCTATTTAAAAATAGATATGGTCTTTCTATAGATACAAAGCTGTTATTATACAAACGGTACGGCTTCCCTATTTGGTTCACGATTTCGAGGAGCCAGGCAAGAAGATTAGAAAGGTTTGAGAGACGAATACTCCGATATTGCGGAAACTTATTTTTCACTAATGATGGAAAGTACTTCTCCAACAAAATTCTTTACGAAAAATCAAAAATGTCTCCTCTTTGCGACTACATGATCAACATATCCAAAAAAAAACTTAAAAAGGTCATCGCTCATCCTAATCATCTCATTAGGAATATCCCCAATAATCAACAATACAACAACACTTCAACCTACCTATCACCTTTAATAATTATTGATGAAGCCTATGAAGATCTTTTCAGCACAACTAACAACGTTAAATTTTATGATGCGGTCAGAAGGGGCATGCACTTCGGATAATAGTCCACTTACTTTTAATTTTAGATTTAATTTAAGTTTAAGTTTATTGTTACTACATTTTGTTACCTAATTCATAAGTTAGTATTAGCTCAAACAACCCATATACCTGACAAGCCATACATAAGTAGAAAGGTATCGCAACTATGTATTATATATTGACAAAATAAATATTAACATTAAAAAAAAGGAAAGAGTTCAGCCTAAGCGCTTAAGAAAGTACGATCATTATCGCATTAGGCATAAGATTTAGCCTTAAGATTAGCAGTAAGATAATACTATACAGTTTTAGTATATAAATTAAGAAAAGAGACAAATTTACGAAAATTAAACTGAATAAATACTGTTAATACTGTTAATACTGCTGGTGTGTTCTAGAAGATTCCAGAAAATCGGTTCCAGAGAGTAGCGACAAGAGCGCTGCTAGTGAGTGACAGTTTAATTCAGTTTTAGTTAGTTGAGTTTGAGCTGTTCGATTATAAGCGGTGTTGCATAGACGCTGCATAATTGTAAAAAAATAAAGTATTCAGTAGACGATGCGCAATTTGGAGATAATTGAATTGTGATTGTATAAAGTGTTGTCATCTCGTAATTTGCGTGTCGTTTTATTTTTGTATTTTGCCCTATCCATCGAATCTATAATCCGAGAACTGAATAAGCCACAGCAACTATGGAACACTTAAGCACTTTTAGTTATGCATTTTAAAAAGTATATGTAAATATACTGTAAACTAGTATATATTTTTTCAAATTTCCGGTTTTATTAGAAACATTGAACCTTGAAATTTAAGAATAAAATACAACATCATTTAAATGACTGTCACGGCTGGCCGTACAGTACCCCATTCGCTTGACACAAATTTTCAGTACATTTTCGATTGTCTGGGCCTGTATCTCTTCAATGGCAACTTTGATTTCGTGTTTCAAGGCCTCAATTGTCTCTGGATGGCTTTCGTAACATTTATCCTTAACGGCTCCCCACAGAAAATAATCCAATGGGCTAAAGTGGCCCCGTCCTGTTTAAACCAAATGTCGTCCATTCCATTCTCTTCAACTTTTGGAAACAAAAATTCGTTGAGCATGCAACGATAGCGCTCACCATTCACCGTAACGGCGGCTCCTTCATCGTTTTCGAAGAAAAACGGGGAAATGATGCCTCTAGTCCAAAATCCGCACCAAACCGTGATTCGTTGTGGATGCATCGGCTTTTCCATGGTGATATATGGATTTTCTGAGCCCCAGATGCGACCATTTTGTTTGTTGACATACCCACCGAGGTGGAAATGGGCCTCATTCGAAAAGATGATTTTTCGGTAAAAATGCTCATCTTCGGCCAATTGATCTTGAGCCCATTGAGCAAACCGAAAACGCATCGGATGGTCATGCGGCCTTAGTTGTTGGACTAATTAAACTTTTAAGCTTTCATACCGAGGTCTTTGTGCAAAATTCTCAACAGAGAAGTGCGAGAAATGTTAAATTCCTGAGAACGGTGATGAATTGATGTTGATGGATGATCACGGATATTTTTAGCAACGGCGGCAATATTCTCGGTAGTACACACTGTATTAGAGCGGGAAATAGTTGCTTTGGCAATCAACAAACCAGTTTCGCGAACTCGCTTGACGAATTTGTCCACAAATTGACGTGATGGTATTCGATCTTTGCTCATTTTTTTCTTAAATTTCTCACAGTTTCGGTTGAAGACTCACTACTTTGGACGTAAGTTCCCAATATTTCCCAGTTTTCTTCAAGCGTATGGATTACCATTTCATGAAATTCAGACACTAACAATCTGCCAATTCGTGATGACATTTAACACTCAAGTACTTCAAATAAATAGTGATTCAAAATGCAACCGCTAGATGGACCACAATGTATAATAAAAAAATATTTATAAATCAATATTTTTGTTGGTATGCCAAGAGTAAAAAATGATTTCTGTGTCCATGGCTCAAAAGTTATCTAAGTAATTCATCCATCTTATTGCTAATATGCACCTTGAAAAATATAGTTGAATTTTTACACCTAAAAGCCCTCATTCCATAATAAAATAGCCATTATTACTGACAGTCTGTCAACAGTTTAAGCTATTTGTGGATCGTCAAATAACCCTGTATTCAATGAAGTTCTGGGTAATGAGTGGGCTGACAGTTTGGCGGACAAGGCTCTCTGACATCCTGTTAACAAAATAATACTTAACATTAAAAAATGCGTACACAAACAGACTGGACCTAATGCTAGAAGATTTCTGTTTACGCATTGGCCAAACATCGAAAATTTAGTCAACTTAACAACTATTCCGGAATTCTGCGTAAGGAAATTCTCAGAATCCAGACTGGTGAAGCCGTATTTAACTGCGATTTCCTCTTCCATTCAAAGAGCGTTGCCCATATTTTAAATCAACGCCACTTAATCCAGAATTTCTTTTTTGATCACGACTGCTCAAAAAAAAACCACATGGTCGTGGCGCTTAAAAATGGTTTCTTACTCTTGTTTCAAACGTAAACAGAAATACCTTTAAATTAAGCAACAAATTTAAATTATTTTGAGCTGTTTTCCATAAAAAAAAACATTTAGCAAATTCCCTTACAATAAAATTAATAATTGTTAGGGAATTTGCTAAATGTTTTTTTTTATGGAAAACAGCTCAAAATAAAATTCAACGACGCTTTTTTGAAATCACTAAATTTATGAATGACACAATATTGAGAAGAATGCCATGCGGACCAAGGCAAGTCGAGGACATATTAATTAAAATATTATGTAACTTATTATTTATATATTATTTTCATTTAATAATGACACTGTTAGACGTCCTCTGTTAGACGTAATATCTATTTAGAAAATATCGGTCCGTAAATTACTAAATATTGGGCAATCGAATAATATTATTTTCCAATAAGCTCAAAGTAAAGTCCACTGGGTGTGGTTTTTTTTGGAAATCTTAAAATAAATGTCAAGCTGTAGGACAACATGACATCATATGTATTTCTATTATCAGAAATTATTAAAATATCTGTAGGACTTTGTTTGGCGCTATGGAAACTTCGGCTGGATTACCAAATCCAAATTTATCCTGATTTATTTTTCTAAAACCAAAGATTTAGACAATTTGTCAGCTCTGTACATCAATTTATTTTAAGTATTTATTTTATCCAATTTACGACAGATAATATACAAATTTTATTTTTATGTATTATTATTTGGCATCGCTAACAGGGATGTTCAGGATTGCTAGAATTATGTAAGCAAAAAATTCTCGAATATTGTACTTGAAAATACTGTTATTGAAATCCAAGTAACATTCAATGTTCCCCAGTTGTTTTGGTTCTAGAAAATAAACTCAATTATACCATTAAGACAATTAGTTAAGGTAAATACGTAGACCAGCTTATAATATGAACAGAGCCTGCTGTAATAGGATATGTTTCGATAGTCTTCGGATTCTATCATAAAGTTCTGTCTTCCCATTCTATGCTGTTCAATGAACAAAACCTCAAATACTGTAATAATATTCACAAATTGTATAGTAGTTTGTTCAAATAAAATACCAAATAATTAATTTGTGAAATGAATTTTGACAACATAACTACTGTAGCATTTCAGAGAAAGTTCTCAGTTTGACTAAATAGTATTGAATTTCAGCAAAATGTCGGAAATGTGGCTAATCTAAATTATTATTAATTTTCTTCCATTCGATTACTGCACAAATATACAAGTATCCAATAACATGATAGAGCAAAAGGGAAAGTACATTTTCTATCAACTAGTCTTTTTGTTAAGAATTTCCAAGTACTAACAAAAAATATCTTCTATTTGGACAATCTTTCTATAAATCCAATAAAGCACAAAGAAACCTTGCTCAATTGGATTGTAGACTTTTTATTTGCTTTATTCACAAAAACCTTCATTATAAACAGTCGTTTGCTTAGTATTTGTTAGCAGTGAAAACCTGGCAAATTTGGCTAGAACCAATTTTTCTTTAACAAGGAAAATGTATCTTATGACAGCAGATAACAATATTCCATCCTTTATCATTTTGAATTGTAGAATTTTTCCAATCCAATCGAAAAGCTTTTAAAGAATATAAATTCTTTCATATCTTTTATATTCAAGAGGAGAAGAAACGTATCCTTTCGGAAAAATGGCTATAGTCGGAATGGTCGGAAAGACTCTAATAGGAAAAAAGATATTATTGTATAGCACTTACCATTGAAATTAATAATATTAAGAATAACCCATCAGTATTCTTGCCGAGAAAGTAAAAAAAAAGCAAGCAAATACTAAGTTTAACATTGGATATTTACGAATATTTGAGAAAAATTATAAAAGGAGTTATATTTTTCAGTTTCATTACCTTTTTTTTGATAGTACAAAATTCAACTTTAAAGAATATTTTTAAATTAATTTTAATGAGAAGCCACAATTATAAGATTTTTTGCGGCTTGAGGCTCCATTGCTGTATGGGTTTGTGCGTCAGTAAGATATGGTTTAATTTGACGGAGTATTTTAGTTTGATGTGAAATGTAGATTAATAAACGTTTATGTTCTGCAATAATAAAATCGTCAATGATGAGTGCTTAAAACAAAATTAATGTTCTGCCTGAATTTTTACCAGTTAGAAACTGATATACATCTTAGTGTAATGAATAGTTTTGTTTGCCTGCCTTTAATAATAAATAAAATAAGAACTTTAATATGATTTTCATATCAGTTCGATTTTGTGATATATTTTCTTATGGAAATAATATCAAATTTCAATAATCTTATCAATATGCTATACTAACTAAAGTCATTGAACTATTATATATATATATATGTAGATTATTAGCAGTGTGTTTAAAATTGTTTTTGAATTATTTCAGATCATACAGAAAAAAAATTTCAACATTTAACCACACACGTTATGAGCATCTTCTATATAACCTAATTAATATTAAAGTTTCTTCTAAATTTGAACCTTTCTGCAAATATACGGAAAAAAAGGAAAAAAAAAGTTTCCCTTGATAAAATTTAGTTTTTTGTTGACTAAACTAAGTCTCATTTAGTAGCATAATCGATAGCCGGACTCATCCCGGTTGGTTTCGGCTGCCGACTCTTCACCAAATACCAAAACTTAGTTGTGGCTCAATAGCCAATCTCTTTCGTTTCTGGTTCAAGTTGAGAGCGCCCGTACTCTGCTAAATAAATTAATTAACTTCTAGGAGTGGGCCGACAGCACAAAACTGACAAAGGACAACATCTACTTGGTTCTGGGCGGCCAACAGACATTATACTGTATAAAGCAGAGCAAGCAGTTTTATAGACTGGATTGCTTCCTAAATTCTTTACCAGAACTGGTTGTCTTAAGGGACTTTACCTGATATTTATGCGTTTCGTGTAGAAAAGGTACACGTAGATAGAAAAGCTCATTAAGATAATTAACCGGAAGTTTGGAAAATAGAAAAAAATAAACCCCACTCTAAATGAATTGCCTTAGCTGATACACGGTTATTTATGCGCATACTTGCGAAAACTCGAAACATTTCAAATACAGAGGCATAACACACCAAGTTCCAGTATCAGAACTAAAGGACTATAGCCACAACAACAACAACAATAATAATAACAACAACAACAACAATGCACAGTATCACTCATGTAGCATTAAATTTAAAGACGAAACTCTAATTATAAAGCTGTCAGACCATGTTGAATTCAATTTCGCCTAACTTGTTCAAGCACACACACACCCATTCCAACTAGCAATTCGAAACTGTTCGAATCGACTCTTTCTCTGCACGTATTTCCAAATTTTCTAAATTAACTTAATGATCAGCTAACGTTAAAAGGAAACGAAAAAATCTATTGGAAAATGACAACAACTTCATTAATAGTTCTACAAAAAAAAAAAAAAAATTACACAATACACACAACAGAATATCGTCCTTTTCGAAAACATAAATTCTCTCATTGAATAAATCGAATTATTTCATTAATGCTTAAAATAAGCTTGTTATTATAAAATGACTATTAGGAATAAATTTATTCAATATATGCTCGTGAAATAATGTTTATAAAATTTTACGAGTATTCTTTAAAAAAAATAATTTAACAATTACGATAAAATATTTCGAAAATTTCCTGTCTGCCATTCTAAATTTTTGTTAAGTTTTTAATGAATAATATAAGAGAAGAAAGGATAAAAAAAAATATCATAAAAAACCAATTCCATCGTCATTGTTTACCTTGAATACACTAAGAAAAATACACAATTATGATGGATATTATTAAAATATATTTAATATCTATTAAAAAGTTTATATAGAAAATAATTGATGATAAAAAATTAGAATGTATTTTGTAGGTAATTTAATTAAATATTATGTTTGAGTATGTTTACAATAATTATTTCGTACGTCATCCATATTGTTATTTCTTCTATGAACATGTACAATTAATTAAGATTTATCGATATCTCTATTTTATTGAATTTTTTCCATCTTAACATATGTATAGAGGTACTCGGAAGTGTGAAATTAGTATCCAGTATTTCGACCATACAATATAATTTTGTGCCCTACGGCTACGAAAAGATAAAAAAAATAGCTCATATAGATAATACGTAACAGATATGATAAAATGTTCATTTTGGTAAAAAATATTATATAAAAATCAGAATTGTGGAAAATTCGTAATAATCTCATTAAATAAAACGTACAGTTTATTTAATCTAATTCCATCTCTCTCTGGCAATCAATAAAATCTTACCTTCCGATAAGATGAAATGTTGAAATTTTTAGTTTTCATCAAACTTTAAACTAAATTTAATGCATGAACTTTTTCCAATACCAAAAAGCGAAATAAATTAAATAACAAACATATTCGATATATGGTATACGTGTACATAAAAGTAATAATATCGATGGATTTTTTCCAATATTGCTGATCGTATTTCATTCATTGCTAATGTAAGAAATTTATTTAAGAGCATAAATTTTCCCAAATCCGATTACACATGGTCAATTTTCTTTTTCGTAAAAATTTAAGCAATTCTTTAATCGAATAATCTTAAAGCATTTTCCAAAGATTCGAATTGTGGTAGTTTTTTGTTTTTTATTTTTATTTTTTATTTTAAGATAGACAATTTAGTAAAAGTAAACAATTTTCAATAGTGACACTTGTTCAAGTAGACAAACGAGTACTTGTATGGAAGTGACGCACACAGCTACAAAAATAGGCCATTCTGGAAAGAAGCTTCAATAGATAACTGTATATAACGTACATCATAAGGTACGTTCATTAGATAAATAACCGGAAATTTAAAGGAATAAAAGTAAATAAAATGTGAACGAATCAAAGAATAAATTCCTTCCAATCGGCACAAATTCTACCTTCGATGTGTTTAGATAAGACTGTCCATAAAATTTTGGGCGATACGGACCCATGATAGCATCGTTACAGGTTTGCACACACAAACTTGATCAACTGTGGCGACAGAAATTGACTGAGTAAATTTATCGACCTTTGATTAAAGGCATTGCCAAGAATATTGCACGGCACGAAACAAGGCTTACCGGCTCACAGGCATAAGGAAATGTTTCCTATGAACTGGTTCAAATTTCAAGGAGCTCTGTTAATACATACATGTGCACGTAAATACGAGTACAAGCTCTAGATGTGCACGTATTGTTCATAAAAACTAAACAACTCCTTATAAATATCTATGCATTGTATACGATTTAGTTCCTTAAAGAAGCTATAAACGTGCCCATGCAGCAAAAACCTTTCCAGAAGTCATCTCTTCTGGTCGACCATCTTACGGGAAAACGTATCCTTTTGTAGTTCCTCCATTTGAACGCTCGTCAAATTTTTCGGTTAATTTAGCAGTCCTTTGTTTCAATCTCCTAAAAATTTCTCTAGTAAAAACTAAGCAAGTAAAAACGATTCTATTTGCTTTTGAACTTAATATTATCAAGGATCGGCCAATTTTCATCTTGTTCGTGATATCATCAAAACAAATCCCTTAACTCCAAACATGTGATGTTCATTTTCAATAGAATTAAGTTCAAAATTCAATCATACAAGAATATATTTAGTACAGTTAATACAATCTTTGTCCTTACCTTGTTTTGCAAACGGTTTTTTTGGTTTTTTTTATAAAATTCGAACTCAATTTAATCAAATTAAAACATTACAAAAAGATAACAAAATTTAAAGTTTTCCAATATTTACTTTTAATTTAATATCTATGATCAAGTAATTCAATAAAAAGAAAAGCAACAATCACTGTACAAGACTTTATGAATTATTTCTTAATATTATTTTTACACTGTTTCTTTTCTTTCTTTGGGCCTCTTTTTTATATTAATTATATTCACTCTATTTATTCCTTCAACAATTTAAATACATTTACACTGTTATACATCTATACGAAGTCGTCGCAAAGGAAGCCATCTCAGGAAAGAGATGGAAAAGCGGTTCCAAAAAGTATTGCCTCATTGTCACCCTGGACATCAAGAATTCGTTTAACTCGGCCCTTGAGAACATGGGGGTGCCCTACTACCTACGGAGGATGGTCAGATCATACTTAAGTGACCGACTACTACACTACGAGACGGAGGATTGACCAGCGGAGTATGGGGTCACGGGAGTTGTACCTCAGGGCTCTGTCCTTAGGCCACTCTTGTGGAACGTCATGTACGACGGCCCACTCCATCTGGAATTACCGCCAAACACAACACTCGTGGCTTTCGCGGATGACGTAGCGGTTGTCCTTGTAGCCAAACACCTGGAGGAACTGGAAACCGCATTCTCCACCACCATCCCGAGGATAAAACAGTGGATGACATCGGCAGACCTGTCTTTGGCAGAAAATAAGACCGAGGCACTCCTTGGAGGCCAGACTCAACTACAAGGAGCACATCTCCAGCGTCAGCAGGAAGGCATCAGCAGTACAGGGCGCGCTTTCGCGGATAATGCCCAATATCGGAGGCCCCAGGCAAATCCGAAGGCGACTACTGGCATTTATAGTTACCTCCGTCCTGCTATACGGAGCACCAATGTGGGCGAAATCCCTAGAGTTAACAACATACCGCAAGACAATGTCATCAGTCCAGCGGCTCTCAGCGATCAGAGTGGCGTCAGCATACCAAACGGTATCATAAGGTGCGGTCAACGTCGTGGCATCATGCCCACCCATCGACATACTGGTAGGATAGCGTGAACGCCAACACCGTAGGAAGAATGAAAAGCGACGAAAGGTCCTCTGTGAAGAGGAGAGACCCGAGAGTCTTCGCCTCTGGCAAGAGAGATGGGACAGCTCGATGAAGGGTCGGTGGACTCATCGGCTGATCCCAGATGTCACCAAATAGGTCACTCGCGTGTACGGGGAAGTCGGGTATTACATCACCCAACTCTTGACTGGGCATGGATGCTTTCGGGTATACTTGCACAGATTCAAGAGAACTGACTCCCCAAATTGTCATCATTGCCGCGATGTGATAGAAGATGCAGAACACGTGTTCTTCCAATGCCCCTTCTACGAGGGGACACGGGCAGATCTGGAGAAAAATCTGGACCGTTCCATCAGTCCAGAAAACATAGTATCTGGACCGTTCCATCAGTCCAGAAAACATAGTGGAGTGCATGCTGAAGAGCCAATCGGCTTGGAACAGAGTTGCAGAGTACGCGGAATCTTTAATCAAGGATCTACGGACCACGTACGCAGAATAGGCCGCAAGGCGTCATAATATCGGGACAACAGTAATATCAAATAAGAACGCCCCGGCGAAGTAGTATTTACAAAGAGTGCCGCGAGGTAAAAATCCCGCATTACTCGTCTGGCAGGTAGAAGGTCTGCCAGGCGAGTACCTTTTGAAGGTTTCCCCCTGTACCTCATTAATCTAAACTAAAAAAAAAAAAACATCTATACGAGGTCTGTTCAAAAAGTATCGCGAACTTTGTGTTTTTTTTAAAAATTATTTATTTTATCATGAATATATATTTTGTCCCCTTCAAAGTAATCTTCACCAGATATTATACACTTGTGCCAACGTTTTTTTCCAATCCTAGAAGCACTTCAAAAAATCATTTTTTGTGATCTTGTTCAGCTCCTCCTTCGATGCCATTTTTATCTCCTCAATCGTAGCGTAGCGTCATCCTTTCATGGGGCTCTTCAGTTTCGGGAACAAGAAAAAATCACAGGGGGCCAGATCTGAGGAATACGGTAGCTGCAGCATTATTGGTGTGTTGTTTCTGGCCAAAAATGGCAAAAGCTAATTTTTGTTCTTTCACAAATCCGAGAGTTTCTGGCGGATTGCTTTGCACAACTTGCGCATAACTAGCAGGTAATATTCCTTATTGGCCGTTCTACCCTGTGGCAAGAACTCATGATGCACCACGCCCCTCCAATCGAAGGAAACTGTAAGCAAAACCTTCACATTCGATCAAACTTGGCGCTTTTTTCGGTCTTGGCTCGTGCGGCAGCTTCCATTGGGATGATTGAGCTTTGGTTTCCACGTTATAACCATAAACCCATAATTCGTCAGTATTATGACTTTCTATGTCCAGTCTTAAAACACTATTTTTTACACAGCATAATTCCAGTAAATTTATCACCAGTTAATATTTCCGAGTATGTTTAATGCTCTTAAATGCTACTTTAGGTTTCAAAAATACCAGAAATAAACGTTAAAAGTTTTTCACAAATTTTTTCTATGCAGTGATTTGTTGAGAAATATTTTAATGATTTAAATATCTTCGTTTATTTTTCGGAATAAAAATGTGTGTACTTAGGAAACTGTGTTGTAACAAATAAGATTTATTGAGAAAATTTTACATTCAATTCCGAGTATAACTTCCAGAATATACAATAATATTTAACGTTTATTAGGAATATGATTATCATAAGTTAAACTACATTTAATATCATTTGTGAATATTTTGTTTATATTTAAATTTCATTTTTATTCAAATTTCAATTTTTAAAATGAGCAATAAATTAAATAAATCAATGAATTTTATGATTCTATTAGACTTTTACCAATTCTTGGTAGAATATCTAGAAAAATTTTATTTGATCCTACCTTAAGAGAAAAAGGTGTTAACCAGGAGTATTCCTGGTTTATGGAATGAAAACAAAAATCTTAACAAATCATCTAATAATTTACAATCTCTAAACCCGATTTACAAGATTATATGCCGAAAACCATCTACTCATTTATAGTACACCCCAATGAGCACACAATATACTAAAGTGCGTTACTATGGAGATTATCTAAATAAGAGATTAATCTGGAATCCACATACCACACCTAAAAATACGTAAAAATAAAAGATGTTATCGACAACTAATTCGACTACCAACAATAAATAGTAAATTTTAAATATACAACTCAATTATAAAACCTTTATAGACTCGAAGATCCTCCACAAAATTGTGGATATCCCCTTTATTATGTTCGAAATAATATCTCAATATTCCGTTTGTTCAGGAACCATTTATTAAGCGTTACAAAAAATTCTATAAAGTATAATGGTAGCTAACATACCTAAAATAAAAACACTTTTACTTATATTCGTTTTTTTTAAGGTTAGCGAGATATTCCCGATTTTATAGCTAACATTTTTATTACAAACGAAAAGTGAAGCTCATATTATACGAATAAATTTCTTATATACTTACTTACTATGAACTATGTGTACCAGATTATGACTTCCCAGTTATGAGGGGCTCCATGAAAAAATTATGAACTAAAACATTTCCATTAAAGTATAGACTATTCTATGCATAAGAAAGAAAAAGCCCTTCTACAATAAAAAAAATACAATGATAAAATTTATAATATAAGAAAATATCTTTAAAAGTATTTTTCTATTATATTTAAAAACTATTTTCGATAGATTATTTTTCTTTTTAAATTTTCTTTTATATTTATATTATGTTAAAATAAAATAAAAATACATTTTAATACAAATAATATATTAAAAGCAAATATTCCTTTTAGATAATAATTTCATAGTGAATTGATGAAATTAATTTTCTTGGAAAACATTTTGAAATTGACATCGATTTATAATTTCGACGTTTTATACAATATAATAATGAGAAATTTTCAATAATAATCTTGTAAAGTATATAATATTATAGAATACCTGAAAATATATATATTTCAATATTCTTTTTATAGAAAATGATTATGTAATATTATAAACAGATTCAATTATTTATCAAGATATTTGGTGTCTTGATAAACAATATTATGAATTACACGTACATTGAGATGAAATACATCAAAATCTTTCGTAAAACATACACATGCTTACTTATCATACACAGTAATTCAAATCTATAAATTATTGTATTATTAAAATTACGTTAAAAGGAAAGATGTCAAAGATTGAAATATTTACAGCTAAGACCCCAATTTATAGATGTTGAGATTTCTCAATTTATTTATACAAATATATTGATTAGTTTAAATAAGTAATATCTGAAGGCAATTAATTCAATTTAAAAAGCAGCCATCACGAAATAAAATAATATTTAAGAGCCATTTACCAAAAATAGTAATAGCAAACGTTCACAACGAAATGACAACGTATTGCTTACAATTTCCGGTACATAATCTGTAACTGATAGAGTTTATCGCTTTGAATTGCTTACAGAACAAATTCATTAGTACGATAAGAGTGGCCCTTCCGCTGTTTCACTTCCTGCGATCATGATCCATGAATGATTAACATATTCAACAATGTTATTGTAATAATCGCGATTGAATGGAAACAAAAGAGTAGTAGCTCGATGATGTGGGGATTCACCGAAATATTCTATAATATATTACAAGTTTAAGGGTTATTGAGAGAGCACGCTTTCATGCTAAACAACTATTTGATCAGTAAAAGCAATTGACATGAAAAAATTCTTATAAATTATTGTAACTGTGCTAATATTAGTTCGGTAGTAACGCATTCGTCTTCGCATTTCGTAGCTAGTGTTTGGCATTTCATCAGTTTCACCCCATAAACCCTTTAGCCCATCCCTGATTGACAAGACGCTTCAGCTAATCCATAATTGTGAGAATGGTAATTCATGATGGCTTAAATGTCCTTCTGACATGCATTAATGGATTCCGCTCGCGTGAAAACTAAAGAATTTCCTATTAAATACAATCATGGGTAACCACAAATAGTTTTATGCGTATAACATGGTAACATGGTCAATTTAAAAGAGTAAATAAACTCAAAGACAATCTTTCATTCTCAACTTATTAATTCTGAACCAAAAGATGGACTATGAAAATGATAACTACCAAAAATATTTAATTTTCTTCGAGAAAATGGCACCTCTCATATGAAGGGATATCATGCAATTTGAAGGCTTGGTTGTCTTCATCCATAGTATCAACGAGCAAATTCTATAAGTAAATAATGCATAAACAAATAAAATTTTATATCTTTTAGAAACAGAAAGATATTATACTTGTTTTTTTTTTATACAAATAACAATATCGGATCGCAATTATAATTTTCATATAAATTTAATTCTATTCATATGAATGGAATAATATATATAATGAAAATGTGAATAGTCATTTATGGTTTTAATTAACAGAAAAAATATCTTTGAAACTGGAGCGTACAATTAATCTAAATTAATCGTTTCGAAAATATTTAATAATCATTTTAATATTAAAATAGAATAAACATTTTTCTCTTATTTATCTGAGTACATAATTAAATTTTCGAATAAACTTTTTTTTTAATTAAAATAAAATATGGTATAGCTATTTATAATAGATGCAGACCAATTGTTCTATTACGTTTAAATAGAATGAAAAATTCTCGACTGTGCATTTTTGTCGCCCAAATAGAATTTTCTGAGATTAAATCGCGTTGAAATGTAAAACTTTCCGTGAAAAATTTACGACAATTTCTTCCTGAATATACTATGAATATCGTTATTTCATCTATAGCCACTGTTCTGTACACTGTTCACGGTCTATGGACTAAAGATTTATAACGACTAGAACTACTTATTCGATAACCTATCCTAAATCGACTCTATGATCAGTATACGCAGCACCTATAATAGTGTATCGATATCTCTTTTATCAACTATCTACTGAGATATATGCACACGTATTCAGAACTTTATAAATCTATATACTTGTATACATAAACCCGGATGCATGCGTATAAAATTTGCCATTCCAAAGTGCTTACTACGGTCTAAAGTTATGGAAATGAAGATTTACGAGTTTCCTGAAAATGCAACAAAAGAACTTTACCGTCGATTTAGCCCAGTGTCAATTATCCAGACCGATCGATAGTCATGAGCCCGTTTCATTGCACATTCATAACCATACTCGTATGCATATACAAATATATATGCACCTGACTTAACGTTGGGAACAACATCTCCAATTCATGTCCAACTCACCACTAAGCTGTCCACCTAAATTTTCTTGCACCGAATTTTCAGAGTTTAGTTTCCAATTTCCAATTGCCGGTAGCCACCTCCAAACAGCCAGCCACCCAACTACGAAAACTGTGCTTTCGGCTCCTAATTCGTGGTTCGTAGTATCTATTTTCCAGTCTGCAGTTCCGAGTGCTAATGCATTTGTGGTCAGAAAAACATAACCAGTCATGGATGGCAGCAGCATTTGAAAAACCCAATGACACGTAACGTAATTATTTTCCCTCTAATTTTTTTCTGTCGGATACGTACGAATTCGCTTGAATTCTCAGTGTTGCAAAATTTTCTTTTTGTGTAATTTTTCAAAAACTTTTCACTACTGCTTTGGCTGTCAGACTCTTAACTTTATAATGTCTAGAAATAATTACAAACACTAACAAGAGCTACGAAATTTCACAATATACAATAATATCAAATAAATTATACTAAATCATTCGTGGCTTACTTAGAATCCTTGTTGGAATATTTACAAAGTGCTTTTGGAAGGCTTCAAAGCTTCTTCCAAAGCACTTTAGTGACACCAGATTGAATTTACTTGGACCCTTTGTGATCTGAGAATAGTAGTTGAGACCGACCATCGGTAGTCACTATTGCCTGAGATGGTGCATGATCTCTAGTTCCAATTTTAAATTTTAAATTTTTCCATGGTTTCCTTGTTAAATAAACTCGGTTATTTTGCTACTATTAATTTAGCATATTGCAACATTTTCTCATCGGACAATATGATTTTTTTCTGCAAAGTGCCACTTTCCTGCAAGCATAGCAAATCCTCACCTCTTGGTCTAATTCTCTACAATATATATTATTCGGATATTCCAATATTGTATACAGATAGAAGGTTTGGATTTGAGTTTGAATTTTTCCAAACCTAAATACAAACCCTTTAGAACTAGATTACCACATAATGAATTAAAAGTGAATAAATGCAAATTTGTCCACGTAACTTATACTTAATAGTAGTGACATACTGCAAGCATTTAACAGCCGACACTACCAACTAGTTCTACCTCAAGACAAATACGTGTACTCTAAGCAACGTACTACAGTACAATGATCTATTGAAACCAATATGGGCTTGAACTAGCACTCTGGAGCTTTACTAAGTTTTTCAACTATCTTCTGTTTGTAATAGACTTATCCGTTGTGATCTTAAAGTCCTCACTGTTCGTGACATGCCTCTGTCTCGTTATAAAAAGTTGCATTCTCGTAATCCCAATTATACTAAATTCCTTGTTTGAGAACTATTCTCGAATTCCTCCCTTATAAACCCATCTATTTTCTCCCTTATTTAATTTCAACGATATCCACTTTTTATTACCCTATACTGTACAATAACTGAAGTCTCAATTAATAGATGATATCGGTTGTCTAATCAAATACATAACTTTTCAAATGGGTACTACAAAAGTCAAATGCAAAAGCCTCGGCAAATATTGTAGTTCAGTAGTAGAATAAGCTGTTGTTAGGTCAAGTTTGAGCAATCTATTGTATCATAAATAGTTAGACAGTTCATGCCAGCTAAGATATTGAAGAAAAATTCTAATTGAACTTAAGAAAATGTCTTATTCAATATTAAATATAGAGACTCTTCACGTTTTTTTTATGTTTTAGGCATTATCTTCTATCTATTAGTAGTTTTCATATCATATTCAACCGAATATTTAATGCTTAATCTTATATATTGGAAATTAAATTGTTGCAAAATTAATAATATATTGTAATAAAATTTTTCTTAGAGACTTAAGATCGTATTTTTAAAAACTTCTCTATTATAAATATAAGATATTAAAAAAAAATTGTTTATTTTTCTGATGTAGATTTTAGGTGTATTTGTTGTATTAAAGAATTTCCAATACACTAAGGATAGGTAATAGTTTTTCATCATTAATATTGTTTCTCTCTTAATGTGAAAGCATTTACCAATTTTCATTTCTTTTCAATTTATAGATTGAAAATTTACAGGATGAATTGTACAATAATCACAACAGTTTAATTTTCTCTGTCCATTTGTACAATTTCGATGCAATTCCTAGCTATTTATAAATTTATTTATCGGCTAGAAATTCCACATAGCTGTTGATGTTCTCACAATCTACTTAAAGCCGACAGATGCATGAAGAAAAATTTTCTGCAAAAGATTTTCCGGCACTTATCGATTCAGATCACGTAAGACCAGTTGGAAGACCTAGCTGACCCAGGCGAAGATTTCTTCGTATCATCACCAGAGCGTCTACAAGCACTTATATATGTACAGCAGGTGTTCGATTTCCGGTGTAACGGAAGAGACCGAAAACTCCTTTACAAAGAATACCGCAATTCTATATGCTGTAACCTGCTCGATTCCAATTATTTGTGAGCAAATATTCTCAGTCCCAGTACGAGTATATATTTAACGATATCACTTATAATAATACTCGGTGGTTTCTTCATCTATTCCCAGTAATCCTTATTTCTCCTTTATCAAAGATTAAAGTTTCTAATGTCCGCCCATTTATCCTTAATCATAATCTTAAAAGTAAAACTCATATAGAAGAGACAAAATACGCTGTCGCCCTTGCCAAATTATAATGGCAACCGGAAAATTGAATTCACAGAAAACCAAAAAGAGATAAGGATATGAGTTCAAGGCGTAGGACAGATGACATGACCTTTTGTTTCAGATTCTAGAAATTCAACCTTTTCTCTTTCAATGCTATGACATGGAAATCAAAAGTCACCCGCTCACTAACAGCAGAAACCCTGCCAATGATAGTTTTCAGATAAAAACGTAAAATCACACTTCACCTCAACTATCCTCTGAGGTAATATAAATGCTAAAAACCAACAAATCCTTCTTTATGCAAATTTGATTTTTAGGTGAAAACCGTTTCGAAAGAGAGAGTTTTCTTCCCCCAATCCACACATTTTCTTTTCCCAACTAATATATGTCATTACACTCATTTTATTTAATTTACATACTCGTATATGTATATTCGAAAACATATTTTATTTTTCATAAAATGTTATTTAATTTCTATTAAATAAGGCTGCGGTAATCATTTGACATGGTAAAAAGTCCTTTGTACGTTGGATATGTGAGTTTCGTGGAAAATTTTTATCACTTTTGAAGCGATTAATAAAATATGCCCACAACACCTACTCACATCAATGCTATCGATTTGAATTCGGAAACGAATCTTACCACATTATTTCCATTAAGATGAAATCTATAGCGGCAAATTAGATGTTGATAAATAATACCACATGAACTCCCAAATAGAACTTTGGATCCATTTTCATATCGAAAATTAGTATTAAAGCTCGCCCGAATGAATTTACATAAAACATTGCCAAATTGCATGAGACCACCTTATAAATCAAGCGTATGTGTCGGTGGAATTTTCAATTTGTGTAGCTGGCAATCGATCGATTAAATATAAATATTCGTGCGTGTATAATTTAAAAGCCGACCATGGTGTGTCCACGATTTTACGGTTGGGAAGCGAATTGTTTATGGTAAGCCAATGCAGAACAGAGCTCCATAAATGCAGGTGACTTTGCTTCGTGTATTTTTCTTGTATTTGTTACACCTGTATAAGCAAATGCGTGAGTGTTTACCGTTAATGTGTTAGCGATTAATTCTAGTTCGCCAGCAAATTTCGGATGACATACTTACTGCCTTTCTGATACCACCCATTCTGCACATTAATTGGTTTCTCCAAATACTAATCTACCTGCATCCTGTTGACTTGACTCCTTATTTACAATTATCTAATATACACCTACACTTATAATTTCTACCTACTTTCAAGTTACTCGTTTATTTTTTACAACACTAAATCGGTCGCGTTTGAAACAGTTGCGGTCGTTTTAGTTCGCTATCAAGTTACCACCAATTATCGTTCCGCCACGAACCAATGGACGCAATGGACAAACATTATAAAATGGGTTATGCAAAGTCTCTCAAATAACCAGTACATAATTGGAAAAGTTTTTAATGACCGATTTGTGTAGAAAAATTACTTTTCACCTTAACCTTTTCTAAAATTAAATTTGCACTAACAAACCCTTCAGGATGTACAACAATATTTCCAGTTCATTTATTGAGGCACGTTTCGGCACCAGGTTTTCCCATCGTCTTTAGTAACAATAAAAGAAATTATCCTTTTCTATTATTTCAGTTTAATAGTTTCTCAAAGTAAGCAAAAAGGTACTCCCGTAGTCTTGTCCATCCAACAAGGTGAGTAGAATTTCAATTTTAACTTTTATAGTTAAACCGCACTTTCTACAAAATTAAAAACCCAACATCTAAAAGATATTTTTATTTAATCTCTCTCTCAATATTCACTTTAATATAAAATAATTGTTTCCATATATTGTAATATTAATAGTATTATTTAATTTGGATATTTTAATTTAATCGAATTTTTTTTTAAATTCTATGTAAATAAATACATCCACAATATGTTGGTGTTATTTGCTCCATATTTTTTTTTCAGTGGGTAAATAAATATTAAAAAATTATTACACATTAAGTGTTAAAACTAAAGTGTGTAAAAATGTTACGCCATTATTTTTTTTAGTGGGTAAAAATGTTACTTTAATGTGTTAAAACTAAAGAAACTTTACTACGAATTTTAGGTGTATTTGTTATATAATTTAATTAAAAATAATCCAAAAAATGCTATATTAAAAATTTGTTTGCAAGATAATAAGAGGTGATATACGAAAATTTGTAATAAGATTTCAGGCAACAATGCTAATAAAGACCAGAAGTTTTAGATTGAATAAAGCATTTTTGGAGGACGAAGAAGCAGGGATGCTTTCAACAACCTAATGGCTCTTGTGAGGCTAGATCGTCGATTAAGATTAAAGTTGATGAGTAGTGAGAAAAATATTCTGGAAAGCTCAGAAAAAGGATTCTTTACATTGGATCGGGCATTTTATCGACAATACCAATGAAAAAGAATTCCTCAGCGCACGATTTCAATTGATTTGACTTTTTTTTGTTCCCCCAAAAAAACAATTACCTTGGTACTGTCGATAAGATCCTGGGGAGCTTAAAGCGATTTCATTTGAATTCTTCCAGCACTGCTACGAAGAGTGGAAAGAATTCCTCCGCCGATGTATAGCTACTCCAGGGAACAACTTTAAACGGAATAACTATTATATACTAGGGGTATAAGCTTAAATCATAGATGGAGTGAGTGAGCATATTAAGCTACCATGGGCACGCCATACTTTTTTTTTAATGATTTTGACATCTGTCAACATTTATCAGTGCAACAACATACATTTTTTTTCTTCGGTAATCATGTCTAGTTTTGTGCCAGAAAAAAGCATACGCGGGAAGCTCTGCTTTTCTGCTTCAATTTCAAGAAATCGGCTGCCGAATCGCATCGAATGCTTATGGAAGCCTATGGTGACAGTGCTTTGTCAGGAACAACGTGCCGAGATTGGTTTTGCCGGTTCAAAGACGGCAATTTTGACTTGTGGGACAAGAAGCGTGAAAATCGGCTTAGGAAGGTTGAGGACAATCAATTGCAAGCTTTTTTCGCGGAGCAATTTGGTGTTACTCAACCCACATTTCCATGCGTCTGCGTGCCATGGGGAAGATTGAAAAGATCGAAAAATGGGTGCCGCATGAATTGAACGATAGACAGAAGAAGCGACGCCAAAACACATGCAAAATCTTGCTCTCCAGACAAAAAAAAAGTCGTTCCTGCATCGGATTGTGACAGGCGGATTGTGACAAGACCAAATCGCTTCGGACGGAAGACGATGCTGTGCGTTTGGTGGGATCAGCAGAGTATCGTTTACTATGAGATGTTGAAACCTGGTGAAACTGTCAATGCCCACCGCTACCACCAACAACTGATCAAATTGCACCGTACTCTGCGTGAAAAAAGGACGGATTATCAACAAAGACATGACAAGCTGATGATTTTCCTCCACGACAATGCACCATCGCACACGTCAAAAATGGTCTGAACCTACTTGGAGACACTCAACTTGGAGGTGCTACCCCACGCCGATTATTCATCGGACCTGGCCCCTTTCGACTGCCACCTGTTTTCGTCGATGCGCCACCAGCTTGGTGAGCAGCACTTCGATTCTTACGAAAATGTCTGAAAATGGCTTGATGAGTGGTTTGCCTCAGAAGAGAAGGAATTTTATTGGCGTGGTATCCACAAATTGCCCGAGAGATGGGAAAAATGCGTAGCTAGCGAGGGCAAGTAGTTTGAATAAATTTGTTTTTGCTTTCTATGAAAAAAACGTGTTTTTTTTGACTAAAAAACAGCGGATTTAAGCTTATACATATTGTATATAAAAAAATAAAATTATTGCAGACAAAAAAATTAGTCTCATAATCTTTTTAATAAAATTTGTTTAAATTCTTCATATCATGAAATTCAATGTTATAGAGAAATAGTTCGTTTTAATTAATATGCCTTCTGATAAAAGTGTAGAAGCTACTTCCCCACTGTAAATTTTTTTTTTTCAAAACAGCCCAAGGAATTATGACAAAGTCTAGACGACACTGAATATTAGAAAATTTGTTCTCCATTACCAGTAAATAAAAACTACCATCAACTATATTATTTCTCAAACTCTCAATTACATATATTTTTTATGTTTTTATATTGGTTACCCCTAAATTTTTTTTTGGGATGTTTTATTGGAAATGCATCTTATTATTTCGATACATTTACGTACAAATATTGCTGACATTGGAATTTCAATTAGGGGAATTTTCGCTTTTCTATTGTATATTTTCCTCCTTTTATATTTCTACTGTTGATTACCTCCCAGAAGAATTAGTTACTAAAAGTTAGTCTTGGAAATGGTATTATTATTGAAACATATTTCTCAAATATATATTTAAGATAAAATCCAGGGTAGATGTTTAAGAAATTCCAACAACAGGAGGAGATACACATAAGTAACAAAAGTACCATAGACAATGTTAGAAAATGAAACTGAAAATAAAAATTGCAAATATATATTTATGTTTCCATTTATTTAGAATATTTTAGCAATTTTCCCAAATTGAAAGTCATAGACTTTTAATGAACAAAATCCATTATTCTATTCATTCAGCCAGCGAGAATGTCGTCGTTTTATACTACGGCAAATAGGCGGCAGCATTGGTAAACTGAATTTCTCATCCCATATTGGCAACAAGATCATTTCCATTAAGCTAAACTCATTTTAGTATAAAATAGGAGTCATTTCAGAATAAAATCCATTTTATGCTTGCCTTCTACAACTGCTATACAAGTTGATTATTTAATTATACCTTTAAAGTTTTTATTATACAAGAAAAAAAGTTACATTCTGATTTAATGTTAAATATTAATAAATAAAAATTCTTACGTATCTGATTATAAGTAAAATGGATCAATTTTACTTTCTAGTCTATTTACGAGTGTACTATAGTCTTCGAAACTTACCTGCAAAGATAAAAGATAATATATAAAAATAATCAATTAATTAATATTTGATTAATCAACAAAGTAGAATAAATATTTGGCTAATAAAATGAAATATGAACAGAGAAAATTTCCCTTAATTACAAAGTAAACAATTTTCCCTTCCGAATAGAAAACTGAATTTAATATTAAATAACAAAATATCTACGGTAGACAAGGATATCATAAAATAAAAAAATAAAAGTTTGTTTACAAATACTGATTACCCAAATGCCAGGCAAATAACAAATCGACTTTGGATTTACTTAAATGTGAAAGTAATTTTTACTTGCACGATACTCTCTTCTTTGCCAATTATTTTATAGTTAATTTCACTTAATGCATTTACCAAAGTTAAGGTGTAATAAAAACCAGTAATAAACATGAAAATATCGCTGGTTTTGTATGTGCGGGGGAAAAATTTAAGGTAATTATTCAAAACAGAAACAAGAGCTCCCGAAAATGTTCTTTTTACAAAATAATGTGATCTCTATTAAAGTTTTATTATCCAACCAAACTTGGTTGGATAATAATGATTTCAAAGTGCGCTATTACAGAAGGGAGAATAGTTAATAAACTGCTCCCTCTTTTCAAAAGAAACAATTTTTTTTTTTGGCCCAAGCAGGAAATAATTATGTATGGTATATATACAAAATATAAATAAACAAATAATCATTATGTATATAAGAACTCTGTACTATTGCAAATATCTATCGTGCGAAGGTAAAAGAATAATAAAACAGGCAATGATTATGTGTACATTATAGAAAAAGTTTGAAGATTTTACATCTAATATGACTAATATCTGTAAACGGTAATCAACAAAAATTTCCATATTTTACTTTTTCACTTCTTCTAAAAAACAATCTTTGATTATATTAAGCACATATTTTAGAAGTTAAAATCGATCAACCCAAAAAAAAATAGAATTGCTAACTTTCCTTGGTTGCTTCTCTCAAGGGTATTCCCGGTGAATCCTTTTCGTTCTGGTCAGCTATTTCTCCCTTCCCCGTTGTCGATGTTCGATCCAGCAACGCAAATAAATTACCATTTTGTATGTGTATCTAACTCCCAGTTGACTGCTTGCCAATATTCCCAGTTAATAATTTCCGCAGATTTTCATGTTTGTTTTAAGTCTTAGACAACTACAGACTTTTCTGTACTCTTATTTGGTTCTCGTACCCATTCTACTCGAACTAATCAAGTAAGCAGAAATTTTTCGTAAGCAAATAAATTATGCTTCCATTCAATGTTATTCACCGACTAAATACCCTAAATCCTCTTCTTTTTTTTTAGGGCTAAGCCGATACCTATGTACATAAGTACCTAGAAAATACAAAGTCTTATTTATTTTTTCGCCTTCGGTTATAATAAAAAATATTGAAAGGATCGGATTCTAACATGCTATATTAAAAAGCTTCTTCAAACTATAATTTATGTACAACACGTTCTCTTCCAAACCATTTTTACTTTAAATTTATTTATTCATGTTCGAAAATAGTCTATTCAAAACTCTTTTACAACCAACATTGCAAACAAAAACTATACGACCACATTGACTACAACATTTTCTCGAGAAATCTCTAGCTAAAATCTTAATAAATCGAAAATGATACATATTGTAGTATACAATAATATACACTAAACTAGAATAGATAACAGTTTAAATATTTAATTATTTCTTTTAATATTAAAGAAAAGAAGTCGGTATTTCGTGCGATTCATATCCACCTTTTGCCATAACATGTCATGAACAACTAATCAAAGTTTTTGCCTTTGATTGTGGCATACTTTTTATGATAATGTTTCGGAAAGTCCAAAAATATTAATTTTTACTATGCCATATGACATGGTCATCACAATCACACGATATCAACTGAATGGAAGTTTTATTAGATAAGCTAAGCGAAAAGCTATGTCCATCTATCAAAAGACATTCGCGGAAGATCCTTTGGCAATGCTACAACAGTATTTCAGAGGATACGATAAAAAAATTAATCAAACAAAATGACGAGAATTGTACAACTTCTCCTTAAATCCAAAATGAGTTTTTTCGAAAAAAAAAATCAATTTAGGCATTTTTTTATATTGTATTATTAATTTAATAATAAGTCATGTATAAATCTTTTTTAGTCATTATTAAGTTCAAAATTATTATAATTTTTTAAAAAATTAATATTTTTTCACTTATACGAATTTTGTTAAAAAAGTATAACGAATTTTGTTGTTTTTTTCAAAAATTATTTATTTATTCATGAATATCTATTTTGTCCCCTTCAAAGTAATCCCCACCAGATATTATACACTTGTGCCAACGTTTTTTCCAATCCTCGAAGCACTTCAAAGAATTATTTTTTGTGATCTTATTCAGCTCCTCATTCGATGCTGTCTTTATATCTTCAATCGTAGCGTATCGTCGTCCTTTTATAGTTAAGGGAACAAGAAAAAGTCACATGGGGCCAGATCTGGAGAATACGGTGGCTGCGGCATTATTAGTGTGATGTTTTTGGCCAAAAATTCGTGCACAAGCAACGATGCGTAAGCAGGGGCGTTATCATGGTGCAAAAGCCAATTTTTATTCTTCCACAAATCCGGGCGTTTCTAGTGGATTGCTTCTCGCAACTTGCGCAGAACTTGCAGGTAATAATCCTTATTGACCGTTCTACCCTGTTGCAAGAACTCATGATGCAGCACGCCCCTGCAATCGAAGAAAACTGTAAGCAAAACCTTCAAATTCGAGCGAACTTGGCATGCTTTTTTCGGTCTTGGCTCGTGCGGCAGCTTCTATTGGGATGATTGAGCTTTGGTTTCCTCATCATAACCATAATGATGAGGAAACCAAAGCTCAATCATCCCGATAGAAGCTGCCGCACTGATGATTCGTCACCAGTTATGACACTCTGGAGCAAATTTGGGTCATCGCGGACAGAGTCCAAAAGCTCCTTAGCAATGTTAATGCGATGCTGTTTTTGGTCGAAATTGAGCAATTTTGGTACGAATTTCGCGGCGGCCCGTCTCACGCACAAATCATTGGTAAAAATCGAATGGTACGAGCCAGTCGATATGTTTAAGTCCACAGCAACTTCTCTAACGGTGATTCGACGATTGGCCGAAACTATTGTCTTCACTTCATCAATGTTTTCGTCTGTTGTTGACGTGCTCGTGCGTCCGGCACGCGGAATGCGTCCGCGCAATTAATTTTGTCAAAACACGTGCAAGCCAAAACACGTTTAAGCAAAGCAGCTATCAAAAATTAACTGAACATTCAAAATGGCCGAACTATGAGAGTACCAACATAACGCCACAAAAAAATCGAAAATCAAATATACGTAATCCGCAGAAATTTAAAATTCGCGATGTTTTTGAACAGACCTCGTACTTCAAAGTTTTATTTAATTTTCCTTTTAAAAATAATGTAGGCACTTAATTTTGGCCTGCAGTGTATTTAATGTAAAAAAAAAGTTTTATATCTTTAATTGTATAATCAAAAGCGCAAAAGTTCAACACTCTTTTAACTATGCAACTTTCAAGTTTAATTATACCTAGGCAAAAAGTCCTTTCTGTGAATGCAGCATTAAAGTGAACTTATTTCTTATACAAGTAAAAACGGTATTCAAGAATTAAGAATTGATCAGTAGTTCTGTAAAATAACGAGCAACAATGATGCACTTTAACCACAACTAATTTTATCCTTTTTGATAAGATATAAAATAATTTATTAAATTATTCTTATTTAAAATTGGAAAATGTAATTAAAATAATAATTTTTTTCAAAAAAAAACAACATATTTTTAAGTGCTGTCAACTGAATATGAAATTAGATTTTCTTATTTTATAATGATTTTTTTTTTACAGACTGTATAAATACTATTTATACTGTTTGTATTCGTATGTGTTAGTGTTGCAAAACAAATATGCATGAAATTTTTCGTCATGAAATTAAATATGCCTAATAAATACTCAATGTTCATGAAAATTATTTGATTTGATTTATACTTTCTAGTTGAATGGCATTTTCCAGTTTGATAAATTTTTCATTTGAAAATACAATGCGAGTGTAAAGTAAAAAGGATACGAAAAATCTGATATTAAAGAGTTCCTTTATCAGCCATTCATATTGTTTCGGAGAATTGTTCTGAGGAAAGTACAAACTGGCAGTGTTTGTTCACCCTTTTCGAATATGGAAATCGAACAATTTATAACAATTGTCAAGTTTGTTATCTTTATCAGGGCAATATATCATAATTAGACCAAGTGTGTCATTCACTGAGCCAAATATATGTACATATATCATAATAAGGTGTACATAATGCGATTTAGGAGAACTTTCGACAAAAAACCATTGGACATTTTTCAAAGTGGGAAACTCTATTATACTGAACATACTGTTTCGTTGGCGGAGGATTGACGTTCAACATCGAAACAAATACCCTTAAAAAATTTCTTCTTCTTAACATTTTCATTTTGTTAAGTTAATCCCTTCGACGATAGTAAAATTATTTTTTGATAAATTGTAGAATTTGAATTATTAACAAGAATGTATTGGCAAAAGGATACCCACAATATCTTAGAGAAAATTTCAAAAAAAAAGAAAATTATTTTTATTTATTGAAAATTGATTATTTTTTAAGAACTTTTCAAAACATATCAATTTTATTTTTCCTAATAATTTTAGCCAAATAAAGTGTAACTTAAGATAATTGTTTATTTGTTTTGATTATTCAATTTAACATAACATAGATATTTTCGTAATCGTTTAATTAAATAATTATGTTTGCTTATTATTAGATAGTAATAGTCTATTAAAATGGAATAAATTGAACTTATTTGTTAATTAAGCTAAAGTGAAAATTTATTGAATGCTCAGTGATGAACTACTTATCCAAAGACTAATCTTTAACACCCTGTCCCGCAAAACAAAAGAAAATACGAAATTTTTTGGGTAAATTAAATATCCTTGAACAGTTCACATACCACAACATTTTCAAATACTTATTATAGCCATCTACTATTTTTATGGTCAACAATCTATTATTTATCCTAACTGGACAGAAACGTAGAGTCGGAAATTCTTTTTTCGACATTTATTTGGCAGAAAATACATCGTTAATTTGCGCCACCACCTTATTCTAGGTGACCATAAGCAAGACGAAAATAGATTTCCATCTGAATATTTACGAAAAACTTCCTGAATTTTGATATGACTGAAATTTTTAAATGTAACTAATGAAAATATATTATCCGAGAAAATGTTCATTTATTGAATTTATCTTCACTCGCATGCAAACATACATATATACTAATATATCTGTATTATCTGATTATTTTAGTAATATTGGTGATAAGATTTTCCGAAAATTGTAAAGTATTAATTTCAGTCTTCAAAGTAGTTACACATATTTCTAATCAATATTTCAACTAATTGTAATTGAATATCAACTTATTTGCCACGAATAATTGCCACTCATTTTACATAATAGGATCATACTTAATAGCCCAGGACACAGCACATGTCATTTTGTGATTGAAAGCTAATAGACTAGATATTTGGAATAATGTAAAATAATAGGTGCTTGAAGGCTGCAAAATATACATTTCCAAATAATGGCACGAATAACTACCATCTATTTTACGTAATAGACCGTATATTTAAATGCCATAGCAAATTTTGGTTAAAATTCAGTTTTTTTAATACAAACTTCCAAAATATTAAAAGAAGCTACGATTAAAAACAATTTTTTTTAAATACAAACCTCCAAAATATTTTTTTTTAAACTTATATGGCATATCCTACGAATAGAAGAATATTTTTGATCAATTGTTAGCTTTTTATCCTCATGAACAAATAGATCAATTGTTAGTGGGCCAACTTTGAGCATAAGCGTATAAGGTGTAGCAGAAAAGTAAAGAGCCTGATTTTTTTGTTGTTGAAATAATTTTATTTTTTTATATATTTTTATTTTTTAATTCAAAAATGATATAACAGGAATCTTTTCGTACCTCAATACCAGGTGTATAAGCTTAAATCGCCTGTTTTTAGTCAAAATAACAGGTTTTTTTCATAGAAAGCAAAATCAAATTTATTTAAAGTACTTGCCCTCGCTAGTTACACATTTTTCCCATCTCTCGGGTAATTTGTGGATACCACGCCAAAAAAATTCCTTCTCTTTCGAGGCAAACCACTCATCAAGCCATTTTCGGCCCATCGACGAAAACAGATGGTAGTCGGAAGGGGCCAGGTCTTGTGAATAAGCGGAGTGGGATAGGACCTCCAAGTTGAGTGTCTCCAAGTAGTTTCGGACCATTTTTTACGTGTGCGATGGAGGAAAATCAGTTTGTCATATCTTTGTTGATAATCCGTCCTTTTTTCACGCAGAGCACGGTGCAATTTGATCAGTTGTTAGTGGTAGCGGTTTCAACATCTCATAGTAGCCGATACCCTGCTGATCCCATCAAACGCAATAGCATCGTCTTCCGTCCGACCGATTTGGTCTTGGGGAAGATGTTGATGGTTGACCGGGATCAACCCACAATTTCTTGCGTTTAGGATTCTCGAAATATATCCACTTTTCATCGCCTATCACAATCCGATGCAGGAACGACTTTCTTTTTTGTCTGGAGAGCAAGAATCACATGTTTTTTGGCGTCGCTCCATCTGTCTATCGTTCAATTCGTGCGGCACCCATTTTCCGATCTTTTCAATCTTCGCCATAGTAAGCAGACGTATGGAAATGGTTGGTTGAGTAACACCCAATTGCTCCGCGAGCATTTTTTGCAATTGGGTATCATCTTCGTCGAAAAGAGCCTGCAATTGATGGTCCTCAACCTTCCTAGGCCAATTTTCACGCTTCTTGTCCCACAAGTCAAAATTAGTGTCCTTGAACCGACAAAACCAATCTCGGCACGTTGTTTCAGATAAAACACTGTCACCATAGGCTTCCATAAGCATTCGATGAGATTCGGCAGAGGATTTCTTCAAATTGAAGCAGAAAAGCAAAGCTTCCTGCATAGGCTCTTTTTCTGACACAAAACTAGACATGATTACCAAAGGAAAAATGTATGTTGTTGTACAAAATTGCTGACAATATGCACTGATTAATGTTGACAGATGTCAAACTCATAAAAAAAAATATGGCGTGCCCATGGTAACTTAATATACTCACTCACGCCATCTATGACCAAACAGCGGATTTAAGCTTATATACCTGGTAGATAAAAAACTGATGAAAATGTAGAACGAGTGAGGTATTTTCTAAGGACAGACCATCGAATAACATTGAGTGTGATGAATAGAGGGAAATAAGTCTATCACTCCTTCCTAAAAAATTTTATGCAATCGAAAACTTGTGCCTCGATAATAAATGTTCCCCATAGACTCGTTGCAACTTTTCCAAAGTCAAACTCGGGATTCCACCCTGTGTACAAAAAGAAAACTTCACTTTTTATATGCTAATGGGTCGTATAGTTACTGAACGACCTTGATATTTATACTGCATAGCTATGGCTATCTTACAAGCTATGTGGAGGACTAATGCATTACTTTTCTTCCACGGCTCATAAATAATTATGCAGGCTTCCGCTAAATGTGTTTTTATACGTGTTCTTTTCTGTTTTTCAAACCATTTTCAAAAATTTATAATATGTTTACCATTTATATAATAATAATATAATATTGACAAAGTAAAGGCTTTCTTATAATAAACAACAACAAAAAACATTTAATATTAATTTTTTTGTTAATTTTCATTTTAATCCAATTTTTTTAGTTTTTAATTTACAATAAAAAAACTTTTGAGAAGATTTTAAATTTTCTAATTGGGAAATTATAAGGTTATGATTACAAAAGTATTTGATCTAATATGGTCTAAAAGGGTTTTTTATTTTTAATAAAATATTTCCCAAAAGGTCGAAGTGAATTGCAACATTTTTATAGATTCATAGTTACTGAAAAGATTCTTTTTATTTTTTAATATTTGTATTTTCAAAAAATTTTTTGCTTACCCAACGAGTATGAAAAATTTAAACTTTATGTAATGTTTACTATTATTTGACAAAAATGATACAAATGTCAGGAAAAGAAATTTTAAAATATTTACTCATACAAGTATAAATTTGCAAATGAATGACTACAAGCTCCGTGATTTGCTTAATTCATCAGGCAAAAAGTATTAAAAAAAACTAACTCAATATTATAAATATTATTACTTTTCCCAACTTTGAAGTAAAAGTATTTTAAATGCTAAAAATATTGAAGCTCCTCCAACATATCGTCATATTTGACTACGATTTGTAGTTGATGAAAATAAAACTTTGAGTTTCTCTTGAGATTGCGCTTGTTGGCGTGCCTGTGCACTATACCCAAGCAAGCATCCTCTTGGGTATAAGCTGCAGTCTAAAAATTCTACATACATACAGGATGACATGGGAATAGCTTTTATGCACTTTCATGAAAAGAAGACGCACAGAGTTAACGGTTTTCCATCTTTCCAAAATTAATTACTTAACTTTTTACCAACGTTTATTTAATTTACTTTTAATGTTCGTACATTGAGCAAAAAGTGTTTGCATTTCTGCCTAGATGTGAATTTTTTCCACTCAGATCTACTCTGCTATAGCCAAAAAAAAAATATTACATAACCAATTTTAGAAGTTGGATGAACATTTCCTAACACCAAATCTTAACTTGGTAATCATTTTCGGTTTTGCTATTAGTCTATTTCCTATTGACAAAATACTAACCTGATACGAATATATGTAGATATACCCCTAAAAACCAATCCTATATACGATTATATATATCTATATATATATGCTAATATGTGCTGGTAGGTTGAGTAGAATGTAATCAAGTTCAACTTTCGAAACGAGAAAGGATCGATACTATTTCAGGATGCCATACTCAAGAAATATAATAATAATGATGTATTTGATGAGATACTAAGTGTTTCTGGTTTGGTTAGCTCATTCAAACCTTAGCAAAATACACCTAGGGGTAGTGTGGAAACTGAACTTGAAATTCATCGAAAAATTCAACGAGCACACCAATATTTATTTTTACACTACTACGAATAAAATATATTTCGGGGTTCATTTTGATTCGTTACCCTCAAAATCAAGCAACTCTAGTGAAAATTACATTTCGATGAGTTTTCTTTTCATTTTTTTCTTATATTTTTTGGGGAAACAAATATAACCGATTCTTTTCTAATAATACAAAAACCAATATTATATTCTCATCTGTGGCAGAATGGAAAAACGGTAACATAATTCATCTATTATTTATGAGTTTAATACGATTACATATCTGAATTGTATCGAAAACTTACAGAAAAAAAAGTAATTGGTTAGGAAACGAAATGAAAGAAGCAGTTTCCTTCGTTGAGGAGAAATCTTTCCAATATACTCATTCGAGCCGAACAGGCAAGTCCTTTTACCTTTTTCTCAATTCACTTATTCACGAGGGAAATATTGACTCAATTCTAAAATAAAATTCACTATTGATTGACTATCTTTTGTTCAAAATTTATGATAGTGTAACTATTGCCTTAAATTTTTCCTGAAAAAAAAACCTTTCAAAAATTAAACAATCTTAGCTTTACTCTCATAAAATTCTATTAAAAACAATTTCTCTATAAAATAAAAATTATCAATAATTATAGTTTTTCTTCATTTCCATGTTTTCTAGAGCATTTAAGCCTAGTTAAGGTCTTAACGAATGTTGTCCAATTTATAGTACCTCGACTAATTTGATTTTAATCTGGTTTTATTTAATAATTTTTTATTAAAAATATAATAAAACTGGTTATAGTTATTCATACAACAATAAGGACATTGATTATTCGACCAATATTAATATAGGGGTGGGAATAAAAATAAACAAACTAACTTTAAAATGAAAAATGCAAGAATATTTCTACAGTAATTATATTAAATTTAAAATTAAAGACTTTAATTTAAGTTAAGAAAATATTAATTTATAATAAAAAAATTTAAGGCAATAGAAAAAAGTATCGAATTTTATAAAGAATCTCTTTCGACTTGGTTGTAATATCATAATTTATTAAAATTTTATTATTTCAGCTTAGGTTTTGACTTTTTAAGCTGAAAAAAAACCTTTTTTTTAATTTTTCGACGAATTCTAACTGCGTAAATCTTATTTTTTTCAATTCTTTAAATAGTATTCAACATCTTTGAAAGCATTTCATTATAACTTTTATACACGAATGACTCAGAGTTTGTCTTTTCTATATATATAGACATACCATATAATAATATTGTATTACAATAAATTTTCTGTTAATATTTTTTATAGCAATAATCTTCATTTGGGACAAATACTATTTGGAACGAGACCAAAATGTTCAATTAAATTCATTTCCATATAATATTTCTACGAAATCTTTCGACATTTTAACAAATTTCTTAAAAGAGTCTACTTAAATATTAATAAATTTTTTTTTTAAAGACTATCATTGAAAAGGAATAAACACCATTCACATTAAAGAATATTAGAGCTTCTTTAGTAAATGCAAGTCAATTTATAAAAACGAAAACTTTAAGCTTAAAAATGAATTGAATGAATATGAATAATTGCCCATAAAGTATCGAAAATATAATACCGAAAATATTTTATTATATTTCCAGTATCGACTCTTTACTTACAAAAATAAAAAATCATAAATATATAATTCACATATCCAAACCATCTATAATGAATATATTATTTTCCAAATAAATATTTTTAACTGGATTACTTTAATATGCATTCAACATTATATATTCTCGCGCGTGCTAATTTATATTGTAAATTGTTAAATTCACAATTGCATTAAAATCTGTACATTATTTTATATGGAAATCTTTTTAATTCCATCGAACTGAGAACAGTATGTAATCAGTGGAAAGAAAATATAGTTTTAAGCCACAATTGGCATAATAAAAATTGTTGCTCATACAAAAATCACCATATTTGTGGATTTTCATTCGACTAAAATTACTGCAATATTCGTTTACTGCATATTGAATCTGAATTATTGAAAATTTTACTACTGAATATACACATATCTGGTATAGTTTTAAGAATCTTAATCCCATTTCAAATACGAGTACGAAAGTGTCCGTAAATAAATAAATTATTTAATATATTATAATAATATGTGTTTAAAGAAATTTTTTAAAATGTCGGAAAAAATGTTTTTGATCCTCACATTTAACATCAATATCAGCAAGATTATGACATTCTAATTTGATTTTAATCTGGTTTTGTTTAACAGATATTATTCGACTTTTCCGGGAAATTAAAGTTTTTAATGTAAAAAAAAATATTTCTTGTTTATCAGAAATTGGTCGAATAATATTTTCATTTTCTCTTCATGTGTATTATATATGACGTTTTTTTAAAAATAGTTTTGGTTTTTTCAATGTTCCAAATATGTTAATATGTTTTTCTGTTTTTTTTTGTAAAGATTTTATAATCGTCTTGGATATAGCACATTTAGAAGAAACAGAATTATTGAACCATCAGCCAAAATTATACAATTTCTTATATATTTACATTATTTTAATAAACTTCATTTTATTTTAATTCTCATTAAAAAATAGGTTCTACAATAGTACTCAGAGTCTTCAATACATGTAAAGGTTTTCGAATAAGAGTGATATGATTTCTTTTTTTTTAAAAACACACTAATTGGTAAGGAAATTCAAATGTTTTCTATTAATGTAAAGTACAATCGATACAATTAAGTTCCGAATAAAACGTCATTCAAAAGGCCTCCACGAATTCTTTTGCAGGAACGAATTCCATAAACCCAATTTTCGAGCACTTTTTCCACTAAATCAAGTCGTATGTCATGAATAGCACGTTCAATATTGACTTCTTAAGCTTGAAGAGAGTCTGGTTTATTGCTAAAGACCAATGATTTCAAATAACCCCACAAGAAATAGTCTAATTGTGTTAAATCACAACTTCTTGGAGACCATTCAATGTCACAATTTCTTGAAATAATCAAATCTCCAAACTTTTCTCGCAATAATTCGGTTGTTGCACGTGCTGTGTGGCACGTAGCCCCGTCTTGTTGGAACCAAATGTTGTCAAGATCAACTTCTTCCAATTTCGGCCATAAAAAGTTGGTTATCATCAAGTGACAGTAACGGTGCTACCAGCTTCATTTCGAAATGATTCCACCAGACCAAAAACCACACCAAACTGTCAATTTAAGTGAATGTAATGGGTGTTCATGAATAATTTGTGGTTTTTCTTCGCACAAGAATCGATAGTTTTGTTTATCTACCGCACCACTCAGATGAAAGTGAGCCTCATCGAAAAAGAAAAAAGCGCACGATAAGTTGCAATTGGAGAACGATTATTTTGATAATTTGAATAATTTGTAAACGTTGTTCTGGCGTATATCTCTCCATGAAGAAATTGTTAACATTAGTGAACAGATCATAACATATTACAAATGGCCGAAACGTCACTTAGATATCATATCACTCTTATTGGAAAACCCTATACATCCATGCATATATGCATAACTATGGGCTTAATTTCATTGCGTTTTTTCAATATTTATTAAAATTACTCCTCGAAATAGGCAAATATTATAAATTACATAATTTATATTCGCCTAAATAGGATCATTGAGTCTGTGCCCACTGCTATTGCATAACACATAGGCGCAACAAAAATGGTCTTTTTGAGAAACTTGTATGATTGATTACACTACTTATATAAAAAAAAGTATTTTTTTATATATATAAAATTTTTTTTTATATATTTTTTTTTATATAAGTAGATTACACTACTTATATAAAAAAAAGTATTTTGAATATAAAAAAAGAACAGTAGTCACTGTTATAAAATCATACCATATAGTAATTAATAAATAAAAACTGCTTTTTCATATAATAATTTAACAAAGAAATTTATATTAATTTTATTTGCACCAGCAACAGGCTCTCTCCTCGCTCTAATACAAATATTTTCTCCTTCCTTCTACAAAATTTCGCATTTTATAGAAACTTGATTTTCCTTTTTGAAACAAGTGCATGTTTTATAATAATATATTTTGATAGAATTCATCAAAATATATTATATCATAAAATCGTAAAAATTTTGAATATAATTTTTTTTCGCGAATGTGTACAGAAATTGGTACAATGTTCCTCTTAGTACGTAAGTCAAAGTATGTAAAAATGGATCTTACAGCATTTATTATATTCAATGCATTTTCATTTTTAGATATTTTTTATTCTTCATTGTATGGTAGTTTTACATCTATTATCGCAAAGTCTTTGCTTTTTATGCAAATAGAATGACAACAGCAAAAATGTCAGAAACAGTAGTGGTAACCAATTCAGTTATAACGCATCAGCTTCGTATATAACAACACCCACATGGATTATCCTTAGCTAAGTTTAAAAAGCCATTGAAATTTCTTAACGTTAAATTGATGAAAGTTTACAATATTTATAAATTCGTTTCGAAGAAACTTCAATTCAAGTAAGAAAATTCTAACATTTTAGCATGTCACGTCTAAAGTATATAAGTTAAGGACCTATAGCCACTTGCACACATTCACATTAACCTATGTATATATGTACGAGTATGTCTGCATGTGTACCAACATCGCTTTTTCTCATACCCACGAATATGGTGTACCAGTTTAATAACCTTAGAACTACTCAGAAGGATCTAGTTTGCAAAAGAATAACATAATGTGGAGTTCGCATCAGATGCTATAACACGTACTATCGTTAAACTTGACAAGCTCATGCTGTTCTCTTTATTAAGATTATAATATGTGTACATATATGTAAGCACTATTATTGCGCCGTTGAATTTGTTAACAAGACTGATGAAAACTTCTGTCGACAGGTTACAACCGACTCTCGTCTGCATCAGAATAACTTTTAACTAATTTTCATATACTCTTTTGTACGAGTATATAGACAATCCGCCTATCCAATACATTATCTTGTAACACAGAGTACAAAATACTTATGTTCACATAATATTACTTGTAAATGATCAGCATACTTTTATTGTAATTGTCAACAATAAAAAAAACCATTGAAAAATAAAATCGTAAATTTTTACTCAAAAGAAAATGTTCAATAATATTTGAAATTTATATAAGATACGTTAAAAACTACTGCGCAAATTTGCAACACTAAAAAATTGACTTATTTTCATCTACATAATATTCATAATATCTATACTTATTTATAAATTATTTTTTTGACTATTTACAAAATTATTTTTATTTATATCCTCCAGAAAAAAAGAAAGAAATTACAATTTCTACAAATACTAGACGTAACTGCAAATAGTCGTAAGATCACACAATGTCATTTGCAAGACAACACACTGTAAACATTGTCAGCTAAAAGAGAATTACCCTTAAAAATAAATATAAATATTACGTATGTAATATTTATTTTTAACTGATTCATACAAAATTTCACTTTAAGAACTTATATACTTTGAGAAAAAAATATGAACGTAATAAAATATTTTAAAAATAAAATTGTAATGGAAAATAAATAGAAATCTATTCTTTTTTATTATAAAAACTTTTTAATTTGAATGTTTATCAATACTATCTTACACCTATTTTAAAATAAAGAAATTTATTTTATTTATCGGAAGTTGAAAACATATTTAATTTTGACAAGAAAAGTAACTAATAATAATATCATATAAAAAGACAGACTATTTCCGTAAAACATTTTTGTTTTTCGATTTATACAAAAGATTATGTCAAATATGAAAGCGTAAAAATCAAAATAAAATCACATTAATCAACTTTGAATATGAATATTTCCTTGGCAAACAAACCGAAATTCATTCTAGCATTGAAATAAGTAAAAGATTTTCTGAAATATTGTCAGTTTAAAGTTACTGAACGAGCACAAGTATAATAATGAATTTAATTTATCTTATCGGAACTCTTTGTTCAGGAAATTAAAATAACAAACACGTCCAGATGCTATTCTAAGTCATCATCTGTCATGGGGCTTTATTGTACAGGTACTCGTGCACCCGGTCAATGGCTTTAAACACCTTGGGCCACCTCAAAATAATATTGTGGAGTCTTCCTCTTTGTACAATATTTTCCATTATTATTCAAATTTTAGAGAAACTCTTCTTCTGCTAGTCATATGCTAACACTTCTCACAAACTTCACCATCAAGATAAAATGTGTGCCGGTTTACTGATTATATTTGATAAACGGAGCACCCTTTCACTCCAGAGTTCTTTGTCACACTCCTTAGCAATTACCTTCGAAGTGAAACCGTTCGAAACACCTTGAAGATTATCCGCATTGATGACGGTGCTCAGACGGAGCTTCACTATGGCCATATAATGCGGGCCAGGTAATAGATAATGGGTAAGCCTATTCATAGTCGATTATTATATGTAGACCTGCCTCCAAACAGAGTTAACAAATTGCTCCACGTTTATTATATCTGCCACTGTATGATATCGGAGGACGAGATTAATGTGTCGTCTCGCACATTTGCCACATCTTGGATGCTGTGCTGAATGGCTGGGCGTTGATGCTATAATGAACTTCTAAAAAGAACGAGAAGGTCTTGGACGTCTCCAAACGGCTTCTGATCTCATTTTAAGATTAGCCATTGTACGTTAAGTGAGCCAACGTGCTCTATGCATAGATTGTCTTCGGCCAGCACACTACATCCGTCAGTCTACGGCAACTACCGCATTATCTTGGAAGTGGCATCAAACACTTCAACATGCGCCATTCAAGCCTTCTGGAATTTTATTCATAATCTTCTTCAATGGTAGCAACTTACAACTTAATTAGCCGACTAGATTAACCCATAAGTAGTAGAGTAGTCTGATCTTTAAAACTAATTTTTGAATTCATTTATAATAATTCTAAATCTACAAGTTGGATTATCATCATAATCATCATCATACATAATTATATCCATAGAATTTATTGTATTATAAAAATGTTTTACTATTCAAGATTCAAGAAAAAATACTAATATTTATTGTGAAATTAATTTATTGTCATTTGAGACAATATTTTATTAGGTACTGTAACATGAAAATTAATAAAATGCATCGAAAATATTTTCATATTCGCACCATTAGTGTTGTGGCTGATTAAGTTTAGTTATTCAGCTCATATTCAAATGTTAAAACTTTTTTACGTTTTAAATATAGTTGTATATGTAACAATAATATTAATTAAAATTATTCCATGATTAGATATTGCTAAATGCAATTAAATTATGCCGCAAAAAATTTCACGGTCTATATAACCGATTTTTTAGGAGCTTTATTTTTAAGTAAAATTAACTTCGAATTTATGATATAATAAATAGCAAAATCCATCCTTCTGTGATATCGTACATAATTTTTGCAATATTTATTAATAACAATTTGTCCTCTGTTATAATCCAATTCGTTATACTCGTATGCTGAAATTGAAATCTGTTTATCTGCAGCAAATGCAGTGGGATTTGAAAATCAATTTCATAATTGAAAATATATGCAGTATATACAATTTTTATTTCATCTTTATATAATTGATGTCAACGATTAGGAAAAATAAATGATATGCCATTAGAACATGTAAATTCCTACTAGAGTAAAAGATTTCTAGAAAAGTATACTCAACATTTTCAATATTTTATATTCCATCTAATCCTAAAATTCCATACGGAATTGTTTTTGAACTGACAAAATAATACGAGTTTTATTATAATCTGAAATATTTTTTTGCCGAATTGTTATTTGAGATTTTAGGAATATTTGAAAAAATTTATTGTTGGATCAACTTCGGAACTATTGGGTTGTTCGGAAAGTAATTTCGTTGTTTCCCAACAGAGGACTTGATTTTATTTTTTCACAACCAACTTCATATTTAAGCTGCATAATCATATATATTATGATAGCTGACATAGCAAGGCTTGCTTGTGAAAAAATTCGATTAATTCTGGACAGCAGTTTTTGGTTGATACCCTTTTAAATATGTGAAAGTGAAAAAAAGCATTTTGGCATATTTTACTTTTTTACTATAGAAAAGATAAAAATGCTGTTCAAGTAAGAAAAAAATTATCCGATATACATCGGATAGCGAACAGCACATGGGGAAGATGTGTTTAATGAGCAACAATGCCAAAACTGTTTTGAAGAATTTCCATCCGGCAATTTTGATCTCGAAGATGCACCACGTTCTGGAAGGCCAGTTCAAGCTGATGAAGAAACAATAAAGGCATTAATTGATGCAAACCTACGTATAACAACTCGTGAGATGGTTAAGAGAGTAAATTTATCGAATTCGACCGTTCATGATCATTTGAAATGGCTAGGTTTAATCTCAAAGCTCGACATATGCGTTCCTCATCTTCTTACGGAAAACAATTTGTGACATCGCATTGACGTTTGTGATTTGCTTCTCAAACGCCAAGAAAATGATCTATTTTTGAAGCGTTTCATCACTGGAGACGAGAAATGGGTTGTCTACAATAATGGTAAGTGCAAAAGATCCTGGAGTAGAAAAGATGAACCGGCTCAAAGCACTTCGAATCCTAATATTCATCAAAAAAAGCTATCTGTTTGATGGGATTTCAAAGGAATCGTTTATTTTGAGCTTCTACCGAGCAACACAATGATCAATTCTGAAGTGTCCTGTCATTAGTTGGACAAATTGAATGATTCACTTAAAGAAAAAATATTAATTCACTATAAGAAAATCGTCATTCATTTTTATAAAAAAACAACGATATTACTTTCCGAACAACCCAATATAAAATAATATACAAATTATTTAAAATAAATGAAAAATTAATTAATGTAAAATATTCTATTTTGGCAATTATTTTCTTAACTAAAATATTTAATTAAACAAAAAATTTTACTATTCCTAAAATCAACATATGAGGTAAAGTATCGAGACTTGAATTTTACAATAGTTATCATTGTAAAAAAATTCAATACTTCAAGAAATTAAATGAAAATTTTTTGCAGCCTTAAAACCAACCTGCAAAAATGTGTATAATATTCTATTTCTGTATTTAATTTTCAAAAATACATACAATAAGCAGCTACTTACAATCGAGAATGTCATTCTTGACAAAACATGAATGTAAGCTTTTAATTCTTAGAAATCTTTTAGAAGAAACAAATCACATTTTTTACAACTTACAAATAATACCAACTAGCCAAAATATTCATAATTTTCATAATATATAAAATGCATTTTTAATAAGTTAATTTCATAAAATAGTATGTCCATCAAAATTATTAAATAAAAAAATAATTATTATTATTTCATAATTCTTCTATAAGTTCATAAAAGTTGATTTTTTTCATAATACCTACTATAATATCTAATAAGATATTATAAGGGTGACTATAATTTTATATCCATATACAATTTGTATATGTGCGTGTAAAAATCACTATATTTAATTTGACTGATTTTAAACAAAAGTGCACATTTTGTAAAATGAAAAATCGCAATAATTACGAAAAATGTTTTCACTTCTAAATGAAGGGCGAACTAATACATTTTCTATCCATTCCTCGTTATTCTTGGTATTTTGCCAAATGGCTTCATGGTCGTGACGCTATATAATGAACTCTTGCTCTTGTCTCACAGACCTTACATATAAACAAACAAATCTATGGTTTCATAAATCTAAATACCACCATCCAGTAGTTACTAGTCAGGAATCATCAGTCAGGAATACGTTGAAAGCATCCCTCAAGTTGTAGTAGTTTTTCGACTGAAGTTTAAAATTACGTGCTAATGTTTCTCTGTGTCATAAGGATCATTACTTATAACTGACAAAATAATTAAGTTATCAGTTTAAAATATAATATTTTTTAGTATTATAACATTAACGCATCAGAAAGACGTTTTATCTGTTGTACTTTTGTGTATGTACGGACGTGTATAGAAGTGGTATTTATATAAGACACGTACTTTGTGTAGTGTCAAAAGTGATTGAGTAAACCAGAGACCAAAAGTCATTCGGATTAGCACATTCAGAAGTTAATTAGAAACTCGAGAACAATGCATCACAAATGCCAACCCGGCGGATTTTTTAATATATTTTCGTAATATTTTTAGCAACGAAATAAATTTTATTTTCACTTCTGGTATAGCGAGGTTGGGTAGGTTTAAGACTAGTACGCAAACTAACTTGAGTTCAAATATGGCTTAGACCTTAGATTAAAGAGTACCTACCTGGATAGGCGCGTACGTCAGATTTCCGTATATGTTACGCAATTTTCTGGCACAATTATTGCAGAAGCGGCGAGAAATCGTAACGCTTGCATACTTGTGTGTAGATTTTTTAGTATGTAGACATGATACTCACTGACATCTAGTTTTCGTAATAGAAATTTATTGAATTGGAAAAGCAAAATTTATAATCATTTTAATTCATTTTTTGGAAACAAATATACAATTTAAGAAATTTTTATTTTTTGTACAATCTTTTGATATGAAATGGAATTGTATTTTAGTTTTATTATTCATTTCATAAATATCAATCAAATATCAAGCGCCTCAATTTTGTAGACTTTCGGAGAATTTTAAAAAACGTCATTCTAGATTAAATTGGTAGCATACCGAAATGCTTGCGATTACTTGTCATTTTTCAAGTTGTTATTTTGACAATTATGTGAAGTGTACTTTTTATCTATTTTGATTTATTTACGAAAAAGTAAATATTTATATTGTTGATAATATTTAATAGGAAGTTTTTATTTTAGAAAATGAAGTGTTTTATAAAGAATTGCCGGTATTTCATCAGAAATAGGAAGCCGGAAATTTCCATCTTTCGGTAAGTTGGCATCTTCATTTTTACTACATAAATTAACAAAAATTTAGTGTATGATGTGCCTAAATGGCTTTTAGTGACATGTTTTGTTCAAAAAGTGGTTAAAAAGTGAAAAGTTCGGCATACAATAATTGTAAACAAATGTGATGTTGACAGTTCAATATTTACTAGAAAATAGTTCAGTGCTGGTGTACGTAAAGTGTGTGTTAGTAAATTTAAGGGAACGAATTTTTCAGTAGGTTTTTTATTGCTATTTTCATATATTCGGTAGGCTTATTATTTAAATAAATTTTTTGCATTTGTGCTTTCGCTTGCTCTATTAGAGCATTTTCTAATGCATTTACTACTAAATAATATTGTTTTCATTTTTTTTTTTGGAATATTAGTTGTTAATTTCTTAAGTACATTAAATTTTCAACCTTGTAATTTAGTTTTAAAGCATTTGCTATAATATTGTATACGATTAACTTATATATTATTAAGAAATTGATGTACTATTCTACGTAATTAATGCCTTATTTTTTAATTTAACTTAAATAAATGCACATGCCTATTAAAATTACTATTTCAATTCACAAACACACATTTAAAATTATAAAGAAGCTTTCAATATCTACATATGCTTGTTTAACATTAAAATTTATATTTACTAAGTTGCGGTGCGGTTGTTTTAATTTCAACAAAATAACACATTCTCTCATTTAATACATTTTACATTTTTGGAGTGGATTTTTATTTGTGCACATAATTATTTTGATATAACCAAATAACATGAAATTTATACTTTTATATGCTCTTCCATTTCATAATTCTATTTTAATAAATAATATATAGTGGAATTAATAAAGTGAAAATATATAATAAATAAATAAATAATATTTTTAAATAGAATACTGTATTTTATTGAAATATTTTTCAAAAATAATTCCGTCAAATAACAACATCTGCAATATTAAAAAATATATTACTTTATGCATAAATTACATCATCACATATGAAAATGGTTTTAAGCGAACCGCTTCAATCGCATACTGAAGTTTAAATTGGCCCCCAATGATTTACGCCGTTTCTGTTATTTTGCATGTGTGTGCGTTCTACGAATGTATTGCCAACAAAATTGTGCCACAATAGTTCTTCTATAATCTAAGGCTTAGACCATCCTGTCGCCAAAAAGCCTTTTTAGTGTTGTGACATTTGGAATTTACATTTCTGCACTTATGTTATTGTACTTAAAATAAGAAAATAAATTTGAATTTTTCTCAATTTGTAGATTGTTAAATATTTTTGAAATAATATTGATATTTACAAATAGATTGAAAAAGATTCAATTTCTCGATAAGCTTAGACATAAACATTTATCAACAAAAACTAATAATAATAATATACTAATGTAATATTTTCCAATTTTGACCGAACTATTTTGGTTAAAAAACTATCCCTTTTTGTAGAAAAAGAAGTTTTTCTTTTACTGAACAAAGTTTTTCGAAATGACTGAAACTAAATAAAATTTTTTATGGTGCATAGTAAATGTTGTTGTATTTATAAGAATAAACAAAACTAAAATTTACTGTTCCGTCCCCCAATAGATTTTCCATCCCCTTTTCAGTATGGTTTTCAATTTACAAAACTTCTTTAATGTCATTAAAAAAAAGCCTCAACAAAATTAAACTCTTATATTAACGAATAGTATAGATTATAATGTGTACTTTTATGTAAATCAATACTTCGTATTCTTATCACTACAATAACTGAATTAGTGTGTACATATATATTTGCAGAACATTCCAATCCCGTGAAGAGATTTCCTGAATATTGCACCATTAGGGTATTGTACCAAATACCGTTCAGCGATCGGTTTCCTGAAGTACACTTTTGGGTTTTGTAATTCGAATATGACAATCTCAATTCGGATCTCTTAATTTGTCCCATTTCCATTTCGAGAATGTAGGAATTCGAAACGAACGAACAGCAGATCATAGCATTAGTAATTCTCACATTTCTGACTTGATTTGCATTGTTCTCGTACAATCGATACGTGAAACTTCGGAGCAAAGGCATTATTCCATCTTTCATCGATCCAGTCATTTTCATTGAGTATTATGAATTTTTTCTAGGTTCCGCCTACAAATCCACAGCCCTGCTGAAGCCATGAAGCCACGATGGCCATTTCTCATAGACGTTACTCTAAAGCTAAATTCATGAATATTCATGGTAGTGTTGTTTGCCTCGGGCAAATGTGCAAATAGCAGCCACAACTTTACATTATTCGGTGGTTTGTATTTACTTTAGACTGCCAATAGCAATTGTAAGATTTACGAGACTGTTTTCTCTATAAGCTTACCGTTTGGGATTCCCAAAGCGATTTTTACCCAGTTTTTGATTGAAAATAAAGCCAATAAAGACTAACTGAAATGCTCATAACTGCAATATTCAACTGTAGCTGCTGGCCATTGCACATTTGCGAGTACACTGAATCTCCATATTGTATTTCAAAATAAAAACAAATGCTCACATTGAATGTTGAACCATTCCATGCACCAGTACTGACAATGTACAGAAGTTGGTGCACAGATTGATGATGATGGTACGTTTAGTGCTGTAATCAAAATTATTTACCTTTTCAATTAGACGATACATCGTATTCAGGAAGATAAATCTACGTGTACGCTGAAATCATACTCGTAGTCTAGCAATGATGGTTTCATGAACGCACTCAAAATAAACACACATTTACAAATTAAAATACTACAAATTCATCAACATTTGTTTATTGTATTTGATGTTTGCATAGAAAATATTAATATTAAATGCTATTTTCATAATCAATATGTATGCACATACTGTATATTTACATATACGAGTACATATATTTGCATTTGTTATATAAATATAACTACAAAAGAAAATATTAGCCAAACTAACTGTATGCAAAGTGTGGCAGAAAAGTAATCAGATTGTTTTCTTCATTTCAGTAATATATATTGGAAGGCTTCACTTGGCTATGCTGGAAGGCTTCACCTGAAATCACCTTCAGGTCCTCGGTTACACTCCTTTCAATGTTATCGATAGTACTGAATCGAAACACCTTTCAAGTGTTTTTGTGTTCTTGGGAAAAGGCAGATGGACTTACCCATTAGGGGAATACAAAAACTCGTTTTTCGACATTGTCCGATTTCCTTTCAAAAATGTTCTATGCCTCCTTAAGCTTAGTTTTGTTCCCGCCTTTCATAAGTTAAATTTTGGGTGTCACAAAGCTTAATACAAAATTTGATGGAACATTATTACTCCAATTTTTTTTAACATACGACCCAAATTTTTTTAAGAGGGTTATAACTGGTGACGAATCATGGGTTTATGGTTATAAGGTGGAAACCAAAGCTCAATCATCCCAATGGAAGCTGCCGAACGAGCCAAGGCCGAAAAAAGCGCGCCAAGTTCAGTCGAATGTGAAGGTTTTGCTTACAGTTTTCTTCGATTATAGGGGCGTGGTGCATCATGAGTTCTTGCTATATGGTAGAACGGTCAATAAGGAATATTACCTGCAAGTTATACACAAGTTGGGTTAAGCAATCCGCCAGAAACGCCCGGATTTGTGGAAGAATAAAAATTGGCTTTTGCACCATGATAACGCCTCTGTTCATGCATCGTTGCTTGTACGCGAATTTTTTGCCAAAAACAACACACTAATAATACCGCAGCCAGCGTATTCCCCAGATCTGGCCCCCTGTGACTATTTCTTGTTCCCGAAACAGATTCTTTGATCAATTTTTTGGAATGGGCAAAAATCGAAGACGAGCCAAAACACAAGCAAGCAAAGCAGTTGCCAAAAATTAACTGAACATTCAAAATGACCGAATTTATCGGCAAAAGTGACAGACATGAGTACCAACATAACGCCACAAAAAATCGAAAATCGAATATACGTAACCCGCGGAAATTCAAAATTCGCGATACTTTTTGAACAGACCTCTACAAAAACACAACTACACTTACCACGGGTCATGTAGTTATCGGGCAAAGTTGAAACTTATACCGCACGTCTAAAAGGGGCTAACGCATAAGCTATATAAAGAGGAATTCTACAGTATTGCCAAATTGCTCTTAGTGAAGCAAGAAACAATTACTACTTTTCACCCAATTTTAAACAAATAATCATTAATATTTTGATAGCAAATTTGATAAAATAATTTAAAATATAAAAAAATTCCTTTTTCTATAGTAATTTATGTTTTGCTTTTTTTGTAGTAAATCACTTACACTTATGCACGTAATTGGAATCAGTTGATTTCTAATAAGCACTAGTTTATCTATCATTAAATATAATTAAATATTGTTAGTATTCTAACTTAAATTTGAATACTGTATATCAGGACAATATTATATATTTTCCTAATTAATTTTTTTTTTAATTATGCCGTAGTAAAAAATATTTAATATTCATAAAAGAACAGAGCTGCTAGAGGGATTAATTTAAAATTAAAGAAAATTTCTTTTTCCATCTTTAAATTAGCTGTTGTAAAAATACATATTTACAAATTATTAATTTCCTTATGAAAACCTAGGAGAGACGACTTATTAAAACGAGTACGAGTATATAGAAATCATCATATAGATTAAGTTATTTGCACAAAGCTTATATCAAAGAAATTTTAATTATTTTCCATTTTAATAGGTATAAACAAACAAATTCTAATACTTATATAACGTTTGTGTTTGCAAATTACAAAAAAAAAAATCGAAAAATTTTCCTTGAATATAAATTAAATTATCATAAACAAAATTTGTTATTATGAAAAAGACACTGAATTATTTATCCAGAATTCAGAGCATCTTGTTATTATTTAGATATAGATATGGTTCAGATCTATAAGTACAAGGATATGATGATAGTAATGATCTTCTAATAACTTATCTTGAGCATATGAATTAGCATAGATTTATCTAAGGTAAACTGAATTATGCAAAATTTTAAGGTGTGAACACAGTAGATAGAGGGTGTTTGAAAGTTTCCTTATTTCGTTTGCTTCGAGCACATTTATATATTCGCATTTGGAAGAACGTATAAAAATAGACAATTCTCTTCACAAAAACTTCAGAACTTATCGCAACACATGAGTGTGTCGTTTCATTCCTCCCACTTTATATTGTCACATTGCGATTTTCTCCAAATTTATTGTATTTTTAGTAGAATATTTTTCTGCATAACATCATCTTCTCGCAGGTGGTCTATTGCCATTCCAATATTTCTTACCGAAATAAATTAAATGCAAAGAACCTGTAATATTGTTACAGAATAAAAAGGAAATATCTCCGGCTCTGACAGAGAACTTCCCACAAAGTAATGACGGTGTTCGCCTGAGTAGGCAAAATATCGTTTGGGACAATGACTCACTGACTGCTTATTTAATTATAGCTCATACAATGTGCCATCGGAAGGAAAACTACAATAACTTCACCAATCCATAGTATGTCCAAGACTTTAGGCACAGACCCAACTCAGGTTCCGTATCCTGATTGGATCCACTGGCCATCAGGCAGCAATCAAAGAAAAACAATCATTTTCCTCATGGTGCCTTCATTTTTTCTATCCAGATAGACAAATACATAGATAGAAAGCTTAAGATGCGAAACGAAAAAAATTCTCTCTTCCTATGACTGCCCTGGTAAAATCTCATTAACATTGTGTCGTGCGAAACAACGGTCCATATTTCTTCCCTGTATTCTCGGCTTTGTGTACCGAGCACCCCAAGCACTCACGCATACAACATTATCGACCCGGCAACTGTCCTAGCAATGGACAAACTCGTAAATTGAGAGTGCTTCCCATTTCGGGTTTTTGGGCATTTTCTTGAATAACGTAGTGATTAAAATTTAATTCAATTTTCCTTGATTGATCTTATTGAAAACTGTACTATGTATGTATACATGTATCGTTGCTCCTTATTCGCCAGCTTTATGGTATTCGATCGCATTAAATTTTCTCCTTCTATACTGGAAGGCATTCTTATTATGTATACTAACTATAAGGACGAGGACAAGTATATGCGGGCGTATACTTAAGCACACACTATTGTTCTATTTTCAGTGTAATTTTTTTTTCTTGTTTTACTTTTGCTCGATTTTTACTTTAACTTTTTTATTACCAAGTTCTTTTTTCTATTATATATTTTTTTATTTGGCCATTTTTTTTCTCTCCGTATATTGTCCGTTGTTTAGTATTGTCCGCTTTATTTTTCTGTTACCATATTATGAATATACCCTATCCAATTGATGCTGTTTTACTGTTTTACGGAAGATCCCGGCACTTTTTAACATTTACAATTTTGGCATAATTTTTGAGTTTCTATTGTACGCGACAGTGTCTATTCGTTCGAATTTTTTTAGAATTGTCCTGCCCAAGAATGAACAGCCCCAGGGAGCATTCAACACGAACTCTGGCTATTTAATTTGCATATCATTTTGGCAATGGAATTCTATTGTTTTCTTCTGGGGTATTTGTAAGCTTTTTTATAAGCTTTTTTCAATTCATTTACTGAAATATTGTACTTTGTATGAGTATATGTTGGCATATAAAAACCAAAACTAAAAACAAACAACAACAAAATTAATGATAAAAAAAGAACGAAAAAATTTTTTTTGTATTTCTAAGATACAGTCAAATTATTTTTATTTATTCAAAACGATCTAAAATTGAATAATTTTAAAAATGTTTCTCATTTTGATTGTTCACTTTTAGATTTTATTTCACGAGCAGAAACCAACAACACCCATGCTTTTTAACTGCAATTAAATATAAAGTATATAAAATATAGAACCGCTCCTCGCATGTTCATTTAAACATTCATTTTTTTTCAAAAATAATATCAGAAAATAATTTAAATTTCATCATCTTAATAATAATAATTTCATGTGGATGGTAATAAATTTGTCATTAAAAACAAGTCTTGGGAATAAATACGAATACGCATAACAAAAAATCTAGATCTGACTCCTAGAGTACGAGTACTGTTTCGATCTTTTCACGATTATGTATTGCTTCGTAAAGTATGAGTTTTCTGAAAAAAGCTATTTGATATAGAATATCCCGTTTTCATGTTTACGACCACTCACTTCCATTAGAAATGATCCTCTGCAAATCCTACACGTGTATACATATCAATAATATTCGATTGTTTGCCTAGTCATTGGTTGAATTATCTGCCAACGACCAAGGCTAACTGAATTTGACAGAAAGAGATTCATTCCGTATTACGTTATAGCCATTTACTTCTGTTGCCTTTTATTTTGTTTGTCAAATTCAATTAAGGAGAGTATATGATAGTCCTATTTTTCCAATTTTTTTCTTATACTCAATTTATGGAATGCCACTTATTTCCTCCGACGCAAATACCATATTCCCGCAATACTGAAGAACATCTTAACGAAGATATTCTAGGATATGGTATAAATTGCCAATAAATAGAATACAACAAATATTTTCTAAGCCGATTATTCTAGATACAATTCAAACAAAGTCGTATCATATAATTTGCAGCATCAAATATGCTAAGGATCACCAACTACCAAGGCATATCTCCTCTCCTACCAAGGCATTTGTTACAATCATATCTTAATGGAATTTTATTTAGTCAATATCGAAAATGAATAAATATATATTATAAGCTTATTTTATTAATAAATTCAAGATATTTTAAACCATACATACCATATCAAAATGATATTGAATTATTCTAAGAAGCTCGATTATTTCATTCTCTTCAAACATGATATCTATTCACAATTTTAAGTTGTTTTGAATTATTGCTATCCTCAGACTACCAACTCCATAAAATGTTCTGTATTCTATCTAAAGTGGTTATGTTATTATAGGCCACTACCATATTTTCAAAACAATTTTTTTAAAGAAAGAATTTTATTTTTCAAATTTTAATAAACCGCATAATTTTGTGCAATTTTTGAAAATTAGCTTAATATGATAAAACTTTTCTACTTGTAATCATAAATTAAGTATATTACAAGTAAGAATATTTCCATCTTCAACATTAACTTCATTAACGAGTTTTATAAATTCTTTCAAATATTCTAAAATATATACATACATAAATATATGCTTTCATGTATAAAGCTATAAATGAAAGCAAATATTTAGAAAATGACTTTTTAAATCACTTCTACTCCAGGGATGAAAATCATTTTTCTCATTTTAAAATCGGTGTTTTTTCCCTTGACAGGAAATCGATATGCTAAAAAAAAAATTTATATTACGTTTACCAATACAATGATTTTAAAATATTAGTTCTTTGTTGAAATGTTGGTCACAAAATTTATTAGAAAAACGTTATCTATAAATACAGAAAAAGCACGAATTAGATTTGTAAGTATCTCATCTTTTAGGATAAGTAAAATCTTCAACTCATCCTAGATCAATAAATTTCACAGAAATTCTAGGATAAACAATTAAAAATCTTAACATATACTCTGCTTACTTAGATATCTTAAATTTGTTGAACGAAATTTACTTAGAACAGAAAACTATCGAACTCAAAATTTTCAAAAAGTATAAACTAATATTTATTCATTTATAAAGCGTTCCAGCTTTTGTAATTTTAATTCAGGGCAAAAGCTATTCGAAACTATTTACTATCAACTACTATTCAACTTACAATCTTGAAATGTACACATACATATGCTACCATTGGACTAGGATTTCTATCTATTTTATAGCTTCTACTAATATAGTCATTTAGAATATACTTCGATTAAAGTAGACTTCTCCACCTGACTGCGGACATTTTAAATAGCGTAGACTAAATTCTATCTGGCTTACCTACATTAGAAATGGTATAATTGCATTATTTCGATTGGACAAGCGTAAATCAAGGAACAAATGGTTCACTGGAATGAATTCAAAATTGAAATTTTATTGAAGATCTCGAAGGAGAGGAAAATAGAAATGATATTGGAAAGAAGAAGCGACTCTTTTCCAATACTTATTATAGCAAAATGCCATTTGGATATGAAATTCCGTATTCACCGCTAAACGTTTCATACGATATGGTATACATATTTTGGCAAAAAACCAAGTTCTACTTGAAAAGTTTCATATGCGTTATGAGAATACAAACACATACGAACAGAATCACGATTACTTCTATGATCACTCCAGCAATATTCATACTACACATATTATACATCCACTAATACTTGTATATCGTACTTCAATATTGAAGGTAGTTCGAGAAAAAGGAATTTCATGTAGTTTGCCTTAAGAGGTACAGAAAATGTCTCAGCCTTTCGGGCGATATTAAATGTTAGAAAAAAGGTTTTACCTCAAGCAACCTTTAGCGTATTTGCATGAAAACATTTTGTCCATGAAAATATGGTTTTAGGCTAACGGCTATAAGATAATAATAAAAATAATAATATGCATTAGGATAGGACACCACTTGCAAGTGCGTCCGGGACGAAATGTATTGTACATATACCAAATGGATTCGCATAACATAAAAGTTGTGACCGAATCATCATAGGTCGACCGCAACCCGCAGGGATGCGTATTATGGTTGTCGAAATTTCGCTATGACACTATATGTACCATTTAATATGCATAGAGGTATCTGTAATACCATTTGAAGATAAGAATATGAAACAATATTTTTTTTTTATTCGAAAATAGTGCTAACCTGCACAGGTGCCAAATACGGCAACCATACACATTTACATAAGTGCTCTTTGCCTTCGATTCATATAATATTTCTTCCCTTTTACAATTTTATAAATTTTTCCTATTCAAATTAAACTTTTAAAATTTATTCATCTATCTACATACATACATACGTACACATATATACATACAATATATATATTTAAATAGATGTGCATAAATATATTTTTATGAAGACAAAGAAACCATGTACAAATAATGAATTGTTTTCGTACACATTATTGTCCATACTCGAAATTTAAATTAATTACAGAAGAAAAAAAATTCAAAATGCGTAAAATGACAGAAGAAAAAGGATTATTTCGTGCGAATAAAACCTCAAACATTTTAACTTTCCGAATCACAACCTTTGTTCATAGAAGTGTTATAGAATAAACAATTTGGAAATGATAAAAGCTTCCTGCTGCTATTCCACTACAAACAGCCGAAACGTTCCAAATCATCCAAACGGACTTAATTGACGCTAGCTTTTTGTCTAATAATCACTGACAATCACTGTCGCTTACGTAAGTTTTCCAAAAGCCACAGTCAAAAGAACTTTTCCCCATCACTGCTCCATTCTGTGCTCACTTATTGCTGTTTTTAAATTCATAACCATTCAACTACAGTAGGCTACGCCCTTATTATTCGCACTAACCAAAGGGTGTGTCTTCTGTGATTAAGGCGATTTGATCCCTTTCTTTGGTGAAATTTATGCAAAATCCGTTATACCATTAAATAAAATATGTTTAAGCCAGCGAACGTATAACGACGAATAAGATATTCAACCAGCCAGAAAATATTCACAATTTTTTAAGGCTATTGATAACATGCCGCAGAATGTAAACGATTTCCTTTTTTTATTGGACTTATATTTATAAGACATTCCATTCTATGTATTTTTGCAATTCAACATTCATCCTAGATTCTGTAATATTCGTATTCTAATAACTCTCAATTAGTGCATCACCGCTGCCTTGATAAAAAAACAAGTCCATATTATTATTTGAATTATTTTGTTCTCTTCTATAAGCCATACTTGAACCTATTGCTGAGTAAATCTTCACAAAAAAATCATAAAAGAAATTTTAAAGTAGCCTTTAGAAGACGCAATTGTGAAAATATGTTTTCATCATTTGCACGCAACGATAGAAATCTTAATGTACTCTTTTTGTCTGTTTGATGAGAATAACTAAGATTTATTACAATTTTCGCACCGTTAACATTCAGCATTTTTGGACATTTATTAATTCGTTCTTTTGTGCTAAGAGTAATTACAGTCCTTTTCAAGAACTGCTTTAGCAACAACAACAAAAAACCCAGCCCAACGAAATCATCACCACTACAACTTCTCGCAATACCTTCACTACTCAGTCGGATTGAATAAAAAGTACGGTGACCAACTGGTTGAAGATTATGAACAAGAACAGGTAAATATAACTATTATGGTTGTGGTTAGATTAGACGTCATCTAAATAAATTTGCCAGTGTGCATGAGATGGTATTTTTCCAGGGTCATCAGTAATCCTCCAAACGTCAAAACCGCATGGCATTTTGATTTATTTACGAAATATTTTATATCTATTGTGATAACCAAAGTAAAAATTCATTTCCTGTAAAATTTATAATTTCATTCAAAATATTCCCAAAATTTTTGCGAATTATAGCTTAAAAAAATTTTAATTTCTTCTTATTGTACAGAAAATAAATATAATGTTAACTAGCTGAATAGTTAAATATTTTAATTACATTTGTAATATGAAAAACAATCAATTAAATTAATCGAGAAAAAAAATAATCTTATTAATTTAATAATTTTTACCCCTAAATCAATATATTTACAAGTAAATTAATGTGGATTTAAAAATGAATTTAGAAAATAATATTATTGATTTAATAGCAATTCTGGTCAAAAGATTTAATATTCTAACGACTGATTTAATAAAAAAAAATAAAAAAATAAACACAAAGTAAATGAAATAAAATCAAAACCGAAAAACCTTTCAAGAAAATTAAAAACTAAGTTGCACAATAATAATCTCGTTGAATTATAATTAAATTGCTCCATCGTAATTATAGAAAAAGACTACATTATAGATTTGAGTACCTTACCTTGGATATTTCTAAAGCTGAACCCAGCCAACTTCTGCCAGACGCAGTTTTTCCACTAAAAGAACAATCTTCTAATTGCGTATTATTCAACTCATTTTCCAAGCGTTACATGGACATCTTGCACCCCCTCCCCTCACCGCATTTAATAATTTGCAAAAGTTTAAAAATCTAAGCTAAGCAAAATACTGAACAACCTCCTAAGTGATTTAAGTAAACAAAATTTTCAAGTTTTAAATTAAATTCTATTGACTTATTTCTAGGATATTTCGAATCTATGAAGTGATGAAAGCTTTAATTTAATAAACAATTTAGGTTAGTATAATATTTGAAGTTAACTTATATACTTAACAGATTCAAAAGCCAACCACCCGATTACCAATACAAAAATATTAATAAAAAAAGTTTTCAATATAGGAACAACTATTTTAAATTAATTGAAACAAAAATTGCTCATTATAAAATTGAAACTTTTACTGTACAGGACACGAGTCTTACTAGCCCTTGCGTATTCGTCGGAGACTTGGGTTCTCATTAAAACCCATTGTGAAGAAATGGCTGTGTTCGAGGAGAGCATCCTTTGAATAATCTTTGACCACCTACATGAGTATGAATAAATGCCGTAGCCTTTTTAGCGATGAACTCATGGAACTATTGCCGATAATCAATTTAAATAAGCTGCAGTGGACTGGTTACTTAATCTGTATGTATAATGAAGATCCTGCCCGGAAATAGTGGCATCCTTTATGGTTCCAGGCCTTGCATTTGCTGGATTGATAGTGTTAGCCAGGATGCTAAAAATGCTGCGAAAAACCGACACCTGCCGTTCTTTGACTCTGTAGCCCTAGCGCAATTTACCGGCTGTCACGCCATTACCGGTGATTATGATGAATCCTAATCAAATAGCAAAAATGGCAGGTGTACAATAAAACAAAAATCACGTTGTCTGACACGTGTCATTTTCACCTTAGTGATGGTACGTATTCAAAAACTTTTTAATTGGACATCAAAAGTAGCTTCTAATAACCTATTTGTCGAATTTCTGATAAATTCAATTAATTATAATGCTGCTTTTAATGCTCTTCATTAAAACTTTAATAATGTACATATTGGTAGCAGTATTAGGATTTATCACTCATGAACATTATTAGGAGCACAAAAGAAAGTTGAATATACACCCACGAGTATGCAGAAGGTAACAATTGATAATTGAACAAATTTGAATAGCTTCAATCAATTTCAAGTATTCTGATTGAGGAGTATTTAACTAATAAATGGACTTATTTATTGCATAAATATTCAATATTGAAAGCGCCAGTATTGCTAATTGGGTTGTTTTGAAAATTCTTCCAAAAACCTAACAAATCCGATCTCAACGGTGCAGGTGGCTATGAAGTCTTAAAGAATTTATGATGAATTGTGTTCCAAACCCAAATGAAATTACTAACTTTTTGTACGTTTGAAAAAAATTCACTTATTCAGACAATGAAATATTGACAGAGGCACACAGACATACTAGGTTGACATTCAGATACCCTTAAAAATGGAATCAAATCTTATTTATAGAATATATAATTGATCAGGTCATCATGTTGTGATGCTTCTTCGATTCAATGTTAACTCTTAACGAAAAATTCAACAAAAAGTAATACTAGTTATTCTGCTAGCATTTAATACCATGCAATGGTAAATCTCTTAACTTAAATTGCACAAATGCGAAAATAATCCGATTTTAATTATTTATTTCTGCAAAATATTCAGCATGTTAAAAATATCCTTCATTCGTCACAATCACATACTCCTATCGGCATTATCAAAGTAAACTAAATCTATACTTAGAGGTAGACAGAGCCCAATTTCAATTAATTTCTTATATTCCAATACATTTGAGTTTGCTGATTATTTATTTATTGCTACTGCATAAATTTATACCTTGAGCATTTTACTTTTCTATTAAAATGGATTTCTTGTCTCCGAAGAATATATGCACATATTGTTTATTGGTATGTACACTATTTGGAGAGAGATTTACAGCCCAATACTTTTAGAGTACAGATGGTAGTGCGAATAATTCGTATTGGGTTTCAGAAATTTAATATTTTCCTAGTACCTACCTCATCAGGTGAATAAGAAGTTGACTAAGATGGATATATAGGTATTCTGGTATTCTATTTCAAATTAGTATTAGTATATATTGTTTATTCCGCAGCTACGATGGACTGTTAATTACGTATTTTCCAAAACAACTCATCGACTCGTGGCTGTTAACTCTTGGCTTCTGGCTTTAAGGTATAATGATGGATCCCATATATATATATATATGTACGTATACCTTTTCACCCCACTCCAGATACGACTACTTGACAAACGCAATAAATTAACACTCACAACTGAAAATGGGCATCGCAAATAACAATTTGTTATCTTTCAATGCTCTTGGCGATGTGTAACGGTCCAATCTATTTACCATTAATTTGTGATGCCCAGCTTCTTATTTTATGCGCTCCATATCTGCGAAAGGCCATCATCATGTACATGGTGGTTGTAATTATATATTCTTATCTTAACGCTATTCCTTACTTTAAACTTAAATCGTTCTATTTTTTTTATGTAATAGTATTTTTTTAAAAAAGTCTTGGTGATTTTTGTTTCGGTAATTTTATGCTAATTTCAAGAATAAATTGAGTTATTTTGTTAATATTTTCTGGTTATAAAATTTGATTTAATTACATTGGCTTACATCTTAGCCAAACACGCCATTTCAGCTATGAGCCATCTTACCGATACGGTCGGTAAATATAAGACCAAATATGTTTAAATCAATTTTCCACGCTATAAAATTTTCAATTTAAATAAAATCATAAATACTGTTCGTTCAATGGGAAAATTCATGCATTTTATAGATCGTATTATTCATCCATTATCATTTATCCGTATCGAATTTCAAAATTTGCCACAATTAACAAAGTGGAATTCACTCAATAGTAAAGCCGTTTTTACCCATGGCTTACTATATTCGCATATAAGAAATTTTGATAATATCATGATTATACATAATTTGAAAAGTTATTGAAATGTGAAATAAGGATGGGGTCAAAAGCTACTTAAATTTTATAACAAAAAAATAAACTATTAGGAATACTTGAAGTTATTTTCTCAATTTCTCCCATATCGATAATTCTATTTGTTTGAAGAAAAAATGCAAACAATTTTGTTTAAATCAGCTTAAGACCAAACATAAAATATTTTGTATATTCATAGCTTTTGAATAGTCAATCACTTAATTTATTTGATTACCATTAACCACAAATTGCTTACATCTTGTAACTATAAAAGATACTACCAATCAGAATAAGTGAACAACCACAGTATTCACATCGAAAGTGATTTATATACTCGTATTGTAACAACTTAAGCCATTTTGTAGATGTTACCATTCTAAATAAATTGAACAAAATATATATAAATCAGAGTTAAAATTTGATCAAAATTATTGATGCAATTAAATACAATTAAAAATTTTTTTTAAATTATTGTAAATACTACAATTATGAAAATTAGTTTGAAAAATACAACCTGGTCATTTGACATTTGTGAATCATTATATGTAATTTCTAGTAACGTTAATATTTGAATTTACCATTTTATATTATGAATCGCTTAACTACAGAGAAGAGCATTAATATTATAATTATAAAATGTGATGACTCTGTCGTAGCCACGCAGATGTATTTCTCGCTCGGTGGATAAGTTAATAAGTAAAATTTCCGCATACGAGGTCTGTTTAAAAAGTTTCGCGAATTTTGAATTTCCGCGGGCTATGTACATTCGATTTTCGATTTATTTTGTGGCGTTATGTTGGTACTCATATCTCTCACTTATGCCAACAAGTTTGGCCATTTTGAATGTTCAATTAATTTTTGACAGCTGCTTTGCTTGCACGTGTTTGGCTCGTCTTCGATTTTTGCTCAATTTAGACCAAAAATAGCATCGCATTAACATTGCTAAGTAGCTGTTGGACTCTGCCCGCGACGACCCAAATTTACTTCAGAGGGTTATAACTTGTAACGAATCATGGGTCTATGGTTATGACGTAGAAACCAAAGCTCAATCATCCCAATGAAAGCTGCCGCACGAGCCAAGACCGAAAAAAGCGCGCCAAGTTCGGCCGAATGTGAAGGTTTTGCTTACAGTTTTCTTCGATTGCAGGGGCGTGGTACATCATGAGTTCTTGCCACAGGGTAGAACAGTCAATAAGGAATATTACCTGCAAGTTATGTGCAAGTTACCATTTTTGGCCAGAAACAACACACTAATAATGCCACACCCACCGTATTCCCCAGATCTGGCCCCTGTGACTTTTTCTTGTTCTTGAAAATGAACAGCCCCATGAAAGGACGACGCTATGCTATGATTGAGGAGATAAAGACGGCATCGAAGGAGGAGCTGAACAAGATCACAAAAATTGATTTTTTGAAGTGCTTCGAGGATTGAAAAAACTTTGGCACAAGTGTATAATATCTGGTGGGGATTACTTTGAAGGGGACAAAATAGATATTCATGAATAAATAAATAATTTTTGAAAAAACACAAAATTCGCGAAAATATAAAAAGGCTCTGCAAATCCACAAACGACTATGAAAAAGCCATTGCGATAAGCGACTATATCGAGTGTATTTTGGTCAGAAGGTTACACTAGTCCGTGTTTCTTAGCAAATGGAAACGGAGTAGCAGTCACCCTCAATTCTGAGCGCTATGACCGTATGATTTAAATCAATCTTCAATAGCCTGAACTTAAAGTAAGTTTTGAATCTGTCTCATATGTTATGTGATTCCAACAATACGACATCACAAGCTACACAATACAACTAATTTTGATTTGATTGCGCGAGAAGTTCCAAGGATGTGTAATTTCGATATTTGTTGGTGTCAATATCCTCACAGATGGTGGTCAATTGGATGACGTTGAACTTTTTCATACAACAAATTTAAGAGCCGAAATGTGCGAAAAGAATTAAAAATTACCTCAAGAGGATCGAGTCTTAGCAGCCATTTACATAATGTTATACTTTTTAAATAGTCGCAAAAGATCTGAATTTAAAGTATATTTTAACAAACTTTACTTTCCAAAGCACGAATTGGATATCCCTTTATTTTTGTTGGGGCACAGCAATTAATTGAGTATGAAAATCTATCATTCTTTAGTTATAAATAAATCATAGCACCAAAATGTATATTATCTTAAATTAAAATGAAAAAATTTAAATGTTTTATGAAATTTTACGGATTTATTATAAAAAAGTTCATTTTCTTTCTTAGAAAATAATGCCTTAGAGAATATCAGTCAATTAAGCAAGTAGATACTAAATTTAAATATTTTCTTTTTAGAAAGTTGCAACTAATCTTCTTTGAATACAAAAATAATAAAAACGAAACATATTTCTAACATACTCTATATTGACCCACACCAAAGTTTTATTGTTATTTATTGATTGTTAATTATTGTGTCAACAGTAAACCAGCTACTGTAAGGTGCCAAGGTATTTCTATAAATTAAAAATTAACATATGTAGATAGTCGGAATATATTAGTAATAAACCCTCCCACCATAATTGTACTCTATGATGATAAGTGATACCGATTCTTTATGATATAAACTTTTCGATTTTATAATTTCAGAGCATGGCTCTTTGAATATGACAATCCGTGTAGTATATAGTAATGGTTGGCACTGTAATTTGATAAAATCAAAACATTAATTAATTAGCAAATCAAAATCAACCGGATAAACATAAATAGTAATTAGAAGATTGGGAAAATTTTGAAATTTTCAGCTGACAACTTTTGGATCTTTCCAATTAGGTAGATTAAGAAAACAGACCGAATTAATTCGAAATACAAAGTTATAAATAATTGAAAATTAAATTTGAAAAATCATATTCAAATTGATGCTGATAGAAATGAGAAGAATTCTTACGCTTCAATGACACTTTTGATTAATTTTCCATTATAAGAAAATGTAGAAAAAGATAGTTCATTCGAAACGTCCATCTTCCATCGTCAGCACCATATTGTTTGATCTTAGCTATCATGATTTCTTCAACGTCAGAAGCATAAGAACAAATTCTAAAGAAGGACTCTCGAAATTTTCATAGTAACACAAAAATTAATGACTAAATTTTCTTAAAAAATTTCATTTAATTCCTTTAGCATTAAGTCTCATTACCAAAATTGTCACAGAGTGTTCCCTTACAAAATAGAGTACATAATAGAAATATTTCCAAGTTTTCCTTTTTACGAGCACCTATAATTTTATAACCGAATTGTTCTGGGTCTGTCTGCCCCAGAAATTTATGGAACCCAATTTCAAATGTTATCGACCGAATTGCAGTTTGCTCCTTACAAGCCAAAAACGAAATTTAAATTTTACAACCCCAAAGTTAGTATACTGGACAATATCATCCTGCTCTGTAGCTCACTCTTTGTAATTAAGGAGAATGAAATCTGATAGTGGTAAAAATAGGCATTCTAATTCTCTGAATATATTCACTACACAGCAATAAACCAACCGACGAAAATGCTTTTACACAATTTATTTTCCCACCGCACCCGCAAGCACAAAAATCGTACTCTTACTAGATACGATGTTCGTACTATTATACAAGTATGTACATCCATAGAACTTTACTATTTCAAGAGGAAACGGAAATTAAAATTGTACTAGTATTGTTTATTTTAAATAAAAAGAAAAATTAAAGTAGACCTATATCGTACGTGTACATTTAGCATAGTAAAACTTTTAAAAATACGCAAAGTATCCCAAATTGATGTATGTAAAGTGATCATAATATTTTTACGAATACAATAAACGCACATACGTGTAGGCTTTAACTTCAGGCATTTTTCATAAAATTCCATCTCACGACGAAGTAAAAACATAAAATCTTTAACATTGAGAATTAAAGTACAATAAAAATTGAATATTACAATATTGAGCTTTTTACGATTATCTAAGAACTACCACTTTTCAATATCTAACCACATATTAATGTTACCAATTGAGTAGTTTAACTATGTGTGTAAATTAAAAACCAATTCAATGAAAGAAAAATAACTTATAATTATTTCCAAATAATTAATCGTGTTGGTATCCCATCTATTATCGAATTTAAGCACATCTTTTGCCATTATTACGATGACACAAAATTTGTATTAGCAAATGAACTTCTTTTTTTTCATTGAAAAATATACAATGAACTAAACTAAATTGATAATAATTATTTGCTCATTCAATGAATATTAATGTCAATATATAACTCGTTTGAGTAAACTGTCCTTTAATAAGAAGACTTTTGTTAATTTAGCTAAAACAAACATAAACTAACTTATTGTTTGGTTTTACAAATAATTCAATAAACTTTCAGTAATTACTAATTTAGCATTTCAGAGTAATTTAACTTCAATTAATTTTATACTAAAATGATATTATTTATCCTTTTTCCACTAAATACATATTAATAGATACAAACATTCGTAATAATAAAAGAAAGAGTTAAAAACAATTTTGTTCCTCATTAGCTCTATTTGTTAGGTAATTAACAAAATTAATAACAAATTTATTAAATCAAAATTAATCAATTTTATTTAATTTTAAAAAAACTTTTACACTACGTGTATTAAAATATCGCAAACAACTATACTAAATTCATTTTTTGGTGCATTTATAATAAACATTTTTTATACAATATTTTCGAATAAACATTTTTTAAATATTTAATAAAATATAAAAATTCTTTTAAACATTTTTTCAGTAATTCTTCCTTGTATAAGGTATAATCAAAATTGAAAAGTTTTAAGATTGTTCAGAAAGTTTGAAACACTTTTATTCACTTATTTTTTTATTTTGCAATAGTTGAATCACGCCCTTAAATCTAATTTTAAATAATCATACTACTCGTATCATAAATATTATACGATATTCGAGAATTATTTTAAAAACAATAATTTTTTGCCATTAATATTCATAATCAAAAGTAATTATCGATAAGTATGAAAACAAAAATGGCAGAAATTATTAATTTACCGCTCACTAATTCAAAAGTTCTAGCATATTTTAATGCAACAGGTGAGTTATTAAATTTTTCGATTATATTATTAAAAACAAAACAAAATTTTATGTACACGCTTATAGTGTAAAATATGGGTGCTTTTTTTATGCAACTAAATTATATCCACTTTAAAATATAATATTTTAATTATAACAGCAATGAATTTATTAAAAAAATAATATTTAATATTTAAATAAATTATTGTGAATGAAGTTTTTAGGCGAATTCTTAAATTTAAATAAAACCTCTTTTCAGACATAGTGTAACATATAGAAATTATTTTCTTAACCGTTCAATCCGAATGTGGAATGCTCTGTCCTCACTCGGTTTTCCCAGATCATTACAATTCTCTCTTCTTATCCCTTCTAATACTTCCATACTCGCCATGTATAGGGTGTTCCAATAAGAGTGATATGATTTCTAAGTGACGTTTCGGCCATTTGTAATATGTCATGATACATGTCATTTTATTCAGTAATGTTCACAATTTCATCATGGAGAGATATGCGTAAGAACACCGTTTACAAATTATTCAATTTTATTATCAAAATAATCGTTTTCCAATTGCAACTTTTCGTGCGTTTTTGCCATCTGAGTGGTGCGGTAAATAAACAAAACTGTCGATTCTGATGCGAAGAAAATCCACAAATTATTCATGAACACCCATTACATTCACCTAAATTGACAGTTTGGTGTGGTTTTTGGTCTGGTGGAATCATCGGTCCGTACTTCTTTCGAAATAAAGCTGGTAACACCGCTACTGTCAATGGAGAGCGGTATAGATCGATGATAACCAACTTTTTATGGCCGAAATTGGAAGAAGTTGATCGTGACAACATCTGGTTCCAACAAGATGGGGCTACGTGCCACACAGCACGTGCAACAACCGAATTATTGCGAGAAAAGTTTGGAAATTCGATTATTTCAAGAAATTGTAACATTCAATGGTCTCCAAGAAGTTGCGATTTAACACTATTAGACTATTTCTTTTTGAAGTCATTGGTCTTTAACAACAAACCAAACTCTCTTCAAGCTTTAGAAGTCAATATTGAACGTGCTATTTATGACATACGACTTGATTTAGTGGAAAAAGTGCTCGAAAATTGGGTTCATCGAAATCGTTCCTGCAAAAGAAGTCGTGGAGGCCATTTGAATGACGTTTTATTCAGAACTTAATTGTATCGATTGTACTTCACATTAAATACAAAAAAACATGTGAATTTCTTTAACAATTAGTGTTTTTTTTTAAAAAGAAATCATATCACTCTTATTCGAAAACCCTTTACCATGACATTATAAGGATATTCATAGTTCTTTTAGTGCAATTGATTTATGGAACCATCATTTTTAATACTGAAAAATCAACTAAATCTCGATTATATGTACAAATAAGTACATAGGCATAAAAATAAATGTTTTTACGTAATTTTCTTGTCATTTAATAATTTTATAGTCTACTAAATTTTATTGTACAGTCTACTAGATATAACATAAGTAAAGTTAATTGGGTTAGTGATTTATTAAAAAACTTGTAATACTTTTGGAAATTAGTAAAAACAATTCTCAGGCGGCTACGCACTCTCATATAAAAATTTACAAAGTTTATGGAAAATGTAATTTGTCTATGGTGGAAAATAAACTATTTCAAAAAACTTTATTGGGTCGTATTTCTATTTATGAGTCCTTGCTACGATGGCACACAATTTTCCTATTTTTGAAATTGTATATATTTGATGATGAAAAATTGATAAATAATGATAATATTATTTGGAAAAAATGATATTCAAAAGGAGGTGAAGCTCCACAAATAGTATCCACGTTAGGATTGTCCCTATCATAGATAATGCTGTTTATTTGCTGGGACTGAAGTGGTGGTCGAACGGTTAATTCGTAAAATATAAAAGTGGTCAGAACTATTCCTTATAAAATAAATTATCTTTCATCATGATAATGCGACTATCACACATCTGAAATAGCTCAACAAATATTGAGAGAAAAAATAAAATTCAATTGACGACTGTAAAAATACAATGATGAGTTTTTCGCCCAGAAGTCCCAAAATTCTATAAAGCCCAAGGTTCTCCTACTTTTAAAAAAATGGCATAAGGTCATCAGAAAAAAATGGACAAAAAATTAATCTTAAATGAATATTTGCGAAATATAATTTAAAAAAAAAAACATATTTCAATTCTGATTAAAAAATGCCTAACACATTTTTCCCAATCCAATAGTAATTTTGGTTTGGGTACTATTTACTTCATGTCGGAAAAGATTTTATTTTCCAATCACAATAAATTTAATAAAAAATATTTTATTGTAGGCAAATTGATTAAACATTTAAATCAGCAGTCAATTTATGGAGCCACTTCGGAAAAAAAATAGAACAAAATTGGATTCTAATTCTTTTGTCCCCGTACATCCATTTCATTAAAAACTTTTAATTGATTTAGTGCTTGAAATGGATTGTATTTTTTTATGTTGGAGAAACTTTCATTCGAAATTTCCTTCCCCAATTGATGTATTCCTTTAATTTATGGAAAAAAATACGGAATTTTCGATTTGTGTGAAAAATAAACAATGTTAAATTAAAGTAATTTTTTTAAATTTTTGTTTGAAAAAAAAAATCTTTCAATAACGCAAATCTTTTTATAAAAGTGCATAATTTATTTACAGTACTTGTATTTCGGTACTGTTGCCGATCGATATATGAACTGGAGGAGGACATTTTTAACATGCTCCCCATCGTTGATATGAAAGGAGTGTAAAGGGTGCAGGCTATTCGTTTTCACAAAATCCGGGATAGTTATTTTGTGGTAGGGTGGTTAATCAAAAATTTTTGAATATGCTAACCCATATGAGTGTATATATGGTATTACAGTTGCATGTATGAGTATCCTTACGGTCGAGCCAGTACACTTTTGCAAATAAATTACTAGATTTACTGCAGCAATAAACTTCCAGTTAAAACCCTAATCTACCCGGTTCTGGTTTATCATCAATGGATGTGCGTGCCTCACTTTATTTCAGTGCACGCATTGTCGAAAGTCACCCAAGTATATTATCATAATTTAAGTACCAGCCGACCGCTAGTAGTATTACCACATTCCATAATTTTCCAACGTTTTGGAGCCATGGCTTCGGAGACTATATGCACGGTTACTCTCCCCCACATGTTCAGTATATAATACTAGAAATAGAAGGCGTATTTCAGTTTTGGTAGCTACTCATCCAAAAAGGAATTACCTTTTCGTAATTGTGCAACAAAATTTACTCTCTGGTTCTGAATAGTCACACTTTTAGAAGTATTAAATTCCAATTTCCAATGGTTTTACAATTAAATTAAATCCGGTAGTGTTTAATTCGATTGCTACTAACATTGTTTATTTGCTCTTTCACCAATTATGGGAAAAAATTACTACACCTAAAAATTAAATTCACTATTTTTCAGTTTAATAAAACTTTACTGAATAAATTTGGATTAAAATATTAATTTGAAAATATTGCATATTTAATTAGAAGACTAAAAAATAAAAAGGCTTCAGGGAAATTTTCCAATAAAAAATTTTATTTAGCAAATGGTTGTACGTGTATCAGGATATCTATTTTAACATGTCCTGATAATCGTAGCATTTTACAATAGCAGTTTATATAAAATTCATTATATTAACAATTATACCATATATTAGACAATTTTATAGAAATCTATCAAAAACATTTCAAGATATCAAAGATACTTGATAGATAACAAACAACTGTTGAATGGCAAAATTTCATTTTTAAAATGGTTTGACTGGACTAGGAACAGATATTGAATTCAAAGTTTAACCCATAATATCATTTCATAAAATAAGGTGCACTTAAAAAAAAATATTTAAAACTTTCTAAATTCAATTTGTATTAGAAATTAGAAATATGTTTAAAAACTTTTAGAGGAAACATATCTTTGGAATAATTATTAATCAGAGAAAGTCTCTTCTTCTATATAAACATATTGTCCCTATGAAAGTTAAGGAAATTATTCTTAGTAAAAAATAATTATAAAGAGAAAGATTTTAATTAAAATTTGTAATTCTTTTTCTAAATATTGCTTTATCGAAACAATACTGAAATAAAATACAATACTAATATATAAATATGTGTGTATGAATGAAAAGGAATATATATATATATATAATAAATCGTCATAATAGCTTAATATCATTTCTGAGAACATTAATTATTGCTTATCATTATTAATTTACACAAGAACTCATTTCAACTATTACAAATATATTCATGGACGGAATTGTAAAGCCATAAAAATTCAACCCTTGCGTCGGCCTTAAGTATTCCTTTCAAAACGCAAATGAAATTCCGGACGAATTGGAACAAAACTTTTATTTTCATTCACTTTTCCTCGTCCTAAAATGAATAGATGTAGCAACCTGAGAAGTACACCATCGAAAATATCCAAAAAGCTCTAATTACTATTTGAAAACTTTTCAAATTGAATTAACTCCTTTTGTTTTCTTTTTCGCTCACAAAAGTTTTCCATTTCCCATCACTTAACGGCTTTGAAACAGTAACTGATATAATAAAACTAAAGGGAAAATGTTTCGAAAGGAATTCGCCATAAAAAAACTTTCAAATTATTATTATTGCATTTTAAAATAAATCTTGATATAGCTACTGATTGCCCCTTCCCCGTTCATATCCGGTTCTTCGTTCTTATGGACGAATTAATGGTGATATTTTTACTCTATGTCAGACGAATCTTTACCATATTTCAATTCAACCCTTAAATAATTTAATAACAACCTAAGTAAGTTATGGTATAATATTAAAGTGAAGTGTGTGAATGAGCAAATGCCTTTGGAATTAACGGACAAATGTATCTAAAGCGTAGTATTGACCACCTAATTTCGTGTAAACTATGAGGGATTGCTAAACAAGGTCAATATGGCATGCGAAATATTTAATGGCATCAAACTCAACAGTAAAAATCCACCTGAGTCTTAATGCGGATATCGTGCAGAACATCTTACCACCCCCAAAATCACTAAAAGCTGCCGTTTCGAACCCTTTGTGTAATTTACACCATTTTAGACGCTTTTCACTAACGACTCTTGGACTACACAGTTCCCAGACTTTTACAACAACCATTTTGTAAAGTATTCATTCTGTGTAGTTATTATTATAATTAATATATTTTAGCAAAATCTATCGTTTGCAGGACTTTTACGCAATCCGGAAATAGAATCGCATGATACTTGTCGGTAGTCGATCCATTTTCAGTTCGAAATTTAACGGCAGGAGAGTATGTGCGGTTGAAGAAAACTAACATTAATATTTTAGTTAGATAACATCGAGGGAAGTTCGCACTCACCGTAGACATAAATTACATAAAATATAGCAAAAGAAAGTAGAAAAAAAAATAATAATAAATTGAAAATCAATATAAAAGCATACGCTCCTCTCCAGACAACAAGATACACATACACAATTCTAGTAGAGGAACAGTAGCAATATTTTTCGGAATACTTTCAAATAAGGCAAAAACAAAAATACTTCGAAAATACTCTTAACACATATAAAAACTTTACCAACTCACATACACATACACCTACGTTAATATCAAAATCGAGGCTTTTAAAGGCTTCATAAATTCGGTCTTCACTAATGCATTTATGTAATCTCCAATAGTATCGTAGATACATAGTAATATGATACATTTTTTTTATTTCCACTACAAAATCCACTATCCATTCTGTACTGGAGAAAAATATCTTATTCGATACCAAATAAATGGGATCCAAACAGAAAAATTTTTATGTTAGTCTTTACCAAATACTAATATTCAAAATGTAAGAAAAAATTTTTATGAACCATCAAACAGTACAAGCCTTTTAAGTCAAATTGAGATACATATATTCTTATACCTTTGGAACTTTTAACCTCTATCCATTCAGAAACGAATCCAGACACAAAAATATAGTACTCATAATAAACAATTCACCCAATAGGATTCTTCACGCTAAACGAATATAATATTCACGTAGAAGCATACAAATTCCATTATATCGTAAATATCGATTAAAATTCAAAGATAAATTGTAATAAAAAGATACGAAAAATTGTTTATGCGATTCATTTACTTGTGGTCCAGATTTATTATAGACATCAGTGTCACCAAATTATAGTACTGATATTGAGGAGAATCTAAATAGAAATCTGTACTCATTTGGAAAATCTCAAGTAGATTTCATAAGGTTTGGCATTCGTTTAGCAATTAATAGTGACAATAATATCACTTGGATTGAGGTTTCCGACTGACAAAAACAGAACTGATTTGCTATTGATTGCCGCTCGTCATTCCATTTAACAAGACTTTTCACTCTCCGGGCACGAAACCACTCAAATCTTAGCCTAAGCCGCCTACGAGATGAATGAATCACTATTGATGTGGGCCAATTATTGTCAGGAGCTATGAATCAGGATAACAACGATTTAATTGAAAATTTTCCGTTCTTCTGGGACAGCAAACAATCCAAATTTCCAAAGTACAGGATCACCTTGCCTACTTCAATTTTGATTAACTGTCACAATAGAAACGAAAATGAATAAATATTCTTCGAAAATATTGAATTACAGCCAATTTTACTATCATGCCATAAATGCCATTGAAATTTTCTAAATTTAGTATAGCAGTTTAGTATATTAATAATGCGGTATTTTTAAATATGTATTATTGTAAATTAGAGAACGATTTTGAAGGACTCCAGGATATTTGTTCCCTCATATTCAAACAAAAATTTCTTTGTAAATTAAATTCTGAAATTTTATTATACCATAATTTATGTGAAATATTCGATAAAGATTGTTCAATATAATTATTTATATAATTGGTTTGGGAGATTCAAATAGTCTAATAATACTAATAATATCTTTAAATTTCTATTCAATTTACGTTTAATAAAATAAATAATCATTCATTTCGTGGTTAACAAAATACCGTCTTGTAATTTAATATCTATCGAATTAATACGAGGTTTGTTCAAAAAGTATCGCGAATTTTGAATTTCCGCGGGTTACGTATATTCGATTTTCAATTTTTTGTGGCGTTATGTTGTTACACATATCTCTCACTTATGCCGACAAGATTTGACCTTTTTGAATGTTCAGTTAATTTTTGACAGCTGCTTCGCTTGCACGTGTTTTGGCTCGCCTTCGATTTTTGCTAAATGTCGACCAAAAACAGCATCGCATTAACATTGCTAAGTAGCTGTTGGACTCTTTTCGCGACGACCCAACTTTGCTCCAGAGGGTCATAACTGGTGACGAATCATGAGTTAATGGTCATGACGTTAAAACCAAAGCTCAATCATCCCAATAGAAGCTGTCGCATGAGCCAAGACTGAAAAAAGCGCGAAGTTCGGTCGAATGTGAAGGTTTTTTATCTTATCTCTCACTTATGCCGACAAGTTTGGCCATTTTGAATGTTCAGTTAATTTTTGACAGCTGCTTTGTTTGCACGTGTTTTGGCTCGTCTTCGATTTTTGCTAAATTTCAACCGTTGGCACAAGTGTATAATATCTGGTGGGGATTACTTTGAAGGGAACAAAATTCGTGTTACTTTTTGAACAGACCTCGTATGTTATCAAAGGTAATAATTGTTCAGCTTAATATTTGCCATTTTATAATATGGATAGTTTAACTACCAAACTTTCAATTTTACTCAAGAATAGGTGATCCTGCCGTAGCCACGTTTCGCGCTTTGAGAGGAGGTTATGGTCTTCAGGGATGAGCCACAGTTCTTACTTGGTACTTAGCTAAATAAGTATAATTGCAATAATTGTGGCTCTAAAAACCAATAAGTGACTGTGCAGAAGCTACTGTATCTGCAAAAAGTAAATGTCTGGTTTGCAGTTTAGTCTGAAGATGTCATTGGCGATGTATTTCTTCGCAACTGTATTATAACCTACTTTTTTATCCTAAACTTAAAGATTTTATACTCAACCATATGTGGTTTCAACGAGACGGTGCCGCAAGATATATAACACGACAAATTTTTATTATGTGCAAAGTTCCCAGGCCCAGGACGCGTAATTTTTAGTTTTTGTGATGTCCATTAGCTTCAAAGATCGTGCGATTTGACACCATTCGAATTTTTTATGGCATTACGCCTAAATTCGTATTTACGTAAGCAATTCGTAAACTTAAGAGTTTTTTTTTTTTAAAAAAGTGAATTAAATTTAAAACATTATTTACAGATATCAGTAATCTCTCTTAAACTTCGTGTTAATACTATAGTATAATATACAAAATCACAAAGGTAAGTTACCAATAATATGTATAATATTTTTTTTAATTTAGCTTTATTGGCTCCAATCTACTTTAGTGAGAAAATAAAATCATTACAGTGTGTTATTTGGAAAAATTATCAAATTTTCATATTGCTTCTAATAAAAACAAAAACAAAATCGACTTTTTTTTAAGCATTCTGGCAAATACAACTTACGCTCTAATTTTAATTTATTGTAGTACAAAGTATATTATAAAGTCAAAATATAAAATGGAAAATTTTATTGTTAAAAAGAAACCATATAATTGATGGTGGCAGCAAGCAGATCTTTTACAGACTTAAGTTGTAAGATTTCGAAGTAAGTATTTATAAGAAAATATATTGAATCACTTAACAGAAAATTCAATTTTAGCTTTATCAAATTCCATCCAGACGACATCACTAGAACAACATATCATTCAGTCTGGATTGCAGATAGAGGATAGAAGTATGAATTTGACACTTTTTTAAAAACATGGACAATCCCAAATGGAATTATACTTTCAACTGGTGTACTGATATCCCACGTTCAAGGCTTCAAATAGTAAAAAACTTCAAACAGTACAGAATCAAGTTTGTCTTCTCCTTTTCTTCAATTCCTTGCTTCAGTTCGCACTTCAAATTTTTCAGACAATGGCTTCTGTAGTTTTTTTTTACTTCGGAATTTTATTTAGACGCAAACATTTTCGTATTGTTTGGTAGTCGTTGGCTAGTTGAGAAGAGAGCACAAAAAAGCATTTTTATTAAATCATAAAAGTTCTGTCGACAAAAAAACATACACTCAAATACGAAATTTCAATGTTCCTTTTTCGACATAAATATCAAATAAATTTAAGTAAAAATAACCATCTATACGAGTATACTCGTAGAGACATTTTTGAATGCACTAAACATAATACAACACTTGTAGTAATGACTTAGCCTGATGTTGATACCATAAAATTTTCCATAGCTTGCCAATATAACTCAATAGAATGCCCTTTTAACATCCATTATATTATTTGGAGTTGGACGAAGGAAACAATGATATTCATAAATTCGTAATGACTGACCAATCCGGTCATAAAAATATAATAGATTTTTAAATACACAGGAAAAGTCTTATAAAACTAAATCAAAAAAAAAGGAAACACCTTCAAAATGAAGGAGAAACCATAATTAACTGAATTTCAATTTTTTTTCCCTTGATACAATAAAATCACAATTTTGCTTAAGTGCTTCTTATTTAGAAATTTCTTAAAAAAAAAAAATTCCCTGCCTTCATTTCTAAGTATACTTTCTGATTGCTCATTCAATAGAATAATTAGTATTTCGACTGGTTTTCGTAAATAATTAGAGTTAATAAGATTGTTCTAGAAGATTTGTTGAGAGCTTTCATGACAGGTGGTGATTTTTTTCCTTTAATACTCTTCCTTATTTCTTAAATTGGCAATAGTTCTAATTTATTACTAGCTGAAAATAGTTATTATAAATATATAAGGTAATAATTTTTAAAATGAAAAAAGATATGATTGATTCTATGGTCAATTTTGATCAAATTACCCGTCCTATTTTAATTACTATTCATAATATTTCTATTTCAAATTTATCACTAAATTTAATAATAAATTTAAATGCATCATACCATTTCCAAATCTATGCTCAAATTTAAGAAGTAACAATAACATATAAAGATTTTTAAATTAATTTTAATTATTTCACTTATTAAACTTTATCATAGTATTGAAATAATCAAAGAAAAATATATTTCTTAATAGAACGACAAGTTGAATAATTTGTAAAATATCGATCGCAAAAATATATTATTTCGAAAATGCAAAAAGAATTTACAATCTACAAATTATTCTATTTAAAGTATGACGAATAATTTGACGATGTTTATATTTATTTATGTAAAGCTAATAGAAAATATGTCACCAAATTCAACATCAAAAGGCAACGTCAATTATAATTAGTATTGGTGAATGAATTTTGCTTTAATCTAGAAGCAAACAAATCGGGGTCGTTCTGATTCAAATAACAACCACTATCCAAACGCCAATCGACAACTGTGGCTATGCGAATTTGGCTAATTTCCATTCATCCGCCCACCTAATAATCAATATCATCAGCCGCACTACAAATTAAGGAATATTGGTAATTCCTACTAAATCACTTGGTTCGCAAAGGGTAACAACTACTAGTACGGCGGGAGAATTTGACGTGCTGACGACGCGGCACAACGCCACCGATGATACGCTCTTGTGAAATCGAGAACAAGCAATCGGTTTTCCTCAAGTTCCATGCTTATCCGTTTACTTATACGAGTACACCAATAATAAATAAAATATACAGTCTGCGGTTCTCACGTACAAAATGTTAAATACATAATATATTAGGGAAATTATGAAATTTCCCTAATTTTACACTATCTCTCCTCTCTCCCGATACCAACATATTTCAGTGCATATACAAAAGTATTTACATATATAAGTATATAGTAGCGTTCATGCGTATGTAAATTATATACATACGTATATATAGTCGTCCTCATGATAAAAGATCAACCCAAACCGAGAAAGCTTAACTTTTATTCTGAAACAACGAAGGAATTCGACAGTGTAAAGAATCCAAACGACAGATCCAAGGGTTCTACAAAACAATAAAATTTACTTTAATCGGCATTTCAAAGTATGACGACAATATGCCACTATACGCGTACACCAAAGCATACATTTTGTAAACTTCCTTGGTTAGAATCAAATTCGACATATGCGTATATATGTATGTGTGTCTATATGTCTGTACATAGAAGAAAGTAGAAAGTCTTCATTTTTTTGGATTAGTTTAGATTTCGTATCACGTCTTCAGAAACAGAACTTTTGAAAAATTAAACAATCGAATAAAACAAAACAAATTATATTCTTCCCAATGTGCCAATCTTATAAAAGCGTGTAAGATTATTTTTTTAAAAAAATTGTGTAAAAAAATCCTGATGGAAACTAAAAATTTATAAGGAAGTTAAGCATTAGAAGATTTGTTCGAAAACCACCTTCCATATCGAAGGCAAAAATCTTAAGTTATGTAAATTTAAACCATGATAATCCAAATGATAAATATCGATACTTTTAGGATGTTTTCTAACACCTTGTTGAGAGAGAGCTTTTGTGTAAAAATGATAAAAGTTTTAACTTAGCGCTAAAACAAAGAACGAGAAAGATTGCACATTTTGATATTCATGGTTGAATAAACTTTTTCATTACATACGGTTATGTGTTAAAATACATTTTGGTTTTTTTTTCTTTTTTTTGTAAAAGAAAAAACCAAAAATATTATAAGGGACGTATGTATGTATCACTCGTATCTTCAGAAAAATTGAACGATCAATTTGAACTGATTTTTGTAGGATTTTTTAAGAAATATTAACAAAAAAATCTCTTATTCTCATATGGAATGATAGTTTTTATTCTTACTGTTAAAAACCAATTTCATTTAATCTAATAAGCATGAGAAAATTAAATAATTTTGCATAGTTCACCACACAGTACTCAACCATGAAATTTGACATTTATTGCTCATATCCTGAAATAGAATAATTAGTTTGTTTACACCAATCAACAACGAATATCTCAATTATCTTTCATGGCAACATTTATTGATCCTGACGTTCAATATTTATGCCCGCAAATTAATTGTCGACCAAATCAAACGATACCAATACAAATTAATCATTTTCGATATTTATTAGTAATTTACAGTATAGCCAAGAGAATAATGTACACCTGTTTCCGGCACTCTACAAGACAATCTATGAAAATGCAATCAGATATCCGCGATCCGATAAACATACACATATGTTCATTCATACATATATATATATTGAAAATACGTACGCAAAATAAATTATATTCTGTATAGAAGTCACTCTATTGAATCGATATCAGTCGATGTTATGAAAATACCCGACTTAGGTAAATCATTTTTTTCCCAATATTAAACAGAAAATTTGATGACAATATTAAAGCAATTTATTTCGATTAACCGTGAATTCTTTATTTTTGAAAATGAAGAATTGCGTGCACATCGTTATGTCAGATCCAGAGAAATGCTCCAGTAATCATAAGGAATGGGATACCTTCTGTGAAACCATAGAACAAATACACAAGTACTAGTATGAATCAATTAATTCTGGCAAAGACAGAATCCAGATGCCAACAGTACGATACCTTAAACCTCAGAACATAAATCTAATCAAGAAGGATTACCTTAACACAGACCTCTACATATTTCGGGCACATTAGGATATTATCACTTTACACGAAACGAGACATTTATTTAAATTACGGTTTAAAGCTGATACCCAGGCGCAACCATAATATTCAAGTGGTCGTATTTTCCCATAGCCAAACATCGATTTGTATTTGTAAGCTTTAACTAACCCAGATCGGTAGTTTGTCTTTTGTTGTCTTCGTTTCTCACTCTTGACATTAAAATCACCATCCTAAAACTTATATATAAAAAAAAAAATTCAAAAACAAAAGAGCAACCACTAAACGAACGAAACAACGAACTAACCTGTCAGGCGACCAACAGTCAACCAACGAGCCAACTGGAACAACAGCCCGCCGCCAGGTTATTTACAAAACAACGCCCCTATTGTAGACAATTTCAGCTACTATGATTATATTCTAGCACTATTGTAGTCAAAGGAATTTAAGCGTTCCGAAGGATAAACGAATTAATTCAAATGGATCCTAAGCAATTTGAAAATTTTAAGGTACAAGAGTGTAACGTAGAGAAGCTTTCTATACTAGCTGAGAGGAGGATTCACGGAGCATAGCAAAAATTTTCCATGAAACTAATTAGATAATTTTCGGTTGAGTATACTCGCATAGTTTGGAATATTGGATTTTGGAAAAGGTGCGGTATCACCTTGCAATGAAACTAAAATCCAGGGACGCCTGTTGTCTTCGTTCGAGCCAAATATCATCTTAGCGAATACGTATCTATTTTCTTAGTATTCGAAATATTTAAGATCAAAGTATCAAGATAGCTCAACAGAACGGAATGCTATCTTATATCATTGCTATTACCGAACGGTACATATAAATTATTGTTATTCTATACACTTCGTCCAAGTACCTTCATAATTTTTCCATTAGACAAATTTGAAATTTATGGCATACAAACTTTCACCTTTCATAGATGCTTAAAATTATATTACTAACTGACACTCTCTTACTATATATATAACATATATTGTATATACATATATAATTACTTATGTAGATAAGAAGCTTTCACATGCTCACCACAGTCCAATATGTGATCATATTCCTCGATTCTCATTCAGGCGTTATAATACCATATGAAATTAGATATAAATAAACGTCTCCAGAATACCAGCGCCATCTATTATCATCAACTGTCAGTCAGCATCGCAATATATATACATATTCACGAAATTAGGATATGCGGGCTGTTCGAAAAACCAAGCTCAGAAACATTAACTATCAGCTAAGGTGTACGAAAGATGTGGGCCGCAATTTGATTGTCTCCAATTTGAATAAAATTGCTTAGCTAGTAAGCTTATAATTTCGTAATACATTTTAGAAAATTGCGAACAAAAAGATTTCAGTTCCTTATTAATTATTTTGTCAAGCAAATTTACACAAGTATAAGATGAAAAAAAAACCCTACAAACTGTCGCAATTGTCCCGAAAGAGATTCAAATTGAATAAGCAAACTCGAACTTCCCATATTTAGATGAGTCATTTAATCAGCAAATGTAGAACTAAACTTAAAATGCAGAAAATTCCATAAAGTTTTTCTACTCATTTGCAGTTTTATAGTATAACCTACAATTTAATTGTATTATACTATTTTCGTACTATTTTCACTTCTTTAATATATGGTATAATAAAAAAGAATTTATCTTCAATTTAAATTATACAATTGAACGTAATTGTAGTTATTTAAAATTTGTAAATGCACAACGTTTGTAAGTAGGTATGAATATAGATACAAATAAATACGAGTATAAGCCAACGTTAGAGTGACACTGATATAATATATGACTGGGATTAGAAAAAGTATCCACTCAAGCGCTAAGAAATTTGAATAAGCGTAAACTGAGAATTTATCACAGGACATCGCCTGGAAATCTTCAAACCACTCTAAACATATTGAATGCCTGAGGATAAAACAAGAAGAAAGTGATTAATATATTTGCCCTTTATCAAGTGGGAAGTAAATGTAGTGGACATGTCGTAAAGAGAATGATAAGAATGAGCGACATCAAGCCATCATTCAGTTTTGTACTCGAGGCAAAGTTGTTATTAAGACACAATTGACAAGGATAAGTGGGACAAATTGAGATCCATATCGTACCAAAATTTAATGACATCTACACAACCGCAACAGTAGACATATCATACCGCAAGCGATTGTAAACTTTCACCTCAACATAAGGACATCTCGAAACTATCCTAACACGTTAGGCTTTGGTTATTCATGCAATTTTATAATTATTAATTACGTTAATTTATTTGCGATATAATAAATATATCGGAAATTATGAAATTCCAATTTGAAATTCATTCCAGATGTAATCATCAGTATTATATTAATAAATGTATGTTTTCCATAATGCATGTATAGTATAGACTGCGAGTTGGAAAGTGTTAAATATTAAAATAAAACTAATCCAAGACAAAACTTGTTCAAAAAAATTTCCGGCCTGACATTAAAAATTTTCTCCAAGTTTTTTATTTTTTCAACGTATTAAATCGATACGAAAATAGTTATGCCCGCAATTCTGCAAGGACATTATTGCCTATCTGTAATCGTTTTCCTGAAGTCCTATAGAATGCTCGCTTATCTTTGCATCTGTTGAAAATCGTTTCTAAGATATATATTTTTTGTAGTTTTTGGAACAGATGGAAGAACAACGAATATCGCAGATCAGTTTATTTTAAACAAAATTTAATTTTATTTAAATTTCCCACATTCAAAACTAATTTTGTACTCAAATTTTCCATTTCGAGCTTTTTGGATAATATGTCAAATTACCTATCGAGCTTTTTGGATAATATGTCAAATTACCTTTTTTAATTAACCCCAGCCAAATGTTTACAAACTTCCATTGATGTTAAGACGTCTTCACAAACAATTTGACAACAACTCGATATTCAATTTTTTGGATATTATAAACATTATTAAATACATCCGATATAATTATTTTAAGTGAAAAATTTTACAATTGGCATATGATTATGTGTCACATGTGACCACTTAACAAAAAAGCAAAAATTCTTAGAACAAGAACTTTTGTAACTCTTCACACAAAAAGAAAAAAATCTTAGGCCACCCTTGTAATTATTCTAGCGAACGATTATGAGCAAAAATCTAATTTTCTTTATGAGATAAAAACTAAATATAAATAAAATAAAGTAAATTAATAAAAATTTTAAATGTTCTTTAAGATACTCGAGGATATTAAGGCAATCGAGTAAAAGCTGAAAAGATCAGTAGTTCGAATACCGGTTGAGGTATTCGAACTACTGATCTTTTCAGTTTTTATATATCTTCATAAATATTAATTTTTATCGTATACTCTTTTACTAAGAAAAAAACAAAAAACCTTAGTCCAAAAACTTTTATAATTATTCACAAAAAAAAAAATCCTAGGCCAACCTTGTAATTATTCTGGCGAACGAGTAATAGCAAAAATCTAATTTTCTTTATGAGACAAAAAATAAAACATAAATGAAATAAAGCAAATTAATAAAAATTTAATTTTCTTTAATATACTCCAGGATATTAAGCCATTCGAGTACAAACTGAAAAGATCATTAGTTCGATTACCGGTTCAGGTAGATCGCAAATTAATTATCCCAGCTTTGTCCTTCACTTCATATTATATGTTATTTCTTCAGAAATATTAAATTTTATCGTATACTCCTAACATATCCTGCTACTGGTTGCCATTTTTTAATAGAATTATTCTAGCAATCATTTCAATTATCAATAAACGATTGATAATTGAAATGATTGCTAGAAAACATTCGGCATTAATTAACAACATATCATTGGATTGTACAATACAATCGAACATAAATACGTACAGATACTTTATAGTAAAATCAGTTTGAATATGCATAGAGTGTGACAAACAGATGGCAAGTCAAATTTTATATGTTGGTGGCAGACGTTTTTGGTTTTGATAAGATACCCGCTGAGGTATCATTTATATTCATGCTCAGATAGAAAGGTGTTCACATAAATAATTTAAACTATTATATAATTATTTACATATAAATACATATGTGTAGTGGTATTATGAGCTTTGATATGCACGTACGGCTGTATATTACACTTTTTGTCATCTAGTTTGTAATATAATCATAATATGAAAATATAGTCTGGGCGTATATGTGGGCGTTTCGTAGTTATCTAGATGAATCAATATGAAAAGAAATAATTTTGTGACTGCATATGACGACTAGAGAATCATGTTCACAACAATATTCAATATTATTCACTAAAATCGATCCTTTCTGTCCACACACATATTTTCTAGCAAAGTACAAATGCTGCTCTACGTGATACCGAAATCAATAGCAATCAAATAAATAAAATGCAATCTCTTCACTTTCGCCTACTATCGACATTTTTACAAATTAGAGCTACTTGGGGGTATTATTAAAAATCTTAACTGAAAATATTTATATGGTCAATGTTTAATTTGTTTTAATATATCACAAAGCATTTTATTTTTTAACATTAACAATTTTACATCTGCAAGAAGGATACAAACTTCTATTGATGAAATCTATCACATCTTTTAAGCTGTAATTTTTTTTAAAAAAAAACTTCTCGGATATTTCTTGAAATAAGCACTATCATCTAACCATTCTGTTAGGATAAATTCGATTTCATTCAAAACAAGGCTTATTTGAATTTATCTTTTAATTAAAGCATTAGAAATTATCCCCATATTTTCATGCTTCCTGCCAAAGTCGTTAATTAACTTACCACAAACGGTTAAGCCATATGAATGCCTCGATGGAAAGATTTTATTGCCATATAATCCCTAAAATAAATATTGTTCGCCCTGAAAAGCTATGCAAATTATTTAGCTTTATAATCAGAATCGGAAGATCGATGGCAAGCTTAGCACCATATCTAAAAAAATATGCTGCTATGACCTTTTACGCTTTTTTTTTTAAATTCTCTTTCACTTCTAAGACTTTTCGAAAATATTTTTTAAGGTTAAAAATGTTAATTTATTCTTGACCAAGTCATCATTAATTAAATTATACGATTATTTATTTAAGGCAACTCGTTTTTTTTCTTTACTATAGTTTTCTATGCCAATTTTAAGAAATTAATTACTAAGTACATATATTTTAGTAAGTTTAAGTACATTTTGTAATAACTCTAATTATTTTAAAGCCATAATTTGATTTGAATATTTAAGTATTTTGTGAATTTCACAAGAAACCTTTATTCTCTTTTAAAGACAAGTACATGCTAGCTATTATAAAATATGGAATTAAATTTATATATTTCAATCAAATAAAGCATATTCAGAAAATATTCCATTCTCAATTTATGAATAATTCGGAATAAAGACGCATAAATTTTACTAAACTATAATAAGATAATTACGAAAAGAGACTTTATTAATTTCGCAATCATTTCAAACTTTCCTTTTTGACAACACAAATCATCTTTTGATATTTCTTTACGAAATCGAAGCTTTTATACTTGAACATCAAAGATCGGCAGGTGAATAGACAAATTTTCCAATATACAATCTCATAATAAAAAGAGGTTATGAATTTATGCATTGAACATTGAAAAATTGGAACGAACACTTTTATTTATCACTTTCGCATTCAATTCTGAATAAAAAAAAAACCTGTAAATGATTAGAATAAAAACGTGTCATCCTTCAAATCTGTTTCAATGCATACTCGTAACATAACGATGTTCTCATTTACCATAAATGAATATTGAAGTGAATCCAAGGACAGAAAAAAATAAAAGAAACCAAAATCACCATCGCACCATTATCAAATGGACTATGAACATTCTTCGGTGAAATTTCTGATCTGTTTCTGACATAAATAAGATTTTTATATTCCTACTTAGAATATAGACAGGAGGCAAATGCAGACACATCATTATTTTTATATGTTTCTTGGTAGAGTCCACTCCAATGGAGAATCTGAACCTTTTTTCAACCATTATTTGACAGTCATGATTCGGCACATATGTGATGCTTAACATAATATTAAGATAGAATACAAGAGCCATCAGCCACTTTACCATAGCCGAGCCTTTTCTGTGCTCCTCCGCACTACTATTTCAGGTTTCAATATTGGTCGGGACTGTACGAGTATAAGAAAAGTAAAAACGAATCTATTCGAAACCAAATGATATGGAAGAAAAAAATCTTTCGATTGACTCGAAAAAAAAATACATTCGTAAAAGAATTCCATGAACAATATCAAACTTATATCAAAAGGTATGTAAAATTGCTAAAAGTATACTTTTTCAAATCGGATATTTATTTGAGACTTCAATTGTTCTTTAGTGACTCCAGTAAAATTATTATTAGCGTAATGAATATGAAGGGAAATTTAGCTACAATATAATCCAATTCGTAATTGTTTACTCGATTGGGAAAAAGAATTAAACAACAGCAAAATATCAACAAGTTTACGAAGTATTTCAATTTGGCTGAATCTTCCCCCAAGCTAATTTGAATTTTAAGCCTACGATACGGACCGAAAAATTACGTTTATTGGATACTAATGCGAGAAACTGACCCAAGCTAACTTCCGCTATATAAAATATGAAACCTTTTTCTAAACGAGTATTTATTTAGGCAGGTTGGCCTCGATAGCCTCCATTATGCAGATATTACCCACTTTTTATTCGGGTTTTATTGTCACTTTCAATTCTTAATTTGTTTTTAGTAAATAAGTGTCGACTATATTTACTTGCTTTTCATATTCCCAAGCGTTTTTTTTTGCTTTGGTAATAACTTTTAAAATTTTCTATTAATTTCTCAGTACGGAGAATGATTTAATGATTACTAAATAACCAAATTGAATAAATTTTATACATTCTCCATTTTTGTACCATCATACACACAGGTGAATTGAGAGAAAAAAAGTAGAATCATTTAATTAAAATATATTATGTCCATTAAAAAAGGAATACTGTATTAAGAAAGAAAAGATTGGAAATGTTTTCGGTATTAAAAATTGTTGCACACAAAGGAATCTGAATTAAATTGTACTGATTGGGTTATTCTCGTCCTTGTTAAAATTCATATCCTCTTTTGCCAGTTGAGGTGCAAAACAAACCCTTTTTCCAAACTTAATTTTCACTTAACTAAAGCCATTAACCTGTTGTGGATCGAAAATACGTTAGTGGATAGAAGGATATACCCCTGGGAGAAGTGTAAAATTAACTCAACTCCAACACACAAACTCTTTAATGTAATTCAGCCTTTCCTGTGCGCCAGAATTCGGACGTACAGAAACTCTTAGGTCGATTAGAAAATTTGATGTCACGAATAAAAGGTCTAGTATAAACTGGTGACTATGACAAAAGTACAACTTAATGATGAATACGTTAACTGGAAAAATTAATTAAACTATAAGCACTAATTTGTGTCCTCATGCAAATGTATTGCGTCCATAAGATTACCGCCGATGAGATGTGTCACTTTGAAATATGAATTCATCTCCATTGTAATTATCACGGCATTTCTACAAGGATTACTTCGGTATTAAAAATGGTTTCAGGATTAGACTCATACACTGTTTAGATACCACGATGCTCACAGCAAGAACAGTTTTCACTTAATTGAACCAATTAGTGTTTATAACTAATACGATTGCAATAATCTCGCCAAAGTCGTGAAAATCCATCACTCCCAACGATGTTTTACTAAGCCAATAACAATAGGGATTTTCTGTCTAAAATGTTTCCAGTTTAAATAACACTTCCATATTTACTTCTATAGTGTTTGTGTGCTCTTCGCATAAATGAAAATATCTTTTTAGTGGTTGCGGCAAAAAAATACATATCAAATAAAATTATATTTATAATTCACTAGAGATACTATAAAATCTTATAATTTTTTTATTTTCAGAATTTTTGTGAATAAGGCTTTTTTTTTATTCAAACTAGCAAATCCAAAGCTTTGCTGGAAAATAAAAGATTGCAAACTTATGATCATACAAATTATGGCATTTCCACATTATAAATACATTTATAAAAAATAATAATAGCATATTTCCTTTAACACTACATTAAAATCTTACATTTATTTTCATATTTGGGACAAATCATACAGTTTGTTCGTATTTTTTTCAATCGTTTCCGATTGGTATTAGTTTACATGATCAATACTGGACAGAAAAAAAATTAATACAATACTATAAGCACAACTTGCCAATAAGTCAAAATCATGCTCGTTTTTAGGACAATTATAAAAGGATTTATATTTTTTATCCAAAATTACATACACACCTATTCTCTCCCATTAATGGATTTAAAATTTTTGATATTATTACATTGGAAAATAGGTTTTCCTTATACGAGTATATTGGATTAAACGTTTTCAAAAATAGTCAGTCCTGTTCAATCCTTAAGCGCTATACTCGTATATAAAAAGATTAGTTTGAAGATTATAAACGTAACCAGAAACCATATAGGGCGTATTATAAGCGCCTTTAAATCATAGCGAACACAATTGGCTATAATTTGTCATAGCGATAGTTATGCGCTAACCGTTTGTCTCGAGGGATAATCCTGTCCAGTTATTTTATACAATGAAATATCAGAGATACACAGTTACATAAAATGCTACAGACATTTTATATGAATACAAATGGAAAAGATGTACTCTGGGGAGAATACACAGGATGTTCGCAAATTCTAACTATTGGCGACACGATAAATGCGCATACATTCACATAAAGATGAAATTTATAAGTCTGTATGAGCCTCTTTAGAGTTTCGATTTAGGCTGGTCTCTCTATTTTATATCATTGTATTTAGAGCCAAATAATGCAATCACTTATACACATGAGAAAACTTACTTCGTCCTGATACTCGTATATCCGAAAAGAAAAGTATACGAGTATGCTGATATGTGTATGGATAGATGCTTCTTTATAAGTCTCTATTAGATAGTATATAACATAGATACTCGCCGTTATTCATGCACGTAGCAATAGAAATTTATTATTGATAACTTCAGCAAAAATATTCCAATATTCTTACAGGTTTTTTCTTACTTTCCAATCTCCAAACATAACCATTATATATGTGTACGTGTATGCGCTTGAGAGAGGAATTTATGAAGAAAAAAAGTACTTTATGCTTTCTTTATCTTGACAAATATATTTAATGGTATCTCTCCTAAGCCTTGAACAAATAAAAAAAATACCATGAAAAAATTATTCCTTATAGGCTCGAATTTTGATTTCCATCTACACCTATGTACATGCATGCATTCGTATCACGTTGAGGATTACATAGAAACTAACTATAACCAACGATAAAAAACCAGAACGAATGAGTGGAAGACTAGATAAATATCTATTCGGATAGCAAATATTATCATTCTCGAGGTTGTAATATAATTCAATAGAATAAGATAGTAATTGAAAATAACAAGCGTTCAAAGCATTATATCATAGGACACTATATGATAGGGTGTTGTCGAAAATATATACAATTCCGCCCTTAATTCAATGCTCTGAGACAAATTTGTTGGTAATTTAGACGAAATATAGAGTATGAATTTCTATATTATAAGTACTTGTCCCAACTAATTGGCCGCGATAAATTCGGCTACAAATTACAGGGTAGTATACAAGTATTGCCGTTTTCATAGCTACTCCATAACGATATATACGTTGATATATAAAATTATTTTACCATATTTATATGATTTGGTAATAATATGTTACTTAAAATATAATTTATATAACTTAAACTAGATTAACAAACAGGGCATCCAGATAATCTTATTCAGATTCAATCAGTAAAATCGACAAATTACTATCTATGGAATATTAGATCTTCAAATAATGTAGAGCCAATTAAATTTTATTGATGAAGAAAAAACTTGAGATATAAATATTATGTAATTTTTTTCAGCTTATTAGCTGCTTATACTTTAATATATTCAATGTTCGATATTTTTTTATTGAATTTGGCTGATAGTTCGTTGTTTTTTCATCATCTAACTCTATTGGAAGATCTGTACACGAAGCGAATAATTTCCAATGTATATTAAACCAAAAATACGATATTACTAAGTTATATAGTTCAGGGATTTTTATATCACTAACACGGACTTTTATTGAGTGCAGTGAATAATGAACATTTAATGGAATTTCTTGGTCAAGATTATAAACCAACTCTGAAACTATACACATAACCGGCAGGGACACAAATTCATTAGAAATCATTGTGGGGCTTGTTCTACATTCGCTCTTACAGTGTCCCTCTTATAGTCTGTGTTTACCATGCTAATGCTGGCCGAACCGGTTAAACTGCATTAAAGTGTCGAATAATCAATGAATTTCTGAGAAACGGTTTTGTTTTATTGTGGTATCGCTTTTTCAAAAATTCTTTTCTATCCGGAATATTTCTCCGATCCCGATCTTGCCATAATGTCTACTATCATCTTAATTCTGTCGCCATCAGTGCATTATATTGTCTCAAGATTCAATGCATTCCTAATGCTAGTAAAACCTAAATACAATCAACATTACCGAATTATATAGTTTAGTGGCTGGCTTATCACTAAGCCAATTTAAAAATAGTCAAAAAATGTTCAAATATGTTGATTTTATTTGAATTTTCTTTCTTCACTGAATAACTAAATCGAATACATTTGACCGTATAAATTTCAAGACCGCATAATTTCTTCAGAAAATTAGACCACAGTCAAGGCTTAAACAGAGTTTCAAAATGATAACCCAAAGTAACAAAGCAAACCCCAAAATTAAAAAAAAAAATTAAAAGAAGTAAAAAGTGATTTTGTTCACTTTGCATAATCAACTCAATAATATTGAACGTGGGCTGCTTATAAATTCGTCAGATACACTAAAGAGAAATCACGTTTTTAATTTCATTTAAACTAGAAAGAATATATTTATTCGTGAGCATTATTTCCGGAAATATGGGGAGATGGAAAGCATCCATCCAACCAACTGAAAGAGCTTTTAGCTGCTAGTAGAAAGTATTATTTGTGTTTGAATTTAAGTTTGAGACCGATGAAATTTTCCAACCTCACCAGCGGACACCAATAGAACATTTGTTCGTTTGGATCATTAATTCACTTCATAGCGCTTCGAAGATAAAGAGATTTATGATGTTTCCACGGTAACTAACTAATTACATTGAAAACTGTGCAAATTACTTTCGTTGCACTTTTCAATTTCAAACATTTTCTATTCAACGTTACCCATCGTTCATCGTCCACAATCATAATTAACACTATCACCTTTTCAATATATTCAGTCCTTTTTCACTATAGCTGTACTAAAACTGCTATAGAGACTTTATATTCCTTCATAAATGATAATTTGCATAATTCTAAAATTGTGTCTTTAAATATAAAATATTAATTACCCCGTTTTCTTTGTTTTTAAAGAAAATCAATATTCCTTTTGGCTTTTACCTAATTAAAATAAAGTATTTTTTTTTTTCTAAATAGACGACAATTTTTCGGAACCAACATGAGCATTTACAATTTATAAAAAGATTTTAAAATACTATAAAATATCGTAGACGATTTTCAAAATGGGAATGATGTATTATAGTTTCCTTTGCCCATTTCATTTAAGATATCTTGTCCATTTGGCAGATTTATGTTCATTTGATATGTTACGAATCGATACTAATGCTTAGAGAAATTTCAACATGAAAAAGGAACAACCCAATTCTAGTCCTCTGACGCCTTTTGTTATCGAGAATCGCAATGAATTTTCTTAGTATTCACAACACTTTACACACATAAAATGTATATGCATATCAATAGATGTTGGGGAAAAAGGATACTCTTATATTCAAAGATATCAAAGTCTATCAAAAGGAAAGTCTTGATTATTTCTATTTCTTTTCTCAACTTGAACGCATTTAAAGTAGCAAAACTATAAGAAACTATGCTTGTAGGGCTGAAAAAAATATCTTAAGGGTTCATACGATTGTATGCATACATAAATATATATTTACAGGGATATATGTATGTGGACACATAATATTGTATAATTGGTAAATTTACACAGGCTAAAATAGAATGACTTTTTGAAGAAAAAAACATAACGAAAATTTATACAAAGTAAATAGATTCCAGTTCGCTAACCTATTTTAATTGTTTTTTCTTATACGAGCACGAATTAGTAAAGAATGCTAGACGCACTGCTCAAAATTCATAATTTTATTTCATAAATTAAATAATAGAAGAAAAAAAACAATAACTATAATTGGTAAATTTATTTTATTCCCAACATGTATTTCAAAAAAATTATTCTATGCTGTAATCCAACGAGATTAAGACCTAAACATTTGCCTTCAATTTGCATATATGAGGTCTGTTCAAAAAGTATAGGGAATTTTGTCTTTTTTCAAAAATTATTTATTTATTCATGAATATCTATTTTGTTCCCTTCAAAGTAATCTCCACCAGATATAATACACTTATGCCAACGTTTTTTCCAATCCTCGAAGCACTTCAAAAAATTATTTTTTGTGATCTTGTTCAGCTCCTCCTTTGATGTCGTTTTTATCTCTTAAATCGTAGCGTAGCGTCGTCCTTTTATGGGGAATAAGAAAAAGTCACAAGAGAAAACTCTTCAGTTTCGGAAATAAGAAAAAGTCACAAGGGGCCAGATCTGGGGAATACGGTGGCTGCGGCATTATTAGAGTGTTGCTTTTGGCCAAAAATTGGCATTTGCAATTTTTGTTCTTCCACAAATCCGGGCGTTTCTGGCGGATTGCTTGGCGTAAGTTGCGCAGAACTTGCAGGTAATATTCCTTATTGACCGTTCTACCCTGTGGCAAGAACTCATGATGCACCACGCCCCTGCAATTGGAGAAAACTGTAAGCAAAACATTCACATTCGACCGAACTTGGCGCTTTTATCGGTCTTGGCTCGTGCGGCAGCTTCCATTGGGATGATTGAGCTTTGGTTTCCACATCATAACCATAAACCCATGATTAATCACCATTTATAACCCTCTGGAGCAAATTTCCGTCATCACGGGCAGAGTCCAACAGCTCCTTAGAACAATGTTAATGCGATGCCGTTTTTTGTCGAAATTGAGCAAAATCAAAGACGCCACAAAATATCGAAAATCGAATATAAGTAACCCGCGGAAATTCTAAATTGGCGGTATTTTTTGAGCAGACCTCGTATATATAAATCTAAGCCTTAGTCTTACCATTAAAGCTGCATATTAGACTATTATTAATTTTTCAATGTTAATGAGATTATATTATTGAATTTGGTAAATGTTAGATCTTGTATTTATAATTGTATTGATCAATTTTACAAATTAACCCAAAAAAACTATATTTTCTTTAACTACTTTCTTAAGTATTTTTTCTCGAAAATACATTTTCCATATTTGAATTATTTTTAAGAAATTGAAACCTGTTCTTGGAAGCAATTTTATGAATCTGTAAAAACGGTACATCCATATTTTAAGACAATATTTGTTTTTATGAAATTGAAACAACTTAAATTCTTATAAAATTGTTGAAAATGAGCAATTGTAAAAACTATTCATATATACAATAAAATATTAACTTTATATGACATAATTCCTAAGGTCGGAAACTAAATATGAGTACATAACTACTCATAAATGATTTTCTAGATCTTATTCCAAAATATAAATGATGTTAGCGTATCAATGAAATGGCGAAAAATGAAGTTAAGTTTTATAAAGAACTTCTTTGATATATTTTCAGCAACTATTTTGCTCTTTTGTTGCAGTTCTTCTAGGGTTTCGAATTTCGGTTCACCTATCTGCAATCTAAAATGCCTCCAGCTATTTCAGGAAGTTCTAGCAAAAACATAAACTGAGCTGGATAAGTTCAACTCGATTGTTATGTTTCATAGAACATACATACTAGTACATGTTTAGGTAAAGCGAATAAGTAGAATTGCTAATATAAAAAACATATCTTAGTATATTCGATTGTATAACTTTGGGCAATCTCAAAGAAGCAAAAGGCTAGTAGAGCAAGTAGAAAGCATCTAGGAAAAGAACAATCTGTTCGAACTAAAAACCCAAAATAGAAACAGGCGCAGAAACTATGGCATAGACTACATGTCTTAACGTAACAATGCAAGAATCGAATGCGGCTGAGGGAGTCTCCTTTCATGTTTAAGAAGAGGATATATTCTTATTTTAGTTTGTCTATTTGCAGAAATTCTGCACATCTTACGGTACAAATACATTCTTATTTTTGAAAAATTTCTAAAGTCTTTTCCTGTTCTGCCTTTTTATGTAGTTATCTATTCAGCTTACGATTACAAGAACATTGCAACATTTTTCCACATTTGAGTTTAAACTTTAAGCCAATATCAGATAAAAGTAAAATCGAAAAAGGATTTCTGATAACAAATTGTACAACTTACGACGGTTCTATATTAAATGTTTATCTTCGGTAAAGGTTAACTATAGCTTTATCAGTTCTTTTGTATTTCTGCCAGGAATAGTCATAAGATAAAAACAGTAATCGAAAGAAATGTGAACAGTTCATGTTTGAATCCAATCGTAACTGTTTCTAGCACATCTATGTGTATACTAGCATATGGCCAGCATAAGCCAAGCATAGAGCCCCAAATAGTGTCAATTATTTCGAATTACAGGTAATCGCATCTAAAACTATATACAGTGCGAATTTATCTTCACTAATGGTCCGGTCAAATTTACTTATAATCCAGTCAGAGAATGTGTTAAGTTCTTAGTTATACTAGTATTTTTCTAAATGAGATCTACGTGGTAAAAATAGTAGTTAAGCGAACTTCTCCCCTTATATATATTATATATCTAAGGACGAGAAATGTTTGGTCAATGTGCCAAGTATTAATGCGAACACTTGGAATTGGCTACCAGTCACGCACTATCAGAAGCAGCATTTTCCTTTTAGCTACTTGTTATTATATCACCGCTCGTTATTTGTTAACAACATTCTAATGTCAATTATAATTGAAAAGACTACGATTCTTTTTTGGATAAAATTTTGATTTTTCAAAAAAATTGCACTAATTTCTTTGTAAAAGATAAATAAGAATAATTAGTATTGACTGCAGAAGATTTTTTTGTTGGTAAAAAGCATCTTTGAAGGACGAAAAGCATGAAGGCAACATCTTTTATCACCGAAATCTAATAAAAAAATGCGTAACGAGCGGGGGCTCTTGAAAGGCATAGAAAAATAGTTCCCCGTCTTATAACACAGCCTTCTACATTTACGCGTTTTTGTCGGAAAAAGGATTTCTGTGATTTTCCAGCTTATCTATTCACCTGATCATATTCCGTGTAACTTTTTTTTTGATCTAACTTGAAAAAAACACTTGAAAGGACGTTATCTCAATACTGTCGATAACATCCGAAAGCGAGAAACTGAAGGCGATTCCAGTTCAAGTTTTCCATCCAGCATTACTACGAAAAGTGGAAACAACGTCTTCGCCAATGTACAGTCGCCCAAGGGAACTATTTTAAAGGAAATGCCATTAATATATAAAAATAAAATAAATTCTTTTATGTCACAAAATTTTGTCCCTTTTTTGTTAACATTTATTAACGCATATCACAAAAACAACAAATAATTTAATATAGAAGTTAAACTAACATTTTAATAATAATTGCTTCGATATATTATCTTTTCAAAAACTATTCTTTATAATATGAAACACGCAATTATATTTAATAAAATTTCATATATTTAGATTTATCATTTTTAACCATGATATCGCATATATTCGGAGAAAAAATACGTAGCGCTTTAGTTTATCTTTTATGTTATCAATTTTACTAACAAATTAGGTGTAAAACTAAAAATTCATCAAGTTTATGATAAAAAAAATCTGAAATATCTGAAAAATTCCATGAATGTTAAAAAGAAAAAAACAGTTTTGGTGTGATATTTTTTGTATATATTATATAAATTATTAATAAATTGTACACAATATCATGTAGAAAATTTCAAAGTCAAAATTAATACAATTACTATAATTTTAGTGTCATTAAAATAAATGTTTCAATTTTTGGCCTATTAACTGTATAAATTATGCATTTGTAGAAAACTACCTTCGCTTATTTAATAACTTTATATTTATGTAAATTGGTTATATATATATATATATTTTAAACTCAGACATAGCAGCATAATATAATATAAGAAATAAGGAAATGCTACCGTATTTAATTGAACATTTTTATTGTCCTACAATGGATTCGATTGAGACACAAATTTGATACCAAAAATTATTGATAGAAATAACGTGTACGAGTACAAGTTTATTGCGATAAAATTTCTATTAATTACAATATGTACAAATATTTAGAGAATACATCAAGGAAAAATTACCTAAAATATTTAAGACTTTCCTCTTTTCTTTCGTAAGCCAATCATTTAATTATTCAAGTTTACATGACGAACAAACAACTATTTTCTATCAGCGAATCATTTGCATTGTATTTGAACAAATTTGCAAGATAAGAATTGAGAATGTTTGTAAAAAGTAACCAAATTAAGCTAACTAGAACCATATAAGGAAGATATTTGAATAACCTAGAATAAGAACATGGTAGCATTGGATCATTTAAGTAGATGTGCACAAGCAAAAATAGCACTTTATCTGTGCTGAATAATGCAAATTTATCACATCGAGGCATAACAAGACTCTGGTATCTCAACGATGTACAAAATTTACCCAGAAGATGGAGTTATGCATGTTCGTATGAAGCAATGAAGAGCGTCTCGTTTATCGATTACCTAAGATATTTGTTATTGGGAAAATACCATCTCAGGCTAATGGGATGTTAACGAATTGAAAAAATTCTTCAAGAGCTACTCTACCAACACGGGAATTCCTGCAACGAATTCTGAACACCGGTATTTATGTACAAGTATGTGTATGCAAACACTTTTATGTATACGATGCACACCTTTTTGCAGTTGGCCCTTTGCATAGAGATGAACACTAAATAAAGCTATCATTTGGGACGAATTCCTAATTCTAATAGTTAAAACCGATAGGAATGCTTACTGTGTTCACATCACAAAATCGTATTCACAATCAGCCAGTTTCAGCTCTAATAACACTGTATCCCACATCAAATCATAACTTTTTAACTACATTCTATCTGAGCTTATGTGTACATACTTAAACGCTCTCAAAATGGACAACATTTAGAATAAGTTGATTATTCTTGGAATTATTGTATTTGTTAATGTTACTCTTTTCATTTATGATCAGAATAAACTGTGACTTTAACTTGTTATAATCAGAATAAATTGAAATCAGATTTGAATACAAAGAAAATATTATGCTTGGATTACCTTTACTATATTAATTACAAAAAATAATATTTGTTTAAATCAATGTAAATAAACAACCAGATCGACATCTCGCATATAACCAAAATGATGCTGAATGGCTATGTTTAGAGTTATTGTGGTGGTAGGCTATCATATAGCCAAAGCTAACACCAACATCCAATTTAGAGGTATTTCTTCATATACCTTCCAAATACTATATTTGTAAAAGAGTTGGCATACGTAAATTTGCAATACTCAATATTTTCATAACTAACTATATATAGTCTCGGAAAAATGCAGATTCAGTTTGTTGGGGGGAAAAAAATGAACAAATGAACGCTAGCACTTGGACAAATATATTATACCATATGCTTTTTGTTATTCTATTAAAAAATAATAAAATATTTAATAAACAAAGTGAATAAGCAAATAGAAAGAATATTTAATGTACGAGAGAGAAACTACTGGGCCTAATTGAAAAAGAGTATATTCTAGATAAATACGAGTATTTGCTGTGTGCCATGCGACAATGTAGAATTTGTGTACAGGTGAGTGGTGGGCAGACAGAAAATACAAACAAAATCGTTTCGAAACATTTTCGATTTACCAGAAGCGAATCCTTTATTGCATCCTCTTCTATCCCTTCTAAACTAAATTACACTCTAGCACCGTACTTCAAATTGTTGATGCCATAGTTACGAGCATGTTTAGTGGTAATTGAATGAACACTTTTACGACCAATAAAATATTTAATTCCATAATTTAAGGTATTTTCTAGGATCTTGGTACGAATCCCTTTTTTATCGCATTATTATGTAAAGTGTGTGTACGAGTACATTAACGTAACAGCAGCATACTCTTCAATATTCTCATCCATACCTACATAAATGGTATTCATATACAATATATCCACGTTTACCCGTCCATGTATATATCCCAATATAAATATTAATCTCAGTTGAAAGTTTCGTATTATCATAAAGCCAGTTAGTAATTGTTTTGTTTAATCCATTGCAATTATATTTTGTCAACACAAATAATTTACAGACACATACTATACCCTAATTTACATTTAAACTAATTAATCATTTCTTTTTTCTGATCATCTTAAGATGGTATTAAATTGATTTAGCATCATAGCTGCTATAAATCTAATTAATAAAAATAGACATTTTTTTTTTGGTGCTGTATTCAATTAAATTTGGGAAAATGGGAATAAAGAATTGCCCATATTTACTAGCAAAAATAATTGACAAAATTCCAAACACATTAGGCATAAATTTACAATACAACTTAAGGATTATAATAATTACTAAGAAGTAGTTCCAAATTCTCAAGTTTTTATCTAATCTATAGTTCTGGTTTCAGAATAAGAATAAATTTACAAACGATAGAGAAAATCTTAACAAACCTAAAATATATATTTTCTCATAGAAAAAAAACCACTCCGAGCTAGTAAGTGAGTGGGTCAATTTTCTGTTCATGCACATTGTTATCTTAACAATTCAGAAATAACAAATTTCCTTTATTTGTTAAAAATAGAATTTGTCTAAAAAATGATAGTTCGTTATTATATTTATACACTAGAAAAAATATATTGTATATAAATCCTTAATCTTAACAAATTTTATAATTTAAAATTTACATCCTTGCTGAGAGGATACAAATGAGTATGGCTACCTTTTCTAAATTAAGTACCATTAATTTTAGACGAACATTTTTAAAATAGATTCTTTCCGATTACAAAAGCTTTTCCGAGTATAATTTGACAAAGCTTAAGCTAACAGAAATCTCATTTTAAGATAAATCTTCAGTATAAACATATTTTCTTGAATTTTTTTTACAAATTATTTGCCCAAAATGGTTAGCTCAAATTACCGCAGTAGTAGTAATTTTTATAGTTGTATATTCCATCATGAATGGTTGGCTGGGTTTTCCAACAAGGACAAAAAATTGCATTATGTCCGTTTGTATTTTAGAGGATTTCTAGTGGATTTAATTTAATAGAAAAGCATTGTCCTATATATGCTTACTCATATAGATATATTTTCGTATGTACTTTCTAAATATTTGTTTATATGTACATATGTGTGTATGTATGCATTAATGAAATTCGTCCTTCTGTTTCTATTTGTTTGTACTTTTTGCAATTCGGTTTTATTTATTTCGTCATTTTTATTTTCCCGCTAAGCATAACTTAAGTGTATTGTGTACAAAGAAAAATCAACAAAAGAACCAGCACTTTTCTTTAGTTATGTAAGGATGAAACATAAACAAATGAAAATAAATGAAAACAAAACTATAAGAAAAACTGGAGCAAAAACAATTGAAAACAAAATAAACAAATAAAAAATACAAAAATGGAATTAAATAAATAAATAAACGGACAAACAGATATCCTGAGTGCTATGACAGAAAAATAGAAAATTTCGTCTGCGGTAGAAAGGACAATACCATTTTCTTGAGTTACTTTTTAGTTTGATTTGAGAATCCGCTCGGTACGTCCTTTTCCACTCAAAAGTGTGCATTTTCTGAAGTGAACCCCTTCGAGTTCTATAATAAGACGCCATGGGATACTATTGTATGATTGTCTGTGTAACATTTGTTTTAGGATTCACTGCCATTACATTTGTTCATTTTTTCCGCTAAAAAGATTTTTTACTCTTTTTTTTCACATCAATAGTATTAAACGAATTTCATTACATATCGGACTTGAAAAATAAAAATAATTTAAAAGCAAACATATTCAAAATAAACACTAAAACTTTAGTCAAAATATAAATATATCGATAGATGTTTGTTTGGAAATATTAGAAAATATGGTGCGAGTATTGTGAAATGCACATTTGTGTATTTCATAAATTATATAGTAATCCAAAAATTTCGAAGAGATTTTAGAATTACTATTGTCTAATCTTATAATAATCAACCATTTCAACATGGAATATTTTTCATTTAAAATACTATAGTTATGATTGTTAAAATATTAAACATTTAAAACTATTACTTCCGAATAATTGTTTCTGTGAAACAATTAATTCATTTTAAAGAAACAAATTTCCTGATTATACTCAAAACAAAAATTGAAGAAAATACTATTAGTATTATGCAAATATTAGCAGATGTGTTTTCGACATTTTATTATTAAGTAAAAATCATCATATAAATTTTGCAAAGAGAGAAATAATAACTTGAAAAACACAAATTTAATCGAAAAAGTTTCGATTTTCTTTAATATGAGTATATTGGAAATGAACTATTCTCAACCGAAATGTACATGCACGCATATATACATATACATTTATACAAGGTCTATTATGGGATAGAAGAAGTCAGAATTTTATTTGAATTGTGAAACCCTAAGCATTTACGCTTCCATTCTGACAAGTTAAATCTTACCGCAACATTTAATTTTAATCTCTATTTGCCACCGAAAATGTTTATTAGAAGCATCAAAATAAGTTTTCAAATAAACCTAAGAATCTTACCACCAATAAGACTTATTTTTTAGTAGACAACTTATTTTGCATAAATACAATATTGTCAAGTTTCAGCCATTAGATTTTATAAGCGTGTGCGTTGGTTATTCCTTTTAATATAATAAAAGGCGTTTTGAAATTTTTTCATGTTTTTAGTACACAGACATTAATGTTGTGCGTTTTTCCGTCTTTTGTCTTTTATGTTGTGTTTCTGTTCAATATGAATTCATAAACTTAAATAAGAGTTGATATTTTCATATATCTAAAGTAATACAAGTTCAGCTTAAATAGTCCATAACTGGCATTAAGTTGAAGCGGCTGATAAAGTTTGTCCGCAAAAAATACCTTCTCCCATCGGACTGTCAATAAAAATGAATCCGATGATTCGTTCGACACTGGCTAACAATTGATGCTGACTAATAATGAGATGCATGGTAACAGAAATTATTGAGGATTGTTCACTCGATGTAGAGCAGCTTTGGCATGCCCTTCTTCTCCCACCGAGTATATCCAATCAAACAGTCCTCCTTAAATATGTCAATGCGCCTTTAAGGTTCAACGATCCAAATCAGCATACTAAACAGACTAATACTCATACTGATACCAATTCGAAATTAAAGAGAATGAAATAAAACCAAAGTGCAAAAAATATATTCTCCACACTTTACTCATTGAACAGTAGTGGAAAAATTCCTGGATATACTCTTGTGTTAGTGTCGATATAGCCGAAATTCCACAAAGAAAAACATTCTATTTTTCCAAACGATTTGCATATTCAACCTATTTACTAAGTATTGTATAAAGGAAAAAAGGCAGAACTGAAGAAGCATCAATTTTAAAACATCTGAATACGAGAAAGCCAGAACGTCAAGATGCTCAGGATGCCTGGACTATGATATATAAGGAAGCTTAAAAGCTGATGAAAATTAGAAACTAAAACGTTATCTAAATAAATACCCAAACACAATATATGTATTTATGGATGTATGTGTAAAATGATCCACAAGTAACTTAACTGGACATAAAATGATGGAATGGTTGGTCTTCGACCTGATACCATCCAATTTGTCATGACATTAGTTTCTATTGCAATCTATACAAATGATGGTATTATTGGGGAGGAAGCTAATGTAAGCAGAGGAATACCTAATCGGCTATAGCAGCAATACAGTACAGTTTGGAAAAAATTAAGTCAGAAAAAATATACCATTTAAGGTCACAGAACTAAGCAGTAAAGGAAACCTTAACCTCAACATCCCCAACATTTTTCTAGAAAATAAAGAATTCAGAAATAGTGAAAAGCTTTTCTATTCCATTCGACACATAAAGTGTAATGAGAAAAGGGAAATAGTTATTTAGTTAATTGTTCAAATTTATCCGCCTGTCTACTTCAACGTTTGCCTAATTTTCTTAAAAGTATTCATTCCATGCTAATAGGATTCGCTAGCTCCACGATTACCTAAATTGCCATCGACGGAATCAGTTTTCGATAATTAAATGGATGCTTGTCGGTACGACGACATACTACGTGAAGTGTCATGTTTTATTAACCTTATCCAAGCTAAGTAGTTTCTTATCCCTTTTTTCATTACGAAATACTGTAATTGAGGTGCTTTTGAAGAAAAAAAAAATTTAAATATAAAAATCTGCCCACAATTGCTCTTTAGCTGGTGTGCCAAAGTAATTTTAAGTATATTAATAAATTTTCCGAAATTAATTTATTTTCTAATATTAATTTAAATATATATAAAATAGAAAAACAAATTTAATTTTTATTTTGTAAGCAATTTATTATTTATTTCGTAGTTTGAAAAATTCAGCCCTATATATGTCATCTAAACTAACATTTCTTTAGTTAAAATTTTGCTATTATGATCGGTGGTTAACCACCAAATAACGTGTTTAAATTATAAAAACTTCATGCAAAAATGATAATTCTACCGTAGCCACGACTAGCGCTTTAAGAGAAGATAATAGTCAATGTAATGGGGTCCATTTCTCACTCGGTCAAAAAGCAAAGTTTCTGTTTACAGAGGTCTGATAACCCACATATGACTTTAGAGGTGCCTTTTGATCTGAAGTTTTCATTGGCTCGTATTTCTTCAAACATAAAGAATAAGGCTCTGTTACCGTTTTAATATTGAAATTTCACTTCGTGGAAAAAGAAGAGTCCACGAAATGCAATTTCAATATTAGGTAATGTTATTTTTTTTTATTATGAAGTGGGAGTAAACACCCATCGTCATTTTTTCAACTAATGGAAGTTAGATTCCTCTATAAAATGTCAAGGCCATTGCCTCTTAAGTCTTCGATGAGGGTTTCCGGGGAGGGCAGTACAGGACAATTCTCTCACAAGTGGATTATGATGATAGGATAAACGGAAGTGAAATTTTTGATAGCGGAAAATGCACACGTCTTGAACCAAGGGAACATTTAGGTCACGACATAAAAGGGGGCATAACCAATTTGACGGAGGATATTGGATTATAAGATCTGGACGCAATAGGAATAGGAAGTTCAATTCCATATGTCCAAATAGTTTTTATAATTGTATTGTATAATAGAAGTTTACTTTTTATTGTTAGTTTCGAGCGTTTGTCCAGTAGTAGGTAACGTCTGTTAGCTTCAACTCTTTTTAGTCTAGTATGTGCGTTCTATATTAATCTCTTGTCCAGGTAAAGTCACAAATAGCATACTTTATCATATTGTGGAATCATGTTTCTATTAAGGTAAAAAAGGATAGGCTTTCCTTCATAAAGAGTGAAAGTAATGTGAACACTCTTCTGTTCATTTACCCTCACTTTCCATCTCTTAAACCAGGATTGAAGGTTGTGAATATGGGACTGTAAATTATTGGAGGCTATGTCAGGATTTGTGTGGGTAGCCAGTATCGATAAGTAGCAATGATAGCATTAGGATTAGATGGAATGTTATGAGTATAAATATAAAATAAAATAGGCCCAAGGATACTGCCTTGTGGAACTCCGGCTAGAATAGGATATATTTCCGAGGATTCTGAGTTAATTGCAACTTGGAAATGACTTTGGGGGAGATATGAATTTATCGATGAGGTACTATGTAGAAGGAAGAAAGCTCTTAAGTTTCCAGAGGAGTCCAGGATACCATACATGATCAAATGCTTGGGAGATATCTAAAAATACTCCTGGGCAATACTCTTTCCTCTCAAGAGAGAATGCAATATGATCAACAACGCGATGGCATTGCTCGATTATGGAGTGTTTAGATCGGAAGCCAAATCGGTGATTGTTAGACTGGGTAAAGGAATTCCAAAGGAATGGATTTATTTGGTTTAAAAATGACAGAAAATTTTCAGAGTAAGGGAAAATGGGTTGTACGCAGGATACCATTGAAAAAATAGATCTTGTTATTAGATTATAACCAGGAGCTTTTTTTAGGAAGGCGCAGAATAATAGATTTAATTTATGAGGTATTAAAATTTTTGGGAGAAAGACTCATAGGTACTAGGAATACGTGGTATTAAAATTAATTTATGAGGTATTAAAATTATCGAAGAACGTATTAGTTCTTCGATAATTTTGTTGGTATGTGATTTGTGGAGCAAAAGTATTTACCAAGTGTTTAGCAAATACTTCGGTTTTTTCTTAGTCTGTTTTTACCCAGTTATCATTATTTTGTTTCAGTGGGTATGAGGTGATATTAATTGGATTTCAAAATCATGCGAATCGATACCGTTACCCTTTTTTGTATAAAAAAGTTACGTGAATAATCGGATTATCGCATTTAAAAACCGACATCCGTCAAGTAATGACCGAATTATAACCCAAAATGCACTGTAAGAAATTTTTTAAAATCATTTAAATAATTTTATATCAATACATAATGGTAAGACATACTGAATATAATGAAATAAGATTGTTATCGAAATCTCAACCAGAAAATGTATTTAATTTAACTTTACTCTCCAAAGTATAGGTTGGATAACCATTTACGCTACAATACCATGTATATACATACGAGTATATGCTATTGCAACCATAATACATTATTAGCATATTATAATCTTCATAGAGGAGTGTATTTATTTATATAAGTATTAGTTTATACGTATATATAATTAAAAACAAAATATTATGATTAGTATTTAATTAAAGATATTTACTAGAAATAAGAAAATTGGATACTATCCATCTAGCGAAATGAAGTGATTGCTTTGAATATTCTTATTTGGATGGTATTTAATGTTTGTTAGATAATTGGAAAACTTTAGCTTAACTATAATATAATCATTTTTGTTTTATTTCTATTTGATGTGATATATTGAATTAATAAATGGTGTATATTCGAACAAAACTTAATAATGAAGACTCGCATATATTATAATTAGAATGCAAGCAAACAGAAAGGCTTCGAAAAGATGTATTTCGTTGCGAATGGTTATTTGTTCATGCTAATCGGTTTTTCATGAAACTATAAAATCACCAGAGAACAGAATTTCTTTCGTTGTTTTCAAAGAAAATTGGTTTTCACCTCGCAACCAGAAGTCTGGTTGGCTCTGAAGTTTCTGGTTTAGGTGCGCTGGTCCTGTTTCTGTTTCCCAATGCAAATACATTTGCTACCGCCGTGAACATTTGCAGATGTGCCATGGGGAAGCCACAACAAGGAATTCGCAAGAAGCAATTCAATGCATCACATTCTCCTTTAAATATGTACATAGCTGCACACACGCATACACATGTTGTATGTATTGCATGGACGAGAATGTACATGTTCACTGTTTGTTAATGAAACGGAAGTTGAGAACCCTTTTTAATAAGTTCAATTTCCTGAATTGTTCATCTGGGAAAACTATCGTAACCAAAGCACACATGAAATAAATAGAAACTACGAAATAAGCAAATAGAGTTGCATGTTCTGTAGATACTTTAATTAATCTCAAAATTGGACTAGTTTGGCGGTGTTGCGTTAGCTCTTAACAATATGTTTACCAATTTTCAATTTCAGACAGCAAGTTTTGATTCAGAAAAATGTATATACGTGTACCATATTTTATTCGAGACAGAAATGAATGGAAAAATACTTTTAACCTTTATTTTGCTTTTCTTTTTTCCTAGTTATTACGACTCAGATAACTTAAATGTAAACTATCTACTTATATGCGTAAGATTCACTCAAGCCCAACATACTTGGATTCACGTTAATCTACAATAATTTATATGATATTATACTACCTAAGAAAGTTCCTTTTAGGACTGTAGAAGAATCGATTCTGTTAAATCCATCATATTATCAGATAACTGATTTTTAAGTTTTAGCAAGTTATTTCCTTAAATATTACTCAACAGTACTCTATTAAGTATTAATAAGGTCCAATCAATGACCTTTTAAGTAAATCGATACCCAACGAGTTAATATTGAAAACATACTTCCATACAAACTTGAATATTTATAGTAATTATAATGCTAATATATACGAGAACATAGACAGTTTCATCAATAATGAAAAAATATCATTGGCCTTGGCTGTCAGTCTTCCAAATTTATTTTCAATTAAATAGCCAAAGTCACACCCATCCATCCATAAGGACGGCCAGGTAGCTAAGTGGCAATTAATTAATATTAAGATCAGTTTCACGAGAAAATGCCAAAATGTTTCACCCGATCTTAATTAAAAATTATTATTGTTCAACTTTGTACACTATGTACGGTATGAGACTATTTAAAGAAAAGCTCAAGAAATCCAAATGACTGATTTCCGCTTCACCTTTATCACAACTCTTTGTAAAAGGTTATTTTAATAAAAGAACCCCACGGTTAAGAAATTATTAAGATGTCATCTCAAATACAAAATTCAATGATTGATAAAATACCTTTACAATTATGAAAATACAGTTTCCTATTTAGGCAAACATTTTGATATGAAATTTTAAATTCATAACTTTTGAAAGCCCTTTAAAATTCGAAATTTAGTTAATTCATAAAAACAGTAATTAATCATATTGCATTAGCATAAAAATGAATACATTAATTTGAAAAAAAAAATTCATCACAGAATTAAAAATTCTGAGTGATTATGTTTAAATACTCGTTTTATATCAATTTATAAAGAGTTCATTATAATGTCAATTAAAATATTCTTGCATGAATTCTATTAAGGATGATTATAAAACAGTTATACCTACTTATTATTAAATATTGTAAATACAAACGAATTTTTATTATTTTAAAATGACAAATGATAATTAATTTTTTCCAACTTAAAACAACAATATAATTTACCATCTACTTGACCTTTAGAAGGAATAATATCACTTAAAAAGCTTTTGCTAAAACAAATAGTAAAAATTTCCTCTTAATCGGCCATAAACTAAAGGTAATAATGATGTAATAACAAGTGTTATTAACCATCAATAACTTGCTGTAAGAGAAATTATATACTTTCAAATCGAAGCTAATTGTATTAATCAAAAAATATTGATTATGGTTTTAGATATTTTTCTATTTTTTCTTTTATTTATAAACTATAATTAGGCCACTAAAAAATTTACCTATTTTTCTCTCAACAATTTAGTTTTCCAAAATTTATAAATAATATTTTTTTAAATACACAAATAGATACATTAACATACAAAATAAAATTTACCAATAGGCATGAATTATATAAGTAATAAATTTTATGATTTACCATACGATTTTTCAGGGATATTCTATGATTTTCCATTATCTGACCATACTCAGACTGGTTCTGAAATCATCCTCTTGTACATAAACTTTGCTAACATAAAATGTTCTAGTAAAAAATACAGTTTATAGTCGAAAAAATGAATTAAATATGTCCAATTGATTCTATTATAAATTCTTTTAATTTCTTTAAATTAGGAGCAATATTCATTTATTTGACACCACCAAATCTCGAAATTACGCATCCTGGGAATTTTTCACGCAATCAAGCCAAAATTTTCGTGATGTGTGGATTGTGGTTCTATTTTGTTAAAAACACATATGATGTGTTAAATAAATATCTGCAAGTTCAGGCCAATAATGTTACAGGTATAACATAGTACTCAGAATTGAGGGTAATAGTCTCTCCTTTTTCATTTTTAAAGAAATCCAGGCCAATGACAACTTCAGATTTTCGCGGATGCAATGGTTTATGCACAGTCAACTAACATATATAGCCCCATGAATGGCTGTTTTACTTATTAACATATTCACCATATAAGAAATAAGCCTCATCATCGAAGAAAATTTTGTTCATAAAATCAGCATCTGAAACCTGCTGTTTTAGTACCCAATAATTATCAAGTTTTTTGATTGTTTGGTTGCATTATTTGGTAGTTAGGCAATACAGACAAACTTTGTTTTTGATAATATTAATAACATATCTTCAAATCTTCAACAATAAAAAAATATTTACTTATAAGCCAACATTCGAGTATATTGATCAATACCAACATCTAGCATTGAATTACGTATATAAATAGCTACAATCATAGTTTGGCTAATATAAACTCTCTGCACATATTAATGTAAGTAAAAATATTTTAAATTTTTTTAAGGTATCACACCAGCACATATAAAATAAAAATGAGACTAAATACAGCTTTTTATATAATATTTATTCTGAAAAGCAAAATGAATCATTTCGAATAGTATGAAATCAAAAAGATATTCGAATTCATATTGGTACAAAAGTACCAGATTTCCAGATATGGTTTTGATTCAATGGTATTCAAAAGGCTTTATTATATAACTATAAATGCACCATTTTTACATAAAAATACAGCTTAGCAAGAACAAATTTGCATATTATTTATTTGAAGGTTATAAGTTCTCTGCAAATTTCCTGTATACATTCTACTCTTATCAATGTTGGTCGATCTTTTCCCATTTTCATCAGCTTTATTTCTACATGCAAAAGGATAGCGAATTCCACCAGACAAATAAAGATTATATGTCTCATATTATGAACAAATCACATATGCACTATAAAGGAGTAGTCTCACAGCTAAAACTGAATATAGAAAATTTTTATCACTAATTATCATCTAAGGTTAAATAAAAAGGTTGATATAGCGAATAAAGTATGAAGCGATGTTGTCAGAATATAAAATCTCAATGCTGATTCTTATTTTCAGATTGAATTCTTATTTTATTGATAATAAAAGAAGAAGAAGAAAAAAAACGCAGTCTGAATATGAGGATAATACAAGACTATTATCAACTTGTAAGTGGATCCAAATGTACTATATTTTCTGTAGAAATGATGTTGAATAGATTTTAAAACAAATATAGAAATCCGAAAGATTCTAAGTCCTATATAGAACAATATTAGCGATGTCATACTTATCATCGTTGCACTAAATCTTATAGTCGTACTATCTTATGTATGAGAACTCATTTGTAATTGCACAGAAACACATAATAATAATAATAATAATAATAAAGCTTCCTATATAAATTGAAAAAAGTTCTTTGAACTAAAGTGTGCTGCATAAATTACTACAGATTATATCATATAAGGGTTGACAGAAAAAAAACTCCCTTATTCTTTGAACATCATTTCAAGTCAATGTAAGATTACATCGAAATGGATTATTAGACTTTGTGCAAAAAGTAATCTCTTATAAAACTGGAATATTCAGTACTTTTTAATCCATCAAAACTGACTACCTTCATTAAGTATTGCAAGTTTACATTTACCAGAGTAAAAGTTCCTTATTTTTTAATTTTTAAAAAAATCAAGTAAAACCACATTTATACACGCCGACACTGAAAAAGATTTTTCATTTTATTCAATTCATCCTTCATGTTATTTTTCAGAAAAATTGTTAGCTTTTCTAAAATTATAAATACTTATCATTACGAAATTTTCACAAACTTTAACGATATGAAAAACCATTTATAAATGCATTTAAGGGATGGTTCTTCAATTCTAAAAATACATAATTATTCAAATAATGTTTATAAAAAAAAATCAACTACATATAAAAAAGGATCATGCATATTAAATATTAAATAATATAATTATATTTTTATTAGTCTCATAATTTCATCTAATGATGATGAAATTATGAGACTAATAAAAATATAATTATATTATTTAATTTTTAAATTTAATCTAATAATGAAAAATCTAAATATTTAAAAGAAATTTTTAAATTTCTTAACAAAAAAAAATGATTCATCACAAATAAACTTAAAAGTTTTGATAGCAACTTTTGTTCCAACTATATCCTTATTCATGTATGTATGTATGTCTTCCTTTTTGAAATGATTGATTACAAAAACATAATATTTTCTGAAAAATATTCTAATACAGCATAAAAGCTAACAACACATATGTGTACGTTAAAATTATATATTGTTTGTTGATTGTTAAATGAGTGCACTAACTTCTAAACTTTTCATTTGAAATTTGGGGTTTGAAAAATGTATGCTTTCTTTTAGGCTAAAGTTTGAAATACTTAGTTAAGAAAACATTTCCAGTTAACCAACAAATTTCATAAAAATTTATTACAAATTCAATATTATCAAATATAAGTAGATATATTAAAAGTTAGTGGCCACAATTAATCCAGATATTTTTTATTTATTGTTTAAATAATTGTAGATAATTTATCTAAGAAAATTGCTATATCAATAAGATAAGAAAATATTAATTCCTGCATTTTATACATTGTGTTTTTTTTCTCAAATACTCGTAGTTTTAATATGTTGTAATATGGACAAACTTGTTTATTTTCTATAATGTAATATCAAGCAAGCGATTTTTAAAACACTTATAATTCTTTTCTCTTGAATAGGAAGATATTTGCTTTGTATCTAAATAAATAAAGCGTTTTTTTCCTCTGAAATATTCGAATTGAAAGAAATCAATCGATTTTGTGCTTAAATGTCAAAAATTTCTATAGAAATTATAATTTAATTAATTGTAAATAATATGGCAGAATAATCTTGTAAAAATATTTTTTAAAAAAATTCTCTTACATTGAATATATGAGCCGTTTTATTGTTACACTACAAATTACAATACTCAAAGGACATCTTTCAACGAAATATCACTACTTCTAAGACGAGATTTGTACTCAGCACGCAATTGATTCAACACTTCAACTCCGACTGACGGAACGTCACGTTCCGGTTAACTTCCTGTCGCATTTCGAATCACTTGTTAGGAAAAATTCAGACATTTTGCCCTCAGTTATATTAAATTGGCATATGTACATGCTTTATTTCGCCTAAGGGATGCCAAATTATTATATCTATTGAGACATTTTCCTCTTTTTACGTAACCGTTTCAATTCTTTTTTTTTGCTATACCTGACTCGGTAATGGGTTGAGATCTACATATTTATTTCTTCCTGACACTTATTCTTGTTACCTTTAAGACTGAGTAGTCTTGTAGTCTGCCAATAAACTTCTGAAACGTTGATTTTTTTTCATTTAAGCCTTTTTTAGAGGGGTTTCGACATTTAACTACGAACACATTCAAAATACATCAGAGCGCTAGACTGAACTTAAGCAAATCTGGGCAAAATTGTAGATGATTTGTAAGTATGTGTTCTGTTGTACAAAAGTCCTTGACAAGATATTCTTCGACTTACAGTATTTCTCTGTACTCACAATTGCTAATACAGTTAATCTCTAGACTACGGTTTTAGACTGAATGAAAGTTTCTAGTCATAATCCTATTTGTGCTTTCGTGGAAATATATATGTACGTGTATATATAAGTATATATGTATGCGCTTACGAATCTAAAAGTACATATGAAGGCTTTAAAATTTGTCTAGAAATATATCTTTTATTTGTTGGCATAATTGCACTTACCGTAATATATTTCACCTTCTATTATATACAAAACCAAGTACTTAGGATTTCGCCCTTATATTTTATTTGTATAGGACTGAATTCGAAAATCTTCAAAGTTCTTGTTTGCACATGCACCGCAATTATTTTCAAACAGCAGTGCACAAAATTAATTTAATTGTGCAATAGAAAGTTACACCATTAACAAATCTATTCTACAATATAAGTTCAACTATGCTCTAACTTTGAGTTGTAAAATTTTTATTTAAAAATAATTCCGTCGAATAGAAATTTTGTAAAAAATTTACTTCGATGGGAATTGCTATTTATAATCAGTAATCTTAGTTCATGTTTCAATTATAAGATGAGTCTAAATAACTTTTTAAGAGAAGTTACTAAGAAGTATCCAGGTATGTCCTCTGATATGATGAGTTGAATTAGATTCTCTACTCATGCGCAAAATGTAGTCGATTTCTAATACGGATCAGGACATCCTGTCGCCAAATGACTTTTAGTATCACGACACTTGCAATTTAAATTTCAGTACTAATATTGTCTGATATGATAATAAAAATATGCCTCTCTCGATTTTTTTGGACAATTTCTAAAACAATTTAATATAATTTAAAATTATTTTGTTAGCAAATTTCATTTCAAATATATTTTCTATAATAATTTGGGGTAATAAGAGTACTTGCCCTAAAGAAAAATATTTTAAGCTAAGTTATAATTAGTGAATTTTCTATAATATTTCTTTCATGCTACATTCTTGTTAATGGCTTCGTAAGCACATATCTATTTGTTGTTAAACGACAATGTATAAATCTGCTATAATGAATCTGATTATTGGCAGTTTTAGGGGTGTCAAATCACCTATTGATGTTAAGTTGTAAATAATTTTTACTCAGAATAATTTACCATTTCATCATGGATAGACACAAGCTTGAACAACGTTTTCAGATTATCCAAATTTACTACCAAAATTGTATTTGAATTAGAGGTTTATTTTTGGCTCAATATTTCCGTTAACAAGCAAAATTGTTATTTTTGGAGTTAAAAAAACCCACAAAAATTATTTGAAACTTCATTATAAACATAAAAGTGGTCTATTTGGCCGACAATAAAATCGGTTTCTATTTCTTATGACAACAACTGATTTTATTCTCAATATACAGCGTTGCCAGGCCATGATCAACGATCAGTTTTTTTTTTGAAAATATGGAAGACATAGATTCGGACGACTTGTGGTTACAACCCGAACGATATGTGAAAGAAGGCTTGAACTCCAACGACATGTGGTCCTATCAAACTGGAGCTACTATGAATACATCTTGTGAAAGCATCGATTGATTGAAGATAAGATCCGGCGATTTGACACCGTTCGATTATCCATTGTCAGAATCTATGAAGCCGTTATTATATACACATATGCTTATAAACCAGAATTAATTAATGTAATATTTTTAACGTGGCAAACCGGTCTAAGCTGACTAGATCCACGTAGTTGCTTGCATCTCAATCATACTCTAGCTCGGTACCAACAGATTATCAACCCAGCCTGGGAAGAGATTCAATGTTAACCACCCAAGAATAGCCGAGATATACCCAAAATTATTTTTTAACACTAATGACCAGAAGTAATTTTTTTTTTAAAAAAACTGTTTAGCAGAATTTGATTTTTTTGTTATATTAAAAAAAATCCTCTTCAAGAAACACCGCATACATAGTGCGTGCTTTAAATAAATACACGTACTTTGAATGAGGAGTTGAATTTTTTCGAAATGAAACAATTACGTACACAACTATTTGCATTAGATAAATTATGGGAAATGTTTTAATATTGTAAGAAAAGCCTAATCAAGTTATATGAATTGAATAAATAATTATACCCAAACATTTATGTAATCGTACATACTCGTATAAACAATGGGTTAGATTGCTGTTTTTTTTCCCAATATCCCCAAAAAAGACTATATAATTCGAGCACGCATGAATTCAAATCAAATATAAAATTACTAATTTATACAAATTTCAACCACTCAGGAATTCATCAAATCTATTGTATATGAAGTTGGGGCCATATTTCCGTCTGGTGAACAAATGAAAATTTCATATTGACACGTTATCGCCTTTTTGAATTCTAACCTTAAACGCAAATATTGTTTTCCAAATGATATTGAATAAATACAAATATGAACATAGAAAAGGATCAATTTTTTCGCATAATCTAAGAAAAAATCCTTCGGTTTTACAAGATATTCCCAGCAAAAACAAACAAAAAAGGAGATAACAGAAAGGGTTTCGTCAGGCAAGTATGAATGCACGTAGAAAAAGGTGGATTGTCTTTGCAGAACTTGCCTAAAATATGCAAATCACAGTGTTTCGACTGTTCGAATTTTTTATTAATTCATCGCACGTTTTCACATCAGGAACACAATCCAATAGTTGTGAGTATCTGGCAGCTCCATTATGATATTCATTCTTGTCTGATTGGCAGCTGATTCATGCGGTAAAGGTGTGCATTATTGTTTTTGATAAAAATATATGGAAATGATCTTGTGTATATATGCGAGGAAATATTACTGTATGCATACGTGCATGTGTATGGTACAGTGTACAACGATAATATGAATTCTCATTTACGGATAGAGAATCAACTGCAAAATAATGCTGGGTAAACGTAAATAAACCCAGCATTGTATTTAGCATTTCCGATTGCCAGGATAACACGGCCTTTGTAAATGCAATGGAAAATAGACGAAAAACGACACCAAGCATGATCAAATGATTTCAACTGAAATGGCACAAGCATATAAAGCGCAAAGTACCTTTGAGTGGATAATATACTACTCCCATCGACTGATGGTTAAGGTGTATACCATCTTTAATATGTCAGAGGTTATTGCACAGACAACATGTTACCTCTACTCATAGCAAACAATGCGGAAATTTTTATATGCTAAAAGGAACTCGGAAAGCATCTTGATGATTTAGTGTATAAACTTCAACGGAAATGGCCCCCCATTTTGTATATAGCAGCAGTTCTACTGGCAGCATATTTCAAATAATAATTTTCCGACAATTCGAAATCTCGACATTTGTTTATATGAGATCTGAAAATCTGTAGCATCCTTAAACCTTGAAATTCATCTTTCCACTCTTTTTTTATTCAAGCAAATATATTTAACAATTTTTCGCTGCACCATTCTGTGCAATCGAACTGCTACCATAGTCCCATCTTACAGAAAGGTACAAGACAAACACGAATCCAATTTTAAGTGAAAATCGGAAATCGAAGTTCAGGTGGAATCATCGAACTGTATCTGATAGAAGTGTTTCGGTTCATTAATTCTCTGCTTAACTAAAATTAAACACTTGCCGCTTCACAAAAGGTGCATTCAAAAAAAAAAAATAGATATCTCAAGTTGCCGTGATGTCACTCACACATTTGTTGTATATGACTTTTCTTAATTCCTAATAAGTCTTCCTCAGTTCATATCATATGGAAATTTCCATTTTTAATTAATATTTATAACAGAGATTTTGGCTCAAATAATAACTTAATTTAATAAATAATTTCTACAAAAAAAAAATTTTTAAATGATTTTTTTAATATTTACAATTGATAACCTACTATGAGTTTATGCAATTCGAAAAAAAAAATTCAGTCCATTTCTGATAGCAATCTATGAAAACACTATTGATGCTCTGTGATTATGTGATTAGGTCATGTTCACTATCTGGAATTTTAATAGTATCTCTCTATTTCAATTAAAATGATTTTGCACCTCTCTCAGATATCAGTAGAATAATTTCATTACAACCAAAGCTGTTTCAAATCTCGGACAGAATATTTCCATTTAGTTTCGAAATGAATTTACTCGTATTTTATATTGCAGAAGGATTCGCGAAATGCATCATTCGAATATTGAACTATGTATAAAAATAAATCCTAATTTCATATTGTATTAAAGCAGTTGTAAAAATCGATACAGTTAATAAAAACAATCGAATACTTTTTTTCATAAGGTTACTTGAAATTTTAATTTCCATTTTTAAATATAATTTTTTTGTGCAAAATGCCATTAGTTGTCATGTCACCCTATAAATTGATGTCCTATAAATAATTCAAAAAAAAAACTTCTATTGTTAATGATGCACCCTTATTGGAAACGCTAGAAAATTCTTAGTTTAAGTAATATAATTTTACTAATTTCCTAGTCGACTAGACTAATTGATCCGAATAAAATAACTGATCAAAGATTGATTGGTAGTGAACGAGTCATTAAATGACTTTCTGCGTTCCTTATAAAATTCTCCCACAAAGACTTGCAATCTTCGGGAAACGTCAATATAACGTCTGCCAGGTTGATCATAAAATTAATGAATACCCTTTTCCATTATATACTATTTACTACTTAGAGTTTATTTGTTATTGAACCGCACTAAATTAATTCACGAAATATTGTAGAATTTTATTAGGATTATAGGCCATGCTAGCGTTGGGATCTCATCTACCCTTCTACTGCAGTCACAGGTACTAATTTACAAAATTGATTTGTCATTACCATTTTATGAGAGATTTTTCATGCTATTATCCTGACTTGAAGATGACTTTTCCTATAAATGGAAAAGATACTCCATTAATCGTTTTGCTAGTTGATAGCAGATGATAATCACGTGGATTTTATGCACAAGACCAGACAATGTGATAATTATGACGTTATAGAAATGTCAATAAAATACGTGCTATTATCCGATTGGAATTTCGCAAAAATATTTTATATGGAGCAAAAAAATCGATAAAACGATTGCCATTCAATTAGTGGGTCACCAATGGAATGGGAGGGATTGAGGATAAGTTAGTAATTTCTAGTTAATTACGGTAGGATTTATGCAGTCGAAATCTAAATTGGATCGCGTTTCTCTTCGTCAAATAAATTGCCCGAACGGTCTTCCAATGTATTCTGGGGAAAATTAAAAATAAGGAATTCAAATAAATCATGAAACATGAAACGGACGCCGACGGCACTGCTAAGCACTCCACACAAAGTCGAATTCATTTCGACTGGCGCATATTTATGAAAGCAATAATTTTAAATTGGAGTATAATAACGTAAAATACGATTCACACCTTCTGATGTATTATTTATTCATCGATTATTGTTGATTACATTTTGTCGAATTCGGAATTTCGAATTCCGAATTTAAAATCGAAACACGGCAACAGCCCGCAGCAACGTGCCGATCCCGATCAACCATCATCCAATGTTCAACTTCCAAATCCAAACCAACCACCACCGATTACCAAAGCCAAAGTGAGAAGTACCCCACCACACCAAGCGATAAGATAACACGGAACTGAAGACTGGCTGCAACGTTTAATCCCAAGGCATTGAGAGACTAGTGATGATGGCGGCACTTGTGATGAAGGCGATGGTGGAGCGATGGCGATGGAGATAGCGCGCCAATCTCTTCTGAAATCGTGGTGATTTTTCTGATGATTATAATGATTGTGATGAACACCATCATGGCATTAATAAAAGTAATTTTAAACATTTGCTCAAAATTAATGTGAATAATTTGCTACTTTCAAAGCCATTATTATACTAAACTTTGCAATCATATCGTTAAATTTTACTAAACAAAAACACTCGAAGGATGCATTTGCAAATTAACCTGCGGCTATTAACTTGTACATATTTCAACAATTTAGCTCTCTTCAAATAATTTTTACATAAATGCTTTGTAAATATTCTGAAAAAATCTGTTCAGTTTCTTCTCCATTTTTGGTATCTATAAATTTATTTGTGGACTATTTTCCATTGCAAATGTGAACTCCACAAAACTAAAATAAACTTACAAGTTCTTTTAAATCAATTTATTTGATTTTATTATAAAAGTTTAGTTCTTAATTTTTTACTTTTCAATATGCTAGCATAAAAATATTATTAAAAATGCATTATAATTATTAAACGATATTTTATTATATCTTCTAATTAATTTTATCTTCCAAATAAACAATACGGTAAGGTTTTCCAAAAAAAAAATTATTTTATAATAAAAATTTACAGCATTAATTATTAAAAGAAATATTTACCAATCTAATATAAAAATTTTAATAATATTTTCAGAAAATACTTATAGTCGATTATTATTTTGTTTTATTTGAGTGGATCACTTTTATTTTGTAATATTAATATTTTCTATAATCTTGGTCATAAGACCTTTTATTGACGTAAGAAAAAATTGTTATCGAATTCATTTCTCAGAAAATATCCCTAAGAAATGAAATACTTCATATTTCATCTCCTTTTCTTACTAGGATAACCATTTTGTTCAGGGTCGTTAGAATCAAGTTAATTTTTTTTTCTTTGCAAAGTAGATCGATTAAGCTTTATTATCAAATTTCAATTCAATAAATAAATATTTATAAGAAAAAATATTTTTCGAGAAGCTAAAATTTCCTTATACAGGAATATTTATACAATAAACACACTGACTAAATTTACAATGAAATAATTAAATAGAAATTTACAAAATTATTTAAATCTATTTCTATATTTAATAACTACTTAATTGATGTAATTTAATTAATGCGATAAAAATATGATAGCAAAGTGTTTTCGTAAGTTGTTATCATTCAAATTCCACTCTAAGTGGTTTAATATATTGTGAAATCACTATTAACTAATTCTCTTGCTGTTATTTAATTTTTTTTCAACTCTAAATGAATATATTTATTTTAATATTCTTATAAATATTGAAATATATTCAATATACTTATAAGTACAATATATGTAGAAAATGTCCAAAGATAATAATTTAAATAAAAGAAAAAAGAAAACATCTTCAATGTCAAATAAAACTCTACTTTTATGTGATAGATTTTAAACTATAAAAACTATAAAAAATGTATTAGTTGATAGTGAAATAAATTAAGCAGTATATTTTATAGTTAACAAACTAATAGTAAACTAGTTAGTTTCTTAATGAAAAATATACACAACAAATGATCACATTTTAAATCGAAATGTTATTTAATAAAATTGTCAAATATAAAATAGAAACTAATTTGAAGAAAAATAAAATATAAAATTTATCTTATTTCACTTCTTTTGGTTAATATAATAATATTTAAGAGAAAAAAATGTATTTTCTATGAAGTTGTGAATAAGCAGAATAACCAATTATGGATAAAATATTGTATTATGAGAAAAATAAGAGAAAAAATGAATAAAACTTTATAAATTCAACTAAAAATCTCAAATTTATAATAAGTATATGGTATATTAAACTTTTAGAAATTTTTATATAACAAATAATTTTATTGTATATAAATTTAGCAAAAAATTATTCGATTGCATATACATGTGAATGGTAAAAGTTTATTATTTTCTCAAATTAATATGAAATTATAAATACCTAATGTATTGAATTTTAACTTGAATTTATTTTTCATTTAATAGAATAAAAGTAATGTTTTTGTGTAAGTCGTTTTTTTTTTTGAAATTAGGACCCCCCACGAAGAGCATATAAAAATATGCAAAGTATAAAAAATACTTAAAAATAATTCAATTGATACTAAAAAATTTATTATATCAACTACAATAAAAATGATGCTAAAGCTCCATTCGAAATAATTCTTTTTTTCGATATGGCAAATAGATAATAAATACAAGCTTATGCTTTTAGCTAAATACACGATCGATAAGATAAATAAGAAGGCCAAGGAAAGGTGGGGTGGGGTTGCACTGGTAAATGTAAAATAAAATAAACTCATTCAATGGTTAGACAAGTTTGAAAGTTTAATGATTTTTCCAAAAGCCAATAGAGAAGAAAATTATGAAAGGACTAAAATCGAAAACTTCAAGTTCGATTGGATATGGGACATTGGATTTCGAAAAACTGTCATTATCGTCGTCATCACCATTATCATCATGATCATCATAGTCAGATTTAGCATTACCCAGAACTGCACAAAGGTACTTACTGATACTTTTTCAATACGAATTTAGTATGCTATTCCAGAAGGACCCAAAAAAACGAACTCTATTATTTTTTATGCTTATAGTTTAACAATTTCCGCTTGGATCCCTTCTTTCTATTTATGGATAAAAAACGGACGCATACAATACGCAATATGCATCATTTTGAAAAAACCATCCAAATTGCAAACCATAGTAAACAAGCCAACAAATTACAATTCAATCTCAACAAAATACACCAAATTATTGCGGTCATTTGTAAATAATTCCGGATATTCTAAACTCTTCATTATTATCTATACACATGAAATGAATTTTCAAAAATGAAGCTCAATAACTCGACTACGATAACAAATAATAATAACAAAAAATTTACAAAATAGAAACAACAATTTAAAAAAATTTAAAAACCAAAAAATAAATCAATTTTTATCAATTTATATTGAAAAATCCTTTTTACGATATTTCATTAAATGCTTAAAATTAACCGTTTTGTTTCCAAATAGGACTTCTGGGGATGTAAAAGTAGTTTTTTCTAATATATAAAAATTATCATATGATTATTGTAGTTGTTTTGGATTTAAATTTAAATTATGAAAATATGATGTAACTTTCAAAAACTTCTAATGTAGTGTCTAATTAATGGAGCACTTTTGAGAATTGGCCTAACAATAATTTCATATAAAAATTCATATTCTCTGCTACATGCAAACTTAAATTAACCAATATAAATTTATTGCTTGTATTTGAAGCCACTTATATTTAATAACAATTGTAAAGTCTACCTCTTTTATACTACCTATAAGGGATAATTTAAAAAGAATTAACTTTAATTCTATCTAATTTAGGCAATAACAAAATATCTGCCCTAACTGAAATAAGAATAAAATTTAACCGAAAGGATCGTTCAGCTTTTTCCTTCCTGGTATTGTCAACACAGTAAATGATACCCGAGAGTGTTCAACAATAAACATAATCTCTAACTAAATCCCTTTCATCTGTTTTTTTCTGACCATTTATAAAAGCTTTACTCTAAGCAATAGATACTCGTAATACTTACATAGATAGAAATGGTATGTCTCCTATTTTGGATTTAGAAACAACACAAAAAAAGATTATTTTCTATACTAAGTGTATTTTTATGAATCACAAAAAAAAATAAAGACATTCAAATAAACTGCCGATAAATTGGGAAAGAATTTTCAAGATGATTAAAATGATGACCCAAATTGAGACATTTGTTATTTGAATCCAATTCAATATTGGCTAAACGAAATAGTGGTAACCCAAAAACAAATTGGATCAAAGTTTTGGTAACATGAACTTCATAGTATTATGTCCTTTGTAATATTAGTGGACAATATTATTTATAGTATAAAAGAAATTCATTTCTTTTATATCCATTTTGTAATTTGTAAAATACAACCCTGCCATTTGACAGTTGTCATATATTAGTATTCGCCAATTTTACATTATGAACCGCAGATACCAAAGATACGGCCACGTCTCAAAAAATTGTGCCATGCACTTTAGATGTGTGAAGTGCGTAAAGCAGTATGAGCCGGGAAAGTGCGAGAGAATTCTGTACAGTTCGGAAACCAAACCGTACTGTGCGAATTGCCAAACGTTTGGGAATCCTGCGAGTTTCAGAGGATGCCTAACAGCAAAAAAAGTTCAGGAAGCCAAAGAAGGAAAGGCTTCTGAATTAAGAGCTACAGCCATGAAAGTGCAAACCGGGCTTTCATTTGCCGATATAATAAAAAGGCAAAATAATACCCAGACGACGTCAATCCCTGGGATTAAGGTTCAGCATGAAAATGGTGCTGAACCACTGCAAAAAGGTATAGAAGATATCTTTGGCATGCCTCTGGATGTGCTCTTCCAAAAACTAAAAACAATTCAGCCTATCTTAAACGAAAAAGATGAGTTTAAGAGGAAAATGAAATAAGTCGAACAGTTACTAACATGGGCTTAGGTGAATTTAAAGTAGCAAAAAGCAACATTTTAAACATACATTGAGAGGGCATCCAGGAAAAAATCCCATGGTCCGGATGGTATACCCATTTTAGAGCTAATACTCATTTACAACAACTGCATTAACAATGGATACTTCCTTAGAAAAGACAGACTGAAATGTGGAGACGTATACTCGCAGTTCTTCGTGGTATTGTCAGGCATACCCCAAGGCTCTTTAATTGGTCCTAAGCTATATAACCTTTACATTGCAGATATGCATGCATGTAAGGTTCAATTAAGCGAAAATACTCATATGGTATTATACGCCGACGATACCCTAGTTTACAGTGCATCAATGCGACCTTGAGTAGCATTGGAATCTATAAAGTTATCAGTCATTTAACTGACAGAATACTATAAGGAATGGGGTCTTCAAGTAAACATTCCAAAGTCAGAGTGCTTGTGCCTCACGCTGTCAGGGAAGAAGAAATTCGTAGACTACGGATTTGAAGAAAAGGGTGACTCGATAATGAGGCGCGTGGTGAATCTTAAGTATCTAGGCTTGAATCTTAACAAGAACCTCAAATTCAACTGCTTTATCAGAGATAAAATTAAAATATATTGTAGGCTTCTGAGAATGTACACGTATTGCTCAGAAATTCTACGTAAACACGTCAAACTCATTATTTAAAAAATCTCAATTTTGGATATGTTTTATTTTTTATTTAACTTTTTAAAGCACAAATTGAATAACTTTTTAGTGCATAATAAACACATTATTATTTTACACTTTCTCTAATTATTATACTATCAATAAAATTAAAATATTTCGATTAATATCGAAGGATGAATAATATTGATAATGATAACAATCACTTTATCATTAAAGTGTCTAAATTGTTGAAATTTGTGACATTTTCGAAAAAGATTGGAACTTTCTTGTCATGCAATGATGTTTGCAGTTTCATGTTCATATTAATTTCATGTGCGAACGATGTTCAAGGATGAATTGAAGCGAGAAAGTTCAGTTCGATAAATGCAGATCTAATCTGAGTTGATATTCAATTTAGTTTAGTCAAGAATGTGTGAAAACGTTTGGGTAAGTTTTTATCAGTTGTCAATGGTATCGTGCAGTCAATTCTGGTCTGAATAAAGTTTGTCTAAGTTTGCGATTCCCCACACGACATTGGCCCAGGGCATCAGTTTCCATATTACATAAGCACAATTATTTTATTCAAACGAAAATGTACGAAAATAGTTGCAATTAAAAGTTTTATAATATTTTCATGTTCGAATAGAATTCAAACAGTTCAAGAGGATAATATTCCTAGTTTTCAATATAAAATTTCAGCAAAAATTGTTAAAGCTTTGCAATGACTCTTGAAATTGAAATAAAATTAAAATTTTCTTTAGCAATATTGAAAAATCTTCTGATTGACTTTATGATATGACAACATATTCTAGACAATTTCATATAAATAGAGAAGTTTATGGAAAAGTTTTGATTTTTAAATTTTTTCTAATTTAAGCTTTGTCCATATTTTACTAAACTTTTTCTCTTAGAAATACTCAGTCATATAACAAAAAAAAAGCTTATAAATTATTATACAATTTTATATAAAATAGCAAATAAAATTTATTAATGATGTACGGCAATTATACGAGTACAAGAAACTTGTTGATAAGTTCCATTAAAAAGCTTAAAACTTCTATAATATTTTTTTTTATTTTATAAATAATATACTATCGATTAGGTTATATTTTTGTTTGACAATAATAATAAATAAAATTATCCTGCTATTTATAATATTTGATATTTTTAACCAATTCATATTTACCCGTTGTTTTTTTTTTGACAATTGTTTGATTAATATAAGTTTTCAAACTTTTGTTACCAGGGTCAGATTGCTAATAAACATACGATAATCGGTACTCGATTTTCGGAACTCACAAGCTGAAAAGAAATCCAATAATTTTCTCAAAGTCGTATACAACATTTACACGCTTAACCGACTAAAATTTTCATAATCAAAAAGTTCATTCTTGTTCTGCGAAAGTGCACATCTATCGTGCCTACAGAACTTTTTGTTGACTACGAGTACACGCGTACAGCCGAATTCATAATACCAGTAAAATTGATTGTATTGATCTGAAAAGTTAGGAAAAACTTTTATTTCCTTTTCGTGTTTTATTCTTTCAATATTTTTATTGCCCCTTCGATAAAACAGAAAATCAACTCATTGCTACTATTTGAAAGAAAGTGTATCCATCAAACTGAAGGAGCTGGGCTGTGGGAAACACAATCAATAAAATATCCAAGATCAAAGTTTCAAAGGCAGTAGAAACTTTTCCATTTAGAAGATTGTACCATCAGATTCGGATATTCGAATTTCTAGATTCTTTCGATGGTTTAGTAATGAGATTAAGTAATTAGTACCAAGTTAGAAATAAAAAGAGGCAAAAAAAAAAAATAATACCAATAAGAATAAGGGATCGAAAATAGATTTGAAATTGTAGAAATACTATGGAATATCTAATGTTTTTTAAATGAATTTCTAATTTTTTTTTCTTTCATTTCTAAAAGAAATAATCATAGGAAACTTTGAAATACAATTTTTCCAATAAAAAAGTATAGTTTCCTGTCTACGCTCTCGATTACCATTAGTAAAGAATCTTGTAGATTTGTTGAAAATCTTTATTTATATAGAAATTCGTGCACTTTATATACTTAGTAAAGAGAATAATCCATAATATCCTATATAAACAAATTTTTCAATTTTCTTAATTTAATGTCAATAATCAACAGAAAAAATTAAAAAAAATATTTGATTGCATCTATAATAAAAACAAAAATTCATAACATTATCCACTGTATTAATTGCTGGATGACTGAAAGCTAAAAATATTTCTTAAAAGCAAAATTTAATCTACAAAAAGCATATAATGAAATATTTTTAGATCGATGGGTATATCATAAAGATACGAAAGTATTACTATTTACATAAAATGATACTTTTGCTTATTTTTATTTAAAAAACATATGGCTATCCTATCATAATAAGCATCAAAGTTTATAGGAGCACGTAATTAATGCCAATATCAATAATAACTATATATTAGCTAAAAATAATTAACTGTAATGAAGAGAAGGTAATGATATTCCTTAAATAAAAATAAAAAAAACATGCTCACTTACTTGGTCATGTTTACATATCAAATACAAATATTCGATAATTGTACCAAAGCTAAGGAACAGTCTAAGTAAAATATGAGACTAAATATATTTACTTATATATTAATGATAACCAATTCATGTTAACAATTAATTAATAATTAATTTAATTGAAAACGGCACTTTTTATCGATTTTACTGTCATTGGCCATCAAATGTAAACATTTATTTCACGTAATATATACATGTTAGATGCCAAAGAAAAACATCATGTTTTATACATTTTCCAATCAAGTTTTATGAATAATACAGGTAGTGTATGTCAGTAGCGTTGGAAACATAATAATAAAATAAGTATTTTTATGTATACTGATTTCAAATTGTGAATGTTTGCAATTTGAATGGTTTGGTTTTCATGTACTTATGTGGAGGTATTTGCGCAAATTGACTCCAAGTTATCAATTCTCTTGCAGATACACACCTTATTGGAACAAGTACACTAATCCCGTAAGCTAAAGTGCTGTAATTTGGTAGCAGATATAATACCGAACCGAATATAGATCCGTACATGCAGTTCGAGAACTATATAAACCCATAGTATCAGTGAATTGAGGATCAAAATACTTGTAGACCCTATCTGAAGGGCTTTGCAGACATTCTCTTCCAAATGGAATGGATGCAACAACTTTTGTAAACATTGTTTGCCGCCTCATATTACGAATCATGTAAAGTAAATCCATACAGGTGTAAACATCAGCCACTCATACAGCTATCAATTGACTCAGTTAATTGGATTCAGCCCCGTTCCAGAGAGATGCTGGTAAAACGCGCGCCTTTCATTCGAACAAATCTTTTTAACTCAAATCTAAAAACAATTTCAATATTTTCAAATTTAATCGTTTGCGAAAGAATTTCAATATCAATATCAATTGTGTGTACACGAACGAATTGTTAATTTGTCTGAATCATTTTTAAATTATTTTATTTTTTATAATTTTTTTGAATTTACATCAACCCATCTCCTATTTATGATAGTATGGCTGAGATTTTTAAAACACAAAATAATTTTATTCTCTTTGAGATTGTTTATTAGTTTTCTGTACTAATATTCTAAATCAATAATATATAATATTGTTGCTTAAGATTTATAATTGAAAGTTTCAAATAACTATATTATAAATATTTGTTCATTATCAAATAACTGTCAGAAACATAAAATTTAATATTAACGAATTTCACTGCCATTTTAATTTTTATATTGCTGAAAAGTTACTCAATCAAATAATATTATGACAAAACTTTATAAAAGTTGCAAAAATTATCAAAATTTAATTAGACACATTTAATTTCTCTTTAATATTATCCTGATTACCAGAACTTTCATAACTTTTTTACTTCTCATCAAACCCGAGCTTCTTTCTGTGATATGATAAGTTGTCGCCTTTCGGTCTGTTTGTACAGTATCCTAAGGCTTTCCTTTAAATTTATATCACTTTTTGTCTTATTTACCCAAAGTTTTTTAATAAAAAAACTATGATGGATTTTATAGAAAAACTGTATACATAGATCAATAACGTTTTAATTATAGTTTTCATTTTAAAAACGAATCAATCCTTATGCATTCATTTCATATTTTATATTCATACTTTTACATTTAAATATTTATAAATTAAATTAAATAATTGTAATAGTACATTAACTTTATTAATACAATACTTAATAATAGGATGGTGTTTGAATCCTAATCTTAACATTATACTCGTGTGCATATATTTTAGTATAGTCGTCCTTAAATATATGACACTGGTACATCAAACAATTCGGATAGCTTCATACTCTGCAACCAATAATATTTGCCTATTTTCTCGTTATCAGTGCATATTAATATCTGTATAAATTTGAAAGGTCGAAGGTATTGCGGATATTAAAGTTAGTAGCTATTTGCAGATTTCTCATAAATGCTGATATAAATCTTAATCTAGTTACAGATTTCGATAGATAATCTTGTCGAATCTGAATGGAAAGTTATCACAAGTATGTTGATGTCATATCCAGCTGAACATCATTTTGAATTACCTAGCATATCACTTGGTACATCTACATTTGAGGAAATTCAATAATTACTATGATATCGACAACTTCCTCTACAATGCAATTCCAAATATTACAAACGGAATCAGAGCAAGGTGGTAATTTCAATCTCCGAATACTCATAAATTATTCAATTCAGCACAATAATAACAACAGTAAACTACGAACTCTGAAATTATTCCAATATCAAAATGAAGCCCTATTTAAGCATGAGGCCGGATGTAACTAACCACATGACCAGCTATATAATTTAAGGTCGACATAAGAACCAATAATCAAAAGAAGCATATGCTTTGAGGTGTTTTTCTTCCAAGTCCAGTTATTGGCAATTGGCAATTCCTTCTGCTACACATACAGTAGCAACCCACCCACACAATTGGATAAAATTTACTAGAAAACAATAAAAGCAGAACGCTGTTCTCTGTGCTTTATTTTGCCACACTTCGAAAAGGATATTCCCTACTATTGAAAGAGTTTTTACAGTACGCATTAGTTTTTTCTACAACTTGATGCTTTTGCGAACTCATTAGTAGTCATGGGTCTTCCGTATTCAACGTTATACACTAAATACTAATGACTTCCAATCAATAAGATCGAAAAAAAGCTATAGTTGTCTTACAGATGAAAGAAGAAGTTATACACTTGTTAAATGTTCCAGAAGTTGTTCATGTTAACCAGGGTCATTACGTACGATGAATTTCTCAAATGGCATAAGTTTGGCATCGATTATACCAAAACTAAAACAAAAACCAGATACAAGAAAATTCCGACAAAACTAATAGTAAGCTTACCTCTACCTATAAGCACTCCCAGCTTCAAGACTATATAATGTTCGACGGAATCACTTTATTCGCAGTACTTCTGTTTATACAATTTCCTCTAACTAAACAGAATCAAAAACATTCCATTGCAAAATTCAATTCTAGCCATTTAACTACACGTATACAAGAACAAATAATAAAAACAAATTCTATTAAGTTAACATGGTGCAAAATAAGAAGAAAAAAACATGAATAAATGATAGTTGAAATCGCAAGTTTTTCACATTGAAAATGCAATCCAAGAAGCAAATTCCAAATATTCTCTATTTCGGATTCAAGTCGCAGAAACGTTTCCTGTCGATTTACCAGTCGCTAACCACAAAATAGCCTATCCTAAAATAGTTCAACTTATTCATACAAAAGCTCCAGTTTGGAAAATCTGGAATAAAATACGTGGAAATCGGAGAAACTATGAAACTTGTAATGAAATTTTGTATTGGGATTTGTGCAAAGGATTTTTTAATAAATAAATAAATTCATATTATAGAAATTGCAATTTAATTCAATTATATACAGATAAGTTTCTTTTATTTATTTGCTTGGAAAAAAATTTACAAAACTCATATTAAATATTTGCTGAAATTTTCTTCCACCTTTAAACTATTAATTGACAGAACAAGAGTCAAGTTTTACTGCAAAACTTTTATTAGGAACTGATTTCATTTTGGAAACCATTTTTAAAAGATATGATATATTTTTATATTTGAGTAATTTCATCAGCATCTATTCTTTTGATGCTGTCAGTTAATAAATAATTTTGTTTCAATTCTAATAAATCGATATGGCATAATGGAAGGGAAAATCTACCATACATGTGTTGATGCTTGAGAATCGCTTTACTAAAAATACAAGCTTATCCATTTTGTGGTTTGAAAAGTACAGCTTTGTTATTTAATAGCTGCCAAAGTCTTATACGGACATTTCCTCAGATCGGACTTTAAGTTGAGTTGGTCTGAAGTGATTTTTTTTTATTTATTTAAATAAATATCCTATTAAAAGTACTGTATAAATTATTGTGAATTATTGTGAATACAAAAAAACTCAAAGTTAAATAATTAAATAAATTAAAAATCGGAGGTCACTGACCAAGCGAGGAATGTCTACGATAACCGATGAACGATTATCGCAGTCAATGGCAATGTCTTCTGCCGGTGAGGATACGGATTCCGTATCCAGCAGCGAATTTTTAATACCGGTTGGACGTCCTCGGCGTATAAAAACACCAAAAAGAAATGTAACCACCATCAGCTCGCCCGGCTCATCGCCAAAGGCCAAATATAAAAAGAAGGCAATAAACTTGCCAACATCGGTGCTAGCAGAAAATGGTTCCGACAATAGATTTGCTCTATTGTCCGAAACTTCAAGCAGAGCGACGGTTGCAAATTCGTCAACACAAGCGAATACCGACAATGCATATAAGCCAGCCTTTGTGACAAATATTCCGAATTTTTTTTAGTGCCAAAGGGTTTGCAATACAAGCAAAGTCTGGTGGTTCTTATAGAAGCATTATCCAGTTCCTCGAGGAGACTAAGTAAACGTTTAATACGTACCAATCTAAGCCAGAAAAGGCCTATAAGGTGGTGATTCGTTACCTGCATCACACCACATCCGTTGAAGAAATAAAATGTGAGTTAGAGGTACTAGGACATTGCGTCACTGGTATTTCAAGTGTAAAGAAATGTACTCCTCTGCTACTATTTTTCGTGTCACTGAAACCGGTACCCAAAATAAAGATATATTCAAAGTCGAGACGCTAATGTATACCAAAATAAAAGTGGAAGAATCGTACATTAGTAAAGATATATTGCAATGTTATAGATGTCAAGAGTAAGGGCACACGAAAGCTTATTGTCGTCACACTCCCAAATGCGTGAAATGTGCAGGTGAGCACCTTACCAACGAATGCAATAAGAATAAAACTACCCTAGCCAAATGCGTTCTCTGCGACGGTAACCATCCCGCAAACAGCAAGGGTTGCTCTACTTATAAAAATCTGCAGGAGAAAATCAACCCAAACACCAAAAAAAACCAACCAATCAACTATTATAAATATTCAACCAGTCCAGCAAGGTTTATCATTTGCTGCGGTAGCGGCAGGAGTTTCCAATATTGAACACCAACAACAACAAAAAACGAGAACCTCATCAACAGCAACAGCATCAGCCACAATTACTACAATAACCCCAACAGGAACAATCCAGCAGTAAGAATTATATTGCCCCTCCGTCATTATCCCGATATATATCCTCAATGTTCTCCTAATTAACCAATACACTTATAGATCAATTAAACAAAATACTAACACCACTTGTAAATGCTTTGATGTGCATTGTGTCAGCTTTATCATCCACTATTCAAAAATAAATGTCGTCGTGCACCGAAAATTCCCTCTGCATCCTTTTATGGAACGCAAATGGATTGAATCCCCATCGACAAGAACTGGATATTCTTCTACACAACAGACGCATTTACATTGCTCTATTAACTGAGACGCACTTTACATCTACGTGTAGGTCATACTTTACGATACGAGACTACATATGATAACCCTGACAATACGGCGCATGGTGGAGCAGCTATCCTTATAAGAAAATCATTAAACACAACATTCACTTCAACTTTTCCTCTGAATACCTGCAATCCACAGTTGTTATTATTGATACCTCCTTATTTAATCTTAATGTAGTATCTGTATACTATCCTCCTAATAAAACCATAACTGGTTCCGACTATTTATCCTCCTTACACTCACTTGGAGCCTCGTTTCTTGCGGGCGGGTATTACAACGCTAAACACCCTCAATGGAGTTCCCGCATTGCTAATTCTCAAGGAAAGATTCTCCAAGAATCTCTATCCCATACATCAAAGCAAATAACTTTCCCTCCAAAGCCAACATGCAGGCCAACGTCTAGTTCAAAACGATCTTTTATCCTCGATTACTTCATTAGCACTCCTTCAATTACCATGAATTCTAGTATTGAAACCCTTTCCGATTTAAACTGTGATCATAGTCCTGTTCTCTTTACCGTTAATTAAAAAAAAAATAGCTGCCAAACGTATTTGCCCTTCAAGGTAATATTTTCTTAGTTTAAAGTTTGCTATTATGGATCGTTTTGCCACCGAATAGCGCATTAAAATTGAAAAAACTTCCTAAAAAAGTGGTGATTGTGCCATTGCCATGTTTCGCGCTTTGAGAGGAGATTATTTTTGCAGCGATGATTGGTGTAAATAGGAATCTGAAAACCCATAAGTGACTATACAGAAACCATTGTATTTTCAAGAAGTGACCGTCTGGTGTGGATTTTGTTCGTGAACTTGAAGATTTAACTAACGTTTTTTGGCGTGAACTTGAAGATTTTTATCTGAAGGATTTATGATTTCAACAAAACGGCATCAACGCAACAAATTTTGGTTTTATTGGCCATATATGGTAGTTCCAAGGACGCGTAATTTCGAAATTTGGTGATGTCAATTAGCATCAAAGATCGTGCAATTTGACGCCATTGAACCTTCTATTGTGGTGTTATAAAATTTAATATATATTTTTTTAAATACCTAATAGTATTTACAAACCAACATACATCAAGTACTTGTCGAACTACACTCTAAAATGTACTGAAGAGTCATCAAAAAAATGGTGGCAACTATTTATTTTATATTAAATTTTTTTCTACATTAGTCAAGTTTAAGCAATTTAATGAAATTATTAATTAATTTGATCATTATTATGAATTAATTTTATCATTATCATTTTATCGAAGCACAAATTGGAAAACTTTTTATTTAAAACTAACTCCATAGATTAAATGATTTATTCAATTGTAATGTAATTATCCTTTATCCTTAATAATAATAACTAAAGATTCGTTATAGAATAAAATAAGTACAAATTAACGATTCTTTTATAATAATTATGAATAAAACTCAATTAGAACTGAGAAACAAAAATATAAAAACTACACCTTAATTGAGAATCTTAGCTTAAATGGAATAAAAAGAGACTTAACTATAAAGAGTTTGTAAATATGTAGAAAGTATAAATGCAATATACTTAATTATAAATATAAATATAATTTTCTAAATAGTATATGCTAGTATCTCCAAAAGCCATTCATATTATTTGACAACAACAAAAAATCCTTATTTAATGTGAATTTTGTATATCCGAATGCACAAAAACCGAAAATACTATACATTGCTCTGAAAGTTTGTTTATATTCGTATTTTGTGTGGTGAAATATTCAAAATTGAAAATAAAGAAAGTCGTGGTGCAACTTTTATATCCAAGGATAGTTAATAAGTAGATTGATTCGGGGCTGAATGGTACTGTATTCCGGATATTTAAGATAGCTACTTAACGTTATAATACTGAATTATTTTCAAACTTTTCCGACTTTCTTATATTCCACAAATCTTTAGTTAGTTCATATTGCTTAGCACTTAAACTTCACTTTTTTTACTATTTCCATTTCAAGTAGTAGCAGCATCTATAAGAATTTGTCTTATTAAAAAATAAATTCTACTAAAGTACACCCGCCATAATTAAATGTTTTTATACATTTATAAAATTGCAAAAATTCTAAACTAATATTTCAACGTCATCGTCATCGTTAACGTCGCTCTCAGCCATCCCGTCGTTGTTGGAGCATTTCTTCTCCAAACACCTTTTTGGGTCATGAACACTTCAAATCAATACAATCTGCCCGAATGGCAAACACCCTGTAACGTCGCAGTAACTTATAATTTATGCTCAATAATTAGTGCGCCTACACTACACTTTGGTACGAAGGCCGTTCTTCTACAATATTTTCGTTTTAAGAGCTTTCGTCCTTTAAACAAGCTGTAACATACCTTATCCGTTCATCTTTATTATTACATAAAAATATTTTAGTAACTTAATTTGCTTTCAACTGCACAATTTGGTATACAATCAGTTGCCCTCACAATCTCCTTATAATACCAGCAATGGTTTTTGAACAGATTTTTTTTTTGCAAACCATTTTACTTTGTATTTTCCTAATTCACTGTATTAGAATGAACTGTTCGTGCAGACTATGAACAAGTCTTTTTTAAAATATAAATTCAATTTATCATAATTTGATCAATTGTAAATACTTTCTTAATAACAGGATATTCATTTTAATCAAACTATTACTCATAGTATAGTTCATTCAATTCTTCATTAGTTGGTAATTGCTCTGTACTTCTTAACTCCAGAAATATATTCAATTTATTTTCAGCAATATAATCAAATATATGCTGACAAAAAAGATCAACATTTCTAATGACAATTCAAACAAAAATGAAAAATTAACCTTACGTAATACTATCTAATAGAAAAATGATGAAAAATGTACGATATGATTCTGCAATTGAATTAACAAATAATTATAATAGAAATTTGAGTTATCTTGAGGAACTAAGTATTCTGATCAAACTATTCAAACAAATTAAAGAAGAAATTCTAATTAACTAAAATTCTTATTCATACAAACTAAATATTAACTTATTAACATTCTAGTCTATGCGGCAGGAAAAAGTTGAATCAACTTCAATGGATATTTGTTATTTCTGATTTCATATACCAACATTTTTTTACATAAGAAATAAACAAAATTATTAGTGTTGAAGTGTAATTATATGACATCGGTCACTTATGTGTAAAGGAGAATACTTTACCATTTTTTTTTTCTATATTAACAACATCAAGAATTTTAGGCTCCGACGAAGCAATCCAACGCCTTCCTAATCTAAACACTAAAATCTTACATTTAACCGTTCATACCCCATATTACGAGTATATGCGTTTTATTATTATCCGCAGTAACCTAAATATGAATTTTGTATGCGAGCTGTGCATAACTCGTTAAATACAATTTGATCCCCGTTTAAGTCAACATTATAACCCTTCTGTTAAAGAACTATCCTCAACTAACTTCTCAATAAATACCGAACGACACCTTAAAAAACAATTGCCCTGTGATCTTGTAACTTATTAAAATAATCGTCTGACAGGCAGAAAAACATTGACTGTTATTTACTCCTTCATTAAACTTTCCCGTCAATATGTCCTTGTTTTAAAAAATCCGCTTGTTACAATAATATGTATGTATTTGGTTGTAGATATCTATTAAAATTGTAATAAAAAATATAAGAAATACTGACAAATGTTATCGTGGAAGTTAAATCGATCCAAATTGACCTTATTGAATCGGTATCCATACATAAGTGCATATATTAAATTATCCATATAAAAAAAAAAACATTAGAAATAAGTGGCATACTTACTTGGTCTATCGAGCTCGTTAATAAGATCATCCGCATCCGAATATGCTCCTATGCTGGTATTAACTATTAGGCACAAATATACACCAAACACCCACCACAAGTACATAGTCGATACAATACACAATGAATTACATATTACACTAAAAGGATTTGTTTTCACTGACACATTAATTTTCAGCATGTTTTTTTTTATTGTCATAGGATTATCGCTTTGTTTTTATCAATCCAATCAGGTGTCGTGTAATGTTGATTTCTCTTTTAAATGTATTTAATTTGAAAACTTATTCAATTTTATGTCCTTAAACATATTCGTACATCTAGTGTATCCATCTGAACATACATATATGTGTACATGTATAGAAAATCACAATTAAAAACTAGACTGTATGGACTTGTATATAAATATAAATACATTTGTATGTAAATAATACAATATAAATAAAGATTCAAATCGAATCCATTTCTGCCCGCTTATTTACTTTCAACTCAATTATTTTGAAGTTTTGTCAAGAAATTATTGAGTTGCACTCGAACTCGTAAGATTTTTCGCACTTGTTGTTGTTCTTTATCGCCGGATTTACTTTTAGTACATTGAGTTTATCGTCGTTACATCCAAGAGTTTATCGAAATACTTCAGTCATTCCAGTAAGCATCTAATCCACTCTCGAGAACAATTCTCCTCCTTTTGCAAAATGCGAGTAGACAAACATACAACAACATGAGTTATACGAAAACTCGCCCGATCCGCTTCCTGTACTACTTATAACCATTCATCTACATTCTGTTCGTATCCTCCATATGCCTACATACCCGGTAATCACTTATCGTTATCCTTGCAACTAAACGGAAACTTTTCTATCTTCGAATAGTAACTATGTATAACTAAGATAGCAATCCTATATGATATATGCGAACCACAGGTTGATACTTTATTTTACTTTTATCCCGCTTTCTCTTTCTTCTCTATAATATTAGGTTATGTTACAATGCTGAGCATATAACTCCTTAAAGTTCTCAATATATTTTATTGTTCAAGCATATGGTGATATGTGTGGGTACCTTTGAAAACGGTTATTATTTCTTTGATACTAACCAGGGTGAGCACGTATTCACACAACTAACACATGTCACAAACGGATATTCTTAGAAACGAATAGCTTAGCCCCACAGGAACAGAACTGAAAAAGCCATAACAATCGGATAAATATAAAAGCAATCGCGAAGACCGAAGACCATATGCAACTACTAAGCGAAGTACGACTTGTATTCTATTTTATGCTCGGTAATATCCTTTGATATCTGATCGTTCCTGTACTAGTAATATTTTCAATTTTATAATCTTACCATAGTACTCACATACTATGTATGTAAATATATAGATACTAACTAATATTTAACACTCATATATCTAAAAATACTTCCACAAAACGTTAATATACCATATTCATCACTAAACTACCACGAACTTCTAGTAACTATTATCATTATGGTCCAATTACTGCACAGGAAAACCTGCACAATCACACATTATTATTTTTATTATAACTTTTTCTTATGTCTTTTATTATTTCACTTGTCATATTCTTCCTTTTTAGGTTATACAATATTTAGACACATGCACTTGGTAATTTCGCAAAGTACGAATTAATGAAAGAAAATGTGTCACACATCTAATTTTTACAAAACACTTTTATCAGAACTGGTTGTACTAATTTCCGAAATATTTTTATATTTTGATACAAAAAAAAACAAATTCGAACTCTCTAGTTGATCGTCTCATTGATTCACGTTTGGACATTAAATTGAATCTGCCTGCACATTTACAAAAAAAATTGTATAATATTACAAACTTTAACATACAAAATAAACTACTATTTAATATAAACACCTTCATATATGAATTAAAGTTGTTGTAGGATTTTTTACCGGTTTTGATCCTTTGGGTAAACTAAATACTCTGCCAATCTGCATACACAATTTTATTTTCATTTATATGATTGACTGATCAAGATAGCAGACAATTTCCCACAAAATTTCCGCTCATGATTGCCTTAAGTTATAACCATAAATTTCTGCAAATAAATAAAAAAAAACCATTATATCTTATGCTTGTGATAACCATATAAAAAATTTTATTTACATTTGTTGAATTTAATTGTTTACAATCAATTAAATTTATATTAAATTTTTTTTATTTTAAGCTTGTCTTCTAGTAGGATAATATATTGATTCCAATTAAAAGAAAAAGTATATCATCCTTTCACTGCCTATAATATTTTAAGAACCTAAAGCCTTCTACTCCAAAACTGGTTCTCTACTTAATGAATTGAGAGGAGATTCGACCTAGTAAACGAACAAAAAAGTGTTCATGTAAGTTTTACTCTTCCCTCGTGAATCATACCCCTCTCCAAATTTTGACCGTAGTATAATTTCTTAAAAATATAAAATGAGTTATTTAGAACTGTCTACCTGGATAAAACTTAAGTTATAAAACTTAATAGCTTATCAAAGGTTAACTTAGTTAATTCCCAATAGTGGAAGCAGCAACGATAGCCGTTATCTCCTCCATCAGGTTTTCATGACATTTTTCGCAATAAATCTGCTTGTTACTTGTAGTAGTTGTTAAAAGTTAATTAAATATAAAATTGATTAGACAAAAAAATGGAAAAAATAAAAGGATTTCCATTGTCACATTCGAGTGATCTATTATAACCATATTAGCAAAAATGCACTATACGTAATAGACAATTAATATCATTCTGAGCGAGAAAATCTAATACTATATAACACAATAACCTACACCTTTTACTTTTATAAGGATTAAGATTTAATTGAATATATTAATAATTTTAAATATGAACCAACTAAACTATAAAACCTTTCCAAAAATATAAATTTATACGAAAATAATGAATGTCCATATTTTTGTATATAGAATTTTATTATATAATAGAAAATTTGCGTAAATAATAGATCCTCTTTGATCGGAAATCGCTCTCCTCTATTGACGATTTCTCAATATGGAAAGAATATAATCCATACTCTCGCGATAATAAAGGACATAATAAAATCAAATAAATTCTGCTCTTATGACCGATTGCAATGAATAAATCACTGTGACCGGAAACGCGTTAAGGCATACAACCACTTTTTATCTATTTTTTTTGATTAACTGATACGTTACTGCTTCTAAATTGCTCTAAAAAAATGATGTAGTAAACTAGAATTTTATGGAATATTTTTCCTATTTTTTTTTATTTTTATTTTTATTTTAAAAGCTTAGTTTTTTAGGCAAATTTATTTTTCGTACACCATGCCCATATACAATATGTGTATGTACACGAGTATGACTTAGTAGTAGAACCGATTATTGTTATTTTTTATTTATTATTCATTTGCTTATATTTTGTACACTTTCAAGCTTTTCACTCAGTTATTTTGATTTACCCCCGGGAGGTTTTCCATCAAAACATGTCCTCCATTTCCGACAGTTTTGCCATTATACGAGTACAAAGTATATTTCGTACCTGGAAAATGTAATCGTAAACGAAATGTCATTGCAGAAATACATTGTATATAGTATTTTAAGCCGTATGCCAAAACTTCAAAGTATAAAATAACTTTTTGATATTCTCTCCTTAATTAGAATCTGAATTTGGAAGAAGTAAATCCGTTTACATTCATATGTACTTCGTTACTGAAACAAATTTTTTCGCCAGATCATTTCTACCACAATAACTTCCGCTTATTCAGAAATATATGGTATCCTCAAATAATGTACATATTGTACATATTGTATGTATTTTTCTAGTATATAAAATCAATGGTATAATTGTAAATATTCATCATAATTTTATATGAAATAAAAGACTTTGCTGGAGGATTTAAAATATTAATCTACCTATTCATTTATTTAGGCATATTAATAATTAAATTTTCGTGGTCAACTTTATAGGTCATTACTTCCCTGTCTGTATTGGCTAGCTTCATCTATTTTGCGTTAGATCTTTTTTCTAAATTTGATCGATTTTCTGAAGTTACTCTAAATTTGATCGATTTTCTGCTGTAAACTATTTTTATAATATATTGAAAGGCCTCTTAACAGAAATTGCATTTTTCACTACATTTTTTAAGAACAAAATGTTAGTTAAGAGGGACATTTTTTGGACTTTTAAAACAACATTATATTAATTTGTTATGTATATGCAAGAAAAATATGCGTACAAATCTTTTAAAATAATTAATTAAAAAAAGGAAAATTGTCGATACACCAGGTGTATAAGCTTAAATGCGCTGTTTGGTCATAGATGGGGTGAGTGAGCACATTAAGCTACCGTAGGCATGCCATACTTTTTTTTATGAGTTTGACATCTGTCAACGTTAATCAATGCACATTGTCAGCAATTTCGTTCAACAACATACATTTTTCCTTTGGTAATCATATCTAATTTTATGCCAGAAAAAGAGCATATGCGGGAAGCGCGGCTTTTTTGCTTCAATTTGAAGAAATCCGCTGCCGAATCGCATCGAATGCATATGGAGACCTATGGTGACAGTGCTTTATTGGAAACAAGGTGCCGAGATTGGTTTCGTCGGTTCAAAGATGTCAATTTTGACTTGTGGGATAAGAAGCGTGAAAATCGGCCTAGGAAGGTTGAGGACCATCAATTGTAGGCTCTTTTGGACGAAGATGATACCCAATCGGAAAAAATGCTCGCGAAGCAATTGGGTGTTACTTAACCAGCCATTTTCATGCGTCTGCGTGCCATGGGGAAGATTAAAAAGATCGGAAAATGGGTACCGCATGAATTGAATGATAGGCAGATGGAATGACGCCAAAGCACATGCGAAATCTTGCTCGCCAGACAAAAAATAAAGTCATTACTGCATCGGATTGTGAGAGGCGATGTAAATAAATATATTTCGAGAATCCTAAACGCAAGAAATCGTGGGTTGATCCCGGTCAACCATTAACATCTTCCCCAAGACCAAATTGCTTCGGACGGAAGACGATGCTGTGCGTTTGGTGGGATCAGCAGTGTATCGTTTACTATGAGATGTTGAAACCTGGTGAAACTGTCAATGCCCACCGCTACCACCAACAACTGATCAAATTGTACCGTGCTCTGCGTGAAAAAAGGACGGATTACCAACAAAGACATGACATGCTGATTTGCCTCCACGACAACGCACCATCGCACACGTCAAAAATAGTCCGAAACTACTTGGAGACACTCAACTGGGGGGTGCTACCCTACTCCGCTTATTCAGCAGACCTGACCCCTTCCGACTACAACCTGTGTTCGTCGATGGGCCACACGCTCGCTGACCAGCACTTCGATTCTTACGAAGATGTCCGAAAATGGCTTGATGAGTGGTTTGCCTCGAAAAAGAAGGAATTTTTTTGGCGTGGTATCCACAAATTACCCGAGAGTATCTATGAAAAAACCAGTGTTTTTTTTTGACTAAAAACAGCGGATTTAAGCTTATACACCTGGTATGATATTTAGAAACATTTCAATGTTCTTCCTATCTTTCATATTCAAATGAATATTAAGTAATTTAATAAAGAATTTTCTTAATTTAAAAACTTTGAAAATTGTGATAATTTTTAAAATATTGATTTAATGAAATAAACGGAATAATATCGAGCTAATGATACTCTAAATAGGATCAATGACAAGCATTTTCATTATTGAAGAAGTCAACTAATATTAGAGTATAGTTTCCAGAGAACTCAAAATTTTTTCATTGTAATTTATTTAAATGCGGCAAATCGAATAGGAATTTTCATGCTGGCCAGACGACCTATTTTAGTGGGCAGCGATAGTTTCTTGGCAACCGAATGCAGTAAATTTTTGCATGTTCCTCACGACTGCATGCACATACACATTCTACTAATCTTAACCTCAAGTGCGCTGAAAATCCACATGAACACATACTATATGTAGGTATGAACTTGAACGTATATACTTGTATATGACATATGTATAGTTGAAATTTGAAATTTTCTCTGTTTTCCCGGACTTTAAAGTCCTTATTGCCCAACAAACTGTACTAGCCATTAATGCATCCTTGTTTGCAAATTCTTGTGTTTTTACATAGTCTGGTTACTTTTCCTCCTTAGGCGTTGTTCTATTTTCAAATTCAAAGCTATTCAGCATAACACCCGCAAGAACACTGCACTTATGTAATTAAAGTTTTCTTTTTGTTTTCGTTGTTTTTATGGTATATAACAATATATTATTACTGCCTTCTGTTGTTAGATTCTAATTTAACTAGCACTAAAAATACTATCAACCATTTGTAAAAAGGTGTATTAGTGGCACAAAGTCAAAAAAAAAAACAAAACAATGCACACTTGTGGAAATACTTTCCATTACAGAAAACATGGTGATTCGATAACAATTTCTGCAACTCTCTTCCTAAAAGTTTTATAATAAATTTTACATTCTGATGGGAAACATAATCATTATTTATAGAGTCTCAAATTTCCAATAAGATTTTTTATTTTTTTATTTTGGAATAATAAAATGAAAGTTTTTAGTATACCATATATAAAGTATGAATAAATTTACCGCTAAGAGTTTAATACCCTACAATATATTTATAGTTTCACTTCTTTTTGAGGATTGTTCTCAGAGTTTCAAACATTCTTAGTAAAATATATTCTTTAACACATGAAATACGATTCGATATTGCGAGTATCGAATACATTGCGAGTATCGAACAAGTTGTATCGTTTTTGAATGGCCGTGATTTCTTTGGTAAATCTCTGATATTCAAAAACGATACAACTCCTACACCCAGCGTGAACGCATAATATTTTGTTGGTATTTACGAGTATTTGCCTTTTCTAGGCATCATAAATGCAGTGCCACATTGCAGTATAATGCAATTTTGTATTTATTATTCAATAAATATTGAGGGAAAAAAAATAAAATATTCAGTGGTAGATAATAAATTGTGAAGTGTATTATTTCGAAAAACAGCATAGAAAATAATGCAGGTTCCGGGAATAACACTTTGTTCAGCTATTTTAATATTCATATCATTTAGAAAATAAAAATCGGCTGCCTAAACGTTCATTGTACATACATACATATCTGTCTTTAAATATGTGGCAGGAGTGACAATTTGACAAGTGCTTTGAGAGATCGTGACGTGCCCATGGTATACGAATGGATTATAGGTAAAAATTGCTGAGACTAAAGATGATTGAATGGAAAATTTGATTGATTGCAAGTCGACAAATCACATGAAAATAGTTGCAAAACCTGTGTAGTACTATTCATACTTAAATAATAAAAATTCTTTTTTCAGAGAAAAGAGATTTGACGCACTGATATAAACATTAACGTAGCTTTTTTCTTACCATTTTTATTACTCATTCATGATGAGTTTCTTATTTTGGCCAACGTTATTCTAACTTAAATATGCACTTTCGTTGATTAATTCTAAGATACAGTTCATGAGCTACGAGTATATACATATATACTCGAGTATATACTTCATGCTTGCGGCTTTTGAGTTTTGCATTTTGCGTTTTCTTTTCTTATGTTTCGTCTGTAAAAGATTGAAATTGAAACAATTCCAAGATGAGATATTTCTTTCAACCAAACAACAATACTATATGCACATTAAGTTCATGTACCATTATGAATTATTATAAGTACTTCTGGTAAACTTTTGGTATATAAGCAACTCGACAACACTTCACATTTACATACTGCACTTGAGAGGACTACAAGGAACTTATCCAGAAATATCGCGAGCAGATATATGAGATAATTTTTATTTCAAGCAACAAACGAGGATGTCCTTGTATACAAAAATATATGCATTTATTTTCATTGTTCATCTAGGCATAGTGTAGAAAAAAAAACAAAAACTTAGAGTACCGGGCTAGGAAAATTCTGATTATTTTTGAATGAGAACATTTCGTCCTACTTCGGTTTGAAAATTATAATGGAACGTAGTCGAATTCGTGCTTCGAAACAAGGCTGAACTCATTCTTGGAGACAAGTATGTGATTTTCAAGGAAATTACATATGTGTAAGAAGTACACCTTGACCTCATTGAGGTAACGACTATGATGTTGATCCTGAATGTTTTATTGTAAATCTCCTAACGGATAACAAGCCAGCGTTCGGTATTAATGAAACAATGCACAATTATAAAAATGCACAAAAAAATAAATACTTCGAACTTGCTACCAATTTAAATTCCTCCTTAAGTGTCACATTTTCATCTTCAAACAAGAAGACCTCAGCAGTTGCATGCAATTTACGAGTATAAGCAAATTACAGCCCCAAGTCAATTCATCGGCTCCATCGTATGTTAATAATATGAATGAGTGCGGCAAAACAGCTGGCATGCCTGGAAATAATTCTTCTACAACATAGCATTCGTAAACTTTCTGTCCACATTTCTTTGAATACGAACAACTTGCTCCCCAATTTATTATGTACTCCATTCGTGGCCACAACTATTGGGTATAATTTACATAGAGTTCTAAGGAACAGTTACTGAATGGCTCTTCACATAATTGCAATATAACAATGCACATTTACTCCACATAGTACAACTATTATCTTTGATATATGATATCATAAAAATACTTATTGTTAAACATAAAAATAAATTTTAAATTCTCCATAAACTTTTTGGATCTTCTTTATTTACATATGTCCTATATATAGTTTAAATAAAAACCAAAATTGATATTTATTGAATATTATCTAAATCAAATTATCTAAATTAATACTAAATATACGAGTACAATACTTAAATATGTGAAATTTCAAATAAAATAAAATTCATATTTCGAAATAAATCTCAATAAGTCATCTGCTATTAATTAATGTTTAGCAGATTTTATTTATTAATTTTGGAGAAATATTGTAGACCAAATCACGGTATTAGACGATGTTGGAAATTGCCACGCAGTTAAGGAAAAATTTTGACTTGTCGTGTGACTTGTATCGCCATCTTGTTGCATCCCCATTTGGTTTTTAGTGTGCCTACAGTGTATACTGTAGTGTGCCTACTGTGTATACTGTAATGTATTGGCGCACTGCGGTATATTAATTTTATTAGTAGGCTTAGATTTGAATTGATAAGTTTACGTATAAGATTTGTTTTTAGAAGTTAGTTATATATCAATATCTTCAGTAAGAAAATGTTGAAATTTTTCACGATTTTAAGAGCATTGGTTTTTCCGGCATGACATTGTCCATCTCTTGACTGCCATAAATTTGTAAGGATATTGCTCGAAAGAGACTGTAATATGGGGCCTGTCTATTTCGAACAATATCCTTACAAATTTATGGCGATCAAGAGATGCACAATATCATTCCGCAAAAACAGATGGTCTCAAAATATTCAGATCGTAAAAAATTTCAACATTTTCTTACTGAAGATATTGATTTGTATGTGATACATAAACATAAAAAGGATGCACATGGCAATCATATTGAAATTCAAGCGATTAGTGAAATCTATAAGAGAAATATTGAACTATGTTGCTATCGACCAATCCCAATAAGATTTGTATTTTGGAGTTAGTTATTTCTACTTTTAATATTTAATGGATCATAACTATTATTTATTTATCCACAATGAATATATTTCACTGTGAATAAATAAATCATAGTTATGAACCATCAAATATAAAAAGTAGAACTATAACTAAATTTTAAACACAAATCTTATACGTAAACTTATCAATTCACATCTAAGCCTACTAAGAAAATTAATATACCGCAGTGCACAAATAAAATACAATACACACTGCAGATGCACTACACACTACAGTATACACTGTAGGACCACTGCAGGTTGATATTAAAATATTCAAGATTAGGCCATAAACAAATCAGTTATCATGTGGCTATAACGATCAGAATTGACGGTAACGTTCTCTGCTTCTACATTTTTAAAGAAATATGATCCAATGACACCTTCCGACCAAAATGCACAACAGCGAGTCAATTTTTGCGAAAGAATAGCTTCATTTGTGGTTTTTCAGAACCCCATGTATGGCCATTTTGCTTACTGACACATCGACCAAGCAAGAAACGGGCGCAATTATGACGACCATAAAAGTGCGAAACGTGGCAATGGCAGAAACACCACTTTTGTAGAATATTTTTACAAATTAATGGATTGTTTGATAATTAAGCAATTTATGTTGTAAAATGTTAATTAAAAAATTATTATTATATATGGTATTATTAACAGCTGTCAAATGAAAGGGATGTACTTTCCAAACCACAAAGTGGATAGATAGTCGGTAGGAAATCTGAGTTTACAAAATTGTCATATAAAAAGCATATATTCTTGAAAGCTCTTAAACTTCTGTTTAATCTTTTTTATAGGAAAACATAAATAGTTTTTTTTAAAAACACTCCGAATTATATTATAAATTTAGTTAGATTTGAAAATGTCATTTTCAATATGAAAATTAATCAAAATATCCCATCTAATAGAATTTGTATTCAAATTTTTCATAAAATTAATTCACATTAACAATTTTATTTATTCACGATTTATTCAATTAGTGTACCAACTGTTCATATAATCTATGCATTTGAATTATAAATCGATCAATAAACGTGTATTAGTTGCATTCAAATAACGATGTTTAATTTTCATAAAAACATAATATTTTCATGTTTAATATCATAATTACAATTGCTTATCATTTATATTAAAATGTTATCAATATGCGACAATATGTACGTGTCAATGTGATTATTTTTAAATTGATGCTTTTTAACATATTAATCCATTTTTTAACGAGAACACATAATAAATTATTTATAATTATATTTTTGTTTTTATATCATTTAATTATATTATGATATTTTTTATAATTACTAAAAAAAAATTAATTTCTCTTATTTGAGTGTGGAAAAATAAATAATAAGATGTACAGTTTAATAGGACTAGGTAAGCTACTCGGATGACAAGGGAGTTGCGAGCATACTTGTGGGCTAGTACGAGTATATATGGCATCTACGGATTCTTATCATAGACCACTATCATACCTAAAGAGTTTTTTATTTTACTTTTCAAGCACCCACAGAGTTAATATTTCTTAAGGCGAGACATATTTAAAAAAACAAGAGAATGGTGTTAAAATTTGGAAAAATTATGGAAGAGGAAAATAAGTAATGACGGTTTTGGTGAAATGAATTATTATGAAAAATTTAAAAAAAAACAACCAAAAATGGAAACTGCCCAAAGACAGTGAAGATATTTTACTTTTGACAATTGCTTGGGGATAGCATCTGTCCTTTCTCCTATGTAGCTCTACCGTCTCCCGCCACTTGACCAGCTTCCGACCCGTTACGGCAAAATCATGCCATGTAGGGTGCCGTTGGACAAATGGACAAATACGGACAGGGCCACGGGGCGCTTCGTGTCAATCACCCCACCGAACATACAGTCTAGCAGTTTGATTTTGAGCAGTGCGAAGTCTGTCGAAATACAACTACAGGACCCTCTGAACAGGACTGTTATAACAGATATTACTCTTTAATTTCTACTAAATAAAGAAAGTATGCATCTTGAATTATGAAATTTAAAGTAAAAACAAATTCCCTGTGAGTTTTCTCACAATTAGTTATTGATATACTAAAAAATTTTACAATTACGTACTAAATAATTGATTTAATAAGAAAATATAATTTTTTTTAATTTTAGGGGGCATATTGTTGACTAAAATCAAAAGGCCTACCAAGAAGCCCTGTGGTTTTCCTGAAATAACAGCCAAAATGTTAGCAAGTGTTTAATTTCATCATTCATTGGGGATTTGAAATATGTTCTGCTCCCTGATATAATTTAATTCATTTCATTTTATTTTTCTCTATCTAACTGTCGACGGGCTCTTCAAACGTACCCCCTCCTTCATCCTTTTGTTGAATCAATCAAAGGTCAAGTCAAAACCAAACACTCTTTTGGCTTTGGTTGAACATTTCTAATAATGTACATGAGCTGCTGTGAATGATCTGGTCTTTTCGGACTTAACTAACTCGCAGTATCTCCTTCTGCTAAATCTGTTTCGTAAACATATCTCCCCTGTGGCACTTCCTGTTTTGTTAGAGAAGTCATGCATAGGATGGACGTCCATCATTTCCTATGAAACACCACTGTGCTCGAAGACATTAACACTTGGTATTAATGTAAATTAAAATGATAGTTTTAGTAAATCACAACAAAAACCATACTTTCCAACAGAAATATTCATATACGATAGTGTTAATTTTGCTTGTAATATTATTCCATTTTTATCGCCTTCTTTTTTAGATTTTCTCATTAATCTATTTAATATTACATAATTTTTTTTTCTTCTATTAGACTGTAAATTTGTCTTTCCTGTATAGTGAATTTTATATTCCTATGTCCACACACACACATATATATATGTATGAGCTTATGTGGAAATCTACAAATGTGTAAGCACGTTTTTATGAAAGCTTTTATCTAATTTAGATTATTTGGGGAAAAAATGTTGTTTTTTTTTATAAATTATCATTATTGACAGAATTGCTACCAGGCTAGTTTTGAAATGTTAATGAGCACCTATTTTAAATAAAAACGAAATCCATTACTACTAAAATTAAATGTTGTACATTGAAAAGCTTCAATATTTCAATCAAAATATAAACATGACGCTCCATTGGAGAATACTTGTATGTTTGTGTTTTTGTATTTTCCTCATAAATCCTGTTCAAAACTTCAATATGAAAATTAAAAATAAAAAACCAAATGGTGTTGATAATTTGCATAAAAAAAACCGAAGAAAATTAAATTCGTTCGATTCGTAAATACAATCAAAATTTTTCACACGAGTCATATTGAATTAATCAAACCGACATAAAAAAAATGTCAATCTCGATACGACGAAAAAAAACCTGCATTATTAATATTTTGAGAAATAATATTATTAATATTTTACTGTAAGTATAAAATTTAACTTATGTAAATTTTGTTTTTATTTTTTATCACTTGTTATTATCATTATTATTATGATTACTATTATTATATTTATTTTGATTATAAAATAAATTAAACAAATTTATGTTAAATATTCGTTAATTTTTATGAAATCATCTCGACGTAAATTTAACAAGATATGTATCTTATCATAAATATCGACTGTTTTTAATCAAGATCAATTCAAGGAATTCAAAATAGAGACACCTATTGAACCGACTCACTGGTGGCGTATAAATATTTAACATAGAACGAGATCATGCATAATTATTTCATTTAGTTTCATTTGTTCAAAAAGATAATAAAAATTATCATAAGTCTGCTAATTAGATTTCATTTCACACAATAACCTGAACGACCCCATGGTGCCAAAGTGGCAATACCATTAAAAAGGGAACCCCAATAGTGTTAGTCGTTCATGTTGAGAATAAATTGCGGCAAATGATTAAGCAAACAAAGAATAACCGACCATCATACTTGCAATCAAAAAATATATGAAAATTAATAAAATTTCTTCATAACTGATAAAATATATTTCATTCTTTTTTGCCTACCCCATACACCACACTCCTTCTCTCAAAACTTACGTTTCGAAATTCTCCCTTAAAATTCGTCTAAACTTTGGCAGAAATCACTTTGCAAATACAAAATAAAGTAAACCCATTTGCATATTTTAACAATTACACTGTCGTTTTTTGTGAATATAAAATATATGCGCCATCTTTCGTGATTGCTAATAATATATTTATTTGGAATTTTCATTTAAATTTAGAATACTAGAAACGTATCTGCCCGATGTGATGCGACCAGGAATTTATTCAAATTCAAATTAAAACTCTTTTATAGGAATTTTCGGGACAACTAATGAAAATAAATATGTTCGATAATGGGGAACTTTTACGACTTCCAACAAAAAAAAGTATGTTCTATAGGATAAAATATATTCAAATATCTTGAACAGGAATAACTATTACTATTTACAAGGATTTTTTCTATTCAATAAATTTATTGTAATATTCCAGATTTTTTACTTTTTATTCATTTAATATGTAATTAGGACAAAAGATGCTAAATAAAAGTTTTTATTCTACTCGTATACTATTACTGTAGTAGCAAATAATTTTCTTTAACTAAATTTATATTGAAAAATTAGACGTCAAATTATATTTCAAATTTATAAAGAATACTTTGCCTTGACATAATCAAGGGATTTCAAAATTTTATTTTTATCTAAATTGCTATTACCTCATGACTGTTATTTCGCTTAGGAGATAATGATTTTTAAGTCTTGAGAAATAATAATAATTGGTTCTGGTTAGATGAGAAAAATTCTAATAAATCATTAAAGTAATATATAAAATATTATTTTATCCGAATATTATGAAATAATTATTTCTTCAATATTATAAATATGTCAACATAGTTTCGGTTGGAAAAAACAGTTTTGAAATGTTTTTGAAGTTGTTTACCTATATTTTTAAGTATGCTTATTTGAATATTTTTTTCAGATACCAGTTATAACGTATATTAATTATCAATATAAAAGCTATTAATTAATGTAGTATTTTGAAGAAAATTTTGTATTACAATATTTTAGTTACTAGAAAAATATTTCCTCAATTTGATACGAACATATTTTCTCAACAATTTTAAGATAATATTGTATATGAATAAAATTAATAGAAAATTATCATTGAATTTAGCCATTTTGTAAATTAACTAAATAAATTAGCATATATGTATGTGTTAAATTTTATCATATTAATAATGATGTTTTATGTAATTGATTTAATTAAAGAAAATAAATATTTTTTATAATTTTTACTTTTAGTTAACAAAAAGTAAAAAATAAACGTTTCATTGGTTATTATTTACTGCAAAAAAAAATTAAAAAACATTTTAAATTGTATTGTAACAAGCAGATTTACATAACATTTTAATTTACAATCTTGTACATCATGAAGTGTGGGAGTAAACACCCATCGGCGTTTCTTCAACTAACGGAAGATAGATTCCTCTAGAAAATCTCTAGGACATTGTCTCTTAAGTCTCCGATGAGTGTTTCCGGGGGGGCAGTACAGGACAATTCTCTCACAAGTAGATTATGATTAATAGGATAAATAGGAGTGAACAAATTTTACGGAGGATCTTGCATTGTAAGGCCTGGACGCGATAGGTCTGGAAATGTACAGGTCCTGAACCATTGTAAGGCCTGGAAAAACTATTTTAAGAAGTTGTAGGTAACGTCTATTAGCTTCAATTGTTTTTAGTCTAGTATGTGAATTCCATGTTAATCTCTTATCCAAGTAAAGTCCCAAATAACGTACCTTATCATATTATGGAATCATGTTGCAATTAAGGTATAAAGGGGTAGGTTTTCGTTGAGAAAGTGTGAAAGTTCATTTACCCTCACTCCCTATCTCTTAAACCAGGATTGAAGGTTGTGAATATGGAACTATAAATTATTGGAAGCTATGTCAGGATTTGTATGGGTAGCAACTATGGCCGTATCATCTGCATAAATAGCAATGATAGTATTAGGGTCAGATTAGATGTCATGGGTATAAATATTATATAAAATGGGACCAAGGATACTACCTTGTGGGACTCCGAGTAGAATAGTATATATTTCCGAGGATTCTGAGTTAATTGCAACTTGAAAATGTCTTTGGGAGAGATATGAATTTATGATAAGGTAGTATGTTGAAGGAAGAAAGCTCTTGAGTTTCCAGAGAAGTCCATGATGCCAAACACGATCAAACGCTTGGGAGATATCTAAAAATACTCCTGGGCAATACTCTATTTCTTTTTATTAATATTAAACAATATTAATTGTCATCAAACAATTAATATAGTATAAACATTATATAAAATATCATAAAGTTAATACAATCGTATTAAATAAAATAGGATAGCTAAAATTTTCAAAAATTTCATATATATTACATCATAAATAACGACCCCAAAAGTTAGCAATTCGATAAAAATTGTTTGTTAATAATTTATTTGATTATTTAAATTGGAAAATAATATTATATCTAAGTAAAAATTATTTTTCGATTGTATACATATTGAAAAAACTTTTATTATATAGTTAGAATTTATATTTAATAATGGAATAATTTTAAATTGAACACATCTTATTAATTTTGTTCTTAGAATTCCGAACAGTGGTTATTAAAGATCCACCGTTCGTTTTAACTTGAATTTTATTGATTAAAATATTAAAAACTTAAAGAACAAATAATCAAAATACCAATAAATGTTTTATGATTTTCCAATAATGTTACGTACAAAGTGAATTGAATTTCCTAACGAAATAAAGGTGAAAATGTCAACAACGGTTTTAATAACTGACCCTGCCGAATAATGTTGTAATGAAAGGACGGCCCACGTATACAAAACATACTTGTATGTAGACTTAATATACCATCACGAAAAATCACCCCCCCCCCCCAAAATATTAACCAATCGCATCAGATGAAAAACAAATATTTATACACACATAAATGTGTTTGTGTAAATTGCGAATTTTTCATAAAATGCTATTTTTGGTAGTGGCTGCGATAAATTGAACAATTTTGATTAATTATTTCGTTTTTGTTGACACTTCAGCTATAAGATTACTATAAAAGCGCTCAGCCCGCTGCACTAAACTCTGACTACACAGAAGAAAATGTTGCGTGAAACGTGCTCGCTGAAGAGCAGTGGAAATACGCCTCAGGTGTGCAAAATTTTTCCGCGGTGGCATTTCCCTGCCATTATCGAAAACTTTCCCTTTCAGCTGGCAACTATGCAGCAAGTTACATGAACACCCCTTGTCGAGGACTGCATTCACTTAAAGATAAGCTAGAAATGGCCGAACATAGTCGTACTTAGATTACCATTGTGCACGAGTTCGACTATAGAACAGCAAGAAAAATTAAAAACGAATTTGTAATACTCAAAGGACTCGTTTAGCCATTCACAACAACTCCACTAAATTAAATTGCAATTTTTATTAGATAAATCGGTGAAATTTTACATGATACTTTGGTAAATAGTATCATAGCACGCAACTAGACTATTTTTATTTTTCACGATTATTTATAACGTCACCACAAAGAGTAACTTCAATGTATATATAAAGCTCTTTCATCCCCTTTTGTATTCGCATTTATTTAAACATTATTTAAGGATATAAAACGTTCAGCTATAATTAAATATATTTGTATTTGTATTTACATTCTAAAATAAATCGAATAAATTTATAGCGTTCAAATTATGAACAGTAATGAAATTTATCAATTTCTATTAATATTTGTTATGATAAGATTTACAGGTAATAATTAATAACTTTTGGTAATATATGAGAAAGCATGTGAAAAAGAAATTTTGAAAATATTTGGAAAGGAGCTAAATTTTTGTATAAAATCAGTCATTTTTTTAATTAAATCTGATTACGACAATAATTAGCAAACAAAAATTTATCCAAATTAAAAGATAAGAGTACGGCAAGTATTATCCTTATCTTGAGTTGAAATAAATTAAATATCAAACGGTATTCCTTTAGTCGTGTATATTTCCATAATTATAATTTTCAAACTTCAAGACCATTTATAACCTTTCTTAAAAATAGCTTATTCAGCAATATCATATTGACATATTCAACAAAAAAAAAACATTTTTTTTTTAGTTTAAATATTTAAATTAAAGAGAAGAGTCTCGTTACGTGTATTATGATATTTGGGACGTAATATGTGAATTATGTTCCATTATGTTATATAAAACAGTTAAGAAAATTAAGTTTTGTATGTTTTGACGATAATATAAGAGAATATTATAATTTTATACATTTAGAAAGAGTACGTCCCATGACAATTTTTCAACAAAAAATATTTAATCAATTTCTTAGAACTAGCATTTTGTCTATATTTTTTTTTTCGATTTTTGCATTTTTAAATTCATAACCACAAAATGAGTATTATTGGCATACACCTTTTGATTAAAGCAGGTTTTTTTCATATTTAAGATTGTTTGCTAACCTGATACCTATAATATTGCTAAATTAGACCACACAGAAATTGTTTCTTATTTTATCCAAATATATTCAACTGAACTTTTTTTAAAAACTTTTTTGAAAACCACTTCTGAGCAAGGTCTTCTTTTGACTGCCTATTTTAATCAGATGAAATAAAAAACAAACAAAAGAAATAATTCAGAAATGTATAGATTAACCCTAGTTAAATTAATTAATAAAGAACACCATGATAGAAATTTACGAACCATAATATCTCAGCTAATAAATTTTTTTTAACTATTCTGTTATGGCAAATAAAATGTAATCATTACTAGTAAATCTAATAAAAATAAATTGACAATAAATTATTGGGGATTTTTATATATATTTTAACAAATTTTATAATTAAAAAAATAATAAAAAATACTCTTCCTTAAATAAAAATTACAATATTTATCATAATTTGTTTATCTGAGCTTTCTAATAGTATTTTATTTGTTAAAAACAAATAATAATATATTGTAGAAAATTCTATAAAAAGTTTATTAAATAATACTATATAATTAAAAAACTGATATTTAATATAACCTAATAGAAATTCCTATTTTCGAAGCGTAGGCGATATAACTCCTGTTCTGTTCTATAATCAGACTATGAAATAATCAATAATACTGGAACTTTTTCAACATAAACAATATTTAAAGTAAAATAGATTTTTGATAAAATTATTTTCAAAAGAGAAATACGAGTATCCTGAAAAGCTAATACAATATTAAAACAAAAATATATGTCACATATGTAGGAGTAATAACTTATTAATTTATTTATCTTTTCGAAAAAGTCTCTTAGAGTATTTTTAAAACAATGACAATGGCATATTTTGATAATATAATTCTCTATAATTATTTATACTATATATACATAAAGACACTTTTACCATAATAATAATAATAATAATAATAATATAGTTTATCAGCAATTTACTTATATGTATTGAGATTCTATGAAAGAATATTTACTAATGGAAGCTTAATATTAATATAGAGAAATACGAGGACGAGCATTGGCAAATATGTTTTTGCGGACTTAACCCAAATCAATAGTGCGATAATAGGTTGCGCAAACAATAAAATTAATCGTTCATGAACAATCAAACATCAATTTTTGGATATATCACGCGGTCACAGTCACCCGTTTGGTTACCCAACATTTACACGCCATTGAATTCAATAAAATCGATAAATATCAACGCTGACCCATAACAATCTATGAAAATGATTTTGAAATAATGAACCCTTAATTTGAGAAACCACATTATTGCCGTCCTATCCAATTTGTCTATTTCGGATAACATCAGATATTGGGTTTTCGTAATGTAAGTAAAACAATACAAATTTTATCTTAATGTCTAATTAAAGCATACAAACTTTATTATTATTATTGTATAGACATTTAAATATTAGAAACCAATTTTTGGTCTCTAATATTTTGGCCTCATAACATTATAAATTGATCAAGTATTTCTGTTCAATTTTTTTTAATCAACGCATTTTAATATTCTAATGTTTTTATTTTATCATTAAAAAATATTTTCGCATCAACGATTATTTAGTATTTTTTAAGTATCATTAAGAAAAGTAGTAAACCTTATGCCAGACCAAATATAAAAAAAAACTTTATATGCTAACCAGCAAACACAGTACTTCCTTGGAACATTTAATATGTTTCTTCTTAACGCATTTCTAAGGACCACCACGAATCGCATGTTTGAAACGAAAGTATATTATCCCCTTTTATTCTCCTTAATGTCACGAAGCTTGTAATTATTACCCAAATATTGCACACATATTTAAATCTAAATTGAAGATATCTTAATATGGTTTAGTTGGTGTTAATGAGCTGTGTTCATCTTTTCACAGAATTTCGCCGAATTAAAGCCTGAAAGTTTGTTCAAATAAAGCTTCAAACTTATGAACAATGACATTGTATTTGAATAGGCAGCGATAAAACACAACCCATGTGACAAATTTGTTCTCACATATCCTAACTTTTTAGAAAACAAAATCACATTCGACTTTGTCGTGTATGGAGCGTGTAAAGTTTTGGGAAAAAAATGTCTACGATTGTTGCTCTGGTAACTACTGCAATGTACATGAGAAGATATTTTTGGTAAAATTATACCTATTTTGGACACATTTAAAACGATTATATATAGATGTGTGTATATATATGTGTGTGTGTGTGTGTGTAGGACATTTTATATCCATGGCGATAGTAGCTGTTGAACATGCGAAATTTTCAGAATAATTATATCTCTTCTGCCATAATGAATTTCGCAAAACGAGTTTTTCACATTTCTTCATTATTAATTAAAACAAATTACCTCGACCAGTGAACTCAATTCAAAATAAAACAAAATAAAATGAAAATGGTACACAATTTATCCTGCTTTTGAATAACATAATCCTACTTAAAGGACGAAAAAAGCATAATATTCTCGAGTAAAAGACAAAGTTGCCAAACATATATAAAAAATATATTTACTATTTGTAAATGTTCAGGCATAATGCGTACGTTTTTTTGATGATATACAAATTGACGAAAATAATATAACAATTTAAATGTTCTAATTAAAATTTTATGACAGGTAGTTGAACTAATTATGATTGTAAAAGCAGACTGATTAAAAATAGATAAAAATCAATAATGAAGAAGGACTATTCTTAAATCAATTTAGGATCATTTTATCAGTACCATTTGCCTGTTTTCTTATTTTATACATACAAAAAAAAATGTTTTTATACAATTTACCAAAAGAGCTAAAATTAGATTAATTTTAAAGACAGAAATTTTTTCAGATTTTTATCAAAGTAAATAAGATTTAACAAATTTTGAGATAATCGCTATTTACGAAATGTGGGGGCATCCATTCAATGAATATAATCAAATAATCTGTTTACAAATGAACTTTAAAGAGAGACTGATTCCAAAAAAAGATATAAGCCAATTGAATTGTATATAAAAGTTTTACATTTCGTTAGACGATCCCAAAATGTCATTTCTAATTGCTAACATTTCATAAAAAGGACTTTTACTACCTTAATTTTTTTTATTCTCAATTTAAAGCAAGTACAAAGCAGAAACATCAAATATAAAGTTAAGATATATTAATAATTTTTTTAAATTTTTTATTCTTTTGAAATTATCGAAGCAAAAAGAATAACCACGTTACTCATAAAATAAATAAAATAAAAAATTCCTAAATCAGACTTTTGATTTAGGTCTGATTTAGGAATTTTTTATTTTATTTATTTAACAAAAAAAAATTCTTGTTTTTTTTTTGTGTAATCTAGAACTTTATAAGCATGGATCATGAGATTAACTGTATTTTGAATTTATTAAGCCTAGGATATGTTGTAACGATTGCCTTTTCAACCGTCGATGTTAGCTTTTAAAAAAGGAAAACGAAGACAATTTTTTTAGCAGACGATTCTCATATGATACCAGTTACCTGTGAATTTTTGCGACGAATGATTTACACTAAAGGTTTATCCAATTTTTTCGATATTAACAATATAGTTAATAACGCATTTGATTTTTTTATGCAACAACAAGTATGGGAAGAAATAGTTCTCAGCCAAAAGTGACAGTGACATGGACATGCTTCTTACCGATTAGGCAATTCTAATTTCAAATTTATATAATAATCTAATAATAGGTAAAATAAACTATGACAATTACTATGTCACAGACGTATAAAATATTTAGGGTCATCTGAGGCTTAATGGTATAATCTATTATTAAATATTCTTACAGAAACAGGTATCACAAATCCATATAAAAGACAAGCAATATTATTTTTACGTAAAAATCTATCTTGAATACAATTAATAAATAGCAATCATCTTGGAAATGAAGTCATATCAAATTAACTGACAGTGAATTATGAAAAAAATAGAAAAATAAACACGAGCAAAATATAAAATGTTGAATTTTTACGAAAGCAAATGCAAAAAACAGAAACTTATTCAAAATTATACACTTAATCTAAATACATTTCATTACGAAAAATGCTGTTTTAACTACGGCAATCAATTTATGTCAACCGGAATACAAGTAAAATACTAAACCCAACAACAAAGTGACATGCATTAATCATGTTAAGTACATCACGATGGCTCTCCAAAAAAAAAAAACAATCTTCCTATAAAGGAAAAAACTGTATACGAAAAAATATGGAAACCTTAACTTAACTGAAGACTCATTTATTTTATATAAAAACTGTCTGTGAATTTCACTGAAAAACAACCGAAATTTAATTTGAATGACCGTCGACAAATAGGAAAACTCCAAAGATAATTTCTCCCCATTTTATTCGAAATCTAGAGTTACTTTGCAATTATTTTATTCTCAAGAGCCTAATTTTATACTGTTTGTTGCTAAAGAAAAATCGCAAAAAATTACGATTGCTGTTTTCTTTCCTAAAGTTATTTAGGTACTTAAGAGCTATTTATGCCGCTCCTTTTCTATAGACTTTATTAGTTAAAGTAAAACTCAAATTTCAAAGTAATATACTTTGTAAATTATGTTCTTTTTTTTTCTATAACAAATTATTTTCAAATCTTAACATTTTGTCGCCAAAAAAAATTTACACAATTTAAATGCTGGTATAGACCGATATAAAGTTAAGTTGAAACTTGATTTTTAAATGATCATAACCTTACGTATCACATCTTAGATTTCTTGTCGAATTTTTAACAAACTTAAAATCGGTTCATTATAATTGGGAAAATATTCAAAATGCTTTCGATCGTTAGAATGAATTGCTTTTATGAAGTAAATGTAAAAGTTAAAGTTCAACACGCAAGTACTCGTACTTCTGCCATATTCGTAAATGGGAAATACTGAGAATCAAATTATTTTTTGTGTGCAACTATTTGTACTTTTCGAACGAAAGATCTTTCCAATTAAGAATTACTTTTTATTATTCCCATGGTGACGTACTAATGAGATAGCACTTAACGTACATATGAACATGTTTAAAAGAAGAAACTCCAAATCAAATATCTTATTTCAAAGTGAATAGCAAACGTTATAAATGGTTTAAAAGTTTCATATGCCTTCCATCAAGAGCTGTCATCCATTTTGTTAGAATACACTTTATTACACTAAATACTATTTAAAAAATATTAAGAATTTTTAACTCCCATTAGGCATACTTCGTAAGAAATATTTCTGTGAATTCGAAAAACACAAGATTTGGCAAAATACGAGAATTTTTCAAATTATCTGCGGAATTTGCGACAGCATTTTTATATCACACTAAAATACAGCATTCAGTAAGGAAGTCCTTTTTGTTGTGATATCTGAAGATTTTCACAAGTATTCAATTATGAATATATTTAAATAGTAAAAATTTAGTTTTTAAAATAAATTATATTAAGGTTGATATATAAGATTTTTTTGGGCAAAAATAAATAACAAAATTTGACTAAATTTTGGTTGATATAAGATTTTTTTGGGCAAAAATAAATAACAAAATTTGTCGTGCTGCAAATTAAAATCGTGAAGTTCAGGCCAAAAATAATCGGTTAAATCATATGGCTATACCGCACAGAATTGAATGTAACGACCCCTTCTTCTTTATTTTCATAGAAATATTTATTAAAATCCACACCAGGCAGTCAATATTTGCAAATGCAATGGCTTCTACCCACAGTCAACTGCAACCCAACACATAAATTTTGCTTATTAACGTACAAGGTCTGTTCAAAAAGTATCTCGAATTTTGAATTTCCGCGGGTTACGTATATTCGATTTTCGATTTTTTGTGGCGTTATGTTGGTATTCATATTTCTCACTTATGCCGACAAGTTCGGCCATTTTGAATGTTCCGTTAATTTTTGACAGCTGCTTTGCTTGCACATGTTTTGGCTCGTCTTCGATTTTTGCCCATTCCAAAAAATGGATCAAAGAATCTGTATCAAATTTTGTATGAAAAACAAAATTAATTGCGCGGATGCTTTCCGAATATTGACTATGGCATATGGTGAAGCTACCTCAGACCGAAGCAACGTTTATCGGTGGTACAAAATGTTCTAAGAGGTCCGAGAAGATGTGAACGACGAAAAGCGTGCCGGACGTCGAATGTGAAGGTTTTGCTTACAGTTTTCTTCGATTGGAGGGGCGTGGTGCATCATGAGTTCTTACCACAGGGTAGAACGGGCAATAAGGAATATTATCTGCGAGTAATGTATAAGTTGCGAGAATCAATCCGCCAGAAACGCCCGGAATTGTGGAAGAACAAAAATTGGCTTTTGCACCATGATAACGCCCCTGCTCACGCATTGTTGCTTGTGCGCGAATTTTTGTCCAAAAACAACATACTAATAATGCCGCAGCCATCGTATTCCCCAGATCTGGCCTCCTGCGACTTTTTCTTGTTCCCGAAACTGTAGAGCCCAATGAAAGGACGACGCTACGCTACGATTGAGGAGATAAAGACGGCATCGGAAGAGGAGCTGAACAAGATCACAAAGAAATGATTTTTTGAAGTGCTTCGCGGATGGGAAAAAATGTTGGCCCAAGTGTATAATACCTGGTGGGGATTACTTTGAAGGGGACAAAATAGATATTCATGAATAAATAAATAATTTTGGAAAAGAAAACACAAAATTCGCGATACTTTTGAACAGACCTCGTATCAACCGACCGATAAATGAAACTCATTGTTTGGTAATTAACCGATCCATGATATAAAATAGCAAATTTTAAAATAAATAAATACTACCTTAGATAATATATATGCTTGACAGCTGTCAAATTTCATGGCTATACTTTCCAAAGCACGAAATGGACAACCCTTTGTATTAATTAGCATTACTGGTTTGTATTGGAAATGTTTTATTTATCATTTATACCAAATAACAATTATAAAAAATTAATTATATTATTTTGCTAAAAAATTAAGTGCTCTTATTACGTTTGAAACGCTGAAAAATTTTCAAAAGCCATTAAATAATTCCCTTAGAATGACATTAACCTTTCTTGTCTATTTACATCCATATTGCTGCATTTATATTTTCTAAAATTATATAGACTATATTATGTTTCCTTTCTTATATTATAATCATAAAAATAAAAAAAATAAAAAAATTTACTAAAATTCTGTAATCATTTTACTTGAATGTCCTTAGCGCTACGGTACGTGCTTGGGGAAAAATCAATGTCTGTGCTGCGGTAAATGAAAGCTTAACAAATTCATGTCAGGAAAAATGTCTTAAATTCAATCGCCAACGTATAAATTCTAAGTGTTCTTTCTTATCATGTTTATGAGTATATACATACAAACGTATGTGTTTACGAGCGCATACTTGTATCAGTTTCTATACTAATAGTATATGCATGGGTACAAATTTATTACTATTGATTGTATTACTAAGAATATTTTCAAATTTCGCAATGTACACTTCCATTAAAGCTAAAACTTTAAAGTTTAACAGTGGTTTTTCGATATATCCTATTGTCCTCATATGTAAATTTCTTAAAAGAGTGGTAGGCTTAAATATACAGAAGTAATGTAGAAAAGTGCTAAAAAGGCACTTGTCCGTGTATGTATGTATAGATGCATGTCCTTTTTAGCAACTAACTGTATGCAAGAGAAGCAGTGGTTATTCTTAGTGTGTATATTTAGTACAATATTTTTTCTACTGATTCAAAATAAATTTTCATACATAATTGCCGATATCACGCGATTTCCCTGTACACCAGAAACGGTGACTACCAGCCAAAGTTACTGCATTAAATTAAATCCTTATAGCTAAAAGGAGAATTGGGGTGTTTACGCTTTCATACCATAAAATAACAACAAGTAAATAGATGTGGAACTAATTGGCAAGACATGCGTGAAGATTCAAATATTTATGGCCAGTTCTTGAACATATATTAATGTCAATGCATATTTGTTTTTGCTTTGATTTTCCACCCTTCCCACGTATCCCAATAGCTGGAGAAGATTTGTTTTTCGCACCACCGCCTAGTCGTCGTAGCAGGAACTATCACAGGTGTAGCAGGAACGTAATGATTGGATTATCGAAGTAATCCACCAAGGTAATTTATTTACTAAAAAGTTTTACATTGAATAGAAGTAATGTTGCTTGCAGTAAATTTTACCTTTTGTAAATTTTTAATAACAAAAATAATATTCAATAAAATTCCATCTAGATAGCTGATAGAATCGAGTGGAAGCTACAGATTTATGTCGATCTACGTGCCATTATACCATTCTGAATACACTATGTTGCCAGAGTAATATCGCATTTCATAAGTACAAGTATATATCAAATAACTTTATGAAAAATGACGATAATATTTCTTAGCTTCTTGTTTGCCTTTCACTAATATTTTTTTTTCGCAATGCTAAGGTTTACAAGAACTGTCTTATGTCATTATCCTTATTACTTTAGAAAGTAAGTTAAATTTAAAAGAAAAAATTGTTTTCTATATAAATAACATACATATTATATATAAGGAATAAATTATATAGAAAAAGTATAGGAAAAGTTCATCAAAAAGGAAAGCAAAATAAAACACACTTAAAATTCAGATTCCAACAAATTTTCATTTCATTATATGTGTATGATTCAACGGTATCATATCACACGATTTTAGATGCTAACTGACATCAATTAAGTCCTTTTCACCATATATGGTCCAAATTTAAATCTTCAAATTTAAGGCAAAAGAATTGGTTATCATACGATTCAACGGTATCAAATCACACGATTTTAGATGCTAACTGACATCAATTAAGTCCTTTTCACCATATATGGTCCAAATTTAAATCTTCAAATTTAAGGCAAAAGAATTGGTTATCATACGACTATAGCACATAGAATTTATGGTAACGATTTATCCCTCTTCATTTTCAAAGAAATACAGGCCGATGACATCTTTCTACCCAAATGCACACCGAACAGTCAATTTTCACGGATACAATGGGTACTTCAGAGGTATTTATGAGCTTTCAGAGACTCAATATGGTAATTTTGCTTATTGACGTATACACCAAGCGAAAAATGAGCTTCATCACTGAAAAAATTGCTGGTTCCTAAAGTGCGAAATGTGGCTAGAGATAGAATCACCACTTTTATAAAAAGTTATTATTATTTTGAGGTACTATTTTGTAGTTAAACGATTAATAATATAAAATGGTAAACAGTATTCTAAACAAATGTTTGCTTGAATAATACTTATTTTTGACAGCTGTCAAATAACCAGATTGTACTTTTCAAAAACTGGATAACTGTTTAAATAACTTAATTGTATTAATGAACATGAATAAAACGCTTCAATTTTTTCAAACAACATTTTTTTTATACAATTAATTAATATGAGAGTGTAATTCAAATTTCACAAGACTGAAATAATTGTAACAACGTAACAAATAGAATATTAAGCATATTTTCACTGAATATTCCAGTTCAAATTAAAGCTTCATCACTGAAGAAAATGTTGGTTCCAAAAGTGCAAAGTGTGGCTACGATAGAATCACCACTTTTATAAAAAGTTTTTATTATTTTGAGGTACTTTTTTGTAGTAAAACGATTCTAACAAATGTTTGCTTGAATTATACTTATTTTTGACAGCTGTCAAATAACGAGATTGTACTTTTCAAAAAGTAAACTGGATAACTCTTTAAATAACTTAATTTTATTAATGAACATGAATAAAAAGCTTCAAATTTTTTCAAAGAACATTTTTCTGATACGATTAATTAATTTCAGGGTGCAACTAAAATTTCACAAGAAAGTCTAAAATAATTGCAACAATGCAACAAATATTGTATTAAACATATTTTGACTGAATATTCCAGCCTCAAAGTAAAGTATGCGAATAGAATTTTTTATATTATATTTAAAAACGGTTATGCCTCTAATCATTTACGTATACAATTAATTAATTAGTAAAGATATCACCTTTCTTCGAAATGCAATGCACCTGTAGTCCGTTTGATCATACAACTTAATATGGTTTGCTCTAAACAATTTTGATTGTCTTACCTACAAAGAAAGCAGAGCAAACAATAAACACTAGAAAACAGAAAGTTACCATTTGATTAAATACGTATGGATGAACTCAATATTTTATTGTTGCCTCTTTCAATTCAAGTGCACTAAACTCAAAACATCCTGTGAATTTCAAACATTTAAAGTCCACAGTATTAATCACTATTCCATGGATAATTAAACAAATAGTATCTATATATAGTGAAGCTACTGCACTTTTGGGATGAACAAAAGAAATATTTCGACTCTGTTAAGATTTTATTGACTTGTATTCTGCAATTCTAATTACGATTGATCCAGTTAAACAGTTTCCTAGAAATATATTCAAAGCAGTGTTTGCCATTGATTTTCGATCTTGATATAGAAGGGGATGATAAACTATTAACCAGACGTCTTTTCCAGATTGCATGGCAATGGCAGTCTTTATTTATATAATCTGGCAATTTTTCATGTGGGGCTAATTTTAAATCTTTTGTAGAGGATGCATTTCAATAGCATGTTTATTCAGAGTGTTTCCTTACAATTCATGCATTCATATGAAAACTGAACCTTTGGTCAAGCTATAGAGTCCAGTCCGCGTTCTTGCTGCATGCACACATAAGAATGCAATTTCCAAACAAAACAAGAACCCGCACTGCATTTATAAAAAGCAATTCTTTGTTTGTAAAATGAAATTTTTGTACTGCTCAATTACAGCCAATTCATTTCTACAATATTTTCAAAAATTTATAATAATGTGTTGTAAAAAAACAAATTTTTTTTTCATTCCAAAAAAATGTAATTCTTCTACTTTAAGATTATTCTAAGATACAATATATAATTTGGAAACAGACTAATTCTTTAAAAAAAAATTAATTTGTCTATTTTTGAATTATTGTCAGATATTTTTGCAATGTTTTATTTGGAAAAAGATAATTTTACTTTCAGAAAGTTAGTCAATCATAATAAATTGTTTCGAACTGTTACATGAAAATATATTTTTTTAAATAAAAAATTGTTTGTAAAGATTTAAATCAATATAATAACATTAAGATGGCACAGTGTAAGTTAGCGTGTTTCGGCTAGCAAATATACGAAAATTCCTTATGATTATAACAACTCATAATATTGTTTACTTCATAGCCTAGCTTTGAATATCAAATTAAATAAAAAATACACTCTCATTTCTAAAATATATATAAAATAATCAAAGCTTTAAAAAATCAATATTGAAGTTGTGAATAATTATTTATTTTATATAATTTAATTTTTAATCATTAAAAATTTTACAGAGAATAAAATAATTAACTTTCTATCTCTGCGTAATGCTCATATCCAATTTGAACATATATTATGTCATTTTAAAATGAATATAAAACAAAATAATCATTTCGAAATTCCGTTAAAAAAATAATATTTTGCTTATTTAATTGGCAGCTGATTGAAGCCATAGACATACAACTGGCAAATAAATCAGAATTTACAAATTCCTTAAAAACCGCAGTTTACTGTAAATGATTATTAGATATTTTTCACTAAGCTGAAAACTATTTCATCGCAAAATTATTCCGATTGAAAGATAAAGTTGCGTTGATCTTGGAAATGTTATAAAATTTGATATGATATACAAAAGCAATTCTTATACTTTACTGAAAGCGTTTTTTTAAAAAAAAAAAAGATATTTATTTATTCAAGTTTTTTTTATGAATTTTTTTTTAACATTATACAAATATCTAATAATTGTTTGCTATTATCATCATTTGAATATTAATAAGAAGGCAAATTTTTATGATTCTTTTAATCTAAGACTTAGAAATCTTAGTCAATACTTTTGAATTTTCTTGTTTTATGTTTTGTTGTAGTGTTTTGAGCCCTTTTAGAGTTATGCATAAATTACTAGCGGGTTCGATTAAAACAAATATAAATTAATAACACTATAAAAATATATTCAATATTTTTTCACATAAAATATATTAGCATATAACAAATACGTCATGTTTCAAATACTCAAAGTTTAAATAATTAATTGAACTCATCAACACAACACATATGTAGCTTTCAAGTTTTATAATAAAAAAAATTATTAATTATAATGAGATTCAACTAATTACAATAAATTAATAACGATGCAAATTTTTAAGTAATATTTTCAAAGTTTTCAATTTAATATAATTTTTAAATTATTACTTGCAGATACATTCTATGTAATATTTTGACCTTTTATGAGATGATGCCATTATGTAAATATGAAACGAAAACGAGACAGTTTTGAATGGAAAAAATTGTATGAAAATTTTAACAAAAATTTCTCAACTAAATTGAATTCCTGCACAGTTTTTCAAAAAGCATACGGATTTAATATATGTTATGCTGAGCTTATGCATTAACTTATAATACGGAATAGCATAATGGGGAGCATTTTTAACTAAATCTAAAGCCAGTACCACATTTTATATTTTTTGAGCATAGTACCAATCTGAACAAAGTAGTTTAAGCACATTTACAACAAGAAAACTCCATAATTATAATTAAAAATTTACCAAAAACAATGCTTTTAAATTTGAGCGAAAATTTTACATCATTGCTACGAAGGTAACTGATTATTTTTTATGTTTTCATTTTCTAAAAAGAAACTTTTAGTTACTGATTAAATTGTAAATTTTTATGCGATTTTTATAAAACTATAGCGTGCAATAAATAAGCTAAAAATTATAAAAGTAAAATAATTTTCAGAAAGGAAATTTTATTACTTTCTAGTGAATACCATAACTGATATTTTAGTGAACAATTTAAAAGAAACTACTTTGTTCTCATGTATTCGTATTTATTTAGTTGTATTTTGATCAAAGAGATTTTAAATATCCTCTTGTAAAAAATCATAAATATTTATTTCTTTTTTTTCAGAAAATATTCAAAAAATTCAAATGACATTTCCACGATCATCTTAGAAATATTTTTTTTATAAAATAATTTAAAGTGTTTTTATCAAATTTAGACAAATGATAAATAAAATAAATTCAAAATAATATATTTTGACATTAAAATTATCTCCTTTTTTAAACCTGATCGATTTTTATTTATTATAATAGAATTGTACTTGTATATTTAATGAAATATATTATAATAAAAATAGTCAAAGAGGAAAATTTAAGTGAAGCAGTTACATATATCAACCAATAACGGTTATACGATATTTGATTGTATTTGTAAAATAAAAATCGAAACCAATAAAAACATCCCCATACGTATCCTTGCACATACTTTCTATAATCATATAACGACAGCATATTGGATCTAAATATTGGATTCGATTTTTATGTTAAGAATTTTCGATTACCTCGACTACTTTATAAAAGGCTAACAAAAAATTTTTTTTTCCAAATTTGCTCGGTTCTTCATTCTCGAATAGATATCAATAGAATAAATAGTATTACTTTAAGATTTTACCAGATATAAGAATCAATTTTAATGGTGCGTTTTCAATTCAAATTAATGGCTATGAGCATTGGTGATACGTTCTTATACTCCGAATATAACCCAAGACTATCCACAAATTGTATTTGATAGAAAAATATACATTTTTGCAGTGAGTGTTCTTCATTGTATATAATCACTTTAGAGTAAGAATTTACGGAAAACGAAGCACAAAATTATTTCTATATATATATACATATATTTATATATAATATATAAGCACCAATAGGATATAATAGATTTTAATAGCTTATTTAGAAGGTACATTTTACGATTGATTTTTATCTTAAATTGATTTTTACGATCAAGAATGTCTTATACGAAATATATTTTGCAAGAAAATTTCATATTGCACATTATTCCCATACCATATACACAACAAGCGGATTTATAATTTAAGAAAATCTTATAAAGTTATTTTTTTTTTTGAAAATAAAAACATTCAAATCATTTGTTCGATAAGTAAAATAAATCGGTGTAATATAGTTGAAAATTTTAAAAAGATATCGAACAAATAATAAACTCATAAATTAATCAAAGCTCAAAATATCCGATTCAAATGTAATAAATAATAGTATTCATAAAGTCAAAGATGTCAAATATGTCAAATAAATAAAATTATTAAGTTAAATTTTATTCGCAATTCGGTATTAAGAGAGTGGTAAAATAAAGTTTTCCCTTTGCTTTTGTTTCAAAACTTTACCAACCATCAAGATATGATGTAAAAGCTTAAGAAAAAATGAACTTTCGATCAAAACTAAAGGCCCAAAAATATTATGATCGTAAATAATTCAAATTCCATACGCATCCACAATTTATCTTTACACGGAATTTTATGCTCTTATCTTATTCCCATATGGACTACCAATATAAAGACTTACTTTTCACAAACTCTATAACTATACACATATAAGTATGAGAATATCCTTATGCATTAAATTCACTACGTATGTAAACATATTTTATAAATGCTCATAAACATGTATACGTGAATTTTATCTGTGCATTTTTTTTAAAGGATAATTATTTTTGTTTTTAATAAATTTCAAGCTTTTAAAATGTGTATTTAATACGATTATGCTATGCTCTCCTATAATTGAGTAAACAACTTATGTACTCGTATATGGCACAGTAATTTTAATGATGATGTTTATATAGTTCGCACATAACCTACATATTAGATAAGTCCGGAGGGAAAAGTTCTGGTCCAAAAGCACATAAAATGGGCAAATATTTTCGATTTTCTGAACTTTAATACATTGAATAGTTACTATTTTGTGGTCAAGAAAATGTTGGGAAGTACATTCGAAAAGGAGCAAATAAAATTCAATATAAACTATCGGCTATAAAGCAGACGAATTTTAGCAGAAATCAGCCAGAGCAGATACTCTTACATACACATAGTATTAAAATATTACATTTTACCATGGCTACCAACTAACCCTTATGTGCCAATAAATTTATTGGCTTATTATTTAGTTGTGGTTTGATAGTTTTAATAGAATTATTAATTTTTTTTTTCGAACATTTTTTACAATTATAGTATTAAAATAACAAAAAGTAATATTGTGTTTAAATCAGCAATTGTCAAAATTCCTACTATATAAACGAGTTGTATAGTAAGAATGCAATTAATTGTTTAAAAAAAAAAATTATAATTTTGCTCTTAGAATCGTTTTGAAATTGTCATCATTTAGACAAATTCCAATTCGTTGACTTTGGATAATTTAATTAAAATTAAATCAGCCACTGCTATTTTTGGTAAGCAAACAGTAATTGTAATCAGTTTGGTAATAAATTCTTGAAGATTAAGTATTGTAAACGCTTCATGTTTCGAATTACGAGTTCTGATGGTAAATTATACGGAAAAGTGCAAATGGCCAAATTAAGAAAATTTATGCGTTCACCATGAAAGTCTAAGAACTTTATTGAAAGCTATGGAAAAAAACGAGACTATTTGGACTATACACATTATAATATATACTACATTTTGCTTGAATTTCTGTACATAATTTCGGAACTAGTGTACAAAATATTTTCTGCTTCTAATATATCGATACTACAAATTCGTTTATATAATTTTTTTTTTCAAAATTCAATAAACGTTTTCATTTTATTAAATAACTATTAATTTTAAGATTTTAATTTCGGTTTAAAGAACAAGTGCATACATACTCGTATATCTGCTCCCAATTCTACTCTTTATACCAAAGGATATTTACTTTGGCAAATAAATTTTTAATCGAATTCGCTTGATTGGAAAAGTAAATGTAATTGAAAGTATGACATATATATGAATGACTTTTTTCACGTTAACTGGGATCTTCACTTATTTTGATTTCTATTGGAAAAGTCCAAATCTGTAAAAGAACTAAACGTCTAAATTTAAACAATAAAAAAAAGTATGAAAGTCCAAAACCTTTTCAAACTATCAGAATCTAATTTCAGTATTATATACATATATTGAATTATAGAATTATAGCTATAGGGCTGGCACATTCATTTTCACCTGTTCGATATTACCATTCTTAGCAATCTATTACCTTTTGACAACTGGTGCTTGAACAAAGAGTTTCCTCAGGCAATCTCTATTTCCTATCGTTTTTATCACTTTCCGCCTTCAATTCTTTCAAGTCATATACAAACATTTCTTTTTTCCAATCCCACATCATCGTCGTCGTTAGGGCTCCTTTGTCACTCTTATTCGATAACAATACGTTTCTAAAGAAGAAGAAAATACCACCTCACGAACCAATATCCAAAACAAAAGTGCATATCCTTTCTACCTTTTATCATACAACATATAGAATCAGCGATTGATGTATCAAATTAACTTACAAATTCATACATATTCATTTAAGGATACAGGAAATATTCGACATTTAAGTGAAAAAAAGGATTTTGGTAGAAATTTCTATTTTAAAGCAATTTGTTAAAATATTCTCAGAAATAAAATATCAAAATTATTCTTTAATAATCTTTGATTAAGGAAACTAAAAATCAAAGGTAATGAAATATATTCCCAATAAAAGTACAGTCCTGTCCTTTGATTTTTATAAATTATATTTATTATGTATGATAAATTTGGTGTTAATACATATATTAAAAATAGTTAAACTATCAAAATGCACGTAAAAGTTGTAAAAACTTTCTAAAAATGTGATGATCTTGGGGAGCCACGTTTCACACTTTAGGAGGAGATTATGGTCGTCATAATCATCCTGCTGAACGAACAATCCATAGCAAAATGGAAAATTTGACGTTACTGAATGTGTTACGGATGCGATTAGGCCTGTAATAGTAACATTTTCACTAACAGCAGCAATATTGTCAGCTTTACACAATACCCAAATTTATCGATTTAGCGGCGTATTTGCCATATGGGCTTTGCTTAAGGCACTTTATGGCGCATTTTACATTTCAACTTACATTTCCATCTATATAAAATTCAACGCATGCAAGAATTGCAGCCAATTGGGCAGTGGAACAATCGGCTTTGGATCCTGGTTTTTTTAACAAAGTTTTCTTCTCTGATGAGGCTCATTCTCTGCTCGATAGATACGTCAATAAGTACAATTGTAGAAAACAATATATATTTGGCAAAAGCGACTGCCTGGTATGCAGTATGCTTTAAGGGTGTCATTGATTCTTTGAAAATAAAGAAGAAGGAAAAACCGTTACCCGCAATTCTTATGATAACCGAATTTTATCTGAATAACTTGAAGATTTTAACATATAAGCCACACAACAGGACAAGTTTTGGCTTTATTGCCCAAATAGTTTCGTTGAACTTTATTTTATAAAATAACATAAGATACTAAGGTTACGCAATTAATCTTTAATCTTTAGAGCTTTGAAAACTAACATCTGTCAAATAATAGCCTAATTACAGACCAAAATGTATCATAAAATTAACAAAAATTATCTCAAAAAGTCCAGTAACGACCATTTAAACAATTGCATGCATAACCGCAAGTTAAAAATAATATAATTAAATAAAAAAATCTGAATTTAAAATGTTCTTTATTTAACTTTACTGGTCGATACACAGATTGAATAACTTTTTATCAAAAAGCAAGTGAATACGAATATACTCAGAAAAATTATATTAGTGGAAAAATGATAAAAGAATATGTGATTTATATAAAACTAGCTTCTTTTGATTAAATGTCTGTTTATCAGAACAAGAAAATTACAAATAATACTCATCTCGTCTTAAGACTTTTCAAAAAATGTTTCCTAGTAGGCTTATTAAGAAAAAAAAAGTATAACACAACCAAATACAATTCGATATGTAAATTGCTTTAATTGCATTTGAATCCTTTTGAGTACATTTTATTTATTTATTTTAAACACATTATAACATCCACGTCCACATTATTTGTGACATTAAAGAAAAATTTCACTGCATTGATAATTAATTAATTTCACCTAGAAAGTACAGGAAGACGTCGAATCGTACTACCAATAGGTAAGTACTCGTATTTATCATATAATACAGCTACTGTACGAGCATTTATTCGTTCGTTTTTACATACCTATTTTCTTTTGAACATTAAACATGTTAAAGTAATTACAATTAATTTTAATGAACATCTAATTGATTTACATTTTCGAAATTTTGTATTGAATATTAATGCATTCTGTTTGTTTAGAGTTTTTCCATTTACAACACCATTTACACGAGACATATACAGTTCTATGGCAATGTACCGATAAAATTAGATTTTGAAGTTGGTTACTTTCATTAATACATTCAGAATTCTACACTAATTTACATTGTTTATTTATTTATACAATACAATAAAATATTAATATTACTTTACAATATATTTTATCGTAATTTACCAAACTAATATATTTTTTTATTATTATTCTCAATTATAAGCAACTAAATGAAAATTACCTCAAAATATGAAAGAATTTTCAGAAGAATTCTATTTTATTTTTCTTAGTCAGATGTGAAAAAGCTTTTTTTTTATCACTACTTTTATCACAATACCTGGACCTTGAAAATTTACATTCAATTTAGAAATTAATACCTGCTACTTGAAATTCATAATAAGATATCTTCTATTTATGTTTGTTCTTTGTTTAAACAAATTAATGTTTTCTTTTGCTTAATATATTTGATGATTGAAAATCACTTGTCACAAAATGAAATAAATTTATTATTTATCGATGACATCTTGTCCAAAAATGTTGGAATCTTAAAATCAGAAACGTAAGCAGCCTATATATACATACAGATTTACAGAATATAGTATGTCCAACATTTCAGCTACGAGATGAGTGAGTTCAAATCGATGTTTTCTTATTAATAAAACACGGCTAACTAGTAGATCTGTATTTTCAAACAAGGCATCATTCAATATTTAAGGCTATTAATTTTTTCAGTATGTTCACTATTTTGGAAGGTATGCTTAAAACATCTAACACGTTCGACACTTGTAATATTCTAATTGTACGTGGGCATTTCTCTAATTCATATTTAATTAATTGAACAAATAAATAGAAAATTTTGTTTCAGGACGCATTTAAATGAAATAGGAAATCCCCATAAATGAAAATGGAAATGAAAACCGAATTATATTCATTATTTATAGATTCCAAATAATCCATTAAATTGTTTTCGGTCAACATTTTTCCATGGTGTCAATCACTTGAATTTATTAGCTGGATTAATTTTGATGAAATTAATTCCCAAAATAGAGTGTCTGGTTGCTTGATGATGGACAATTCGATATAAAATAAATTACACACCTTTCTAATCCATTATATACGAGTATATGCATATGCATGTTCATATTATACATATTACATATATGATTTTCTATGAATTAATACATAACTAAAATTTATTGAAATCGAATATATTCGCTAACATATATTCGTAATAGCATTAGTAGAATTTTATCCCATTCATCCTTCTATATATTTGAAACACGATTATAACCCTATCTGGTATTAAATTGGATATTCACAAAAATCCTCCAATGTTATAGGTTCAAGTTGTCTATATCTAATAATTTTAGAAATATTACATATACTCGTAACACAGCATTTTGAAAAATTCATTCAACTTGACAGAATATTTATCATTTCTCTACAAACTCATCTAACATTTAATTTCAAGCTAAATTTAAAAAAATATTCATTTATTTTAATGAATTTTCATTTAAAAACTATATAATCTATTTTGGAAATGACAAGTTCAAACAAATACAAATTAATAATACTCGTACGTTGAAATCATATTTCTATATTGCTGTGAGAAAGTTTATGTATTACCACCTATTATTTGAATGAATGATGTTGCGCCATCAGATATTTACCATTTTCAGAGCACTTGTAATAATAAGAATAATATTAGATGTTATAATTTATTAAAAAGCTGTCACACGTACGTATGTATATTCGACAATAACATAACCAGATGAGATAAATTAACCTTTAATAGTTACAAACGAACTTCTTATTAAAACATATTTTGTGTAGGCATCAAAAAAATTTCCATGTACTCCTCGAATAATTGTACTCATTTGTACATTCTTGTAAAATAGTTGCTTCCATATAAGAAATATATGTTTCAGTATGTCTACATACATATGTACACATATATATGTACTTATGAGGGTGGAGTAACTATAAGTTTTTTGATTATATGCAAAAGTGACAAATTATCAGCTTCAAGGTGTTAATAATAAAACGTTTCCGGATATTTCTTCTAAATAAACAAGTAAAAACTGTTTTTCAGTCCTAACAATACCACACATTTATATATCTATACATCTTCAAGAGCCAATACTACAAACAAGTTCAACATATTAGTATACAACACAAACACAACATTTAATTCTTATTAAAGATTCCCCTTGAATAAATATACTGTGCGTCCTGTTTCCCATTCATAAAATTGAATTTGATTTATTTCACTTCATTCATACACGACATTACCAAAATTCGGAACAGTTGCAGTTCCATGTGAGAGGGCGAAACAAGGACATAAGAGTGAGAATGATGGGTTTACCAGGATCTATTTGTATAAAGCGAAAATTAAAGAAAACCGAAAAAGAACAAACTTTCTCTCAAGCTATCTATCTCTCTGTTTCTCTTTCTCTATCTTTCGATCTCTTGGTAACAGAAAATAATTGGAGTAGTGTCCAGTGAATGGAGTAATTTCCCACGCAGCGCAACCGATCTAACAACACTTTCCTTGTAAATGAACTCGAATATGAAAGGAATATGCCATGGCCATGTAGCTTTTATGAATTATGGGATAAGATTTTGCATTGTCTGTGGCCAAACTAGGATTCGAGATGAACAAATGAGAGATTCATTACAAAACATCCCATTTTGTTCGTCCATTTTATGGTCAAACAATGAAATTACTTTCTACGTAAATGTGTTTCTCATATTGATTATTTATACAAATAAATACGTATAATATATCATAAGTAATTATCATTATCATTATTATTATTATTATTATTATCACTTTTTAGCTAATATCATAAGATAAAAAAAAACGCGCATTTTCATTTCTCAAGCATACCAACATGAAAATACTTTTAACGATAGAAAATAAATTTATTTTATAATTAGTGATTGATGATTCTAATTAATATAATTTTGACGATCAAGAGTGTGATATTTATAATAAGAATAAATGAAAAAAAAATTAGTTCCATGTGGAATTATTTTAATTTTATTTATTAGTTTGCATAATATTTATAAACTTTTATTAAAGATGTTTGAAACTTTTTAATTCAATGGCAAAAGGAGCTATAAAATGTCAGAGTAAAAAAAAAACAAATTAACGCAAATATTACAATATATTAAATGAGTAAAAGTTGGCTTTTCAGAAGAAAAGTGTACTTATTGGAAATATGTACAACTTTAAAAACTCAATTTAAGTTTATCGATTTACAGTCTTTCAGTTTTCGAGTGCACAGAAAATCTTCTACTAGATTAAAATAAATACGGTGTCATAATAACTTAAAAGTTTGAGATTTTTCTAAATTTATAATATATAATGAGAAATGAATGGATATACGGTGAATAATGTGCCATGAAGTAATTTATTGAAGAAGTACCAATTTATAGAAACGTAATCGAGAAGCCACCCACAATTTAACAAATTTAAAAATAAAATAAAATTTAAAATAAAAAAATTACATAATATAAAAAAAATATTATGCAAATACCGAAACCAATACAGTACAGAATGTTGTATACACGTAACTGTGTATAAGAACTTTTGGATAAACTTTATAGAATACAAAGGATATTATTCAAATATTGTCAAATATATGTTCATATGTTAAAAGTTTGAGCAAAACCAATTGATGTTCCATATTTTCTATAGGGAAATCCCTAAAACCCAATGATTTACATTATTGTTGTTTTTCTTCAATTGTTCGAAAATTACATTTTACCAGAAACACATTTAGATATATTTACATAAAATAAATGGACAATATAATGAGATAAATTTGTATATTCAATTTGTTGGGATTGTTCTAGTCTACACCAAGTAAGGAAAAGTATTTCCGAAACTACGGATATAATACAAAGGTGAGTCAAGGTAAAAAAATTCGTCAAGATATATACGAATACATCCATTCAGTTGTAAAAAAATGAGAGTTTCTGTTTGGAATTTGGCTGAGGAGATTCAATATAGGCCTTATGTTTTGCTTCTTGTATGAATTCATTTTCCTTGTGGTATTTTTACAATTATAGCATAGATAGATTTAGGTAATATGTTCTATTCAAAGCTAAACGAAAACAACTAAACCAAATTTTTCTTTTTGTAAAATTAGATTGACTTTTGAAAAGAGCTTTGATTGTCTAAAGACGATTTTACTTTTCACATATGTATAAATAAGAATTTAGCCTTTATGCACAATAAAGTTTTCACTAGACATACACATATTTATATGTAGAGAAATTTATCAATAAGTAAATATCCATATTGAAATATTTGAAACTTGGGATACTTCAAAATACTCGTACATATGTACATAAATATGTATACTGACTGACATCGCAAAATTTCATTTTATTGATTCCATCCCATAGCTTCTGGATGACTTGGCTTAAAGTGTTGAGTTTCAGTCGACATTCCCGCATATAAATAAATACCCAAAAGTTAACAATACCCTTGAGCATTGACTATAAAATCTGTCGCATAAATTTAAATTTTTAATAATAATCGAATTGAAAAAATATCAATATGATATCAAATAAACTCGATAGGGGTTGTTAGATATGTAACGAACATAAATTTCTAAATCATGCCCATTTAAGGGTTTCTATCGAAAAATTGTCCAGATTCTGAATTAATTGAATGTAATTTTTACAACTTTGAACGTTATTAAAAAAATTATTATAAAATTAACAATTAAAACGTTCTTAAAGACATTGTAGATTAAATAAATTTTAAAATTAGCCATTATTATTTTTTTAAGGCTTTATAACTATCTGGATTGAAACTCATGACCGTTGCGTACTAGACGTAGATGTTCCAAGTGTTACTAAATCGTGAACTATATCACAATACAATTATAGATATAATATTATTAATTAATTTTACAACACTTTAAATTTTGCAATTCGAAATTCAATTTAATAGGGCTTCGTAAATAATTCATTAACGTTATGTGTTTATAGTGAAAATATTTAAGTGTAACACTATCCAATAATTAACTATAAATTTATGCAAGCAAAGTAGTTAAGACGATTAAGTAGGCCTTATGAGATTTCATCTTAATAGTTTAAGAAACAATACTTTGACTTTATATCAATTTCATAGAAGAATTTTACTTTTAAACAAATGAAATTAATATATAATAAAATTTTATAGTTTTTACTATAAATTAGTTCAACAGTAAGTAATTGATACATTTTCAATTAACAATAATGCATAAATTATTCAAATTGCGAAAATATATATTTCAATGTATTTTAGAATTGCAAATATTGGCAATATAAGACTATTTTTAATCTAATATATATTTATATTGTATTTATATAGCCTACGAGTAACTATTATTCGAATTTTTTTAACTACTTTGTATTTGCCAGTATTTCCTTCCATCTTAATGAGCAAAAGCTGTAAGTAACACCGCCAATACCTACCTACATTTATACTCGTACTTATTTTTAAAATAGATTTACTATCTACAATTTATCAGCCACTATTCGATATTGTAATTAATCCGACTACTAGCGCTTATGTGATAAGGTAATTGAGAAACCAGTGAGAAAAGTTAATTGATTTTATTTTAATTACAATCGGATGGACAATCAACAATAAACATTTCTTCCTCAGCCAAACAGTGATTTTATACAGACATTCTCAATTAACAATTAACAGATAACATCTATCGAATACGAAAAACGTATATTTAAATTATTTAAAATTAAATAGACTAAATTAATAGTGCAGCGGATGGAAAAATTTATTATGCAATAATGTATTTGTACAACTTTTAAGAAATTTCAAACGAATTTGCAAAATATTCACTACTAATAATTACACGTAATGATAATACCTGTGTAGATATGTACTTTATGAGAATTTGTTTTACTATAGATATAGATTAAATAAACTTGAAAACTTACACCATTTAATCGAAATTTGAAAATGTCCCTATATTAATGAATTTCTTCATAATATTGTAAATGTTTCTCTAAAATTCTAAAAATATTAGCCGGTTTTTATTAAAAATATTAAAGAGTAAAAAATTATTTCAATAGATTCTTAAAATTAGTTTTTTTTGAGAGAAAATTTAAAAAAAAATACAAAATTTGTTTTACTTTATGAAGAATACCATTTGAGTTAACTTAATCCATTTAGTTGTAATTATGATAATCCATCTTACAAAAATTACAAAATAAAGCTGATAACCGAATTCATGTATGGGAGGATTATATTTCAAAAGAATGCAATTAGAAGCCTCAAATATTTTCAATCAAACTATTGTATTTCAACTTAAAGCTTTTGTCATTTAAATAAATTTCTAAAAACTTTAATTCTGTAAAGATTTATTTGTGATCTGGCAAGTTTGAAAAAATAAAGAAAATTAAATTTTCTTAAGAAAATGTTGATAGAAAACCAAAAGAAAATCTTCTCACTTTTCGTTAAAAACAATTCATATTCTTATCACCGATTTTTTTTTTGAATAATGGCGATTTTTGATGCCCAAGGAAAAGGGCGTATGTGTGCGTGCGTAAATTAACGAGAATTGTGATTTTTGGGTGAATTGATTTATTTCAATTGGTGGAAAATTTCTCATTCATTTATTATCTATTAGACAAAATTGGTGCTGGTGTTATTTCTAATTTACGGCAAGATACAATGAACACTAACACCAATTGGTCGAGATTGGAGCAAGTGAAAAACACTCTATATAATGGAATAACCTAGGCAGACTAATATTTTTTCAATAGGTAGAACGAACACGTTCGTTTGCGCGTAATTAATGCATCTGTTCTAGAATACAAAGGAGCCAAAATCTGAACAAGGAAGGCAATTTGCTCGAAGATTTGCAACGTTTTCATGGTGCGTGGCTATATTGTGCGTGGAGTCTTCGTTTGGCAAAAAATTCGCACACGCACTTTTCGTATCTGATTGTCTTTATGAGAATGTACTTTGAAAATACTATAAACAACAAGGAAACGGATATTTGATATTCTGAATAATATTGCTGCCTTAACAGATTGCTAAAGGTTTACATTTAAGGGTAATAAAAGATCATAAACACTCGTATGAAGATTAGCATAATTTCGCAATATTTTCAATACCTTGTAAATAATAGTAATGTGCTTCTTTTTACTATTGTCGTTCAATCATTTTCTCCAAAACAATAATTTATATATGAATTACGCAATCGTTTACCCATTATATCTGCTCATTATTGAACAATAAGTCTATGAATATTAGGTAAATTATTTTTAAGATAATAATAAAATGAATTATACTAGAAATAGTATCTATAAAATAATTGAGAAACGAATAATTTTTCTAACTCTTTACATTATAATGATTTTTTTTGCGAATGCACTATTAAATTTTTATTTAGATTATTTGAGTTTGAATGAAAATGTACTAAAAAGATAAAGTATAGCAGATAAACGCATATTATGTTAACAGTGGTGGAAAAGTAAAAAATGCTCAAAAACAAATACGTTCGGGTGGTAAATATTATATGTGAAAATGTGTATTCTAAATACAAGACCTGAATATATGAATTCTGTATATATTGCACAAAAGTAGCAAATAGCTTGAGAAATCCGAAGAATGGCATTTCGGCATTTCATCATTTCAAGAATCTGTCCTGAATACGAAAAAGGATGACATACATATACTCCTACTTATTGATAGGAAGGCGTGTTTGTATGCTTAAATATTGACAATATTTTATGCATTGATTTCTTACACAGTAATTTCCATTTCGACATCAATGGAATCTCCTAGTAATCCTTATGAATTTTATCATTAATTCATTATTTTAGGTATTTATTCACTTATATGCTTGCTATCGATTTATATCATAACAATTCATCATCAACTAACCAAAATGTAGGGTCGTCAACTATCGAATATCACATACGCGTACTTTACCGATTAAACCGAAGAAACTCTTTTACATATCAAATTATTGTGATTTATTCAATTACAAACAAAAACACCGTTTTCAGAGCTGAAACAGTATCCAATTATTGATAAATTTGTTTTCTTTTCCTTTTCACTTACATTAGCTTAATTTTGCCCATTATTTTTTTTTATTTCAAATAAAACCACAAAATACCCTCTTTAGCATGTTTTCATTATCAGATTTTCTCGTGTACCTTGAATTTTTATATATTTTCACTTTTCAAACTATAAAAACCGTACGGGGAAAGTTATTCAAAAACAAATTAACTAGAAATTTTTCAATATGAATAAATATTTATTTTTTTAACCAAAACTTTTAATTAAAAATATTTTTGATTCATCGAATATTACTATAAAGTTAGATATAAGAATATTCTGTTATAATCTACATTATATCCATAATTAAAGATCCAAATATGTTTATTTTAAAGGAGACTTAAAATGTACAATATTTGCCCACTAATTAATTAATTAAAGAATTATGAAAATTATAATTGAATAGATTTAATTAAAAAATAATCACTTTTCCATAAAAATACACATTATGTACTTTTTGAACTGAAATAAAATATTACACGACTGCTATTGCAGTTAATTTTCATGATCGAAAAAGGATCCGAAAGATATTCTCAGCCTTTTTCCATACAGGGTCAAATAGTGCGAATCGAATACTTTCACAATATAGCTACAAGTCATCCTAATTTTCGAAATACGCGTCGCGGATTTTAACCATGCTCTTAATATTCATTTCAATCAACTTTACAGTATATGGTATCTCCTATAGTCGATAATCAATCGAGACCCGAGAAAAAACGTTATGATGTGTACCACAAATACGGTATTCCTGTTATCAGTTCATCCGAAATACGCATTCGAACAGCACGTTGTTGCGTTCGCTTCTTAAACTCGTTAAACGTACACTAACAGCGCACGACCCATCATACCTGATAGAATGGAGTTCGCGGACATACTAAACACAACTGACGGTATCTTAGCAGTGTGCCGGCTAAGATACACAATCCGTGACAAAACAAGAAGCAGAGCCCCAGCAACATGGATACGCTTGTGGATTGAGAGGTCATTAAGACCACAGACGGAAAGCTGCTTCGGATGCCGTTGCTCATGCTGGCCTCCCACCGATGTTGTTGCCCGAAAAGCTCGACGTTCATTCCAACCGATTCCAGCCGGAGTCGTTCTCTTAGCATTTGTAAAACACCTCTACTGAGAACGAAGGAGTTTCAATGTTTCGTTCAGATTCGATTTCGGTTTTCGTGCTGTTATTGTTGCGCAATGCACACTACAAAAACAGAGAAAATTAGGATTTCAATGAATTCGTTTCGATAAGTTATTTTGACTAGTCAAAAAAGGATATTTGTATACAAAACAAATTTTTATGAATTAAGAGAAGACTAAAGCTAGACACAGGCATACGGAGATATAATCGGACGTTTTTTCTCAAGGATGAGAATTCTAAATGAAAGATGCGCCAACTCAACGAAAACTCAAAAAAAGCTTTTACTGAACACTCATCCATTCGAAATAGGATTTTACTCTCCTATTGGCTTAGTCATGCTAAATGCATTACTCTTCTTTAGCTTTCTTAATGTCAAACGTATGAACCAACCCCCAATTCGTAGAAAGTACCGTATTTGATTAGTAATATCGAATTTTTCTAGACAGTAAGTTTGCATATCTTCATCTTTACGAAGAAGATTCGATTTCCTAACTAAAATTAATAATCTTCATACTTGAAGAAACATTTATTTTAACTTTAATATTTTTAATGAAAATTAACGACAGTCTTCGCATGTATACTCATACAAACTGATATGTATAGCTGTCGACAATATCATTGGAATATTCCCACACATTCGTGAATATGCATAACTTGTTGCTTCTCAAAAAGAAAATCGGGAGCTACTCTTACACATATTCGAATCAATGAAATTCAGTTTTTTACGCTCCTCGAAAGCAATTAGAAATTATAACTTTTAAGGGTAACATCAATCTTTCAAACTGATTCGAAATTAACTTTGAGTGGGTTAAGAATATTGATTGACATCAAATTATTTTTCATGTTTTCATTATTACTTTCATTATAATAATACAACCTGTTTGATTTGGAATAGCGCTTCAATCACACGATCGTTATATTATCTAAATTATTTTATCAACTGATATTAACATCTTTAAAGTATTTTTATTAATTTATATAATATTGTATTTTATATCAAATTAAAACATATGTTTTTATATCATTTGCTAAATGTACTGATTTTATAGATTATCTTTTATTTTTATTTTGAGCCTGTATTAAAGAATACTAACTATCTAACAGTTGGAGTAGATTTTTATGAATAGGTCATATTTGGAATAATCGCATAATGCAGTTTTCTAGTAAGACTTGGTTTAAAATATTTCAGGTATTTCAGTATATCTGTGCTAGAAAAAAAATTCTTGAGAAATTTACAAAACTATTTATTCAGATTCAATAAGGTACGTATATAATACACAATTTTATTTTATTGCACCAATCAATTCGAATTTCCATATATGTATATGCATACGTGTATATAGAAAAGCACTAAAAATTATGACAACTATTTTTATTTGATTTACAAATTTGTATATGTAGGAGACATTTATACAAAAAAAAATCCTATAGTTTACATAAAAGTATAGTAGGCATGCTTGAAGATGCACTCTATCATTCGAATGTAATGAAAAAAGATGACTGAACAATAAATACCTCCAATTTGAAAACTCTTCAAGACCTGCTACAGTGACGAAACTCTTCGTGTAAGATGATGACGGTGATGAAACTGAAATGCCATTCAGCGGCAAAAGTTCGATAATTAATTATACAATTATGCTAACCATCAAAAAACCCTTTGTAGATTTTTCAATGTAAACAAATCAAATAACATAATACGTATACATCTGTGGAACTGGCTCTATATAAGTATGCTTCCAAAGAAGCCCATCAAATGATACCTACAATATAAATGGTATGCACACAAGTCTCTATGATAAACAAAAGAGCGTCTTTATTTGACGTTCAATTACTCTTTAAAAAAAATCTGTTCTATTCCAATGCAGCGCTGTTATCTAGAGTTAAATGTTATTTTTCTTTGAATAAACTCTTTCTATTCTGTGTAAACATATTTTAAAAGATTGTTTTTCAATCTAAATAATACCGATGAAGCACATTTTTAACAAATGAGGAATTTTCTTCCAATCTCACTTTTTAAATATGAATTCAATAGAAAATAACATGATTAATTGTTACCTAGTGTTTCATAATTTATTCAAAAGTAGTTTAATAAAAACCGATGACTATCGCAGAGATTTAAAAGATTACAACACAACAAAAGCCAAAAAAAAAAATATTTAAAATCCTGCTTAATAGTTAAAATTTGATATTAAAATAAATTTTTTTTTTGTGTGCAAATATTATATATTCAAAATGAATAGAGAAAAAATTGTTTTTACGATAAATCTAATTTCAACATCATTTTCGATAGTTCATAACTATTGTTTATCATGTAAAGCTACTAATTTAATATTCCGGTTTTATTTAAATAAAAACCGCATCTCCTAATGTACATATACGTTTTTATACTAAGAATTTAGTAAATTATAATTAATGTTTATTGTATTTGTCATTAGTATAATTAAGAAAAAAGCTATTCATAAAATAAACTTTAGCTTAATAATATCAAAATATTGCCAAATATACTTGTGGCTTTTTTTATAAAATGAAAATTTATTTGATATTTATAGTTAGGTAAATATCTTTTGAAAGAATTTTTAAAACTATGCTACAAAGTAAAAATCTCAACCATTCCAAAGGTAACGATTTTGTGTTTATAAATTTCTTGTAAAAGACTTTACTTAATCATATTCAAAAATAGTTTAGATTTTATTTTCACTTGACAAATATTTTCAAAAGTATTTATAAAAAGAATCTTCATTGAAGAATTTAATCAACTTTTAACTAATATGTTACATTTGCTAGCTGCGACGACAGTTTATTATTATTATTAGAATAAAAGTTTTTGGTTGTTTATATATAATATATTGTATACTTTTGTACATATGTGCATATATCTAGAAATATTTCTTATCAAGTACTCGAATGCATATATTATATATGATATATGAGAATTTATATTATATTATGGATCTCATTTGTGTATAGAAAATTTGATAAATATTCTATGGTAATAAAAAATATTTTATATACTGTACAAACTGCTTACAAAAAAAAGAATTAATTTTTATATATTACCAATATTAGAAAAGCCTAATTTCCCATTATTAGATAATTTGATTGGTATGCATATCAATTTTCAAAAGGTGATACAATTTTTATAAGACAAATATTTAATCCTTATCATACAGTACACGAGCATATGTAATTTAGGATCATTATTCTAATATAAATTATTTGATGATTACACGTTTTAAGTATATTGTATGTGAATAGTTGACACTATACTTAACACATAATTTGGAAATGTACTATATGAATTTATTAATTTTCTTTGTGTAATGTTTATTTAATAAAAACTAAAACCGAATTCTACCTGTGTACTTTCTACTCATGTCAAATGGCATCTCACTACTTAATCAATAGGAATGTATCTAAAAATGATTCAATAAATTGAATTTGTAACCTGTTGTGAACGTAATTGTCAAATGAACACAATTCGTGTATTGCGTGACTCGGCTCTTGTTTGTCAATATGATATTCCTTATATCGTAAATAAGGTGGTGGTGCGTAAGCGAAAATGTCAATATACTCTTTATAATAAAATATTTGTATTTTGTCCTTATATCATCCCTTTTGTTGACTGGAAAATGAATATCTAAATTGTTTATTTACGAGTATATAATTCATGAGAAATAAATTGAATAAGGTATCAAAAAATGTAAAAACATATTGCTATTGCGTGTTATGTTTGCCGCAAATTTGTGTCGAAATTTTGATTAAAACCTACAATTTTTATTATAATTATGGCCATTCATAGATCGTATGTAAAAAGTGATTTTGTACAAATAATCTGAAAACTACTTGTATTCTATACTTACTTATATAAGGAAAGTACATTACTCTCATAAAATAGTTTAAGATCTGCCATTTTATGAAAATTATGGATGATATAACTGACCGAGGAATGCGCAAAAGATGCTCCGTTTGAATGCTGGAACAATAGCCTTTAGATACTGAATTTTCGAACAAATTTACTTCAGCGATTTGGCTCATTTCACGCTCAGTGGACACGTCAATAAGTAAAATTATTGTATATGAGGTTCTGAATAATCCACAAATGACTATGAAAAAGGCATTATATCATCGAAAACTGACTGAATGGTATGCATTTTAGTCCGAATGTTCGATAACTGCCTTTTTGGAGCTGAACTTAACAATTTTAATATGGACTATACGTGGTTTTAATCACATAGCATTTTAACCTACTTTTATAATATGACAAATTTTGGATTTCGTACGCGAAAAATTCCAAAAACCCGTAATTTCGAGATTTGGTGATGTCAATCGACCTTCAAGATTATGCGATTTGACGCCGTTGAACTTTTTCTTATAAAAGAAGTTGTGGCTCGCAACTTATTTTGAATGATATTTTATTTCATACATTATGGCAAACTTAAAGTAATATAATAAAATAAAAAATGAATCAAAATTTGAATTTTATTAAACTTTACTCTTCCAAAACCATAAATTGGTTAACCTTTAATATAAAAGAAGTATACAGAATATGTTTCGAAAATGGATATTGTCAATTGTATATTCTTAATATATTCTAACATCTAAATATCATATATTCGTACTTTAAATTTTGTTTATTCAAGGAATTAAATAATTTAAATAAACTCAAAGCAATTACATGTTCTAACCAATCAAAGAGCTGACAATTAATAAGAAATCATATTGTTACATAATTACCCTTTTCCTAATAGTAAAAGTATAAACGAAAAAAAGACCCAATTTCATAAAAGTATATCCATTTCGGTTGGTATTGAACGGCATTGTGTATTTTATATACTTTTGTGTTAGATCACGCTTTATAGCTGGCGGTCATTAAATATGAATAAATTAGAACAACATTAATCAGATTCTATCAGTTGCGGTGTATGCCGATAAAGCCATCACGGCTTCCTACGCATGTTTAATAAACGGAGGAAATGTTCGGGAATAATGAGAGATTACCGATTAGATTAAATATTTGAAAGAAATTACGGAGACGCTATTACACAAAAATTATTTATTTTATCTTTGCCCTTAATTTTACTAAACCATTAAAGCTCAAATTATTAATGCCTCAATACAATTACAATACAAAATAGAAAGAAATTCGATATTAACATTTTACAGAGAACTTTACCTTATTTTGAAACTGTCCATTCCATCGAACGGATTGGATACTATTTAGTTGTATTTGTCAAAAACCCTGATTTACAATTGCTTTTGCTACATTATTTTACCTATATTCAATTGTTCTTATTAACTTGATGAAAAGATATTATACAATGACTCAAATAAAATAAATTGTTTTCGAATATTTCTGTATAAATAATGTTAAAAATTACTATTAAAATAAATTTATTTTGTCAACAAAAAAAAATGTTACTCGATAACTATTGGCATTTAAACTTAAGTGATATTAGTCCCTTGATATAATGTCACAAATTATTAAACATAAAACATATTTGTTTCAAAGAAAACGTAATTGTAATATATTATGATAAAGAAAAGAAATAGGAAAATTTTTAAAAATCATATTATCTGACAACGATTCTGCTTTATCATCATTTTAACACTCCTTTATTATAATAATTATATCGATACAAAATCCAATTATCACCTTGAGTAATAACTTTAGGGCATTTTATATTTAAATTTGTAAATTTTAAAACAGTAAAAAAAAATTCGATTACAGATGAAGTGCCAATACTGCTGAATAAAATTTTAAATCGATCATCTTTTTAATTCCACTCATAAATAAACGTAAGGTTGGAGAATGAAGGTTGGAAAATATTTTTTACTCATTGAAAATCTTGTTAACACGGAAATTTCACAAAGAGGTCGCGAAAATATTAAGTGAATGCGCTCCACTTGAACACTGGGCGGCATGTACGAAATGCCAAAGGCACTCAACTAATCACATCGTCTGACACTATCGCTAAAAGATCACAGCATACAATCCATGACATTCTAAAGTCCCTTTAACTCTGGATAACGATTAAAACTGATGATATTTAAATTATGCGATCTGAACGGAACGATGAGCATGTGTTTTAATGAGATGACCGGTATGAAATTAAAATACTTTAATGACCATTATTGGTTCTTGGACAAATCCTCTTTCTGCCCAACAGCCAATACTAACCGCGCACCAAGAGCCCGCAGAATTAATGATTCCGGTTTGATTATCTCGTCGGCTTTGATCTTTTACAGAAAATACCATTAAAAGCAGAAGTTATCGTTCACTCCTTTTTATCAGCTATCAGCCTTAACTGAGTATTCTAAATCGTTTTTAATTCCAATTACCTGTTCCGATTAAATTATTGGCTAAGTCCAGATAGTGTTAGCCTCTGTACTCAATACCTTTGAATTAACTAAAGAATAGAAAATAAGATGAGAGCTTTTTAAAGTTAATTTATAGATTTTATTTTAAATTTACGAATCGTTTAATTTTTTTTATTATTTTTTTTTTCATATACAAGTTTATGAAAAGTTTTTTTTTAAAGGATTGTACTAAAGTAACTTATACGATGACTACTAATGAAATAATTAATTTCTAGTAAATATAACCACATACACGTAGGTACAAGTATATTATAGAAATTAAAAAATATCCAATTAAGGTTTACTCAATTTTATAAAGCTGAGCATATTGTTACAAAATATAAACTTTTTTAGTTTGATTTGTAATAGTTGTAAAAATTATTTTAATTGTTCGATGAAAAAATAATAATGTAGTATTAACAAAAACAAATTATTATATTATTATAAATTTGCAATATCTTCTTTATTAGTTACTCCTGTGATTTTACAATAAAGAAAAATTATAATTACTATTATTAAATTTACTTATTATCATATAAACATGTGTACTCGTATATATACTCGTATTAGGGAAAAAACTATAATCAATATTTAAAAAATTAGGAAAATAAATTTTCATTTAAGATATAATCTGTTTCACGACAGGAAATTTCAACGGTTTTACACATAAATTTGGTAGGAAGTAATTTATATTTAAATAACTTTTAATAAATCGAAATTACTTCCTTCTAGCGTACATATGGTATATATATATATGAAAATATAAGTATATAATTTAGTGACTATTATTTAATGTAATATAATCATATAGTATAATATTTTTAGCGACAGATTTCATTCAACATTTACACTTCACAATGCTTCCGAACGAGAATCCATTTATTCGTTCTAGTGGTATATTTTTCAAAAAATAAATGGAATGCATCTTAATATTGTATACTATATATATACTTGGTAATATAAATTGTATGTATTTGAAAAATCAAATAACATTACGAGAACATATTATAATGCATTAGCAACATAATCCAGTATAATGGATATTGTACATATTCATAGGTAAGTAGAGCGTACAAAGCGAACGGAAGCTTGCTCATTTCAATTTTATAAAAAATTCATTCATACGAATCAGTTACATACTTGTCTATTATATAGAAATGGAAGACTTAGGATACATAATATAATGTTATATCTTAGGGTGGAAACTGTACGTTGATAGGGATGACGACAACATTGGCGACAGTGATGACGATCGCCGCAACATGTACAAAACCAACTACAAAAACCAACTCCGACGACACCTTCCAAAGGCGAGGCTGATTAGTATAAACTTTACAAAAGCATGTCGGGAAAATAGGTACACCTACTCATATTAATATTTACGTGAAAAATTATAACTGTATTCAGTGAAATCGAAAAAAAAAATTGTTACCCATCATCATGTTAATACAATGTATTCTTTGAATATAATATCTATCTGTTTTCTAATTCTCGTATAAGACTTCATTAATGCACAGATATTTTGGCATAACATAGTATGCAAGGATTCAATGGCACCTTTTAAAATTCAAAGTCCAATTTATAAACCAATTCAAAGTTCTAGAATTCAATACACAGCCAGAACATAGTCATTTTTTACACAAAAGTATCTGTAAATTTTCTATTCAATACAGAATTCTACTTATGATATTTTCTAGTCATACCTGCACAAATACTTTTGTCAGATTGAATAAAAAAAAAAAGAACAATTTTGTCAGTTTTAAAAGTGAAATGAACGTAAAGAAACACAAACTCTAACAAAAGTCCATTTTCTTGCAAAGAGGATATTTTCCTTTTGAACAATTTACTATATTTTCAAAGAATATGCAGTCATTCTTCTATAGAAAAGATTATATACCACTTCGATGCCATTAAATTTATTTCAAAAAAGTTTTGATTTATGAAAAAAAAAAAAAAATTCATTCACGTACCAATGCAAATTCTCCGAAAACCGACAGTCAAGAATAAAAAAAAAATTAATTAAAAGCTTCTTATTAAATAGCAGACAAAACAATGAATATTTTCATTCAGAGCTTTCTACACATTTATTCGAAAGTCATACTCATTCATATTCGTGTATTTATTCATTATTAGGTGTGCCAAATACTAACATAAAAAAGGCAACTTTATTTCCACTTTTACAAATTTTTAATCACACAGCAATTAGAAATTAGGCTCGTAAAACTTTATAGCTAGTCTATGGTTATAAGAAAAAAACAAATAAAGAGAGCAGCTTAAAAAAATTTGAGAAAATAAATTGCACAAATTCCATAATAAAACCAACGGCTGCCTACTGCGATAGCTCTTAATGCGCACTCACCACTAGTCAGACATATGACCTGCGGCTATTTCTAGTTGAAAAATGAGTCCTAATTTTAAATTGTCAACTTAAAAGGAAAAAAATTAATTAGGACAGAATGTGTGGTATAGCGTTGAGATACGAACATACATCAACCAAGTAACATTTCGAATTGATTTATAGTACGCTCCTTGCCCATAGCATTTCACTTTTATCCTAAAATAATAACTTTTCTAGAATTTGACTATAACCAATATATTCTGGACAACTTTAATCCAAATTAAAAATTTTATCTTCCATCTATTACAAGAATCTTAAATACTACCAAGTGACTATTATTTCTTGGCAATATTAATTATGGAAAATACTTTTTGAAAAAATATTTCAATATTCTAATAGCTTTGTATAAGTCGTATAAAAAATGTAACATAATTTTTTTTTACTGAAAAAATCGTGTATTGGGTTGTCCGGAAAGTAATTTCGTTTTTAAAATAAAAATTAGAGACGATTTTCGTTTTTTCCCCGCAGAGGACTTAATTGTATTTTTTCACAACCAACTTTACACTTAAGCCACATAATCATATGTATTTTAATAGCTGACATAACTTGTGAAAAAATTCAATTGATTCTGCACAGTAGTTTTTGGTGACACCCTTTGAAATATTTAAAGTGAAAAACGGCATGGTCGGCATATTTTACTTTTTTACTATAGAAAAGATAAAAATGCTGTTCAAGTAAGAAAAAAATTATCCAATGTGTATGGAAAAAATGTGTTAAGTGAGCGCTAGTGCCAAAACTGTTTTGGAAAATTTCGATCCGGCAGTTTTGATCTCGAAGATGCACCACGTTCTGGAAGGCCAGTTCAAGCTGATGAAGACACAATAAAGGCATTAATTGATACAAACCGGCGAATAACAACTCGTAAGATCGCTGAGAGATTAAATTTATCAAATTCGACCATTCATGATCATTTGAAATGGCTACGTTTAATCTCAAAGCTCGACATATGGATTCCTCATCTTCTTACGGAGAAAAAAATTTGTGCCGTCGCATTGACGTTTGTGATTTGTTTCTCAAACGCCAAGAAAATGATCTATTTTTTAAGCGTATTATCACTGGGACGAGAACTACAACAATGTTAAGCGCAAAAGATCCTGGATTAGAAAAGATGAACTGGCTCAAAGCACTTCGGAAGCTAATATTTATCAAAAAAAGGTTATGCTATCTGTTTGGTGAGATTTCAAAGCAATCGTTTATTTTGAGCTTCTACCGAGCAACACAACAATCAATTCTGAAGTGTACTATCATCAGTTGGACAAATTGGATGACTCACTTAAAGAAAAAGGCCAGAATTGGTCAATAGTGTGCGAAAGGTATAGTGTTCCAACAGGATAATTCGAAACCACATACAAGTTTGACCACTCGGCAAAAGCTTTAGAGCTTAGATGGGATATACTGCCAAACCCTCCAGACGTAGCAGCACCTTCCGATTATCATTTAATGAATGTTTTGTTCCGGTCTGTAAAACATTTTTTAGACGGTAAAACGTTTAATTCAAATGAGAAGGTCAAAAATTACTTGGATCAGTTTTTTGCCAGCAAAGAACAGAAATTTTATGAGCGTGGAATCATGCTACTGCCAGAAAGATGGCAAAGGGTATTGGATCAGACTGGATAATATTTAATTGAATAAAATATTAATCAACTATAAGAAAATCATCGTTTATTTTTATTTTTTTTTAACGAAATTACTTTCTGGACCACCCAATAACAAAAAAAAAATTTTTTAAAAAACTGAAAATTTTTATGACAAAAACTGAAACAAATTCTCTCGCATTTAGGTGCATTAACGTAATTACCTTCAATATAGCTTATTGACTGTTAAAGAATGCCCCCAAATGGTTTTTCCTTTTGTTCATTTATTTTAGACAAGATCTTTTAACTACTATAGTGTACGTAAAGGATTATGATAAATATAACATAAAATTACAACGCAACAATATATTAAATTCTGCTTCTCAAATACATATTTCTGATATAAACTCTGCTAAAGTAAATTTATTGCATTTATTGGAATATTCTCAACTATGCTAATACCTATAATCTAGGAACATTACAAATCTTAGTTGAGTTCATTCATTTAACTATTACTAGCGTTACTCTGGCGAACGAAGGGAATTTATTAAACGATAACATGCGAAATTGAAAAATGCCTGCAGGTAATACGCGAAAAAGTGCTTTTGAACGTGCTGAATTATTATTTTTCCTGAATTTTACTCTACCGTTCGATATTTTCAAAAATAGCTATACTAAGATTCTGCATGATCTTGCTAAGAGTATTGCAGTTTTACCATAGATTTATTAACCATACCCGTTTTAGTGTACTAGTGTACAGAATGCACTTTCCGAGAATATATTAAAATTAACACCTATTACCGATACAATTTCCTCTTATAGTGCAAATTTTGCATATATTTATATTTAAAACGATTTATTATTTTAACAAAATCAGCAATGATGTAAAGTGTACTTCACAGTATAAAAACTATAATCAAAATGATATTTACAGTATGTTCTGACCGATTGTTCAAATCGCTTTACTTGTTTGATTTTACCATCATTTTTGAAATGATTTTGTATAATATTTTTCGGATCATTTATATCCATTTAGCCAGATGAATACTCTTACACCTTGTTACTGAATAAAATACCGTTATGATATGAATATTGTTCTCAGCCAGCAACTCTACTGTAAGGGGCTAAAAGAATGAGATACTATATGACTAAGGACGCGTTATCATATATGCAAATATGCTTAAAATTGTCAAGGCTCGGTTCGGAAACGAATCTAACGAGAATGGGTGCAAATGATATACAAGGCAAATGTACTATTAGCTATTCCATTCCAACTGAATGACATTGCTTGAAAAGACAGCAAGGCAACCAATTCATACTCTCGAATTGCTAAAACCATCATCAGCAGCAGTTATCGTCACAAACCAAATCGGCAGTGTGCACACTATCAACGGCAAAACCGAAAATTTCCATTTTTAGAAAATACAACCAGCTCGTATAGCTATAAAAGATTACATCATTACTTGTGGATATATTTATACATACCCGTATGTATGCGGATCCATGTGGAGAATAGCCTAAACAAAACTCTAATCTCTAAGGGCTCAAGTACAGCTCTTAACCGATTTTGTTGTATGCGGACGGATAAATCTTGCGATAATTCATTTGAATAGAAGCATCTCTGATTTGAATTTCCTCACAGTAATTCCACCAAAAGCCTGCGGAATGACTGACTTCTGTCGCATTCGGAAAAACACTTTCATATATTTCTATATATACAAATTGTACGAACGATATTTTTTATAAACATATGTATATATAATGAGTACAGTATACGTCCGAAAATTTATGATCGTATAATAAAGTATTCAAATGATACACTGAACATTCTCGCATATACGTTTTGTAATAAATTACCACAAACGAAAAATTAAACGATTAAATCATGTTTGTTTGCAAAAATAGTCTTCACAAAAATTAAATATTTCACGATTTTTCAGAAAGGAATTTGTCCAACAACTACCCGAAGAGTCCGGAAACTTACAGATTCTAATTGATCAATTAACTAATAAATGGAACTCTGTCGAAAGTGTTGATGTTCTCAATTTGATCAATCTTCAGCTTCTTATATCACATAAACAAAAATCAATAATAGATTTACAGACGAAATACTGAAGTAAAAACAGAACCTCGAAATAGACACCATATTTAGAATACACCTTAGCCTAAAAGCACTTAAGAGAACCGATTTTCTTACGGGTGGTCCCTTGATCGAGTCAAAAGAAACTATCACTTTCTGTATACAGCCTACAGATCATAAATAGTTAAAAGTATTTTTGTAAAAACATTAATACTACTTTTTTTTTAAAAACTGCTATATAGTTGATCTCTTGTCAAAATCAATTATGAACAACCCCTTAAATAAATACGAAACTGCAAAATACAAACTTGAAATAATGCTCTTCTTTAAGTATCAAAAATTAAAAAATAACTAATTACTAGAAAAAATTTCTGTTATGAATTAAAACTTTACCAATGCTGCTAGTTTTAAATATTCTTCAAAATTATACTGCAATCGATAGTCTTGCAACTATTAATATATCATTAATTAATAGAGCATCGATAAAATAAATTGGTGTTTATATTGTACATAAACAAAAAATTTCTCAAATATGCACTTGGAATAATTTATTAATAATATTAAAATTAACCATAAGAAGACATTTTACTAATATACATCACAAGAGCATTTAACTTAAACAAATATTTAAAATAAAATTGATTGTACGATAGTTTGTATACGTTAATCAATAATTTTTATATTGAAATTTAATTTTATAGCTGCTACCATATGTGTAAGTTTCTATTTATCTGGTTACCGTACGAATCTACTTCACACTCACAAGCACTTACTATCACTCAATTTCCTGCTCAGGTATTCTAATTTAATCTTAATTATTCAAACATATGAAGGTGAATGATTTTGTATTTCATTAGTAAGAATATTAAATGTTCCAAGACAAGACGTTTTGGCCTTTCATCATAAAGACAAAATTATTTTGTTGAATCAACGAAAAACATCGTCATCAAATAGTATCTGTTAGGAAAGACTTTGTATGCTCGTCTATGTGATGTAAACCAATTTTACAAAAATCACTGATTGTAAAACTGTTTATGGATATCAGTATTTTGGCATAAAAATTATCTTCCCGTCAAAAACATGTTGGAGATGGTAGAATTACAGCACATAATGCACCATAGATTGAACTCAGGCCATGTAAATATCTATATTTATAGCTGCCCGAATTCAATATTTACATATGAACTTACATAAATAAACCTGAAATGTTAAAATGATAATGCAGGCAAGAATTTCTTCTTGGCATTTATTGTTTATTTGACATTCTTCATTTAACTTTTGGAAGGAAGTACGGTCATACGTGTATTATTGATTTTTGATATGTGGCCAATGCTGGGGCTTCCCGATATTTGGTTTAGAGACTAGCGCAGTTATCACGAAATGAAAAATACCACAATCCGATAAATTAACCATTTTAGGTTTTAGGAAAATTCTAACAGTTTATTCCCTCTCATTTAATGTTGATTGCTCTATTTTTGTGGAAAATACACAATTAAGGGGTGTGTAGAACTATACTCGTACAAAGCAAAACAAATCGTCTAAGTATGACTTCAAAAAAAAAAATTTGATTGTTTTTCTTTCGTTTAAATTCTCGATTGCAGACGAAAACCAGAGGCTTGACTAACGAACGATGGTCTTTTCATGGGTCATTTTACCACATCACCAAAGGGCATATGTTTTGATTTTTAAACACCATAAACCAAACACACGATTAAATGTAATCTTTGGAAGCCACCTAACAGCGGATACCAAATACAAAGGTAAATAAACGTTACATATGGTAACTATCTTCCCACACATAGAAGTATGCATGCATCTAAATAGTCTTCTATTCAGATTCTAAATAAGTTAGATCCATATCTATGTGTATGTACGTTAACATCATCATGCCATGAAATATTGGTTTGGCAACTAAGTTATTGCGGATTTTATCAATAGATGGTATTAGCACATTCAAAGCACCTAACCTATATTGTTTGGACTCTGCCTTTAATTTAGTAAAAAATTGTATCGTTTAGCTATTTAGTTTTTTTTCATCCAAATTTAAAAATTGAAGGACAAGACGTGCATTTTAGACATATTTTATTGTATTATTTCCGAAAAGGCAAGAACGCATCGCAAGTACACAAAAAGTTATGTGTCGTATATGAGAATGAAGCCTTGAAAGAAAGGCCGTGTGTAAATTGGTTTGGTAAATTTCGTTCTGGTGATTTTTCACTAAAACTTGCGCAACAATCGGGCTGTCCAGTTGAAGTTGTTGAGACCCATATCAAGGCCATTATCGATTTAGATCGTCATATCACAACACGTAAGATTGGCTATGTTAAGAAACAATGATTTATGGATCCCTCATCAGCTTAAGCAAATTCATTTGACGCAACGCATTAGCATTTGCGATTCGCTTCTGAAACACAACGAAACGGATCCATTTCTGAAGCGACAAAAAGTGGATAGTTTACAACAACGTTAATCGGAAACGATCGTGCGTGATGCGAGATGACCCACCTCAGACGACATCAAAAGCTGAGATGCACCAAAAGGAGATTATGCTGTCAGTTTGGTGGGATTATAAAGGAATTCTGCACTTTGAACTTTTACCAAGACACCAAACGATTAATTCCACCGTGTACGTTCAACAACTCGTCAAACTGAGCAATGCAGTTCAAGAAAATCGACCAGAATTGGAAAATCGTAAGGGTGTTGTTTTCCAGCATGACAATGCAAAGCAGCACACATCTTTAGTCACTCGCCCTAACCTAGCGCCTTCAGATTATCATTTATTTCGTTCCATGCAGAACTCCTTAAATGGTAAAATTTTTAAAGACGCTGATAATGTAAAATCACATTTAATTCAGTTTTTTTTCCTAGCAAAAGCAGCTGGGACACTGCCTGAAAGATGGCAAAGGATCATTGACAAAAACGAACAATATCTAATTGAATAAAGTTATATATTTGAATATTTCTTCTCATATAAAATCCGCAATCACTTAGTTGCCAATCCAATATGATAATAACCTTTTCTGTATTAAATTCTTAATCTTTTAAATTTAATAAATAAACACCATAACCATAATATGGTACGTAAATATATATATATGTACACTTTTATTTATGAAATTCAGGAATAGTACGAAATTACGACACAAATATTTTTCTTGCAAAAAATAAGATGACAGTTGGTGGAACATAATACATTGCAGTTGCTAATTTGTTTCGCTAGAATTAATTTTATAAAACAGATTGACGAAAAGGCCATTGCACAGCATACCATAAATCAACGAACATTCTTTAACATTAAAAACGAATTCATATATATATATATACACACACACACATATTCGTAATTCTGACATGGTAAATCAGAATTTTTGGAACAAGGATTCGCGTGTTTTTGAAGCGATAATAATTTGGATAGAACTGAAATCCTTAAAGGCAGTGAAATGTTTCCAAATTGAATTGTTCTTATTCATAAAGAAGACGCAAGCAATCCGAAAAGATATTTAAATAAATTCAGAAAACAAAATAATATTTAGAGCGGAAAACGATGCAATATTTTCTTAAATTATGAGAATAATATGGCGTCGAAAATTGTTTAAAGTAGTTTCTAGTAAGCTTTTATCATTTTGGATGTACGTGTACATATGTTCATACACTCTTTTAATTTTCATGATGACGACGATGGTCCCATTTACGACTGACTTGCCATGAGATATATTTGCTAATGGAATGCACTAAAAATACTCTCAAGGAATAAATTATAATGCAGATAAGAAGAAAAAGTTGCACTTATTATGTTAAGTTCCATTTAGTGTATTTATTTAATTACAATATTTCTGTACCAAATATAATCAAATTTAGTCTTATTTAAACTTGTAATGGAATCTGGATATTCTTGAACATTTATTATAACTTAAAATAGTAATAAGCAAATTTAAATATGGTAGCAGTAGTAATTAACTTGAAGTTGTATGGAAAGTACGTTCGTATGGATATATTTTTACAACGTTGCATGGCTCTGGCGTGTTCTAGAAGATTCCAGAAAACCAGTTCTAGACTAGTACGAATACGAGAGCTGCTCGCGAAAGGGTTTTAGTTTAGTTTGAGTTTTTGAGTTGAGTGGTAGGCTGAGCAGCGATTGTAAGCGATTGGAGTAGACTCTGCGTAATATATAAATAAAGAGTTGCATTTTAATTTGTGTAGCGTTTTATTTTTGTCTTTTACACTATCCATCGAATCTAAGTTGGATCGTAACAATATGTAAATATTCGCTAGAAGCTTAGTATTTCAACGGGGTGGTATTTTAGAAGGGAGCAATTAGAGGATAGCTGTTGTACAAGGGTATTAGTATAATTTGGAAAGATGAGCATCAAACTTTTCATAATACTACACTACAAACACTACAAACATAAAGGACTTAAAGATCACGTAGAATAGCACTGTTACGAGCATAAAAAAATGGCAAGGTAATTATTGTAGTATGATTAGAAAGACGAGAATGAAACTTTTTATAACGAGTGATAGACATGAGTACCAACATAACGCCACGAAAAATCGAAAATCGAATATACGTAACCCGCGGAAATTCAAAATTCGCGATACTTTTTGAACAGGCCTCGTAATCTATATATAAAAGCGAGCATCAACAATTTTACCAAGTATTTTTAATTGAAGGTTTAAGATTCGACGTGACATAGAACATTTGATAGAGCCACAGATTCTAGTCCATAAGTTCACATGGGTTTCAGTTGGGGATTGTTCTTATTACCTAATTAATAAAATTAGTCATCACATTTGTCCAATACAATAATTTTCTAGCAAATGCCAGTGTGTATGTTTTTATATTTAATAAGAAATATTTTCTTAGTCATTTCCAAATAGGATAATGATGACTAATATTTTGTAATTATTGTTTAAGCTTATTTTATAACAGAATTTCTGCCCAACGTTTCACAATATTTACAGAAAAAAATAAAACTATGCAAAATTAACTTTTATTTGGTTCAATTGAATTTTTAGCTCTCAATAATTAAAGAGTTTTTAAAACTTCCATACATCAGATAATCATGGAAACACTATAAAATTTATCGATATTATGTTTGTACAATACAAAATGCACGCTAATTAAATTATTATAAAATTCTTAGTAAAAGTTTTAAATTATATTTATTTTTTTTCCGGTAAAGAATAAAATATGTATTAATAGAAGAAATATTAAATTGTAAACATTATACAATCGTAAAAATATTGAAAATATTAAAAAGCAATTTGTGTTTGCATGCATTTCGATATAGTGTTAATATAACTTGTGTAATTCATGGGTTTACTCTTTGTATTACAATAAAAACTAAATAATTTGGTTAAGTATTACCGCCCATCATCATACTCGTATATTAATAGTAATCAATTTCAGTAGCGGACATGTAGTATATTAAATATACTCCTTCTTGAAAATGTCCTGACAATACAATTTGTCAAGCTTACAGTTACAAGCAAAAACGATTGAAATATAATCGCATTGATTAGTGTAATATTGGTTGAAAAATAATTTATGCCAATGTTTGTATACATATAATACCACAATATTTTTTGAAGAATTACATTTGATATAATTATTATTTCATTTCGTATGAATAAAGAAAATTACGTGCACAGAATGAAATACAATAGTATGATTTATCTATGTCCTTGTGCGCACAGATAAATGTGTACACTCTAATACATATCCATACATATTTCCATATAATCAGCAACTTTATTTCAGAATCGACTGTGGTCGGCATTAGGTAGTATGCATAAAAAATAATGCAAAAAAAAAGGAGGAAGCTGGAGTTCTCGAAATCGAATAGGTTTGGATTCCCTAGCCCGTTTGTATCAATTACTTTTACGATAAATTTTCTTATGAAAGAATAATGACCCGAGTAGTTTTCGAAGACGAACGTGATCAATCTTTCCCACACAGCCACCGACGCTCTTAACTTTACCGAATTGAACGCGGGCCATAAACTTTCACCCTTTGGTGCAATATGTTAACTCCGCAATTAATTCTCGTTGTGATTATTCACCTGTTCATCTGCGAAAGGTATGAGCTATTTCGAAACATTCGATTGCCTTGATGAAGTACTTAATTTCTTTGAATTTTGCTTTCCTCTTTAACCTATCAAAATACTATTCGTTTATATAGATATGCAATTTTATATAAAAATAAATATGTGTGTATGTATGCTGGGTATTTATTTGCAAAAATTGATTAATTATTTCAAATATATTGTTTATTATTGTACTTTTCGAAGCAAATTAAGAAAACAATTCTAAATTCTAATCGAGAATTTCCATTAGAAATTGTTCGTCTTAATTTGGCTTTTTAACATTTTCAAAATTATATTAAATTATGATAATATTTTTAAAAAAATATTTACATACAAATATCGAGATTTATTTGTACAAATAGAATTTTTACTTCAAATAAATGATCAAATTTGTCATTAAAGTTAATCATATGTGGACGAAAATAATGAAGTAAAATACGAATGAAATGTAGGCGGTAAAAATTGCCTACTATCGTAATGATTTCTGGGTCATATACAATATGTGTATTATAAATATTTTTTATATACTTATTGTATATAAAACTATTTATAATAGATACGGAGGGCATTCTTTGAATTCCACACACCATTTGTCAACTATATGCTCTCGAATAAAAGTTTATTTTATTTACAGAATATTGTAATAGAAACTAGAACAAAAACGTATAATTTCTTCTTTCTTATATACGTGTAGGTGATAAGTATAATATTTAATTTCCAAATAAAACTTTAATTCTACTTATTTAATGCGATTAATTTCTTTTAAAGGAAATGTGATATAATGTATAAATTTACGCTAGGATAAAATAAAAAGTCTATTTATCCTAGCGTAAATTTCTACATTATGTCACAGTTGATATAATATCTCAAATTAAAAATTAAAATATATACAATTTCAAACAAAAGTTTTCTAACAAATGCTCATATTATGTTATTATATATTTGCTCTTTTATTATTATAATTTTAGTTTTTATAAATATTACAATTATTACAAACAATCTCTTATTAAAAATACAGTTTTTTTTCTAAAATTATCTTAATTTTTTATAAATGGTCCATAATAAAATAGATGATAGTTTTGTATAATAAGTTATTATAGCAAAAAAGGTTATAGAATAAATTTCACAGATATCATAAATATTATACTTGTCAAATTTAGAATTGAATCTTACATTTAACAAAAGCACTCCATCATATTATAAATTGAGAATGTAAATTAGAATTATTAATGCTACAGCGAGCTATCATACCTTTTCTTAACAATAAATTTAATTTTGCAATAAATAATTATTTATACTTTTAACCCAAATATCTCAGCAATCAAACTTTATGTTGTAACTATTGGGAGTACAAATAGAAAACCGTTGTTTTTTTTCAAAATTTGAGGCCTTATGTAGAAAAATGCTCTCATTTTCATGTTTCAAAGTATTGTCCATCGCTAGTCATAACTTTTTCCCATCTTTCTGGCAGCATACAGATTCCTTGCCGAAAAAACTGCTCGTCTTTTGAGGCGGTCCATGAATAGATCCAATTTTTGGTCCCTTCATAAGATCGGAAGTGCTGCTCAGCCAGGCCATGCGTTGAAAGAGGTAGAGTCCAAAGGGTCGATGTCTGGACGTCCCATATCAGTGTTTCCAGGTAGGTTTTAACCAGCTTAGCAACATGTGGCCGAGCGTTGTCGTGCTGCAAAATTACTTTGCCGTATCTTTGGTTGTATTGTGGCCGTTTTTCCTTCAATGCTCAGCTCAAACGCATCAGTTTTGTTCGATAGTGGGCTGCTGCGATGATGTCACCTGGTTGAAACAGCTCATAATATACCACGCCGAGCTGGTCCCACCAAATACATAGCATGAGCTTCGAGCCATGGATGTTTGGCTTGGCCATCGTTGGTGATGTATGGCTGCGACGGTATGGATCCACTTTTTCTCGCCAGTTACAATTTCTTTGCTTTTGGATCATTCAAATGAATCTACAAGTTCTTGTTATGTTTGACATGGATCTTCATCCAATATCACCTGCAATTCAGCGTTTCCAAACTTTCAGGATGCTGTTGTCTTCCACCATTCGTTGAAACCATTCGCAACGCGTTCTCTCACGAAAACAAGCCTCACCATAAGCTTCTACAAGCATTCGATTGAGCCTCAGCTTTTTAGATTTGAAGGCAAAAAGCAAAGCTTCCCGCAAATGATACTTATTTGGCTCAAATTTCGACATTTTCACGCCCAAAAAAATATATGGCGCCGGTAAAAAGTCACAAATGTAATGATGTGAGGAGTTGTTGACAGATGTCGAAGCTTACGATTTTATGTTTCTGATGCGATATTTTTTCTTTACATAATGTTCAAGTGCCAATAAGACAAAGAACTGCTCGAAGTAATGAAAATATTGCTGTCGTTCAGACAAGTGTTGCTGAAGACCGCAATTTGTCGATTCCAAGACGTTCTCAAGAATTAGGACTGTCTCAAACCACAACCTGGCGGATTTTGAGAAAGGATTTGGACTAGCGTCCGTATAAAAGAACTGAAGCCATTGGACCACCGTAAATGTCGTGAATTTGCTGATTTTGTCTTGGCACAACTTGAAAACGATAACGATTTTTTTAAGAAAATCATCTTCTCCGATGAGGCTCACTTTCATCTGAGTGGTGCGGTAAATAAATAAAACTATCGATGCTGGTGCGAAGAAAATCCACAAATTATTCATGAACACCCGTTACATTCACTTAAATTAACAGTTTGGTGTGGTTTTTGGTCTGGTGGAATCATCGGTCCGTACTTCTTTCGAAATGAAGCTGGTAGCACCCTTACTGTCAATGGAGAGCGGTATAGATCGATGATAACCAACTTTTTATGGCCGAAATTGGAAGAAGTTGATCTTGACAACATCTGGTTCCAACAAGACGGGGCTACGTGCCACACATCATGTGCAACAACCGAATTATTGTGAGAAAAGTTTGGAAATTCGATTATTTCAAGAAATTGTGACATTGAATTGCCTCCAAGAAGTTGTGATTTAACACCATTAGACTATTTCTTGTAGGGTTATTTGAAGTCATTTGTCTTTAGCAAGAAACCAGACTCTCGTCAAGCTTTAGAAGTCAATATTGAACGTGTTATTCATGGCATACGACTTGATTTAGTGGAAAAAGTGCTCGAAAATTGGGTTCATCGAATTCGTTTCTGCAAAAGAAGTCGTTAAGGCCATTTGAATGACGTTTTATTCAGAACTTAATTGTATCGATTGTACTTCACATTAAATAAAAAACATTTGAATTTCCTTAACAATTGGTGTATTTTTTTTTTTAAAGAAAGCATATCACTCTTATTCGAAAACCCTTTATAATATAATAATTGACACTTTAATTATGCATAGTTAAAAGTTTGTAATTGTATATATTTTTCTGGATATATCGTATGAAATATATCGAATAACCCTTAAAAAAATAATCATAATAAATATATTTGCAGAATTTTTATATTATTTATACAATATAACAAGGATTTGAAAACATATATATACATTTAATCACCAATAAACTTAAAAATTCTTGTAAACTTAACTGAGAAATTATAAACAACAAAAAGGAAAAGATACATTGAAAACATTTAATTTTAAATTAACGATACGAACACTTGCAAACTGTTATCACGGAACTTTTACTAATACGAGTAAATAGAAGATTTCGCTAAGTAAATAGCTTTAAGCGACATGCTTTTATGTTTCTATCAACAACAAAATTTCACTTCATTACCAGAACAAGGAACTTCAAATTTAATCAAGTGAATTATCTCATCCAATTTTATTTTGTAATAAATCATAGCCATTTTGAATATTAAATCGAAAACAATCTAAAACTAAAATAGTATTATTTAAAAGCATAATATACCAACAAACATTAGAAAAAATTATCCAAAAAATATGTGTACTTGTTGTTATTGTTTTTGCTGTACACAAATTTATAATAATTTAGATTAATTATATTTTTATTTATAAAACTGAAATATCAACAAGAATGTCAACAAGGCAGACTGTAATATAGTTTTTTTTTTTTATTTTTTTTAGATATTTACAACTACAACATAGTAATGTGAGCAATAGTATTAATTAACTTGAAAGGTTGTGGGAAGTTAACATCCAATGAAGTTCCTCCTGCTAGCGTGTGTTTCAGTTAGGCCTCAGTATTTTAGTAAATCACGCGACCAGTGACGCTTAAGTCTTCGATGGGTATTTCTAGGGAAGGAAATGGAGGATAGTTCTTGAACAAGAGGATTATTATGATTGAGGACACGGGAACGGAACTTTTTATAGCAAGATACTGTCACATCAAAAACAAATGGGACTTTAAAAGCACGATGAATAACAGTATTGCGAACATAAAAGGGGGCATCGACAATTGTACGGAGTATTCTTGATTGAAGGGATTGGATTCGACGGGAATTAGAAGGCTTAGTAGATTCCCAGAGTTCTAGTCCGTATGTCCATATGGGTCTCAGTAAGGTATTGTATAACAGTACTTTGCTGTCTATAGTAAGTTTGGAACGTTTGTCTAGAAGTCGAAGTAGTTTTAGGTATCATCTTTTAAGTTCCTGTCTTTTAAGTCTTGTATGTGTGTTCCATGTCAGGCGTTTGTCTAAGTTCAGTCCTAGGTACCGAGCTTCGGTGTGTTGTGGTATGGCATTACCATTAAGGTATATGGGAGGGCATGTCTCAAGACGGAGAGTGAAAGTTACCTGGATAGATTTACGTTCATTGACTTTTATTCTCCACTTAGTAAACCAGTTCTGCAGGGTTTGGATTTGGATTTGGAGAGTTTCGGAAGCATGTTGGGGATTTTCGCTAGATGCAAGGCAGGCCGTATCATCTGCGTATGTAGCAAAGAAGGTATTAGGGCAGATTGGGATATCGGATGTGTAAATGTTGTAGAGGATAGATCCAAGTATGCTACCCTGAGGAACCCCAGCCAATATCGGAGAGATATTGGAGAGTTCGTTGGATCCATTTACTTGGAAGTGTCGGTTGAAAAAGGAATGATCTTAGGATTAGGAAATAGGTAGAAAGGAGGAACCTCTAGAGTTTCCAGAGTAGACCCGGGTGCCAAACTCTATCAAAAGCTTGACTTATATCAAGAAACACACCGGGACAGTACTCTTTTCTTTCTGAAGATGATGCAATGAAATCGATAACTCGATGACACTGCTGGGTAGTGGAGTGTTCGGCGCGGAAACCAAGCTGGTGATTAGGAATTAAATTTAAAGATTCGAGTAGGGGATGTAAGGGGCGAACGAGGATTTTTTCAAAGATTTTTGAGAGTACTGGGAGGAGACTTATTGGCCTGTAGGAAGTATGGCGGTTTATTGGTTTATTGGGCTTAGGGATCATTTTAATGATGGCAAATTTCCAGAGGATTGGGGTAATATAGTTGAATAGTGAATTTATGAGTGCTTTTTCCTATAGAAGAATAAGAAAAATTGATCGAGAAAATTATATGTGTTTAAAAATTTCACAGAAACAATAATAATTGACTATATTAATTGGCATAATTTGAAAAGAAATTATAAAAATAATGTAGAATAATTTTTGACTGGAAATAAAATTATTTTTAAAAAAAATTGTCTATCACAAAACTGCAAAATTTTTATTATCTACAAAATGGAAATTATTCTGAAAAGATTTGCTTGATTTATCTACAGGGATGGCCAAAAAATCGTTTAGTTTATTTTATTTTTAATGTTTGGCCAAATTATAGATTTTTTTATCATTATAATAAATCGCAGCTAAATATGTTATCTTTTCACATACATAAACTTTACATTCGATTTCTTTACAAGTTTTATTTTCAATAATTGTGATTTTGGAACAGTCAACTTTTATTTTATACTGATTTATAAATGATGGTAATTATTCTGTTAGTATATAAGATATCTCTTATATTCCCGGTTTTTTTTGGCGTTATAGCGCTGAGTAAAAGTTCAGGTAAAATAGAGTGTAATAATAAAAAAAGAGAATAGTTAAAGGGTTGTCATGTATAGAATAATTTTATTTTATTATTTTAAATCTGCTTTCAAAATGATTATCTGCTTTCATGACAATTTGGTGCTGACTAAAATTAATATTACAATATTATACATATGAACTCGCATCCTTATTATTTTATAATAAAAACTTTGGTTAGATCATAAAAAATTATGTGCAAATATTTACATATTCTGATCATAAAAAAAAGAGTAACTTATAAAGTAATTGGAGTTTTTTTGTTATTCATCTTGAAAATATATTTTTCTTAATAAAGTTTTATATACAAAAGACGGAATAAAATAAGAAATGTGCCATCATGAAGAAAGGTCAAAATGTTAAAGGGTTAATGTAAATTGATAAAAAATACTTTCTATTAAAAGTGTTTCTTCTCTTTTCAATGTAAGATACCGCTCCTGCTAATAGAACATTTTAAACCACACAACAAAAACGCCACGTCATTGTGGTTATATATACTAAGCGAAAGAAAATACTTTAGAATTTTTTGGTAGCAACACCATGATTTGCATTTATAAATAAATGGTTTTCTCCCCTTTTTAATTTTTATTTCGAAAAACTTCTAAAACGACCAAATTTCAAATACAAATAAATATTATGCATATCATAGCAACAGAACATAATACAATATTATTGTTAATATTCAATAATATATTGGGTTGGCAACTAAGTGATTGCGGATTTTAAATAAGAAGAAAAATTCAAAATTTTTACTTAAAAATATAACTTTATTCAATTACAATAGGTGTTGTCTGCTTTTGTCGATGATTTTTTGCCATCTTTCAGGCAGTGTCCTAGCTACTTTTGCTAGCAAAAAAAACTGAATTAAATGTGATTTTACATTATCAGCGTCATTAAAAATTTTACCATTTAAGGAGTTCTGCATGGAACGAAATAAATGATAATCTGAAGGCGCTAGGTTAGGGCGAGTGACTAAAGATGTCTGCTGCTTTGCATTGTCATGCTGGAAAACAACACCCTTACGATTTGCCAATCCTGGCCGATTTTCTTGACGGGTTGTTGAACGTACATGGTGGAATTAATCATTTGGTTTCTTGGTAAAAGTTCAAAGTGCAGAATTCCTTTATAATGCCACCAAACTGACAGCATAATCTTCTTTTGGTGCATCTCAGCTTTTGATGTCGTCTGAGGTGGGTCATCTCGCTTCACCCACGATCGTTTCCGATTAACGTTGTTGTAAACTATCCACTTTCGTCGCCAGTTATCAGTCGCTTCAGAAATGGATCCGTTTCGTTGTGTTTCAGAAGCGAATCGCAAGTGTTATTGCGTTGCGTCAAATGAGTTTCCTTAAGCTGATGAGGAATCCATAAATCGAGTTTCTTAATATAGCCAATCTTACGTGTTGTGCTATAACGATATAAATCGATAATGGCCTTGATATGGATCTCAACAACTTCAACTGGACAAGTTTTAGTAAAAAATCACCAGAACGAAATTTAACAAACCAATTTTCACACGGCCTTTCTTTCAAGGCTTCATTCCCATATATGACACATAACTTCTCGTGTACCTACGATGCGTTCTTGCCTTTTCGGAAATAATACAATAAAATATGTCTAAAATGCACGTCTTGTCCTTTCATTTTTAAATTTTGATGAAAACAAAACTAAATAGCTAAACGATACAATTTTTTACTAAATTAAAGACGGAAGTCCAAACAACAAGGAAACAATATAGGTTAGGTGCTTTGAACACGTTGACATAACAAAAGAATGTGCTAATACCATCTATTGACTGAATCCGCAATCACTTAGTTGCCAACTCTATAGCATCGTGTTTGTTAGTTTCTTAATTCAAACAATATTTTAAATATTTACAATTTTAGCATATAGCAAGTTTTGATTGAACAAATTTTAAATATTTACATTTTTCTCATTGATCAAATTGGAATTAATTCGAAATCTATCACATACATCAATAAAATCATATTTTATACGTACTCTAACTGCTTAGTGATATTTTTCAATCCGAGTTATTCATAATATGAAAACATATTAATCCATTACTAATACAATATAATAATATTAATGCTTTTCAATTTGGTATGTTTATTGTTTTTTAAAATATCCAAAATATTTTATGCAAAATAAATAATTCTAACGAATTAGGAAAAAATAAAAATACTAATAATAGTTAAATTTTATTAAAAAAAAAAAAAGAATGTAAATAATTGTGCAAATAATTTTGGTCAAGCATAATATATAATAAACTATTAAGTTAAGCGTTAATTTAAAACACAATTATTTTATTTAAATTCCAAACAAGACCTATAAATTATTAAATATCATGTTTCATCCTACCAATAGTATAAAATTTTTTAAAAACAAATTTTTTTTTGCTAATATAACTTTTTTTTATATATAGATAATATGCTTGTTTATTTTGATAAGCGATTTTTTTTATTATCGGATTATGAAGAACATGTGCATTTTTGTAAATTCAATTATTTTACGGATACATAGTAGTACTTGAATTCGAACAGAAAATCTACAACATTTTCATTAGCTATTATACTAACGAAAGCCAATCGATGAGAAAATATTATATGAATATATATGTTGAACTATGCTTAAAATAGTGCAATGTATCTGTTGTGTGGTAGTGGTTAGATGCGTATTCAATCACATAGCTACACATATATATAATCCAGAACTGATCGAGGAGTAGATATTTGGAGTTGTACGGACTACTAAAATGAGTTCAACTAATAATGATATGAATTGAAAAAAGAATCGACCAACAGATTTTGAACTGTTGTCAGTGAATTTATATGAACCGAGTTTTATTGTCGAATAATACTGATATTTATTTAGCCTATTTAATGATTGAAGTTAAAAGCTCGCAACAATATGAATCAATTATTTCCGATACATTGCATACTGTCCGATCATTTATTGAAAAATGGAAGCAACTACGTAAACACACATGAAATATTACCTAGCAACTGGTGTTACATGTCGCCATCAAATACTTGACCATATTAAATAAATTGCAGTTTTTATCGTTTAAGGATACAACTACCATAGATAAATACGCAGCGATAAAAATAACTAACTATTGTGTCTAGCCAATAGTTTTTTTTCTGCTTCAACGATTTTAATATACTCGTACATACATGCGAGCACTAATTTGGAACATTTTCATAAAGTCCGGATAACACAAAGTGAAAACTGACCAAATTAGGATATTGTTATTTTTTTCAGTAGCTAAATAGGATCAAGCACACAAATAGCTAACATGTACAAAGACTAAGAGAGATAATCTCACATTTTAGGACAAATTTGTTTGTTAATATCGAATAGAATATTAAAAGTTTATTAATAAAATTTCTTAATGTACAGTAATTAAATTTTTTATAAATCATAAACATGAAGTAGTTAAAAAAAACTACATTAAATTACAGTTTAAAGAATGATAGTCAATTCATACATATAATTAAAAATTTATAACTGAATCGATGCACATATGAAAATTATACATACGATGTCTGTTCAAAAAGTATCGCGGGTTACGTATATTCGATTTTCGATTTTTTATGTCTCTTACTTATGCGGACAAGTTCGGCCATTTTGAATGTTCAGTTAATTTTGGACAGCTGCTTTTCTTGCACGTGTTTTGGCTCGTTTTCGATTTTTGCTCAATTTCGACCAAAAACAACTTCGCATTAACATTGCTAAGGAGCTGTTGGACTCTATCTGCGACGACCCAAATTTGCTCCAGAGGGTCATAACTGGGGACGAATCATGGGTTTATAGTTATGACGTGGAAACCAAAGATCAATCATCCAATGGAAGCTGCCGCACGAGCCAAGACCGAAAAAAGCACCAAGTTCGGTCGAATGTGAAGGTTTTTCTTACAGTTTTCTTCGATTGGAGTTCTTGCCACAGGGTAGAACGGTCAATAAGGAATATTACCTGTAAGTTATGCACAAGTTACGTGAAGCAATATGCCAGAAACGACCGGATTTGTGGAAGAACAAAAATTGGCTTTTGCCATTTTTAGCCAAAAATAACACTAATAATGCCGCAGCCACCGTATTCCCCAGATCTAGCCCGCTGTGACTTTTTCTTATTGCCGAAACTGAAGAGCCCCATAAAATAAAAAGCGATACTTTTTGAACAGACCTCGTATATGGTATTTAGGGTTTTCCAATAAGAGTGATATGATTTCTAAGTGACGTTTCGGCCTAATGTAATATGTCATTGTATTCAGTAATGTTTACAATTTCATCATGGAGAGATATACGCAAGAACAACGTTTACAAATTATTCAATTTTATTATCAAAAGAATCGTTGTCCAATTGCAACTTTTCGTTGTTTTCGATGAGGCACACTTTCATCTGAGTGGTGCGGTAAATAAACAAAACTGTCGATTCTGGTAGGAAGGAAATCCAAAAATTATTCATGAACACCCATTACATTCACTTAAATTGACAGTTTGGTGTGGTGTTTGGTCTGGTGGAATCATCGGTCCGTACTTCTTTCGAAATGAAGCTGGTAACACCGTTACTGTCAATGGAGAGCGGTATAGGTCGATGATAACCAACTTTTTATGGCCGAAATTGGAAGAAGTTGATCTTGACAACATCTGGTTCCAACAAGACGGGGCTACGTGCCACACAGCATGTGCAACAACCGAATTATTGCGAGAAAAGTTTGGAGATTCGATTATTTCAAGAAATTGTGACATTGAATGGGCTCCAAGAAGTTGTGATTTAACACCATTAGACTATTTCTTGTGGGGTTATTTGAAGTCATTGGTCTTTAGCAATAAACCAGACTCTCTTCAAGCTTTAGAAGTCAATATTGAACGGGCTATTCATGACATACGACTTGATTTAGAGGAAAAAGTGCTCGAAAATTGGGTTCATCGAATTCGTTCCTGCAAAAGAAGTCGTGGAGGCCATTTGAATGACGTTTTATTCAAAACTTAATTGTATCGATTGTACTTCACATTAAATAAAAAACATTGGAATTTCCTTAACAATTAGTGTGTGTTTTTTTTAAAGAAATCATATCACTCTTATTCAAAAATCCTATAGTTACAGATAAAAAAAAAATATTCTGCACACGGTACCTTAAAAATACTAAAACCACACTCTACATTTCACAAAAATGAATATAAATCTTACAATAATATTTAGAGTATTGATTATTTATTTTTACATCTAATCGAAATATATCAAATAAAATGAATTATGTAAATACTCATCAACACACTATTATTGGATGTATATTCTATTCATAAAATTAATAAAATTATTATTCCAATGCCAAATATTTAATTTTCATTTAATTCATTAAAACATGAAAATTTTCTTTTTAATATTATCTTAATAAGTCAGTCTTCAAATAAGATGTTCATTGACATATTATTTTTCCCAAAAAAAATAAAACCTATTTTAAATAGGAATACATATTATAGATGAATAAATATTTGCATGCTTCAATAAAATATACGCAATTTGATGTTATTGAATTAATTAAGCCGATTTTAATAAACTTTATGGCTTTGAAGAAAGATGAAAGAGAAAAGTTTTACTTTGTACAATTACAGACAATAGCAAACTTTATGACACTACTGCTTTAAAGATACTAAAATTTAGCTAAATAAATTTTAAAGTTTACATATTACTAATTGTTAACTCGTAAAATTTATTAAAACGTGAAAGCATTTATTTTTCTTAAACGGATATTTGCTTTTACTGCAGTTGTTTTTGTAGAATCGAAAGAATTTACAGATATTTGATAGAATTTAAATATCTAAATCGAAGGTGGTGGTAATCATATTTAGTTACTAATTGATCAACAATGACAAAAGTATATTGCCTTACATGAAAAAAAAACCAATTTAAAATTGTTTTGCATGCCTAATTGTTAAGATTTTACTATTTTTTTTTTAATAAAACTTATTTCTAACTAACCGAAATATAAAAGAAAAATCCAACTAGAGGAGGGTTCTTTAAGTGATGCCCCACAGAGAAAATCCCATTTTCCTTACAGTAAATTTCGAATGCAAATTTTAGTCTTTCGCATTAGATAAAATTATGTAAATGTTAATCCAGGTTTGACGACTGAATGAAAAACTTATTCTATCCTAATGCGTGGGTAGTAGACCGTTGACCGAAATGTTACAATCTCTACCCCTGGAGCTGTATTATAAAATGGCGACGCTTTTAAAGACGATTTCTAACCGGTAGTAAATTTACCTCATTCGCATGTACACTTATCTATATGGTATTTATTTGCTTATGGTGATAAACATGCCTGAATGTACGTGTAGAATAAAGATCCTTTACTGGACATTCTGTTGCTTTTTTAACCCAATTTCTGGTAGACTAGTAACTGGTCCATACTTTTTGACGTTGCTGTTCTCTAACGTCTAGCTTCCTTTAGTACTCTTGTCTTTCCTGTAACCATTTGGGCTTTATGTAAAAATTTTCAGTGGTAACATACTGCCCAAATCAAACAAAAAAATTTGCTACAGTACGACAGTTTTATCCATAGTCATCTCCGTTCTAAAACTTCAGCACTAGTATACGGGATAGATACAAGTTGAAGAAGAGCGCCTATGCCTTATGCTGTTATTTTATGTTAAAGCGATTTTGAACAGATAACATGTGCCGACTAGTAATCCGATTTCGAATTTCTTTTATGCTAATCATAGAATACTTTATAAAATATTTAGAGTCAAGAATTATCTTTTACTTTCTCACATTGAATTTGAATTTTATCGTAATTCCTGATGTTGGTTTTTCTTTCTTATTCTACAATATATAATTATTAAATAAAATTACTATTCATCTTAGTTGCTGCTACCATTCAGAAGAATTTTTCTGTTTATTTTAAGTAAAATGTGAATCGGCTAATACTTTTTAAAAAAAAAAATGCTATATACAAAATGTAATGCTTTAATGTAAAAGTATAATAATAAAAAAAAAATTTATAATACCAAGAAATTGTGTTTGAAAAAACACTTTTTTCTATATACATACTCCTAGAATACGTACTTACACGTGTATAGTATTTTCTTTATTCTGAATAATTCAGATTAAACATTAAAGATAAAATTCTAGACTATAAATTTTATTTCAAGAATTTCTTAAGGATTCGATTGTTTTTTTTTAAAATTAATTAAGAAATTATTCCAAAATTATTATGAATCATTTATACAGACAAAAAAGTTTAAAATAAAGCTTTTACAATGAACGACCATGAAAACGCGGCATTAGTTTATAAGTATGAGAATTCTACTTTAAGTGTCAAATAATTTTTGACAGATTGACACGTGCTTTATAATTATTTTTATTATGAATTGCTTGGTAAAGGAATAGAATGACAGAAAGAGCTATTTTTGAAAATACGCCTGATTTTTGCCCAAATTGCGGTTCCATATTTCCACATTTACGGAGTACAGGGATTATCAGCTGTTACACATGCGGGGAAGACTTCTCACCCGAAGGTAACTGAACAAATATAAAAAGCTAGCAGTCCGTTAATAAATTTTCTAAATAGTTCTAGGTGGCATGGAATTAAACTACACCATATATTTTAATTCCTATGATCCAAACAAATTTAAAAAGGTTATAAAAATTAAACAAGAAAAAGAAGAACCTGACGGTCCTATAGCAGAAAGAAAGTGTTCTAATTGTGGAAATGAACAAATGTCGTATGCCACGGCTCAGCTTCGTTCTGCTGATGAAGGGCAGACCGTATTTTTTACATGTACAAAGTGCCAGTAAGCTTTAATCGCCTATTTTTAAAAATTAAAGTATATTTTATTACTATATTTTCACAGGCATAAGGAAACAGAAAATTCATAAGAAATTTTTATTGGCATCAACAAAGAATTCAAATTTACATACATATAATTTACTAGAATTAATATAATTAATAATAAAATAATATTAATAATCAAAATGCCTTTTAATATATTTTGTTCAGAGTATAGAGATACATATATCATGCGGGTCTTTTGTTTTTATGAATACATCTTCATTTTCACAATCAAATCCGTAAAAAGAAACTATTTTATGACCAAAAAAAGAAATTGGCGCGCTGCTGTACTTGTCCTCAAACTGTGCTACCTATGCAGCAACGCAGCTGCGCACTTTGCACTAACTGTTCGACTATACAGGAATTTCTTGCATACAAAAAGTGTGGACTTTTTGCATAATCTGAAGTAAAGGTGTTTTTGTCTTTAAAAGAATAGATAGTTTTCTAGTTTTGGCTCCCAAGGCAGGAAGGAGGAATTCAGAAAAAAAAGAAAATCAGTAAGTTTAGTTGGTCAAATACGAACCAAATAAACTTAAATGTAATGAAAATTTTAATATCCCAGCGAATATGAGTTATGAAGTCCAGTCAGACGGCTCATTAATCTTGGACCCAAATTTTAATTCTTTGTCACAAATAAATGTATCCGTACTTAAGCTGGCGGTGGCTCTTTAATTTAATAATTCAAACTTTTCACTGTTCGAATCAAACTTACTACCTGTAACAATTTTTTAAACAACATTTGTAAATGGTTGGTGTCTTAACTTAAAAAACTACTGTATATAATAATTATATTTTATTACTATATTTTCACAAGTATAAGGAAACAGAAAATTCATAAGAAATGTTTATTGGCATCAACAAAAAATTCAAATTTACATACATATAATTTACTAAATTAATATAATTAATAATAAAATAATATAAATAATCAAAATGCCTTTTAATATATTTTGCTCAGAGTATAGAGATACATATATCATGCGGGTCTTTTGTCTTTATGAATATATTTTCATTTTCACAATCAAATCCGTAATGAAATATTTTATCGTGAACAATACTCAGTAATTTTGCAATTATCAGCGTTTTTACGAATGTATTTTAGAAATAAGGAAAAATTTTTGTATAGAGGCATATTCAGGGGTTTTATAATCTAATAGTAATGTAAACCGAAAGAATGTCAGTAGTACCATTAATGTTTCGTTAATTCCCTTTGAAAAAAGAGGGATATATTAATATATTAGCCTCTAGTGCATGTTCCATTTACTTTTAATTAATGCTAAAGGTATTTAACAACACGTCCTCTGGGTCATCCATGTAATATTTAAATAAAATAATTAGCTTCTCTACAATGCAATACCGACATCTAGAGAAAAATTATTATATGTATAATCATCAAGAAGATTATATTTGAATTTTCTTTGAAATATCAATTTTACAGAAATATCGAAATCATTCAGAAATAAAATAAAATGATTTATAAATTATAAATATGGTAGTCCTTTTTCTGTTTTATAGTAGTCTTACTTATGGCAGTACTGCCAACACATTTTCCGCTTTGCTCGGATATCGACTTTCCGCATTTGTGCTTTGATTGTCGTGAGTTTAAAACGTGTTTTTGGTTGTATCAAGGGAGGCTTGGGTTTTTGAGTGAATAGTTAGGAAGTTTCTTTTATTGGTTAAAAAATTTTGTAAGCTCAGCGAAATTCCCGGAAAAATGTCGAACGATCATAATGAAGAGCAGAAGAACGGAAATTACAATGATAATGAAGAAGATGTGAGTTTTTTATAATAATTTAGCATGGTATACCATATTTTTTTTTTTCTTTTAATTAACATATTTAGTAATATTGGTTATATTGATTAAATTTTTTATTGAATAAGAGTAAAAATTTTTAAAACATTTAAATTGAGAATTTGAACTTTTGAATAAATATGGCTGCCGGCATTGATGCCATGTTAGACGCCATGTTGTTTTCATGAAAGTGACGCCGATCAATAATTAAATATTTCTATATATAGGATGGTAGAGAATTGGAACATCTGCGTAAGCTATTTATTGGTGGCTTAGATTATCGTACTACAGATGAATCATTAAAATCTCATTTTGAGAAATGGGGCAAAGTTGTGGACGTCGTTGTCATGAAAGATCCAAAAACCAAACGATCACGTGGATTTGGATTCATTACTTATTCGCGGGCTTTCATGGTTGACAATGCACAAAATGCTAGACCACATAAAGTTGATGGAAGGTAGATTCACATAAATGTCCTATAGTTTTTTTTCTTTTAAAAATCAAGTTCAATTATCGTTGTTTTATGTAGAACGGTAGAACCCAAACGCGCTGTGCCAAGACAAGATATAAATAGACCAGATGCAGGTGCAACTGTGAAAAAGCTTTTTGTCGGAGGACTGAGAGACGAGCATGACGAGGAGAGTCTCCGTGAATATTTTGTGAAGTTTGGTACCGTTATTGCCGTAACTATTGTCGTGGATAAAGAATCTGGAAAAAAACGTGGTTTTGGATTTGTTGAATTTGATGACTATGATCCCGTTGACAAAGTTGTTTGTAAGTAAATTTTATTTTATCATATACAGTCCCAGCTCCGTAATATTTTGTCTATAAATTTTAACGGCGTTCTTATGACTGTAAGATTAAATATAATTGCATTTACTTTTTCCTTGTTGATTTACTTATGATAGTAAGACGATATGAAGTTTTTGTAACAGCATAAATCAAAGAACAATTTTATAATTTTGTAGAGTATATAAGCTTACAATTATAAATTTTTCAGTGCAAAAATCCCACCAAATTAAAGGTAAATTTCTGGATATTAAGAAGGCTCTTTCGAAACAAGAAATGGATAGAACACAACAAAGCGGTGTTGGTGGTGGCACCGGCGGAGGTACCATGACCAGAGGAGTGGGAAGTGGGAATGCTGGTCGTGGTCGTGACAGATCCAGTCAAGGTGGTTGGGGTAATAGAAATGCAGGAATGGGCAATGATAACTGGACTGGAAGTGGTCCAAACTTCAGCGGTGGTGGTGGCGGTGGAGGTTACAACCAAGGTGGAGGCGGTGGCGGAAGTTGGAACAATCAAATGAATCCTTGGGATAATGGTCCAAGCCAGGGTGGTGGCTGGAATCAAAATGGCGGCGGTAGCTTTAGTTCTGGTAGTCAAGGCGGAAATTGGGGAAATGAAAGCTTTGGAGGAGGTGGTGGTTATCAGCAAGGTTACAGTGGTGGTCCTGCTAGAAACAGTAATTTCGGCTCAAACCGCATGAATCCATATGGCAATAACATGGGCGGCGGTGGAGGAAATTACGGTAAGGCTAAAAATGGTACGAAATATTTTTTTTTTTTTTATATAAACTAAATTGTTGATTTAGTTATGTGTAACATTGTCGAGCCAAACAATTTTAAAATTTCCTATCTTTACCGGTTCATATTTAATTAATTCTACCACAGCTCCCTGAAACAAAGTTGTTTGGATCAAAGTATCCTTACTTTGTATTATAAAAGCTGTGAGATTATTCAAGCAAAGGCTTTATGCTATGTTGTATGATCTTATAATGATCATATCAACACGCGACTCTGCTACACTTAATTATAATTATACATATTAATCTATTTTGTTATAAAGTGTATTAAAATACCGGTAATTTTTGATTTATTTAAGGTAATATGAGTCAAGGCGGCGGCGGTGGAGGTGGCGGTGGTTATGGTAGCCAAGGATATGGTGGTGGTGGTGGTGGTAACCCAAATATGGGTGGCGGTAATATGATGGGTGCCAGCACTGGAGGTGGCAACAGAAGATATTAACAATATTCACAAAGGTTTGTATACTAATTCATGAAATCACCTCTATCCGAAATTAACACATGTCACAGGATCTTTTGCAATCGTATTCCTGCCTGTATAATAAGAGCATATAGATTGATGTATTATATACAGTAATCTGATATTTGAAGAGAAATATTAAATATAGACAGTTGGTTCGCTGGTTTTTAAATGCATTCAGAATTTATTTTTATTTTTTTAAAGTAAATTTGCAAATAATCAGTTCAGTACTCGGCACATTTGATATTCAGACTAAATGATTATTAGGATTTTATAATATTTTCGAAAACTTTCTCTCCACTGAATGCGAATTTCCTTTGCTATTAATTCATCATTTATATAACAGCAGACAGCATAATTTTACAGTACATAGACAATTATCTGGTTATTTTCTTAGTTATTATCTATCCAAACTAAGGTGCAAATGAATATTTAGATTGAATTTATTTAAAAGCGTCTGTAATTCCAATTCATCTTATCTAGTTACAAATTTTTATTGTGATTAAGAAACTATAAGTATCATCGGTGTAATTAGTAAATGATTAGTTATTTTCCCGGTGCTATTTAAAGTGGTTGGATTGGAAGTAATATGAAATTAGACCAGTTAAATATAAAGAGTAAAGAGAAAGTCTTTAAATAAAATCAGTTTATCGTTTAGTTTGAATAACAGCCGAGAGTAAATTTAATACAAAATGTCTAGTGTATTCTCCATTTTTAGACTAATTATAAATTTTACTTTACTTCCTGGTAATAGGTAAAGAGCAATCTGATATACAATTGTGGATAGGCAGGCGAGAATCAAAGTGAAAAAGAGAATAAAATAATATAAAAAAGTAGCGCAGAGCAGATGAAAATTTATAAAATTGACAAAAGTAAAAAAGAGCAGAAGTTTTTTCTTGAAGATTCATTCAAATCACACAATAAATAAAAATGATTAACGAAATCTATCTAAAGGCAGATGATTATAGCAGAAAGGAAATTTAACACAATACTTTAATACCTGAGATCTCCAATAGCAGAACAATACATGAATTAAAAAGCAGAAGAATGTATATGTACAAGTATTTGTATATAAACAAAAAATAAGATATAAAAGAAGATTATTTCTTTAGTTTTTTTAAGAGATAAATATTAATATATATATATATATATATAAATATAAATATATGATTCTATATTCTGTCAGAAAAAGCTGATCTTTAAAATTTGTATTTTAAAAAGAATATCATAATTAAACTATGATTAGATGTTAGCTAATTTTAATCCATTTTGACAAGCAGCAGTTCTATGTGACTTATTTAAACAATATGGAACGATAATTTTATATACATATATGTATATGTGTACTTATAATGTATATAATAGTTTTCTTCTTTTTTTCTAAAAACAGATATCCGGTTCAGTTATCTGTTCCTTTAAATTTATATAAGTATTATAATTTACGATTGCTACACGATATATAATAATTCTTGATTCTAAATACTTTCAATGTTTTTTTTTTCAATATAAATATAAGACAAATAGAAGAAATAAAATGAAATTTTAATATTTAATTAAAAACTTTAGAAAGAGAAATTTAATAATATGAATCCAATTGATTGAAATTTTTGTTTTCCTTTTTTTGTGGTATTTAGATGTAAATGTATTGATTCATGTTATTCGTCCAAACTTTATTGAAAATCAATGAATATATTCATGAAAATTGTAGAGTATATTTACAACTGCGTTATAGAAATTACACGGGTGTACACACATTAATGATTATTTATATTTTTAAAAAAATTTCATTGTTCGTGATTCGATTTTATTACTTCAAACTATTATTATATATTTAAATCAAGATGTAGTCATTTTTAATTCGCGCTCTATCTGCACTTTAAAAAAAATTTGTATAAGTAACGATTATATATAACATTATTTCCTTATTTTTTTGAAAACGTACCTCAGATCAGTAAGTAAGTTATAATTTAAGATAATTTAAATGCTTAATTGCATAATATAATGGATTTATAGTAAATCTCAAGTTTTATTTTATTTGTTTATTTTGCTTTTCTAGAATGAAAGCGCGAATTTGATCTTCGTTTTGTGTTGTTAGTGACAAGCTTCTTCTATTCACTTTAAGGCAAAACATAGTTTTATTATAAATATCTCTAAAAGCATCTGTGTTGGATCTTGAAGAATTCATTTACAAATATTCCTTAGATACCAACATGTACTTTAAGTAGAGAATATACATTGGTTAGTGTTTGAACTATAGTGAATTTAAGTTAGCCAATCAGTTCATTTTCTTCGCATTTTACGATTGGATACAATAAATTGTATTGTATCTCAAAAATTTAGCCTTCAGCTGACAATTACAATATAAAAAAATTTAACATTCTTCTTAAACCAAAAAATATATTGCAACTTTTAATTCATTTGAAAATATAACTTCGTTGCTCTAATGTTCCGGTAATAAGTTTTATACATAAGTAAAAGAAATTTAAAAAAAATCGTTAGTCTAACCGAAAAAGTCGACTAATATATGGGTTGTGCTTTGTATTTGAAATATAACACAATTATTCTCTGCTGATAGAAAAGAAATTTCGTCGTGCATTAGTTGTATATAATTTTTTTAAGTGAGGTTTTATATTAACACTAATAAATTCATAAAAAAAATATTCATATAAATAAATCAAATAACAGAACTAACAAAACAATCTTTTTTCATAGATAATCTAAGCTAGGTTGTTTCAAATATTGTATAATGTAACATGTTTAGAACTTATCTATATATATATATATATTTATAAGATAAATGTGACAAGACTAACAAAAATGTAACCAAAAAATGATTTAGTGTTTGTATTTTAGTAATGCCAATAAGTTTGATTATATTTAATTATGGTAGTTATATTCGTATTGGTCGTTAAGCGAAATTATCAGGTTTTTCGTCGCTAAACCATAAAGCATTTATTCCAAGTGTAACAATGAAAGGAGACATAAGTTGATTTATTTATTCGAAAAAAATTAGTGCTCTTTGTGTACGATCAGCAATAGCATTATTGTGTTGAGTAGTATGAGAAAAGAGAAAGGGAACAAAAGTAATTACATAATATTTTGCTAAATGGACAGATGAGATTATCTATCAGATGAGAGAGGTCGAAATCAATTAATTATGTGAAAGAAATAAAATTTTATGATTCGAAAGGAAAGTCAATATTTAGGTATAGTATGTAGACATAGTCAAATATATAAGATATATAGAAGTATTCGAATTGTGATAAATTTGTCAACTTTTTATCGGTCGAATTATTTTGATTTTTTTTTATTCAATCATATAATTATATATATTTCGAAAAAAAGCATATTTTAATGGTGCATTTTTTCCCAAGATGACCTACTGTGGATAAAAGGCCCTCGATATTGATACTTTAACTTATATGAAGCTACTAGCGATGGAGAGCAGATTTAACTTTGTTCGATCCGTTTATCGTTTATGTTGGCTGATGATTTACTGAAAAGAAGTAATGGTGATTTCTGATCTGGTAAGTAGGGTATGGTCAAACCAGTGCAACAGTACGAACACGTTAGTTGCGATATTACTCGCCTTTTTATATCAAACATACACTGATATTAAAAGGTGTGCGTAAGTATTCCAAAAATTCGTTTATATTTTCAGTTCAAACAGAGAATTTAATAAAAATTATTGAATATGAAAATGATTTGTTTTTATTGATTTTTCTTAGTAATTTCATAACCAAAATAACCATCCCGTTTACCTAGGAAATGTGCTAAGCTATAATATCATGCTCCTAGTGGAAATGAAGGCAATCTTTAATTTATATCAAGATCTTTATTGGATTGGTACGTTCGGTTGTAACTTTATTAGCTTCAGTTTTCATGTCCTCTGTATTGGTGGGTCAAGTTTGGTATTTTCTCAAATATTCAGTTTAAGATAGATTGAATTGATATCTATATTTGCTTTAAATCAATTAATAGTATGATATTTTCGATTACCAAGGTGTAGATAATTGAAATGCATAAAAGATGAGATTGAGGCGATTGTTTTGTGTTTGTAAGGTCCCTTAAACGTGCCACTGACCACTTCGTAGCCATTTGGCGAGTACTGGTGCGATTTTCATATTACTATTGCTTGATGCGATTGAAGCGAGTATTTGTTATTAAATGGAAATATTAAGTAATTCTGCATTGAAATGAACGACCTAATCTCGAAAGATTTCGAATTTTGCCAATGTGAAAAGTTTGAGTAGAGATGGACTTTAAATTATAGAGTAACGTCATTATTCACAAATGCTTTATGACAGGTGGTTAAATTCTTAATTCTGTGACTTTTAGAACTGGTTGTTATCTTGGATAAATATTGTTCTAAAAATGGTTAAAGTCTGGTATTAAATCATCGATGACAGGTGAACGAGAGAAATTTTATTCGGTTCTGGTTTAATTTTTATTTCGAAGTAAATAAAAAGTGCATTTTATATTTGTTGAATAACATTACTTATTTTAAGTAGAAAGTATTGCACTTTTATTACTGGTGGCAACATCATTGAGTATTTATGTGAGTTACAAATTTTAAAGCGAATACCAAAACAATAATACATAACAAATTTGTTGTTGCTTTGGTTTCAGAGGATTCTGTAATGAAGATTAAAAACTTTTGCAAATTTACCAATTATAAGCAATAAATCAATTTTGTTTAATTATTGTTATATAATATAATCTTATTATGCACAGTTTTATGTATTATTGGTTAAAACAAAAACAATTAAAAATTAATTATTCACATAAAGTAATATTGTAATTAAGATAATATTTAGTCTTAAGTATCATATACTCGTATGTCTACATTTGTGTACGTACTTTTCTTTTACAAGGAAGGTAGGTTCTTGTAGGATTGAAGGAAGAAGTTGAACGGTCCATTTAGTATTTATAAGAACTAAAAAACGATGCTTTCGTATGCCACGAAAATTTTAAATTTTAATTTTCCTTTGCTATAACAAAAGCTTTTCATATTTTGAATAGAATACTAGAGGATGGTTCAAAACATAACATGAAAATTTAATTTATAGTTATATAAGAAGCTCTCACAATATTGATAATAACAATAGATAAAATATTATGCTTGAAAAGTTTTAATCGTGTATTAATGGCTTAAGATTGTGTACAATTCTTACAATTGTAGAAAAAGGAATTTCACGTCTTTTGTACTGAGGATTGAATCCTTAGAATTACAAATTTCTGATCTACGATTGTACTTTCTGTAGTATAAGGTACAGCAACTAAAATACGGACACGATATATAAACATAGCGCTGTGAAAACTCAATATGCGTTTTTACATTTCGGACGCTGGTACGATTAGTTTTTCTATTCATTATTTTGTAGGCAACGGATTACCCTACCCTACCTACCAGTCAATTTCAATTGCAAATTGCGTGATATCTTGGCTCTGGTGTGCTGTAATTTCAAAAGAAATATTAAAATATTCGTATATACACAATAGTTTGAAGCATTATATCATATTTTTTTATTGCATACTTTGTACAATTGCTATTCGAATAATAAAAAAATTCACAATTTTTCTACTTGCTAGAAATATTCAAATTAAATGTACTAATATTTACACAAGTTGATTTGTTTTTGTTAGTATATTAGTATGCTAACATAAATTTATTTGATTCGTTGACGGTTTGAATATGTAACTACTTGGACAAAGTTCCCTGTTGTTTCTATTTAAGTCCAAGTCCTGGCGATCCATACCATTAAATAGCCTATTGGTTATTCCTGGCGAATTATTAATCCGCTGTTGAAGACTGCAACTATTTGGATCTGCTATTAATGTGGGATAATTGTTTGTACTCATTATTGATGTCATAAAACCATTTGCCACGACAAAATTCCTGTCGATTAATTATTCCGATATCAGTTTCAATGCAATATCAATTACCCTTACTAATTGTTCTTATTTATTTAATGAATTTTTAGTATTACAATATTATCTAATATTTTGTACTTAATTTTATAGCATTACATAAAACCATTAAAAAAAAAAAAAGAATCGTAAAATTATTGAAGAAACGTTACAAATATTGGAAAGTTCATACCTGTAATGTTGATCGATATGCGCCTTTTCGATTCGTTTATCTTTTGCCCTACGATTTTGAAACCAAATTTTTATTTGTGTTTCCGACAGTCTGAGCGTTTCTGCCAACTCGAACCTCCTTCCTCTCGATATATATTCATTCCGATGGAATTCAATTTCAAGTCTCAAAGTTTGTTCACTGCTAAATGTGGTTCGTTGCCGTCTAGGTTTTCCCTCTTTCCGACGTCGTCGTGCTACTACAATAGGAAATAATATATTTTATTTATGTGTACGTATATCTACAAGTATACAATACATGACACTGAAAATTCTATTAAAGATATAATTTATAATACGAGGTCTGTTCAAAAAGTATCCTGAATTTTGAAATTCCTCGGGTTACGTATATTCGATTTTTTGTGGCGTTATGTTGGTACTCATGTCTCTCACTTATGCCGACAAGTTCGGCCATTTTGAATGTTCAGTTAATTTTTTACAGTTGCTTTGCTTGCACGTGTTTTGGCTTGTCTTCGATTTTTGCTCAATTTCGACCAAAAACAACTTCGCATTAACATTGCTAAGGAGCTGTTGGACTCTGTCCGCGACGACCCAAATTTGCTCCAGAGGGTCATAACTGAGTTTATGGTTATGACGTGGAAACCAAAGCACAATCATCCTAATGGAAGCTGCCGCACGAGCCAAGACCGAAAAAGCACCAAGTTCGGTCGAATGTGAAGGTTTTTCTTACAGTTTTCTTCGATTGGAGTTCTTGCCACAGGGTAGAACGGTCAATAAGGAATATTACCTGGAAGTTATGCACAAGTTACGTGAAGCAATATGCCAGAAACGACCGGATTTGTGGAAGAAGAAAAATTGCAGCCACCGTATTCCCTAAAGCTGGCCCCCTGTGACTTTTTCTTGTTCCCGAAAATGAAGAGCCCCATAAAATAAAAAGCGATACTTTTTGAACAGACCTCGTATATGGTATTTAGGGTTTTCCAATAAGAGTGATATGATTTCTAAGTGACGTTTTGGCCATTTGTAATATGTCATTTTTTCATTGTGTTCAGTAATGTTTACAATTTCATCATGGGGAGATATACGCAAGAACAACCATTACAAATTATTCAATTTTATTATCAAAAGAATCGTTGTCCAATTGCAACTTTTCGTTGTTTTCGATGAGGCGCACTTTCATCTGAGTGGTGTGGTAAATAAACAAAACTGTCGATTCTGGTGGGAAGAAAATCCACAAATTATTTCAAGAAATTGTGACATTGAATGGCCTGCAAGAATTTGTGATTTAACAACATTAGACTATTTCTTGTGAGCTTATTTGAAGTCATTGGTCTTTAGCAATAAACCAGACTTTTTTCAAGCTTTAGAAGTCAATATTAAACGTGCTATTCATGACATACGACTTGATTTAGTGGAAAAGGTGCTCGAAAATTGGGTACATCGAATCATTCCTGCAAAAGAATTCGTGGAGGCCATTTGAATGACTTTTTATTCAGGACTTAATTGTATCGATTGCACTTCACATAAAATAAAAAATATTTGAATTTCCGTAACAATTAGTGTGATTTTTTTTGTTGAAAAGAAATCATATCACTCTTATTGGAAAAGCCTATACAATTTCTTTAATAACAATATTGTCACGATTTATTTATAAAAAGTTGATTAAATATAATTAACACTGTTAAAAAGGCACAAAATATTTATTTAAATATTATTTTATATAATTCAATAAGAATTTCGGCTATTTTTTATGTGATTTATTAAAATTCAATAAATATCAGACTTAAATTTTTGTTTTTTACTATTATTATATTGTACAATTACCCAATTCTCCCTGTTTATCATACCATATAGGAATTACCCAATTCCCCAAAGTATTTATTGCTATTGAGCTATCAATTTATTGTAGTTTAAAAAAATGTTCCCCTATTTAGAGCTACTTAAAATATGTTTTTAGATTCATACAATATGAAAAAATTATCGCACGCAAATAAATTATTATCATATAACCTTAGATATATGGTAATAATCAGTAATATCTATTCCCTATACTCATTGTCATTTCACTACTCAATAAATGTCATTTTTCCACTGAATAAACTAAGCCGCGATAATAAATTTTAAGCCCTTGTGTAATCTGTAAAATTTGTCAGATTTTATCAGCTATTGTTTGGACAAAGAAACCTATTTTGATGAAATTGAGGGTGCGTACATCTATCATTACATTCATCAGATATTATCGTCAACTGGACTGTAATGGAGCTGCCTTTCGAAAATTTCCCCTTCAAATCATTTGGTGTCTACTCATACAAATTAAACGTCGATAAATACGTTAGGTAAGTATACTACATTTCATAAAATACTCTTTACATCTGATTTCAAGTTCTTTTTGTTGATAAATTGGTATTTATTAAATTTACACTTTTTGATTAATAACATCCTATTTGAAGTTTGCATGTACAGGAAGGGAATATTTTCTCCCACAACTATATTATTACCCCGTGGTGGTCATTTGGGAAGAAATCGGAAATTCTCATTCAAAACCCATATGGTATTCTATTCTCTTCTTTCCCTTTCCTTATATCTCTCTTCCTGTTTTTTTCCCGCTTATTCTTATGCTGATTAAATTTTCGGAAACATAAAAAATATAAATTTATTAAACAGATTGTTCGTTTCTGCATATTGTGATATTTCATAAAATTCATATTCTATGAACAACAAGAGTAAAAACAATAGCAAAAAATTATTGTAGACCTCCAGTAATCTCTTTGGTATCGACATTTATAGGTAAGAAAGTATGTATATCGTCCAGTAAGTTTTCCCCATGAAAAAAGATACCAAAATGTATCATATTTGCCACCATAGGTAAATGTTGAAAAACTACCAAAGCACAAAAAAAAAAAAACTGAAATCGTTTTTAAGCTGTCTTCTTATAAAAATATTATATATATTTACATTGGTTCGGTCAGCGGCTATTTTCCTGCATTTAGTTTCTGTGGTAAATCATGTTTGTAAATTGAAGTATCCTTAAAGAAATGAGTTGTATATCAGTATTAATTTAGTTTACCTACTTAGCGTGCTTTTTATCATTGAATGGCTTCCTAATAGTCTCGTTTACCCCATCAGCAGGATATAAACATAACATTTACGTAGTCACTTTGTTTTGTTAATAATTCAGAAAGAAGAGAGAACAAAACAGAGGATTAACAATATACTTTTGATCATCGTTCATATTGGCTGGGATATTTTTTGCTGCAGCACTACATTACCGACGGATGTTTTTATTTTACTCTTTCAACCAAGACAATTTGACGACACCTATTCACTACCGCTAATGATCGTAGTCGACCTTAAATCACAATTTACTCGTAATAGATATTCAATACGATTATGATTTTGATTGTGAGAAGGCGCACTTTTTGTCGTAAGTCTATCATCAACGTATCAATAAGGTAACCTCTGAAAAGAGCTCATCTTCCCGTAATATAATACTCAATAGCTCAACTTACCATTAGTCAATTAATCATATGTATATTATATAGGACCATACCGTAAACGGTTAATTTAGGGTGTATTAATCCTCTTTTTGCACCTTAGTTTTATAAAATAAAAAAAATAAAAACAGAATATGTATTATGTAACGAAGTATGAGAGAGTGGCTTGTCAATAAGCTTATACGCCGTATGCACAATTTGAAACTAAAGTTGACGAACTGATTTTCATCGAAAATAAAACGTTGGCCACATGTTTTACAAAACTATGATTAGTAAAGGAAGTTCCGTATCCGCTTTGTGCTGACTTGATTTTCGATTATTTACAATTGACATTTACTTAAATATATATTAGGGATATTATTAATACAAAAATACGGTGGTCCATCTGACGGTTGCATTTTGAACCACTATTTATTTGAAGTACTTGAGTGTTAAATGTCATCACGAATTGACAGATTGTTAGTTGAAAGTCTGAATTTTACAAAATAGTAATTCATACGCTTGAAGAAAACTGGGAAATATGGTATTGAGAACCTACTTCCAAAATGGTGAGTCTTTTATCCAAACTGTGAGAAATTTAAAAAAAAAATAAGCAAAGATCGAATGCCATCACGTCAAATTGTGGACAAATCCGTGAAGCGAGTTCGAGAAATTGGTTTGTTAATTGCCAAAGCAACTCGTTCCCGCTCTAATACAGTGTGTACTACCGAGAATATTGCCGCCGTTGCTGAAAATGTCCGTGATCATCCATCAACATCAACTCATCACCGTTCTCAGGAATTGAACATTTCTCGCACTTCTCTGTTGAGAATTTTGCACAAAGACCTCGGTATGAAAGCTTAAAAAGTTCAATTAGTCCAACAACTAAAGCCGCATGACCATCCGATGCGTTTTCGGTTTGCCCAATGCGCTCAAGATCAATTGACCGAAGATGAGCATTTTTACCGAAAAATCATCTTTTCGGATGAAGCCCATTTCTACCTCGTTGGGTATGCCAACAAATAAAATTGTCGCATCTGGGGCTTAGAAAATCCACATGTGACCATGGAAAAGCCGATTTATTCACAAAGAGTCACGGTTTGGTGCGGATTTTGGACTGGAGGCATCATTGGCCCGTTTTTCTTCGAAAACGATGAGGAAGCTGCCGTTACGGTCAATGGTGAGCGCTATCGTGGCATGCTCAACGAATTTTTGTTTCCAAAAGTTTAAGAGAATGGCATGGACGACATTTGGTTTCAACAGGATGGGGCCAGTTGTCACACAGCCAACGTAACATTCTAACTTTTGGGCACTGCTTTCGAAAATCGAATAATCAGCCGATGTCAATTGGCCGCTTCGGAGCTGTAATTTGAGCCCGTTGGATTATTTTCTGTGGGGAGCCGTTAAGGATAAATGTTACGCAAGCCATCCAGAGACAATTGAGGCCTTCAAACACGAACTCAAAGTTGCCATTGAAGAGATACAGGCCCAGACAATCGAAAATGTACTGAAAAATTGGGTCGAGCAAATGGGATACTGTAAGGGCAGTCGTAGCAGTCATTTAAATGATGCTGTGTTTCATTCTTAAATTTCAAGGTTCAATCTTTCTAATAAAACCGGAAATTTAAAAAAATATATACTAGTTTTTTTTAATTTACTTTTTAAATGCAACTTTTAATTGGTCCACCCTGTGTTTATTTCCTACTTGGTAAATGGCGCCCGTACGTGCTATCAATGCAAATTAAATCCACACAATAATTTTTTCCATAATATTTCAGAACTAACTATGCAACCCCTTTACAAGTGGACTCAAGTGAGATCCCTTAGGATATTCAATTATAAATGTTGCCAAAAAAAGGATGATAATAGAATCCCCGAATTTGAAGTCAGTAGTTAAAATAGCTCAAAAAATCTACAATTCAATAAAAAAATATCTACTATTTTTACATTACAGATACCACAACCACCAACAACTTGTTGTATGTCGGGGTGTCCAAATTGTGTATGGATAGAGTATGCGGAATCATTATCGAAATTGTTCAATGATAGCGGCGAAACGGCTCGAAAAATAATCTTAGAGAAAATTGAAGATCCAAACATGAAATCGTTCTTAAGTTTAGAACTTAAAAATATTTCAAAAGATAATGACTAACACAAATTTTTCTTATTATTTTAATAAAAATATAAACAAATAAACAATTGGCTGCGTTTATCTAAAATATGACTTATAAATAGTTTAAGTTCCTTTATATCCTTGCAAGCAGAATGGCGAACCATTCATAATATACGAGGTCTGTTCAAAAAGTATCGCGAATTTTGAATTTCCTCGGGTTACGTATGTGTATATTTGATTTTCGATTTTTTGTGGCGTTATGTTCGTACTTATGCCGATAAGTTCGGCCATTTTGAATGTTCAGTTAATTTTTGACAGGTGCTTTGGTTGCACGTGTTTTGGCTTGTCTTCGATTTTTGCTCAATTTCGACAAAAAACAGCATCGCATTAACGACCCAAATTTGCTCCAAAGGGTCATAACTGGTGACGAATCACGGGTTTATGGATATAACGTGGAAACCAAAGCTCAATCATCCCAATGGAAGCTGCCGTACGAGCCAAGACCGAAAAAAGCAGCAAGTTCGGTCGAATGTGAAGGTTTTGCTTACAGTTTTCTTCGATTGCAGGGGCGTGGTGCATCATGAGTTCTTGCCACAGGGAAGAACGGTCAATAAGGAATATTACCTGGAAATAATGCGCAAGTTGCGTGAAGCAATCCGCCAGAAACGTCCGGATTTGTGGAAGAACACATTAATACTGCCGCATCCACCGTATTCCCCAGACCTGGCCCCCTGTGTATTTTTCTTGTTCCCGAAACTGAAGAGGCCCATGAAAGGACGACGCTACGCCACGCTTGAGGAGATTAAGACGGCATCGAAGGAAGAGCTGAACAAGATAAAAAAAATGATTTTTTGAAGTGCTTCGAGCATTGGAAAAAACGTTGGTACAAGTGTATAATATCTGGTGGGGATTCCTTTGAAGGAGGCAAAATAAATAAATAATTTTTGAAAAAAAATACAATATTCGAAATACTTTTTGAACAGACCTCGTGTATGCCAGCATCTTAATTTTAAATTTTCAGGTTGTTAGACTATGTATTCGATTATAATAGTTCTATTTTTTCAATCATTCTAATTATTTATGATAAACAAAGTGTTTCGTAATAGCCGACGGCAATCCATTCTATCATATTGATTAAGGACATAGTATATATTATGTATTAAGAATCGGAATACTCATTCCGATTCTACTATATAAAGAAATATGATAAATAATTGAATTGATATATCCGTAAACTAACAATATTATTACCTAAAGATTGCGCACAAAGGTGAGTACTAATTTATATACACATAGTTAAATAAGTTTACAGTGAGTATTAAATATGTTTTTGCCTTCTATACTTATCTAAAATTATATTAAATCTGCTCCACTAAGACTAGAAGTCTATATTAAAATGGCATAATTTAAATGGGCATATGTTACGTCTCTTTATTAACACTGCTAAAACTATAAACAGATAAAACAGTTTTAATCCAGAAGAATTTTAATTAAGAAACGAAATCGGAAACAACAAATTACATACACATATGTACTCGTATCTTGTTATGTTAACAGTTATTTTGGGAATTAAATGTTTTTCTTATACTCACAAAATGCTGATAATCCTGCTGAAAAATGTGAATCTGATGATATGCCAAAATGTTTGTAATCAAAGTTTCGATCAGGATTGAAATGAACGTGTCCACTCGTTGATTGGTCATTGGAGAATTTTTCACAATTTTGATGTTGAATATTAAAAAGCAATACTGGACTATTGTTTTGACTTTGCCTAGTTAGTATGGGAAACATAGAAACATGTTAAGAAATGTCACATTCTAGCCACACAAAAAAATATATATATTTAAATTATTGCAGGTAGCAAGCAGCAACAGTGTACCTGTCTTCATGCAGAAATGGCGAAAAACTAATCGAACTTTTTACTGGTGTATCAATCGGTTTATTTTTAGAGTTTTTTTCATCAATTTCATCATCTTTCGGTTGTTCTAAATGGCCATATATCCTTGCGAAAAATTGACGTGGCGATGATGGTCTATTGCTTAAATGTTTATCACTTTTGTCAGTTTTCGATTCCATCTTAGATTTTTCCTTTCACCGCTATAATTTTATCATGCACTTTCACGTTCACTAATAACTGATAAGTTACTCATAAAATTTAATAAAACATTTTTTATCAATTCATAACAATGCACCAATTATTGTAAATTAATATATTTATTACTATTTACAATAAAGACTTGGATTATAAAACGACACAAGTGTTGTTGAAGAAGCGCCGAAAGAAATTGAAAGACCACAAAAATCCTTATTCCCCTGAACTAAATTACTGGCATAAATTTGCTACTACTACTACAAAGGAGTATTTAGTTCACTTTAAAAAAAAAACTACTTTCATATTATCATAAACCAAAACACTAAAGAAACCGTATTCGGAAAAATCCTTCTACTTAAGTCTGTCAAATCCATTACAGCCCAGCTTGGAAAGGTAACTTGAGACACCATCATGAGTTCAGTGTTGAAAGTTATAAAAAATAACACCTGATCTAATATGTGTATCAATCCTTCTTTCTACTGTGTTTTATTGAAAATGGAATAGGTATTTCCGCATCCATGGATTGGTTAGAACCGAAAATATTTTATCATATTTATTGGGCTATGAGACTCGACTCCTCCTCCATTTTTCTATGCTATATAATTTCAAAATCCACTCAGCGTTTCTATTTTATAGAAGAAGAAAAAACCTAAATCTACAAATATTTTATTTGGATTATTATTATAATCATTATTGTTATTATTATTAAAGGAATTTATTTTACTAAAAGACTCAAAACCATATAAAAACATTGCATAAGATGCGCATGTGTTTGTTGCGTGTGCTTAAATATTTCAAAATACAACTGAGAACTACTTTGTGTCCTGTTTCTTGTTAATATAACCACGCCCAGCTGCGATATTGTTTCACAAGGATTTCACTTTGAACGTTTATCTGGTTGGCTGATTGACAGTCTCACGTATTTCCCACTATACACGTATAGCTAGCTTATTTGCATATATCGAGTAAAATATATACTGTGATATATATTCAAACAAAAATTATATGATTTTTATTTAGAATTGTTTGTAATTTTTTGTATATGCTGTACATATTTTAACTCTGATTAATGATTTATTGTACAAAAAATACATATTCCTTTTTACAAAATTAATCGATTCTATTTAAAAGAGTGATACTATCGTCTAAACAGTAAAGTTAAAAATTTTACAATTCCCTAATCTACGTTTTATTATAATATATTATAGATTTGAATAATTACAATTTAAGTATATCATTTTACATTTGGAATGATATTATTATCATTAATAAATTAGCAATTATTGAAATGCATATTTTTGGGAATTTTTGTTGTATGCGTGTATGTAGAGAACTGCTCTATAGATAGAATAGATAATTTTTCGTTAAGTAATCATATTGCAGATTTATAGGCAAACTAAAAAAATAAGTTTATTGGTTGAAATCTTGGATGCTTGTGTATTTGGTGTAAACGTCAGTTTTCAATATGGCTGATAACAGCTGAGTTGGGGCTACGCGAACGCAGATTTCTTTTTTAATTTAACAAAAAATCTTGTGTTTTCAAACGTCAAAAGTGGGATCAAATGTTTCAAAACGGTTTTGAAAAAAGGATAAACTAGTAGAAAATGGCTGATTCGGACTGGTCAAAACGTGCCGGCATAACAATAAATTATAATTGCAGTCAAGAAGAAGACGAGTCGAGGTACGCACGTCGCCAAAATTTCTACTTGAATAATTGACAATCGCAACGCAAATGAAAAGTGGGCGATAAGGCCCGGACAGTGCTTACACCTTTCGTGTTTTGGTGCCTTTTTAACACTTCTAAAATATTGATTCCTAAAATATTTACCTAAACATATTCTGAACTCATAATTCTTTTACCAAAAATATTTTGGCATTTTTCAGTTGCATACAATTGATTGAATAAACAAATACAGATATGTATGGGTTCGTAGAAGCTATCGAAATATTACTTTTTTTAAACTTTTAATTATATTTTGTCTATGATATTCGAATGAATGATTGAATGCAATATTAAATAATCAAAAAAAAAATTATTTAAAAGTATTCAATGGGCTAGCAGAAATATTTGTACTTTTTTGCAAAACTAGCCGGTTCTTGTTCTATATTTCCTGAGAACCCATATACATATTATCAATTCTTTATCAATAAAAAATGTACACAAAAGAAGCGTTCGATTTTAATTATCTATAATAAATTGTTACACTATTATTAAAAGGTCTAATCGTATGCGGAAGATTTATGTCAAATAAATTCATATAAATTAATTGAAAAAAAGATATATAAGGTTATACTGGTATATTATTTGTAGAGTGATATTACGAGCGAAGCCACCAAGCAAACCTTCGCTTGCTGTAATGAATCGCAAGAATGATGGACATTGCGAGGATGAGGCCTTTGTTGATGACTTGGTCACGGATTTTGAGCACTTTGAAAACACACCACCTCGTACCAAAATCAAGATAAAAACTCGGGATTGGGAGCGTAAACAGAAATCGTAACTATTTACCATAATTCATTGTCTTACTTATATAGAATAATAATTAAAATAAAAATTTAATAAAAGGGAGAATAATAATCGTGGTAGAACAACTCCAAGACCGGGCAGATCCCGAGTGCAACGTCGTAACACAACAGAATTAGCACTGCTCAATGTAATGATTCTGCATGAAGATAATAAACGAGCAGACAAAAGAGCTCAAACACTGCTTAGAGGATCTGAAGCTGAAATTAAACATTCATTGCAAACGATGAATACAAGGGGAAGTAATTTCAATAATCAAAGCAGAGCGGACAGTATGCCTGTACATACATTCGTAAGAGCTTCAGGCGGATCCACTTTAGTTGAATCTTGTAACAGGTATATGAGCGTTTCGTCGTGGCGTGTTGGTTCAAGATCGTCTGCACCTCCAAGCGCCTTCGTGCTTCACTGTTTAAAAAATGAACTACTCATGGATTCACCAAAACTTCAAAGTCGAAAAGATTTTCATGCCACTTTCGCCAATCTTATTAAACTGGGCAGTACAGATAAGCAAGACAACAAAGTAAACATATTTTTATCATTTTAAATTTAGTTTTATTATCAAGTATCTGAATTGCTTATTTTAGATTTCGCATGAGGAGAATACTTGGCAGACTGAATTGAAAGATGTTATATGGTTAGAACTGCAAGCATGGCATGCAGATCGAACACTTGATCAACAAGATAAATATCTGTATACAGCACGACAAGGTGTCCCCGACCTCCTTAATCAGATTTTAAATTACAGGTAATATTAAATATATCATATTTTAGATTGAAATATTTAATCGAAAAAGTTACGCTGAAAAATTTTCAGATACGCTCAAAAATATCAACGGAGTACTAGCATAAATAGTGTTGAAGATAATTATGATCTATCTGATGGATTAGTAGATATAAGTTAGTGCAATATTGGAAATATAAAAATTATTCTATTAATAATACTTAATATATTTTAGCTGATCAGACTTGCAAGGGCTGTATGTGTATGTATTGTAAGGATTGCGCTGAGGAGCGAACTCAAGCATTTCGAGAGATCGAGCAATTATTAACGCGCTTGGAAGCCGCAGAAGCACTATATCCATCGTCACAAGCGCTGGGCATTTGTCATCCAACATACAAATGCGAAAAATTTGTTGGGCGAGTTAAAGCGATGTGCTTATGGTACAATATAACGAAACATCAACAACTGAAACTTATAATACTTGGAAAACTTTTGCATAGGTTCAGTCGTGTCTATTTTTATATGGGTTTGGCCTTAACTTAAAAATAATTAATATTAGATTACAAGGACACACCTTTAAGTGGCCAGTTCAGACATCGGTGACTGAAAGCTCATCCTCATCAACACAGGAAGACAGCATCAAGGACACAAATACTGCCGATTTAAATCCACCGGTCAAAACATCAAATCCCAAAGTACAGTTTTTAATTGACAAAGATCACGAAAGCAGTAGTCCTATAGACAGTTTTAGCAGCAACGAGTACTTTCTATTTTCTATATATTCATATTATATCATAATTTTATGTTTTCTTTGGATTTCTAAAAAAAAAAACATAATTTATCAATCCATTTTAGGTCAGCAACCAGAGAACTTATAGGTGATGTCCATGAAGATTTTACTAAATATGCCAGTGATCCAAATCTATTACATATTACGACAGTTTCACACGATTCAAATGACAACATTAATTACACTCCAAGTTTATACAGGTTTGTAAACGTTAAGAAGATAAGATATAAGAAATATAGTTTTTTATACGCCTAGAAAATATATTGACAACGTCTTAAAAACAAGAGGCTTAGACAATGCATTAACTTTTCTACATAAATTACATAATATTGTATTATATAAGACTTTAATAACATTGGAAAAATCCGGAACTGAAGAAATCGATTCTGAAGCAGAACTTTTAGACGAGAACATACCTAATATAGATCCGGAGGTGCCTAATGAAGAAATTTCGGAGCTTCGTAGATACGGTTTCTGGAGTGCTGAGGCAAAGGCATTAGCACTACCGTCATATGTTCCGGCATTTATTTTTCTTAGTTTAATACCGCTAGAGGTGATTCACGAATATTTAAGAATGCGCCTAGAAACGAAACCACTCAAACCAAATCCGTTGAGTCTCCAGCAACTGATGAAAGAGTTACGAGAAGGCCTGACATTAGCTCTTACACATAAGGAACGTTTCAATCGATCTATTAATACTGCATTGGGCGATAACGAAGACGAACTTGAGAAATATATGCACCTACTTGAACAAGTAGATGAAACAATAAAACGAGTTTTTGAAGTAAATTGTATAAATAATTTTAAATAAACAAAATTTAATAGAATTGGTTTTTTTAAAGTTATATTTAGACTATGTCGATCAATGGATTTTAGTAGCAGCTCCGGAAACACATCAAAAATCTGTTCTGGAGGAGTGGAAATTCACAAAAATAGTCAGTTCAATGATTGCCGGTATGCGAATTACTGTCGCAAAAAAATTTTGGTACGAAATTTTTGAATTATTGGATCATTGACCATTTTCAACAATAAACAAAAAAATTTCATTTTGCCTATTTCAGTCTCATTATTTCAAATATGCTTAAAAGTATTAGCGATCGCTTAGTAAAACGTTCGAACGAACTAAGTGAACGGATAGAGGAGCCAATTGAAAATAACGACACAAAAAAATGGCAATTATTGAAAATATGCCGAGAAACGCAGTCGCTGTTTACAATAGAACGTGAACGTTCTGTAAAAATTTTATTTTTCGCAAAAACATTTTGCCGTGACGTTGAAAATTGTGACTATATTAATACGGCTTGTAAATTGGAAAGTTCGGATTATTCTTCATTAAAAGAGACATTCCTTCATTTAACGAAGGATGTGCTTAATGTTCGAAATAAATTGACTAAAATAATTGAAAAAGTCCAAGACAAATGTAACATCGACAATATGATGGAACTTGATGAACAGGATCGATTGGCGGTACTTTCGAGGTCACGCGAAATTCTACATCAGGGTTACAAATTCGGCTTTGAGTACAATAAGGGCGTTATGCGTTTATTTGAACAGAGGATTCTAGGCAATGATAATGAACAAGCCAATTTGGATCTGCAACAGGGAATAATTTCGTTCGCAAAAATGTGGATGCAATTCGTTACGGTCCGATGTGAACGCGGCCGAGGAGTAAGACCACGTTGGGCTACACATGGCTTGGAATTTCTTATTCTAGCTTGCGATCCACAAAATACACTACATTTAAGCGAAACTGAATTTGAAAAACTTAAATCGAAAATGGACGCTTGCATATCCCACGTAATCGGAATCATACCTGAGCCAGAGAAGGCAAAAAAGAAAGCGTCTCCGCGCACAAGAAAAACCTCATCGGCTAATACACACGATAGAGCGAGAACACCAACGAGAACACCATTGTCAGCAGGTGTACTTATCAACCCACAGAAGAATCTGCTGCAATCTCAGTTCAGCCTAAAGGAGAATGACGCAACAAGTTCAGTTGATTCAACTGATTTCTCAATAATTCCAGATGAGTGCGCGGGTATCACTTTGCTTGTGCCCAAATTGAATAACGATAATAACACTAAAGCAATGCAATATAGTCCAGCATTACGCCAAATAAGAGTAAGAGATGCCGTTAATCATTTAGATATGGAATTGGACAATCATTTACGAGGTAAACGCCTAATTGGCCAAATGAAAACGTTGAATTCTTGCGACCAAATTCAAATACGAGCACGAACAGTCAACTTCCGATGGCACTGTGGCATTAAGGTAGTAAAATTTTGTCCAATTTTCTCAATTAATTAATCGAACAATTTAAAATATGTTTTTTAAACAGATTGGACAGGGAAGATTTGGAAAAGTTTACACAGCCGTAAATAATTCAACAGGAGAATTGATGGCAATGAAGGAAATTACAATTCAACCTGGAGAAACACGAGCTATTAAAAAAGTTGCCGAAGAATTAAAAATTCTAGAGGGCATAAATCATAAAAATTTAGTAAAATACTACGGCGTTGAGATTCATAGAGTAAACGTTTTTGTAAATTGCTATCAATTTGAAACATTTTTTTTATATTTTTACACTTTGTTATTAGGAGGAGCTACTAATTTTTATGGAGCTTTGTTCGGAGGGAACTCTTGAATCTCTAGTTGAACTATCGGGAGGACTATATGAAAGTTTAACTCGTCGGTTTACAGCTCAACTTCTTTCTGGAACAAATGAATTACATAAGCATGGAATTGTTCACAGAGATATAAAAACCGCAAACATATTCTTAATAAATGGCGGCAATTGCCTAAAGTTGGGAGACTTTGGATCCGCAGTCAAAATACAGGCGCACACAACAGTTCCCGGTGAGCTTCAGGGCTATGTTGGAACCCAAGGTAAAATCTGCTAGTTTAAACATTTAAAAAAAAAAACTATAATTCATTTTATTAAAATGAAATTTACCATATATTAAAAATTTTAGCCTATATGGCACCCGAGGTATTTACTAAAACGAACACAGATGGACACGGCAGAGCGGCTGATATCTGGTCAATAGGATGTGTTATTATTGAAATGTCGTCAGGAAAAGTAAAGTTCTTAATTTAAATAATCGAAATGTGAACGCTTATTTTTGTGTTTTGAACAGCGACCGTGGTCCCAATTCGATTCGAGCTTTCAAATCATGTTCAAGGTGGGCATGGGTGAAACTCCTGATATTCCGGACTCACTATCACAAGAGGGATTTGAATTTCTCGAACATTGCTTGCAACATGATCCAAAAAATCGTTTGAGTGCGTCAGAACTTTTGCAACACAATTTTTGCAAGGTAAATTGCCATCAAAAACAATTAAAAAATATTTTCAAATTTATATTGGAACAAATTCAGGTTGGATTGGAAGAAGACTGCAAATATAACGATGATTCCCTTATAACAAAATATAAATCACTAAGGCGTAACAAAAAAAATTAAGTGTGACTCATTCCTACACATAGAATGTGAACCAGAAAACGGACTAATATTGCCTGTTGATGATTGCATTGACAAATAAGAAATGCTTTTTGTGATTATTTTTTTACTATTATTTCGACTCAGGATTTAAGTGTATACTATAACAATTATGAAATAATTGTAAAAATATCTGTTGAACATTATTTTTAAATTTTCAATTAACATAAATTGTGAAAATATCTTATATATATTATATGAATGAGAAAATTAAGAGAAACAACTAAATAAATAAGTATAGCTGTTAATATAAAATAAAAAGTGTAGAATAAATAGAAAAATATGATTATTTTTATCTTTATTTAAAAAGTCCAAATCAAGTTTTTATAATAAACAAACTAGCTGTCAAACGCATATATTTTGTCACTCTTTTAGTTTCTGTGCCGCGTAGCGCACCAGGTAACTACTATGGCATTTTATCTATGGCGCCCATGAACAATCGAACCAATTCATTGCGCTCATGAAACAAATTTTGCAGTCCGACAATTACTCTATGTCTGGCGCCTTGATTGAATCTTTCCCGTTGTTGAACTTGTGCGACATCATCCGCTCCTCCCATAAAATAAATCTGCAAAAATTTGTGTTCCTTATGTGGAAACGGTCATAATGATCCAGCTCGATGATATATTTGACCTTGAACTTTAAATGTTGGCATGAAATTTGCTTGTTATATTTTTGTTTCATCGAAGGATGTTATTTGAAAGCACGAATTATATTTGCGAATATTGTTCAAGAAGTGCTTGGAATCGGGTGTGTCAGCTGCCATCAAAGACAACAATGGTTCTGGTGGTTCATTTAATGTTGGCAACACAATTTTTCCATTCAAATAGCATATTCCTGGTGTTTCGCCTACGTATTTCAGTGCATGACAATGTGGACACACTTTGTTCATAGGGCCAATGATAACAGATTCATGTTGACTATAGTCGATGTCGGGATTGTATTGAAATGCGACGCGTTCCAAATTTATAATTTGTAGTCTGCCTCGAATATAACGTGTGCGATCATGGGCACTTCGTTGTTGGCGACGCTCATCTGATTCGTTAGCCCGTAATCCTTGACTGCGCTGCTGTTGGGCGCTTAAACGATTTGCACGATATTCGTCTGCTTCCACTGCGCGTGCTCTTAGATTGCGCTGTTGGTTTTCAATTAAACGATTTGCACGTTGTTCTTCAGTTTTATTTGCTCGTGCGGCTCTATCTCTAAGCGATGCGCGAGTATTTCGACTAATCGCAGCTCCTCGTCCTCGTCCGCGACGTGGCATCGTATAATTTAATTTAATCAGTGGATATTCGATTTACTATGATTAATTAAGAAAGAAAATTATTCGTTGGGTTATTAAAAATTTAAAACGATTTATTGTTTGAATCGATCACTTTTCAAAATAAAATGCAAATAATTCTCTCACACGATAATTTGTTGATTTTGTTTGCCTTTGTACGGCGGTGTCACCCAATCCAAATGAAACGAAACGCCAATTGGATGAACGAAAATACGTTCGCGCCGACGTACTAAATACTTTAACAATTTATTGTATTATAATTCGATTTGATCACTTTTTTGAAGATAAAATGCTATTTCACTAACTATAAATCGGAATGGAAGTGAATGAAATACACTGAAATTATTGTTTCGCATGAAAAATATATTTTTCCTTTTGGTTATTTGCGTTCAACTAAATTGAAATGTCAATTGAATCATGCACAAACACAGGCACACAATACGTCAAGCATCTTTGGGCATTTTCATCATATTAGATACTGTCAATATGACGCGCGCGCCACCTATAGGCATTATATCTATGCACAGCTTTTGCCACACATTATTCTTTACCAAAATTTTAGTTCGATCCGCCGAGTAGTTTTGGAGTTTTAGGCACGCATACAAACAGGAATTCATTTTTATATATATACAGACTAGAGAACATTCTTCTACTTCAAAACCGCTAAATCATATATGGTACGAATATTCATTGTAAATTCGTTTTCCACCATAGGCAAGATTATTGGAAATTAAAATGGTATTTGTCATAGATAGATATATTAGACCCAAACCACAGATGTTTGTCTGTGCTCGAACTATTTGTCACAATCTGTCACAAAAGACAAAAAACGTTTCTTTCAAATGCATACACAAAAGCTCCTATTAAGAATGTATAAAAGCATCTTTATCTCTCATGCTATTGATACGCCCCAAAGCCAAACTATTCTTTTATGTGCAAGTGCTTTAACCATACTTTTTTTTAGCTTTTCAAATTGTTTACTATTATTCATTCATGCATGTCCTTATTGCAAAATTATATATCGTTTAGTCATATAATATTAATAAATATTTGTTATAATAGTATAAGAGTAATTTATAAAATGATTGTTATACAAAAATTGAAATAAAAATATCGAAGAAAATTAAATCGAAAATCTTATTTGGAATTATTGTATATTAAAATTATTATCTAACAATCGAGTATTATTTATACTTTTTCCAACTGCTCCCCAATTTCTATTATGGTGATAATAGAAATTGGGGTCAGTAAATAAACAACATTTATTTGTCATTAGAGGACCATTTATTACAGTTTTTTATTTTACATTTAACATTTACATAAATCTGTTTGTGTTTTTATAAATTTCAATATTTGACCAATATATTCATTTATCTATGAATTGTGCATCACTTTGATTAAATTTTTATTTTGCACTAACAATTAATTTCAAATTTCATTTGAAACAATAATTCAAAATTATGGTATGTTCATCACAATAATATATTACAATATAAATAAGAAAGATAAAAACAACACATATTAGATATGTACTTTTAAAATTTTTAACTTTTAAACAAGTGCGCAGTAATACATTAACTTAAAAAAATCAATACATTCTATTAACTAATAGAGTATATTTAGTATTTTATCTATACATAATTTGTATTTAATAGTTTGCTATTTATATAATCACTTTCAGTTAAGTTTTTATTTTAAAGTTCAACAATAGTGTAATTTTTTTGCATAAAATATTTCGTCCTATATTATTAGGCTAAGACAAATACGATCTTATCATATATGTTTATAAATTGATATCATACTTAATTAAGCTATGGCCTAACAAAAGCACAAACAAATTGTAATATACCATATCTTTCAAAATAGTTTTTTATTTTATCAAAAAATTATTTAAATCGAAATGCGCTTAAAAAAATTGCATTTTTGTTTAGTAACCTAATTTACGTGGATGTGTACACTCTACGAGTAATCACACTAAAATATTTAAAAAGATTCAACATTGATATGTTTTTCATTATTCATAAATTTACACTAGTGCTTATTGTATTTTAGTTTACGAACATACACAATTCAATCATTAACAATTCAAAAGTGCTCCATTTTTATATTTTTGAATATTTTCTTTTATGCGGTTGAAAAACTACACATACAAATTTCTTAGTTATTTGTATGACCATCAAAAACTAAATAATTTATTATAATTACTTGTTTTTATTGAGTGCTAACTAAATGTGGCATTAATCAAAATTTATTAAGTTAATATAGTTCAAAATTTGTACTACTCGTACCATTGCAGTCTACCATTTATGAATGTATGAGAATATAAGAAGTGCATACAAACAAAACAGAGCATTTTTATATATAAATCTAGGATCAATCGCATTAGACTTTATAATCGATTCCTAGTGTACATATGTTATATACAGAAAATTAGATCTCTGAAAATACGTATTTTTATTAATGCAATTATTTAAACTATTCATTATATGAATATATGCGTACGAGTATATGTAGAGATAAAGTACCTTTCTAAAAAACATTTAATATTGAATTACTATCGCTAAAAAGTTACATATGAGTACCTTATCTATAATATCGATACGGAATACAAGAATCACTTATGTTAACACTATCGATGGCTAAGAGTCACTGTATGGGCGCTTGTCTTTTTTAAAGAATTTATTCAACAAACATATTTAACGAATTTACTCGATACATTTATTGTACGAGTATGTATTTATTTCACAAACCATTAATTATAGTGTTCAATTTTATTGAGAAAAGAAACTATTCAAATCTATTTTTGTAATATATTAATATATATAAATAATATCTAACCTGAAGATTGATCAACAAAAAAATTAAAACAAATGAATATAATGATAGATTGTACATTTTAGGAGTATGCATAATATAAATTTTTGTACCGCCCAAATAACAAATGTTATATTTTCTTATATATATTATATATTCTATATAAATAAATTATTTTCTTTATCTTATAACCTTCATAAGTCACTGTGATATTAAATTTTTTTTTAGCAAGCTCAAATGTTCATGCTATTTTTTATTCTAAAAATATATTCCAATTGTTTGCAAATTCTAAATAAAATATTTAAATACCATAGTTTAGCTTTTCAACTATGAGTATCTTATAAATTACTTAGTATATTCAATATTGTATGTTATTTTTTTTTAGAATACTATCATAGATAGTAATAATAAATTCATAAAAATTAAACTATTTTTTAAAGTATCTTTAAAATGGTTTGAAAAAAAAATATATTTCATATTCTTGTTTAGTTAGAGGTCGTTTTCTTAATCTAATTTTTGCATAACATTAAATTTTATTGCACTAAAAATTCGAAGGTAATTCCAGTATCGTGTGAATTGAAATTTACATGCTAGTATGGAACATAATCAGTGATCAATTTAATGAATTTTTACAATTAATGATATCTTTAAGGTTCAAAATAATATGGCAATACCACAACAAATAGCATGTTCATGCTATTTTTTATTCTAAAAATATATTCCAATTGTTTGCAAATTCTAAATAAAATATTTAAATACCATAGTTTAGCTTTTCAACTATGAGTATCTTATAAATTACTTAGTATATTCAATATTGTATGTTATTTTTTTTTAGAATACTATCATAGATAGTAATAATAAATTCATAAAAATTAAACTATTTTTTAAAGTATCTTTAAAATGGTTTGAAAAAAAAATATATTTCATATTCTTGTTTAGTTAGAGGTCGTTTTCTTAATCTAATTTTTGCATAACATTAAATTTTATTGCACTAAAAATTCGAAGGTAATTCCAGTATCGTGTGAATTGAAATTTACATGCTAGTATGGAACATAATCAGTGATCAATTTAATGAATTTTTACAATTAATGATATCTTTAAGGTTCAAAATAATATGGCAATACCACATACCGTTTGTACGATAATACACTATGTTTTCTGTTTTCTTGCCAAAAATACCTAAAGAGAAAATTCAGAATGCTCAATTTTAAACTTTATCTTATTAATACTCGTATATTGGAGGCCGTTATTATGTTATCTATTATAAATATTTTATACATAAATGAACGAATCTACAATATCAATTATGATAAATTACATGTAAGTAATGCACCAGCTTATTTCACCTGTGATATTATTTCTTGATTATTCTAATATACGTAGATATGTATGTAATTTTTAATTATTCTGCAATTAGAGTGATATGTATTTTTCTCAAGGCATAATATTTCTGATATGTATTTATTTTATATCCTTCTCAAATACTTTGAAAAAGAAATTTTCACATAGTTGTTCCTCTCAATAGACTTCTTATGTTTGCAAAAGGTCTTTAATAATATCAAGAGAATCCTGTAGTGATTTAGCAAATCGTGAAGCGCTTGTGTCCTCACAAGTGTAAAACGCTGAAATACAAAAAACTATCTCATCGGGACGTGGATTATAAGAACATCCATATCCTCGAGGAGTGACTGGCCCATAGCCCATAAAACTGTCAGTGGTACATGCGACCTATAGTAAAAGTCAATATTACTCTTATAAAATATCCATTTATCATAATAATTATTATTAGAATTTTTAAATGAATCTATGTGCAAATAAATGTAATAAGAACATGCACGTATATGGAAATACCATGAAAATTATATTGGATTTGGTTTGCTTTCAATAAGAAGATTGATAAAAAAAATTGTTAATAATTCAAAATGAAAATATTATTAAACACTTACGTTGTTGTCACAACAATATTGTGCTCAGTGCTAAAGATATAGGTGTTAGTGCTTAATAGTGCATTATTATCGAATATATGGTATAAAATAAATTAAGCCAGCAAATATACCTGACTCGTTGACAAAAGGAAACAGTTAGCGATTTTGTAACTTTCATCAGTGAACATTTCATGAACACAATTGTACTTTTCTTTGCTGGCTTCTCTCAGCCCTAATAAATGAATATCGATACCTTGGCCCAGGATATTTTTTACCATTATCTCGGTTTGGCGAGCAACAGCACAACGGAAAAGTTCACGCAAATGATCCTTCTGTTTGAGAGAATTAAAAAAAACAAGAAAAACCAAATTAATTTATCTATAATTGAAGATACTTTGATAATTTATTTGATAGTATACACTGTAGATGCTAAATTTAACTTTTCGCGAGTCTTCTCTATTGTCAAAATCATCTTCGCGATCACTCTCCAAAGCGATATTTGGGCCTTCGCCTTGGCACATAGCCTTAGCCCATTCCAGTGCTTCTTTAGTAGCTGATCTAATGCAATCAACACGACCCTAAACATATTGAAAGAGATTTTATAATTATTATAGAAAATTATCATAATTGTATTTTTTTGACATTATTAAAACTAACCAATAGAAATCTGCGTGTCGATGCACTTTCATATGTTGACACAATGAATCCATATAATCTAAAAATATTGAATGTATGATTTTAGAAATATTTAAAATTTATAAAATATCTCAATATATTCTACCATATATACATACTTAAAATATGCCAATTGTAGGGCTAATTGAATATAAACATCAGGACTAACTTGACAAGACTTTATGAACGATTTACCGTACCCGTGATATCGATACACGTAAAAGTCTAAATCATCAATCATTCTATATAAATGTAAATAATTTAATAATTAAATAATTTCATGTAGCATAAATAAATCAGATACCTGTCAACAGTTTTGGTAGCTTCAACAAATCTTCGTGAGATTTCCGGTACAACATGCCATTCTAACCTTTCTGGTGGCGGTAAATGATGTTGAGGAACACCTTCCTCTTCATTGGCCAATGATACAATTTTCTCATGGATCTTTTCCAATAGCTGAACAACTGCTATTCCTTCCGATGGTGAGTGCTCATAGCAGAGACCCCAAGAACCATCGTTACAGATTATTATTTGTATTGTTTTATCGAACCAACGATTTCCAGTATTATAATCGCTTCCACCGCCGTGGATCATTTCGTGAGCCACATTTGTTTCGTCGCGTGTATCTGTCATGTAACCAGACTGTTTAGCACCATTAAATCCACGCGCATTGAAAGAATTTGGAATTGGTTCATCTAAACATAATACAATCAATGCTTGTTCTATTAGCTCAATATTTCGTTGATTTTTTTCATCTTGCAATAGGAGGTCTCGATCTCGGGCCCATTTCTCCCGCGCTTCGGCTGTTAAAATGCCAATTGGTGGAGGTTTTGCAACTAAACAAGGGGCATCACTCAAAACAAAAAGTATCTGTGAAGCAATTTCATCTTCCGAAAGCTTTCCACGATCGCTTGCATGTATTGGGACACAGTACATTTGGTTCCGACATATCACAATAATATGTTGGTCTGTTTTATTTTCTGGCAAGTACTGTGAATCTCGTAAGATGCCTGGACGACGACACGATCCTAATAAACGATAATACTGCGTCATACATAACGGTTGACCTTTCTCGCGGGAGGTCGCACGCTCTAAAGGTAATTTTCCACTAAAATCCATTATATACAATGAAATAATAATATAATATTCATCAATATGATTTTATCAACCTATCAAGCATTTCTTTATGCTGCATAATTCCTTCAATTATGCGAGCAGCAAATCTGGCTACATCATGAACAGTAGTGAATTTTCTTGACGGCAGTACCATCCCGGGATTGGAATTAATTGGCAAAGGAAGACGGACATCCATGTACATATCATTAAGCCAATAGCTATAAGCCTGAAATATGTATTCTCATTATTGGTTGCCATTCAGCAAGAAGACGAAAAAGAAAACATGACCATGAAATTTTTCACAAAAACAACATAAATATGATGAACCCTAACATTAAAGTACATAAAGTTGTTTCCTTCTCAAATAAGTTTTTCCCACTGATTTTATGATAAAAGCTAAAAACCATAATTGTACTATTACGAGAACATGATATTTGATTGTAAAGCAAGTTGATCTTATCGCTTCCGTCTTTAATTTACACTGAAATATTATTGACACTTCAATTTGTGATGCGTATATAAATCGGGAATATTGAATTTTTCAACTATAACGATTTTGATTTCGACACAACACAATGTTGGGTAATTTGTGATTTTGAAAAAAAAAAAAATAATAATTATATTTAAATAATATTCGTATAATTTTGTGTGTGTTTTTTTTTAATTTTAATTTCTTAGGGCTTGTACTAATTGCAATCTTGGGACTTTTATCCAAAAATAATGTAATTGCGGAGCCAGATTGTGCACTCGATACTGAAACGCTATGGCCGGACTATAACGACAATACAAAATTTTTCATGTGTGTTACTGAACAAAAATCCATGTTACTATCTTGCCCAAAAGGTAAATGGTTCACATATGTGCATCAATCTTGTGTGGAGCCAGAAGAATGGATAAGACCGCCCGTGCATCAAAAGCCATCAACCAAGGCAATAGCGAAACCAACAACGAAGGCAACACCAAAACTAACCACTGCCGCGAAAAACGAAATAAAAGTGTCCGCTGTTGAAAAACCCAAAATACAAGAGAAACCATCAATTATCGAACGCCCTCTACCAACAAATAATGTCAACAAAGTAAATAAAACTCCAAAACGACCACCTGTAACACGACCAAAGCCATCCAGTCCACCAGCTACACACCCAACGCCTCCTGTCGCTGTTAAAAAACCAGCGGCCACTGATAAAAATACCAAAAAAGCTCCCGTACCAGTTAAGACACAGAAAAAAGTTCCCGTGGCCCCAAAGAAAAAGGACAAAAGCTAAAAATGAATATAAACGTATATGAATAAATTTTATCAATTAATCGTAATCACACTAAGTGCCCAATTCACAGCATTCAAATCTGTAACATGAGAATGTTCTAGAATAAAGATCATCTATTTGCAAATACTAAACCTAATAGAATCTATATTTTTATTTACATACATACATACATAAACACATCCATATATAATTTGCCATGAATATTAAGCACATTTAAACCACTAACCCAGTTGTCTCCTGCTTCTCGTTTCTCAATTAAATATTGTTGCAATACGCTTCCGACGCCATTTTGTGATAGAAATTGTTTAACAAGATGACATGTTTTTTCATGTTGCTGAGGCGTAACTATCGGTTCAATAATTCTCAGGTACTCCGTCATCGTGTGCTCTAACTCCGGAACTGGTACCTTCGGTAGAGTCTGTAATAATACAATCAGATATTATAAATAACCAAATTTACCTTATATTTACATATAAAATAAAATTTCATTTTTATATACACATACACATACATGCCTTCATGATCATATATGAAAATAAAAAAAAAAATAATATTTATATGAACAGATTTTAACTAGGTATAAACATTCATCTTCCATAAAGTGAATTTCAAAAACATTTAAAAAATATAAATAAAGCATTTTAAGTAACTCAATTTTCTGTTAAATTGTGGCTAATTCAAATTATTAGAGCCTATATTTATTTATTAATATATGTAAGTCACCAAATACCTGACGCAAAACTGCTATATAAAGTAAATTAAAACACCAGCTTATTTTCAAATTTTTTAGTTTCAACTTCTAAAAATAACATAATAATTGACATTGACTCTTGTATAAATATTAGCTAAAAATGATAATATTTATACGAGAGTCAATTATTATACGAGGTCTGTTAAAAACGTATCGCGAATTTTGTATTTTAGCAAAAGTTATTTATTTATTCATAAATATCTATTTTGTCCCGTTCAAAGTAATCCCCACCCGATATTATATACTTGTGCCAACGTTTTTTCCAATCCTCGGAGCACTTCAAAAAATCATTTCTTGTGATTCTGTTCAGCTCCTCCGTCGATGCCGTCTTTATCTCCTCAATCGTAGCGTAGCGTCGTCCTTTCAACAATAAAAAGTCACAGGGGGCCAGATCTGGGGAATACGGTGGCTGCAACATAATTAGTGTGGTGTTTTTGGCCGAAAAATTCGCGCACAAGCAACAATGCGTGAGCAGGGGCGTTATGATGGTGCAAAAGTCAATTTTTGTTCTTCCACAAATCCGGTCGTTTCTGGCGGATTCCTTAGCGCAACTTGTGCATAACTTCCAGGTAATATTCCTTATTGACCGTTCTACCTTGTGGCAAGACGCCCCTACAATCGAAGAAGATGATGCAACACGCCCCTACAATCAAAGAAGACTGTAAGCAAAACCTTCACATTCGACCGAACTTGGCGCGCTTTTTTCGGTTTTCACGTCATAACCATAAACCCAGTTATGACCCTCTGGAGCAAATTTGGGTCGTTGCGGACAGAGTCTAATAGCTCATTAGCAATGTTAATGCGATGCTGTTTTTGGTCGAAATTGAGAAAAAATCGAAGACGAGCCAAAAAACGTTCAAGCAAAACAGCTGTCAAAAACACAATGGTAACGTAGCATTTATTTAGTATATGGTGAGTTGAGTACCATACGATCGAATGTGTTTGACAAATTTTCCCGCAGCTGTTGGAGCTATGCGTCGATCATAGAGTATATCTGCAAGTTTTGTTTGAAGGGATTGGTGTCAGTATACTTTTCATCGCAGAGTCTCTCCGGCCAGTAGGTCAATCCGTTCATTGGCCAAAAATATATAAATGTGCTGAAATCTACAATATTGGGTTTATGCAAAAGTTATGACCGTTTTTAACATATACAATTAAAGATTTTTTCTTTACATTTTTATTATTTATTTAATCAATTATATAATTTTCATCCGTTTTTATAACCTTCTCCCATCTTTCTATCAACTTATTAATACCATTAGTGTAAAATTACGTGGATTTTGATGTGAAAAATATAGTAAGGGATGTTTTTACCTGCTCTATTGTATCAAATTTTTTTACATTTAAAATTTTTTGCAGTGATCGAAATAAATGAAAATCGGAAGGAGCAAGATCTGGAGAATACGATGGATGCTTGATAACATCCCAATTCAACTCATTTAGCTTGTGTTGGGTCATCATAGCTACCCCTTTTCTGTTTACCAATTCTGGTCTATCCTGTTGAAGGGCGATGTTCAATTTGGATAATTGCTGACAATATCGTTCAGCTGTAATTGTCTGATTGCGTTCCAAGAGTTCAAAATACACAATACCCTTACAATCCCACCAAACACAAAGTATAACTTTTTTTGATGGATTTCGGCTCTCGAAGTTGTTAACGGGGCTTGTCCAGGTATAGCCCAATGTCTTTTTCTTGTCACGTTGTTGTACACGACCCATTTCTCATCTCTCGTTACCAAATGATGCAAAAAAGGTTCATGTTTTTGTCTCGCACTCAAAGCAACGCACGTTGAAACACGATCCAATAAATTGGCAGCCGACAATTGATGAGGTATCCAAACATCATACCGCGAAACCATCCCCATACGCTTCAAATGTCTTAATACGGTTGTTTGGTTGACTCCCATCATCGACGCGATCTCCCTGGTGGTTAGACGTGGATTGGCGTCAATTATGACTTTTAACTTGTCGTCATCAGACTTCAATGGCCGCCCGGTACGTGGTTTATCAATTAAAGAAAAATCCGCAGATCGGAATTTTGTAAACCATCTTCGTACCTGACGAACTTTGATGACATCTGCTCCATACACTTCGCAAATGTTTTTGGTTGCCACACTCGCAGTATTGTCTTTACGGAATTCATAAAGTAAACAATGACGTAAACGCACTTTATCGACCGACATTTTGAAAAAATACAAGGGCTCTTCACTGTACTCTGGCCAGGCCAAACTGAATAGAAAGTAGAGTGAAAGCATCCTTTATACAATGGAATCATTTAAAAGAAGATACTATTCATCATTTCTGAAGAAAATTTTTTTTTACCTAGGATCATAAAAAACGGTCATAACTTTTGCATACATGAAATAGAATAGATTATGGCGAATTAAGCTAATAAAAAATTTAAACTTCCAAATGTGATTTCTGTTGGTTTTTAGCTAAGAGAATTTAATTACCCTAAGGTGTTAGATGTTCTTAATTGGCCAAAAAAAAACACCAGAATTTGCATACATAAAAACTGATTTTGTTTCGAATTCAAAATGTATTTGGCCAATTAACATAATTTATAATTGCATCTTAAAATGTATAGATCTTAGGTCCAATTATTTATGTAGTAAATATAATAGTGATTGCTACAGAGAACATACCATACAAAGAAGTGAAGTATCGATGATTCCAGCTCTCATAATATATAATGCTCATTAAATTATTATGCTGGATAATTTATTATGAAAAATATTAAACGATGTAACATTAAATAATATGGAAGGAATTAAGGTGTGCAAAAAAAATTAGAAAACATGCTCACAAAAAAAATAATTCTTATACAAAGGACACGCATTATTCATATTCCAATTTCCCGCTACAGTTTAATTGAAATGTTTTATCTTCCGGTTCGGAATTTAATATTTCTTTGAGTTTCCTTTAATTCTGAAATCACAGTTATTCCTTGAAAAGAGAGTCGCGTTGACAATGAACTCGAACAACCCCACAATTTAAACACTTCTCATATCCCCTGATTTATACTCGATTGAACAGGATAGCTGCTATTGTTAGAAATTATTGCAATTGCAATTCATGTATTCGACGTCGACTTTTTTCTTATTTATGAAACAATGATTAACCAGTTCTCTATAGACGTAATATTATTTCAATTGTTTCAACTAATTATAATGATGAATCTCAACTCTGAGAAGAAATTGTCATTTGTCAAATACTTTTCTTCAATATACTCGTAGACTAACAGGTACGGCGTGTGTTAATAGTTTCAATTTTCCATACAGTCGCACCTGTATTCAAATGGCAGGCCATATGCATGTAGAAGCCTTTGTTACTAGTTCAATTAAAGCGGAGTATCGGACATGAACTATTTTTGTATTTTCAAGCATGTCTAACCTAACAACTTCACTTGACCCAACTTCGAAGCACGAGTATGTACGCGACCGTGCCCTCCACTTGAATTGCAAGTGCGCCAGAAATTTTTCTATTCATGACGAAGGGCTGCACTCCAGGCACAATAGGATTTAAAACGGGGGAGAAAATAAAGGACTTTTCCGTCAAAGTATTGTATATGCGCACGTACACGAAAATGTTCGTTTATTTTGTAGAACATTTTCAGGTGGTAATGTGTAACTTGGATTTATTAATTTTGAATAAATATGTTAATTGGGCTTTGTTATTAAACTCGGGCGCACATTTTATTACAATCGTATATATTTAGAAAAATATGAACTCTTAGAATTCACAATTTAATATTATTAAAGAATAATTTGATCATAATTTAAATTTTTACAACTTTTCTATATTAAAAAATACAAATACACACAATTACCTATCGAAATGGAGTAATGTGAAATATTCTCTATATTCTCTAAATGTATAAATAGTTAAAATATTTTAACTATTACTATTTTAAAATTCAGAACTGATTCTTTGAATTCAGAAAATAGAATTCTTCCAGATTAAAAATGTGAAATCTTCGTTGTCCTGACTGATATGCACACAAACAAACACATGTATTTACTTATGTATGGATATTTTGGAATAAAACTGTGTGGAAACTGGTGAAAAGTTTTCGCTGCGGGATACGAAAAAATCGATCAACTCACATTCATCTTTTGAAAATGAATAAAACATAAATCATATGCACCTGTAACGGGAAAAATTCAGTATTTCATCTGTGTAAAGATGTATGTATACAAATGCGATGTAAATAAAAAATTGCCTACTCTGTGAGAAAATGTTATTGAACAAAAATTGTACTCAATTCCGGTTATAAATAATTAGTAATACAAATATAGCATCTTGATAGAAATGGTAAGAAGCGAATGTCAACATTATATTAAATATTGAGAGTTTACTATGCCAAAATAAAGGGAATATTCTTTCGACGGATGAAACAATCAAGAGAGAGGGAAACAAAAATTATCTCATCAATCCAACCCTTAGTTTATTTTTAGCATAAATGAAATAGCTACGGATGCAGAATCGAAAAGGGAGAACAACCCTCGTAAAATATATCAGATGATTTTATCAGTTAACGTATCTACAGCCTAGAACAAGTTTGTTTATGTATATACATATGAATATACGTTGCCATCCATATACATACATAAAAGCACATGAATTTGTTGTATTGCGTCCTATAAACGTGTGAAGCAAAACTGTCGGTGCAATTTCCAAAAGGAGAATCAAATAGAACAGAACAAAAAGGAAGAATGCTCTCCTGTCAGTTATTTCACGGAATCGTTTGGTTTCGGGGCATTTTTGAATGCAAAAAGGGAGCATACTATGACAATTCTATCTATTGTGTAGATGTCAAGCCCTTGAATTTGGCATAGGACTTATAGCTTCCCAGGAGGATCTCAAAACAAAAATCCATTCTGAAGAATACTGAAGAATAATATTGTGATCACATTTAGAATTTTAATTTTAAATCGTATTAACCAAGAACGTTTCCTTCTTTCTGTATCTGTTCATGCAGAAACATACAAAACGTTAAGGTGATTTTTGTTTATGTATAAAGATCTAAGAGGTATTAAAACAAAAATAAAGTATAAACAACAAAACTTAATTATTAAAACTCATATACAGATGCGAACATTTATACGCACATACAATAAAAAATGTTAAATTATAAAATACCTACCTCAGGAAATCCATGCTCGTCTACGCCTTCGGATGTTGATAGCCACTTTTTTGGAATGGCGAATATTGATTCTTTCCATCCTGAAAGTTATTCAATAAATAATATCAAATATTTTTTTTGGATTATTTTAGCAAATAATATCCTACTGCATTTCTAAAAGAAAACCTAATCTTTTTTATTTATTATAATTTAAATTCCTATTGAAACGTTTTCCTTACAAAAATGAAAATTTACGTAAAAAGTATATGGAATAATATTATATTATCTCATATCGTTAATCAATGTAAAATGTACTCGTACAACCGTCAAATATGATAAAAAAAACTTTGGATAAATTATCCTTAAATACAAAAATGTGCATTTAGTTTGATTCTATATAATAAGAATAATTCAATATTTAAGAAGAAACAAATGAACTCTTCTTAAATATTGAATTTCTTAAAAAAATGCATTTCCCAGCAAGGAGGAAATATTACAAATGTACAAAGAAAGTAAGAATTCTAACAAATCGGTAGGCAATTAAAAAGGGCGACACAAAATGCCAACCGCTAGGATCTTAAATGAATGAATGCGCCTCAGAGTCGCATTTGACCCTTCGTCATGACGACTGGTAGCCGGGAGACAATCATTTACCTCGTTTGTTCGTTAGCAAAAGTAATAACGATGGAATTGCCGCACCTTATTTTCGTGGCCAAAGTAGGGGAGTGCATTTGTATTTAGTTTAGTACACGCTCTTACATAACACCATAATAGTATACATATAACTGTACATAATATATTACATGCGAGCTTGTATACTGTAGATATATTTTACTTTCGACATGACTGGTAACCCTCGAATAATTGTAACAACGTCTCCTTCTTAGGTTGATGCGAGTGAGTATGCGGTAATGTCTTGTTGTGCTGAAGTAACCCCAACTAAATAAAGCATGCGGTTTCCATTGCTACCCTCATCTACCAAAAGCAATATTGGCATGAATCAACTTTAAGCCTATGCTTACACATTTTCTGTACTTTGCCACTTTTCGGAATGGTCTATTCACAAGTTCACGTGCAATTCTACTTTACGTTTTTATTATTCCAAATTCAACAGCTCCTTAATCCTTCTTGTTTCTATGTTTTTACTATCTCTACTAAACAATATGAAATAGTATTTGCTAAATAAAAATTTATCCGTCATTTCCTTTAATTGAACAGAAATTTATAGAAAATATAAATGTGCCTATCTATGTGTATAATATCTGGTTGTATACGATTATTTACCCAAATTTATCCAATGACCATCCAATCAAATTCAATAGTTTAACTTTTCTATTATTGTAAAAACGATTTGTTTTTAATATATCAATGAAATGTTGAACCATTTTTGTCATTTATATATACCAGTACTAATGTTATTTATATTCATCTTGTTATGAAGAAAAAATGTGGTTAAAGTGTTTCTCATTTTCACATTAATAAATTTATTGTCCTGTAAATTCTAAAAGTCGGAGAATAATATAACAATAGATCATATAATACGATTTATTATATTTTTTGAACATAGAGATAAAGGGATGATTTAACAATAGAGTCGCGTGGCCCCAATTTAAGTTACCCTTAATAATTTAACAATAATAGAGGCAACAACAAAATAACATTACCGACTAGTCAAATTAAGTAATTAAAATCCGGACCATCGCGTTATAGTCTACTTTAGTTTAGTTTAGGGGAGTGCAACTCATAAACAACATAAATAAATAGATATAAAAAATAAAATAAGATTACGTTAAAGTAACTTAAGTTTCGATAGAATATATCTACTTTAATACACCTTACATTTTACAGCATCCTACTGACATTCTATCCTAAAGACTTATAAAGAGCAACTTTTAAGATACGAACGGAAGCCAAACCCTAGTGCAGGTATTATTTCTACTGATAACTGCAGTAAACTTTTCACCCTAGTTCAAATTTACAGTGTCAAAAGCAGAACGAAATACGATCTCTAACACATATCTCTTAACGAATAGAACAATTTTTTATCTAAACTCATACAAAATAAAACTACACATAAACATGTTCAAAATAAACATATCAATTTCGAGATTGTATATCTTTAGGTTTAGAATTACAATACATGTTCAAGAATTCTTTGCTTTCCGGATCGGATAATTGTTTTCCTGAAGCCAAGATAAAAACCAAAAGTATTAACTCAATAAAACTAAAGTAAAGGTTTCACAATTTAATAATATTTCCTATATTGTATTATAATAAACGAGATCATTTCTATATCCACGATTAAAAATACATAATTAAACAAATTGAAGAAGAGATACTCTTACAACACAACAACAATAAAAAATTACAAATTTATTCGGATAGCAATTATTTTAATTCACATACATACATAGACATATTCTTATGATTTTGAGTATAATAAAGTCAATTTTTAATTTTATTGTATTATCTATAGTACAATTTACTAGCTTATCGAACTGATCAATTTCATTACAAGAACAAAGTATACAAATCTGAAACAGTTTGTCAAGAATATAGCCAATTTAACAATATTTAACATACACATTTGCAGAAAAAATAATTGTATTTATTTATAAATTGAAAAATAAATTTAAGGACATTGTATGAATTAAAATTATAATTTTGGTAAAAAAGAAAATGAAAAATATTGTAACGCCGTGTAAATTCATTTTGCCAGTTTATTTTCGTGTATAGTCAAATTTTATTCTGTAGAACTTAAAAATCTTATTCTAACAAAATCATTTATATTAAATTATATTTTCTACAACAAAACTAGAAAAATTATGATTGTTCTCGATAAAAGCATATAACTAATTAGTTGATTTATTTGGTTAATGACTTTGATTTTTCATATCGGATAACTGTCTAGAACATATCTGATAATGATAATTGTCTCTACTCAATGGATGCTATGTAATGATTTGGGGAGGAATATTCTACAGAAATTTCACAGGAACGCAATGAACGAGAAGAATTTAAATGGCAATAAATCCGAACCATTTAGTACCAGTCCAATATTGTTCTCGGAGTTTCCTGGCAGTAGGGGGTGAGCAATTGAACCGATTTCTTATCCCCCAAGTGTTACTCGTACTATACCATACCAAATTCAATGATACCATAAAAGACGCATATCGAATGCTAATAAAGTTGTACAATACCACATTCAACATTGCTTGATAATCGGGATTTATAGATTTCAGGGAACTTTAATACAAATGGTACTTTACAGTTAAAACAGGCACACATTTTTTTTTATAGACGTGGAGAATTTTCTTAAATCAGATGCATCAGATGCCAAAATAGTAGAAAAACTTGCCCACAACAATTTGATACAACGTCTTATGTAGTGAACGTTGAATATGCGCATACATGCGTAAGTTATTCTTACATTTTTATACACATACAAACTTAGTACATAAGATTTAGATCCTTAAAATGAAAGAACATTTTATACGTTAACATTTTATATGTACATAGACTAATATTACATCTATAGATAAATACAGAGAATGGCCATGTCCAAAATTTAAGGTGCGCGTAACCAGCTGACAGAATTATCGATTATTTATACCTACCACTACTTTCAGATATTTTACCTTTTATAGCATCGTCTACACATAGATACATACTCATATTTTTTTTGTTTATATTTAAAAGTTTTTCTGTACTTTAGATTTAAGTATAATTAAAAGAAAAATGCATAAAAATAAGAAATTTACAAAATAAATGGCCAAATAAATTATATATTTTCCAAATGAGATATTTTTCGAAACTTTATATAAGAAGTTCGAATTTATTCCAACCTGGATTAAACTAAATCCAAAAGTGATATAATCCGGGAAATTCAACAATTTATTTTTTTACTTTGTTGCTATTCTTGAATAATATTAACATCATGTATACTAACGCCACAACAAATCAAATGTGGTTGCAAAAAATATAAATACTCTAAACTTTCTTTAATAATACAACAAATTACCATGGAAAGAGAGCAGACAAACAAGCTTGTATAATATAAAATTCATGATAAGTAATTAGTAGCTGAGATTTTAGAGTTATTGTTTTTGTGAACAGATAGTAATTATGAGAAATCAAAAGTATACAATTTGTATACAAAATAAGATATTACATCAGTAGTTAGGTTTTTTATTATTAAATATTTTTCTTCTTTACAACAATTTGCAGAGTGGTTGAAAATTTAAATAATCGTACACTATGTATCACATATTTACTATAGAAACTTTAATTTATTTGTCAATTTAACATTAATCTCTAAAAATATCGACATACTATATTTTTACTAGTTACTATTTCTTAGTGTACCAATTAGAAAAAAAATTTCGACAATAGATAAGTACACATAGCTGAAAGTTACACTCTACTAATGATACTGTCAGTTAACATTACTTAATTTAAAATCAGAAGAATTTTTAACAATAATTGTTTTTCTAAGTTCAAACGAGTATGTAACAATAAATTAATAATATATAGTGCGATATTTATAGTTACAGATTTAAATGGATCTTGTAAGCTTTATAACAGGAAATTTTAAATAAAAATTTAAAAATTGAACCCTTTAAGAGAAAAATTTTAACCTTTAAGTCAGCCGACCAATTTTAGCGGACGAAGTGACTGACAAATTAGCCAATTTTGATTGACTGCCCAATAGCAGAGAAAGTAGCCGGCAAATCAACCAATTTTTAGCTGACATCAGACAGATTTTGATTCGTCAGCCAAGCCGTCACGATTGCACGAATTCATCTCGCTGTATTCGCTGTAAAATGCATATTCTTTTCTTCTAATGAATAATTTCCTAGATTTGTTTAAAAAAATTAGGATTTTATTTAAGCACATTTATTTGTAAATTTCTCTTTGAGGAACTAAATGAGCAAATATATGTTGTGTGTGATTAATTCAACCATAAATTATAAATGATAATCATAAAAGGTAATGATAATCCTAATGTTAAAGTTAAATGACTTGTACTTGTAAAAATATATGGGAATATATTCCCATAAGAAAATAAAAAAATGAAAATTATTGTTCCTCCATTAGGGAAACAAGTCCACATTTCGCAAATACCTCTGAAGCACAATTTATTATTTTGTTCAGAACCGTTAGGCTCTGATTAGTTTGGTTTTGATTATGGTTGTAATTAATATTTGTTGTGATTGTGTGGACTATATCTAGCTCTTTTTGTAGGTTTATTGGTAGAGACATCAAGAGTGGAAGGGAAATACCTGACATCCAAGACGGAGAGGAATCCGGGGGCGGTTCTTCAAAGTCCATATCTTCCTCCAAAAAAACTAGTTCCTCCATTTAAACTGGCACTAAAACTAAACGCTAACTACAGATTTGCAAAATAAGATTGAAAGCGTTAGAAAAAATTCATCAAAGTCCATGTCTTCCTCAAAGACTTGTTTCTCCATTTAAAATGGTACTTAAACTAAACGCTAACTATAGATTTACAAAATAAAAATTGAACACGTTTTTAAAATAACTGAACGGCCCTACAGGGCAAAGTATATACTATCGTCTACAAATTAATAATTTAAAGAATTAAATCGCGAATTATTGAAAGCAAAAGAACGTCTGCACAGGTACACAGTGTATACGAGAATGAAGATAGTATTTTTTTAAGATAGTATTTTTGTTATTGAATTTTTTATATAAAATTTGGCTACTTTTTATAAATAATAGAAAAATATGTTAATTTATTCAAATAGACTTTAATCGTATTTCAAGATTTTGTATAAAAACTGGAATGGCTCACTTCCAATACGATGGTTTCCATGTACGCTTTATAAGACAATGAAATCTGCGAATGTATTCGATTGGCATACAATTAAAAGTTCGCAAACCGTCTAAGAGCCTGATTTTTGCGACAGTATATAATATCTTAATTTTTCGTCAGCCAACGTCAGTCGGCAACCACCGTTCGTCAGCCGTTTACCAATTTTTTCGTGACGTCACATTGGCTGACATATGCCAAATTGGCAGATCGTCTAATAGTACCTTTACTACATATTTTCATCTTTCAGTTATACACCACAAAAATACGAGTATAATAGAAAATCGATATTTCGACTAATTCGCTATATTAATTCTAATCACTTTATTACCAAATTATGTTAAAAACGAACACATATAATTTTTTTTTAAATAAGAAATACCCGTATGTTTTGATTGATTTTTTTAATTGATATTTTCTAAAAGTTACCCTGCGCTCTGCTATTGGAAAAGATTAGGAACCTTATAAAAATCAAGTGAGTACCTTTATCATACAATCATTATATACGATCAAATAAAGCATATATATGGTAAGTTATTGAAACTATCCATTTAATAAATTAAGGATCAACATAAAGAACAACATTTTTTTTTTGTTAACAATTAAAGATTTAATAGCTCCATAGCAATATACATGTTTATAACACTTTGGATAGTTTTGTCATCTTTCTTGTTTATTAACTTTCATGATACGCTATTAATTAATTTTGTTATTTTAATACAATTCTTACTATTTCAAATATTTTCAATAATGTATAATGAACGAGATATGTTTGAATATTGATAAATAATAAAAATTTAAATTTATTTATGTATATAAATAGGTATGTTAAGATATGTATTTTTTACATGATACTTTCTTTAATCCTCCATTTCGATAGTATGCACTCTACAGTTTATTGAACAGCTTAAGTGTAAATTTTAATAATACTAACAGACATTATACCATTTATGAGTATTTTCATGTATATTCTTATTATTTTTATTATTTTAATTAATTTAATTGTTATAATATAATATATATAAGAGCAAGTTCGCGTTGAAATGTGTATTATTTGTACGTATGTATATGTATGCAGTTTAGTTTATGTACGTGTAAGTATTTGTTGTGACTGAAATATCAAATCGACAAAATCGTCTTTAAAATTCCTTATACTATTGATATGTATAAGTATTTGTTATTTTAATTAATTCGATTTAAAATAAAAGGTATGATATGTATGTCCTGTAATTAAAATTTATTTTTAAAATGTCATGTGAAGACTTTCATATCCATATACAATACATATTTTTTTATGGGGTAGTGGATGCATGTGCCAAATAATGGATCATCATAATAAAGCACTTGCATGCACTTCCATAAATTGTTCGTTATTTTTTTAATATATTTATTCACATACATACATTTGTATATTTATGTATTTCATATTAAAATAGTATATACGAAGCTTGTAGTACAAATATTACATTTCAATTGAAATTTAGTATTTATATCACTTAATTATATTACACATTGCCGGCATTGAACTTGCACATTCACATATTTAAAAAGTTTAAATTATTGCAGAATTAAGTTTTTTTAATAAAACCATTTTCTTGTATAAAATTATCGTATGGAATACTTTTTCAAGTGTGTGGTTGATTTATCGTAATTACAAACTTATCATTAATGGAGTTATTATTTATGTATGTACAATTTGATTGGAATTCTCTGATCTAATAGTTTTTAACTAAAGATGCACATACTATATGTATATAATAAAAATTTTTTTTTCGATAGAGGAAAGGTTATGTTGAGAAAAAAAAACCGATAGTAAAATGCTTATCGTATATGTATTCATCAGTATATTAATCAAAAAGTCCACAAGATTGGAAAATAAATTCTTTTTAAAATATTTTGCATTCATATTCAAGTATTATAAAAGTAAATCCAGTACGATGCGAGAGGAAGAAATTACGATTTTCAAGATATTGATTTAATACGTATTTTCAGTTTTACGATAAAATAATAATATTCCGTATGTATATAGATATGTTTGTATAAATAAATATTTATGAGATATAAGTTAATTTGAGTATAATTAAAAGAAAAAGAATTTCTAATCATAATTACAATAACATCATCTAAATATAATAATTAATTATTTTTTTAAATAAAAACACTTTTTTTTACGCATACATAATATGTATTTATCTAATTTTTGTTTTATATTTAAATTTAATAATATATTACCATTATTAATAACTAATATATAGTTTTATATTTATATGTATATCTAACCATAATTTGTATAATCAGAAAGCATAAATATTCACACATTTTATTTATTACAATTTATTACTTTTTAAATATTTTAATATTTATTTATTTATACAATGAATATGCGATTATATATTTTGTTAAATCAAATTTGCATAATTTTTTTTTTATATATATGTATCTGATTTTTGTTGAGTATTTTTTTTTCATGTATACATTTTAATGATTGTACCAATATACACGTATTATGTTGTGTGAAATTTACATAGATTTCGTTTGTATTAGATGGGAAATTACTCCATGATTTGGTATCAATTTTTTATATAATTACTTTTTTATATGTAAACATTCATCCATATAAATATGTCTGTATATGTATATATAAATTTACAAATATTTGAAGAGCCTAATTTTTAATTTTGATACTTTATTAATATTTAAATCCATAGTTATGTTGTAGTTCTATTATGAATGAAGGTATCTTTTTAATTAACATTTATTTAGATTTTTTATTTTATACATGTATATTTATGATAACTATACATGATATTGTTTGGTTATGCATTTGTATATAAATTGGTTCTTTTAATTTATATTATACTATAACAGAAATTCTAAATAGTTTTTATACATGGTTTCTTTTTGAGATAATATATTTTTATCTTATTTTATTAAGTTAATGTTTATCTATATTTGTTTATGTATATAAATTAGGTTTAAATACATTTATAATTATATTTATACATATGTGTGTATATATATATATATATATTTATATATATATATATATATATATATTGCTTTTGTATATAAGTTATTTTGTCTAACTCGTATTTTCTCTTACTTTACCAACAATTTTCTTAAGATTTAATCATTTTATTTACTTTCAATATATATGTATGCGTACATATGTATATATATATATATATATATATATATATGGATAAATTTTGTTAAAATTTATAATTGAATTTAATATATCAACGCAATAAAACATTTATACTTCTACCATTAATGTTTATATTTTAATATTGGTTAATTTATAATAATTTCTGGTTGTCAAATACATATACACATAAATATAATTTTTACAACCGTACAACTTTTATAAATGTAATTGATACTTCTTGATGGGAGATTTTTTCTATGATTTTTTTTTGCGATGCCTTTATGAATATGATGACTTTACAAATATTATAATTAAATATTTTGTCCAAAAAAATACTTTACTACCATTAAATTATATTATTTAAAAAAAAACCTCAAAAGAAAACAGTTTTTAAACAATAAAACAAATATTATACAATAATTAATTTAATAACAATAATATTACATACTATATTTCACAATTTCAAAGATCAAATAATATTTTTAAAGCAATCTCGAACTTTTTACACAACAAAACCGAATTATAACAATAAGAGTACTTTTATCATAATAAAAATAAAATATATTGTTAAAGTGAAATTTACAAAATGAATTTTTTTTGCTTCATATAAGAATTATACTTTCAATAAGAATATTTATCACAGAATATATGAATATTTATAAAAGAAATTAACTAAATCTAATAAATTTTATTTATATTTTTCTATTTAATTACCTAGGAAACCAGGAAATAAAATATAAATTAATCAATCAATGAAAATATAGAATCTTCAAAGTATTATATATTATTTAAGGTTTTTGTGTATATACGTGTATATATATATATTATTAGAGCTTTTAGAAGTCAAAATTGGCTGTTTGAATTAAATTTCAATGTTTTTTTTTTTTTTAAATATCTTAGAATAAAATTGTAATTATATTTGTATATGTATATATAAGGATATGTTTTCATATTTGTATATCTAGTATGGCCGTTGTTTTTTGATATGTGTCACTTTTTGTCTTTAATATTTCTTAATTTTAAGCAAAAATTGACATTCAATTATAAAAAATGGACCGAAATTGATCGAAAATCAATCTATATATGTGTGTACATACATAAATATTTATAAATTGTATAGAAAATCATATATAAAAGTGGTTTTCTTTAAATATAGAAAATTATGTAAAATAATGAAAATTAATAATTTTAAAATGAAGAGAAAACATTTAAGAACAAATTCAGAACATAAGATAATAAGAAAAAGCAATATTTTAATTCATTATAATTTTAATAATAGTGTTTCTTATACCTGCATTATACGAGTATATATATTTAGATTAGTGCATGTGTATATACAATTGATATAAGTATTTAATATATAAAGTTTTGTTAATATGTACTGAGTAAATATAATTGTATATATTATATATATGTATATATATTTATATATGTGTGTATGTATATTTATAAATATATTAATTAATTTATAATAATATCACTTTGGTATTAACAGGCGAGTCATTCGACTCTGATATGTATCGTTACCTTGGTTGTGTCTTATATTAAAAACAATATTCACAGATAATCAATGCTTAAAAATAACTAATATTAAGAAATTTTTAAACATCAATACACTGAAGAATATTTACATAAAACTAAATATAAATACTTAAATGATATACTAATAATAAAAGGAAAAGTTTTTCAATTACATCCAAAGAGTGTGTGCAAACTTATTTTGATATGTAAGCGATACCGATGTAATCTCCAAACTATCCTCTATCATTAGTTTCTTAGTCTACATTTTTAATATCTATAATAATATTCTACAAAATGCCTATGTATTCATATTAACAATTTGTATAAGAGTGTTATATACACCTTCTCAACTTCATTTAAATAAATCCATTTTCTAATTTTATTCAAAAATAATAGTATCTTCAGCTGATTTCAAATATAGCATATGTAGTCAATATGAGTTACATCCTTTTAAGAAGATATTTCTATTATATGTGTGAACTCTCTTTTCTTTTTTCTTTTTTGGTGTATAATATAGATACATAGCAACTAAATAAAAAAATTATAGAAATAGGTATTTTATCTTTGCATATATGCGAAAATAAGGATAATAATTTTATATTATTTTTCTTAATTAACGTGAATTTTTATAATCAACAAAAAATTATACTAATTGCACTTAAAATCATTCGTACAATATTTCGTATATATGTAAATAATTTTGAATATGAATAATTCTCTTATTTAACCAATATTTCATTTAGTTGTAATATGGTATTTGAATATGATTTGCAATTTTAAATAAAAATTCCTAAGATTTTTTTACAATATCTGCGCTAGTTCAATATCATTTTACAATATCTGTATTAAATCTTTGCAATTTTTACCATTTGAAAATATTATAAATATTGTGCTTTTAATTTACATGGTTACAGTTAACTCTACATAAATAATTTTGATTAATTATTGCACATACTTATGTACAACATCTTAATAAAATTCATCGTTTTTTTTCATATTCTTTTATAATACGATCTATAATACATACATATATTAATATAGTAGAGATAATAAAATATGATATTGTATTATTCGCTTTAAAAATTACTGTCTTTTCTTTTTTAATAATATTGACGAAATAACAATGATAATTTGTCAATTATATAAAACCAAAAATATATAACTACTAATTGAGTGGTTGATAAAATTTTAAAATCCTTGCCTAAATGGATTAGATACTCGGCTTCCTTGAGACTCTTGATGCTGTGAAGCTTGCTGTTGCTGCTGATAATGCTGTTGTTGCTGCTGATTACCAATAGTAGCTCTACCTTGTTCGGCTTGTCGGAAGGGATTCGCCACCGGTTGCTGGGGCAACTGACGCTGAAAGGATTGATTTGATTGTGCACCCTGATATCTTTCTTGATCTTGGGACGGTGCTTGATATTGTTGTTGTTGTTGATATTGTATTCCGCCCTGCTCCTGATAACCTGGCTGATATTGTTGTTGCTGTTGCTGCTGCTGATAATTTTCATGCTGACCCTGTTTAACATAACCGTTTTGCTCCTGATCGATATTTGTTTCCTCTATGCCACCAGCTTCATTTTGATATTTATTATATTCTAAATGATTCTTAAAATCACCATCAATTGGTTGCTGGTCATGCATAGTATACGTTTGATATTCTTTGTTTGGCGGTTCAGACATTAAAATGTTTGCCTCATTTTCGAACGGCTTAAAATCATAGATGTGCTTTAATTTGAATAAAACTGGAACATATAATAGATTCGATATAGCAATAAAAAAGTTCAGTGCTGTAAAACCGATCGCTTCAACAACGCCTCCAGCAATAATTGGACCGACTGCGTATGCAACCGAATATGATATATCAGCTATTGCATAAATACTTCCATATACCGACACATATCTAACATCGACCAAATAGCCCAGGGTTGGCAAGAGTGCTGTATCAATTAGAGCAATACCAAAGCATATTCCACAAATAGGTATCATTAAAACTTTATAAGAGCTAGAGAATGGTATTATGAAACAGCACAAGCCTTCTAAAGCTAATCCACCTGCAGCCATAAGCCATTGATGTTGTGGATATTGTTTTGCCATTTTAACCGTTATGATGACACCAAAAACATGCGGAAAAAATGCTGGTAACCATATCATACCGATTTTCCAATTATCTTGTGTTAAATTATCTTCCATCCAGAGTGAAATAGTTGGTTCCAAGAAAGCTAGTGCAACATTTGACATCATTAATGCGCCTGCGCAAACTGCTATATATGGATCTATAAATAGTTTCCAAATTGGAATTGTTGGATGATGTGCCTGTTTGCTCAAAATTAATTGCTCTTTAAATGGTTTCATAACGAGCAATAGCATCAACCCGTCTAAAAGACATATAAGTGCTAATATTAGGAATGGCACCTCCTTTCCTGCGAACTGGTACAATGCACCACCGAATGGTGGCGCCACTAAACATCCAAAACTAATAAATGCCAATGCAATACCGAGCGCTTGTGATCGCTCATTTTCCTCTGTAAATCGATCCGCAATCATGGCTAAACCTGCAGTATCAGCAAAAGCTGATCCGGCTCCTTGGAGTGAACGTGCAAAAAATAATACACTATAGCTACGTCCACACGCAAATACAGCCGTGGAAAAGAACATGATAGTCAAACCGATCATCATTGGCATATCATAACCAATACGATCAATAAGCGCTCCGGAAAAAGGATTTACCATAAGTTGGACGATAGCTTTTGACGCGAATAAAATTCCAGTTGCTGAATCTTGGCCATGGTGCGAAACTACTTTAACAGTAGGCTTAACAGTCATATTACCAAATACTATGGGCGGTCCAGTTGTTATTTCCTCTTCGCCCCAAGCACCAATATAACGTAAATAGTCTGGTATAATTGGAACTATTACCATATATAACATATTGTCGAGTAGCAATGCTATCGAAACAATGACAAGAATCAACTTTCTCTGTGTTGTCGGCTCCTGTATCTTGTCCCATACTATTTGCTTAACTTCGTTAAATTCGAGATTTATTACTGGTATTTTGAACGACATCTTGCTTGTTGGTATCTTTTCAATTTTACAATTATATAGTTTTAATTATTTTTCTGGATGCCTAAATTAATTAATTTCTATTTTTCTTTTGCTTTTTATTATTATAATTGATATAAAAACAAAACAAACAAAAAAATATTTAAAAAACTTAACCACAAAAATATTCAATCAAATATAATTTTATAATGATAATTGTAATATCATGAATATTTTAAATAAAAAAAGTGTAAACGATTATTAACGAAAACTAAAAGTAAATTATTTTTAATTATAATTAAAATCAATTAGTTAATATTTGTGCTTTTTTTTATAAAGCGTCGATTTTTCAAGCTGAAATAGTAATTATCCATCCACCAGTTGGGTTGCAATTGATCATTTTCGAAGATCTGAGTGTGTTGATTAACTTTCCGGTGTAATATATTAATGAATCGATTTTATAGCATCTTTGTGGATGGGGTTTTTTTTGTAATGTCTATGAAGTTAGCGGTATTTCCAGATTATGTTCATCCGTCAAGGCAACCTTCAACAACACAGAAACAATATTCCGTTAATCATTCTATCTTTAACATTATACGAGTATATTTTCATCATTTTTATTCAACTATTTGCTTATTTGAATTTTTAATTGATATTATTTTGATAAATTTTCCCTTTATTTGTATCAAAAATAAACTAATTATAATAAAATATGATTACACTTGAAATAATATGTATACACATACACTCGTATTCCAAGTGTTTATACGAGTATTTATGATTGAAATGTTGTTTCTGTGATGGAAAGGATGCCATTCAAGTACAATATATAGAAATTTTATTTAAAACCATTTTCGAAAACTTAATTCAGCTAATAATATAATTTTGATATAAAAATACTATTATTAAAAAATATTATTAACTATTAGTTCTTTTATTAAACATAATAAATATTGCGTGTTTTTTATTCTTATCATTTTTGTCTTTATATAATCGCACAAACAGTTATTTTTAATCGGTGTTTTACTATACATTAAAAACATACATTTCAATCATAATATCAATAATATTTATATATATATTAATTAGTTTTTAAATCGGTCATTATAAACATATATTATGTACCTTTCTTTTATATATAATGTGCGAAAATTTTCGTAATCAATGTCTGCCTTTTCGTTTATTAAATATGTACAATATATAAGTCGAGATATAGAGGGCTGCTAATGAAATTAAGTATCATATTCTCACTTACCACAAATTTAAATTCAAGATAGTTTCTTTTCTAATATTTTGTTATTATTTAAAATATGTACACATACATAAATTATTTTTAAAATATGTATAATATTAGATTGATTTGTTGTCAATATATTGAGTAATTTTACATGAATTTTCTAATAATCATCTTATAAAATAATCTCAATAAGTTTTAGATTACAACTGTTAGTATTATAGGTAATGTAATAAAACGGAAATGGAAATCATTTTGAAAATCACTATGTCGACACTATACGAGTATTTTGTACGAACAAAATTACATATTCATAACCATATTTAATAAATACACATACATATGCTCGTCATAATATTGAATGCTTTTAACATATTCTATTAGTACGACAAGAATGAAGGACTCTTAAAAATACATTTTTGACACATGTTTCCGAAGTGTGACAATCAGGGGAATAGCAATTCTGAACTCTCATACAAATTTTGTACACCTTATTATGGCTTCGTAAACCATCCACAAGTGTGATTTATTATTATCCATGATTTTCCTTGTCGAATGTTAAATATTCTTGTGTGAAATAGTTATTAGGAACAGTTCAAAATTATATTTATTATTATAAAAGCGATGTGGTTTTTTTTTAAAACCCTAATATCTGCATGGGGTGATCAATTAGTTGGAAGTAATTACATACAAAACTAATAGTCACTCTCTTAAAAACTGATCATATTCTTTTTATTCTTACCGTATAATTTTTCCTTGCTATTCTTACTAATTTATAGTTATCAAATTTTGTTTGAATAATAAAAAAAGATAATAACATACTATTTATTGTATATGTACGTATATGTGTATAGTAAGACTAATAAATATGTATAAAATAAATTTTTAATAATTCATGATTTAACCATAATACACGTATTTGAATATTCTGTTCTTAATCATTTGAAACAAAGATTTAAATTGTATGAATATACAATTGAATTGGGTACATACTCGTATCTATTTGTTATTTACATTTTTTTTTGTATGAAAATAAATTTAAAATATCTTCAAATAAAGTAAAACATGAATAAATGACGAAGAATTTGTATTTATGTACAGGTGTATAGACTATACGAAATTTTGTACTTTATGCATAAATACTCGAATATACGCACATAACATACCACTTTTGAGGTATATGGTATAAATACTCATATTGTACTCATTAGAATTCTTTTTCATTTACAAATATAACCATAGAATATTTAGAAATTAAATATGAACACTAAAGTAAAATCCTACCTGGCTGCGCATTTACGCCTACAACCAATTAAAAAAAAAACTAAAATTGCAAATATTCTAGGTTTGAATTACATAAGGAATGGAGAGCGTATATTATCGATCCAAATATTTTCTGTTCCGTAAATGGCAGTTGCTTGGTCCTTCCATTCTTCCAAAAGAACACCATTTTCACACAAATATAAAAATTCTGTAAGTACGTGTATATTATCACAAGTCAAAAGTTAGTTTGCTGGACTTCTCAGATTGAAACAGGAAAATAGTAAATTTTATTTGCTGAGATTTTAAATATTGACCTATTCTTATTACAAAATAATTACTTATAAGAAGAATTTATTTAATTATGTAATATACTAAAAAATTTGTAACCAAATATTTATCTGAAATATTATTATCGGTTTGAGGTTAATTTCTATATAATTTAAAAATGTAAGCATTCTCGTCGTCGTAATATGAAAGCAATACAATAGAAATAATTTCCAACGTTTATGGTTTTTTTTTCTGAAGAATATTTTGTATATGATGAAGCAAATTATTATTCACGTCACTATTCTCAAAATCATCAAAATTTATACATAAATCCAATTGGATCAATTCATATAAGAATATTGGATACAAACTTATCTTTACATGCTCGTTTATTCGGGAATTATAAGGAAATTGTGACATTATTAAATTATTGAGTACATGATTAAGTATACTGGTATATATAACTTTTAGAAACCGTTATTCTATTGCGGCTATTGTTGCTTGATATAAAACAATAAGCTTGATATAAAAGTTTTTCAATTATTCTCATATACTCCGTAACGAGCATGTCAATAACGCAACGCTTCAAAAGATAATAAATTTTGCCTGTAGTATATTTCCACCTCGAGATTTCTTTTTCATAATTTCCAATATTTCCAACCATACCTTCATACCTTATCCTGGTTTTTAGTTCAATTATTAGTATTATCTTTTGTTTTGACAGCACACTTTATTTAATGAATCAATATTCTTCAAAGGATCGATACATTCGGAGAGATGTAAAAAAAAGGACGACGTGTTTAGTAATGCTGCAGATAAATATCCTTCTAAGATAATATGATATTAGAAGCAGCAAAATCCACATTTCAAACAAACCCGGCTGAATAAACGCCCGACCTTTTAACATGGGCTTTAAATTTTTAACAAGTTATATCTGAAGGGAGGATACTTGTATATATTTATATTTTGATAGAAAGTAATTCTGTTGAGTAGGGGAAATAATTTCTGGGGGAACATTTTCCTTGATGTATAAATATATAACAGGATCATCGCAAAGTTCATAGCTATAAAAACCTACATATACATACTCTACAATATAAATATCTCAAGAGATTACATTTCTTCTAGGGCTCACAATATACCCTATTTTTATGATATTCGAATTTATGTCTACATGAAAGTACAAGAGAATGTAAACTGTTTGTAGTTAAATGAGGGAGGTCCAGCTTTTATTTTCGTAGCCGGGACTGCATTAGAATTGCCAGCGCCATCAACTGGAAGAGAATTTCATACTTTGATATTTTTTAATTTATGAGAAACGCATTGTGATTGTCAAAATTTTCCCAAGGGAATATACACTTTCAAACACGGTCCTTAAACTCAGAGAGTTTGATAGATCAATACATACGAGTAGAAGTATGCTCAAAATTTATACAGGTAAAGAAAATTGATTTTTTTATTGACATATATACATATATCAAAATATCATAAATTTCATTGCAAACACTTTATATATATTATGTAAGCATAATTGTTACTAAAAAATTACTAATTTCATTTAAATAAATATGCATACATACATATATGCGTTTACTTTTAAAAATTAAATACATGTACGTATGCGCATATCATTTTTTAGGTTATGCAAAAAAAAATTTAGTAATATATTTAAATTTTAAACTATTACCAGTAACTGAATAACATTTATAAATATACACTAAATGTCATATAGGAAATTGTTTAAATTTGAGAGAAAAAAACAATGCGCGTTTTCTCAGAGACAAATGAAGCATTGATTATATAAGACCTCATACAGCAAAAATACCAAGAAAAATCTAATATGTCGGACATATTTATACAGGTTATATAATACAGCTGATAAGATGTAAAATTAATTTTCAGATTAATTTTTCGGACTACAAGAATTTTCAATGTACGCAATCACTGCTTGTTACATAGTATAATTATAACATAATCAATATTTGATTTTTTCGGACTAAAGCTATATAGGCAAATACATATAGCTATAAAAATTGAACAAAAAATAAATAATACAGATTGCGTTTGCAAAAATCTTTTCGGAAAATTTTCTCATTTTTCTAAAAATTTGTCTTACCTGTATCTGGTAAAGTACCAGTTAATCGATTCGAAATAAATCCGCGTATATTAGAGACAACCTTTTGTGGGGAATTTTGACTACCAAATAAGGCGCCCCCCAATTTAGAAAACAGGGCGGACTCTCCTCCGCTAGTGTTACTCTCCGAAGACGCCACCGTTTCTTTTTAGTATATTTTACAACTTTTTTTTTTTAAATCCTTAGCTCTCTTTTATTTTATTGCTTTTAATTTTTCTCTATACAAAAATTGTATTCTATGTAAACTTATTAAAGTATATAAGTATTATCAACTTATATTTCACAAAATCACAATTTTCTGAATAGCCTTACATAAATATCACTATAAATCAATTATCTGCTTAAAATTATACGTTAATTAGTTATTTCTAAAAAAAAGAATCTATATAATAATTATGTAGATATTAATTGCAATGCACAAGACTCACGAATTAAGAGGACCTTTAAAAATAAAATACCAATATAATATTCTAAATTTGATTTTTCAATTCAATACATTAAGTAATACTATAATTAGTTTTAAAAAAAAAACACTTTTGTACCGTCGAGCGAAGTACCCGACCTGATCGTAGCAAAGGTAACTTCTATCTGCCTAGTCCCTGGCTTTACTCTAAATCTAACCCCCACTCCAATAGGAAAAAAATTATTCAAAATGTATTTGCTTCTGGAGAGCCTTTTGATTGTAGAAGGATAAAATACGGTTAACGTTCATGGATTTTAACAGTTTCCCCAACAATTCCGGACTACATCAGATGCGCATGTTTCAGCCCCTATCATCCAATTGGAGGAATTTATCGTGACGTCATCATCATGAAAAATTAACCATTCATTTGTTGTATTAGTACATAGTATACTATATATTATGCTCATATTTATCGAATCGTGCTAGTCCTATTTTTGCTTTGTATTTTTTTATAGAAGTCATTCAGAAAGCTTTTCAAATCTCTTATTGTACATTACCATTATATATGGTATATACATTTATTTTATATATATGCGAAAACAATTATTTTGACAGAATTTCGAGTCTGAAAATTCTAATGACAGATTTTTATTTTTAAGCAATACCTAAAAGATTTCATAGTTTAATTGCTAAAATATTTATTTAATACAAAAAAGTAGCGTAGATATATTTCTAATCGTATTTACAAATATTTGAAAAATATAATTAGAAATATTTCTGTATACAGAAATGTTTCCATTCAATGATAAATTAATTTAAAAATAATTTAGAAATAAGTTTTTATTGTATTATAATAAGGAGGCTACATTTACTCAAAATTATTATATAAAGATAGAATAAATAAAATTTACTTTTTTAACGGAAGATAACCCGCAAGTTGTTTAAATACTCGGTAATTTAAAATTCTGAATATATAGAATCTTAGCTAATTGAGCTAGAATTATATAATACGAGACCATAAACAACTTGTTTATATAGAAATGTTTTAAATGTTCTGGTATTTAATTCGAATATTATTTGAACAATTTTATTTTTTTTCTAGTACTTGGAAAAAGTTGTAATTTAAATTACTAATTTCATTGGAATTTTCTTTCACACAAGTTTATTTTTTTGAAAAAATATCTTTTATATAATCAATTCATTTGCCAATATACATGTAGTCGTTTTAAATTTCACAGATGCTATTTACAAGAATTTTCTAAAAAAAAGGTCAGAAAAACGAACTAGAGTTTTTAGTAGGGTGCAAATATTTTTACGAGAATGGAATTTCTTAAATAACATCGTACTGCACATTGATAACAACATATAAATAAATAAACGTATAAAATAATTTTATTCAAATATTTTATTAGTGTAATATTCATATTTATGTAATATTATACAAAAATAGCATATGTACATAGAAAACAGCTAAGCACAACACAGTTTGTCTATTTCGATAAAATGTATCAAATAAAACCTTAGTCCTGCATTTGCATCTAATCCATTGCGTCGTTCAATAAAAAATTTAAATAATATAGTATGTAATTGACATAATAAAACATAAAAAATAATATTCTATATTACAGAAACGAGTATCAACATTAAAGATTTTTTAAGGATTGTGATGTATATTTTCTCCTTGCTATACATGCTGTAATAATAATATCTGTAATAACATTATTTATATTGTATAATAATAATATAAATTATTGTATAAAAATGAAATGTAAGAACAAAATCAATTCTTAAGCAAGTACCATATATACTTTACGGTATTTTTTATAATTTTATTTAAATATAATTTAATATAAGATTATAGTCATTAATATGGTTTCCATTGTACTAATAAATTGTTTTATTTAAAAACTTGATAAAATTTTGCTAGGAAAACTTTAATATTATTTAGCTTACTCAATAAATACAAACATTTAATCTAAATAAAAATGAAAAAAGGTTAAAAAAATATATAATATTTATATTCATAGACAGGACTCTAAGAGAACAAGCATTTTAGTGACGTGACATTTTCATGACCTCTAAAAAATCATTTTAACCGATATACCTAAGAACATGTGCAGCCGTATTGAGAGAAAACTTTACAACAGTTGAAATATCATGGCCGCTGGGGAGTGGCTTAAAGAGCTTTTTTCGAAAGGGCGGAAACATGTTTATTTCTATTTAATTTATAAATGTAGTAGTGATTGTACAAAAAACTGAACAGAAGCTTCAACTCGATCAATAATAAGGTTTTGCCCCAATTTTCCCAATACGCACATGCATAGTTTTTCTAAATGGGGATTACCGACAAAGACTCAAAAGCTACTTTTAAACGCAGCCGCCAAATTGTAATCATCGATTGAGCTTTTCACCACATATATACATATGAAAATATCCTAACAGAACATTTAAACGTTCACAAACTATGGATTTTACACGAACAGTAAGCACAATCCTAATGAAAATACCAAATTTAAAAAAATTTCAATATAAATGCTTAATTTAAATATATTTAGATTTTTACATTATATATAAATAATTCATACTTTTTTCTTTTTTAAATAAACAACAATATAAAAGTTTTAAATCAAATATTAAGAAAATTCAAAATTATAATTTAAAAAGGACACGTGTGTAACAACACACATATAGTATTTATGTGCCTGTTATCATAAACTATGACTTAGTCTATGATAACAGGCACATAAGTATATTTATGTATATTATCTAAGGTACTAATATATACAACGTAGTACCTTAAATGATATATACGAGTATAACTAGAAAATATGATCTAATAGTACTTGACCTAATAGATGATACTATACTCAATGACATCTTACAACAATTTCTAAGAGGACGTAATCTGCATAAGACTACAAAATTTTTCCAATACGTCTACTTTTCTTAACATTTTATGAGAATCAGTTTTTTATAAAACACATTTATTTTATTATCATTGTGTTTTTTATTTCGTGTCAAATTGATTTCTTCATAAATAGGCATAGAAATTATTAAAAACTATGTTCAAGAAAATATAATCAATACTCAACCAAGAATTGTACAAAAAATTTCTATAATCAATGTCAAGCAGAGACTAACAATACATTTTTTATTAATTTTGATCAATACGAACGAAGTAATAAAGAACTTATTCTTAATTATACTATAATTAATAAAAAAGTCCATTATTCAAAGCAGCTATACATTTAAGAATCGATTAAATTAAGTACAAATATTTGCCCTTATATCAATTTATTATTATTGTTTCGTATTTAAAAATATTGTGTCTTCTTGAAAGAAGATCATTTATTGGTTAAATAAAGAAATTAGTAGAAAAATACATACGTGTATGCATATAGAAGCTATAGTTTCGTACCATGATCTTTTTATTTATCGGTCTTCTAAGCAAATCTGCAAAATATGGTATGTACATTATTTCGCTTTCAAATATTGTACATAATTCGAAAGGGAGTCACGTTTTCTAAATAAATTTTGAATACATACTTACATACATGATCACTCACTCACTTAGTTATATTAAATATTCAATAAATGAAAGTATAAAAACTTCAAACCGTTTGTCTCTTTCAAAATTCATCGATTAAAACCTAATAAAAAATAATCTTATCCTATTTTCCAAAGCAACTTATCCAAATCGTTTCGAATTAAACTAGATAAATACGAATTTGTATATACACATATGATAGAATAAGATTAAAATGAATAACTTTTGTAACAAATATTAAATAATATTGTACATGCACATATATATACGTACATACATAAACAGTGTTTATTTATTATAATTATAAGTATGCTTTACCTTCATAGAAAATAACTATTTCGATTTTTTAAGACCTAACAAAATTGTTCGAAATAGTCAAGTTCACTTGTATTGAGTATTGTAGATGCTTATGCATACATGCACGAAATTAGTATTCAATTATAAAAGCATGTAATTGACCATTAGAGTCACCAAGAAGCATTTATTGTTAGAGCTATAAATTTTTTGCATCATCTGCTAATAGAGGCACAATTAAAAAATTAAAAAAATCGACCACATAAACTTACGTGTATATTTGATTGTACTTTACTTGGAATTAACATTTAATACGTACCTATACAAATGAACTTATCAATCAATTCACCAATTTACATTCAATAATATGCGTCTATAGAAGAGTGTGTGAATGCATATATTGTATTTTCGGAACGAATCAAGCAGTTGGGAAAATGTAAATTTTTCGCACGTAATAGAATACGTAATACTTTTATAGAAAAGAAAATCTTCTTTATAATTACGAAATGGTTTACTAAATTTGAATAAAAATGGTGGGAAAATATATTGATTCATATTTATGGTAGATAGAATCAGTTTTTGACTGATAACCATGATTTTAATGTCGTCATCGAAACAAAAGCTATGCTCGGTATGAGTATGTATTCGTATAATAAATTGAAATCTTGCAATCAACAGACGTGTATGTTTTGTATTGCTCTAAAATTCTGAGTTCAAGAGCAATCTATTGCAAGGCAGCATCGAATAATTACATGATGAATATGTACCTTGCAACACAAAATAGGAATACATTCACCTGAATGGATAGATACCTTGTTCGATATTCGTGCCCATCAGTGAAGTGCTTTCATGGGGCATCTCGTCAAATACTTAAATTTGCCAAGTGGACTCTTCATTAGATCGTAAGATATGGTATTTCTAACAAACCCATGAGCCAGATACGCATTTCTAAATTATCATGCTAAAGTGACCATTCTCAAGAGATCGTCAATGAATTCTCCTAAAAATTAGTTACCTTCTCTGTCATCCATTTAGAAATGACTTTTTTTAAATTATATCATTTTTTTCTCTTGAGCTATTATTTTAAGGTAGAATTTTACAAAAAAGGTCATATTCGGAGAACAATCAAGTTTTTAATTTGTTAGGATACTCGATTGACATTAATAACTAGCGAATGCCAAATATACTCGTAAGTGAATTCTTGAATATTTTATTATGAAATGTAATGAAAAAATAATAGTTTTTTTTTTTGAATATTTGATGATGATTCGATTAGAAACACACATGCATAAATACGCGATAAAATTTAAAGCATAGATGGAACCTATCTACGGACCTAATTTAATTTTTCAAAATATACTTCAGTTCATCTGATTTATTGAAGAATAAAATGCTATTTAACAATAAAAATAACATTTTCGAAAACATAATTATAATTTTACCGTAAAATTAAATATGTATGTACTGAAACTCTTATTTAAATATTGAAAAATTTTACTACAATTGCTATTTACAATTTAGGTATTAATTGAGTTCCGGCGTATCGGAGGAAGCTTTCGAGGTTAACTCCTCAGCATGAAATAAAATTGAAAATGACGTGAACGTAATGATTTCACATAAAATAGTGTAGAAAATTTATAGTTATTTTGCACAAACTTTTTTTTCCAGTTTCTTATCTTACATTTTTATATTAATGCAATTGATGCATAACTAATTATGTTATTTAAAATACATTCTTTAAACAGCTCATCATTTGTGCTTATTAAAAGAAAATCTTCTTATGAGGAAATACTAAATATACAAACTAAATAGTTTATTATAATTTATTTAATGGCATTTCTCTCAATTATTGATAATCACTTCCGGTAAAAATGGAATATAAATATTGAATTTCACAATTTTACTTAAATTTATATTAAATAATAACTTTCACTGCAAACATAAATACTTTTATTACAATTATAAGTCTTTATTTAATTTTATTGATTCAATTAAAATACTTATATAGAGAGAAAAAGTTTTTTCAATCCAAATATAATACAATAGATACAAATAATCACAAAACATTTTATAAAAAGTAAATTTTTGAAAGTTTCTTAGAGGTATTAATGAAAAAGAATCTATTACTTTTAGAAACACCTGTGATATGTTATACTCTCCTGTTTGTACATATTTATTTGTAAATAAATGAATTATTTAATATTAAAGTACGCAGAATTTTTATTCGTATATTAATTAATAAAAATATAATTTATGGTACCATTCATAGTTTCCAAACTAAAATCTTTTTACCAACTAGTACACTAGAATAAAATTTGATCTATCGTATATTTATCACAGTAGTATAAAAATATTATATTCTTATCATACTATTCAGTATGTAACTATAACTAAATAGATCTATACCGTAGAATATAATTTTTTTTTGGTGATTTATTACATTAACTGTTTTTAACCACACTTTTAACAAAATTGATTTTCTTTCTACAACACCATATATACATATTGTTGAATATCTTTACTTTCTCAATTAATGAATCGAACGATAATTCATTTACTTAATTAATTATTCATTATCACAATTATTAACTTACCAACTGTACATCAGATCACTTCTGAATGCCATATATGTAATACCATATACTCTAAAACTTATACCGCTGAATTTGGATTAGTGTACAAATGTAAATATAATGAAAGTCTATCATAAATTGCAATATTTATTTATTATATATTTTATGCACTATTTTATTAATCTGACAATTCAAATATGTAATGAAGTTTGAAATTTTCTCAAGCCATCGATGGTGGATCATATGGAGCAGTCCAACCCCATTCTGTCCAAGGAACACAACCGAATTTATCTGGACTATCCATAAATCCATGATCTATAGGGCATATAACTTGAACTGCTGCTTGATGCTGATTCAAACATACCCAATAATGGACGGGATCAAAATTATTTCTCCACGGTCGAGACATTTCCACATCTGTATCGCAGTTGGGCTTTCCATTATGACCATGCGTGTACTTTTGATCGGGATACGCATAGGCCAGCGATAAAACAACTGCGACAATAATAACTGAAATAAATTTTGAATATTTATTCAATATCTAAACTATATTATTATAAAAAAATATTTACTCGACTTCATTATTTCGTTATATGACTTTTTGCTCACAAAACAACTCAATTTTATTCTTTGATGAGAACTTTTCTGATTCTGATTATTAGTTGGAATTATTATATCCTTATATATGATTTAGCTAATCTATGAAATACAATAATTTCTATTCTATACAATTTTATATCTTGATAACATTCCCAAAATAATTACAAAATGTCTACATTCAATCGGTATTAAAGATTATATGCCGCAGTATAATTCAAGGTTACAACAATCCACAATGTCTTAACAAAAATTTAATTTTCACTCAAATTGTCATCGTATTAGAACAGTTTTTAATTAAAATTCATGATTAATCCAACTAAATGACAAAAGCAAATAATTAATAATTTAGATAAATTTTTTATTTATCATTAACCTTCGCAATCGTACATGATTTTTTTAATTAACGATTTTATCAAGTCTCGTAATATATGTAATGAAATTAAAAGAAAAATTTTAACATTTTCAGAAAATTCTCTTCATTTTAAAATGCTCATACTTGATTATTCACAAATCGAATTCTTATTATTAGTCAAAAAATTTAATTTTCCATTTTATTGTAGTATTCAATTTTTAGCAGTAATCATTCATGCGATAATTGTTTCATTATCAATTTTATATTGTATAATATATTATTAATTTATATTATTGATTTAGTTTACATTTGCACGTAATTTATTTTATGCAATTGCTTATAATAAAATATAATGTATACATATATAGGCATATATATAAAAAGAACTTATTGAGTATTATTTCGTAAAGAAATAAAAAAAAATTATATTCTTGAACAGTGTCATATGCTTTTTAATAAAACAAACTTTTTCAAATTGAATAAAATTATATATTTTCAATATTGATAAATAACAAGGGTGCAAAACTTATTTTGTAATATATTAAATATTACTGGCAGCTCATCTATTAAATTAACGTTTAGTTTTTATATTATTTTTCAGTATATTTGTGCAAAGCCAAGTTGCGCTACTGCATCTACATAATCTGAACTGCATAAGTACGTATATATATTAATGTAAAGAATAGTACGTATATCTGTGCATCATCTTACAATATAATTTAGCAATTTTCTAACATAAAGAAGCATCGTTGCGTTGCTTTGTCAAACAATAACGTAATCTGCATTAGATATTGAACGAACAATCCTCAAAAACGCATAAGACGCTACTACAATTGGCAGCAGTTGCTTTAAAGACCTCATACTCGACCATTTTTTAAGAGTACGTTACGGTCTTTGTTCAAATTGCGAAAACGTCAGTTAAATCTATGGATGGTCGGATGGATAGATAAACGTGCATTTCATTTTTTCTCTTCTTCACTAATCTTGTTTTGATATTAACATTTCTTACCACGTTTTCCTAAGTTTATTCTCTCAAATCCCAACATTAGGATCTCGCCACTATAAAATAAATAATAATATGCCAGCCTCATGCAATACCTCCACCATTAGATAAAATAAATATGCTGTAAATAGTTTGCTTCTATTTTAGACTATAAAAGTGATGATATTCGGTTCGAAATAATTCAGTTTAACTTTACCATTCACTTTGCGCACTGAGTATATTTATTTCTTGGATACGTAAAATAATCATTAATAAAAGTTTAAAAAAATTATTAAGTAAGTTTTCATAAATAAAAAGTAAATACTAGAATAAATAATAGATACAATTACTTGTGAATATAAATATTAATAATTTATAATGGGTGCTAAAAATTGGTTAGAGTAATTTTATTTAAAAGGCAATGTAATACAATCAGAATGTATCTACAATATAAATAAACTTTGATCTTAAATGAATATTTTTTATGAATGTTTTATGTTCCGATAATATAATTAATGTATGCACACTGTTAACAATTTTATTAAGACTAAATAAGAAAAAAAGGCCAATTTATTAACAATTTTATTGAAACGAAAATTGAAAAAAATTATTGTATATAAAACATATATGAACGGATATATTAAAAATTAAGAATCATTAAAAAATATATATTATATTGTATATTATATATTATTAATGATAATTTTTTTTAAATTTATATTTTTAGATTTATTTCTTTGACTTAAATATAGTTTTATCTCTGAAAATGATGTTCTTAAGATCAATGGTAATTAATAAACATAATATTTATTTTTAAAAAATATACGTGCTAAATATATTTACAGATAATTTGCATTATAATTATGTATATTAAAAATGGTAACACGACCGTTTTTGTAAAACGTGAGGGTAAGATATTCTTTTGTTATATTTAATAAATAAATAAATATATAACAATAAAATATTTTTTGACCATAGCTCCACTGCCATCTGGAAATTATTTACCACCATCATCATCGTTTAACGGACCATCCGCGCCAAGTTCATATACTCCCCCAGCATCTGGTCCAAGCAGACCATCTTCCTCATATGGACCACCTCCAGTAAATAGACCACCATCAAACTATGGACCACCAAGTCGTCCACCACCCAATAATGGTGCGTCCAGTCCTAATCGTCCATCATCAAATTATGGTGCACCTCAACCACCTTCTTCTAATTATGGTGCTCCTCCAGCAAGGCCAAATGGTTCTTCACGGTCTTCGAATGGAGGTTATAGTCCTCCCTCTACTAGCTATGGAGTTCCAGCTGCTCCATCTATGAATTTTGGTAATGGAAATGGCCGCCCATCATCAAATTATGGTCCTCCGCCAGCTCGGCCATCATCATCTTATGGAGCTCCACCAGCAATGCGTCCATCTTCAAATTATGGTGCCCCACCTGCCAATAATGAACGCCCACCTTCTAGCTATAGTGCACCACCACCTGCCCGACCGCCGTCTTCGTCATATGGCGCACCGCCAGCTGCACCAGCTCCAGCCCCAGCTCCTGCTGCTCCACCAGCATTGAGCTATGGTGCTCCATCGAATGGATATAATCCTTCACCACCACCTTCTAATGCTCCTTCATCTAGCTATGGACCACCAAGCATACCAACAAACACATACAGTGCACCATCCGCTCCATCTTCAAGCTTTGGTGCTCCGAATATTGATAAGCCCTCTGTCCCAGATACCATACCACAAAGCTATTCACCCGACGGTGGCTACAAATATTGAATACATAAGAATTTTTAAACAAGTGCCTTAATCCTTCCCAATAATCTTTCACTAATCAATGCAAATATGTATATATGGTACATATCAGTTTTACAACACATGCACACGTGAATAAATTTTTGTGTCGGTGTTTGTTTTTATAGTTTTATATGGTTTGTAAATATTATATCACATAAATGAATTTTTACCTTTTTATAATACAATATATTGTACGATTAGTATTGTAATATTTATATGGTTTTCATAAAATTTATTAATTTATTTGAAAAAAATACAGACATATATTTTTCCAGTATATGCAAAAATATGTTTTTTTCTTATATTCGAATTTATAGGTAGCAGTTTTTAGAGCATAGTTTTCTTTACCTACGATTCTTTTTTTTAATACATCTACATAACTAGCAAAAATGAAGTCATGAATAAAATATTAAACGCTATTGCATCTAATTACTCCCAGACTATCTAAGATGATCTATTATGAAATATGTGCTCACCGATTTATTGTAATACGAATAAAAATATCATATCACCATTCATATCAATAATATTTGATAAAGTTATATTTCTTTTAAACGTGGTAAAATAGAATGCAACTTTTTTAATAGAAACACAATAGAAATAATAGTAAGATCATAAGCAAGTGTTTTTATTATATTACAGGTATAATATGCAATAGCAACTGCTGTCTTTTATAACATTGTCCATATTTATATGCATACGTGTATGTGCACACGGTTGTATCGGGAAAACTGTTTTCTAAAATGAGTAATAAATTTCTTTTAGAATACAGATAAGTACAAATAGTTGATGTTACAGACTTTAGTGAGATTTATCATAATCTACAACATAAATAGTACTTGTAATTACACATAAAAAAAGAACATAAACAAACGATTTTATCTATTACTTTTCTGCAATCAACGATTATTTCAACTATTTTTTATTATACTTCTTCTAATCCCATGTTATACAAGCTGTAGACGATATCATTTCCTAGATTTGCATAATATAAAATCTACGGAAGCTCAATTGTTGAAAACGGTAATTTTCTTTTTCAAACTATTATATTTAACATCGAATACAAATACACTTGAATAGGCGAATTTGTGTTTTTCCATTTTTCTCTTTACACAGCCAACAAATAATATATTCACTATTATCCCAAATATAAAAATCAATAAGCTTTTATTTTATTCGTTGTGGCAAATACAATGTGTACTTATGCACGAGTATACCGAGTATACTAATGTATGGAAGCGTGTATAGTGTGCGAAAATAATTTTGAACAAATGGACAATATTACTCAAAATATTCTTATTTTCATACTGTTGCATTTGAAATTGAAATTATCGTACGGGTGTATGTATAGGGTTTTCCAATAAGAGTGATATGATTTCTAAACAATACACTAATAATGCCCTGTGACTTTTTCTTGTTTCCGAAACTGAAGAGCTCTATAAAAGGACGACGCTACGCTATGATTGAGGAGATAAAATGTTTTTTTGAAGTTCTTCGAGGATTGGAAAAAACGTTGGCACAAGTATATAATATCTGGTGGGGATTACTTTGAAGGGGACAAAATAGATATTCATAAAGAAATAAATAATTTTTGAAAAAACACAAAAAGTGAACAGACCTCGTATACTCTAGTTGGAGATTTTTTTTTAAATATAATTTTTTAAGTAGCTTTATAAGAAAAAGTCAAACGGCGTCAAATCGCACGATTTTGAAGACCAAATGACATCGTCCTGGGAACTTAAAGAAATTAAGTAATAAAGAAATAATTTATCATGTTATGTGGGTTGTGGTACCGTCTTATTAGATTTAAACTTCTAAGTTCAGACAAAAAAAGTCCATCGTCACATAACAATAGCGCTCAGAATTGACGGTAACAATATCTCATTCAGACAATCACTTATATTTTGTAGAAATATGGGGTTTTCCAATAAGAGTGTTATGATTTCTAAGTGACGTTTCGGCCATTTGTAATATGTCATGATCTGTCATTGTATTGAGTAATATTTACAATTTTATCATGGAGAGATATACGCAAGAACAACGTTTGAAAATTATTCAATTTTATTATCAAAATAATCGTTCTCCTATTGCAACTTTTCGTGCGCTCATCATCTTCTCCGATGAGGCTCACATTCATCTGAGTGGTGTGGTAAATAAACAAAACTGTCGATTCTGGTGCGAAGAAAATCCACAAATTATTCATGAACACCCATTACATTCACCTAAATTGACAGTTTGGTGTGGTTTTTGGTCTGGTGGAATCATCGGTCCGTACTTCTTTCGAAATGAAGCTGGTAACACCGTTACTGTCAATGAAGAGCGGTATAGATCGATGATAACCAACTTTTTATGGCCGAAATTGGAAGAAGTTGATCTTGACAACATCTGGTTCCAACAAGATGGGGTTACGTGCCACACAGCACGTGCAAGAACCGAATTATTGCGAGAAAAGTTGGGAGATTCGATTATTTCAAGAAATTGTGACATTGAGTGGCCTCCAAGAATTTGTGATTTAGCACCATTAGACTATTTCTTATGGGGTTATTTGAGGTCATTGGTCTTTAGCAATAAACCAGACTCTCTTCAAGCTTTAGAAGTCAATATTGAACGTGCTATTCATGTGTTATTCAAAACTTAATTGTATCGATTGTACTTCACATTAAATAAAAACCATTTGAATTTTCTTAACAATTAGTGTGTTTTTTTAAAAAAAGAAATCATATCACTCTTATTCGAAAACCCTATACATAAACGAATAATTATTTACTTTCTTTAGAAATATTTTCGTTTTAAGGTTATGCTAATAATTTTGATTTTGACTTTGAAGTTTTAAATCAAAATAAAAAAAATTTTAACAATCAAACCATTATTTAATTATATATTTTCTGTCATTTTTTATCATTTATAATTCGGCATACACTTGCTTCAATACAACATTGTGCTGATTAAGAATTAATCTTAGTTGATACTATTTTTTATATTTATGATTATGCACAAATTGTACATACTACAATTCTATATTGTATTTATAAATATATTCTTAATAAATTAATATTTAATCTTCAATTTTTTTAAATAATAATCTAAACTTAATTAAACTATTTTTTTTATCAAACTATAATAAATATAATATAATAAAAAATCAATTTACATAATAGAACAAAAATTAATTATTAACATAACATAACAATGTACGAATATGCATACTTTTAACAAATTCAATATGAGCAAAAAAAAATATTAAATTAGAATAGTATTATTTTGAGAATTCAACATGATTTACATTAAACATTTATAAGTTTTTGTTTTAAAATTTCATTTTTAACAGTATATATTTAGGTCTTAGATTACGCAAATAGATATAATATAATTGCATTCTATTTACTTTTAGTTCACTTTTAACAGTACAATTTGCATATTTAATATTTTTCAAACATTAATATCGTATTTAATATCTACATATTATTTAATATACATATTGTATATATTTTGTATATCTTTTGATATATATATAGTTAAATTTCTTATTTGTCTTTTCCTTAAGGGGTAATAATAATACATATACAATTATGTACTTACATATGTACGTAAAAGTAAGATAGAAGGACACAGTTGATATGTATTTTTTCAGATTTTTCAGCTCGTTTATATTAATATATTTTATGATATGTATTTTTTTTTCAGATTTATTTGAATACTAATAAATAATACACCTATCCAAATCTTATACATATATAAATATATATTGTATATTTACACCCAATTTTGTTTTTACACGGTATTTTTTTACAGTTTTGAAATAACACGGTCCGAAGAACAGAACGAATGGGTACTTTTTTCACCAATTAATTGTTTTAACATGAATTTCAAAATAATTGTATTAAAAAATAATACAATTGAAAACAAACTTTTAATTTGAAGGATAAGGAATCAATCCTATATTTTTCTATGTACATATTCGATATTTTTTTCAGGGATTTTTTTTGGAACGTATTTACCGTGCTAAAATAGAATTGGATGTATATATATACATATATATATATATATATATATATATGTATATATATATATATATATATATATATATATATGTATATATGATAAAATTTGATACAATAATATGTGATGTGATATTAATATTCTATGAATAAACGTTTTGTTCTATCAAAGCGTGTATGTGTATTCAACAATATTCAATATTGATTATGCTTTTTTAATTGTAAATCCAGTCATTTTTAATATATATTAACTAAAATCTAATCAAATGCAGATTTTTTACAATTACCACTATTTGATCAAAATAAAATATACCATACTCTCGGTATTTCAGTTGTAATATTTTACAATATCTTTACTTTATACATTTATATATATGTATACAATGGTGCATGTCAAAATAACATTATAACAAAAATTTATTAATTCTATATGTATATCTATATATGTATTTATATGTATATTTATCAAAGCATATATATATATATGATTAATTCAATACTCTACTCTATCTTCACTTTGATTCTTGTATTTTTATAATAAGATCTATTTATCGAATAGACATACCTGTAAATAAAAATATTTAAAAATAAATGGTAAGCATTTTCATAAATTAGGATATTACAGTAAATAGTTAACAATAATATACATATTTATAATTCCAATAAAGAAAATATATTTTCTTTTCAAGATCTAGCTTTGTACAATATGCATATAATATACATATACATATATATATACACATTTATCTCCTCATATATAATATCAATAAATTAATATTTGTAGAAGAATTTTCAAAAGGAACTACACACAGCATTCAATATATTTATTTTGCTAATATTAATAAATTCACATAATTGTGTATAACTACAATATTAATCAACTTATTGATATATTACACTCACAAGTGTATATTTGTATAATATAAATAATTTATAGTATTATAACAGACTCAACTTTTTACATTTACATAATTGAATATTTTGATATGTTTAATTTACATTTTAATCCAATATATACAAATCTTCATTTGTATATATTTACATATACTTCTATATAGCTTATATTACAATATTATATGATATGTTTCAGATGCAATTTAGTCCACTTATTATTAAAATCTAATAATATAATATAATTTCATTTCTAGTATTATAATTGCAAAGATGTTTATAGAACCACTTTATAAGTTTCAAACTTATAAATTAACAAAATTTATAAGCAATGCATTAATTTCAAATATTTAAAATAATAATATAAAACAATTAAAGCAATAATTCTTAAATCTAACACATTTTAAGTACGAGTATGTGGGTGTCTAGCTGATAAGACTAGTTCGAACCCAATCCCAGACCTGAGTGTATGTGATATGTAGTAGTGATGTGAGAAATGAAAATGAAATAAAGTATTTAATTTTTTGTGTCAATATAAACTATTTTTTAGTTCTTATATTAATCATATCAATATATGTATATTATAAATGATTTAGAAGGCAGTATGACCTTGTTGTGTATTACTTGGTGCTGCTCCACCCTGACCGCCACCACCCGCACTCTGAAATAGTTTTTGAGCCTCAACAACTGGTAGATCATCGTCAGGTTCTAAAGCTGGATTTATTCGCCCGTTTCGTTCATCTTTTCCAACCATGGTAGCTGCTCCATACATTCTGCCTATAGAACCGGCCATTACGGACATCTATAAATCAATTCATATTAATAAAAGCAAAATATTCAAAATATACATAGCATAGATATTTTTTTACCTGTTCCCCTGCTTCTGATGGTTCACCTACACGTTGTACATCCTCCGGAATATTAACAACACATTTGAAGTAATCATAGTTAGGTGCAAGTTTTCCAGTTTCAAAAACCATTCTAAATAGTTGAATAATAATATTATGAGTAAATTATATCAAAATTTCATTTGAAATATAAATCTTACTTTGTTAACCATGATACACCAATTAATGTTATTAAACTTAGAAGCATAGCCATTGTCCTGAATGGAAATAGCTGACGTTGCCTTTCTTGGTCATATCCTGGAAAACGAATTAGAGCCGGCAAACCCATCAAGGGTTCACCACCAGATAGTCTTACCAAAAATGCAACAATATAGGCAGCTAAACTTCCATAGGTATTACAATGATGTTGAAAATGTACCACCATCAAAAGCTAAAATAATAAAAGCAAAACCGAATTTTCATTAAAAGTCAATTTTAAGAAATATATTTCAATATTAATTATGATAGAAAAAAAATGCATATTTGTACATATTATAAATATAAGTAATAACATTATACCTGTGGGAATAAAATTACATAAACCAAATCTGAGCACATCGACCTATAAAATAGTTCATAAACACATAATATATTATTTAATATAAATAATTACGAAAAGACGATCGACGATTCAATTTATTTATAATAAATTAAAAATGGAAAAAATATTCAAATTTTTACCATATCGGACACATACGATGGGTCTCTTATGGAATATTTTACTTTTCTATACTTACCATAAGCCATATATTGATGGTATAGTAAGTGCCATTATAGTTGAAAGAACACCAACTATTAATATTGACACTCGCATAACCCAAATAATTTCCATTTCAGACGCACTTTGCCGGAAAATTAATCTATATACATTTCTGGCAAACATAGATGAAGCTGATAATACAGAAGAATCTGCTGATGACATCACTGCTGCTGATACAGCTCCAAGGCCAAAAAACGATACAAAATCTGGTGTTAAATATTGTAGTACCATCGGCAAAATCATACTGGTCTCGGCTTCTGTCAATGGGTATGGGCCCTTATAGTCGGTTTCATTCCAAGCTATTTAATTTAAAAAGATAATTTTAAAGTATTTTATTATTTTATAATTTTTTTTGTATTTTGTAAATAATTACGAGTGGCCTTTGCAATAGCTCCAATAAGAACCGGTGGGATTGCCATTAAAATACACCCGAATGCTGCAACATATGAAAGAATTTGGGCGCGTCCAGCCGTTTTGCTAGAAAGCACACGTTGAAAATATACCTACAAAAACACATATATATTTAAATTAACTTTAGTTTAAAACAAATTATTCGGATATTTTAATAAATTTTATAAAAATACAGGAATAATTTCAATTATTATTTAAAATGAAATAATTTTACCTGCCATGGTATTCCGCCAAATATAAGTAATAGTCCATAATCAAGATAATACCAATATTCATTGGGCGATATAGAACCTATCCAATCTACATCCATTGAAGATAAGCTCTGAACATGATCATTTGACCAAGCAAAAGGTATACAGAGCCACAAGCCTATGAATATGCAAAACAATTGTATAACATCCGTGTATGCAACTGAATACAAGCCCCCAAATAGTGTATAAAAAACGGCAATGCAAGATGATAATATAACCGATGTTCGATGATCCATATCTATAATCACTGATAATGTAGCACCTGTTCAAAAAAAATACAATTGAAATAGATGTGTAAAATGGTCATAGAATATATTTATTTTACGTAAATATTTCTAAGCTAAAATCACCTAAAGCAGCTAAAATACCAGCAGCCCAAAATACTTCTCCACAAAGTGCGGGTAAAAATAGTAGACCACCCATTCGTTCACCAAATGAATCTTGTAATGGGTCAAGCATTGTTATGTATCCTTGTTTTCTCATAGGATTAGCAAAAAATATTCCACCTTTTTATTTAAAAAACAAATATTTCAATATATACACGATCATAAAGAAATCAATTAAGCTCTAGCCATTTACCAAATACTAAACTTAGAGCATAACCAAATGGAGCTTGGCACCACACTAATCCCTGTGTATAAATTGCTTCAGCTGTTCCATTTATATATCCTCCACCAACCCAAGTCGCTTAAATATTCAATAAGATAATTATTAATTAAAAAAATATATAATATACAATTATATATGTACAAAAGGTTAAACCTATCTAATATAGGTATGCGTTAATTAACACATAAATATATTTTACCAGTCATAGTAAAAATTCCGACAAATAGTCCGATTGATCGTCCAGCCAACATAACTTCTTCTTCGGAGTCATTTCCTTCTACTTTCTTTCGTCCCGCCCATATACCAACGGCCAAGATCAGAAGATAAAATAGCACAATGCTAACTATACCAGCTATGTTAATCATTTTTGATATCTTTTAGTAAATTGAATAACCTGCAATATGTATAATTTTCTATAAAATTATTGTCTAGAAATTCTTAAGAGTGTTTATTTTCATTTTGCATATTACAAAATAGTTTTGTTTTTTTGTTATCATTTTAAGTAATATTAGTACTGAAATGTATATTCTAAACGCCACGACACTTAAGGCCATTTGGCGACAAAGGATAACAGAATAAGGAAGTTAAATTAGAATGGAAAAAAGTGATTTTGGAAATTAGCGACTATAAAATATATCATGAAAATTATGTCAAATATACCTTATTGCAATATAAGAGAACCTTAAACACAAAAAAAATAAACTTTCTTTATAGAATGATGTCATATACATGTATTCAGATACTATCAAACAGTACAGAAGTAATGAACCAGATAAATTGGTCCGAAATTATGAAACAATTTAATACATATCATATACAAAAATTATAAACTGTAATGGAATTTAACATATTATACGCAAAAAATACGATTATAATGCACGTAACAAATATAATGTCGATAAAATTAAATCCTATTATTTTATCCACACAGTATTTCCATCTAAAGACATCTTTCAAATTCAATAAGGAAGATATATTTTTCTAAAATACACATATATACATACTTACCATAAACTATGTTGCAAAGAGTTTTTGTCTTCTTTTATAAAAAAAAATTATGAAGGCTTTTTTGATATTCTATTGTGAGTTTTGATATGCCTAATGTATATTTTAATAATTGTTAATAATTTATATTGCATTTATAAAATATTCGTACTATTAATTAAAATATGATTTTGTAAAAAAGGATATATGAATACAATGTTAATGTGTATAAGACGATATATTTTTTATTTATTTGTAGAACGACCCCACGGAGAGTAACTGAGTCCTATGGCATTAGTGCAAAGACCGTATGAGGCACATATTAAGGTTAGACCTCAAAACTATATGTATGGATTATAAGTATTAGTTTTAATTTAGACTATGTGTATATAATTGAGATGGTTATATAAATCAAATAATGTGTTTTGGCAGAAAATTTTTAAATCAAGAACTTTCAATAACAAAATATATTTCATCAATAATTTAAAAATGTCATGAAATGATAAAATATATGGTAGAATAAAATAAAATTTCCTTTTTAACCTATCAACTAATTGATTTTGTCTATATTTAAAACATTAAAAGTATGGTATATGGTATGTACCAAAGTTAGGACATCCCCCTTTTTTTATACAAAATAATACTCCTGTTGCTTCTTATATCAGATGTGTCTTAGAAGATGCATATGGTATTGTGACTTTGTACAGTTCGAAAATAAGCAGAATAATAATAAATAAAAATATCGATTTTAAAGTATTAATCAACTGCAATAGAAAATATAAAAACGTATAAACGCACTTAAACGAGTATAAAGCTATTGGCTGAAGCTTTTGTTAACACTTATTTATTTGATGCTAACAAAAATGTATTTCTATAGTAGGAAATGTACAAGGTATTATAATACACGTATATTTGTATGCATTTTTAGCTGGGTCACATAATATTAGGCCTCAAAATATTTCTCCTTTTAAAATAATTAAAAATTCAAATAAAACCGTAAATTAATATTCTATTTTGGATAAATATATTTGTTTGAATATTTTTTTATATTCATATTTGTATGCATGAGCATTTATTAATATATTCATTAGGAATTAAAAACGATTAGATAAAAGTTAACCAAAAATTAAAGCATGCATTTATATGATTAATAATTTCAATACTTTTAACAAAATAAAAATAAGCATAATTAAATAGTTTATTTTTTGTTTTTGCTAAATATTTATTAAATTTGAGAATGGAATTTTGAAATGGTCGGATCTTATAATATGAAGTGTTCATCAATTAAAATAATCTAATCGTATGATCAAAACTATTCCAAACTTATCAGTAAATAAGTATCATATAAATATTGGTAATATGTTTAATATTTATCTACATTAGACGCGTGCGCAAAAAAAGACCTCCAATATCCTAAAAGGAATATAATTATGATATTTTTTCAGAACACATACCATGTTCATACATAGATTATTTTGTAGCTGAATGAAAACTGATTATATAAGGCGTGGTAAATTGGTTAAAATTCCTCAGCCAATATGATAATTTTTAATATTATATAATAAGATCTAAGAATATTGTATGTCTTACCCAAAAAATATACAATGTTCACTTTTTGTCTATTTGAGATTAGACTTGATTACCTTTCTCAATAAAATAATTTATTTTCTTTCTATTGTTAATTGTCACGAATGCACATCACAGACACATATTTATTTTACTTGAGAATTATTTTTATAATAAATGGATTTATCATGATCAGTTTATATTCAAATATATAAATATATATAATGTATTAGTACTTAATGTTCTTTTGATATTTTCAGTCTTTAACAAGTTAATGTACGATACAGCTAACAAAAAAATATTATTACTTTATTTATAATGTTTGTGAATCTTTAAGAAAACTATATACACATATATTTTTCTTTACTTTTATAATATAACAATACCATATATGATATTTTATTAAGCGATATGTCGTTGATTGAACAATTTTGCTTTAAGCGTTAAAAATAAACCCGGTACACATTATATGTATAATCACTTTTTCATTATTTTACTAAAATATGTACAATATTACAGAAATACTGACCACTTGCATAAATACTCGTAATTATATTTGAATATAGCCATGATTAGAAAAACCATGTTGTATAATTAGACCGAAACAACTATCGCCCCAACGTAAGGACGTCTTTTGAGACGGACTGTTTCTTGTTCTAAAACGTAACCCGCACATGTGCTTCCAATAAAATTAAAAAAAATATAACACCTTGAGTAGTTTTTTTATATATTATGAAATACATTCAGAATATATTTTTTTTATATTTTAACTAAATAAGCAATTATTTTATTAAAACCCAAATTGTTACTACTTAATAATATCTTTTTACTACTATTGCGATGGACGATCTTATTTTTGAAATCTATGTATATGTTTTATCTAAACTAAAAAAAAATTCTAGTTCATCTCGATTATTTCCATTAAAATGTATTATATTTTTATAAATTTATAACGTATCCATTTTTTAATTATAAATAATGGAACCCTACAGTTGTCGATTGGATAACGATGTATAAGGGACTGAAAATATTATTTAAAATTATACACCAACGCGATTTGTTGTTGCTCTAAAAAAAGCTTTCTAAGGGATGAAAAGTTTTTCGTGTTGTAATTTAAATTAAATACATTGATTTTGTGGTGAGAAACATTTTGGAGCTTTTGCAGAAAAGATACCCTAAACTATAGAATTCTACGTTACAACAAAAAATAATTTGAATAATATATTACAATGATACACATAGCTTTCTTGGGGGACAATTCAAAGGTTCTGTAATAGCAAACCAAAGGGGAACATAGTTTTCTATGTGTGTGTAAATTCGTGTGACGTCAATTGTATACGATTGGTTGATACAAATTTTGAACGATATATTTATGTGTAAAGAAAATACATGTATCCATATATCCATACATATATCTATATATTAAGCATTCATATCGATTTATACTGAGAGTATTTCACTATTTTACACAATATAACTTTTTTTTTAAATATTTATTTTTCTTAATACGTTATTATTATGTTTATAATATAAAATATTATTACAAACGCTTTAGCTAGTTTTTCTCAAAATATACCTTTCTTATAGAATGAATTTTGTTTCTTCGAAAAATACTAAAAATGATTAATTTTTTAATAATATATTGTACAATATTTTTATCAAAAGTCTATTATTATCATGACGCTTAGAATTAGCATTCAAAATAAATATTATTTCAAATGCTAATAAACTAGCAAACATTCTGTAAAAATAATTATTTCTATAATTTAATGTCATATATTTTTTTAAATTGAGTGCTAAATAGTACGATTATTTTAAATAAATATTATTTGTATGAAATATTTTTTTTTTAATAATCCGAAAATGTGCATTGTTTTTTTCGGTAAAGTAATAATTTTGAAATCTGCTTTATTTATTTTTAATGTCCATACACATATTATGGATTGTAATAAGACTTTTGAATTTCGATTTTAGCAGACCGTGTGAAAGCCTGTTTAATTAGAACTGTCAACACGACATCACCAAATGCGAGTATGTAAATTCACTTAATGTGCTGTGTACCCACAGTGGTTTTGCTTTTGGGGCTTAAAATCTAAGAACTAATAGTTATAATTTTTGCATAAAAAACAATATGGAGGAATTCAAAACTCCTAGCCAAATTCCAAAATTAACAACGCCCAAAGTAAATAAACCTGTAGAGGTTAATGAAAATATAAATAGCCAAACAAATGGAGTATGCCAATATGTTGAGCCTGAATGGTCCGGCATACCAAGTGGAAACGATGAGTATAAGTTTGAAGTTCTTAAACTTGGCATAATAGTAGAAGAAATAAGAAATCTGGAAAAGAAGCCTTATTGGATATTTGGTCGTCTTCCGAGTAATGATATTGTAATGGCACATCCAACTATATCACGGTATCATGCTGTGTTGCAGTTTAGAATAATGTTAAATGATGAACCTGAAAATGCAGAGGAATATTCGAAAACTGGCTGGTACATTTATGATTTAGGAAGTACGCATGGAACTTTTGTAAACAAAATGAGAATTCCGCCAAAAATGTATGTTCGGATACACGTTGGTCATATTATCAAACTTGGAACTAGTACTAGACACTTTATATTACAAGGACCAGAATTAGATAAGGAACCGGAATCTAACTTTAGTGTTACAGAATTAAGAGAATTGAAATTCAAAAAAAAACAAAGCGGTGAAACAGAAATACGAAAAATTGAAGATGACGATACTGGCATATCGTGGGGTATGGCTGAAGATGCTGATGAAGAAACCGATTTAACAATAAATCCGTTTGCAAATACAAACAATGAGGATTTTTATATTGAAGATCCAAAAAAAACCTTACGAGGATTTTTTGAGCGAGAAGGATTAGAGCTCAAATATGATATTAATGAAATGTCTACTGGAACTTTTGTGTGCCGGTACATATAGTATAATATTATATTTAATTTAAAATGTGCTTGTTATCATTATCATATTTTCCATGATATTATAGAGTGCAATTGCCTATATATGACGGTAATGGAAAAGCAATTGTAACAGAAGTTTGTCATAAAGGAAAGAAAAAGGACTGTATCTTGCAATGCGCCTTAGAAAGTTGCCGATTATTGGATCGACATAATGTGTTGAGACAATCTTATCATGGTATTGCATATTAGTAAATTTTTCTTATTATTATACAATATTAAAATACAAATAACTATTTTAGAGCCATTGAATAGAAAATTCAATCAATATGATTCTGAGGACGAAGACGATTTTTTTGATCGAACTGGAGATATAGAAAGAAAAAAGCAAAGAAAATATTCCGAAATTAAAAAAAAAGCGTTAACTTATAATGAACTAGTAAGAGCAACTTTATTTTTGTGTGTTTATAATTTTATCAATACATATACAGTATATTAAAAATTTTCACCAAAAATTTCTTAATTTTTTTAAATTTATATATAACATAGCTAATAATACTTTTATTTATATAAAGCTGCAACAAAAATCTCAAATGCTATTGGAAATTGAAACTGTAGAAAAGAAAATATCTGAATATTATGAAAATGTTGAAAAGTCAAAGCAAATTTCAAATAAAGAATATGAAGATCTTGATTCTTATATGACTACTATAGCCAACACATATTGTATAGATAAAACTATAATTAGAAAATTAAGGGTAAGTAATAAAATTTATTTTAAATTAAAAAATATTTATATATTTTTTATTATAGACAGAACAAAAGAGGCTAGAATTAGAATTCCAAAAACTCCAACGAATTATAGAAATAACCAAGCCAATTTCGTTTGATCCAAACAATGCTCTTTCGATTAAATATCAAAATTTACCAAATACAACTAATGTTGAAAAAGATAATACAATTTTAACATCGTCAAATTCAATTGGTGAAAATATTATTGAAGAAGGTATAAATAATACGTGTTGTAAAAGTAAAGAACCGCAAAGAAAGATTGCATGCGTTGAAGAAAATATATTTAAAAATGATGTTAAATCCAATACGGAATCAAAAAATTATGACGAAATAAATGACTCGTCCATTCTGAAAGATGAAATTGAATCCATTAGGAAACGGAAGAATCGAATTCGAAATCGAAAAAAATGTCGTGAAAATATTGATGACGAAAAATTAGAATCTGAAAATACAGAAAAATACTCAGGATGGTTACCGCCTGAAAATCAAACTGGCGACGGTATGACTGAACTGAATAAAAAACTTGGTTATTGAGTTAGATTATAAAAAGACGTACAACTAAGATTTTGTCTATTTTAAATATGTACAAATATATTTATATTATTTCATTATATGTAACAAGTATGTAACTTTGGAATTGACTAATATATTTATGTCATACTTGAAGAGTTTGCAATTGATATAAGAAATTCAATTTCGGTTGTTTGATTAGATCAAAGTACACTCATAACTGATAGAATTTAATACAGAAATACTTCTAAATAAAAAAAGGAAATAGATCATAACTACTTGAGTGCACAATTATAATACATTGTAAATATTTCACTGCATCAGTTTTTTTTTAAAGAACACAGTAGTCAGTATTTGACTATATGTACTTTTGCTATTTATATTTTTTTTTTGTAAATGTTTATTTTCAAATTATTTTATGTGCTAAATCTAAATACAATAGTTTTTTTTCGAATAAAAAATTATATTAAAATGGGATATCTACAGGTAAGCAAATAAAATATATTTTAATTTATATGTTCAAATATTTTGACAAATATTATAGTTGAATGAAATTTGGCGTATATGTCGAAAAATTCAAGCGGTAATATTTCGCTTCGGTATTGGGTTTTTGAAATATTTTGAAAATGATGACCCTAATGAGAAACTACTTATATCTGGTAATATCCATTCCCTTCAAATCATTCATTTTAAATATAATATTTTTTTAGAATCTAAATTCGTGAATATGTTAGAAAATATAAGTGACCTAATTGGCTTATGCCATTACGAAATACAAACTTTAGCTGATTATTTTCGCGTAGCAGATGGTCGGATTGCATATGGACAATTGTGTCATCTTCTAAAAGATGATCGTAAATAATATTTAATTTATATCCGCATATGCGCACGAATAGTATTTTTATAAAATTTATTGAAATTTAGTAGCCAATGATCGCGACCAAAACCTTGATATAGTGTCCGGGTTAGAATGGGATGATCCCCTCCTTTCAAATATAGTTTCGCCTATAGAAGAGCGTAGATTATGTGTACTCTTATCGAAAGTAGCTCAAACGATACGTTTGAGAGAGATAGTTCTACAGCCATATTTTCAAGATTATGACACGGTTGGTAATGAGAAACTAAAATTTTAGTTGAATAAATTTGGTTTTTTTTAAGGGATTCAACTCAAACGGAACAATCAGTATTCCGCACTTCTCCAGAATTCTTAAGTTTTTACGTATACATGTTACGAATGATGATTTTGTTCTTTTGAGGAAAAAATATATGAAATATTCTCATTTAATTAATTATCTTGGTTTTATTAAAGATATTGAGGCAATAATACGATATTTAGATAGCAATCGTTTAGTTGATTTCTCCAAGGTAAGTTTATCACTTATAATACACAATATTCATTCATATGCATATGTATGGTATCTTAATTAAATTTATTCTAAGGACATTGTTAAAAATTTTCCTGGTCGATTTCTTGATGCAAATTTACCAAAACTACCAAGGCCAGAAATTATTAATGCTAAAGGCAGAAGCATTTTTAAAAACTTTCAAACACATCCTACGTTTTTTAAAAACAATATTGACACACTTGATAACATAGAAAATATAACTGCTCGTATTAAGAAACATGTGTACGATAATCAAATTCGAATACATGATTTTTACGATGGCTACGATCCTCTGCATACTGGTTTTGTTACAAAAAATCAATTCATACGAATTTTGGACAATATCGGTTTGTCTGGCCTTCATCGGTTGTATTTAAATGCAGACGCACATGATGTTATTTGCTATAAATACCAAAGCAATGCTGACGAGCGTATAAACTGGAGAGATTTTGAAGCTGATATAGATTCTGGTATGTGTTAATTAAATTAAATAAATTGTATATATTTGAGCAAATATTTATTTTCAACGATCTTGCATAAAGTTTTCACACATAAAGAACTAGAGAAAAAACCATACCAAATAGTGCATAGTCCATCCAATACTATAGCTAATATTCAGAGGCATGGACAAGAAAATTGGTATCATCAAAATGATCAAATTAAAGATGTATTTGAAGATGCGCTACATAAAATTAAATCTAGAGTTAAAAAACGCCGTTTATACTTGGATCAATTTTTTCGGGCTATGGACAAGTACATAAAATATATTAGCTATAATTGAATTAAATATATCAATCGAAAATTATTATTATAGAAATAATAATGGACATGTTTCGAGTAAGCAAATGCAGCAGGTAATATTTTCGAACTGCGTTATTTTATCGGAAGAAGAAACAAATGCGTTAGAAAAAAGATACAACAACAACACCGGATTCAATTATGCTAAATTTTTGTCCGAAGTCAATGGCAATATTACGAATACACCAAAGGTAAGTAAATTATAATTTTTAACTATATTTTCAATGTTATACATTTCATAACAAAACCTGTTATATTTTTAGTATAATGACTATGAAAATCTTTTAAAACTCGTAAATTCCACCAAAGAGTTTCCAAGTAGTCTAGTCAAGCCAGACATCACATATGTTATTGCGAAAGTTAAGCGACAAGCCGTTGCAAAACGCATCCGCATTATAGATTTCATCAAAGATTATGACAAAAACAATAAACAAACAGTATCTGCAAACGAATTTGAACGCGGTCTCTGTAATGCCAATATAAATTTGTTAACAACAGAAATTCAATTACTTACGGAATTGTGCGTAATTTATTCTTAAAGTATTCTTTACGGAATGCATAAAAAGTTGTACGAAAATTTGTATGTTTTTCACTCAGATTTGCAGATCCGCAACGTCAAGGTTATGTAGACTTCAAAAGGTTTTGTGACGTAATAGATGAAGCGTTCTATCAAAAACACCTGGAACGATCCCCACTTCTAGTGCCTTTGCAACATTTTCCATCCCGCGATAATGCAGTTGACAATTTTTTAAACTTCGAAGAAAGGCTAATATTATCGAAAGCTTTACAAAATTTATCAAAACAACCGGATGAGATAAGTAACGTTAGCACTATTTTCAAAAACTTCGACAATACAAATTGTGGATCGATAAGCCGAAATCAATTTTTACGAGCTTTAGCTCTTCGGGGACTTCATTATTTAATTTCCAACAGAGAACTGGATATAATATTCAAATATTTTAGCATCAAAAGAGGTTATAAATATATTTTTCATTTATAGATTAAATTTTTCTAGAATAAATTTTAGGAACCCAACATGAGGTGGATTATGGACACTATCTTAAAACTTTAAAAAAGTTTCCATAATTAAAATCTTTCTTAAAATACTTGCGCAAATAATTATGAAATTTATACTTACCACATGTATCCATATTTTAGGCGGATGTATTTTTTATTTTATTTAAATAAAAAGTCAAATTGCTAGATATAAAATGATTTATTTTCGTCAAAAATAATTAAACATCTCAAAATGTTTTTTTTTTATATAATCATGGTTTAAAAATAAAGTATTAATATTTCAAAGTTCCAAGAGATATTTACATATTTATATTAGCTACTAAATGTTAGAATAATGGTATGTATTTCTAAAATATTCGTTTCAAAAAGTGATTTAATAAATTTTCTATTATCAATTGAATATTGAGTTTCTTTTATTGGTACATAAACTAAAAACTGAAATTACATCTACTTACTAACGATTTATCGAAGTAAAAATTGAAACTTACGTACATTTACTCAGACTTAAAATAAACTCTCAACGTACCCCGTGTACATGTATATTTCATACTCTTTTTATAATTGCTTATATAAATTATAGACTTAATTTAAAAACGCACGTTTGCGATGAACTAAAAACTAAGGAAGCTAGATTGTATCAGATAAATACAAACGGTTGCTTCCTTTACCAGCGATGTAATTTATATAAATCTAGTTATGAATCAATTATCAAAACAGAAATTATATTAAAAAAATCCCAAAAATTAATCCAGTTCTAAAACATTCAACCCAAATATATAAATTGGATCTTTTAAATATTTTTCATACATTTTATTTGCTTACATTTTTTTTTAAAAGGTTTTTAGTGCAGAACGTTATACCGTTCTCCCTATGAACTATTCTTAAAGTGTACGTACAATATTAATGTATGTTGTATATATCTTAAAATTATAATTTATACTATTATTGAAGTGAATGATTTATTATTACTTTTAATAAATTGTTTCCTGATTATTCCAAATACGCAATAATTTTCTGTATCTCACATCTGGGATTGTGTACTAAATTATTTTATTTTATTTATTTTAACAGATATTTCCGTCATTTCTTATTAATAGCAAAATACAAAATATTGAACAATTTTATAACATCCACATTTATTTTTATATTTTCTTTAGTTGTTTAGTTTACCATTTGATTCAATTCTATACATTATATATTTATTTATCTATTTCTTCTTTCTACTGATTACATTAGCTTTGCTATTTTATTTCTTATATTTTCTTTGCAATAATTGAGTCACTGTTGAAATGATTCCGTCTTTAAATGGAATGGCGTGGATGGATGATGGACAAGGTTGATCAAATGATTATTTTTACAAATGGTAATATCTTATTCTTGTAAATAAATGTTTCTTCTGCAGAAAAAAAAAATTGATTAATTATTAATAATTGATAGAATAACTAGATAATTTTATAAAAATAAAAAATAAAAACTTTTTTTATATTTGCCATCACTTTTATGGCTAACTCCAATAACTAAAGGCAATAAAAGTACATTTTGTAAAAAAAAGTAGTTTTACTACTGCACGAAGTTAACACTTTACTATTTTTAAATAAAAATAGGTAGACCGATAGCACTATAAAAAAGTGGCAAAAATATAGAAATATGTATATATTTGTAGTTTTATTTCTACGAAATTATTATCATGGAAAACTACGAAAAACTTTTATAAAAAATTATTCCTAATTTTAATAAATATATGCGAAACTATTGAATATATTTGATTGCCTGAATTTATCAAAATACCAATTACTGTTTTTGTGAGCCAATCAAAATCCATGCTCAATTCTATAAATATTCATCATATACAACTATAAATATATATAATTATAGTATGTATAAGAGAAACAAAACTTACCACATTCAATTACATAAAATTTTTAAACGCTGATGGGCCAATCAAAAATTTACTTTCCCTCAGACAAGTTATATTTTTAATATTTATTTTGTTGCCGTTTTATTTGATAATCTCTCCCAACATTTTATTAATAAGGCTGATGCCTTTGCTGACGTCCCGTACCTCTCTGTTTACCGCCTTGATAGCTTCCACCTAATTGAGAGAGGAGATTTGAAATTGTTTAAATCATATTCTACTAAAATCGGTCGTTTGACATCTTTATTTATAAATTAAAAGCTAATGTTTGTCATATTTACGGCCGTTTTTCTTAGTATTTTTAAGCTATTATTATAAATACAATATAAACAATGCTATTAGTAATTAAACATACATATTATTATTATATAATCATTTTTATAGTACTTTACTAATTATCCTATAATCTTAATTGTAATTTCACGACTAAAATTTAGAAAATTCAAAGTGCTGACGTATAATAAAATCAAATTTCTTTTGTTTTCACTTCTTTAAATTTTTCTATGCAGTTCTTTATTTATTATTTGTTTAAGATGTACAACGATAAATATGACGCGAATAAAACAACATATACCCAAAAAACGAAGAAGCAAATCATAACAATCAAAATTTTTAAACATGCGGTAAAAAAAAAATAATTTAAAATAATTAAAAAGGAAATAAATGAGGGAAAATGTTTGTGTAACAATACATTTTTTTTTGTATACATATATAACCAATCTAAAAGGATATATAGAAGCAATTTATGTTAAAACTTCCGAATACTTTATATCTGCAGAAGAAAAATGGAAATGAATATTTCAAATTTGAATTTGGTTATCATGAACAATTATAACAACTAAAGAGAGCCTAAATAACAACTACCATTATAAAGATGAAATATATTATTTCCATTTCCCTTTTAAATTTCGTCTTTAGAATAGTGGAAAAAATCCGTTTATCATTCTCTTATTTAATTATATACCTTTGCCACCTCCACGTGGCCCTCCAGATCGACCACCGCCATTGCCGTAGCCGCCCTCGTAACCTCCATAGCCACTATAGTCTGGACATTATATATATATATATAACCATTTTAGTGGAATGTACTCTTTTCAAACAACAATAATTTTAAAACGGTCTCAAGTTGTATCACATCGAATTAATACAATTAATTTTATACTTATTAGTTAAGGAACAATCAACAGCTTATTCCTTTGTGTCGAAGGAAATTAATAAAGAAGGGATCTAGAAGGGAAAATAGGATAAAGAAATATATGAGAAACACATTGTTTTATATTTATTCGCTTCCTTTTAATTTCTTACCGATAAATTGTTTTTATTTTATTTTTTATTATTATTATTTTTTGTTTTGATTCATATTGTTTTTTATAAATTTCTTCGTAATTCTTTTCGCTTATACAAGCCTCTATTCATGTTTCACAATGTATTTCCACATATATATCAATTTTACCTTATTTTCCATAAGCTTTTACCATAAATGATTCACCTCAAAAAAATATTGACAAATTATAAATTCAAATTAGTTTTATTTAAACAAAATAATAAATATACAATTTCAAAAGCAGATTTATAATATCAATAAAATATTTATACCAAAATTATTATGACAACAATATTTACGTATATATATAAATTCATTTAGATATAGTAAAATTTGTAAAATGAAATAAAAAATTAAAAAACAAATAAATGAACTCAAACAATTTTAATATAACTGTTATGATTTTTTTTTTCTTATTTGAGGCGAACCATTTATTGGCAGAAAATTCGGTATCACAAACTAATTTACAACAATAATAGACATTGGTATATGTATATATAAAGTATAAAATATTTAAATATATTCGTTATCAAAAATTTAACTGCATGATCTAAAAAAGAAAATTTTCAACATTGAGAAACATGCATTTATAATCTATCAATTTTTCCTCATATTGTTTCAATAACGACCATTTAATTATATTATTTCAATTATAAATACATAATATAAGTATGTATATTTTTATATAATTCATGTATGTTTTGTGATATTTTTTTTTTATAATATGTATGCAAAAATTAATTTTCAATAAATCCATCTATAATATGCTGTTGCTATTTCTTGTTTTCTATATTAACTCAAAATAACCATGGATACTAACAAATTAAAAATGTTATGCACAGTACAATATAATGCATAATGTATTTAACACATGTCAGTATATTGCTTAAAATTAAGTTTATATATAATAAATAAATATATATATATATATATTTATATATATATATATATATATATATTTATATATATATATATATATATATATATGTGTGTGTGTGTGTGCGTGTTCGTGTGTGTACGTACAAATGTGTGGTTTAGTAGTTTCAAAAACTAGATAAATATTTTGTAGGTGTTTTTATATACCTATAAATTGATAGTTTTATTTGCATAACTCATGTTATACGTGAACATAAATATATAACTGCTCATACGCATTTGACGAATATCGCGCAAAAATAAAAACAGTACAAACAATATCTAGTATCCACAATTCCGAATTTTTTTTAATTGATTACAAAGGCACATTGCTAAATTTAGTCTAAGTAATGTTTTCTTTTTATACACACATACATTATATATCTATATATACATAAATATACAATTTATATATATATACATATCTATATACTCGTATATATACCCTCGTATTCATATATATGTATATATATATTGTTTACAATCTTATGTGTACATATATATATTATATACACACACATGTTTAACTGTAGTAAAAACATAATTTATTTGGCACGTATAATGCTTGAGGTATATCATGTGTTTATTAAAACAAATAATAGTAACTTTATTAATTAAAAAAAAATGTGATCAAAAAATAGCAAAACATAAAAGTAAATTGTGTCTCTAATTTCAATTCAAAGCGTTTTAATATCAAATTTTTAAGTTATTTATTTAAAATGTCGGAGCATTTTCATTTTTGTATTATACCGGATAGAAATATTTTTTTGCTCTATAGATTTTTAACACTGGGCTATTGGCAGAATTTAGAATTTTGTGTATTATATATGCATATAGAAATATACATATATATATAAATATACATATATATAAAAACAATAATAGTTATAATAATAATAATAATAATAAACTAATGACGATAATTATTGCTTTTGCTGTTTGTAGAAGGGTAATTGTGATTGGAAGAGTATTTACCATAATTTCCGTATCCAGAGTAATCGTAACCGGTATAACCTCCATAACCACCATAGTAATCATATCCTCCACTTCCATAACCATCATACCCGCCATAGCCATATCCTTGTCCATAACCATAACTTTGATTACCCCAACCTTGTCCATAGCCTTAAAAATTAACACAACATTACAAACTAGAAATAACTTTTACAAAAATAAATTTCATAATTACAAATTATAAAATATTGTAATATTTTGTATTTAATTTTAAAATATTAAATTTCCAATATGATAAACATAATTAAAAATAATTTATAATCAAATATAGAAACAAATAAAGAAGGATCCAAAAACAAAAGTAAACTTATGAATGAAGCTTATTTACTTATATAATCGTACAACCCAATTTTAAAGAAATATAATTTTTTTCCAAATTGATTTTAATAGTCTTTCTCAATAAGTACAATAAACCAAACTTTGCTCTAACATAATATAAATATTCTTAAAGTACATTTTTCACGATTTATGATTTTTTTGTTGATAGAATAACTGAGTTTAACAATAATATGATATAGGGGATGTAATACATAAGAAACATTTTCAATTATAAATCATATATGGCATATGGTAGTTTAACTTGTTATTCTATAAATTGCCAATTTAAGAATAATTTAAATGTCATATTATTAAAAGGAGGAAAAATCGATATATCATTTATAGAGATAATAAGCAAAGTTTCTTTAAAATAAATTTATGGACGAATTATCGCGTTTAAGCATTTTTCCATCCGTTATTATAAATAAATATAAAATTTAATATATAATATATACATTAAAAGTTTTATAATTTAATTTAATTAATAAATTTAAAAAAAATTCATATTTTACCTCCTCGGCCACCACGTCCACCCCGCCCACCTCGTCCCCCGCCGCGCATCATTGCCATTGGTACATTTTCAGGTTTCGGAGTTGCTTTTTTAACATCGACTTCTTTACCTGAAATCGTCTGTTTTGGCGTTTTAAGTAATTCATTGACAACTTGTTCAGAATCGAAAGTTATAAAACAAAATGCTTTCCGTTGATTTTTCTGCTTGTCGAAAGGCATTTCAACATCGACAATCTGAAAATAGTTAGCAAATAAAATATAATGGATTAGAACGGAGACGATTGTGTATATAAATTTGATAACTAAAGATATTAGAACTAATATTCTATTCAAAAATAATTTTAAAAATTATGTTTTGATTTAAATATTCAAGAAAAATTTGTTAACAAAATAAATTTCATCATAATTTGTATGTAATATACGAAAGAGTAATGCTTTTTAAGTACTTTATAATAGTTATTTCATCGCAGGCCTTAAATTCTAAAATACACACATATATAAAAACAATTGATTTTATCATTTAAATATCATACATTTCCAAATTGTCCAAAGAAAGCCTTAATTTCGTCATCGCTAATTTCGGATGTTAGACCGCCAACGAAAATCTTTCCGTGTCTAGCTTTAGCTTTTTTCGGATCAACTTTTTTATTATTAATAATGTGATCAGTTACTTCAACCACTTTTTCAATTGAGTCCGCACATTTATAAACAATGAAAGCAAATCCTCTGGATCGACCTGTCTGCGGATCTGTTTTGACATTAATGCTTTCGATATCACCATATTGACCAAAGTGTTCCCGAAGTTCCTCTGTTTGAAAAAAAAAATATAAATAAAAGCATTAATTTTTGATAATTCACTTTAATTTAATTTAATTGTACTTACTTTCAGTTGTTTCCCAGCTAAGACCGCCCACGAACAATTTTCTATAAAATCCAAACACAAAAGCAAAGAAAATTTTTGTTAGAAAATAAAATTAATTTTTAAAATAACAAAATGTTGTGTCTATCAAATAATTTACCGAATTATTTGTATATGAATTCCAATCATTAATAATAAAAATTAACACTTATTTGCCATTTACATTTACTATATAATTATTTTAAAATACAGTTAAAAATTTGTAACAAGGGAATAAAAAAATTGCAATGAAATCTCAGATAACAACAAGAAAAACCGCAACAACTTTTGGACAATCTGCAATAAGTTAATATTATTTTAAATTTCTTATTATCATTATTTTAAATATTTTTATAGTTTTAAAATGATTGCAATATTTTTTATCAAAAATTCTAAAAACAGATAGAAAACGACAATTTTCCGAATGTTGGCCAAAGAGAAAAATCTATCATCTCTCAAATATTAATATATAATTCATATTACTTTTAAATTGTATCGCAAAAATTTCACATTATTTTCAAATTTCAAACAGATGAAAATTTATGCTTCGTTATAATTGAATTTTCAATTTCTCAACAGTTAAGATTCCGTATTTCAACAAGCAAAATATATATGTAAAAATATATTTAAATATTTTTGTTTCAAAACACATTTGATATTTGTGTCAATTTGTTTTTCCACTTGATAAATACCATCGGCTGTGCTGTAGTAGGAGTCCAACTAGATGATAAGATTTAGAAGTCCATAGAGGGTTCATTCTCTCTCACACCTGCCGGAGAGGAACAAGATTAGTTCACTCTATACACAACAGGAGTCCTAAACAAATGTTCTTTTAATTAAACAAAAATTAAAATTTTGTTTAGTTTTTTTTTTCTTTTTTCTTAATTTTACCATTTTGTAGAATATTTATTTTTTAATAACCGCGATGATATAGAAATATTTAAACGTAATTTGTTGATCAATTTTCCGGTTGAAATATCCGCCAAATAGGGAAAATTATACTAATTCTGATAAATCAAAAACCAATTATGTGCACCAATAAATTTTAAAGCATTTAATTAGGGATTTTTAAATAACTATTAAAACTTAAAAAATGTAATAATATAATTTAACTGAAAATCATAAAAAATCAATATTATACATTTATGTTTTAGAGCATACATGCAAAGACACGCGAGTCTCATTTATTTGAAAGACCGGCAAATTTTTTCAGTAAATCATCTCGTTTGTTTTAACCCTCCTTACCTAACATATTTTCTTATAAGCATGATCTCTTTAATCTTGGCCAATCGCAATTTTTCTGTTCAAACTTTATTTTACTTATTCAAATTACAAAAAAAAAAAACAATACTTTACAAATATTTCATATAAGTACAATTGTAGAAACAACGATGTAAATAAAATTTTAAAAACAAATCCTTTTTGCATTTAAATTATTCCTAATAAATAGTTTTTAGAAAATCACTTAAAATTAACTCTTCAAAACTTATATTTATAAGAAAAATCTACACGCAAAGATTATGCACGTTTTCATTTTGAAATAATCAGTCCTCAATTATCACTTTTAAATGAAGGCTGCGAAAAGCGACGCCATTTTGAACGCCGCTAAAATGCTTATAGCGTCCAATTATTCATCCAGTACGTTCTACATATTTTAATTGAATATTGATGAACGTGTTATATAAATAAAATTATTAATAACATGGCATATAGAATCATAACAATTAAATACTATATTCTTATTAAAATTAATATTCATTACTCCGTTCATTGAAATTAAATTCCAACATTTCCGATACTAGTTTCCCTATCTTATTACAACAAATTTTATTAAATCAAACACAAGTTAAACATATTACCTATCATCGTCACGACCAGGAGCTTCAGCGTTTCCATTCGCAACATTGTGGTGACCATCACCGGCGCCGCCACCCTGATTGCCGCCATTCATTTGGTCGTCATTTGTTTTCACGTCCTGTGAGAAATCTTCACCATTCATTTCACACTCGTTTTGTTGATCAGCCATTTGTATTTTATTATTAGCTCTTTTAGAAACACTAAGCTATTATTATTATAGTCAAACTTTCAAATATTACTAGATAATTATATTAAATACTATCCACTTCCAGATATAACACGATGCACCACACACTTGTAGCAATCAGAAGAATGTTCAAATCGCCGGAAGAGACGCTATAATCATTTCGGAAATCGAAAATTTTTTAATTCAGACTGCTTTCGAAGTTCGATATACGAAACCATAGACATATGATATCAATTATATAATTATAAACTAATTCCATATTCACACAAGAAAATTATATTACCGATAGTTAATAATATTAGAAATTATATTAATACTTTCTTTTTCGATAACATGTATTTGAATAATAAATATTTTTGTCGGTCCATTTTTGCATATATTTAATATAGCCATAATAAATAATTTTTATGATGACAATGCAGAAATTATATATATAATATATTATATATATTAAATTGAATTTACATATATAGTAGAAACTTTATTTATATACATACACATATATTTGTTTTGTTGTTTATTTCATAAATCAAACCATAGGCATTTTCTTACTGTATCAAGCGTGATTTTACAATAAATAAAATTGATAAATATTTTCGAAACAATTTTCGACTCAACCTAGAAAACTTTTCGATATTCGAATAGTAGTTCCCTACAAAAAAAATAGTAGGGCAGGTTTCCACGAAACTCCTTGCATCAAACTAAAACGTAAAATACGTCTTCTTGTGGGCAACTAAGGTCGCATTTTGTTTCTTTTACTAATAAAGAATAATAAATAAATATAGGGACTGTGATTGTTTGCTAATAAAATATTTAGTATTAAGCCTTGTCGAGAAGCAGTGATATTTTTTTCTAAATTACAAAAAGGTAAACTTGTTTTATAAAAATCTAATTATGGTAAAAAATAATATTAACGCAATTTTAACCTTAAAAGTTTTGTTCGATCAATTTTTTTCATTCTAAGTGTATTGGGTTATTCGGTTTTTACTAAAATAGTTATTATTTATAATTATTCGTTAAAGTTATTCGACGATCTAAAGTCATTATCTCGCAGACGCCATAAGTATAAAATGAAATCTTACCATGCGTTTACCATATTTTGCATAGATTTTTAGAAAAATTTAAAGAAGTTTTATGCATTATATATATTTAAATTAAGTATAAATTTGTAACTTTAAAGTAAATATTTCAATTTAAAGAAATTTTTTCAAATAAAATTGTGTATTCAATTATATTTTCTATTGTTTGAATTCATATGTATGTAAATTATGTATGATGTGAGAACTACAGTAATAAAATTAAATTCAAATTTCAGTTTAAGTATATTCAATTAGTCAACCTTTCACTTAAGGAAAAGAAATGGTCATGGATGCACAACCTTCGCCACAATCTGTCGGCCGTGAATTCGTTCGTCAATATTATACTTTATTAAATAAGGCCCCTAACATTTTGTACCGATTCTACAATAATAATTCTAGTTTCATACATGGTGGCCTAGACTCTCATAACAGAGAAACTACAGTCGTTATCGGACAGAAAAATATTTATAATAAAATCCAGCAGCTCAATTTCCGAGATTGTCATGCTAAAATTAGCCAAGTGGATGCTCAAGCTACACTAGGAAATGGAGTAGTGGTTCAAGTTTCGGGTGAACTTTCGAATGATGGGCAACCAATGCGAAGATTTACACAAACATTTGTTTTAGCAGCGCAGTCTCCTAAAAATTATTATGTTCATAATGATATATTCAGATATCAAGATTTATATACAGATGACGAAAATGAAGCCGAAAATCGTTCTGAAAATGGGGATGAACAAGATGCCGAAAATAAGATAATTGATACCAGTCAGCAAACAGCGATGAATCAACCACAAATATATTACTCGTGTCCAGCAGCTGCGGTCGCAACTCACGTTAATGTAGGAAATAATGTACCGATTTCTGGTTTTGCTGCACAACCGGCTCAAGTTAATGGAGTTGTTCATGAAGATTTATTGCAAGCTATGCAGCAAGCTCCACAAACACCTATTGTCCCTCAAGCAGTTGTTCCAACTCCTTCACAACTACCTCATCAATCTCCCAGCATTGCTCCAATTCAGAGTTCAACTATGTCTACACCTGTAACTTCTAACATAACACAGCCAAACGCACTACCCGTAGAATCTGCTATTAATAAAGATTTAGGTATAAATATTTCAACATCTGGGCATGGTTCTAGTGATGCAGCAATTGTACATGAACCATCAATTAAAGTTGAAATAGATCATACAAATAAAAAGGATGAATATCAGAAACAATCGGTTGATATAGTTGAAAAACATGAAAGTAATTATTTGAAATCTTATTCGAAAATATTCAATATCTATGTATTTTTTATGTCATATTTTAGACACATCGCAAATTGAACCTAAAACTTATGCAAATCTGTTTAAATCGTCATCGTCTGGTAATAGTACTAACCTAAGTAGCGGTTTTGTATCATTGCCGCCTACATCCCATAATGTATCGGTTCAATCTCCAGTAAAGCCGCATGATATGCGTTCGGATAATACTATAAATACCGCTCTTCCACAACGATCAAATACAACACGCCAAAATAAAGGTATGGATTGAATTTATTTGCTCCAGAACTGAAATTTTAATATATATTTTCTGTAGATTTTGCAGAAAGACGAACAAGTAATACCAACTCACAGTATAGTGATAGCCACCAATTATTTTTTGGAAATGTGCCCCATCATGCTACTGAAGAAGAACTTAAATCATTGTTTAGCAAATTTGGTATAGTTGTAGATTTAAAACTATTAACAAAAGTGGTTTCTAAAATGCCTGGAGTTCGAGTCGCCCCCAATTATGGTTTTATAACCTACGAAGATACTGAATCAGTTCAAAATTGTTTGGCGAATTGCGTAAGTATAACTATAAATCTTATAAAATTAATTTTTTTTAAATATTAAATATTTTTATATATTTCACTTTAAGCCCTTGCACTTTCCTGATAACTCACCTGATGGACAAAAACTAAATGTGGAAGAAAAAAAAAATCGATTAAGGAATAGTAATGATATACCACGAATGGCAAATAATTTATCTGGAAATAGTGGTATGGGAAATTCGCAAAGGCCGTCTGGGGGACCAAATCGATCAATAACAAATACCAGTGGTATGTTACGAAGTGGTGGAGCCAGTGGATCCAGTGGTACCGTACGTGGTAATACTGGCGGTCCGCGTTCTACTGGTAACTTTGCTCGCAATGACCGTGGTCCAGGTGGCCCTCCTAATCGGGGCAATATTAATGGCACAAGTGGCAACACATATGGAAGACGTTGAAGTATTTAGTTCTAATATCAAAAAATAATTTCTAATATATGAATATAATAGAAAGACCATGGTCGAGCCATAGTAATTAAATAAATATATATGCGTCATATTTTCAAATTTGCATACGAATATTAGAAAGAAAACCTTTTTAATAAATTTTCAAAATAATAGAAGAAAAATTAAACATGAAAAATATAACATTGTTGTTCATATGTTTGTATATCTACAGAATATAATAATAAAAGCAAAAGTGAAGAAAACCCTGTTTAGCAATATAGCGCTATTAATTATGGTAATATTGCAACAAGAAATAATTATTCTTTTGGAAACTATATATATTGAAATTTTATAATATTGTATGAATGACTATATTCTATAGATTTTAACCAATTACAGTCATTCATCAATAATAAAATTATGTGAAAAAAACATCAAACTACTTTAAGTAATTTTTTATAAATTTATGTAAGAAAGATAGAAATTACGTTATTTCTTTTAAATAAATTAATTATTTGAGTTTTTATTAAAACAAGATAAAATTACCTAATAATGTAGTTGAATTGCTATTTAATTTTCACAATAAAATACTTATACATATATTTTTATATCAAATATTCGGACATAATATAATTTTTTTTCAAAATTTCTTTGAAACGTTAAATATGAAAATGTTGAAAATATTTTAAGGCAAAATCAATTCATTTGTTTTAATTTATACAAAGTTCCAATACTTATTTTTTAGTTGGAATTTCGTTATTTGTTTTTCACGGATGGGGATTTTAAAAATTCAAATTTTTCGGCGTTCATTTAAAATAAGAATTTTGAATATGCAATAGTTTAATAATATATTTTAACTTAACTTTTAATATTTACTAACATTATATTATTAAACATTTCAGACTTAAATCGAAACAATGAGTATACTCAAGCTTCACAACTTAAGTTGAAATAGATACTACATTATCGATTTAAAAACTATTAACTAATTTTAGTTATGATACAAAAACAAATAGCAATTTTATATTAAATAATTATAATTTGGAGTAGTATCTTTCATAAGAAAAATTTAAATTGTTTGTTTCAAAGAACCATAGTTTATTTGCGATTTATAATCAATTTGGTTCAAAATTCGATTTAAGTGTATGTTAAATGCTTACATTTTTAGTGATTGTTTTCTAAAATCACAAACAAATGCTTAGGTTATTATACATTATTATTTTTCTAATTACAATTAAGCAATTTTAATTTTTAAAGTTATAAGCTGAAAACTGCTAAAATAGGATTATTAAAATATTCAATTGAATTAAAATTTTTACTATTCTAAGCGTTGTTTAAATTTTTATGTAAATGCATCCGAAAATTCTTGATCCATTGTTAAATTATTTCTGCTTTATTATTCCTATATATACAATTTATCGTTTCTAAGGAACTTAATTTTATGGAATGATTAAACTAGTTTGCTTTTTTTATACTTTATGCGCTATATTATATTGTATATTTTATACCTAAATATACTTGCCAGCATTCTTATTTTTTAAACAGTTCGCGGCGGCAATAGTATTATTGGTATAAAAATAAATTTGGTATTTATTCAGGAATATTCAGTGGTATTTTTCAAGAGGAATATTCAGTGGTATATTTTCAATCCTTTGCCAACTCGACTGTGCACCTGTATGATTCATCAAATTCTGTAAAGAAACTTTTGTCTTTGACTGCCGTTTTGGTTGCACCTGAGTCCATGGTATGACCATCCTTATGTGTTTCCAAGTTTCTACAAAAATTTCCCTTCTTTAACGGTGTTCACCTTGTCAGTTGCATTGCCAGTTTTCTTTCCAACTTCGCTCTTCCTCTTTGCTAACCACTTCTTGTATTTGTTGCAATCTTTCTTTATATGATTAGGTTCTTTACAGAAAAAACAGGCTTACTTTTGCATCCGGCTTCGCAACGATTTTCATTACTGAATCACTTGCACCTCCGAACACAAGAAATAATTTAGTGTTGTCAAATACTTTGGTTTGAGCTTTAATGTTTAGTGTATGTCGGTTTAAAAAGGAATGAATCTTATTCAAAATGTCAAGTCTAAAGAAGTACTAAATGCTATGTGTGTGAACGCAAATAAAGAACAATGTTTCATCTACATTCCACACTCCTCGTTTATACTAGATTGCTCTTGCTGCACAAATCTTCAAGTTTGACTGCGGATAATGGTTTCGTCAAAATGTCTGCGTGTATCCATATGCTTCGTCTTGTATGAAAATTCATGATCGCGAACCAAATCAATACAACCCCCCATGTTGTCCTCTAATATAGTTGTTGGAATGTCAATTTGCTCGTGCATTTCTTCCAACAATTACCGTAACCATTTCACTTCCTTTGATGCTTCCGCAACTGAAACGAATTCAGCTTCACACGATGATGCTGCAACCATGTTCTGCTTGTTGCATGACCAACTTATTGTGCCACCGTTGAAATAAATAATGCGACCACTACTTTGACTTCCTGTCTGTTCTATCGTCTGCCCAAGTCGCATTCGCATATCCAATCAATGATAAATCTTTTGATTGTTTGTTGCTCAGTTTTAACTTCATCTTGTGTGTTGTCTTCAAATACTTCACAACACGTTTGAGCTAATTCTAATCCTCGTTTGTTGGTTTAGACACCTTTTGTGCCATAATGCTAAAGCTGGCCGAAATATCGGGTCTTGAATTCACCGATAAATACAACAATCGACTAATTAGCGATCTGTAACTTCTGTTGTTATCCAATGGTTGTCCCGAATCTGACTTTCCGTAGCTTACCTCCATTAGAGTCTTTACTGTTTTTGCGTCCTTCATTCCGAAATCTGATGCAATTTTCATTATGTAATTCGAAATTACCTTGATTGTCTTTCGTAACTTCCATGCCCAAGTAATAGTTGATCAGTCCCAAATCTTTAACTTTAAAATGTGGATTAAAAATTCCTTCGATCTCCTCCATCTGTTTCTTTGTTGAGCAAGCCACGATAAAATCATCAACGTAAATAATCACGTAGCAAAATTCATCATCAATGCTTTTTGTGTACAGGCACGGATCATTGTAACTTTGTCGAAAACCCGCTTCCATGAGTACTTTATGGAGTGCAGTATTCCATGATCTTGTCGCCTGTTTCAAACCGTAAATACTTTTCTTGAGTAAGCAAACTTTCGAGCTTCCGTCGTCAAAACCCGCTGAGTGCTTCATGTAGATTGTTTCATTCAGCTTTCCATTCAGTAATGCTGTCTCTGCGTCAAAATAATGTACTAACATTTCCTTTTTTGCTGCTATTGACAATAATGTCCTGAATGTCGTATGCATAACGACCGGTGCAAACACCTCATCATAGTCTTCGCCGTATTTCTGTGAAAATCCTTGCGCTATATACCTTGCCTTGTATCGCTGCAATTCACCATCCGCACTTGTCTTCACTTTGAACACCCATTTTCCACCGATTGCTGCTTTACCCCTTGGCAAATCTACAAGTTCCCATGTACCGTTGTGTTCATGTGCTTCAATTTATTCTTGCATCGCAGTAAGCCATTGTACCTTTTCGTTGCTTCAATCGCTTCGCTGTAGTTCTTTGGTTCATTTAATTCTCGGATCATTTTTATCTCCGCAATTAAACGCTTTGGAGGAATACCTTTATTATTCAGTTTCGAAACACGTGAAACTGGTTGAACCTGATCGACTTGATGTTCATCTTCACTTGGTGTTTCGCTTTCAATATCCTCCTGAGCGCTACCATAATCAGTGATACTGTTTTCATGATCGACGTCTTGATTCTCCTCCCGAAGCGATGAATCCTGATTTTTCTCATTATGTCTTTTCTTTGGAGTTTCATCCAGATCTATCGAGAATTCGCAGCCATTTACCGGTTTCGTACCGAATCGAACATCTCGACTAATCACCACTTTCTTCGTTACAACGTTGTAGCACCGCTACGCCTTCGAATTTTCGTCGTTTCCCATATAAATCACTTCGGTCGCTACATTGTCCAGCTTTCCGCTTTTTGCTGATGATACATGAACAAAACATTTAGAACCAAACATCTGAAAACTGTCAATACCTGGTTTAATTCCATTCCAACGCTCATATGGCGTCATGTTCGTTGTTCTTGTAATCACACAAATCTGGATGTAATTGGCTGTTGCGACTGCCTCACACCAAAAACTGTACTTAAGTCTGCATCGATGAGCATGCAACGCGCTATTTCAATTAACGTTGATAATTATGGATGATGCGCGGTGAAAAATAAATGAATAGCAACACAAATTAAATAAAAAAAATAAAAGTTTTATTAAAATACTTTTTTGGTATGAGAATTAATGTTGATGAATGTAATGCTAAGAAGGAACTAACTGACATACGCTACATAAACATATTTGCGGTTGCGTTCACAATATAGTTTCGGTACAAATTACATACTTTATAAAACGTGCGATTTTTCCGTTTAGCCCTTCCGTTCTGTTGTGGGCAATCTGCTGCTGTGAGTTGGATCTGAATCCCTTTATTTTTTTTAAAAATTCGTGTATTCCCTTGATGTGTATCCACCACCATGATCCGACCGCATAATCTTTGGTGTTCGCTCGAATTTTTGTTCGCTCGAATTTTGTCTTCAACTTCCGATTTGTGTGCCAATAACATAATAAAAGTTAAATTTGAATAATCATCAATGAAAGTTACCAAATAACGCTTTCCACTTGGAGTCGTTATACGCATGGGTCCGCATATACATACATTCGTGTGTATTAATTCCAATACCGCTGATGACTCGCTGAACGATTTCTTTGGAAATGGTTATCGCGCCATTTTACCCCTCAAGCACACCCCACACACTTCTTCAAGTCCACAGTCAACAATTTCGAGTCCCTTGATCGAACCATCCAATGCCATTTTTCGAATCGCTGCTGGATCACGATGTCCCATTTTATGATGTAGTTCATGTATGCATTTGTCGTTATGTGCTAAAACCGCATGTACCTTATTGACCTCGCGCAATACATATAATTCATTCACTATGTCTGCTACACTGATTTGTTTTCCCTGATGATTTATCTCGCAAATCCTTTCATTAAATTCGACCGTAAAACCCATTTTCGTGAGTTGCCTTATAGAAATCACATTGCCAATCAATTTTGGAGCGTACAGAACTTGGCTCGCCTCTACTTTATGAACGTGTCCACTTTCGTTAACGAATGTTATATATCCTTTGCCAATTCCCTCAACATTTGCCAAATCGCCGTTTGCCAACTCGTCTGTGCACCTCTATGATTCATCAAATTATGTAAAGAAACTTTTGTCTTTGACTGCCGTTTTGGTTGCACCTTAGTCCATGGTATGACCATCCTTATGTGTGTTTCCAAGTTTGAAAAAAAATTCTCCATCTTTAACGGTGTTCACCTTGTCAGTTGCATTGCCAGTTTTCTTTCCATCTTCGCTCTTTCTCTTTGCTAACCATTTCTTGTATTTGTTGCAATCTTACTTTATATGATTGGGTTCTTTACAGAAAAAACAAAAACTTACTTTTGTATCCGGCTTCGTAACAATTTTCATTACTGAATCACTTGCACCTCCGAACACAAGAAATAAGTTAGTGTTGTCAAATACTTTGGTTTGAGCTTTAATGTTTACTGTATGTCAGTTTAAAAAGGAATGAATCTTATTCAAAATGTCAAGTCTAAAGAAGTACTGAATTCTATGTGTGTGAACGCAAATTAAGAACAATGTTTCATCTACATTCCACATATACAATATAAGAAAGGATATCATTTACGATCGTCTTCGCGGATAATGCAAAACTAATTAAACTTTAAAACGTAAGTTATTTTGATCAACAGTACAACCAGTACTCTAGCCACTCCGAATTCACATATGCAATTTTTTAATACAACGAATATTGAACTATGAAGCAGAATATTACCAGTTATAATATAATAGTTTTCAATAATCGGGTTGGAGAAAATAAAATAATTTCTTGCTTGAAACTATCATTCCATTACGGTTTAGAAGCTCATATTATTTGAAGGCTTAAAAAAGAGCATAAATTGGCGCTTCGTATCAAAAATAAGTTTTCTAGTTGTTCACTTCTAACACAAATCGTACATATATATGTATGCATGTTCGAAAATGATTAAGGTTTTTTAGTCTAGCTTCTTGGGAAACGAATATAATCAGTAACAAATTAATTATGGAGAAATAAAGCATCTTAATACGCATTCGACATTCAATTAAATTTGTACATAAGAAATTCCGAAAAAAATCTGAATCAATTTTAGTTCAATACAAGATAGGGAATAAGCAGGGGTAAGAATTTGAATTTTTATTGTAAAACCTATTGGTTGAAGTTTTATGTTAAAACAAAATCAAATAAATTTGTTGAATATAGCTTCCACAAAATGGACTTAGTTTGTGTGGTGTTTACAATCAGTTTCCATATTAATTGTTCTTTAAATTGTATCAAACAAAATATGTAATATTATACTAATGCTATGATGATTACGAAAACTAATCCTAATCCAAACTGTAGTTCCATAAATTGGCCATGATACTACACTGCATCTGTATTGTAAGTTGTCGGTCAAATAATATAGAAAGTAGTGATTGGGAGTCCTACAGATCACGTATGCATATACACGTGTATGTATTAAATATATAAATGCAAAAAGTTTCAGTTTTTTAAATGTACTATTTACTAAGCAACATGATGAAAAAACTATAGATTTTCAATTTGTTTTTATTAATAGCATGATTTCAAATGACTTTGGATATTGTGTCAACATAGGTATTCCAACCCATATTATAGTGCACGCTCGCCATCGAGTGTGTTTACTCTGAACGGCGATTTGGGAACGGCTGGTTAAAGTCGTGAGGTAATAGAGCAAACAAGAGAATAAAGGAGGAAGGAGTTTTAGTTCGAACAGCGTTCGGAACAACTGGCTAAAGTAAGGAGTTAATAGAGCCAACGACGAATAAAGTCGGGAAGTGTAAACGAGATCATTTAGGTGATCGTTGGATAAACTTAGATCGTAGAAATATACTGTGAAATGGAAATACAGTGAAAAGATTCGAGCGTCCTAAACAAAAACAACTTAGTAATTTGTTTTTGAAATATAACTTAGTTAAATAAATAAAATTCCTAAATATGTGTACACAAGAAACTGATTTTTCCTCTATCCATTAAATGTACGTAAGATAAGAGTCGGAGGCCATTGTGTAGCATCACGACCTTAAGGCTATTATGTAGCGCCACGACCTTGAGGCCATTATGTAGCGTCACGATCTTGAGGCCATTGTGTAGTGTCACGACCTTAAGGCCATTGTGTAGCGTCACGACCTTGATACCATTGTGTAGCATCACGACCATATTTGAATGTTTCAGGAGAGCAAATACTCCGTTTATTGGACCAGAAACCTTCTATGGCTAGCCAAAGCCCCACCTGGAATACATTATAAAGTCCTGAGACGGCGGGGTTAAAAACTCGCATGAGTCACTCTAAAAAATGTATCGCGTTTCTAAAAAAAAAAGGTGGCAATGGTCCTTAAACTCAACAAACCAGACCTAAGGCTACTTACTGGCCATTATCTGTCAAGATTTCAACTTAATAAGATGGGCAAATCTTATACAACAATCTGTGGTTTTCGCTCCGAAAAGGATGAAATGTAAGAGCATCTACTCTGCTATTGCAATGCCATTGCCCGCCAGAGACTTCATCATCTTGGTTCGAGATTTCCCGGCTACCAACCAACATGATATTGACCTTCGTATTAAAGAGAACTTTTACTATTTGAGTTAGGGTTATTTACCGCATAAGACCTTATTGGTCGAAGTGGTTTTAAGACTATTTATCTATGGCTACCCTCCATAAATTATTAAGAAGGTTAAAAATATGGCTTGTAAACGGAATGATATGATCTTGAATCTACACAATGTAAGTAGTCCTATTCAAAAAGAAAATCTGGGTTAAGTGGCATTCAGTTAAAATACGGGGAATGGTGATTTAAAGGAAGGACGAGGGTGATTATCGATGTGGAAATCAAGGGTAAGTGCGGTATGACCAAGTTTGCTTGCCGAGAATTTTGGAATTGTTTTTGAGTAGACTGGCCAATGTGTGGACAGAAACCGTCCATCGTTGGTCCAATGTATTTGTATACAAAATCTATAATTCCCATGGAAGTCTGCGTTTTTGTTATTTAACAGATTGCGACGAATTTCATTGAGCAATGGATCATTTGAGTATTATCGAATACTTTCGAGAGCTGACAGAGTGCCATTAAAAATAGCTATGTTGTCATTGAATAGAGGCAGTTGATAGAACGTCTATTAACGACTCTATGAGACATTGTAAATATGAATAGTATTTATTCAAATCCTTTTCGTATATGTGTATTTTATATAGGCTTAATTTAACATATCTATTCAAAATTTGGAAATCAAATAAAATCTATTTGAAAAATCCAAATGAAAGTTATTTAATTTTAAATGGGAATTATAAAATGTATTGTTTAGTATAATTTTATTTTATTATTTACCTGTAGCTTGTTTCAATTAGAACTATATAATATTCATATATTATAATAGAACATAATATTTGTTAATATTCGCTTGATACTATTTATATACATATATACAATATAAGAAAGGATATCATTTACGATCGTTGAAAAGTTTATAATATAATAATATAAAATGTTTCTTCACTTTTTTGGAATATTTTTTTAAATTTATAATTAAAAACGCAATGAAAATCAGTATTTATCATATTTAAATATGTACGTACGTCTGCACCATTTGTATATGTATTCATGAAAGTAATACAATTGTAGTTATATTAGGTAAAATACACATATGTTATGTGTAGAATATATTAATTATTTATGTATGAATAAGAAAATAATAGAAAATATTGTATCTGTTTTTATATATTGAGTAAAGTAATAATCAGTTATATTAAGATGCCACTGTATCATACAAAATATTGCCGCATCGAAGCTTCAACGCATACGATAAATAATTGAAAACAAATTGCCCCTGATTTGAAAAATCTACTTCAACCATTTGTAGCCTTTTTCATTTTTGCAATTTACAATTAAATTCAACTTCAATGAACCAAAAGATTTTCTATAAAGAAAGAGCGTGCACATGTGCGATAAGAAAATTGAATATAAAAAGCGTTGGCGAATATTATCAGTCGTGGTGAAATGTATTATACAAGTTGAAGAAATTTCTGCTATAAAAGGATCAGCGGACTTCATTTTAAGCACAGTTCGAATCGACTTCCTCCAGTGAATTGTCATACGAACATTCAAAAAGCACATTTATTCGCGGTAGTTTTTGCTCATATATTTCTTAACAAAAATTTAAAAATGTTATTTATCAGTTCCGTAACTGGTTTAATAACATTATTTTCAATTCTTCGTATAATAGTTGCTCTAAGTGATGATAATTTGTTTTGCACCCATCAAGATCAAAAGTGTTATCGCACTTTAGAAACAAAACAATATAATTTTGATAAAATTCAGCCAAGCAATTTTGGTACCAGCAAATTATTTTCTAGAAATTCAGTTTATAAAAGGCATGACTCGCTACCAAGATATATTGAAAATAATATCGAAAATCTTTCTAATAAACGAACCGAACGCAAGCAAAATAAATACAACCGATTGCAATCTTATAATATGAATTTAATGAAAAACCGTGTATTTAGGGATGGTGAATTTCATTCAGAACATAGATTTTTAGAAGCATCTCGACGTATTCGCAATATAGAAGATAAACGAACGATACCTACTTTAACTTCAGTTGACTTAACATCCGAAAGTAAGCTAGATAGGCGGACGAAATATAATCGCATGCATGCTTCTCAAAGAATATTTGATAGACAATTTAATTCAAAATTGCAATATATCAATTTTCCAACATTAAAATTTAGACAATCGCTTAGAAGACAAGAGAAAAATATTGCTAAATTAGATTTAAGATCCGATATAGACCTTGTGAGGCAAACACATGAAAACAATAGAAATGTTCAGGACAGAACCAATAATAGGGTCCAGAAAATAAAAAATTCAGAAAATCGTGATCGACTATTTGGTACACGGAATAATGCAGAAAACAGAGATATTTTAAATACTAGAATCAATATCATGGAGACGAATATAGAAAATAGGGGTCGAATATTAAATAACCGTAATGACCGTAGGTATGACACTGATCAATCTAACGAACGCGAATTATTGAATACGATTGGATCCTCAAGGCAAACAAGATTTCCTTCCATTCGAGGTCTTATATATCGTACCATTGTTAAAAATAAGAATCAATTGGAAATATTTGGAGATAAGAGAGATACACCTTTAACACCATATAAACGTGTTTCTAATAATAAAAAGCAAAATGAACCATCCATAACAGAACCGAAAAATATTAATGATCAAATTAATGAAATAGCAGAATATAGAAATATCAGAGCTAACCGAGAATATCTCTCTATTGAAAATAAACCAATTAGAGTACGGTTCAACGAAGAACGGTTAATAGGTCTCCGAAGAGAAAATCAACAAGATTTCGATATTAGACAAGATAGATCAAAAGTACGGTACATTGATTATAGAATGCTGTCGGAAGTACGTAAGGAAATTGCCAGAAACGAACCAAGAAATGCAGTTGTATCGAATCGTATTCTAGAGGATATTACCACATCCCATAAGAACCTGAACAATCATAGATTTTCGATTGATTCAAGACAGCGTTTTATTTCTAAGAAATATGGAAAGCATAACATAAGGCACTCATTTGAATTGCGTCAAAGAATTCGTACAGAATTAATCAAAACTGATACACAAAAAATGAAGTTCAAAGAACGACAAGTAGAAAAAAATAGAAATCAAAATGCTATTTCTGTTCAAAATCGAATAAAATTAGAATATAATGAAGTTCGGGAAATCAAAAACGATTTGAAAGTAACTGAGTTAAAATATACAGTACAAAAACGGGTAGAAAGAACATTGAACGCATACCGAGTTGTGCGAAATCCCCATGATACAAATATGCAATGGCAGGCAGACAACGGTCGTCATCACCGAACTGTAGTAAAGGCAGATAATATTTATGAAGTCAGAGAATCCTCAAATTTATTAGACAAATACTTCGGGCGTGGTTCTGTTATAAAATCAATAAATGCATTCGAAAATATTAAATCATTAGATCAATGCTTCTACACATTAATTCAAGCAACAATTTTAGCAGTTATAATTTGGAAAAATGTGCAATATAACCAGAAATACAGCAAAAATAATTGGTAATCTAACTTCGTATTATAAATATTTAGTAATTTATTTCAATAAATAATTTTAATTGCAGTTTGAATTGGATTAACATCAAGATGCTCAAAATATCTGACTGGTTAACGGCGTTATAAACTGGATTATTCATACACTTTTATTGGAAACTACCAATATTCTAGATGGCAAATATTGACAAATATTGTTCTATATAAATATGAATATGCATTATGAAAACTTTATCGAATACTTCTTTATATGCTAATATAAAGTAATTTATTTATTGTTTAAAAGTAATTAAAATTAGAATCAGGCATAAATATAAATATTAAAAGCATTAAACATGTCTTTTTTATATTTCTATTTCATATTCTATAAACACAAATAAAAGTTACAAAAAAAATCCTTTTTAACGAACTCTCAATGGTCTAACCCATAGGTTCCCAAACTTTTTTGTGTCGTAGACCCCTTGCGATGTTTTTCGGTTTTTGGTAGACCCACTACTTACCTGATATTGATTTTTTGTAAATTTCTAACTGTAGTGAAGTTTAGTGTTAAAAACTTAAAGTAAAAACACATGTTAAGTCTTATACATTTATTAATTGAATTTAAATTAAAACTACTCAAAATAAAATTTTGTATCTGTTATATAAAAAAAACGTAACATAAAATAAACTAAGCAATAAATAAATGTTTTAGTGGGAAGGAAAAACCTGATGCTTTGATAATAAATTATCAATATTTGGCGTCAATTTTGTAAGGTTTAATCTGAAATCTCCTCGGCTAATGATGTCCAGTCTGTTTCTTTTTTCGTTAGGAGATTGGTAACAGCGCTGAACCCCCTTTCCACTAGGTATGACGATGGAAAGGAAATTAAAAATTTCTTCGCTATATTCCATAATACGGGATAAGTAGCGGGTATGTTTGTTTGCAGCCAGAAGTGCTGATATCAGTTCCTCTTGTATTATGACATTCGTTTCTTCTATGTTACCATATGGGTAAATTATCCACGGTGGTATTACCATAGTCAAAACATCCTCAAACCTAGTTTCAACATCTGAATAGAGGTCATTTAAATGTTGAACGTAGGTTGAAACGTCGTCTTCCTGACAGTTTGTCTGTGACAAATTGGGGAACTGGGAAAATTCGCCCCGTCCAATATTTTGCTTCATTAGTTTAGCTCTGGCAAGAAACGCTGATAAGATGGACTTTGTTTTAATCAAATTTAGACTGTCGCCTTGTAACTGCAAATTAACCATATTAAATTTTGTAAACAAATCTGTTAAATAGGCGATGTCTGTTTTCCACTTCATTAAATTGTCTTTTAAAATTTTATCTTTAGTATCCAGAAATTCTAAAATAGTCTCAAAAAGGGCAAAAAATCTTGTCAAACATAAGCCTTTCGACAGCCAGCGTACTTCAGTGTGAAGGAGTAATTAATGAAAGTGTTCGTCATTTTCTTCACACAACTGGCAAATTCAACGCGTTGCTTCGGATTCGGTTTACTGTATCAATGACAAATTGAAGAGATTCATGCAATCTAACAGTCAAATTTTTAGCAACTAAATGTTGTCGATGGATGACGCAATGTATTGCTAACACCCCTGGCACGTTTTGTTTTAAATAGCTTATAAATCCACGATAACGTCCAACCATGGCAGGTGCTCCATCTGTAGCTACTGATGTTATATTTGATAAAGGGATTGCTTTTTCAATGAAGTAATCCTTCAAAACATGAAATATTGATTCACCTTTAGTGTCGGTTGTCAAAGTTCTTGCGAAGAACAGTTCTTCGTAGATTTCTTGATTCATAATAAAACGAACATATGCCAATAATAATGCTTCATTACCAGGTAAAGTTGACTCGTCCAGTTGTATAGAGAAATGGGTCGTTTGCAAATAATTACACAAGAAGCTTTCAATATCAGAACTCATTTTATCAATACGTCTTTCAACAGTATTGTTGCTTAAAAGAATTCTTTTAATGATATCAGATGCAGGTTTGTTGTAAAACAGTTTTTAAAACCTCTTCAACTTTGAAAAAGAAACTATTGAGTACTCGTGTAATTTTGCATAAGTTTGAATATTAAACTACTAATAACTGAAGTCATGATCGGCGTAATTTATCTATCTTTGCTAAGTACGAGTAGAAAACTAAAATTTAATAAAAAAAATAATGTACTTACATTTCTCCGGCACTATAATTTGTGTAATAAACTACCAGTTTATATTTATGGGTTTTTATAATAACTAGTGGTTAATTATAACACATTTTATTTATTTATATTTACATATTCATTTTTATTGAGTTTAATCTTAACATAGAGGCGGCTCTGTAAAATTTGCACTGGGTAGTTCTTCCATTTCGACGACGGCGGCTTTCAGTCTGTCGATTTTGACGGTTTTTTCGATGCCATCGACAATAATGTCGAAATTTTTGTGTGTTCGGCGAACAACTTTGAATGGGCCGTCGTAAGGTGCCTTTAATGGCGGTCGTACTTTGTCATCACGTAGAAATACGTGAGTGCAATCTCCTAGGCTTTTCTGCACATGATAATTATTGGACGAATGGTTTGATGTCTTCACTGGTTGCAAATTTTTCATCATGTTTCTTAGTTCATTGACAAAGTCTGATGTGTTTTTTGTGAGTGGAGCTGTCTCGAGAAAATCTCCGGGAATTCGTAGTGTTTGACCAAAAATCATTTCAGCTGGCGAAGCATTAATGTCCGGTTTGAACATAGTTCGAAGACTGAGTAGAAGTAATGGAAGAATGTCAGACCAATTCGATACATTGGCATGACATTTAATTGCGGCTTTAAGTGTTCGATGTAATCGTTCGATGAGTCCATTGGATTGTGGGTGATACGCCGCAGTGCGAAAATGTTTACATCCGATGATCTTGTTGAGTTCGTTAAAAAGAGTTGAATCAAATTGACGCCCCTGATCAGTGGTAATGTATTGCGGTACGCCGTAGTTTGTGATCCAACCACTAATCATAGCTTTGACGCACGTTTCTGCAGTTATGTCATCGATGGGAATGGCTACTGGCCATCGTGAAAAACGATCGATGCATGTGAGTACGTAGCGATGATTATTTGACGTTGGCAATGGGCCAACAAGATCTTTTTTTCGGTGATCATTTTGATTGTTGCCTGCTTCCCTGGATGTGACGCATTGTGAAATAGTTCGAAGATTGGTCTGCGAAGATTCGAAGCAATGTATGGACGAATGTTGTCAGTTGACGTGTCGCAATATAATTGGTGATTTGAATTGGGTAATGATACCCGCGCAAGTTTTAACGACGAACTTGGATTTTTTAGAATTTGTTCAAGTTCGTTGTCGTCGATTTGCGAAGATGCGATGAGCTCGATGCTAAGTCCTTTGAAATTGTTTCAATGCGTGAGAGTGCATCAGCAATAATATTGTTCCTTCCGGACACGTGACATATATCAGTTGAAAATTGACCGATGAAATCCAAATGACGTAGTTGTCGTGGTGATGCTTTGTCTGGTTTCTGTAGAAATGCGAAAATCAGCGGCTTATGATCAGTGTCGACCTGAAAAATTTAATTGATTGGTATATGGCCAATAACTCACGATCATAAGTGCTGTATCTGGTTTGCATGTCGGTCATGCTTTTTGAGTAAAATCCCAATGGCTGTAATTTATTGTCCACGATTTGTTGCAGAACTGCGCCTACAGCAAAATCGCTGGCATCAACATGAAGTACCAATTGGGCTCCCGTTACTGGATGAAACAAACAAGTGATAGATGCTAAGTCTGACTTGCATTTTTCGAAAGCTACGTTAGCTTCGTCGGACCATTTAATCATTGATTAGTCCTTTTTCTTGTTCCCCCTAATTAGTTTTCCCTGTGTTGCAGCTGCATGTGGTAGGAAACGCCGATAAAAATTCATGAAAAGTAAAAAACGACGATGTTCGAACGCTTTTTGTGGCTTTTTGAAGTTCAAAATTGCATCAGTTTTTTCGGTATTCGAAAGTATTCCATTTGCGGTAATCATGTGTCCCAAAAATAAAACTGTTTGTTTTCCAATGTCGCTTTTCGCCATGTTGATTTTTATATTGAATTGTTGCAGACGATTTAAAACCAATTCTAAATGTGCGCGGTGCTCCGTTTCATCCTTTGACGCGATGCAAATGTCATCGATGAACACATAAACAAAATCCAAGTCGTGAAAAATCTGGTTCATGTAGCGTTAAAACGTTTGTGAGGCGTTGCGAAGACCAAATGGCATGAATTTGAATTCGAAGAGACCGAATGGTGTAATGATGGCTGTTTTTTTACGGCTCTCTTCGTCGAGTGGGACCTGATAATATGCTTTGATGAGATCAATTTTTGTGAAAATGGTTTTTCAGCAAAATTTTGAGCAAAATCATGGATGTGTGGAAGAGGATACCTGTCCGACACCGTTATAGCATTGAGTCGTCTATAATCACCGCATGAGCGCCACTCGCCATTGTGTTTTTTTACCATATGTAGCGGACTGGCCCATGGACTTTTACTTTGTTGACAAATGCCTGCTCGCATCATGATTTCAAATTCCTTTTTTGCAACATTTAATTTCTCGGTGTCTAGTCTACGTGCGCGTGAACGTGAAAATAAAAATGATATTTTGATTTATCGCGACTTTGTGAGCGTCCACGATTATTCGAAAACTGGGAGAACTTCTTTGACAGTTCCTCAATCTGATGGGTTAAAGCGTGAATTTGATGTGACATGTCGTCAGAGGTTTCCCGTGAAGTAGAGGGCGTTACTACCTCGCTTATTTGTCGAAACGTTGTAATATCTAAAATCTTGTCCGCCATGCTTGCAATTTTTGTCAAATCGCCGTCAGCAGTGGAGATACCAGGACGAATTTGTTCTGGCAAACGTTCAATCCACAGTGTTTTAAACGCCTCATCTGAGAGTGCATTATTTGACAGCTCACGCATTTTTCGAAGAAGTTGTGATGGCTTGGCATCATCCAATTCGGTCTCTTTTAATAATATACGCAGTTTTTGCTGATCAGAATGTGAGAATTCGGCTAAAATTCGTGTTTTGAGTGTTTTATATTTATCCAATAATGGCGGATGTTCAGTGATGTCAATGACTGGCTGTAGAAATTGCGGGTCCAACGATCCCAAAATGTGATAGAATTTCGTTGAATCTGTTGTAATGCCAGCTAATAAAAACTGAGCTTCCATCTGCATGAAATATAATTTTGGAGCTGTTTTTATGAATGGTGCTGGTTTGACAGACACCCTGTGAATCTGATCTCCCAAATTATTTTGAGAAATATCGCCTGCCTCTTGAAATTATGGCGATAGAGGATTTACCTTCAGTGGATTATTGGTAGGCCATTGCGAAATTTTGAAAATTTCAACCAATAATAATAAAATTATTTCTGTATCTGTTTGTCAGGGCGATTACCCCTTTCCTTATCAAATTATTTGTTTGAATTCTCTCGCAACGATTTAAATATCCAATTTGGATTCAGAACTCTTTTTCTACACACTCTGTTACTTTTGTCTACTGCAATTGCTCACACTGACGCCAACGCTGCCGTTGACACTGACGCTGACGTCACAGATGAAGTAACTTGCAGGCTATCCTTACTGATGAACGATTGTGTATCACTTTATGTTCAGCTTCTATGGTAGCCGACACACCAACATGAGTCGTACGATACCCTTTACGTCGGGGTCACCAATATGGGTTTTTATAGTAACTCGTGGTTAATTATAACACATTTTATTTATTTATATTTACATATTCATTTTTATTGAATTTAATCTTAACATAGATAAGTTAAATGCTATCTGTTTTTATATTAATTTTATTATGCTACGTGTGTTACTGACGGGTGTTCTCGTACTACTGATGTTCTCGTACGACCGATGTTGTGTGCATGTATCGGTTTTAAGTGCACGTTGCCACATGTGTGTGTCTGTTTCAGTTATAAGTGCACTTTGCCACATATTTTCTTAGCACTTTCCTTTTCAAGATTCAGGAAACGAATAAACGTATTTGTCTCACATTCGTATTTATAGAGTGACGAATTGAACAAGTCAGTGCAAGTTCGCGAAGCTGTGAGACAAAAATTGACAAGAATTTTTACTGCGCGTATGCTTGTAACAAGATAATACTGGTATATCACTATGTGCAGATTTTTACAAGTTCAAAATGTATTGTGACCACAAAGCGAATGCCTACATCCTACAACTTACACAATTTTATAAACATATATAATAAATTTTTTACTTCATAGGTACTTTTATAAATAATGTATGTCTTTATATTATAAGATAGTATAATGTAAGTAAATAGGTACTATCAGTGTATGTTTAGATCCACTATCGTGGACCACCCCCCCCCCCATTTTCATTTCATGGACCCCGAATTTTTTTTTCGCTGACATACACCCCGTGCAGGTTGTTATAGACCCCTGGGGGTCGATATATACCACTTTGGAAATCACTGGTCTAACCTACTAACAATAGTAAAACTTCGCATAAAAAACTGATAAAGCCCATAGGCGCGAAAATTAAAAACGCCAAATTGATTGCCCAGATGCTGTTTGGCTTTTGACATACAAACAAGTATACAACAATTTATAACATTCAGTATAAAGAAAACACAACATCATTTATATCAATTCCATTTTCAATTTATTTTATGTTTACTAACTTTTATTAATATTACAACTTTAAAAATTATTGTTTCTCTAATATAATATTATGAAGTATTTTATACTCATATTTCACTTCCGATTTTCTGCTAATATTTCGTCAATTGTCCCATTGAAACGCCCTTTACTTAAGGCATCGACTAGCATATGGAGGCGTTGCTCTCTTTCAGAATGGCGACGTTCAAGGGACGTCACCTGCACAACAAATATTTCAGATTTATATTTGTATGTAACTATAAATATATTTAACGCAACTTATTATAATATTTTGTTTTGTGTTATATGTACAATTGGCATATATATAGTATATATATGTTTAAATATTCAAATTGGTAAAATAACTATCAAACAAGATCAAAATAAAATTACCTTCGCTTTTAAAGCATAGTAATCAATAGGAACTTTTCGACGTTTTTGTAATGCAAACGCTTCATCACGTTCGTTTAAACGCTGCTGTAGAATTTTTATTGTCTCTTGGCAGGAAGATAGTTCTCTTTCATGGGCTGCTTGCAATGCCTTTAACTAATAAATAAAAAGTAATATCATTGTAACTATGTTTATTATTTTAATATTTATGTTTATATGTGTATTAAATATTACCAAGCCCATTCTTACAATAGTTTTCTATTGATTAACTATTAACATATGTTAATAGTTATATGCAAACATATGTACACAGATATGAAATATCAATATCATAATTCATTAATACATTACTAACTGCAATGTACATAAATTCTTTATTATCTTAGTTAATGATTACCTGATATTTTAAATACTACGTAAGTATGGGCAAATATTGAATTTAAAGACAAAAATCAATCTAACATCTTGTAATCGCTTATCATGTAACATTTTATAATCAGATTCTAAGATTTTAATTTTATTGAATGCTTCCTTCAATGTTGTTTGATTTGCATATGCCTCAGAAAATTGTGCTGGATCATACTGCTTTCGGCTATTTGAGTAACCTTGTTTATCCAATTTATTTACTAAAATAGATTATTAAAAAATAATAGTATACAAACTATTTAGAAATTTGTTTATTTTTGCTTATTACATACTTTCCTTTTCTTTTTGTAGTTTTTTTATAGTCTTCTTACAGTCTTCCAAATCTCTAGTAAGCCTCTGCATCGCTTTATCTTTTATAGCTAAATCAATTCTCATTCCTCTAATCGTTGTTAATAAATGTGTATCTTCTTTCGTATGATAACTTGATGCAGTCGTATCTGACTGAGATACTGAACCTTTACTTGGTATAGATTTTTTGGGGGGAATTAATCGAAGACTTGAATTTGGTCTAGAATCAGTTTGAGCTGATGAATTGCAGATTTTATGTTGTGCCTTTTCTGAAATAACATTTTCATCCGTTTGAACTGATTTGCATATATATTCGTCTTTATTTATCGTTTTTTCATTTGATTTCAATTGAAATTCAATTTTCTCATTCAATTTTGTATTTATCTCCTGTAAACTAAAATATATATTAAATATATATATATTATAAAATAATAAATAATATTATATAATAATACCTTAAGACTTGCGTTTCGAGATCAGCAATATGAGTTTCATATTTTGATTGCACCGAATTAAATTGTGCTCGAACATTAGCTAAAATTCTTTGGGCTTTAATATCTTGTTCTTGAGCATCATTTTCTAGCTGAGCAATACGTTCTTCCAAAAGTCGTCGACTATCTGATTTAAGTTCATTACACTTATCTGAATGTTTTGAAGCTACTGATATAATATATGTTTAAAAAAATTTAAATGTAAAAGGAAATCAATAACTAAATAGGAGTTTACCAATTAAGGCCGATACCGAATCTGGATGTTTCCGCATTAAAATTCGCTCTATTTCTTTGCATTGCCTTTGAAGATCTTGTATGATTTTACTATCCTTTTCATTTTGTTCAATTGCTTTATTTTTTTCAACACGGCATTCATTCAATTCACAATTCAAAAGTTTTTGAACTTGTAAAGCTTCATCCCGGTCGTTTCGCGCAAATTGTAATTCATTGCGTAAAATATTAGCACATTCAGTTAAATGTTGAACATCAAGCTTCAATAATTCTGATTCTTCGCATATAGTAGAATGTGTCTCCCGCAATACCCGATAAATCTGGGCCAAAGAATCATGCTGAATTCGTAAACTTTGCAACCGTTCTTCTGTATCTTTGAGTTTCTCCTGCAAACTCTCTATCTCATTCTTTAAAAGGATTTCACGTGTTACTGTAAAACTATTATTCATATCATTTACAGGTGTTGTCAATGTCGACTTATTACAATATTTAGAATCTAGCTCTTTACTAAATTGTAAATCCTTTTTATATTCTAATTCTTGTTCGGATTCGAAAGGCACCGGTGTAATGCAAGTAACACAAAATTCATTATCCACACTTTTCTCTAAATTCCCGTTTTTATTAATGATTGTATTTATATTCGGTGACTGATCCTTAATACAGAGTGATTCCAAAGTATTGCAACATTCAGTAACCTGGAATATATGTTACTTAACAAATTGTTTCAAAAATTTCTTAATTTTCGTACATTGCTGATTAAAATGGAGACTTATTTATCTCATCTTTAATATGAAAATCTGTTTAGGGTAATAAAATATTTATCTTAATCATTCTTATCCAAGCAAATAAGTATAACTAAATATACGATAATCAAAAATCCTATTATTGAATTAAAAATTTCAATAATTTTATAATAATAGCTATATATTACGCGTTCTTTACGGTAAATGAAATGGGACAAATAATAACTAAAGCCCGAATAATAAATACCATTTGTTAATATATTTTTGTAATAACTTTAAATCAATAACAACAATTTGCTAAATAGATTTTTGTAATAAGTTTGGATATCTTATTTTTATTTATTTTTCTTTATATTAAGTTGCTAAGTTAATTAATCAGCTGCTATATAATTATTGGTGTTATTGATATATATATACATACATATCTATATATTTCATATATTTCTATATAATTATATATTTGAATAAATATTATTATAAAAAAAATTATTATTTTTCTCCAAAATAAAAAAATTATAATTTTAGAAAGTTCAATATTTTCATAACTTGGAAAACAGTAGAAATATTATAAAATTGAGAATCACTGAAATATTTGCATGTACAAGATTACATTCCAACGTTAATATGCAAATCGCATTTGATCCAGACCGGTAAAGAATTCTATAAGAATCATCAATTTTCCTCTAAATTATTTACTAAAAGGTTAACACTCGAGCTGAGAACATGTTTTCAAAGTGGTTTAGAGAAGGTGTAATAATAACTATTATATTTACAATAATAAATGATACTTTATGTGAAGAAACAGAAAAAGAAAGCAATATTGTTAATAATATCAAAGTAGAAAATATTGATAAAATATCTGCTCAAAATTATAGTCGCGTTTCGTATGAAGGTGCTCAATTATGGAGAATTCTGCGTGGTGTCGATAATAACAAACCGGTCAATGAACTCCAAAATAAATATGGTAAGACACGTACGCATATAAAAATTAATATTTGTAAAGATTCTTACTTAATGTAATTATGTAACTATATACGAGTATATGATACATTATGGATAGTGTAATGTTTGATTAGTTGATTTATTAATAAATTAAAAGATTTAAAAAAAAACATAAAATAATTATACACACTTAAAAATAGATACAAAATTTTGGCTAACTAGAGAAGATAGTACAGATATTTTAATACAAAAGGAAGAATTAAAAAATACTGCATTATTTCTGCAAAATGCTAACATAACATATGAAGTGCTTATTGAGAATATTCAAGAAGCAATCAATACAGAAAATCCGTCAAAAGAAGAAATCGAAAATTTTCAAAATCGTAAAGGTAGAAAATTCATATAAATTAATAGTTTTTATAATAATGTACATATATATGTATGTATTTATATATAAAGGGCATAGAATGACATGGAAAGCTTATCACAAACTATCCGATATATATGGTTATCTTGAATATTTGGCAAAAACATATCCTAGCTTATGTTCAGTTCATAACATTGGATTCTCGTCACAAGGAATTCCTTTAAAACTTCTAAAGTTTGATATGAATGAACATTTATATGAAATATTTTAATTATAATTAATTTGTTTATTTCATATAGAATATCAGATAATAAAAAACCGAAAAAGGCAATATGGATCGATGGCGGCATTCATGCACGCGAATGGATTAGTCCCTCTGCAGTCACATATGTAATAGACCAAATAGTAGAAAATTGGGAAGATTTACCACCTTCGATGCATAATATTGATTGGTAATAAATATGTTTATGTTGTTCTTTTAAAGGCGATATAATTATTAAATCGCATACATCTACATATTTTAAGGTATATCTTAGCTGTTGTAAACCCCGATGGATATGAATATAGCCACAATGTTGACAGATTATGGCGCAAAAGTCGCAAAGGTATCGGACGTTGTTTTGGTGTAGATTTAAATCGAAATTTTGGCTATAAGTGGGGCGGAAAAGGAGTTTCGCATCAACCATGTTCTGAAACATATGGCGGAACCGGCCCTGCATCCGAGCCGGAAACAATTGCTGTGCAAAACTTTTTAAAAAATTACGGCTCCCAGTATTTTCAAGGCTATATAACTATCCATAGTTATGGACAATACATACTGTATCCGTGGGGTTACGACAAAGTTGTTTCTCATGATCATAAAGATTTGAAAAAAGTCGCTGAACACGCAGCTCTTGTAAGCCCATATGCTCATTTATATCTACAGTTATATACAGAAATATATGAAATTTCTTCTCATAAACTCGTATATCCGTTTACATATACAATTGATAAAAAATAAAATACTTTTAGGTAATTGCAGAAAAAACCGGAGCACGGTATAGTGTTGGCCCATCCGGGGCTCTACTTTATCCAGCTGCTGGCGGTTCAGATGATTGGGCCAAAGGTGCTCTCAATATTAAATACGCATATACCATCGAACTACGAGATACAGGAAAATATGGTTTTGTTTTACCCTCAAATCAAATAGAGTTATGCGGTAAGGAAACGTTTATCTTTGTCGAAACCGTAGCTGAAGCAATTAAAAACACTCCATAAAATAAAATAAAAAAATGAATAATGCTTGTTACAATATTGCAATAATTTTAAAAATTAAAATTAATCCTGGTTTTCAGTTTACTTATATATTAACTTATATTTATAATTTTGAACAATTTTAACTTAAAATTAAAAGGAATTTAATTCTATCAAAATATTGTATAATTAAATAAAAAGTTGCTTTTCCAATATTAATAAAAACAGTGTTTCAAAAGAATTTTAATTATTTGAAATAACTATGAATAGAGGACACAATAACTATGCGATTAAAAGCGATTTGAGAGAAAAAGTTATTAGATTAAGAACCATAAATATGGAATAGATCTATGTCAAAATTACAATACTTACATATACATTTGTACATGTCTACTTGATACTTTTGAATAAATAAAATATTTTATACTATGCATTCTGCAAATTTGTTTGTCCTGAACAGGCAAACATTTATTAAACCTTCATACAACATAGGCTGTACGTATAAACATATATGTGTATATTCAAATGCATAAGTTTTCAATATTCCTTTATGACTCATGACTCATACAATCCCTGGTATTGCATTTCATTCATGTAACACCAAATACATATGTACAAAATTAATTATTATATTTATATATTAAATATATGATCTACTTTTAATAAATATTGTTTAAATAAAATAAAGCAAATTGTAATCAAAACAGAACTTACATTATTAGTACAACAGTCTGCTTCAAAACAGTCGTAGTTATTTACAGAATCTGTGCTTTTGTTATGGGGATGTTTTTGACCGAGCACATTAGTATTATTACCCATGAGCAATTCAGCTTCTCGTAGTATTTCATCCACACTTCGTCCATCACTATTATCAGATAGTCTATTAATTTCTTCAAATATACTTTCAATATCTGCTTCTGTATCCTCATTAGTTAAACACTCCTTCTCTTTATTAAGAAATTCATAAAATGAACTATTTGTGAAATCCTCAACAATTTGAGAATTGTCTCTTTTACAAGAATTGCTGATGTTTACCATACTCGGCATAGACATTATTTTATTTTTACTTGAATAACTAAATATATAAATAATTGTTAATATCACAACACAGCTAAATAATAATCGTATAATAATGACACTATTTTTCTCCAATAATCTGACATCTCCACAGTCTACTGTTTACTATCAAAAGAGATACGAGATGGCGTGATGTGTGTTAATAGCTTCGTATTTAAAGTATCGGGAAGTTGAATTTCAAGCTTGGTTTTAATTAATATTTAAAAAATTGTTTAAAAATTTCTTAAATAGAAAAAATAAAACCAAGCTTGGAATTCAACTTCCCGATATCTTCCGAAATTACAAATGTAAGCAACATTTCAATTTGCAGTGTTCCGTATGCTGCACTCAGTGAAAAATGACAAATATATATTTTTTTAAATAATCAAATCATATACCATTAATTTAACGTATTTTTTTTAAATTAACTAAAATCATTTCAAATATTTTTCTGGCTCTGTACCCAGAAAAAATGGAAGAAATGGCTATAGACCATAGCCCTCAAATACAAACCCCCGCAGAAGATTTTGTTATTGGAATGTTTTTGATCGAGCACATTAGTATAATTACCCATGAGCAATTCCATCGTTTTTAAATTCATAAGCGCTTTTCAACTCTCTATTTTACTTATATTTAAAAATATAAACGTTTTGATTAAATTGTAAAAATATATTTAGCAAATAAATTTCGATACGTCTTATTACATGTTAAGATACGCTTTATCGAAAACGCTTGTACGTGAAGTTTTGTGATAATATTAAATCTTTTTTGACCAGCTAAAGAGCGTGTTATGTCAGATGGTCATTGTTTGCGTTTGATGGGCCTGTGGAAATACTCATTGGTACATTTTTATGTTGTAAGCATACTACAAACCAAAATGACATTTAAGAGTTTAAGAGTATGTGAAGAACATTTCTGCAAAGCTTAAACAGCTTAGATTAAAGAATACCTTCTATAATCTAAGTTAAACACATTTTTAATAACATGAGTAAACTTTGTTTTTATTAAGAATGTTGTTTTTTTATATTTATTGTTCGTTACAGATGAAAAGATAGAGCTTTTAAACTATGAGCACTTTTGACGGTTTATTAGATGGAATTCCATCTATCGCAGTAGACAGATTTGATGGTGAAAATTCAAATTCTTCAGTATTTTTTATATCACATTGTCACAGCGACCACATGGTAGGCTTATGCAACCTAAAATCATCGGCAGTAATATATTGCAGCGATATTTCAGCATTGTTTATCAAAACGAAATATCCTCAACTAGAGAATATATTTACCTTAGAAATAGAGTGTAAATTACATATTTGCTTCTATTTTTAACAATTACACCAATTAATATTTTGTTTGTAATCTTTTAGATCCTTTAGAAATAAATTATATATTTAAAGACCATAGTCAAAAATTGACTGTCACTGCTATACGTGCGGAACATTGCCCAGGCTCCATAATGTTTCTTTTTGAAAATCAATCGAAGCGAATCCTCTATACGGGCGATTTTAGGTATGCATTTAAAATTAAAAAATAAGACGTATACGCAAAGAATTATAAATTTACAGACTTACGAAAAATGTTCTAGATAATTGTAAATTTATTATTCAGAATCAATTGGATACCATTTATTTAGATTCTACATTTTTAAGTAAACATTACATGGATTTCCCCCCTGTACAAATAAGTGTAAATACTATATGTAATATAATAGATGAGTGGCTTCTAAAGGGAGACACTTATGAAATTTTATTGGATCTAACAGCAATGTGGGGTTTTGAAACATTATTAATAACAATTAATCAACGATTAAAACAGAAAACACATGTTACAGAACAACATTTTAAAAACTATATACACTTAGCCAGCATGGACAACTGCTATAGCCGAAATGCATCCTTATGCCGTGTCCATATAAATGTAAATAGTAAAAATAGTTTAAGATGTTGTGAATCAATTAATTTAGATAAAAATGTTAGAACTATAAGGCCTTCTGCGCTATCCTGGAAATATTGGAATAAAACTAAGCAATTGTGGAGATTGAGCCCAGGCGAGAAATATAATGTTCTATATTCTAATCACTGCAGTTATAGAGAAATTAAAGCTTTTCTGGCAACTATTCAAACGAAATCAATCAAACTTAACGTTTTACCAAATTGTCATAAAAAAAGACTTCAGATAAATGAGAATCTAAATGAATTAAGAACAAATTATCAAAGTCACATTGAAGATATAAATATCGAAACGAACCATACACTAAAATTATCGAATATAAAGTCCTTAAAACATTCAAAGTCGAAAGAATTTATAGTTAACCAATTACCAAAAAGAAGAAAATTATAGATATTTATAAATTTTTTAATTCATTATTTTTCGATGTTAATATATTAATTTCAATAAATTTACACTTAAGGAAACAAACATTATGGTTTATTGTTTTCCTTTTCTTTGGTTTTTATATTATTTTCTAGGGTCAAGAATTCTTTGTCAGATATTTCATCGGCTGGGTTTAATACTTGTTCAACCGCAATTACTTCTGGTATGTAGAACTGTAACATATTTTGTACCCCATTTTTTAAAGTCACAATTGAACTGGGGCACGAAGAACATGATCCCTAAATGTAAATTATATGTTAATATATTTACATACGCAATATGTATAAATAATATACACACTTGCATTATTAATTTTACAACGCCATCCGAATATCCAACGAATAAGATATCCCCGCCATCTTCTTGCACCGTTGGACGAATTCTAGTATCTAAAAGCTCTTTAATCATCATTACTATTTCACTGTCCGACTCCTCAATTTCTTTTCAAATACAAGTACATACCTTTAGTAAAATATTAACATAAATGTGTAATTATAAACTATATTTACGAGTATCTGAAGATGGTTTTGCATCTGTAAGAACTGGTAATCCACTAGAAAAAAAATCCATTATAACCGCAAATAACTCGGGTTTTATAATAGTCCAATCGGCATCTCCATACTTTGAAATTGTTATAAAGTTATTACCAAGAAAAACCGATTTTACGCCATCGACACGAAATAATAACTTAGCTAAAGAAAATAATTTTTAATTTCAAAATTCATTTCTCTAACATAAATATTTTCATACCCAGTGGACTGCTAACAGCTTTCGTAGCATTAGGAAAATCAATAGTACTGCCTTTTTCTAAAATTTCTACACCCGGAAGAAATTTTAAACTATCCGGATTTGGAGTATCTTGTGTTTGAATAAACATATGCCTCTGTAAAAGTTGTAATAATCCAAACTTTGGATAATTGTAATCTATGTTGTTAAAAGGCCGTCTAAAACGTAATAACATTCAAGAGTTGAATCTTTTAATCTACATATCTTCTTACCTTTTGGCAAATAATCCAAAGTTTCGATTTAAAGTACATTTTTGTAAAAACGTTGATAAAAATCGTGTCATTTCTTTCTAGTTTAGAATATATTAAAGAAATAACTACAATCTAACCACAACAGTACAGTCGATTTCAAACGTCAAATTGTAATTTCCGTCGTAATATAATAATTTTAAATTAAGGGCAGGGGGAACTATTTACATTTTATTTAACTTCTAAGCAAATCTTCAAGGTCAAATCGCATTAAAATATAATAATTAATTATTCAATTAAAAAAGAATAGACATATTATTGTGACTTTAAATTTATTTCGATTAGGCTCATATTTTGCGTTATATTTATATCAATTTACCTTATTTTTGTTTTATACTACATATTTATATTTACCAAAAAAAATATGAACTATATTTTCCATTCGCAAATAAATTTTGCCCATTTGTTTATTAAAATTTAAAAGCAATTTTTTTCTATAATTCGATGCATATAAAATAAAAAAAATTATTACCAGAATTACAAGTTTTTAAGATTCCATGTATAAAAAATCTGTCTAATATACATGAAATCTCATATTGATTATTTCCATAATCTAATATTAAAATTATATAGTTTTATGAGATCGTATTTATTTTTTCTTCCATTACACTTATGCTTTTATAGTTGTACTTTTTGGTCAATAGGTGGTTTTACTTGTTCAATAAATTTATTTTCTTTCCGAAAGACCTATATATATGTACGTGTATATTTATGTATAGATAGATAACATAACTGATAATATTTTTAAATATTTTTACCTCTTTGATTATTTAGATTCTTTGAAAATTAAGTTTGATCTTATTACTCTAATTTCTTGTGCATATCAATTTCTTCCAAATCACATTATAATAGACAATTAAGAAATTATGTCTTTTCTTACAATTATAATTTTATAGAGCATTTTTATATTGGATAAATTGATAATTTATACATAAAATATTAAAAATTGGTACGATTATTCTCTGGAAGTACGTTAAGAACATTTTCCAAAAAAAATATACATACAACGGTTTCATATTCACCTATCCATGCATATGTATGTGATCTAATTTATACAATATATAAAATATGTATAGCAATATAATTTTAACCACTTTCTTATATTCCTTAGATAAAAAAAATAATCCATATTTTTGTCAATATGAATTTGAGTTTCATCAAAGCACAATTTTTTAATTTAATCAATTATGTGTGTACATATAAACACATTACAAAATAGGACTTTATAAGAGAAAATGTAATGCATATATACAAACTATATGGTCGCATAAATCTCATGCATACACACATATATACCTAAATAGTAAGCATATGAATTTTTATAATTTTTTAATTATTATTACTTGATTACCTTTTTTAATGTTACTTTCTTTGATTAAAAATATATTAAGGATCTTTAAAAAAAATTCAAATATATAAAAATTGGTAGTTTTTTGGAGAAAAATTTAAAAAAACGAACGCATAGTATGCAATTCCAGTTTCAGCTTGAATATCTTTTCAACGCCTTCATATTTATAGATATGTACATATGTACATAGCTTCAAATGAATACTCCACGAAGATCGTTACCGATTGGAATATTCTGCGACGGAAGCTAACACATAAGAAAAGTATCTAATTCGAATAATTTCGAATGTATATGAATGAATGCTTTGATGTGCTCAGCTAGTTGTACGAAAGGCGCGAGTCTACAACCACATAGATTTCTCATTATACAAAATAATACGGTACGTGCGTCAGTTTCACTGTATTGTGTGTAGTGATTTCATTTAGTTATTATTCCCTGTATACATGGAGCATATTCAGGTAAGTTTTGTTTTTCAGTAAATTTAATTAATTTTGAGTGACACACCTTCAAATATAAAATAGTGAAAATCATTTGCAATAAGGGAAAATATAAGCATTCATTACCAGTCTAGTATTTTTATTTTCTAAGAAAACACAAGCGAACGGAGTTTGCGTCTATAAAATGAGTGCCTTAAATGTTGTGTGTGCAAGCGGCAAATGGCCACCAAAAAGGGAAAAAAATTTATAGGCTATGTTATAAATTAAATTTTACTATCAATACTACAAACCTTTATTTCGTGAAAGTCTAATAATTACAATATTGGATATCTTCATAATAAATCAAATAATACAATTTAAAACGTAAATGTCAAATGTATAAGAAATATCGGGAGTTAAAATTTCGTCGGACAAATATTTCACAAACACAAAAATGGCGGCTTCCAAAACAATTTGAGAATAGTTCATAGTGTTTATTTATGTCTGTATTGAAAATATAAATACTATATCAGAAGTAGAAAATCTAGTAAATGTTGTGTACAAATAATTGAACAGTGAGTGTTTTTCTTTCCATAAGAATTTTTTTTTCAGACCTTTGAAAATAATTTATTGCTTTTGTATCAAATACGATGCGAGCTAAATAATAACCAATGTTTGGTAATATTTGTTTTTATTTTTCTAATGTGGGTGCATGCTTAAGAATATTGACGTATATAGCTGAAATCAAAGTGCATACTAGTGTACATTTCTACACAATCAATATATTTTAGTGCCTAAAATGAATCGGAATATGGATAATTATTTATTATGTCTACTATTATTATAATTAGATATATTGAGATAAGTGGAAAGTTGGTTCTTTTAAATTGTAGAGGTAAATATTTGGCGCCAAAAATGAGGGCTACCAATTTATAAATTAACTATTAAGATAGGTGACGAGTTAGACTAAATGAAAAGTATATGACCACTCTATTCCACGTACATATTAATATAAACACAAATAAAGTGGAGTGATATTGCTTTCAACAAACATCCGTATATACACGTACAATAGATTCGTTAATTGAAATTTGAAGATTTAATTAAACTTGGCTAATATTTATTAAAAAAAGACTGCATCATTTCTGAAAAGTATTGCATTTTGGCTACGAATCGTTTACATATATACGTACACATGTATCCTCTTAAAAATTTTTGCGTTGTTTTGTAGACCGGTTTTTGTTGTTGTTTTTGGGCATTGGTGCTTGGTCGCTGGGCCATTCACATCGTTAATATTCGTTGTACGATTCGGAAATGGTCGTGATGTCGCCGTTCTGAAAAATCGAAATGTGCAGTCGCGGAATAAGGATTTTTCATTTGGTCGTAAATTTATATGCTGTCTGAAGGAGAGAAAGAAATAGAAAGTGCGAGCATTGAATTAGAGTGTGTAAAGTTTCGGAGAAGTGTGGAATATTATTGAAGTAGTTGAATGTATTTTTGATGGTTGCAAATGTGTGTATGCGCGTCCCTATTATATGTATATGGTAAGACCGGTCGAACAAGCTTAGTGTTAACGTATGCGGGAATTGATTACATGAAACTAAAAAAAGAATTCAATAAGACGAACTTGTGTGTGTGATGTATGTGGTTATGAGGCCATGGCAGTTGTGGCATTGTTGCAAGATTTACAAATAACGCTTCAATTATATGATGGTTCTGGTTTGACCAGTTTTCTTAATTTTTAAAATACACAACACAGTTTTACCGCGCTCTTTTGTATGCTATCTCTCAGTTCTATAATATAATAAACCGCGTGCTGTTTGACGGTGTTGTTTACAATTATGTGTAATATTCTAAATATTATAATTGAAATTATATAAATTAATGAAAGTTCTATAGTTAAGATTCACATAGCCAATTTTTATATCATAATTAAGCTATTGATTTTTTTGAGTGAATGAATGGTGGCAACCAAAACAAAAAAGATCGTCTAAAATGGTTTAAAGGTTATTGCTTTGAAACAACACACCTGTGCTTCAATTGAGAGAAAATAATATATCCTGTGTTCTATAAATTTATTATTATTGAATTTAAACATAAAATAACTAAATTTGTATCCCCATATATGAATTTATATACATAAATTTCGTTTATATATAACTATATCTATGCATATATGTATAAATAAATATATATTTATATATATATATATATATAGATGTGTTTTATAAATAAATATATTTGTATTTATACATATTCATGTGTATAGAATTCGTATATAAATAAATATATATTTATACGGGGAAACTTAAAGCAATATTACAGCCAAGAATAGGGGTACGATTAGGAATATACTAAACATAATACGCGGTGTTTATGCAAAAGTAAATAAATATATATAGTTATATGAAAGAAAATAAATTTAAATATTCAATTCATCAAAAATAATATAACGCAGAAGAATGGTAACAATTTTATCTCATACGTTATCTTGTGTGCATGTGGCGTTACATTTGTGTTCAATTACGGCTATATTTTTTTACTAGTAGTTGTGACCAAGGGCTAGCGTCTCTTTTGTTTTAAAAAGTTTGGCATACAAAGAAAATCAACCCTAATTCTTAATTTTAAATATATTTTTAAGAAAGTTCAAATTGTTTGTTTCAACTCTATCGTTATTTATATGTGAAATACTTGAAAATATAATATTGTTAAGACGAAGTTAAATAAATAGAATACATTTCATTCAAAAAAAAGAAAATTTGGCAACTTGGCATTGAATGTGAAAGAACGAGAACGCGACGTTGCTAGTTGACTTTTTTTTTCATTCAAAATATACATTTTTCTGAAGAGAGAGAGAAGAGCGCGTATTTAAAAAATAATTTTGCATTTTTCTTGTGTAGAATTTTTATTCTTTTACGAAAAAGGAATTGTAGCTGCATTTCCAGTAATAGATAATAAGACGGAGGCTTAAAAATTAATTTATATCACTTGTATATATATTTTCATATATACATATATATATATATATATATACATATACTTCGTTTTAAATTAGTACATAAAATTTTAAAACCTTTGTGTTTGTGAAGTGTTTTGTGAATATATATCTTTGCAATAATGTCGGAGCACCACCGTGGTGCTTGGGACACTCGTGGAGATACCGTCTGGTGGCCAGGAGCCCTTGCAACACAAGATCAACAGACACTCCATCATCAACATTTAATTAATCAACATCACCAACAGCAATTAGCTGCACAGCAGCAACAGCAGCAACAACAACAACAACAGCAGCAACAACAACAGCAAGTACAAATTCAACAACAACAACAGCAGCAGCAACAACAGCAGCAGCAACATCAGGTCGTGGTGCAGCAACAACAGACTCAACAGAATCAGCAAAGCCATAATGATGTTTCCCGTAGCAATTGTACGACGTCTGGAGTAGCCACACAACAATTGTTTTCTTATAAAATGGCTAGTAGTTTTCAAAATCCTGCCACAACAATGGCTCAAGTTGTAGCAACTTCAAACGCTGGCACTGTATCGGCTTACGATTACCGCCTAAATATGGCTACGGCCCAGGCTGCCCCACCTGGAACACAATGGTGGTATGCAGCTGCTGCTAATCAAACCCAAATGGATGCAAATACTCTGCAACATCAACAAAACCAACATCAAAATGTTCACAATGTTCATACACCACCGCCATCATCGGTACGTATTAAATATAAACCTAGATATTTATGGTGCTAAAATTCATTCGAATGTATGATAAATACAGAATTTGTGACAAATCATTTATTATCAATATTTGTAAAGGCGGAATATTTAAATTATTAATTATAATAATTTCTTTTATATCTATATATATATACACTATTTAGCTTAAAAACTGTTTACCTTGAATCATGTTTACTACTATTATCTTTTTTAAGTTTATTTCCAAAAATATTTGATACATAAAATTATAAATTCATTAGATTTGTTTCTTCTTAAAAATAATTTTGGGTAGTTTAGTCCTGCGCAATTTATAAAAATAATTTTTTATGACCACCCGAATATTTTTTTAATCAAAATTGGTTACCATTTTCAAAAGATATAAAGCTCAAAAATTATTACAATTATTTAGCGGTCAATTTCTTATATGCACTTCCCACATCTGTTGTTATATATAATTTCAACAATTTTATTTATCACATTTCTACCTTCGTTGTAGTAGAATATTTAACAAATGTTATTTAAATTTTTCTGTCAAATCGGAATAATACTATTTATTCAATTGATTTTACTTGCTTATGAATCAAGCTCCATTTCTTAATAAATATTTTAAAATGTTTAAAAAAAATCCAGATTCAAAAGAAGTGGAAAAAAGTTGTTATTAAGTATTATATAATATATTTTGTATTACATCGAATACTACATATTTGTCAGTCTGTATATTAATTTCCATCAAAATTAGTAATCCCGCCATTTTCATTTAACTAAATCTTATTAGTAAATGCATAAATTATTTCAAAGAAATTAAAATTTAGAATATAAACAATTAGCTAAATGTGGAATTTTTAATTTTTAAATTAATTTTAAATAATGTTTATTTATTAATATCAACTTTATGTATTGATAGAATCAACATTTAGCTGATCAAATACAGCAAAATCATCAAAATAATCAACAAATTCAAATCCAAAAACATAGTACGATGATACGTGGAAAAGTTGATGCAAAACCTAGGGGTAGGATGACAGCATATGCTTTTTTCGTGCAAACATGTCGCGAAGAACATAAGAAAAAGCATCCTGAAGAAACCGTTATATTTGCTGAATTTTCAAGAAAATGTGCTGAAAGGTGGAAAGTACGTATATATATATAAAAATAAATATATTTAAAAAACAAAATTAAATGACAATTGTTCATATAGACCATGCTTGATAAAGAAAAGAAAAGATTCCACGAAATGGCTGAAAAGGATAAGCAAAGATATGATTTGGAAATGCAAAATTATGTACCGCCCAAAGGAGTTATCCTTGGAAAGGGTAAAAAACGAAAGCAAATAAAAGATCCAAATGCACCTAAGAGATCATTGTAAGTTTGTTAAAGAAACTTGCAAATTAGACGAAAGTAGCTTAATTAAATTTATATTTCAGGTCAGCTTTCTTTTGGTTTTGTAATGATGAACGTAACAAGGTGAAAGCATTAAATCCTGAATATGGTGTTGGAGATATTGCCAAGGAGCTTGGCCGAAAATGGTCAGATGTTGATGCCGATACGAAGCATAAATATGAGGCTATGGCAGAAAAAGACAAAGCACGATATGAAAGGGTTAGTAAATGTTTATATATGTGTATATTTAGTTTTAAAAAAAACTTATGAACATATTAATTTTAGGAAATGACGGAGTATAAACAGAGAGGCAAGCTTCCTCTTTCTGCAACAATACAACAACCTCAAGCTCCACAACCTATAGCAGAAGTTGAAGCTGATGATGACGAAGATGCTGATGACGATGAAAATCATTAGATTTTAAGAAAATTAATAAATTTTGTAAAATAGTACGATAAGTAAAAGTCTATTTACTCTTATTTCGCCACCTTTCTCTGCTCCTATTTTTTTAAAAAAATACCTTCATTTTTATATGCGTATTATATTTATATTTGCAAAAAAACACGTATTGTATATATATATATTTTTATACTATATATATAGTAGAATATGGTATATTGGTATATAACTGTGTACCTTATGTGTTTTATATGATTTCCGTGCAAGCGAACGCAATTGTTTCTAATTTATTTTAACGAGTGTAATCAATTTTCATTGAACGATAAACTTATACGGATAAAAATTTAAAGTACCGCAGAAAATTTAGTTTTTTTTTTAATTAATATTTTATTACTATTATTAAGATTCAAAGTACATAAATATAAAATCAAGAAATAATGATAAATGAAATTTTGAAAATCAAATTGTAAATATGAAAGCGAAGAGTTAAGTAAAAGGCAACAATAAAATAAATTTTGAGCAACAAGCTACATAAAATAAAACAATAAACTGAAATAAAATGTTGAAAAATAATTAAGCAGAATAATAAAGAAATTATATTATCTTAATTGTGTATATATTTAAAATTTATAGTAATTACATAATTAACTTAATAACAACATGAGCGTTGTGGTCTGTACGTATGTAATTATAAGTTTAAGTTTTTAAACAACATTCAATATGTTGAATATGAACGAAAACGAATTCTTTTTTATTTTTAAAAAATTATAGAATAAATTATGTCATTTATATCAATATCCATATTAATAAATTGCAGCATTATATAGTATATTTGATTGTATATTATATCGTAATACGTATTCATATTGCAGGCAAAATGCCGCCTAATTGATGGAAGATCTAAACAATGAAAATAATCCATTATTTTTGGGGAAAACAAAATTTCAGACATTAAACAAATGTATAATAATTATTTATTATGTAGGCTTCAATTATATTTTAAATTGTTATTATTAGGCGGCATTTGAATATTTACTTTCGTTTAGCAATTATTAGTTACTTGAAATATTGCGTGGCTAAATTATAATTAATTAGATAAATATATCAAAATATTCAGTATTTTTGAAAATAATTGTGCACTAAAATATCAAGCAAGTTAAATAAGGAGATATTTGAATCATAATTTGATGGTGTACGAGAATTAAAAAAAATATGTTTCAATGATTTTCTGAAATAACAAAATAATTGGAATCAATGATTTTTTTTCTCTATTCGATCATAAAACATTGAGTTAAAAGAGGCTAAAATTATGCTATTGCTGGATTCATTAAATATTAATAAAAAGTTGCAAAACATTTCAGCTTCATCTTTCTTACTATTCCATTAAAGTTTCTCCGCAATTTAAAATTCTATGATTATAGATGTATATCCATTATTATTATTATAGGTCATAAAATTTATGCGCCGATATTTTTGTATGTTATAAATAGAAATTCTATTATTTTCTTCATAATATTGATTCTTTTCACAATCATATATATAAATGAAATGTTATATTGAAATTTTATTGATTTAAAATAATCATTAATGCCAATATTCAAAAATATATCCTGTCATGAATTTAGATCAACTGTATTCCAATATTTTTTTTTATGAGCCCACGAATTAAATGTATAAATAAAATAGTACATTTATTTTATATTGAAAATTAATTGGTAATAATAACAACTTATTGCTATCAAGTAACTAATAATTTATGTAAAAATAATAAAATCAAGTTATTTTGTACGAAAATATAAAATTTGTGTTACAATTTAAATTCCTTAAAATTAGAACATTCTGATGATCTAAAATGCAACTATGATTACAATTAGTTTTTTTTTTTTAAATTTTATTTCATTTAAATGCTATCACTTTGATTTTGATTATGCATATTTTGTACAAATGAAATGCACTTGAATTCATTTCCATCATACTCGTACATGATTTAGGTAGGATAGTTTATTAAATTTTGTTTAAAAATATTGTTTTATTAAAATAATAAACTTAAGGATATTTCATAAAATAATATTTGTTTTGAGCGCATAAAAATTAATAAAATTAAGCCTTTCAAAACATACTATCCGAAATAAATTTTATCAGTTAAAATAAAAATATGTGAATTAGTAAAAGAAAGCATGAAACAATGAGTTTGTTTTGTATATCTCCTAGGGATATTAATTAAAATTGAATAATAAATTGACAAAACGGCTTTTAATTCAACACTTCTTGTTTTCCTAGAGTTTTTAAGTGCATAAAATAAATGAAAAGTAACCATTTCTGAATCTGCCGCAGAGCGGAAATCATTACTATTAAATAACATATAATTTAAATTGTAGCGGGTATGGTGAAATTGAAATAGGCTTATAAAGCAAAAAAGAACACCCAAATAAAAAAGGCATGGGTGTTATTTCGAATGTGCATTTTAAAAATACGTATTTAACGAGAATTCAATATTTTGACTACCCACTGGAATCAGTTAATCACTAAATCATCGTACATACGTTTGTATTTTTTACGCTGAATAGTCGGTGTCGGTGTGAGTAAAAATCCGCAAAAAATAGTGTCCGCATTTCGACGTTTTATAAATAAAGCAAAGTTTCTATAAAATTTTAGAAATAGGCATATCAAAAACAACATCATCGAAACATGATAAACTTTTTATTCATTTCAAATCTTACATTTACATGCATTATGGATCCAATGGGAATGAGCTCTTATTCAATATGATCATATTCTGTACAGGTAAACGGATAATGGAATATTTTATACCATATCTTCAGAATTATGCAATTATTTTAAGTTCAACTATGTTTATATATATAATTTTGTCTCTCAAAATAAGCCATTGCTTTATAATTAAAGAATATTAACAGTTCATGAAGAGTTTTATAAAAGTATCCAAATTATATCATTTTATCGGAACTATGAAATATATGAAACTTTTCCATTGCAATTTTATCCATTCAAAAGCCTATCTCAAACTTTGATAGAGTATTTAATATAATATTTTTTACAAATGGTATTTTTAAGATTAAAAATGCTGTATGAATGCAAAATAGAAAGAGATTAGATATTAAGAGGAAATTAATTTTTACGATTTCCTCGTCGACGCATCGATGCAGTACATTTCGGACAGTACCAATTTCCTTTTGGTGATTGAGTTATACCAACGCATGGATAATGAAACCATTCGAAAGGACACTAAAATTATTATTTTACAAATGAAATTATATCTTAATTTATTATTTATAGAAAATATACCGCTCTATTATCACATGCCACCATTGCACCATAAGATACTTGGTTACAAATACAATATCTTGGCTCATTCGGATCAAAGTTCCAATCATTTTCTGTTGACTGTTCTGTAGTAGCGTTATCAGTTGGACGTGAATTTGGCAACTCGTTTATTGTAGAAGATAATTGAGGTTGTTGTGACGATGATGCTACGGAACTTGACGTTGAATTTCCTTGTGACAAATTGTGCGATATTTTTCTATAGTTTAAAACATATTTATGTACTCATATTTATACAAATTAAATGAAATACTTCTTCTGCCTTTTTTGATTTTGTATATTTCCTTCACGTTCAGTAGGTGTTATAGAAGTATGTGTAGGCCCAGTGATGTCTCTTCCTAACAATAATTCATGTGGTAAACTACCAGGAGAACCGTGTATTGCTTCATATGAAGCTTTAAGACTAGCTGTGCGACGCCCTTGCTGCATTTGCTGTGTAACAACTATAGCTTGACTAGCCGCAGCTGCTATTGCATTTCCTAGATTTACAATAATAATATATACAAAATATTCTATTTTATTTAAAACAAATATAACAAACCTGCACCTATATGTTGTAAATTATATGGAACAGCTTGAGATGGAGAAGACGATATAACAGAAGAGTGTATGTTTGGTGTTGGTGATCGAACATTTGTACAAGCATTTTGAACGTGTAAAGAGCCACTAATCGCTTGTCGTTTGTCAACATTAACCGTACCGCTATTTTCCCGTCGCTTTTCTGGCTTACTCCGATACCTTAATATTATTATTATATAAACACATATTTTCGGATATAATATATATATATAACCTATTATCTTTTTGTGTATTACTGGATGACGATAAAGATCCAAAATATCGGGTTTCTTTCTTATTTCCAATATTTGGTATTAAATTAATTTCATCTAATTCTAAAGATCGTTTTTCAAGTATATCGGTTATACCATTATTATCGGCTTCTAATTCACATTTAAATTTATACAATTCACTATCTAATCTTCTTAAATATCTTTCAACAAGTTGATGCATTTGGTTTGCTAAAAACACCTTTTCATCTGCATCTTCCAATACCTTATCGTAGTCTTTCCTTAAATTTGTATATTCTGATTCTGCGTAGGAATTCTGTATTTCATTTCGTTTGCATTGTGAAAATAAGGCACGTGTTCTTTTTTCAAGATTATCCATGCTGTCTAAATTAAATCAAATAATCCTTTATTATTAATTTTTAACTACAATTTATATATACTTTGAACGGATAAGTCCATTTCCCGCATTTCTGTAAAGCGGTCGCGAAGCTCTTGTGGTATGTGCTCGATCACTGTAGAGTATTAAGTAAATGAATGTATGATAAAATTAATTGTTTAACATATATAGAAATATTTCAACTAACTTTCTAAAAAATCTTCTAAATATAACATTTTGAATGGTCAATTCAAACTACATTTATCCCAAACAGCACACCTTTCTATAAACAATTAAATGTCATTTAGAAATGTCACGTATGATTTCCTCTAATTTGAAAGCAGCATTAATCACAGCCTTAACATAACTACTTGAATATTAAAGCACTCTCATAATTAATTACAAGTATTATTTACTCAATTCATATGAGTTAAAAAAAACATTTGATATATTGACATAAACAAATAAGAAGATGTAATAACGACGTAAAAAAAACGAACAAATTTCTCAAAAATGTTTAAATATAAATGTGACTAGGAATTAATAGTTGAATCACACAAGTTGGAAAGCTTTTATAAATTTATTGTCTCAAAAAAGAACTATTATATTTAAATACAGTTATTCATATATACTATTAAATTTAAAAGCAGTTAAAATTTGAGGCCGATTAACATAAATTACACCTATTATCTACTATAATCCAATAGCATATTTCATACCGTGACTACTAGGTGTTCGAAATCCTTAAATTGTATAGTTTACGGTGCTGCTGTTTTCGAAGCGTCTAGTTCACGAATTTTTTTGAATTTGGGAGTATAATTTGCTTGTGACTTGAATTTTATTTCAGTATGCGGAAAAGGGAAATACAGAGTTTTTCTTTAAAACTAAGTGATCTTGCTGAATACGACATAATAAAAAAAGAAAGGTTATCTATTAAAATTAATGGAGCAAATACAGAAACAAATCGGCAATCGCCTACTATTGTACGACTGGACCAAAAATCTAATCAAGAAATTCGTAATCGAATTGGTTTAAATGAAACGGATTCGAACACAACATAATTGATATATGTTGTTTATGTATGTCAAAAATAAAATTTGTTTTAAACCTTACTTTAAATAGGAAATTATATTTAATTTTGTTTTACAGACATTTCAACATTTATTAAACTGTAAGTGCGTGATGAACCTGGTACAATTTTTCCTTTTTAAAGAGCTGATTTGATGAATTCGATTTGTATTGATACAACCATCTATAATTTATTAATATATATTGGAAACATAGATAAAGATCACCCTAGGCTTTTACTTGGTTTTCTAATGTCCATTATAAAATGAAACATTAAATTATTATGAAAATTACATTTATTATTCAATAAAAAATATTAAATAAAGATATTTGTAGTTTCCACAAAAACAATATGGAAACTAATAAATTTTTTAAGAGCTTTTCAAAATCCTTGTAAATTTCTTTTATAAGGAGTCCGACTGTTTATTTTCCATAATAAATTGCATCATATGTATTCTGTTTATTACGCCATAAAATCTTTCATCCGAATTCTCACCTGCATTAAATTATCAAACTATACTATAAACAATTTAAAAAAAAAATCATATTTACTTACGTTCAATTATAAAAACAAATTGCTCAGTTTCGAGAATTCGGGCTACTTTACCCAAAATTGTATTCATACATACTTTGATCGGTCTGCGTTGTAACAATTTTTGAATAGGTGTATCTGGACTTACATTTTGACTAACAACTTTTTTAATTAAATCTGCTAATGTAATGGCTCCAACTAGTACTCTAAAAAATATAAAATAAGGAAAGTGGTATAAATTCTATCAATATTAATGTGTACTTGTCATTTATAACGGCAATTTCTTCCAAAGAGTATTTTTTCATTCGCAAAATCACATCTTTGCAATTTGCAGAAACATGAATCGTTTGTCCTGGTTGAATATCAAGGTCTTTTACGGTGTTGTACCACCACCAATGATTACGTTCATTAATGGGCTCTTTCAAATTTCGCGCTTCCATCCAATTATCAGATACAAATTTTGTCATATAATTTCGTATATTATCTGGAAGTATGACCACACATTTTTGACCAGCAGAGAGTCTGTTAGCATTCTTTATGGCTGCCTGCACTACAGCACCTGAACTCCCGCCACAAAGTAAACCTTCCTCACGAATTAACCTTTTAGCCATGGGAAATATTTCCTCATCTTTAACTTTTACCCAAAAATCTACAACGGAATGGTCTAAAACAGTGGGAATAAAATCGTATCCAATCCCTTCGACTTCATAAAATGCATCTTTATTTGTATTTAAAGACTCTGGTCGTGCTAAAATGGATCCTTCCGGATCCACTCCAACTATAATGCAGTCTGGATTTTTTTCCTTAAATTTTCTTCCTATCCCTGAAATTGTGCCTCCAGTACCAGCTGGACAAACAACCATATCAACTTTTCCATTACATTGTTCTAAAATTTCATTAGCAGTTCCATCATAATGTGCAAGAGGATTACCACAATTCCTATATTGATCCAAAATTATAGAATTTTTTATTTCTTTTTGCAGTTTCTGTGCTACTGCAATTAAACCTTCAGGAGATTCAATTCCTTCCTCTATTGGTGTTCGTATTATTTCTGCTCCCAAGGCTCTTAAAGTGTACACTTTTTCATTCGACATTTTATCAGGTAAAACAATAACACATTTATAGCCTCTAACTGCCGCCGCCATAGCAAGCCCTATTCCAGTATTACCAGATGTAGGCTCAATAATAGTATAACCCGGCTTTAATAGACCTTTTTCTTCAGCATCTAACACCATTCGAAAACCAATTCGGTCTTTTACTGAACCTCCGGGATTTAAAAATTCGCACTTTCCATCTATTAAATTAAACAAATTTATGTAGACTGAATATTCAACTATATAATTAAGAATATTCTTACACATTTCACATTTTATGCCTTCTGTAACAGGTATTTTATTCAATTTTACTAAAGGTGTGCTCCCAATAGCAGATAGTATATTTGGTATAACTTTTCCACATGGTATTCTACAAATTTCAATTCTTATATATTTTTACATATAATCAAAAAATTTAACACAATATATTATTGATTAAATCAAGTCAACTTACGTTGGATGGAAAGAATGGGGTGATTCTTTCTTACTGCCATTTGTCCATTGACATTTAGATGGTAGTCCGGGAAATATAAAATCCGGAGGCAATCGACTTAAGTCAAAATCACATGTACTATTTTGTTGTTGTTGCGCCATGCTTGCACTCTGTAACAATAAAATGTTTTTCGCTACTATATATTGAAAATATGTACTAAATTATGTATGTTATTGGTATTCAGAAATAGCAATCTTTAAATCCTGCAAATCCAGTATACATATGGTTTAGTTTTTGGTTTGAAAAATCTATTGCATTTCAATGGTATTAGTAAATCTGATTGATAGTATAATTTATAATACACCAGAAAAATGTTAGAAGCTATATAGAAAATATGCATATATATGTTTGTATATAGATATATAGAAAATTAAATGCAATAATATTCACCTGTGGTCAGAAAACGCCGATTAAGTTCTATAAATTAGGTAATATAACTTTAAAACTTTGTGTTATTATCTCAACTGAGGTTAAATTCGATCTTCACACCATTATAAAACACTCCACGTGCCTAAATATGATATATTCGGACATATTATACATACACATTTTTGTGGGTTTAACAAGAGAAACGATATTCTTTTAAACACTGTGGACATATATTGTATATAGATATACAAAAACAAACAATTCATTTTAAATGTAAATGCAGGTACTTCCAATTATTCATACAATATCTCATTGTTGTTAGTTGATGTTCTCTAATGGTACATAACAATAAATATGTTTTAATATGTACATATTTACTTAAATAAGAATTTGATAAAATGTTCGCATTAAAAAAAAATTTGGCTAAAACCTTCCATTAATTAAATTTTCACAAACATTTTAAATATAACATAAGATATTTATAATTTCTATTCGACACAAATTCAGTAAAATACAAACCCTTACAACTCCTTAAATCCATACTTTTTACTTACCAATTATATGTTCAATAAAATATTAAGTAAAGGCAGTATATTTGATATATTTACATTTAAGTAAATATTTTGGCTGTGTTTATTAAAAAAGAACTAAATTTTGTGGGAAGCAACTCCCATTTATACTTCTCCGTCAAGTCGATTTTACTTATGTACTATATAAAGGAAAAAATAATAAACAATATCAACATTTAGGCGATAAGCGAATACAATTATTTTAAATTTATACTGCTTAGTAAATCAAGTGAATGAAAACTAAAATACAATTACTTCAAAAAAAATTTATAGGTTTTAATAAATAGAAAGTATTTATGTAAATCTATACTTTGAAACTTTTTAGGGTTATCATTTTTTTTCAATAAGGTTATTTAAATATACTTTAGAAGTGATAAATCTTCACGCCAATTCTAAAAGAATACTTGAATTTATTCTATTAAAGAAATTAAAATTATACTTGTATGGAAAAAATTTAATAATAAAAAAATTATGGTATTGTGTATAATGTTTATTTGATTAATAAAAAAAAATATTTTAGTACTTTGGAATTTATAAAAAATTACTTGGAACAAAAAATTTGTGGGAACATGATATGCAATGAATAAATAAATTTTTGATTAAAAAAAGTTTTCTAATAAATAAAGATATTTAAGTTATTTTTAAAAATAAGAATAATTCTAATACACAAAATGAAATGAGTTTTTCCCTTTTATTCCTATAATTTAACGTTAATATATGAACTTGACGTATAGACGATCAAATTCAATATATGTACCAGAATTCACATATAGAACACATTTTGCACCTTTATTATTTACATCAACGTTGACAACTTCCGAAAATAAATAAGTTTACTATTTAAATATATTAACCTAAAAATAAAAATATCAAACATATATAAACCAAACGAAAATCCCAATAATACAATTAATAATATACTTAGGAGAAATATACAGCCGAAATACCATGTTATATTTTAATACCATATATATATATACAATATATCCAAATACGTATTCTGCTTTCATTTGCGTATATATTTCAAATTATAGATAAAATTATATCTGATTTTTGCTAATGTTTTTATGTATTTAGCTATTCATACATGCTTAAGATTTACGATTAAAACTTATAAACTTATGTGCACTATAAATAAAAAATGGATTATATTAATGACAACAGAGGTTTGTTGCATTTTATTATGTTTCTCTTTATAGATTTCAATCTTCAAATTGTTCTCCGATTTGGACTACCTTTTGTTGCTATGCTAAACGTGGCTTCTTCTGTGCGGGAGTTACTGTCGTATCTTCATCTTCATCGTCATCAGAATCACCCTCATAATCAACTAGACCCTGAAAGTTATATTTTCATCTCAACATTTATTTTCATTAATTTATTCATTTTCTAAAATATGGTTACACTACGAAATGCGCTACTATTATTTAAATAAATTATCGATATTTAAAATTTGCTTTCACAAACGCGCTACTATCATTTAATTAAAAAAAACACGTAACTTAAAATTTGATAATAATTTAAAAAACCACTTACGAAACTTAATATTGAACAATAATTCACCTTTTTTATTTGATTTCCCGTAAACCCATGGAGATTCCCCTCAATAGCTGCGCTTGATGCTATAATATTGCATTCTTTTGCAGTAGTTTCAGGATTTTCAGATGTTTTATTTTTATTAATGGCAACAATGCCACTTAATTCTTCACTAGCAGTATTACTGGGACTATGTACACTAACTGCTGTAGTATTTGATGTTGACGTTGACGTTATTGTGGAAGAAGGACTAGAAGATATTGTTCCTTGCTGTTGTAAAGATGTTGCGGGAGGTTGTGTTTGTTGAATTTGCGCTTGTGATTGTGTTTGTTGTGACTGAATTTGTTGCAATGATTGTAATTGCTGTTGTTGTAGATGATGATGTAAAGGATGCTGCACAGGTAATGAAGAAGCTTGACTTTGTGAAATCGATGAAGACATCAATTGAGTTGATGTTGTTTCTGTTGACACAGGTGGCAAAGATACTAATTGATTAAAATTGAAAATTTTATTATTAAAAGAAAGAAAAAACGTAAAAATATAGTTTATCCTCTGTATTTTTAATATTTTCAATCTGAATATACTATATTGTAATAATAACTGTGAAAAAAATTAGTTACTTTTCATAACACTATATGAATCGAGATCTTCAGTAAAATCCTCCTCTTCATTAAACCAAATTTCCTCTTCTTCATCTAATTGCCTTTGATCTCTTCTATATCTACTATTCCTTATCATTGGTATACTAGAAATATATATCACGCTCTTTAACTTACTGTTTGCTAACTTAATTTTGTTTGTATATCGAAAACTTACGTCTCTAATATTTTATCACGCTCTTTTATTCTATCTTGATACTGGTCGTATCGGGTTTTTAAATATTTAAATGTTTGAACATATTCGATTTCATCAAATATTTTACTGAAATTTTCCACAAAATAGACGCACAAAGTTTTAATATCTTCGAGTTTTATAAACTCAAATAATTCTAATATAGCCGATTCGAGTAAATTGTATCTTCCATTATTCCTTATAAATGCGTCAACAACGGGTGCAAATAAATTACCTTTAACTATATGTCTGCCCAAATGAAAAAACATGATTATGGATGTTATATTTAGCAATTCAAACATATTAACACAATAGTTAAACGTACTTACCTATTATAAAATTCATCTTTTAGTGCAATAATTTTCCTCAATAATCTTAAAGCTCCTAGAACAAGGAAAGTATGTGTGCTTTTCATTAGCACTAAAATTTTTTTTAAAAGGTCCTTTTGTATTATGCAATTTTTAATATGGTATGTGTGATGCTCTACACAAAAAGATAAAATCTCTAAAACCAATCCTAATAGTTGGACAATTTGATAATTTTCATTTTGCGGTTTATCTCCTATAGTGTTTAACAGCAACGGAGCTAAAACAAAATTTTTTTTATAAAACAAGAAAAATTATAAATATCTATTACTAACCTATTAAAGTTTGTATACTATGCTTGTAAAAGAAATTTAAAAAATCAGTTTTTTCTGTTAGCATATTTTCAGGATCAAGTAATATACGAATAACACCCATTAGTTGCACAGCACCCCCTAGTTCTGGTTCAGAATCGGAAAGCATTTGCTCTATAGCAATATTTATTAGCATCTGCTCCTAAAACAATGAAAATCAATCATATAGTTTTAATTTATATTTATTATAATAATTACCCCTTCGGTTTTATTTACTTGCTGTAGAGTGTAATTTCGGACTATTGATGGAGAATACTCTACAATAGCTGTTAAAATATCGATGGATGCCGATTTAGTTTTTTGGTCGTTCATAACAAGTGTAATTTCAAGAGCTTGCAAAATCCCTAAGCAAGTCAAAGTCTTATAAAATGTATCCTTTGCTGGTGGTTGTAAATTCTGAGCAAAATTACAGAATTCTTTCAGAAATAATACGATGTCTCTTCGTTTAATATCTGGTGTACTAGGGTCAGTTAGCAGCGCAAAAAGTTCAATTAGAAATTTTTCATCATCTTGTATTAAAGTAACTATTTCCACTTTATTAAAAAAAATGAAACTAGACAATGTATTTAACATATTATCTTCAACAAATACGGATGGCGTCGGTAATATAATATCCTGAATATATTGAACTCTGTAGGTCTGATGTATTTTTGCTAACAGTTCTTGATTTTTTATTGGTATTGCTTCTCGAAATTTGGCAAGCTGTTTAAGATACTGGCGATGCTTTTTTGGTTGATCACTTGGGTCATATTCAAGACACCCAACAACGTCAAATATTGTATCTTCAGCAAACATTATTTCAAATAAAGCATTCTTATTTAATAAAAATATATTTTTAAAGATTTCAAAAAGATGATGAAGTCCCTCAATATTCTCCAAATCCTCGCATATATGAAAAAGATTCAATAATTTCTTTATATAGTTTTCTGTTTCTAATGCCATTGCAAGTTTTTCCTTTCTTAACGGAGTTGTTAGGCCATTTGCAATAACTTCTGATATATCTTCTAATCTTGATAATTCGCAAGGTGGTAATTCAATTGGTGGAGCTGGATCTGACATTTCTTCAAATCTTTCATCTTCAGATTCTTCAACTATATCTTGGGTTATTTCGACTGAGGGATCCTTTCCTTGAACCTAAATTAAAAATCAACTTTATTTAACTGTTTCTAAATTTTTTTTAGTTATCTTACTTGACATATTTTTTCCCAAATTTCATCGCAACCTGCTTTTTCCTGAAAACTTAAGGCTAAATCAAAATTATCACCTTCCGACCACACAATAAGAGTATCTTGTTGTTTTTGGTAAGCCGTATCTGGTTGGATTTTACTTTCTAAAAGTAAGGAACCGTCTGATTCAGCTCGAACCAGTAAAGATATACCTAAAAAATAATCAATAGTTCCCTCTAAACATAATAGTAACTATTATAAAATATCACCTTTCAATCTATCAACATAATTCGATGAAACATGTCCTGTTCCACGATCATCCCATTGCCTTTCAGCATTTAAAGCATATAGCTTAACTCGTCGTCTTGTATCAGTAGTCATCACAAATTTAAATTTTATCCGGCTTTTGGAACTAATATTTCTTTATTTTCTAATATTTATGTATTACAAGTACCATTTTTTTTCCTATAACAGTAATTTATATAATTATTATAATTGAGCTAAATTTTTTTTTCACAAATCGGATGATATTACAATTATATTTAAAACTTAAACACTTGTGACACAAATTTTGACAACGATAATCATTTAATAGAATCTATGTTTTTATTTTTATATGAATGCTTACTTTTTTTTAAATAATTCTTCTGAGAATTATTCCCCTATACTACAAAATGAAGAATCAAAACTGGATTATATACTTTAAAAGCAAATATTATATTAAATGTCTTAAAATAAGCTCTCTAAATCCGAAACAATAATTTTTATTTAAATAAAAGGAATATGTTATGTATGAATTAAATAAAATTTATTTTATACACATACATATATACGCGTATGTATACAAAAAATGTAACTTTCTTTTAGGCAAAACAATTCCTCTTGTTTTCAAAATTAAATAATATCAATAAAATACATTTACCTTCACTCGTAACAGTTATTAAACTATTATACGAATATCACGCAAATTAGCGATTTTTTTCACGATTTACTATAAAATTCAAATTTGTTATCCTAAAAATAACACAATACTGATAGTTCTAGTAATTAAAAACCATATATTTTTACGATTCACTCTTTTACTGATGAACGCCCAATTTTGTTAAAAGAGAGCAGTTAATATTATAATATATTTTTGCAAACGAATGGTTTTACCATTTAAAAACAACGTCAGGAAAACAAAAACTCTTTACATTTTCATATCATCAGCCACAACATCGACATCGCCATTTTGAAAATACACAACGCGAAGCTTTGCATCGCCATCTTGGGATAGTCAAATCTTTTTACCACGCAACACTAAATATTTCACCATATTTACCTAAAATTTAGTACTCAAATTTCCTTCTAATTTATTGGACAAACTAATTCAATAATTGTACAGTTTTTGAATATTTTCCAATTTATTTAAGTTTATCATATAAACCTTTATTTAAGTTTATCATATATATTTGTAAATAATTAATTTTTAAATTAAAAAGTATTAATTAGTTTAGTTTTTATTTATTTTTATTATCTGTAGCTTAATTTTATTTATTATATTTTGTACATTTTAAAATTTTTAATTTAAAATAATTGATTATGATATAATTTTGAGGATATTATATTTAAAAAAAAATTATTCTAGTGGCCGTGTTAATATAATACTCTTGTTTTAAAATTAAAAATGTTTTACATGCGTCACAGAACTTTTCTGTCATGCCTAATACTCCCTAACTATTCTCTTTATTCATTGAATAATCTATCTTTCATTTATTCCTGTTTTTTTCTAGACTTCAGTTTCTTATGTTTAAAAATTGTTTTGAAGTAATTTAAGTAATCGGAATGCAATTATTTTATCTTAAATAAATAAATTAAATCTACATTACATAGATTATTTAAAATGAATAAAAAAGAAATTGGAATTATATATCATTTGCTTGGAGAACTTTGTGAAAAGACTCTTGGTTGTAGAAACAGTGAGTATATAAGTACACTAAATTTCAAAATTATAACAATTATGATTTTTGTATACAAGTAAGTTATATATATTTTTCAAATTTCCAGGATCTATTTTAAAGCAGATTACAGATTACATATTAAATTGTCCTAGTACTATAGGTTCCCAGCCAACTTACGATGAAATCTCTGTATCTTCTAAAATACACAACAAATTATCTAATAATGAAATGCAAAATGAAGTTTTGCTTTATTTAGATTTGCACGAAAAATTAAAAGTTTTTGTAAGCGATATATTACTAATAATTATTTACTTTAATAAATTGGAATATTTAATTAAATTAAAATATGAATATATGCAATATACCTAATATATTGAATTATAGAGTTTCATTTAATTTAAGGTTGATTCCAACAAACGGTGTTCGATTTTAACGTTTTTATTGCTTATGGCAAAAAGGCAAGCAAATCTGCTAGGAACTAAAAATACAAGTTTAGTGCGATCTTTCAATACTTGGGAATTTGCATCTAAATATGATGAAAATGCAGATAATAATATAAAACGCTTTGATTTTATCCAACAACAGGCCAATAAGGTAAATAATATATTGCATTTTATTTAACAAACTTAATTTAATATTTGGAAAATGTGCAGCCAAAAGCGATTTGTACAATGAAAAATTCCAAAAGAAGTGCAAATATTTTGAATTCGGATAAATTAGTTAATGATAATGATATTATTGAAAATGCATTATATATATTTACTGGTATTGAGGGAAAGTACTTGCGAAAAGATATAATGAATGGAGAATTTAAGCTTAATTCAAATGCAAAATATTTGAATGTAATAGAAGCAGGAACATTATTACGATTATCTGAAATAGGGTGAGAAATATTTACTAGATACACTAATGAAATGAAGATCAATCAGGTTACTGAAAATTATAATCTAATTTTTAAGGTATTATCATGAAAAATTAAAATCATTTACTAGTGAAGAAAGTGGAAGGTGTGCCATCGGTTTAATGGGCCAAGGATTTGTTAGTGCTCTAAAAAAAGAAATTATGAATTATTATGCTGTTATTGCAAATTTACAAGAACAAGTAAAATAAATGAATATATATCAAATAATTAATGTTGAGCTGATTTTATTTTAGTACAAAGAACATAAAAGAGGATTTGTTAAATCAAAGTGTCTGGATTATCAATTAGATCTTATGAAAATTATAGGTTGGCATAGAAATCCTCTATTCAAGATGCAACTGTTAGCTATAATTGCCGAATCATGTCAGGAAAAAAAAGGGGGAGCGTTAGCCTCTACACTATATGATTATTTAATTAGTGGAAATCCAAAATTTAAACAATTAGTCCAAGATATATTGATCAATGTCTGTCGACCTTTACGAAAAATGTTGTGCAAATGGGTGCTTGAAGGGGAAATTTCTGATCCTCATGGCGAATTTTTTATAGAATGCTTATCAGAGATTACACCAGATAGATTATGGCATGATAAATATCGAGTTCGATTTGTAATGCTGCCAAAATTTATAACAAATGAAATGGCGAATAAGATACTCGTTACTGGGAAAAGCATAAATTACTTACGAGAAATATGCCAAGATAGAACAAGCATTTTTGATAAGGCAGAATTAGAACAATGTTTTGAATTAAATCGTATGTACAAAAATATTTTTGATATATTTTAACATATTATGTAACTTGTAACATTCTAATGTTTACAGCTGAAGACATATTCTCCAAAGTTGCAGACTCTAAACTACATCAAACTCTGGAAGAAATATATTTTAATACTTCGAAAAGGGTTCTTGACATTGTGTCCGGTCGGTACAAGCTTTTACAACATTTGCAAGCAATTAGAAGATATTTATTATTGGGTCAAGGGGATTTCATTGGAATTTTAATGGAAAATTTGAAGTAATATAAATATTTTACTGAATAATATAGTCATTATAAAATATTAAAATTCTAGATCTGAACTCGATAAACCGGCTAAAGAAATATGCTGTTATGATATATCAAACATAATGGATTTATCAATTCGTTCTACAAACGCTCAGTATGATGATCCCGAAATTCTTAATAATTTGGATGTTAGGTTGTTACAATCATTAGATGGTGACACTGGCTGGGATATACTTTCTTTATATTATACAGTTAATGGGCCACTTGCTACTATGCTAGAACCAGCAATGAATAATTATCAATCAATATTCAAGCCATTATGGAGAATGAAGCATATGGAATTTTTACTTTCGTCCAAAATTTGGAAAGACCAAATGTGTACAGCTAAGGTTTGATTTCTGTTTTCGTTTTATTTTTATTTTTGAAGATTAATTATATTACATGTATACTTAAGTTAACTGTTTCTTATTATTATTTTCGAACATAAATATACTACATATATACTTTATGATTTAAAAATTTTCTGTTTTGTATCTTTATTTTTTTAGCCGCTGCGGTCAATGAATCAAGAATTAAAGCCAATTATGTATCGCCTACATCTTTACACATCTGAAGTTATACATTTTATACATCAAATGCAATATTATATATTATTTGAAGTTATTGAATGTCCTTGGGCTATATTAATGGACAAGATAGAGCACGCAACTGCTTTAGACGATATTTTACATGCTCATAATGAGTTTTTAGATTGTGTAAAAATCGGAGCGTTCTTAGACGCAAAATCGCAATCTCTTTGTTCAAGCATGGAGGAGGTTTATCTGGGAATTACACGCTTGGAAATTTGGCAAGAAAAATTTTTAGATGTTTGCTTTAAAGAATTAGAGTTACGTAACCAAATTCAATGTGATTTAAAGGTAAAAGAACAGTTAGGCCAATATGGTTTAACGGCTGAAAAATTATTACAAAGAGAAGAAGAAACAAGGTATTTTGAACAAAAATTGATAAATTGCCAAAATGCATTGGAAAAAATTGTCTTCGACTATGAAGTAGCTGTACGTCAATTTCTTCTTATGCTTAATTCAAATAGTAACCACAATCTTCAATTATTCGGAACTCGTTTGGATTTTAACGAGTACTATAAAAAACGAGATCAACGTTTATGTGTACCACTCACTTTTGAGCACATGCGTATGAGTAATGTTCATTTTAACAGCAGAAACAGTTCTATGAACTGCAGCAAATATGGAATTAATTAAAAATTTCCTTTATTTATAAATAAATATGAATTTAAAGTTTTTATTTTTGTTTTTGATTTTTAATACTATACAGCAAAAGATTTCTTTTTTTTTTATTACAATAAAATAAATATTGCATTTTCAAATTGTTGGACAGTGTGTACATATCCTGAAATAATTCAATATATAGCATGTTTTAATTATTGCAATCATATGTTCACGAAAGTCTTAGATGCAATGGTATAAACTTACCATTCATATTCTGTATTTTCACAATTTACCATTCATATTGATTAGAATATCTTTTTCATTTGATTCAGCATATAAAATCTTGTATATTGAAACTTAAAAAGCCGTATACAAATCCTGTAAATTTGACTAAAATTTTATTTGAAATGCGCATCTTAAAGTTGATATGTTCCATCAGAATTTATCATTGCTTTACTTAGGAAATAACATTGCGCCCACAGTAAATAGGAATTTAAAAACCAAAGATAATATTTATTTAAAATACTTGGCTTTATAATCTTACGAAATAAAATTTATAAAATACAACTTGAAAATGTAAAATAGAATAGAACAATAAAATTATAGCTTGCCTCTTTATATTGTCATTGAATGTGCAAATGTGTCTTTAGCACTATATTTATAAGCTGTATTCCATTGGGAAAATTTTGCTACTCACAAGTACGTCTAGCCACTCGCAGCTACTCTTGCTCATACAGATAAGTATTTCGCGCGAGTAGTTGCACTTCTCCCCTTAGGGTAAGGGGATTGTAGTTTTCTACCTGGCAATAGATGGCTTAGCGGGTTCATTGGTTATGTTGAAGTGTAATATTTTTGTTATATTTACTTATTTGACTTTATAGGCTCTACATCATCATCAGATTCTGATGAAGATGTGCCTCCATGTATACAGCTATTGAGGGTAGCAAAATTGGCCCAATGGAATACAGCTATTGAGGGTTTGATTTTATGACTATAACCATATTTTTATTTTGGTATAGCCACATTGCAATACTTTAGATTAGTACGCAAAAATATCTCTTGGCATAAATTTGGAAAATATTGTAGTTTCAATTAAAAAATAATAGTTTTTGTTACATTGAAATGTAATATTACTTAAAATTAGTTGGGTTGAGCATAAATTATGATGATAAAATCGTTAAGAACGTTATAGTTGACATGGCTAGAATTGCTCGATATTTATTGTTCTACATCGAAAAATAGCAAATTATATTTAACAATCTTATATTTTAAAATTTAATTTTTTTAAATCATATTTAATTTATTTTATTTGAATCGATTTATTTTGAATTTGACTGTAGATTATCTCCTTATACTATAAAAATTTGACAATTTTTTCTATAATTTATATAATCTTTAGTTTATAGTTCTTGGAATCTAACGTTTCATGTTTCTATAGTCTAAGACATTATAATTGGATGTATAGAAATGTGTACTTATCTGTTGAATCTTTTATTTCATGACTGTTTGTTCCGGCGTGCCACGACGCCGGTATTAATTTGTGTGGCGTGTTTTAATTGGTTTGTCGGAAGGATGAGTTAATATTTGGTTATAAATTTCGTAGATTTATATTATTAATTTAATTTATACATAAAATAACTATATGAATAAATATGATTAAGTCCGAAGGTATAGCAAAATTTAAAGTGAATATGGAAAAGCAGGAACATCTAGTTAAATTAGCTATTTTATTAGCTGCTGCCATTTTATGTTAGTAGATCTTTAAATTATAAAATTACTAGATTTGAAAATGTTTTATAAACTATAATCAACTATGTACAGCATTCGCAACACGTTTGTTTTCTGTGTTACGGTTTGAGAGTGTCATTCATGAATTTGATCCATATTTCAACTACCGAACAACTCGATTTTTAGCAGAGCAAGGATTTTATAAGTTTCATAATTGGTTTGATGATCGAGCATGGTATCCTCTCGGTCGAATTATCGGTGGAACAATTTATCCTGGTCTAATGGTAACTTCGGCAACATTATATCGGTTGTTGTGGTTACTGAATATTACGGTGGATATAAGAAATGTATGCGTATTTTTAGCACCGTTTTTCTCCTCGTTGACAACTATTGTAACTTACTTGTTAACCAAAGAAATTCATGTGAGTATAATTTTCTGTTTTGCTGGAATATGCAACGTATTATCATATAATTTAATAGAGTTCTGGAGCCGGTTTAGTAAGTGCTGCTATGATTTCAATTGTACCTGGCTATATTTCACGATCAGTAGCAGGTTCTTACGATAACGAAGGCATTGCAATTTTTTGTATGTTGCTTACATATTATTTATGGATTAAGGCTGTTAAATCAGGTGCAATATTTTGGGCGACATTGTCTGCTCTTGCGTATTTTTATATGGTACTTAGTTGAATGTGAAAATATTACAAATAACTTAATATTTTTAAATTTAGGTATCTTCTTGGGGTGGATATGTTTTTTTGATTAACTTGATACCACTGCATGTGCTTGCTCTTATGGCTACTGGTCGTTTTTCACATCGTATTTATGTCGCATATAGTATATTATATTGTGTTGGAACAATTCTATCGATGCAGATATCTTTCGTTGGATTTCAACCGGTTCAAAGTTCGGAACATATGCTGGTAAATTAAATATAATAATGCAGTATATTTGAAATTGAGATCTGATGAAAAATAACATCTTGATAGGAAGAGTATGATACTTAATGATTAAGATAATATCTGAATATAAATGTGTTATTTCAATGAAAAAGTTAATTTAAATATAAATCTACATATAGATAATTAATTTTTTAGGCGCTAGGAGTTTTTGGATTGTGTCAAATACATGCTTTTGTTGATTATATTCGTTCAAGAATGTCAACCCAACATTTTGAAATTTTGTTTAAGGCGTTAATTACAATGGTGTTGTCAATTATGATTGGAATAAGTACTATTTTAACAATTACTGGAAAAATTTCACCATGGACGGGACGATTTTATTCATTGCTAGATCCTTCATATGCAAAAAATCACATTCCTATTATAGCATCAGTTTCAGAACATCAACCAACATCGTGGTCGTCGTTTTATTTCGACTTACAGGTAAAACATTAATAAAATTTGTACATTAATATTCATTTAAATTTATTTGAAATTAAAACAAAATTTAGTTTTCGAACACTACGGTTAGATATTCCATCATATTATCAAGTCATTGAATATTGATACATTAGAATGTTTAAACATACTTCTAAGGGGTTCATTATTCTTTGACTTAAAATCTACTTTTTAATATACATTACGACTAATGTCATTAAATAATTCTTCACAATAAATCACTTACCTTTTGCATGAATGAGTAAATGTATATTAGGAAATAAGTTAACAATTTTAAAATTACGAAAATACTACATGTAGTATATAAATGTCAGTTATGCCTGTTGAACGAAAGTAATAATCATTATTTTGTTAAGTGTATTTTTTTTTGTTTATTTTATAATAATCAGAAAATAATACAAATATTTATAGTCAGGATATGGCGTTACTTAATTTATGTACAATCAATATAAAATTACATAATTTAATGTGGTTTGTATATAAGTTAATATTAAAATATTTTTTTCAAATGCATTATTTAATTTTTGGTTAATTGATAAGAAAATATCTATTCTTAATTTAACAATGAAAGATGAGAAAAATATTTTCCAGTTTAAATTTCTTAATTTTATTTATTTCACTATGTGTAAAAAACACTACGTAATTTATTTATTTTAAATTAGTACCGAATATATAAAATCTTTGTATATAACTAATGTAGCAATTGAAAAGCAAATGGCAATCTTACAATGAAATACAAGAAATTTGTTTTAATTACAATTAAATAATAAACGTATTTTTAAGAGTACACAATGGTATACTTGAAAATATGATATTTATATATATATGATGAAAAAATGTTCTTGAGGCAGTTAAATAAAAACAAAATTGTAGTTGGAATTTATATTCTTACATTTTGTTATCGATGATGTATAATTATACTTTGATCGCTGAAAATGTTTTAAACGTGTACATTTTAATATTAATTATAGTGAATACAAATTTATTTATTTATGTATTTTGCAGATTCTTGTGTTCTTATTCCCAGCAGGTTTATATTTCTGCTTTTCAAAATTATCCGATGCCAATATATTTATAATATTATATGGTGTTACAAGTATTTATTTTGCTGTACGTTTATAAATAGTATTGTTGTACGACATGATTAAAAATAATAATTTTGTTTTAGGGTGTAATGGTACGTTTAATGTTGGTGCTAGCACCAGTAATGTGTATTTTATCCGGAATTACTGTTTCTCATTTACTATCAAAATATATAAAAAATGTCGATAATTCATTTAGAAGTGTTGAAATAAAAAAACAAAAGAAATTGGAGCAGCAACCATCAGTAAGCAGCGAAGTAGCTATTGGTTTCGTAATTTTAGTAACATGCATGCTAATAACATATACATTTCACTGCACTTGGGTTACATCAGAGGCATACAGTTCCCCTAGTATTGTTTTGAGCGCGCGTTCTCATGATGGCGGCAGAATAATTTTTGATGATTTTCGAGAAGCTTATTATTGGCTTCAAATGAATACACCAGAGGTATTCGCTTAAAGTAGATCGTTTTTTAAAAATTGATATACATATATTTAAATGACTATATTTATATATAAAAAATAGAATGCACGTGTAATGTCATGGTGGGATTACGGTTACCAAATAACGGCTATGGCAAATAGGACTATATTAATTGATAATAACACGTGGAATAATACCCATATTTCGCGAGTTGGACAGGCAATGGCTTCAACAGAAGAGAAGGCATATGAAATTATGCAAGAATTAGATGTTGATTATGTTTTAGTAATATTTGGTGGATTGACCGGGTATTCGTCTGATGATATAAATAAATTTCTTTGGATGGTAAGAATTGGCGGAAGTACAGATAGAGGGGCGGATATTAACGAAAAAGATTATTATTCTGCAAATGGAGATTTTCGTATTGATAAAGAAGGTTCACAAACTTTGTTGAACTGCCTTATGTATAAAATGTGCTACTACAAATTCGGACAGGTAACGAAATACATTTTATAAATATTTTAAAGCTCAGTACATATTGAAATTTCAGATTTATACAGAAGGTGGCAAACCCCCAGGATATGATCGAGTGAGAGCAGCAGAAATAGGAAATAAAAATTTCGAACTAGATGTGCTTGAGGAAGCTTATACAACCGAACATTGGCTAGTTCGTATATATAAAGTTCGAAATTTGACTAATCGGGGCATTTAATTTTTCCAAAATTGAAAGAAAATATTTTGGTAAAATTACTAAAATTATTTTTATTTTTCCTATTTAGCTACATATTCAATATAATTATATTATTAGTGATGGGCTAAAAATAAAATACAGTCAAAACATACAGATATGAGTATAATATATTGAATTTTTGAGAAGAAACAGTGTTATTTATGATTTTTAACAATTTGTCTAATCCGTGTTATAAGATAAATATTAATTATAAAGTTGATTGAAGTAAATTTAGCATTGCCAAATATGTACCATTTTAGGATGAATATTTCTCATACGTTGCAATTAGACATTATGTATTCATATTTGCAAAGTAAATTTGCTTGAGGAGAGAAATAAAATGTTATGATTATTTGAATTAATTCGAAAAATTTAGTACAATTGTGGATTTATTATACTATGTATGATCAATTATAAGTGCTCAATAAAATAATTATAATATTATTTTCTACTATTTCAAATATAAACAAAGGTAAAGCATAATTAAACAAAAAAGCTAAGCAGTAATACAACAAGTTGACACTTGTAATGGAATTAATTTTCTTTCTTAAATTTCATTTACGCTTTAGACGTACAAATTGTTTACAATTACCAATAAAAGAACATTGATGTACATTAGTTTGAAATATTTCAGTTAGGCGACGAATTTGGTATACATATGAACATTATTCAAATGCATCTCGAAATTTCTTCGAACAAGTCTAAATGAAAAATAATAAATAAAAAGATTTGGCCTATGTACATATTTTTCTTCACGAACTGGAAAATATATAAGAAGTTTATTTTAATAAACGTATATATTGGTTTTCATTGGGCGATTTATATAAACCTAAATATTCTGTCCAATTTTCTCTAAATCTCTATAATAATATTTAAAAGCCCATATATTTTGTTTATATTGCATAAATTTGGTTTTGGTTTGGTGATTTTTTTGTTCCTAATATGTTTCCAATTATCTATAAAATATATATTAATATTAATACTTATATATACACATACATATGGGTCATGTTGACTTAATAAGTAATCATTTAACATAACATTCCTTTTAATTAAACAATATTGACTAAATTATAACATTAATTTAACTATATTTTATTTTGATTTTGTTTTAACGAGACAATATAATATCAACACACTCAATATTTTTATATTCGCGCACTTGGTATCTATGTTGAGATTTAGAGAATCTAACTCAAGGATTTTACGTATGGATTGCTACCGAAATAGATATCATTGTAAAAACTCCTTTTTAAAATCAAAGTATTTATTTTTGAATTCTGTGTGTCACAAATATTGGTCAATTTTTCAATTAAATTAATGATTGCGTTAAAAAAACTATTATAAATAAAATAAACAAATCAACAACAAGAGGATCTTTCAGGTTCTGCTACCACCAAATTGAAATCCAAAGTGCTAGGGCGAGCAAATCCCGTTTTAATTCCATCCCAACCATCTTCTACTCGATATTCACCAGATTTAATTCTTGAATAAACTTCTTGAGTTACCATGCGAAATGCTTCTTCCACATTTACGCCTGTGCGAGCTGAGGTTTCTACAAAATGTAATCCATGTTGTTTAGAAAATGCTCTTGCTTCTTCAGTTGCAACTTCACGATGACCTCCTGAATTAACCAAGTCTAATTTGCATCCGATTAATGCGAAAACAGGCCTATGCGGTTCAATGTGCCGTTGAGCCTCCATCATCCATAATGGAATATGTTCGAAACTAGCATGATTACATATATCATAAACAAGTAATACTCCAACTGAATTGCGATAATAAGATTTGGTAATTGAGCGAAATCGTTCTTGTCCAGCTGTATCCCAGAGTTGTAACTTAATCTGTGTCCCATCTTTCATTTCAATAAGTCGAGCAAAAAAGTCTACACCAACAGTTGGGTCTGATAACTAAAAAATTTAATAAATGCATTAAAATTTTATACGATTTTGTGATACCAAAACTAGGAATTTCAACTATACATATCCATTGTAAAAAAAATTTAATAATATTCATATACGCATGTAATTAAAAAATAAAACACTAAACCGCTCTTAGCATATATAATAGCATAACAAAATTTATTCCATGTTTATAATCCAATTATTGTTAACCAAAAGCTATTATGGTAAAAATTAAATACCTCCGCAAATTTTCCATCCGTAAAATATTTCAGTAAGGAACTTTTCCCAACTGTGCTATCTCCAATTAAAATCAGTCGAAATTGATAATCAAATATAGGTTCGACCATTTTATGTTCTTCATATATTATTCATTTATAAAATAGTATAATTTTCCATACATACATTAAAAGACGAAAAACTTTGGTTTTAATTATTATAAAACTGAGAAACTCTTGTTTGCCAAATTGTTTTTTTTTACTCAAATCTCAAAATTGACGTATTGCACCAACAAATTCAAAACAGCAACTTGTCAAAATAATATTTTAAGTGCTACCATATACTAATACAAAATTTATGTATTATTACTGCCTTTAAATTAAATCGACTTTCCAATAAAGCCGTAATAAAGAAAATATATTTTAAAATCTAATTCATAATGCACATTTTATTATAATAAATAATAACCAATAACTTTAATTTTAGAAATTTTACAAAACATTGAATTAATTAATATTATTTTTGATAGTGTACATATATAAATTGAGCAAAATTAGTATATGCTTACAAATCTTTCATCCGTATTAGGAATTCATATACCCCAAGATATTTTCAATTGTATCAAAATATTGAAACTGGCTCTATAGGATCTGGTTGCAGTTTAATTATATTACTATCTTTAATTATATAAATGAAATATAATCAATAAAGTGAATAATACATTTACATCAATATATATATAAATGCCAACATTTTGCCTTTCTTAAAACTAAATCAGAAAATACAAATTTAAAAGGAAAGCATCTGAGGTACACTTAAAAAGAAGATTACAAAAATATAATTTAATAATTTAAGATAAAGCTAAAGATAAATATGAACAATTAAAATTGCTTTTGTTTTTATCACCATAAAAAAATCGTGTACTTCAAAGAAATTTTCTTATCATAAATTTTTATAACATAATTATGACTTAAACACAAATCACATATTCTTTTGCATGCATTGGGCAATTTTCTATTTCAAATGATGTCACATTTATAGTGTGGAGTAGATGATGAACTTTTTATGTAAATCTGTAAGAAGAAGAAAGTATTATGGTAGAGATGATTTTGTTTTTTCTGTGTTAAATTTATCGTATATTCATTTTATTTCTTAAATATACAAAAAGGATTTTTATGAACAAATACCAAGCATTAAAGCTATGTATACATGAAAATACTTGCTAACTGAAGTATGAATTAAAAATATATCAATCGAAAAACGTCAATGGTGTAAATAAGTAGTTATAAAACAATTGTTCTTTCCTAAATATATAGGTATTCAGTCAATTTAATTCATTATATTAATAGTATGAGAATTAATAAAATTTTAACTGAACAAAATTATGTAGATATGTATGTATATTTGATTTCAATATATATTTACATAGAGTTATTACATAGAATATTTTATTAAATTAACAATATATTTGCAGTCGTTTTGGATTTTTAAGCAATATATACTTACTCTGCTAATATCTTTTCAGAAAATGTCTTCGCCAAGTGCTGGTAAAAGACGTATGGATAATGACGTTATTAAGCTTATTGAAAGTAAACATGAGGTGACTATTTTAGGCGGCCTGAATGAATTCTATGTAAAGTTTTTTGGCCCACATGGTACACCTTACGAAGGCGGAGTATGGAAAGTACGCGTATACCTTCCAGAAAATTACCCATTTAAGTCACCTAGCATAGGATTTATGAATAAAATTTATCATCCAAATATTGATGAAGCTTCCGGAACAGTGTGTTTAGATGTGATAAATCAAGCATGGACAGCACTTTATGATTTGTCAAATATTTTTGAATCATTTTTGCCACAATTGCTAACATATCCTAACCCTGTGGATCCACTGAATCGGGATGCAGCAGCGTTGTATTTACATGAACCTGAAGAATATAGAAAAAAAGTATCGGATTATGTGCAGAGATATGCTACAGAAGAAGCCTTGCGGGCACAACAAAAGCGCGAAAGTTCGGAAAGTGAATCAAGTATGTCTGACTTTAGCGAAGATGAAGCTAGGGATATGGAATTATAATATTGGACTCCAGTTTGTAAAATGTGTAGACAATTTTAAATTATCTAATTCTTTTCAAGAAACAGATTTAGAAATTTCTTTTTAAGATTATGTTTATAATTCTAATATAATTATTTTAATTTTATATATTATTCATAACAGATGATATTTGCTTTTGAATAATTTTTCATAAAACCCATGGAAACGAACTTTAATAAAAGAACAATATAAATTAATTTATAAAAAATTTAAATAAACGGTTCGAATTTTGATAAAAAATTTGCCCTTCTTTCTTTATAAATAAACATTTTCTGTACCTTATTGATTTCCATACATTTTCCTAGATTTTTCAAACTTGCTTTTTATATACAGTTATTTAAAAAATATCCATAGATTAATATAGTCAATGTAATCAATATTTGTTTGCTACTGGCCTAAAGTTCTATATTCACTTCGAAATTACAAAAATTTAACATAACAACCATTCCAACAAATAATCTCAATTAGAAGCTTAAAATAATAAAAAAACCTAAGGGTAAAATAAATCTAAACTTATTTACAAATTTTATAATTCTGACATAGCCGTGCTAGCCGTAATGTAATTTAATTAAGGAAGGCATATACCTTAGATTATAGAAGTATTCTTTAAATTAAGCATATACCAATGTAACGTAATATATAAATGCAGCTGTCAAATGCTGCTCAAAATCTATAATCACGTTTATTATTATAGAATCCAGAACCATAATTATAAATAAAATTTCCGTAATATTGCAAATTTAACAAAATGAATTTTGCTAAAAATTATAAATCTTACAACTTACACTATATTTAATTAGCAATGTTGTTAAAATTAATAATAGATGGTATATATTTAAGTCATATATATACTGCTTGCTAACAATATTCTGCAATTGAGTTTTTACTTGTATGCTGTCAACGATGACTAATTTTGGAATGTCAACCGATAATATAATGTTTTATTTATGCTGGACTGTATGGCAATCAATATGCAGTAGTAATATAATTTTATGAAAATGAAGTTAGAGCTAAAACATTACAATACAGATTACTAATTTTCAATAAACAATTGACTTTGTAGTAATATGTTAAATTACTAGTCACTAATCGTTGTAAGTTAAAATATATATTTGTATTATTAAAATATTAATTGTTTTCATATTTTGTAGGTATAAAATTATTTAAGATTCGACAACAAAATTATATGATGGATATGTTAAATATTTTATCACTAGTTGAAATTATAGCGTTTATTGTCCTCTGTATAATATTGGCTCCATTTTTTAAGCCACTATTTTGGGCAGTTCTAATTGGGGCTGTTCTTTTCCCACTTAAAAGAATATTGACCTCAATGTTAAAAGAATGGTTAAATTTGGTAGAGAAAAATGATTCAGATATATTTTTAGCCTTTGGTTTGGCTCCATTAAGAATAATAAAAAATATTGGGGCATTTTTAAAGGATTCGATAAAGAAGGAATATAAATTAATACTCAGCGGGCAAATATTGTTAGTTTTGCCAAATTTACTTTCTTACATGCCGAAACAAATTATATCCGTATTTCAATTGATTTTATATACAAGTAATCTTGCGTTTACTACAATAACAAGCTTAATGAAAATTCCTTTGGTAAGACGATATAAATGTGACTAATTGATGATGAATATTTCATGTGCATTCAAATTTTTTTATATATTTTAGATAGTTACTTTGCTTTTATTTTATTTTACTTCCGTTTATTTATTTTGGAATTCAACAAATTCGCATTATTTTGCTGCAGGAGGCCAGTCACTATGGGTTATCATATTCAGTTATTTTTGCAGCTTTTTCGGAACCCTACAAATACCCGTTTTTGTATTGCTTGTTTTCATATTATTAATAGCAATATTAAATATAAGAGGATATAATGAAAAAGATAACCTTTATCAAAGCATCGGCAAGCTGTTGGATGTAAATTTATTTAAACAGTCGATTGATGCTATATACACAAGTGATAAAAAGGATAGTGAATCTCTCAACAATGCGGCGTCTTCTGCAATAGAAATGGAAACACATGGAAACGTCTATTTTAAATTACTTTATTGCTGCTGTATTATAACTATTTTATATCGTAATACATGGATTTTATTTATATTGGCAGTATCAATGGTTATATATTTAATAAATATATTTTCTATCAGTGCCGGATTATCAGAAAAAGTTCATAAAATTATACTGAAATTACAGGTGTGGTTTTTGATGGTCTATCTATTGATAATATATTAATTAATAATAATTGTAAATTCTGAATAGGAATGGGCTTTGCAACATCATAGCGCCGTATTACCTTTGTGGCTTCCCGGTATTTTAATGCTAAATTTTAAAATTCAGCTCCTATTAAGAGACTGGTTTAAATCTTCAATACATTTTCTGTCATCAATATTTATGATAGTGCTTATGATTTTTTCAGTAATTTTTATTGGAACATTTGTATCTATTAATATTTATTCAGAAACTATCGATATTGCATATCTTGGACAAGAACTTATAAATAAAACAATAACTGAAAGTCCAGAAATGATGGATATTTTACCAGGAAATATTCAAAATTCCATTGATGATGCGATTGACAATGCTCATCATTTTGGCCGAAGAAAAATTGAAATTTATCTTGATAATTTATTACTAGACAGTGAACCAAATGGTGCAACTAAATTGAAAACACAAATATTATACTTTTGGGATAGATTAATACAGTATTGGATGAATCGAGATAACTCAGACACTGTAGGACCTCGAATTTCAAGGGATGCTATTAAAAGTACTTTCGATGAAATTGTTGATAATCCAGGTAAAAAAGGTTTAAATATAGCGCCACTTGTATTTGCTTACAAATTATCTAAAGCATTATTTATAGTTATATTTCATTGTTAAATTATAAATTCTACAATTAACCATAAATGATATTAGTATACTTAAAACATTCAAAATGATATATTATAAGTAAAAGGACTCTAAAAACCTTCAATCTTGTATTAAATTTATTCATATTCTATTATATAATGCTTAACGTATTTTAAAGAACTTGTTTTAGCTGCACAGGAAGGTCTTTTAGGTTGGGCTAAAAGCAATACTAACACAATAATGGAAATAATTGAATCTCTGTGGCACATAATAAGGACAAATATATCAACATTAGCCACATTTGCTGGGCAAATATTATCAGTTGTATTTTCGGGAGGTCAAGTATTTGTGGAATTTATTTTAGATGTGGTAAACAATTACTAACATTAATATCCAGGTAATATGGTGTTTAATGTTGTTTTTATTGAATAGATTGTCTTCTTTACTGCTCTATTTTATTTCTTAAATATGAGTAAAGAAAAGTATTTCCCTTTACAAATTCTTCGACATTTTTTCGCATCATCAGGATCGCAAGTTGTGGATGTTTTGGAAAATTCAATTAGTTCCGTATTGAACGCTATGTTAAAATTAGCGGTTTTTCAAGGATTGTTCACATGGCTTGTGCATACAATCTTTGAAGCAAAAATAATATTTTTGCCATCAGTATTTGCTGCTATTTTATCAATTGCTCCATTGCTTGGAAGTTATTGGTGCGCATTACCAGCTTTTTTCGAACTCTGGCTATTTCAGGATCGGTTTTATGCAGCAGTAACTCTTTTACTTCTACACTTTTTTGTACCATCATACGTGGAACAAGTTATTCGTCTTCAAATGGAAGGGTATTGTATAAAGATTGAATTGAAAACTTCGTCACTCATACTAGTTTTCTAACAGAATTGGACATCCATATATGATAGGCTTAGCAATTGCTGGTGGAATGTATTGGTTCAATTGGCAAGGAGCAATTTTCGGTCCATTGATACTATGCTTTTTCATTGGCATATATGAAGCTACGTCGCTTTTGAAAGTTAAGTGAAATAAAATTGAACTAGAACAAAACATAACTACGTCTAAGAAATATGCCAATACATTTTGAAGCGTTTTCTTAAAATTATAGTTCCTGCTTATTTTTAAATCAAATAATTATATATGTGTCATGAAAAAGTAATAACATTGAATGATGTTGAAAAGCCTTAATCAACAATACAGTTTTAAATAACTTCATAACATCGTTAATTATCCGCATATAATAAAAAAATGCAATTTATTACTAACCTATTTTAGACAGTTGATGAAATAATAAATAACAATAACAAGTATTGTTCCATAAGATCCTTCTTTGATGTATGTATAATTTTTCAAAATGAAATTGCTTTTATACAATATATTTGAACTATATATAAATTCAACTCAAACGTTTTTTACGTTAATGAAATCTATCATCAATGAATATGATATCCCAATACCAAATTATACTTAATGATTACTTTTATAGTTTTAAGTAGGTTTTTTTTATATTATATTCCAAAATGTGTGTTTTAAATATTATTTCAAAATACATACACATAATTATGTGTCATAGATTTATCTTGACTATGACGTAAAATTTTCTCATGATTATTCAGAATCTAAAAAATTACACACAATAATTTAATAATCACTTACATATACATATATTTTTACTGATTTCTTTCAATATATTTTTTTCCATTTTTGTTAAATATATTTTTTAAATTTATTAAATACGTAGACGTGCAGCAATAGTTCAAATTTAAATAAACACTTAATTGAAACTTTAAGAAAATTTATATAATAAAAAATTAATTCATAAATTTGCTTAAGTTTTATATCCAATTTCAATGTACTTAAAAACATTTAATAATGTTAAAAATATTAAGTGTCTTAAGCCTTAAAGTCGTATAAGATATATTAGTACAAATAATAATAATAAGAAGTTATTTTGAATAAATCATTGTTTATTTAAAATATAAGTGTAACAAACTATTTTCGATTATTAAAATTTAAATAAAATACGTTTATTAACAATAATACAATACATATATGTATATTTATATATTTTTTCAAATATTGAATAATACCTAATAATTATATAATACTAATACTGGTAAATTTAAAAATAATACAAAAAAAAACAACAAAATAACTAATTTGTGTAGAATAACACATTTAGAAATTAAAATGTTTGTAGGTGCTTTATATATACTTCTGCTTAATGCTTGGATTTATATTCAAATGTACTGTTTTGCTTAATGTCAAATTCAGAAATATGTAATAAATTAATGAATGAAATTATAATTTTGTGTGTTTTACTGTGTCAGTCCAATAGTTCTGTATTGTCATAGCTTCTAAAGAGTTAAGAAAAGAATCATTGTCCAAACTATACATTTCATCAGAATTATCCTAAAGAGAAAAATATTTTAAATAAATATATTAATACAATTACAAATATGAAGGTTACTCTTATTGTACTGTCATCAATGTAACCACTAGATTCAAACTCGCTTAATGTTTGCGGTTTGTTTAAATAACGTTTGCGATAAAATGTAATTCCTATTAAACTAAATCCAAAACAGAGACCAAAAACAGCAAAGCATATCCCAGATATTGCTCCAACATTTAAAATATAAGTATTCTGAAAATATAATAATTTTTAATATATAAAAGTGTAAATAAAATTCAAAACACATCCATATTATTACCTTACGGGAAAATTCATTAGAATTTTTTTTTGATTTATCATTTAATGTAACTATGGAAGATGGGGCTAGTAAGTTTTGTGACTCAGATGAAAAATTTACTGATATTTGCTCCTCGTGATCTATTAAATTTTTTGGTTTTCTTTCTTTTCCACTTTTCTGTTCAGACATTACACCAACATCATTTTCAGTTATTACCTCAAATCTTGTATCAGTTGTAAGAATATGGACTTCATTTAACTGAGATTCGTTAAAATTTTTGGTTTCATGCAAATCATTTATAGAAGTACTGAGGCAACAAATAAATAATTGTAGTCGAATTAATCGAAAATTGTTTGTAATATTTTACCTCACTTTTTTATGACCATTATCACTAATTACGGTATTTAATACCGCATTTTCATGCGTAGCATTTATTGGGTAAATAACAGAAACTTTTGTTTCATTGGTATGCATTTCAATTTCCTTAACAAAAATTTATTAAATTTTTAGAAATACTTATTACAAAAAAATGTTAAATTATCATTAAATTGTACTTACTTGTAGTGATCGGTTATTAAAAATATTGCAACTTTTATTGCTACTCTGAATTTGTATAGACGTTGAATTTTCTAATTTCATTTCTTCGATACTGTAGGACGGATTTAAAGGAAAAGTATGAACTTGAAATATTAAAAAAAAAAGTTCTATGACTAAAAAAAAGTTATTTTTAATCAAAGCTTTATAATAATATATTTTAAAATATATCTAACCATTTACTGCTGTTATCCAAAACCAATGCGTCCACCAATACCAAGTCATTGTTCACTTATATTTTAATGATATAAATCTATAAGAGAAAAATAAATAAATGTGCTATCTCAGACGAAAAATTTAATATTTTATTATGCGGTTCTTCTGAATAATACATATATATATATAAATTAGAAGTTATATTGGAATTACAATTATATATATAGTATACTACAAATTCAATTTTTTTTTTTTATATTTTAAAACATGTATTATATATAAATGCTATTTTTTAAATTTTTTTTTAATGGTTTTTGCACGGATTGGTTAACTCTACTCTAAATTGAAAATTTAGAAATATAATCAATATACAATATAAACATAACTACAGTTTTTCATGTTTACACAAATATTGTAATAGAACCTTCGCATATTTGGAGTTTTTAAGTCATTGTAAATTAATGGATAAAATATATTTTTATATTTATTCATCAAAATTTGTTTTTGTTTTGTATCATTTTGAAATTGTGAAAATAAATATTATTTTTTTCTTTACCAAATTTGTTATAATAATCAATAAATAAAGGTTCATATTATTTCAATTTTCATTGATTTTAAAAATTGATCCATTTTTTGCATCTTTTCTTTAATAGAAGATTCTAGATACTGAATAACATAGCAAAATAGTAATTACACCTCTCATTATAAATTATTGTCTTTAATTAAATAATAAATATGTAAAGGGGAAATATTTCATAAACATACATTTAGTCTTATAAAATATAATGTAATAGTGAGAAAAATCGGATCTTATATTTATTTTAACTAAAACTAGAGGGCTTCGCCCCCTGCTCGCCTCGCTCACCAACCCCCACCCCTCCTACGATCGCTGGGGGGGGGGGGCCCTATGTCAAATATTCTACTTTTGTTCCCGCTTAATAGAATCCTAACATCAATTTTTGCTTTTTGGCCTTTTTTTCATCATTAATAGTCGCATGGTAATATTCGCGAGCAGCTTTTCTCTTTTCAGGTTTGTTTTCGTTATAATTTTTCATTACATTTTTAATCTCCCTTTCTCGATTTTTTGCATAAAAACGCTTCCTCGCAGTATTCTTTTGAATACGCTTACGCTCTTTCATCTCCTCTTCATTCAAATTTAACTTTTTTCTACCCAAGTCTATCACATCCTTACATATATAAATGACTACAAAAAAAATGACTTAAAAAAACACACATATTGAAACAACAAAAATTCATACATACATCATAATAAAAGCCTTCAAAAAAAAAACTTTTTTATATAATAGAGGGAAACTATTGTATTTTATTAAAATTTTGAAGACAATAATAGATTTTTAGGATTCTTTTCAATTTAGTCTATTGACTCTAGTTCGGTGCGTAAATGTTTACACAAAACACCTGTAACAAAATACTAATTTATTAACAATATTTTAAATAATAAATAATAAAATTGCACTGGGGTTTATTTACATTTGTCATATGTCAATTGCTACATGATAAAATTATGAAAAAATTTGTCGATTCGACGCTACTTACTATTGTAAGCAAATTACAAATGCATTACGCGCAAAAATAATAGTTATGCCTATCGCAAGTTAATAAAATGTAAAAATACTAAAAATTTATTTATAATTTGCAAAAATATTACTTTCTACATCAATTATTTGTTTACATGTATATTAAATACGTATATTTAACTAGAAACACTTAACAATAAACAATTATTTAGTTCGATGTATTTAATATATGCTTGTAAATCTAGACTTTTAACATATGAATTGAAGCTGTCAGCGCAATAGCCTGAAGTTGCCTCATAATTATTATATACAATTAAAAATATTACACTATTCATCACAAACTGTTATAAGAATATTTGTTTCAAAATTTTTTTTTAAATTTGTTAAGCAACAAATTATAAAAAAGTATAGTGTAATGTTTTTTAATTGTATATATTGTAATAATTATGAGGCAACTTCAGGCTACTTCAGGCAAACCCACAGGCTCAGTTAATAGATAAGTATATCGCCATTTAGCAACTTTTACTAATTAAAAATAAAATTCATAACAAATATGAATCAGCATTCTATATACAGTGTACAATAGATATTACATAATATATTTTTGTCAATAAATTTAGAAAACTATACAAGTCAAAGAAATTACTATATTTGGATCCAAATATTTGTTAATTCGATAGTACGCAAAAGAGCTAAATTTATAATTATATAACATAAGATATTTATATTATATTAATTGTTATTTATAAAATTGTCAAAACATAAGTCATAATATTATTTTCTTTATTATCGGACATGCATCCTATTTGTACAATGGCAAGTCTACTGCTCATTGTTCGAGTTTACATTTGTATTATTCATATATTGTACCTTTCAATATAATTTTTCGTTTCATACTCTCGCCAAAAAACTAATTCTATGGTTTTAGTTTTAAAAACGGAACCACAGGACAATACAATTATCGTATAAACATTATTATGCGAAATATAAGCGCGATATGTGTATATACATATAAATAGAACTATCACCTTTCTCTCTTAATTGAAATTTTTAGTTATCATTTTAATACTATTACATACATTATTTTAATGAGGTATTTGATTTTTCAAATATTTGGAAAGAAATATAAAATAAATTGTATTTATTTGGAATTCAATATTTTTTCAAGGATGCGACCTTTGCGTCTGTATGATCTAGGACCTCCTAATTGTATATTCTGTACTAGCATATCGACATTAAAGAAAGATATGTATCTTGTGCTTCCAACTTCAGGTCGAATAATGCAATGAATTAGTAATATTAGTTCATTTGGTAAATTGATGTGTTGGGTGGCTAAACATGGCAAACGAAATATCAACTATATTATCTACAAATAATGAAGTATTTGTATCATATTGCTTCTGGTGTTCTTTATTAATATTAAAAATGTTGTTAATGTCTATTTTAACTGGAATAAAACGTTTCACTAGACAGGTAAACACAAAAAATATTTATTTTTTATTTAATGTTTGAGAAAACCTGTTAGAGCCGGATTCAATCAATTATAAATCATATTGAAACGTTAATATGATAGACCAATTAAAATTATAATTTTTTTTAGAATCAAGTACAATAAATTTTTATAAAATCATTAACGATATAAGGTGTTAAATGCTAATGTTTTAATTTAATTCGAAATAAATGAAAAAAAAACGAAATAATCTGGCTGCATACACAATTGTACACAACATACGTATGATTAGTTTTATTGTATTTCGAAACACTTATTTGTAGGTATTTGCTAATCAAGAAGACGTATTATCGAAGAAATTAAAAGTAAAGTTTGATGACCCAGAGGTTGAACGTGTTCGAAGGTTTTTAAAATCAAATAACATTCTGAAATAAAATTAAACTTTGTATATATTTCAGAGCACACCGGAATGATTTAGAGAATATTCCGATTTTTTTTGTAGTTGCGTTTATATACCTATGGACAAATCCCAATGAATGGCTTGCATCAAATTTATTTCGGACTTTTGCTGTATCAAGAGCAATACATACTATGGTATATGCTATATACGTTGTTCCGCAACCAGCTAGAGCATTAGCTTTTTTTGTCGGATATATCATTACTGCTTATATGTCAATTACGTCAGTTATATATTTTTTGTTTAAATAAGAAAAATATACTAAAATTATATGGTAAAAGCATTTGGAAAAATGAATATTGGTTAATTTTACTTGGGGATATTTTTATATGTAAAAGAACAAAACTATTAATTTATAAGATGTAATAAATAAATACAAAACTTTTTTTTTGTAAACTGGACGTTATATATTTGTAATCGATATGTAATTACATCGTTTTCTAATTTTGAGAACTTTATTGGTCAGAATTTCGGAATGGTTGTTGAGTAGACTGCTTTTGCGATGTTAGGCCTATGGTTATAAAAATAGTTGTATTTATAACACATAATTTAAATTTCATATTTTATTTATTATGTAATGTACTAATTTGTTTTTGTAAATAAATTATAAAATTCACTTAGTTTATCTTTCATATTGCAAGTTATGATATGGTGTTCATGTTAAGTTAGCGCTTGTTACTTATGAGTGCTATCGTACGACTGACTGTGCAACGCACATTTATTGCCATGGTGCTCAGCTGTGTACAAGTGAATGCTAATGTGCATGTGTAGTATGTATGGTGTGTGTATGTTTGTATAACTGTTTATATGAATATTTTAGTTTTTTAATCCAATTGCCACATACTCCCCCCACCAGTAACTTGCTCACGTTAAAAAGTGAAGGAATCTGTTCGGTGGACGAATAATTCTCCCAGAACGGGTTTGTTTTGGCAAAGAATCTTTGGAAATCTTAGTGTCTAAGGTAATATTCGTATTATTATTGTCAATGTCCGCTTCTTTTGTCGAATCATTGATTATATTGGTTGGGGGTTCTATAAAATTTGCACTGGGTGGTTCGTCCATTTCGACGGTGGCGGCTTTCAGTCTGTCAATTGTGACGGTTTTTTCGATGCCATTGACAATAATGTCGAAATTTTTAAGTGTTCGACGAACAACTTTGAATGGGCCGTCGTAATGTACTTTGTCATCACGTAGAAATATGTGGGTGCAATCTCCTAGGCTTTTCTGTACATAATAATTATTGGACGAATGGTTTGATGTCTTCACTGATTGCAACTTTTTCATCATGTTGCCAAGTTCAGTGACAAAGTTTTTTTTTGAATGGAGCTGTCTCGAGAAAATCTCCGGGAATTCGTAATGTTTGACCAAAAATCATTTCAGCCGGCGAAGCATTAATATCCGATTTGAACATCGTTCGAAGACTGAGTAGAAGTAATGGAAGAATGTCAGACCAATTTGATACATTGGCATGACATTTAATTGCGGCTTTAAGTGTTCGATGTAATCGTTCGATGAGTCCATTGGATTGTGGGTGAAACGCCGCAGTACGAAAATGTTTACATCCGACCATTTTGTTGAGTTCGGTAAAAATAGTTGAATCAAATTTGCGCCCCTGATTAGTGGTAATGTATTGCGGTACACCGTAGTGTGAGATACAACCACTAATCAGAGCTTTGGCGCAAGTTTCTGCAGTTATGTCATCGATGGAAATGGCTACTGGCCATCGTGAAAAACGATCGATGCATGTGAGTACGTAGCGATGATTATTTGACGTTGGCAATGGGCCAACAAGATCGATGTTGATGTGCTGAAATCGTTGATTTGGTACCTTGAAATTGTCCAAAATGACTCTGTTGTGTCGTACAATTTTGCATTTTTGGCATTGAATGCAAAACGACACCCATTTTGAAATGTCAGCTTTCATGTTGGACCAAACATATTTTTTGGTGATCATTTTGATTGTTGCCCGCTTCCCTGGATGTGGCGCATTGTGCAATAGTTCGATGATTGGTTTGCGAAGATTCGAAGCAATATATGGACGAATGTTGTCAGTTGACGTGTCGCAATATAAGTGAAGATTTGAATTGGGTAATGATACCCGTGCAATTTTTGACGTTGTCGTCGATTTGCGAAGATACGATGAGCTCGATGCTTAAGTCGTTTGAAATGGTTTCAATGCGTGAGAGTGCGTCCGCAATAATATTGTCCCTTCCGGACACGTGACGTAAATCAGTTGAAAATTGACCGATGAAACCCAAATGTTGTCGTGGCAATGCTTTGTTTGGTTTCTGTAGAAACGCGAAAATCAGCGGCTTATGATCAGTGTAAATGATGCAGTTTCGACCTTCGATCATGTATTTGAAAAATTAAATTGATTGATAGATGGCCAATAACTCACGATCATGAGTGCTGTATCTGATTTGCGTATCAGTCATTCTTTTTGAGTAAAATTCCAATGGTTGTAATTTATTGTCCACGATTTGTTGCAGAACTGCGCCTACAGCAACGTTGCTGGCATCAACATGAAGTACCAATTGGAGTCACGTTACTGGATGAAACAAACAAGTGACAGATGCTAAGTTTGACTTGCATTTTTCGAAAGCTGCGTTAGTTTCGTCGGACCAACCAATCAGTGATTGGTCCTTTTTCTTGTTCCCCTTAATTAGAGACTGTAGTTTTTCCTGTGTTGCAGCTGCATGTGGGGGGAAACGCCGATAAAAATTCATGAACAGTAAAAAATGACGAAGTTCGAACGCTTTTTTTGTCTTTTTGAAGTTCAAAATTGCATCAATTTTTTCGGTATTTGGAAGTATTCCATTTGCGGTTATCATGTGTCCCAAAAATAGAACTGTTGGTTTGCCAATGTCGCAATTCGCCATGTTGATTTTTATATTGAATTGTTGCAGACGATGTAAAACACATGAAATGTGTGCGATGATCCGTTTCATCCTTTGACGCGATGCAAATGTCATCGATGTACACATTAACAAAATCTAAATCGTGAAAAATCTGGTTCATGTAGCATTGAAACGTTTGTGAGGCGTTGCGAAGACCGAATGGCATGAATTCGAATTCAAAGAGACCGAATGGCGTAATGATGACTGTTTTTTTGCGGCTCTCTTCGTCGAGTGGGACCTGATGATAAGCTTTGATGAGATCAATTTTTGTGAAAATGGTTTTTCCAGCAAAATTTTGAGCAAAATCATGGATGTGTGGAAGAGGATACCTGTCCGGAACCGTTATAGCGTTGAGTCGTCTATAATCACCGCAAGGGCGTCACTCGCCATTGTGTTTTTTTACCATATGTAGCGGACTGGCCCATGGACTTGTACTTGGTTGACAGATGCCTGCTCGCATCATGATTTCAAATTCCTTTTTTGCAGCATTTAATATCTCAGTGTCTAGTCGACGTGCGCGTGAAAAAATGGGTAGTCCATGTGTAATTATTTGATGGTTGACATTCGACGTAGATGTTGGTGAGTTGAATGATGGCGGTTGCGCTAAATCCCTAAATTTATCGAAAATGTCAAAACAATTGATTTATTTATTGATGGTGCTGATCCGTTGATAAGTGGCCAGTTGATAGATGCAGTCGACGTTTATTTTTGTAATTTGATCAATCAGCCGTTTGCACTTAATATCGACGAGTAAATAGAAATGGTCTAAAAAATCAGCGCCAATAATTGCTTGTTTGAGCGCCAAAAAATCAGCGCCAATAATTGCTTATGTGTGTTTTTCCAAACGTTTTTATCAGTGTGCCATTTGCGGCGAAAAGTTGATAACTATCGGCGTTTGAAGTGCTACCGTAGCAGGCCTTTTGAATAACTGAAATGTCAGCACCCATGTCAATCAAATATTTTCTGTTACTTTGGCGATCAAAAATGAAAAGATGTTAACTTTTAAATAAAAAAAAAAGGATGTTCAATAATGTCAATGACTGGCTGTAGAAATTGTGGATCCAACGATCCCAAAATATGATTGAACTTCGTTGAATCGGTTGTAATGCCAGCTAATAAGAACTGAGCTTCCATTTGCATAAAGTATAATTTTGGAGCTGTTTTGATGAATGGTGCCGGTTTGACAGACAATGTCGGTCAGGGCGGTAGTTTTCCACAATTGCCCCTTTCCTTAACAAGCCGTTTGCTTGAATTTTCTCGCCACGATTTAAATATCCAATTTGGGTTCAGAACTCTTCTTCTACACACTCTGTTACTTCTGTTTACTGCGATTGCTGGCGCTGACGCTGACGCCACAGATGTAGTAACTTCCAGGCTATCCTAGCTGATGGACGATTGTGTGCCGCTTTATGTTCAGCTTCTATGGTAGCCGATTTTGCTGCTGCTGTTTGACTGTTGCTGTTGCGCTAAGTTCACTTATGCTTTTGTTGTCTCTTTTCTATCTGTTTCCGTCACGAATAACTAAATAACGTACATACACAAACGCACTGCCAGTCAAAATAACAATTTCCTCTCCTTGTTTCTCTTCAGCTGTTTCGCTGACAATTTGTGCTCATGTATATAGTCTGTTAAAATAATTTTCTTCTTTTTGCTTTTAGTACGCTTTTAACAAATTGCGTATTTGAGAAATTACAGTTCTTATCACTTTGACTTGAATTTTATTTTAACACACGTACAAATATGAGTCGCACGATTTAAATTTCAGACCGCAATACACACATCACGTCGGCGTCACTAAAAAGTTTTTAAAAATAGTTGTATTTATAACACATTATTTAAATTTCATACTTTATTTATTATGTAACATACTAATTTGTTTTTGTAAATAAATTATAAAACTCACTTAGTTTATCTTTCATATTGAAAGTTATGATATGGTCTTCATGTTAAGTTAGCGCGTGTTACTTATGAGTGCTATCGTACGACTGACTGTGCAACGCACATTTATTGCCATGGTGCTCAGCTGTGTAAAAGTGAATGCTAATGTGCATGTGTAGTAAGTATGGTGTGTGCATGTTTGTATAACTGTTTGTATGAATATTTTAGTTTTTTAATCCAATTGCCACAGGCCAATGTGTGGAAAGAAATCTACTTTCGGAACAGTCTATTTTTCTGGGAATGGCTACATATGTTAAATACCATTTGGTTAGCGGGCAGATAAGTTTTGATCCGCAGTGAGCGCAGGACGATGGAGATGCCGCCAAACAGTGAACCTATTCACTAACCCGAATGCCAACATGATCATGAATCCAATGTAATTCGACGTTTCTATTGTATAACAGATTGCGACGAAACACATTGTGCACTGGATCATTTTGATGTTCTACGAATTGCTTCGAGCGCATACAGGCTATCGGTAAATACTGTTGCTTCGTTATTGACAGAGGTAGTTAGCATTCTCAACAGCCATCTTAATCGCCCAGAATTCGCCCTGGAATGGTGAAGCTATAGATGGCAAAATTGTACAATATAGTTCACGTTAAGTATGTGGTCTAGCTGGATGGCAGAAAAAGATTCTATGTGGTTTTCAACAGCTGTATCCGTGAAAATTAGAACTAAATTACTGAGTTCATCTAGCAGTTGTAGGAAAAATTTCCTGTAGCAAGATGAATCAGGGTTTGCATTACTGTACCTGCTGAGTGACGTAGACACCGTCAACTTCGCTCCTAACCACGGTTCCCACTCCGGGTGCGCGAGGCAGGTTGGAAAATTGTGAGAAAGCGTCTGTGGATCTTGTTCTAATTCAGAGATCAAAAGGGAAATGGATGATGAATTTCTTTTAGAATAGGCGGTGGCAGAGAATTGTTCTAGAAGATTGTGAAGGGGATATTTGGGAAATTAAATGTTTTTATAAATGAGGCTAATGGAAGATGTGTGAAGGTAGTGTGAAATAGTTTTTCAACCAGTTTCAATAAGAATAGTGTCGAATGTGGCGATTGTCCGCTGCTTTTACTTGCCTTTGCCTTGCAAATGGAATTATGACGCATAAAGTGAGGGAATAGAGCAACATTCCGTTTAGCAGGGCATATGCTACTCTGATTGCCTCCTTTTGTCTAGTCTTATAATAACTACCAACCAGAATCGTCAGAATATTAAGGATGAAGTTGATTCCGTTGATAGGGTAATTAAACTACAGATTGCATCTCCCAGCACGGGTAATGGTAATACTCAGGATTTTAATATAATATAATACGTACATATGTACGTATATAAATTATGTACATATACCAATTCATTATTTTCAATTGAAATAAGCAGTTCCTCAATTTATTTTTAATATATCTTACTTGCACTTATTTACAATAAATTAACATAATTTTATGTGTATATTTTTTACGCTAAATTTTTTTGTTGGGCCAAATCTTCGAGAAGACAATTGATGGAAGCATGTTTTCAGTAAAAAAAGTGCATTTAATAATAATGCAAATTAAAATATAAATTAAAACGATCAAATAATTTAAAGAACAACAAACCTTTCCTGCCTACATATCCTTAGGGAAAATAACTGCGACCCAGAAAAAGATACATGTCTCCAACCAACCTCCTCCGTCTGGCAGATTCCATAGAAATCCTGGGTATTTTCATGATTCTTGATGTGACATTGAACTTGCAGAGTAAAAACATTATCAACCAAGTCATCTTTAATTTTAATATGTTGAAAAATCTTGTTCGTAGTAAATGTAAGATTAGACAAAGTGACGTAATCAGGGTAGCTAACGCCCTACTGGACGGAACATTGATTTATTCCCTCAATCTATATGTAGTAATGTAAAGGAAAAGCGAATCTGAGGTCAATCGCTGTATTCGACAAACCAGTGCTGCACATCAGACTTCTCCAGTGGACTCTATTCATTTTTACACTAGTCAAAAACCTCATTCATTACATCTATAAGCTCCCTAGAAACCTTATTTATAATAACCTTTGCCTCCCAAATTATCATCCACTATCTTTTAAAGCAAGTAATATCCACCACCTACTCAAGAAGAAATTCTTCCTCTATTTCCCTAATGTTCTCTGAGTTGGAAAGGCATCTATCCACTCTTTCGCTTAATTTCGAAATCTCCCTGTTACACCCAGATTGGAAACCGCGATTAGGAGCAGTGTTGAGTAAGTCTACAACACTACGTAGTAATAAAAAGGCAAACATCAATCCACCCGTCTATAGGAAAATTTTCGTTGAATTTGTGGATGGATTGGCTGATTCCACACTTTTATTCACACACAATATTCTTTGCAGTCATCCAGCTTGTTGGCGGTGAACATCCCGAAATCAAGTGTATAAAAGTTTCACGTTCGGTTGTGAACTGTGGGATGTTAAGATGGCAGTTGAGACTGCGATTACCCTAAACAAACATCTCAGTGTCAATAGTTTTACCGACAGCCTTGCAGCCTTAAAAGACATTCGTAGACTATAAAATGATTCGGTGCTCAACGAGATTCGTCATAATCTATTTAAAATTGAAAACGTCGAATTGCGTTTTGTCCTTAGTCACGCTGGTATCTTCGACAATAAAAACGCTGGTCAGCTTTGCGGGGAATCGCTTCACCGTTCTCTTCGCAATCAAATTCCAAACTTGTCGCATCTAGTAACCAAATGGTATTTAACATCTTAAGCCATTATTAGACATCAGACTGGACAAATAGTGGACGATTTCTTTCCACAAATTGGGCAATCATCGCAAAACCAGTCTTAATCAATAACCATACCAAAATTCTGGGCAAGGAAAATACCCATGATTTCCCCTTTTTTAAACAACTTCTTCTTTTAGCCATTTCTGTGCCGTTCAACTCGCCTACAATTCTTTCTGAATAGGATTCGTTAAGGAAAATATCATCATACGTAAAGAATGAATATATCCTTCCTTGTAAGGACGAAATAAGGAAAATATCTCCATACGTAAAGATTGAATATTTTCCAAAAGAATTAAAAAAAATCAAGTCGATTCGTAATCCTTTAGCGATAAAACCGAAAAATCCCTCACGCGAGCCAACATTTAGTGTGACCGATTACGCAGAACGAAATTCACAGAAGTCGTCGTTGGCAAAAAGTATTGTTAGCATAATAATATATTTAGTATATTTATCTAAAATTGTATTTTATTTATAAAATATAATTTTAGATAAATATACTAAGATATTTATCTAAAATTGTATAATCTAGATAGCCAGAGCTCATTATGACCTTTCATTTGATGAATAATTTGTTAAGACTGATGTGAAAATTGGGACTTACGAGCACAAAACGGAATAACAATTCCACAATATTCAGATTTTCCGAGAGGATTTTTAAGTTAGCTCACCACTTTTACTAATTATGCCAATAAACACCCCTGCAGGATTATTGGCATAATTAGTAAAAGTATTAATTCATTTGATTTTATTTTCTGATTAACTTTTTTTGCACAAGAAGACTTCGAATTTTTATTGTATTGTATGTGGGAATGTAATATATTTGAGTGTCGACTTTATTTTTTTAAAACTATTTCATTATTTTTATATTATTTTACTAATTATGCCAATAATCCTGCAGGGGTGATTTTGGTCTCTTTGTCAATTGAATAATAACCAATCGAAATTTTCTGTGTCTGCCTGTTAATTTAGTCATTTTTATAGAATTGCCTTTTTTTATTCCTACAATTGAAAAATTATTTATGAAATGAAAGTTTTTTTTTTTATAATCGTTCAGTAATTTTTGAGTATAGAAAAATAGGACTTACCCCGAAAGTAGTCGAATTTTTGATTTCCAAGCAGATGTAAACATAACCGGGTTCGGTATAGCAGTTTTCCGATTTAGTCTTAAGTCATTTTTAAAACATTCCTATTCTGATTTCTACAATTGGAAGATAATTTATATCGGACTAATCCAAAAAGTCATAAACGTGTTTTACGAGTATTTACACAATTATTCTCCTATAGTAACGAATATAAACAAATTCAGCGGTCGGTGAAATTATTTTCTTATTTCAAAAATAGACTTTTTCTCAAATATAAATTGTCGTTGGACTTTTATTAAATTCCAAGATTATTTTCAGATAATTCGAGTAGACACACACTAATAAACTGAATTGACTAAGAGACGCTTAAAAACTGTCATTTCCAAATTCCTCGACGGTTGGTTCTTTTCGGAATATAAATAAGTCCAATTTCATATATAGTATTTAAAGAAACTTTATATGAAATTACATTTCATTTTAAATTGAATTGTGAACATTACTGATAAAGGGAAACATGGTTGCGAAGAATAGATGGTAAATAAAAATTAAATTTTAATTTTTTCAGCCTTTGTTAATTCGAACATCAAACTGATATGGTATAATGAAATTGTTATATTTAACGTAAATTGCATTAGCTCATTCTCTAATCGATTGTGCCTAGAAAAGAATTTGTAGAGAAATGATGAATAAATCATTTATTCAACATTGAATAATTTATCGCAGGATTATTGGAAGTGTTTCCGAGAAAAGATCGGATTTAAACTTATATAATGATTTTTTTTAGATTAAAGTTACTTAATGATTTGAACACAATACAATTGCAGGTTGTTGTGTTCTTATATACACGTAGATCGATTTTGAATTTTCTTTTCGATAACATTGTAGAAGCGATCGGTAATAATATTGTATTAATATCAATACTCGAATTATTATTTCATCAATACAAAGTCTAAATTATATTAGTATTTAGTCTCTTACACTTTTAGCTACACTAAATAGGAGTAAATTAAAAAGTTTTTACATTAAATAATAAATTGGTTATTATCTACCAATTGTTTCCTATGCAATAAAATAATAAAAATGATTCTTTAGTTCTTATCAACCAATTTCTAATAAATTAGCAAAAATACTCAATTTGACTTTTATTAATTTCACTATTTTCAATGGGTGTTTTCGGGATAGAACGTTGGCTAGCATAGACGTATCAATGTGGTGTCTTAGCTGATTTTCTAATGGGTTGTGCCTAGAAAACAATTGTTTGTTGACATTAGTCAATATGATTATCATTTGCAGCATTCGGATGCGTAGAAACTCGCAACTCTAAAATGAATTTTTAACCTGTGTGTGGTAATGTAGTGTGTTTTCACATAGGTTCGTCTAAATTAGCCCGATCAAAACTAATTAGCATATGATTGCTTTATGATTTATTATATTTTACAATTCGATTATAACTGACAGCGCAATAATATTACGAAATTGCATTAGATGTTCATGGATACGTTTCCTATATTGCAATCATATTTACAGTCTTTTCGGAATATAAATAAGTACAATTTCATATATATAGTAAACTTTAATTATAGTTGGAACCTATTGCCAAACTGAGAACGAGGTCTACTTTCCTTGTGGAGGACCTTGCGATAATTACTGTGCTTTCCTAAATGAACCTTGCACAATTCAGAAAATTCGGTGTCCTGCAGCTTGCTATTGTCGTCAAGGATATGCACGTGACAAACATTTAAGATGTATTCCTATTAGCCAGTGTCCAAAAAATAATAAACCAACTCAGTGTGACTCTTAAAAAAACTTTAGTCTTTTTAAAAATTTTCTGAGAGAACAAAATGTGAACAAATCGAAAATAAACATTTTTCTTTTACTCTTAGAATGTTGAATTAATATAAATATTTTAATGGCATTATAATCTTTACTAACTTGATATGACTTTATTTGAATTCTATTAAAAATATACAAAAAATTTATAAAAAGTATTTTCTATCGTCTTTAGTATTTTTGAATATAAAAGGATAATGTAGAAAAATGTAGACCTTTTATAGAAATGAACAATATTATTTTATTAATAATAGAACTTAAAAAATTATTTTTTTTGGTAAGAGTTTTAACACACAATGTCGAGGTTATTGAAATTTTGTTTTGGAAAATGTTTTTTAAAAATAGTTTTAAAATTCTTTGTTGAGTAACATTTCACCTTTTGTTTTGCTAAATTGCATTTTCTATTAAATACAAGAATTTTAATGTACACCTTTTCAGTCGTAAAATTCAAAAATATTTCTTCTCGTTATAAGATAACAGTTTATGAATAGCTATTCATTTTACAGTTTGAAAAGGACAGCTCTGGTTTTTAACAATAACTTAATATATATTTTAATTGAGATAAAATTTATTCATACTATAATTTGCCATTTGACACAATATTAAAATTGTAAAAACGGTCTAAAAAGATGGTAATTCTGTCGTAGACATATTTTGCGGTTTAAGGGGAGATTATTTCTCGTCTGGTGGCTACGTCAATAAGCAAAATTAGCACATATGAAACTCTAAACACCTACAGGTAATTATGGATCAGTCATTTTATCTAAAAAGTAGTTACTGTCTGGTATAGATTTTTGTCTAAAAAGTATACTTGACCAGAATTTCTTTGAAAATGAAAAAGGACAGATTGTTACTGTCAATTCTGAAAACGCCTTCGTTTAGTTTGAACTTAAAGATTTTACTCGAACCATATATAGTTTTAATAAGACTATGCCACAAGCTACACAATATGACATATTATTAATTTACTGCGTGAAAAGTTCTCAGAAGAAGTAATTTCCAGATTTGGCGATATTAATTGGCCTCCAACATTATCTGATTTGACGGCCTTGAATTTTTTCTTATCAAAATACTTAAAAATTTCTCTTTACAATAGCAATTCCCAAACTTGAGACTATATAAAAACCATTATTAGTCAAATAATAGCCTTTTCATTAAAAAATTGCCTCAAAAGTATCGAGTACTGCAAAAAATTTTCCGGTCAATATTTAAATGTTGGAAATTATCAGAAAATATAATAATAATAAAACTAAATAAAAATCTTAATTTTAAGTATGTTTTATTTATTTTTACTTTCTAAAGCATAAGTTTGATAGCACTTGATTAATTAATAATCAAAAATATTGATGCCAATGACAAGCTCACACATTTCGAAACACTTTTTATAAGAATTTATTTTATAAGATCACATGCAGTCGTATAGGGCCAAAAAAAACTTCATTTTCCGAAGCACAAATTGGTTCACCCTATAATAATAATTTTTTCCCTTACTTTTATCGATCCCATTTCTCTTTGCTATTAAAGTAAAATTATTTCACCTGATTCGGTTTCAACATCAAGAAATATTACAAACATTTTCATAATAATAAAATTCTAGAATTTTGTACAATTATTATTATAAAATTCTAGAATTTTGTACTATGATTATTATTATTAATATTCCGCCAAAAGGTAGTTAAATATCATTTTGGATCCTTGTTTAAAATATGCTCAAAAAAATTGATTCTCCTTAAATTTAGTTTCTCCACAGTGCCATGACGAAAATGGAATGTACTTTTTTAGTGGTGAACTTTGCGATAATTACTGTGCTTACCTGGATGCATCTTGCACAATTCAGAATATTCAGTGTGCTTGCGCATGCTACTGCCGATATGGATATTCTCGAAATGATAATTTAACATTCAGAATTGTCCACAAAAATATACACCAAATTAATGTTTCTCTTAAGGATCTAAATTTTGAATGTCGCTAATATACAATTTTTCTAAAATAGCAAAAAAACCAGCAAATTTGTAATCATATTTCGTTGACTTTAATTCAATTACGATATTTTTAATAAATTGAAAGAGGTTTCCTTTTTTTCGTATTACTAGCATGATATCTTTCCTTTTTTGCATATTGATTGTCACTTTGCACTTATATGTGAGCAATTAAAATTAATATAAACAAAACTAATATAACCAAAAAAAAACCAACAATTCATAAAAAGACATTGAATAAAATGAAAAGGTCAATTAAGGATAAAAGCCGTCTTGGAATATAAAAATCTGATCATTTTGTAATTGAAGAGAACCTTTAGGGAGGAATCGGTAATACAAATAATTGGAAACGTAAAAAGGCCTAATTGATTATACTCCATTGAGATTTTGTCAAATTGTATCCCCTCTTCCCTTAAGAAATTTAAAGAAAGACAATGAATACAAGTCAAAAAAAGGATTTTCATAAAAAGGAAATTAGAAGAACGAAAAATTCATTTCTAAAATTGAAGTGCATTTTTGGGTCAAATACAGAGTGACAAGAATAAATTCTTCATAATATTTCCAGTTAAGCGGCAATTATTAATTTTAATTTTTTTTAAATATAGTATATTATTTTAATAGGGAATATTTTTGATATTTTTAATTGAATTGATAGCTACAACTATCTACAATTAGAAGCAAATAGGTATTATTATAAATGCAAATACAAGTATACGTGTATGAAGGCATGTAAAGGAAAATACCCATCGATGGGTTTCCTCAAGAACGGAACGATTTATTTTATCAAAGTTTTAAAAAATCTCGCGCTGATCGCCATTTTAAATACAATAGTTACTATTATTGTAAATTCAAAAAATTTAAATAAATAAAATTGCAGTCATATTTGACTGTGTTAAAAACATTTCAACTACAGCGTAGAGTAAAATAGTTTTGAATATTTACAAAGTGTTTTGAAAAATTTTGATTGCTTTATTAGTAGGCCAGAAAAAACTTACTTTAATCAAATTTGCATTTTCGAAGCAAATGAAGAAAAAAATTTCTTCAAAAATATAAACAACATGTTGACGGCATATTTTTTATCAATTTTATCAGAATTCGAATGATGTTTTGGCATTGTTAAGGAATTTTACATGTGTACAATGAACAAATCAGGTATTTTCTAACATTATATGTGTATATATAGTTATAATGAACTTGAGAAGATTTTTATATTTTGCTTTAGTAAAATTTCAGTCATCTCTAAATGAAAATTTACAAAAAAAACCAAATTTGACAAGGAATCCGCTACAGGTCACGTATATTCCGCTGAGCTTCATTTTTTATTATTGGAAATCAACTATTTGTCTTCCCGTAAAATGTTTTCGCCACCGACATGACATTATAGTTAAATTTGCTTATGAGAAACTTAGATGTTAACTAACACCTGTTCTGAAGTTATTAAATGTATTACTGCTGAGCACTATGTTTAGGATGGGACATCACTATTCGGGAACGCCACCAATTATCAATTAATTGATGATGGATGTGTGGCACTTAAAACAAACGTCCAAGTAAGTGTATTTTTCGGCAATTATGTTTATTGAAAATACATTTAGATTTAATTTGCATTTAAAATTATATGCAAATCCTATTAAGAATTAAATTAAGATAAAATGGTTTACGCGTCTAAATGAAGAAAAAGGCAGAAGACTCGTATATCGCGCAATACGTTACGTAAATTCAATTTCCAAGTCATTTTTATCATATTTAAAAACCTCTCTTACAACAATATCAGTTTTCCATGAATTTGTATATTTAGCAGTAAACTGTAACCACAGAAATATGTTTAATGTTATATGTAATTCAATATTTACTACATCGATTGTATCGCGAACAATATAAATATTGACCATATTCATTTTATTGAGATGAGCGATTATCGAAACCGGTGCCATGAAATCTTTTGCCCAATATTGAAGGATCTATTATTAAATTAAATGAAATGCGATATCAATTAAATCTATTTAATAATTATTAAAAATTACGTTCAAATTTCTGTTATAATCAATACTCGACCAAATATTGTAGAAAATAGATATAAGAAATATTGGAATGTCATTAATTTGAAAATAGAAAGATTCTCCATTTTCTGAAATATTTGAGAAATTTTTGTTTTTTATTGTCAAAAATTTCTCAAATATACAAAAGCCAATAAGTAATTTGTCAATGAGTAAAAAAAACTCATTGACAAATTACTTATTGGCTCTTGTATAAGTTCTACAGTTCGAAAACTAATTCGAATTAATGTTTGCGAAACAGTCAATTTCCTTGGATCATAATCGAATCTCGACAGTGTTCCCTTCCACGTGAATTGAATATTGTAAAAATATTGTTGTCCATATCCATTAATAATTTCTATTTGATGTCCTAATCGCTTACACTTTTTTTTCCGGCGAAATTGGCGTTTCATTAAAATTCAAAGCTATTGGCTTAAAAACATCACTAAAAGACAATATTTTTTTAATCGTTTTATTTTATTTATGTCATTTTTATTCTTTCTGTGGTATTGTATATGTGTATATACAACAAATCTAAAATCCGATATTTTTTTATTTTTTTCCATTAAGAGAATTCATCCCAATAAACATTAAGATAAATTCTCTTAATAGTGTGGGACTTTAACCCACTAAAAACACCTCCCTTCCGTCCGAATTTTTTTTATTATTATTTTTTTTTAAAACTTACACTAGGTTTTTTTTTAATAAAATTTTTTACACTACAATTAATTTTTTTCTAGTTCTTTCTTTATCTTTTTCTTTTTTTCTCTGCTTCCAATATTAATATTTCCCGTTTCTTTTTTTCCCTTTCTTTTCTTTCCCTTTCTCTTTTTTCCCTTTCTATTTTTTTACTTTCTTTTTTTTTCCTTTCTTTTCTTTCCCTTTCTATTCTTTCCCTATATTTTTTTTTCATTTCTTTTCTTTCCCTTTCTTTTTTTTCCCTTTCTTTTTTTTCCCTTTCTTTTTTTTCCCTTTCTCTTTCTTTTTTCTCCCATTCCCTTTTCTTTCCCTTTCTTTTTTTCCCCTTTCTTTTTTCCCCTTCTTTTCTTTCCCTTTCTTTTATTTCCCTTTCTTTTTTTCCCATTCTTTTTGCTCAGTTTCTTTTTTTTCCCTTTCCCTTTCTTTTTCTTCCATTTTCATTTCTTTTTTTTCCCTTTCTTTTTCTTGTTTATCATATGGCTCTAACACGGTGTTGAGCATTATCAATAGTGTTCTTTCAATTTCATTTCTCAATATCTCTGTCTGCATAGCTAATCTAATGTTTCGCATCATAGCGACAACTCGTATTTCGGTTTTTTGCAAACTAGCTTTACGTTCGTGATTTATGATATCCATTTTCATGCGCACTCTCCAAAGTTACAAATCATACTGAATAAATATTTAGTGGCGTTTGACAAATTTTACTTCTATGACTACTTGTTCAAAAAATTTATTTACAAATATTATAAATAACTGAGTGATAAAATAGTTTTTGACAGTTGAACAAAATGTCTAAAGCGGACTATTTTCTATTGATATGTGGATAGGCCCCTCTATATATAATATGTGGATAGGCTCCTTAAATTATACTTTTATGACTACTTGTTCCAAAATTTATTTATAAATATTGTATTGTAAATAACTGAGTGATAAAATAGTTTTTGACAGCTAACTATTTTCGATTGATTCTATATAATAAGTGGTTAGGCCCCTCCCCTACAAAAATAATCTGTGCGATTATTTGTATAGTACATTCATAAGAAACTATTCTATTAATACTGTTAACTGTTTTATTAATGGTATTCATTTTTTAAATTTTAAATAAAACAACGATTTATATTTTTGTTTTACTCCTGTTGTGATTTGATTATTGTGTGAATAACCTAAATTAATAAAAGAAGAAATTTATATATATCTCGAGGAGATAAGTAAATTTATTATACGAAAAGTAATAAACACATATGTATTCAAATTAATTTTTTATTACCAATAATACATGGATATTTAACTATCATATATGAATATAGAAACCTCTAATATTAAAATGTCTTTTGCTTGCATATCAGTTATTTTTCTTTATTTTACAAATATGAAAACAATACAAATAATAAAAGAACATGAAATAATACCAGTACTATTATAAAAGAAAGGGAATGGGAGAAAAAAGAAAGAGAAAGGGAAAAACAAGAAAGGGTAAAAAAGAAAGGGAAAGACAGGAAAGGGAATGGAAAAAAAAAGAAAGAGAAAGGGGAAAAAAAGAAAGGGAAAAAAAAGAAAGGGAAAAAAGAAAGGGAAAAAAAAGAAAGGGAAAGAAAAGAAATGAAAAAAAAATATATGGAAAGAATAGAAAGGGAAAGCAAAGAAAGGAAAAAAAAGAAAGTAAAAAAATAGAAAGGGAAAAAAGAGAAAGGGAAAGAAAAGAAAGGGAAAAAAAGAAACGGGAAATATTAATATTGGAAGCAGAGAAAAAAAGAAAAAGATAAAGAAAGAACTAGAAAAAAATTAATTGTAGTGTAAAAATTTTTATTAAAAAAAAACCTAGTGTAAGTTTTAAAAAAAAATAATAATAAAAAAAATTCGGACGGAAGGGAGGTGTTTTTAGTGGGTTAAAGTCCCACACTATTAAGAGAATTTATCTTAATGTTTATTGGGATGAATTCTCTTAATGGAAAAAAATAAAAAAATATCGGATTTTAGATTTGTTGTATATACACATATACAATACCACAGAAAGAATAAAAATGACATAAATAAAATAAAACGATTAAAAAAATATTGTCTTTTAGTGATGTTTTTAAGCCAATAGCTTTGAATTTTAATGAAACGCCAATTTCGCCGGAAAAAAAGTGTAAGCGATTAGGACATCAAATAGAAATTATTAATGGATATGGACAACAATATTTTTACAATATTCAATTCACGTGGAAGGGAACACTATCGAGATTCGATTATGATCCAAGGAAATTGACTGTTTCGCAAACATCAATTCGAATTAGTTTTCGAACTGTAGAACTTATACAAGAGCCAATAAGTAATTTGTCAATGAGTTTTTTTTACTCATTGACAAATTACTTATTGGCTTTTGTATATTTGAGAAATTTTTGACAATAAAAAACAAAAATTTCTCAAATATTTCAGCAAATGGAGAATCTTTCTATTTTCAAATTAATGACATTCCAATATTTCTTATATCTATTTTCTACAATATTTGGTCGAGTATTGATTATTACAGAAATTTGAAGGTAATTTTTAATAATTATTAGGTAGATTTAATTGATATCGCATTTCATTTAATTTAATAATAGATCCTTCAATATTGGGCAAAAGATTTCATGGCACCGGTTTCGATAATCGCTCATCTCAATAAAATGAATATGGTCAATATTTATATTGTTCGCGATACAATCGATGTAGTAAATATTGAATTACATATAACATTAAACATATTTCTGTGGTTACAGTTTACTGCTAAATATACAAATTCATGGAAAACTGATACGAGAGGTTTTTAAATATGATAAAAATGACTTGGAAATTGAATTTACGTAACGTATTGCGCGATATACGAGTCTTCTGCCTTTTTTCTTCATTTAGACGCGTAAACCATTTTATCTTAATTTAATTCTTAATAGGATTTGCATATAATTTTAAATGCAAATTAAATCTAAATGTATTTTCAATAAACATAATTGCCGAAAAATACACTTACTTGGACGTTTGTTTTAAGTGCCACACATCCATCATCAATTAATTGATAATTGGTGGCGTTCCCGAATAGTGATGTCCCATCCTAAACATAGTGCTCAGCAGTAATACATTTAATAACTTCAGAACAGGTGTTAGTTAACATCTAAGTTTCTCATAAGCAAATTTAACTATAATGTCATGTCGGTGGCGAAAACATTTTACGGGAAGACAAATAGTTGATTTCCAATAATAAAAAATGAAGCTCAGCGGAATATACGTAACCTGTAGCGGATTCCTTGTCAAATTTGGTTTTTTTTTTTAAATTTTCATTTAGAGATGACTGAAATTTTACTAAAGCAAAATATAAAAATCTTCTCAAGTTCATTATAACTATATATACACATATAATGTTAGAAAATACCTGATTTGTTCATTGTACACATGTAAAATTCCTTAACAATGCCAAAACATCATTCCAATTCTGATAAAATTGATAAAAAATATGCTGTCAACATGTTGTTTATATTTTCGAAGAATTTTTTTTTCTTCATTTTATAATTTTTTTCTTCAATCACGGAAATTTTTTCCAAATGAAACTTCGAAAATGCAAATTTGATTAAAGTAAGCCTACTAATAAAGCAATCAAAATTTTTCAAAACACTTTGTAAATATTCAAAACTATTTTACTCTACGCTGTAGTTGAAATGTTTTTAACACAGTCAAATATGACTGCAATTTTATTTATTTAAATTTTTTGAATTTACAATAATAGTAACTACTACTATTATTTAAAATGGCGATCAGCGCGAGATTTTTCAAAACTTCGATGAAATAAATCGTTCCGTTCTTGAGGAAACCCATCGATGGGTATTTTCCTTTACATGCCTTCATACACGTATACTTGTATTTCCATTTATAACTATACTTATTTGCTACTAATTGTAGATAGTTGTAGCTATCAATTCAATTAAAAATATCAAAAATATTCCCTATTAATATAATATACTATATTTAAAAAAAATTAAAATTAATAATTGTCGCTTAACTGGAAAAATTATACAGAATTTATTCTTGTCACTCTGTATTTTACCCAAAAATGCACTTCAATTTTAGACATGAATTTTTCGTTCTTCTAATTTCCTTTTTATGAAAATCCTTTTTTTGACTTGTATTCATTGTCTTTCTTTAAATTTCTTAAGGGAAGTGGGGATACGGTTTGACAAAATCTCAATTGGAGTATAATCAATTAGGCCTTTTTACGTTTCCAATTATTTGTATTACCGATTCCTCCCTAAAAGTTCTCTTTAATTACAAAATGATCAGATTTTTATATTCCAAGACGGCTTTTATCCTTAATTGAACTTTTCATTTTATTTAATGTCTTTTTATGAATTGTTGGTTTTTTTTTGGTTATATTAGTTTTGTTTATATTAATTTTAATTGCTCACATATAAGTGCAAAGTGACAATCAATATGCAAAAAAGGAAAGATATCATGCTAGTAATACGAAAAAAAGGAAACCTCTTTCAATTTATTAAAAATATCGTAATTGAATTAAAGTCAACGAAATATGATTACAAATTTGCTGGTTTTTTTGCTATTTTAGAAAAATTGTATATTAGCGACATTCAAAATTTAGATCCTTAAGAGAAACATTAATTTGGTGTATATTTTTGTGGACAATTCTGAATGTTAAATTATCATTTCGAGAATATCCATATCGGCAGTAGCATGCGCAAGCACACTGAATATTCTGAATTGTGCAAGATGCATCCAGGTAAGGCACAGTAATTATCGCAAAGTTCACCACTAAAAAACAACATTCCATTTTCGTCATGGCACTGTGGAGAAACTAAATTTAAGGAGAATCAATTTTTTTTGAGCATATTTTAAACAAGGATCCAAAATGATATTTAACTACCTTTTGGCGGAGTATTAATAATAATAATCATAGTACAAAATTCTAGAATTTTATAATAATAATTGTACAAAATTCTAGAATTTTATTATTATGAAAATGTTTGTAATATTTCTTGATGTTGAAACCGAATCAGGTGAAATAATTTTACTTTAATAGCAAAGAGAAATGGGATCGATACAAGTAAGGGAAAAAATTATTATTATAGGGTGAACCAATTTGTGCTTCGGAAAATGAAGTTTTTTTTGGCCCTATACGACTGCAGGTGATCTTATAAAATAAATTCTTATAAAAAGTGTTTCGAAATGTGTGAGCTTGTCATTGGCATCAATACTTGACGACAATAGTAAGCTGCAGGACACCGAATTTTCTGAATTGTGCAAGGTTCATTTAGGAAAGCACAGTAATTATCGCAAGGTCCTCCACAAGGAAAGTAGACCTCGTTCTCAGTTTGGCAATAGGTTCCAACTATAATTAAAGTTTACTATATATATATGAAATTGTACTTATTTATATTCCCAAAAGACTGTAAATATGATTGCAATATAGGAAACGTATCCATGAACATCTAATGCAATTTCGTAATATTATTGCGCTGTCAGTTATAATCGAATTGTAAAATATAATAAATCATAAAGCAATCATATGCTAATTAGTTTTGATCGGGCTAATTTAGACGAACCTATGTGAAAACACACTACATTACCACACACAGGTTAAAAATTCATTTTAGAGTTGCGAGTTTCTACGCATCCGAATGCTGCAAATGATAATTATATTGACTAATGTCAACAAACAATTGTTTTCTAGGCACAACCCATTAGAAAATCAGCTAAGACACCACATTGATACGTCTATGCTAGCCAACGTTCTATCCCGAAAACACCCATTGAAAATAGTGAAATTAATAAAAGTCAAATTGAGTATTTTTGCTAATTTATTAGAAATTGGTTGATAAGAACTAAAGAATCATTTTTATTATTTTATTGCATAGGAAACAATTGGTAGATAATAACCAATTTATTATTTAATGTAAAAACTTTTTAATTTACTCCTATTTAGTGTAGCTAAAAGTGTAAGAGACTAAATACTAATATAATTTAGACTTACTTAAATTGTATTAATGAAATAATAATTCGGGTATTGATATTAATACAATATTATTTACCGATCGCTTCTACAATGTTATCGAAAAGAAAATTCAAAATCGATCTACGTGTATATAAGAACACAACAACCTGCAATTGTATTGTGTTCAAATCATTAAGTAACTTTAATCTAAAAAAAAATCATTATATAAGTTTAAATACATACCGATCTTTTCTCGGAAACACTTGCAATAATCCTGCGATAAATTATTCAATGTTGAATAAATGATTTATTCATCATTTCTCTACAAATTCTTTTCTAGGCACAATCGATTAGAGAATGAGCTAATGCAATTTACGTTAAATATAACAATTTCATTATACCATATCAGGTTTGATGTTCGAATTAACAAAGGCTGAAAAAATTAAAATTTAATTTTTATTTACCATCTATTCTTCGCAACCATGTTTCCCTTTATCAGTAATGTTCACAATTCAATTTAAAATGAAATGTAATTTCATATAAAGTTTCTTTAAATACTATATATGAAATTGGACTTATTTATATTCCGAAAAGAACCAACCGTCGAGGAATTTGGAAATGACAGTTTTTAAGCGTCTCTTAGTCAATTCAGTTTATTAGTGTGTGTCTACTCGAATTATCTGAAAATAATCTTGGAATTTTATAAAAGTCCAACGACAATTTATATTTGAGAAAAAGTTTACTTTTGAAATAAGAAAATAATTTCACCGACCGCCGAATTTGTTTACATTCGTTACTATACGAGAATAATTGTTCATGTAACACAGCGATGGACAATCATCATCAGGAGAAACTACACTATCGGGCTAGCCAAGAATAGCAGTCCAGCGTAGTTAATTACATTCTGCGGATTCAAAAGGAGCAAAACAACCCGGCTAGGATTCATATAGAAAGACAACATTTGGAATTATTAGCAAGTAAGAATAATTTAAGTACACCCTACCCATAATATTTGTAAGCCTTCCCTTCCATACTCCATTTTGACGTGCTCTCTAAAGGCGTTTTCCTTTGGACCAATTTTGCTACAATACTACTCGGTAGATGACCAAAGGAAGACCAAATTTATAACACTAGTAGAAACATAACCTCAAAATAGTCAGCAACAATCTGACAGTACTTATTGTGCTTGTGAACGTGAAGTGGCGTGGTATGTTCCGTACAACGTTTAAATTATTTAATTTAAACTTTGTACGGAAATTATTTAATTTAAACGTTGAATAAATTGCCTTAACATATTTTATATATATAATAAAAAAAATACTTTTGTTTTTGTAAGCCGAGGAGGCGTTTATTTTAATAATAAATATGAATTCACACAAAAGCATTAGTTCTGATGAACCAGGTTCACCACAGTACACATCTATAAATTTTTTCTCGGCGTTTACAATTCTTTGCAAAAGCACACTACAAAATGTTTTCCTATTGTAGTATGCTTGTTTGACACGTTTAGGAGGATTGACTTTAATATGGGAACCATCAATAGCCCCAACAACATCTGGCACACCTTTCATAGCTGCGAATTCAATCTGGTTATTTTGCATTTTGGATGCTGTTGGCAATTTTATGTACTTGGGACTCACTTCGACAAGCCATTTCACGACGCGGTATAAAATTCGATGGACAGAGCTTTCTGTTACATTAAATCTATTCCAATTTGTCGGTACGTTTCAGTATTTTCCAGAAACCACAACGTGATGTATATTTCAAAAGCAGCACCAACTGCAGCACGTTCTCCACGACTTGGACGGTGTAAAAACATACTGTATTCAGCTAAAAGAGTGCGATATTTACAACACTTATTCGTTCAATTATTGTTTAATAATTGAAAACTGCATACCCATAAACAACTCTGCTTAATCTGAAGTGTTTTTTGAATACCGAATCCGTGTAATTTTCAATTACATCCACATAATTTTCAACTCTACCTTTTTTAATACCTAGAGGCACATCATCATCAGAATCTGATGTCTCGCTTGACTCTGAAGAATCCAATAAAATTAAATCTTCTCTACCTTTCAGCACGTGAAACAATTCCATAGCAACCTGTAAAGCAGTCAGTTTATAAATTTGCAATTATTTTTTATGTAAAAACTCACTCGATTAATATTTGACTCCATTTTTCTTCGCTTTTTCTGCACGAATAAAGTAATATGACACTCCAACATAACCAACAAACCCGCAAAAATCGGTTTTTTTTCACTTTAGCAACTAGAATCCACCTAACGTAAATTGTATACGTAACTCCCTGTATAATGTGGTCGTTTGTTCGAGGTAGGGTAGATGATGACAGCTGCAACTCTACCGCGGTAGCAAAATTGGTCCAAAGGAAAACGCCTTAAATATCATAGCACTTAACGTGCGGTCTATCGTTGGTCTGTCCAAAAGAGTCGAACTTTATCAGTTCATTCAGAACCAGCCTGCCGACTTCTATTTCATTAATGAAACTCACCTGAATTTGAAGCATAAACTTTCACTATAGAAACCTTTAGCCAAATTGTCTCAGATGTATTTCATAAACATTCAAGGCAACTGTCTAATAGTAGCCATCGATTTGATTCTCTCCCCGAGGACATTAAGAAAATGTATTGGTTGAAAAATCGTTGGGTAAGGGAAATGAAACGCATTTTTCGGAGACAATTAAACACTACATCTTCAGATTATCGTCTCTTAGAGGCACAGGTTAACTGCATATCAACTATGATACGCAATAAAGTTAACAAACATTTTAATGAACAATTTTCTGAACAACTTTCAAAAGTACGTCCAGGTCCTGATGCTTTCAAGCAGCTTAACGCAATCACCGGCCGAAAGTCTCTCAATAAAGTAACAGTCACCGATAATAACGACCGCGAAATAAAAGGAGGTCCAATTAATATATCTAAAAACTTTGCCTCGTTTTATAAAGACCTTTACAACTCTAGTTCAAGCTCACCTCTACAAACTCTTGTAAACGATCAGGTCGACAGTTTTTTTATCAAAATCCCCAACTCATATTTGGGGACAAAATCCAGCACCGATAACAGTGCAAGCAATCCCAGCTCTCTACATATGTTTATATCCGAAAACACACTCTATTCTATAATAAAATCTTTAAATAATAAAAAGTCTGCTGGCATCGATAATATATATCGAATTTTATGCTGAGAAAGATTCCGAAAAAGAGTTTGAGTCCCTTAGTTGCAATATTTAATCACTGCATCAACAATTTCTACTTCCCTAAAGCCTGGAAGATAGGCATAATCTTTAATATTCCGAAAACTCAAGGTAAAGCAGCCATCCAACAACATCGACCTATAGCTCTTCTTCCCTGTTTGGGAAAAATATTAGAAAAATCCTTTTACGAAAAGGTAAATGAATTTTGTAATGAAAATAAAAATGTTTCGACTTTCAATTCGGATTTCGGAAAGGGCAGTCAACTTTGGATGCGCTTTTTCTACTACATAGTGAGATCACAACTGGGTTAAACCATAAAGAGTCAACAGTTGCTTGTTCCCTAGATATTACCAAAGCCTTTGACTCAGTTTGGTATAAGGGACTAGTGCACAAACTATGTAGACTTAATTTACCTCCATATTTTACGCTGCTGCTGCACTCATTTCTTCAGGATAGATCATCTTGCGTCAGATATCAGAACACGACTTCCGAATTCTTTACAATAGGTAAAGGAGTTCCACAAGGCTCGGTATTAGATCCCTTGCTGAATTCAATATATACTGCAGATATACCAACAGCCGCAAAAGCACAAATGATATTACGAGTATATGCAGACGACACTCTTATTTATGCCAAAAGCAAATCACCAAAATTAGCTCTAAAGAGAACGCAAGAGCTTCTTTTTAAAATTATAAATTATTATGATGACTGGAACTTATCAATCAATCTTAATAAGTCCAATTTAATCTGTTTCTGTAATCCCAGCACTCGCGGACCGAGGAAAATTGCTACAAAGAGCAAAAAGCTGCGTATTCTGATTAAAAACACAGCTATTCCAGTCTCAAATCAACTAAAATATTTAGGCATCAACTTTAACTCAATGTTCAAATTCAACCCACATCTTGAGTTAACTCTGAAAAAAGCCAAAAGGGCCATTCATACCTTTCTATTCCTACTTAGGCGTGTATAAATACAAAGTTACTATTCTATCAACAACTTATTCGGCCAATTATTGGCTATGCATTTCCGATCTATTTTAGTTTCTCCATGCATTCGAAAGTATCAGTTCTATTTTAGCCAATAAAGTCCATGTATTCGAAAGGTCAATCATTAGGAAATGCCTTTCAAAATATCGTAAAATAGACGGCAAGCATTATTCTAACTCCTATATATATCAGAAAAGTAATCTTACTCCTTTTATTTCATACATGGTTGGTCTAACCAAAAACTTTCTCCAGCATTTAATGGACCATACCAATCCACTCATTCAAGAGTCAATAGAAAGGATTAAATCCCAAGCCACCCAAAACAGATACTTACACAATGATTACCTCTATGCCTCACCAGTCATTATATCTGATTTTGCTAAAGATAGTGATATTATGAACGTTCAGTTTTATAATTCCTTAACTCCCAATTTCCATCGTAGTTAACGGAAGCAACACAAAATTCGCAAAAATCCCAAACTCCTAATCCACTCTCCCTGAATATTCCTTTCCCTAATTTTTTTTGAGTCTAGAATTAGTAAGCAATTAAATATATAGAATATAGTGTTTGAGCAAGCACATATAATTTTTAAGCCATAGTAGTAAGCAATTCATGTACTTAGTCATTAAAAACTAATATAATATGTAAGCAAAGGATGTACAGAGCATGTGTCAGCTCTAAGTTTTAAATACCATGTTAATATGTACAAGTAATATGGAAATAATAAATGCTCTACTTAAATGGCAAAAAAAATGAAAGAATAATTGTGGATTAGTCCAAAAAGTGATAACGTGTAGGTGAGAAAGTACCTACACGTTATCACTTTTTGGACTAATACACAATTATTCTTTCATTTTAATAATATCTAATAGAAAAATTTGAATTATTTCGGATATTTTATATTATTTAGTATATTTTTTCAATGAAGATACTTATTTAAATTGTATAATCTAGATAGCCAGAGCTCATTATGACCTTTCATTTGATGTATAATTTGTTAAGATTGATGTGAAAATTTGGACTTACGAGCACAAAACGGAATAACAATTAAACAATATTCCGATTTTTCGAGAGGTTTTTTAAATTAGCTCACCACTACATATACATAATAGCAAGCTTATTATTTAATCACATAGCCACACTAACTGCGGTGAATTTGGCACCTAAATTATTTTGATTGGCTTAGGAATGATGATCCTAGAGTAAAAAATGTGTTCTGTGGTCGAAAAATTGCTCGGCAACATTTATTGTATGCTAACAATACTTTTTGCCAATGACAACTTCTGCAAATTTCGTTCTGCGTAATTGGTCAAACTGAATTTTAGTTCACGTGACGAATTTTTCGGTTTTCTCGTGAAAGGATTAACGTATCGACTTTAATTTTTTTTATTCTCTTGGAAAATGTTCATTCTTTACCGATAAGGATATTTTCCTTCTTTCGTCCTTACAAGGATATAGTTTTTCTGTTAATTAATTTTAATTTTCATTTTAAGAAAAAAAATCCTAAATATATATCTAGCTCCTCTGGAGCAGTTTTATCCTTATCGTCCATGCAAGGACAAAGAACTTATTTTTTCAAAAAATTCAAAAATCCTTAATAGCATAATTATACTGAAATTTTGTACTGAACATTTTTACTGAAAATTTTTAATTGAACATTTTTACTAAAAATTTTCAATAAAATTAATTAGAAAAGATTTCTTAGTTTTTTTTCCGAAAATAAGTTGTTTGTCCTTGCAAGGACGATATAGATAAATTGGTATCCTGTGGAAAGGGAGCCAGATACGTATTCGGACATTATTTTAAAAAAAATAAAAATTAATATTAATTAGTCAAAATACTATATCCTTGTAAGGACGAAATAAGGAAAATATCCTCATACGTAAGGAATGAATATTTTCCAAAAGAATAAAAAAAAATCAAGTCGATACGTTAATCCTTTAGCGAGAAAACCTAAAAATCCGTCACGCGAGCCAATATTTAGTGTGACCGATTACGCAGAACGAAATTCACAGAAGTCGTCGTTGACAAAAAGTATTGTTAGCAGCTGAAAAAAGTTGCCGGGCGATTTTTCGTCCACGAAACACATTTTTTACTCTAGGACCGTCATTCTTAAACCGATCGAAATAATTTAAGTGCCAAATCTACCACAGATAGTGTGGCTATGTAATAACATAATAAGCTTATTGTTATGTATATGTAGTGGTGAGATAACTTAAAAATCCTCTCGGAAAATCTGAATATTGTAAAATTTTTATTCCGTTTTGTGCTCGTAAGTCCAAATTTTCACATTAATCTTAACAAATTATACATCAAATGAAAGGCCATAATGAGATCTAGCTGTCTAAGTTATGTAATTTTAAATAAATATTTTCATTGAGAAAATATACTAAAAAATATAAAATTTCCGAAATAATTCAAATTTTTCTATTAGATGCGGTGTACTTTCTCACCTACAGGTCGTATGCAGGCATCATTTTTGACATTTTATATATCAAATTAAAGGCCTAGAAGTTATCTTGGATTTGGCTAAAAAATATTTTTGATCACGTTACACATTACATAAGAAAAATTAATAATACTATAAGTGAAAGAAATTTATATAAGTATTTTTAGCAATTATCATTTTTGGACAAATTTTATCTTAAATCATAGAGTGAAGATTTGTCTTTACGTTTATGTAATAATATGTTAAATATGTGGGGGCATCATGTAAATATTCAATTTTTTCAGATTCCTTTGTGAAAATTTCCTCTTCAAATAAGCTGAAGGTGAGGTGTTCTGACTCAATATCCTTAAGGACTATCAAAATTTTTTTGATAGCATTTTATAGATAAAAGTATATGCTAGGTGTCCTTTGAACAAAGTTTCTGAGTATCTTTACAAATGAAGAAAATATTCAAAAAAGTTCAATGCCCGGTTTTGCTGCTGTTTGCTCAACGTAATACGCGTACAATACGTACTCTTCTACAAGTAATTGGGAGTTACTTCGTCAATGTACAATTATGTTAGGTATTCAAAGTAATCCAACAATTAGCATTTTTATTCTAAAATAAATCATTCTATTTAATATATTAATTCATTTTATTTTATTTTCTGATTAATTTTTTTTGCACAAGAAGACTTCGAATTTTTATTGTATTGTATGTTGGAATGTAATATATTTGAGTGTCGACTTTATTTTTTTAAAACTATTTCATTATTTTTATATTATTTTACTAATTATGCCAATAATCCTGCAGGGGTGATTTTGGTCTCTTTGTCAATCGAATAATAACCAATCGAAATTTTCTGTGTCTGCCTGTTAATTTAGTCATTTTTATAGAATTGCCTTTTTTATTCCTACAATTGAAAAATCATATATGAAATGAAAATTTGTTTTTGTTTATAATCGTTCAGTAATTTTTGAGTATAGAAAAATAGGACTTACCCCGAAAGTAGTCGTATTTTTTATTACCAAAACTATTTTCCAATCCAAGCGGATGTAAACATAACCGGGTTCAGTATAGCAGTTTTCCGATTTACTCTTAAGTCATTTTTACAACATTCCTATTTTGATTCCTACAATTGGAAGATCATTTATATCGGACTAATCCAAAAAGTGATAAACGTATTTTATTTACACAATTATTCTCCTATAGTAACGAATGTAAATAAATTCGGCGGTCGGTGAAATTATTTTCATATTTCAAAAATAGACTTTTTCTCAAATATAAACTGTCGTTGGACTTTAATTAAATTCCAAGAATATTTTCAGATAATTCAAGTAGACACATATTAATCAACTGAATTGACTGAGAGACGCCTAATAACTGTCATTTCAAAATTCCTCGACGGTTGGTGTTTGCGAGAGAGGATCTCCTGAAAATACGTGTATGCTCTCATAATCAGGCGAAGTTCACAATCGCTTTCAGACCATGTACTTCTACTCACTTATTAGAAGTTACGGTCGACCGCAAACATTCGTTCTTGCGGATTCTCTTACAGTTGATTAACGAGTGAGACAGGCTCGTTCTCTCAGTCACGCTCTAAATGTTGAGTGCAAAGACAAAAAGATACCAGATGTCAACAATCGAAAAATCGCAGGAATCGTAAGCCCAATTTTTCCGGGATCAAAATAAAATCTTCGGCTTATTTGAAGAGGAAATTTTCACAAAAGAATCTGAAAAAATTTAATATTTACATAATGTCCCCACATATTTTATACACATATATTATTGATAATGCCCAAAGACAAATCCTTACTCTATGATTTAAGATCAAATTTGTCCAAAAAGGATAATTGCTAAAAATACTTATATAAATTTCTTTCACTTATAGTATTATTAATTTTCCGTATGTAAGGTGTAACGTGATCAAAAATATGTTTCAGTCAAATCTAAGATAACTTCTAGGTCTTTAATTTGATATATACTCGTAAAATGTCAAAAATGATGCCTGAATACGACCTGTAGGTGAGAAAGTACACCGGATCTAATAGAAAAATTTGAATTATTTTGGAAATTTTATATTATTTAGTATATTTTTTCAATAAAGATATTTATCTAAAATTGTATAATCTAGATAGCCAGAGCTTATTATGACCTTTCATTTGATGTATAATTTGTTAAGATTGATTTGAAAATTTGGACTTACGAGCACAAAACGGAATAACAATTAAACAATATTCCGATTTTTCGAGAGGTTTTTTAAAATAGCTCACCACTACATATACAAAATAGCAAGCTTATTATGTAATCATATAGCCACACTAACTGCGGTGAATTTGGCACTTAAATTATTTCGATTGGTTTAGGAATGATGATCCTGGAGTAAAAAATGTGTTCTATGGTCGATAAAGTGCTCGGCAACATTTATTGTATGCTAACAATACTTTTTGCCAATGACGACTTCTGCGAATTACGTTCTGCGTAATTGGTCAAACTGAATTTTCGTTCACGTGACGAATTTTTCGGTTTTCTCGTGAAAGGATTTACGTATCGACTTGAATTTTTTTTTATTCTCTTGGAAAATGTTCATTCTTTACCGATAAGGATATTTTCCTTCTTTCGTCCTTACAAGGATATAGTTTTTCTGTTAATTAATTTTAATTTTCATTTTAAGAAAAAAAAATCCTAAATAGATATCTAGCTCCTCTGAAGCAGTTTTGTCCTTATCGTCCATGCAAGGACGAAGAACTTATTTTTTCAAAAAATACAAAAATCCTTAATAGCATAATTATACTGAAATTTTGTACTGAACATTTTAACTGAAAATTTTTAATTGAACATTTTTACTAAAAATTTTCAATAAAATTAATTAGAAAAGATTTTTTAGTTTTTTTTCCGAAAATAAGTTGTTTGTCCTTGAAAGGACGATATAGATGAATTGGTATCATGTGGAAAGGGAGCCAGATACGTATTCGGACATTATTTTTAAAAAAAATAAAAATTCATAATAATTAGTCAAAATACTATATCCTTGTAAGGACGGAATAAGGAAAATATCATCATACGTAAAGAATTAATATTTTGCAAAAGAATAAAAAAAAAATCAAGTCGATACGTTAATCCTTTAGCGAGAAAACCGAAAAATCCGTCACGCGAGCCAAAATTTAGTTTGACCGATCACGCAGAACGAAATTCACAGACGTCGTCGTTGGCAAAATGTATTGTTAGCAGCTGAAAAAAGTTGCCGAGCGATTTTTCGGCCATGGAACACACTTTTTACTCTAGGATCGTCATTCTTAAACCGATCGAAATAATTTAAGTGGCAAATCTACCACAGATAATGTGGCTATGTAATAACATAATAAGCTTATTGTTATATATATGTAGTTGTGAGATAATTTAAAAAGTCTCTCGGAAAATCGGAATATTGTAAAATTTTTATTCCGTTTTTTGCTCGTAAGTCCAAATTTTCAAATCAATCTTAACAAATTATACATCAAATGAAAGGTTATAATAAGCTCTAGCTGTCTAAGTTATGTAATTTTAAATAAATATCTTCATTGAGAAAATATACTAAATAATATAAAATTTCCGAAATAATTCAAATTTTTCTATTAGATGCGGTGTACTTTCTCACCTACAGGTCGTATGCAGGCATCATTTTTGACATTTTATATATCAAATTAAAGGCCTAGAAGTTATCTTGGATTTGGCTAAAAAATATTTTTGATCACGTTACACATTACATAAGAAAAATTAATAATACTATAAGTGAAAGAAATTTATATAAGTATTTTTATCAATTATCATTTTTGGACAAATTTGATCTTAAATTATAGAGTGAAGATTTATCTTTGTGTATATATAATAATATATCAAATATGTGGGCGCATCATAAAAATATTCAATTTTTGCAGATTCCCTTGTGAAAATTTCCTCTTCAAATAAGCCGAAGGTGAGGTGTTCTGATTCAATATCCTTAAGGACTATCAAATTTTTTTTGATAGCATTTTATAGATAAAAGTATATTCTAGGTGTCCTTTGAACAAAGTTTCTGCATATCTTTACAAATGAAGGAAATATTCAAAAAAGTTCAATGACATATTTTGCTGCTGTTTGCTCAATGTAATACGCGTACAATACGTACTCTTCTACAAGTAATTGGGAGTGACTTTGTCAATGTACAATGATGTTAGGTATTCAAAGTATTCCAACAATTAGCATTTTTATTCTAAAATAAATCATTCTATTTAATATATTAATTCATTTGATTTTATTTTCTGATTAACTTTTTTTGCACAAGAAGACTTCGAATTTTTATTGTATTTTATGTTAGAATGTAATATCTTCGAGTGTTGACTTTATTTTTTTTTTAAAACTATTTCATTATTTTTATATTATTGTGTTGTACTAATTATGCCAATAATCCTGTAGGGGTGATTTTGGTCTCTTTGTCAATCCAATCCGATAATAACCAATCGAAATTGTCTGTGTCTGCCTGCTAATTTAGTCATTTTTATAGAATTGCCTTTTTTATTCCTACAATTGAAAAATCATTTATGAAATGAAGATTTGTTTTTGTTTATAATCGTTCAGTAATTTTTGAGTATAGAAAAATAGGACTTACCCCGAAAGTAGTCGTATTTTTTATTACCAAAACTATTTTCCAATCCAAGCGGATGTAAACATAACCGGGTTCAGTATAGCAGTTTTCCGATTTAGTCTTAAGTCATTCCTATTTTGATTCCTACAATTGGAAGATCATTTATATCGGACTAATCCAAAAAGTGATAAACGTATTTTATTTACACAATTATTCTCCTATAGTAACGAATGTAAATAAATTCGGCGGTCGGTGAAATTATTTTCATATTTCAAAAATAGACTTTTTCTCAAATATAAACTGTCGTTGGACTTTAATTAAATTCCAAGAATATTTTCAGATAATTCAAGTAGACACATATTAATCAACTGAATTGACTGAGAGACGCCTAATAACTGTCATTTCAAAATTCCTCGACGGTTGGTGTTTTCGAGAGAGGATCTCCTGAAAATACGTGTATGCTCTCATAATCAGGCGAAGTTCACAATCGCTTTCAGACCATGTACTTCTAGTCACTTATTAGAAGTTACGGTCGACCGCAAACATTCGTTCTTGCGGATTCTCTTACAGTTGATTAACGAGTGAGACAGGCTCGTTCTCTCAGTCACGCTCTAAATGTTGAGTGCAAAGACAAAAAAATACCAGATGTCAACAATCGAAATATCGCAGGAATCGTAAGGCTTATTTGAAGAGGAAATTTTCACAAAAGTATCTGAAAAAAAAAAGTACACCGGATCTAATAGAAAAATTTGAATTATTTTGGAAATTTTATATTATTTAGTATATTTTTTCAATAAAGATATTTATCTAAAATTGTATAATCTAGATAGCCAGAGCTTATTATGACCTTTCATTTGATGTATAATTTGTTAAGATTGATTTGAAAATTTGGACTTACGAGCACAAAACGGAATAACAATTAAACAATATTCCGATTTTTCGAGAGGTTTTTTAAAATAGCTCACCACTACATATACAAAATAGCAAGCTTATTATGTAATCATATAGCCACACTAACTGCGGTGAATTTGGCACTTAAATTATTTCGATTGGTTTAGGAATGATGATCCTGGAGTAAAAAATGTGTTCTATGATCGATAAAGTGCTCGGCAACATTTATTGTATGCTAACAATACTTTTTGCCAATGACGACTTCTGCGAATTACGTTCTGCGTAATTGGTCAAACTGAATTTTCGTTCACGTGACGAATTTTTCGGTTTTATCGTGAAAGGATTAACGTATCGACTTGAATTTTTTTTTATTCTCTTGGAAAATGTTCATTCTTTACCGATAAGGATATTTTCCTTCTTTCGTCCTTACAAGGATATAGTTTTTCTGTTAATTAATTTTAATTTTCATTTTAAGAAAAAAAAATCCTAAATAGATATCTAGCTCCTCTGAAGCAGTTTTGTCCTTATCGTCCATGCAAGGACGAAGAACTTATTTTTTCAAAAAATACAAAAATCCTTAATAGCATAATTATACTGAAATTTTGTACTGAACATTTTAACTGAAAATTTTTAATTGAACATTTTTACTAAAAATTTTCAATAAAATTAATTAGAAAAGATTTTTTAGTTTTTTTTCCGAAAATAAGTTGTTTGTCCTTGAAAGGACGATATAGATGAATTGGTATCCTGTGGAAAGGGAGCCAGATACGTATTCGGACATTATTTTAAAAAAAAAAAAAAATTCATAATAATTAGTCAAAATACTATATCCTTGTAAGGACAGAATAAGGAAAATATCATCATACGTAAAAAATTAATATTTTGCAAAAGAATAAAAAAAAAATCAAGTCGATACGTTAATCCTTTAGCGAGAAAACCGAAAAATCCGTCACGCGAGCCAAAATTTAGTTTGACCGACACGCAGAACGAAATTCACAGACGTCGTCGTTGGCAAAATGTATTGTTAGCAGCTGAAAAAAGTTGCCGAGCGATTTTTCGGCCATGGAACACACTTTTTACTCTAGGATCGTCATTCTTGAACCGATCGAAATAATTTAAGTGGCAAATCTACCACAGATAATGTGGCTATGTAATAACATAATAAGCTTATTGTTATATATATGTAGTTGTGAGATAATTTAAAAAGTCTCTCGGAAAATCGGAATATTGTGAAATTTTTATTCCGTTTTTTGCTCGTAAGTCCAAATTTTCAAATCAATCTTAACAAATTATACATCAAATGAAAGGTTATAATAAGCTCTAGCTGTCTAAGTTATGTAATTTTAAATAAATATCTTCATTGAGAAAATATACTAAATAATATAAAATTTCCGAAATAATTCAAATTTTTCTATTAGATGCGGTGTACTTTCTCACCTACAGGTCGTATGCAGGCATCATTTTTGACATTTTATATATCAAATTAAAGGCCTAGAAGTTATCTTGGATTTGGCTAAAAAATATTTTTGATCACGTTACACATTACATAAGAAAAATTAATAATACTATAAGTGAAAGAAATTTATATAAGTATTTTTAGCAATTATCATTTTTGGACAAATTTGATCTTAAATTATAGAGTGAAGATTTATCTTTGTGTATATATAATAATATATCAAATATGTGGGCGCATCATAAAAATATTCAATTTTTGCAGATTCCCTTGTGAAAATTTCCTCTTCAAATAAGCCGAAGGTGAGGTGTTCTGATTCAATATCCTTAAGGACTATCAAAATTTTTTTGATAGCATTTTATAGATAAAAGTATATTCTAGGTGTCCTTTGAACAAAGTTTCTGCATATCTTTACAAATGAAGGAAATATTCAAAAAAGTTCAATGACATATTTTGCTGCTGTTTGCTCAATGTAATACGCGTACAATACGTACTCTTCTACAAGTAATTGGGAGTGACTTTGTCAATGTACAATGATGTTAGGTATTCAAAGTATTCCAACAATTAGCATTTTTATTCTAAAATAAATCATTCTATTTAATATATTAATTCATTTGATTTTATTTTCTGATTAACTTTTTTTGCACAAGAAGACTTCGAATTTTTATTGTATTTTATGTTAGAATGTAATATCTTCGAGTGTTGACTTTATTTTTTTTTTAAAACTATTTCATTATTTTTATATTATTGTGTTGTACTAATTATTCCAATAATCCTGTAGGGGTGATTTTGGTCTCTTTGTCAATCCAATCCGATAATAACCAATCGAAATTGTCTGTGTCTGCCTGCTAATTTAGTCATTTTTATAGAATTGCCTTTTTTATTCCTACAATTGAAAAATCATTTATGAAATGAAGATTTGTTTTTGTTTATAATCGTTCAGTAATTTTTGAGTATAGAAAAATAGGACTTACCCCGAAAGTAGTCGTATTTTTTATTACCAAAACTATTTTCCAATCCAAGCGGATGTAAACATAACCGGGTTCAGTATAGCAGTTTTCCGATTTACTCTTAAGTCATTTTTACAACATTCCTATTTTGATTCCTACAATTGGAAGATCATTTATATCGGACTAATCCAAAAAGTGATAAACGTATTTTATTTACACAATTATTCTCCTATAGTAACGAATGTAAATAAATTCGGCGGTCGGTGAAATTATTTTCATATTTCAAAAATAGACTTTTTCTCAAATATAAACTGTCGTTGGACTTTAATTAAATTCCAAGAATATTTTCAGATAATTCAAGTAGACACATATTAATCAACTGAATTGACTGAGAGACGCCTAATAACTGTCATTTCAAAATTCCTCGACGGTTGGTGTTTTCGAGAGAGTATCTCCTGAAAATACGTGTATGCTCTCATAATCAGGCGAAGTTCACAATCGCTTTCAGACCATGTACTTCTAGTCACTTATTAGAAGTTACGGTCGACCGCAAACATTCGTTCTTGCGGATTCTCTTACAGTTGATTAACGAGTGAGACAGGCGCGTTCTCTCAGTCACGCTCTAAATGTTGAGTGCAAAGCCAAAAAGATACCAGATGTCAACAATCGAAATATCGCAGGAATCGTAAGCCCAATTTTTCCGGGATCAAAATAAAACCTTCGGCTTATTTGAAGAGGAAATTTTCACAAAAGTATCTGAAAAAATTTAATATTTACATAATGTCCCCACATATTTTATACACATATATTATTGATAATGCCCAAAGACAAATCCTTACTCTATGATTTAAGATCAAATTTGTCCAAAAAGGATAATTGCTAAAAATACTTATATAAATTTCTTTCACTTATAGTATTATTAATTTTCCGTATGTAAGGTGTAACGTGATCAAAAATATGTTTCAGTCAAATCTAAGATAACTTCTAGGTCTTTAATTTGATATATACTCGTAAAATGTCAAAAATGATGCCTGCATACGACCTGTAGGTGAGAAAGTACACCGGATCTAATAGAAAAATTTGAATTATTTTGGAAATTTTATATTATTTAGTATATTTTTTCAATAAAGATATTTATCTAAAATTGTATAATCTAGATAGCCAGAGCTTATTATGACCTTTCATTTGATGTATAATTTGTTAAGATTGATTCGAAAATTTGGACTTACGAGCACAAAACGGAATAACAATTTACCAATATTCCGATTTTTCGAGAGGTTTTTTAAATTAGCTCACCACTACATATACATAATAGCAAGCTTATTATGTAATCATATAGCCACACTAACTGCGGTGAATTTGGCACTTAAATTATTTCGATTGGTTTAGGAATGATGATCCTGGAGTAAAAAATGTGTTCTATGGTCGATAAATTGCTCGGCAACATTTATTGTATGCTAACAATACTCTTTGCCAATGACGACTTCTGCGAATTACGTTCTGCGTAATTGGTCAAACTGAATTTTCGTTCACGTGACGAATTTTTCGGTTTTCTCGTGAAAGGATTAACGTATCGACTTGAATTTTTTTTTATTCTCTTGGAAAATGTTCATTCTTTACCGATAAGGATATTTTCCTTCTTTTGTCCTTACAAGGATATAGTTTTTCTGTTAATTAATTTTAATTTTCATTTTAAGAAAAAAAAATCCTAAATAGATATCTAGCTCCTCTGAAGCAGTTTTATCCTTATCGTCCATGCAAGGACGAAGAACTTATTTTTTCAAAAAATACAAAAATCCTTAATAGCATAATTATACTGAAATTTTGTACTGAACATTTTAACTGAAAATTTTTAATTGAACATTTTTACTAAAAATTTTCAATAAAATTAATTAGAAAAGATTTTTTAGTTTTTTTTCCGAAAATAAGTTGTTTGTCCTTGAAAGGACGATATAGATGAATTGGTATCCTGTGGAAAGGGAGCCAGATACGTATTCGGACATTATTTTTAAAAAAAATAAAAATTCATAATAATTAGTCAAAATACTATATCCTTGTAAGGACGGAATAAGGAAAAATCATCATACGTAAAGAATTAATATTTTGCAAAAGAATAAAAAAAAAATCAAGTCGATACGTTAATCCTTTAGCGAGAAAACCGAAAAATCCGTCACGCGAGCCAAAATTTAGTTTGACCGATCACGCAGAACGAAATTCACAGACGTCGTCGTTGGCAAAATGTATTGTTAGCAGCTGAAAAAAGTTGCCGAGCGATTTTTCGGTCATGGAACACACTTTTTACTCTAGGATCGTCATTCTTGAACCGATCGAAATAATTTAAGTGGCAAATCTACCACAGATAATTTGCCTATGTAATAACATAATAAGCTTATTGTTATATGTATGTAGTTGTGAGATAATTTAAAAAGTCTCTCGGAAAATCGGAATATTGTGAAATTTTTATTCCGTTTTTTGCTCGTAAGTCCAAATTTTCAAATCAATCTTAACAAATTATACATCAAATGAAAGGTTATAATAAGCTCTAGCTGTCTAAGTTATGTAATTTTAAATAAATATCTTCATTGAGAAAATATACTAAATAATATAAAATTTCCGAAATAATTCAAATTTTTCTATTAGATGCGGTGTACTTTCTCACCTACAGGTCGTATGCAGGCATCATTTTTGACATTTTATATATCAAATTAAAGGCCTAGAAGTTATCTTGGATTTGGCTAAAAAATATTTTTGATCACGTTACACATTACATAAGAAAAATTAATAATACTATAAGTGAAAGAAATTTATATAAGTATTTTTATCAATTATCATTTTTGGACAAATTTGATCTTAAATTATAGAGTGAAGATTTATCTTTGTGTATATATAATAATATATCAAATATGTGGGCGCATCATAAAAATATTCAATTTTTGCAGATTCCCTTGTGAAAATTTCCTCTTCAAATAAGCCGAAGGTGAGGTGTTCTGATTCAATATCCTTAAGGACTATCAAAATTTTTTTGATAGCATTTTATAGATAAAAGTATATTCTAGGTGTCCTTTGAACAAAGTTTCTGCATATCTTTACAAATGAAGGAAATATTCAAAAAAGTTCAATGACATATTTTGCTGCTGTTTGCTCAATGTAATACGCGTACAATACGTACTCTTCTACAAGTAATTGGGAGTGACTTTGTCAATGTACAATGATGTTAGGTATTCAAAGTATTCCAACAATTAGCATTTTTATTCTAAAATAAATCATTCTATTTAATATATTAATTCATTTGATTTTATTTTCTGATTAACTTTTTTTGCACAAGAAGACTTCGAATTTTTATTGTATTTTATGTTCGAATGTAATATCTTCGAGTGTTGACTTTATTTTTTTTTTAAAACTATTTCATTATTTTTATATTATTGTGTTGTACTAATTATTCCAATAATCCTGTAGGGGTGATTTTGGTCTCTTTGTCAATCCAATCCGATAATAACCAATCGAAATTGTCTGTGTCTGCCTGCTAATTTAGTCATTTTTATAGAATTGCCTTTTTTATTCCTACAATTGAAAAATCATTTATGAAATGAAGATTTGTTTTTGTTTATAATCGTTCAGTAATTTTTGAGTATAGAAAAATAGGACTTACCCCGAAAGTAGTCGTATTTTTTATTACCAAAACTATTTTCCAATCCAAGCGGATGTAAACATAACCGGGTTCAGTATAGCAGTTTTCCGATTTAGTCTTAAGTCATTCCTATTTTGATTCCTACAATTGGAAGATCATTTATATCGGACTAATCCAAAAAGTGATAAACGTATTTTATTTACACAATTATTCTCCTATAGTAACGAATGTAAATAAATTCGGCGGTCGGTGAAATTATTTTCATATTTCAAAAATAGACTTTTTCTCAAATATAAACTGTCGTTGGACTTTAATTAAATTCCAAGAATATTTTCAGATAATTCAAGTAGACACATATTAATCAACTGAATTGACTGAGAGACGCCTAATAACTGTCATTTCAAAATTCCTCGACGGTTGGTGTTTTCGAGAGAGGATCTCCTGAAAATACGTGTATGCTCTCATAATCAGGCGAAGTTCACAATCGCTTTCAGACCATGTACTTCTAGTCACTTATTAGAAGTTACGGTCGACCGCAAACATTCGTTCTTGCGGATTCTCTTACAGTTGATTAACGAGTGAGACAGGCTCGTTCTCTCAGTCACGCTCTAAATGTTGAGTGCAAAGACAAAAAGATACCAGATGTCAACAATCGAAATATCGCAGGAATCGTAAGCCCAATTTTTCCGGGATCAAAATAAAACCTTCGGCTTATTTGAAGAGGAAATTTTCACAAAAGTATCTGAAAAAATTTAATATTTACATAATGTCCCCACATATTTTATACACATATATTATTGATAATGCCCAAAGACAAATCCTTACTCTATGATTTAAGATCAAATTTGTCCAAAAAGGATAATTGCTAAAAATACTTATATAAATTTCTTTCACCTATAGTATTATTAATTTTCCGTATGTAAGGTGTAACGTGATCAAAAATATGTTTCAGTCAAATCTAAGATAACTTCTAGGTCTTTAATTTGATATATACTCGTAAAATGTCAAAAATGATGCCTGCATACGACCTGTAGGTGAGAAAGTACACCGGATCTAATAGAAAAATTTGAATTATTTTGGAAATTTTATATTATTTAGTATATTTTTTCAATAAAGATATTTATCTAAAATTGTATAATCTAGATAGCCAGAGCTTATTATGACCTTTCATTTGATGTATAATTTGTTAAGATTGATTTGAAAATTTGGACTTACGAGCACAAAACGGAATAACAATTAAACAATATTCCGATTTTTCGAGAGGTTTTTTAAATTAGCTCACCACTACATATACATAATAGCAAGCTTATTATGTAATCATATAGCCACACTAACTGCGGTGAATTTGGCACTTAAATTATTTCGATTGGTTTAGGAATGATGATCCTGGAGTAAAAAATGTGTTCTATGGTCGATAAATTGCTCGGCAACATTTATTGTATGCTAACAATACTCTTTGCCAATGACGACTTCTGCGAATTACGTTCTGCGTAATTGGTCAAACTGAATTTTCGTTCACGTGACGAATTTTTCGGTTTTCTCGTGAAAGGATTAACGTATCGGCTTGAATTTTTTTTTATTCTCTTGGAAAATGTTCATTCTTTACCGATAAGGATATTTTCCTTCTTTTGTCCTTACAAGGATATAGTTTTTCTGTTAATTAATTTTAATTTTCATTTTAAGAAAAAAAAATCCTAAATAGATATCTAGCTCCTCTGAAGCAGTTTTATCCTTATCGTCCATGCAAGGACGAAGAACTTATTTTTTCAAAAAATACAAAAATCCTTAATAGCATAATTATACTGAAATTTTGTACTGAACATTTTTACTGAAAATTTTTAATTGAACATTTTTACTAAAAATTTTCAATAAAATTAATTAGAAAAGATTTTTTAGTTTTTTTTTCCGAAAATAAGTTGTTTGTCCTTGAAAGGACGATATAGATGAATTGGTATCCTGTGGAAAGGGAGCCAGATACGTATTCGGACATTATTTTTTAAAAAAATAAAAATTCATAATAATTAGTCAAAATACTATATCCTTGTAAGGACGGAATAAGGAAAAATCATCATACGTAAAGAATTAATATTTTGCAAAAGAATAAAAAAAAAATCAAGTCGATACGTTAATCCTTTAGCGAGAAAACCGAAAAATCCGTCACGCGAGCCAAAATTTAGTTTGACCGATCACGCAGAACGAAATTCACAGACGTCGTCGTTGGCAAAATGTATTGTTAGCAGCTGAAAAAAGTTGCCGAGCGATTTTTCGGCCATGGAACACACTTTTTACTCTAGGATCGTCATTCTTGAACCGATCGAAATAATTTAAGTGGCAAATCTACCACAGATAATTTGCCTATGTAATAACATAATAAGCTTATTGTTATATGTATGTAGTTGTGAGATAATTTAAAAAGTCTCTCGGAAAATCGGAATATTGTGAAATTTTTATTCCGTTTTTTGCTCGTAAGTCCAAATTTTCAAATCAATCTTAACAAATTATACATCAAATGAAAGGTTATAATAAGCTCTAGCTGTCTAAGTTATGTAATTTTAAATAAATATCTTCATTGAGAAAATATACTAAATAATATAAAATTTCCGAAATAATTCAAATTTTTCTATTAGATGCGGTGTACTTTCTCACCTACAGGTCGTATGCAGGCATCATTTTTGACATTTTATATATCAAATTAAAGGCCTAGAAGTTATCTTGGATTTGGCTAAAAAATATTTTTGATCACGTTACACATTACATAAGAAAAATTAATAATACTATAAGTGAAAGAAATTTATATAAGTATTTTTAGCAATTATCATTTTTGGACAAATTTGATCTTAAATTATAGAGTGAAGATTTATCTTTGTGTATATATAATAATATATCAAATATGTGGGCGCATCATAAAAATATTCAATTTTTGCAGATTACCTTGTGAAAATTTCCTCTTCAAATAAGCCGAAGGTGAGGTGTTCTGATTCAATATCCTTAAGGACTATCAAAATTTTTTTGATAGCATTTTATAGATAAAAGTATATTCTAGGTGTCCTTTGAACCAAGTTTCTGCATATCTTTACAAATGAAGGAAATATTCAAAAAAGTTCAATGACATATTTTGCTGCTGTTTGCTCAATGTAATACGCGTACAATACGTACTCTTCTACAAGTAATTGGGAGTGACTTTGTCAATGTACAATGATGTTAGGTATTCAAAGTATTCCAACAATTAGCATTTTTATTCTAAAATAAATCATTCTATTTAATATATTAATTCATTTGATTTTATTTTCTGATTAACTTTTTTTGCACAAGAAGACTTCGAATTTTTATTGTATTTTATGTTAGAATGTAATATCTTCGAGTGTTGACTTTATTTTTTTTTTAAAACTATTTCATTATTTTTATATTATTGTGTTGTACTAATTATTCCAATAATCCTGTAGGGGTGATTTTGGTCTCTTTGTCAATCCAATCCGATAATAACCAATCGAAATTGTCTGTGTCTGCCTGCTAATTTAGTCATTTTTATAGAATTGCCTTTTTTATTCCTACAATTGAAAAATCATTTATGAAATGAAGATTTGTTTTTGTTTATAATCGTTCAGTAATTTTTGAGTATAGAAAAATAGGACTTACCCCGAAAGTAGTCGTATTTTTTATTACCAAAACTATTTTCCAATCCAAGCGGATGTAAACATAACCGGGTTCAGTATAGCAGTTTTCCGATTTAGTCTTAAGTCATTCCTATTTTGATTCCTACAATTGGAAGATCATTTATATCGGACTAATCCAAAAAGTGATAAACGTATTTTATTTACACAATTATTCTCCTATAGTAACGAATGTAAATAAATTCGGCGGTCGGTGAAATTATTTTCATATTTCAAAAATAGACTTTTTCTCAAATATAAACTGTCGTTGGACTTTAATTAAATTCCAAGAATATTTTCAGATAATTCAAGTAGACACATATTAATCAACTGAATTGACTGAGAGACGCCTAATAACTGTCATTTCAAAATTCCTCGACGGTTGGTGTTTTCGAGAGAGGATCTCCTGAAAATACGTGTATGCTCTCATAATCAGGCGAAGTTCACAATCGCTTTCAGACCATGTACTTCTAGTCACTTATTAGAAGTTACGGTCGACCGCAAACATTCGTTCTTGCGGATTCTCTTACAGTTGATTAACGAGTGAGACAGGCTCGTTCTCTCAGTCACGCTCTAAATGTTGAGTGCAAAGACAAAAAAATACCAGATGTCAACAATCGAAATATCGCAGGAATCGTAAGGCTTATTTGAAGAGGAAATTTTCACAAAAGTATCTGAAAAAAAAAAGTACACCGGATCTAATAGAAAAATTTGAATTATTTTGGAAATTTTATATTATTTAGTATATTTTTTCAATAAAGATATTTATCTAAAATTGTATAATCTAGATAGCCAGAGCTTATTATGACCTTTCATTTGATGTATAATTTGTTAAGATTGATTTGAAAATTTGGACTTACGAGCACAAAACGGAATAACAATTAAACAATATTCCGATTTTTCGAGAGGTTTTTTAAAATAGCTCACCACTACATATACAAAATAGCAAGCTTATTATGTAATCATATAGCCACACTAACTGCGGTGAATTTGGCACTTAAATTATTTCGATTGGTTTAGGAATGATGATCCTGGAGTAAAAAATGTGTTCTATGATCGATAAAGTGCTCGGCAACATTTATTGTATGCTAACAATACTTTTTGCCAATGACGACTTCTGCGAATTACGTTCTGCGTAATTGGTCAAACTGAATTTTCGTTCACGTGACGAATTTTTCGGTTTTATCGTGAAAGGATTAACGTATCGACTTGAATTTTTTTTTATTCTCTTGGAAAATGTTCATTCTTTACCGATAAGGATATTTTCCTTCTTTCGTCCTTACAAGGATATAGTTTTTCTGTTAATTAATTTTAATTTTCATTTTAAGAAAAAAAAATCCTAAATAGATATCTAGCTCCTCTGAAGCAGTTTTGTCCTTATCGTCCATGCAAGGACGAAGAACTTATTTTTTCAAAAAATACAAAAATCCTTAATAGCATAATTATACTGAAATTTTGTACTGAACATTTTAACTGAAAATTTTTAATTGAACATTTTTACTAAAAATTTTCAATAAAATTAATTAGAAAAGATTTTTTAGTTTTTTTCCGAAAATAAGTTGTTTGTCCTTGAAAGGACGATATAGATGAATTGGTATCCTGTGGAAAGGGAGCCAGATACGTATTCGGACATTATTTTAAAAAAAAAAAAAAATTCATAATAATTAGTCAAAATACTATATCCTTGTAAGGACAGAATAAGGAAAATATCATCATACGTAAAAAATTAATATTTTGCAAAAGAATAAAAAAAAAATCAAGTCGATACGTTAATCCTTTAGCGAGAAAACCGAAAAATCCGTCACGCGAGCCAAAATTTAGTTTGACCGACACGCAGAACGAAATTCACAGACGTCGTCGTTGGCAAAATGTATTGTTAGCAGCTGAAAAAAGTTGCCGAGCGATTTTTCGGCCATGGAACACACTTTTTACTCTAGGATCGTCATTCTTGAACCGATCGAAATAATTTAAGTGGCAAATCTACCACAGATAATGTGGCTATGTAATAACATAATAAGCTTATTGTTATATATATGTAGTTGTGAGATAATTTAAAAAGTCTCTCGGAAAATCGGAATATTGTGAAATTTTTATTCCGTTTTTTGCTCGTAAGTCCAAATTTTCAAATCAATCTTAACAAATTATACATCAAATGAAAGGTTATAATAAGCTCTAGCTGTCTAAGTTATGTAATTTTAAATAAATATCTTCATTGAGAAAATATACTAAATAATATAAAATTTCCGAAATAATTCAAATTTTTCTATTAGATGCGGTGTACTTTCTCACCTACAGGTCGTATGCAGGCATCATTTTTGACATTTTATATATCAAATTAAAGGCCTAGAAGTTATCTTGGATTTGGCTAAAAAATATTTTTGATCACGTTACACATTACATAAGAAAAATTAATAATACTATAAGTGAAAGAAATTTATATAAGTATTTTTAGCAATTATCATTTTTGGACAAATTTGATCTTAAATTATAGAGTGAAGATTTATCTTTGTGTATATATAATAATATATCAAATATGTGGGCGCATCATAAAAATATTCAATTTTTGCAGATTCCCTTGTGAAAATTTCCTCTTCAAATAAGCCGAAGGTGAGGTGTTCTGATTCAATATCCTTAAGGACTATCAAAATTTTTTTGATAGCATTTTATAGATAAAAGTATATTCTAGGTGTCCTTTGAACAAAGTTTCTGCATATCTTTACAAATGAAGGAAATATTCAAAAAAGTTCAATGACATATTTTGCTGCTGTTTGCTCAATGTAATACGCGTACAATACGTACTCTTCTACAAGTAATTGGGAGTGACTTTGTCAATGTACAATGATGTTAGGTATTCAAAGTATTCCAACAATTAGCATTTTTATTCTAAAATAAATCATTCTATTTAATATATTAATTCATTTGATTTTATTTTCTGATTAACTTTTTTTGCACAAGAAGACTTCGAATTTTTATTGTATTTTATGTTAGAATGTAATATCTTCGAGTGTTGACTTTATTTTTTTTTTAAAACTATTTCATTATTTTTATATTATTGTGTTGTACTAATTATGCCAATAATCCTGTAGGGGTGATTTTGGTCTCTTTGTCAATCCAATCCGATAATAACCAATCGAAATTGTCTGTGTCTGCCTGCTAATTTAGTCATTTTTATAGAATTGCCTTTTTTATTCCTACAATTGAAAAATCATTTATGAAATGAAGATTTGTTTTTGTTTATAATCGTTCAGTAATTTTTGAGTATAGAAAAATAGGACTTACCCCGAAAGTAGTCGTATTTTTTATTACCAAAACTATTTTCCAATCCAAGCGGATGTAAACATAACCGGGTTCAGTATAGCAGTTTTCCGATTTACTCTTAAGTCATTTTTACAACATTCCTATTTTGATTCCTACAATTGGAAGATCATTTATATCGGACTAATCCAAAAAGTGATAAACGTATTTTATTTACACAATTATTCTCCTATAGTAACGAATGTAAATAAATTCGGCGGTCGGTGAAATTATTTTCATATTTCAAAAATAGACTTTTTCTCAAATATAAACTGTCGTTGGACTTTAATTAAATTCCAAGAATATTTTCAGATAATTCAAGTAGACACATATTAATCAACTGAATTGACTGAGAGACGCCTAATAACTGTCATTTCAAAATTCCTCGACGGTTGGTGTTTTCGAGAGAGTATCTCCTGAAAATACGTGTATGCTCTCATAATCAGGCGAAGTTCACAATCGCTTTCAGACCATGTACTTCTAGTCACTTATTAGAAGTTACGGTCGACCGCAAACATTCGTTCTTGCGGATTCTCTTACAGTTGATTAACGAGTGAGACAGGCTCGTTCTCTCAGTCACGCTCTAAATGTTGAGTGCAAAGACAAAAAGATACCAGATGTCAACAATCGAAATATCGCAGGAATCGTAAGCCCAATTTTTCCGGGATCAAAATAAAACCTTCGGCTTATTTGAAGAGGAAATTTTCACAAAAGTATCTGAAAAAATTTAATATTTACATAATGTCCCCACATATTTTATACACATATATTATTGATAATGCCCAAAGACAAATCCTTACTCTATGATTTAAGATCAAATTTGTCCAAAAAGGATAATTGCTAAAAATACTTATATAAATTTCTTTCACTTATAGTATTATTAATTTTCCGTATGTAAGGTGTAACGTGATCAAAAATATGTTTCAGTCAAATCTAAGATAACTTCTAGGTCTTTAATTTGATATATACTCGTAAAATGTCAAAAATGATGCCTGCATACGACCTGTAGGTGAGAAAGTACACCGGATCTAATAGAAAAATTTGAATTATTTTGGAAATTTTATATTATTTAGTATATTTTTTCAATAAAGATATTTATCTAAAATTGTATAATCTAGATAGCCAGAGCTTATTATGACCTTTCATTTGATGTATAATTTGTTAAGATTGATTTGAAAATTTGGACTTACGAGCACAAAACGGAATAACAATTTACCAATATTCCGATTTTTCGAGAGGTTTTTTAAATTAGCTCACCACTACATATACATAATAGCAAGCTTATTATGTAATCATATAGCCACACTAACTGCGGTGAATTTGGCACTTAAATTATTTCGATTGGTTTAGGAATGATGATCCTGGAGTAAAAAATGTGTTCTATGGTCGATAAATTGCTCGGCAACATTTATTGTATGCTAACAATACTCTTTGCCAATGACGACTTCTGCGAATTACGTTCTGCGTAATTGGTCAAACTGAATTTTCGTTCACGTGACGAATTTTTCGGTTTTCTCGTGAAAGGATTAACGTATCGACTTGAATTTTTTTTTATTCTCTTGGAAAATGTTCATTCTTTACCGATAAGGATATTTTCCTTCTTTTGTCCTTACAAGGATATAGTTTTTCTGTTAATTAATTTTAATTTTCATTTTAAGAAAAAAAAATCCTAAATAGATATCTAGCTCCTCTGAAGCAGTTTTATCCTTATCGTCCATGCAAGGACGAAGAACTTATTTTTTCAAAAAATACAAAAATCCTTAATAGCATAATTATACTGAAATTTTGTACTGAACATTTTAACTGAAAATTTTTAATTGAACATTTTTACTAAAAATTTTCAATAAAATTAATTAGAAAAGATTTTTTAGTTTTTTTTTCCGAAAATAAGTTGTTTGTCCTTGAAAGGACGATATAGATGAATTGGTATCCTGTGGAAAGGGAGCCAGATACGTATTCGGACATTATTTTTAAAAAAAATAAAAATTCATAATAATTAGTCAAAATACTATATCCTTGTAAGGACGGAATAAGGAAAAATCATCATACGTAAAGAATTAATATTTTGCAAAAGAATAAAAAAAAAATCAAGTCGATACGTTAATCCTTTAGCGAGAAAACCGAAAAATCCGTCACGCGAGCCAAAATTTAGTTTGACCGATCACGCAGAACGAAATTCACAGACGTCGTCGTTGGCAAAATGTATTGTTAGCAGCTGAAAAAAGTTGCCGAGCGATTTTTCGGTCATGGAACACACTTTTTACTCTAGGATCGTCATTCTTGAACCGATCGAAATAATTTAAGTGGCAAATCTACCACAGATAATTTGCCTATGTAATAACATAATAAGCTTATTGTTATATGTATGTAGTTGTGAGATAATTTAAAAAGTCTCTCGGAAAATCGGAATATTGTGAAATTTTTATTCCGTTTTTTGCTCGTAAGTCCAAATTTTCAAATCAATCTTAACAAATTATACATCAAATGAAAGGTTATAATAAGCTCTAGCTGTCTAAGTTATGTAATTTTAAATAAATATCTTCATTGAGAAAATATACTAAATAATATAAAATTTCCGAAATAATTCAAATTTTTCTATTAGATGCGGTGTACTTTCTCACCTACAGGTCGTATGCAGGCATCATTTTTGACATTTTATATATCAAATTAAAGGCCTAGAAGTTATCTTGGATTTGGCTAAAAAATATTTTTGATCACGTTACACATTACATAAGAAAAATTAATAATACTATAAGTGAAAGAAATTTATATAAGTATTTTTAGCAATTATCATTTTTGGACAAATTTGATCTTAAATTATAGAGTGAAGATTTATCTTTGTGTATATATAATAATATATCAAATATGTGGGCGCATCATAAAAATATTCAATTTTTGCAGATTCCCTTGTGAAAATTTCCTCTTCAAATAAGCCGAAGGTGAGGTGTTCTGATTCAATATCCTTAAGGACTATCAAAATTTTTTTGATAGCATTTTATAGATAAAAGTATATTTTAGGTGTCCTTTGAACAAAGTTTCTGCATATCTTTACAAATGAAGGAAATATTCAAAAAAGTTCAATGACATATTTTGCTGCTGTTTGCTCAATGTAATACGCGTACAATACGTACTCTTCTACAAGTAATTGGGAGTGACTTTGTCAATGTACAATGATGTTAGGTATTCAAAGTATTCCAACAATTAGCATTTTTATTCTAAAATAAATCATTCTATTTAATATATTAATTCATTTGATTTTATTTTCTGATTAACTTTTTTTGCACAAGAAGACTTCGAATTTTTATTGTATTTTATGTTAGAATGTAATATCTTCGAGTGTTGACTTTATTTTTTTTTAAAACTATTTCATTATTTTTATATTATTGTGTTGTACTAATTATGCCAATAATCCTGTAGGGGTGATTTTGGTCTCTTTGTCAATCCAATCCGATAATAACCAATCGAAATTGTCTGTGTCTGCCTGCTAATTTAGTCATTTTTATAGAATTGCCTTTTTTATTCCTACAATTGAAAAATCATTTATGAAATGAAGATTTGTTTTTGTTTATAATCGTTCAGTAATTTTTGAGTATAGAAAAATAGGACTTACCCCGAAAGTAGTCGTATTTTTTATTACCAAAACTATTTTCCAATCCAAGCGGATGTAAACATAACCGGGTTCAGTATAGCAGTTTTCCGATTTAGTCTTAAGTCATTCCTATTTTGATTCCTACAATTGGAAGATCATTTATATCGGACTAATCCAAAAAGTGATAAACGTATTTTATTTACACAATTATTCTCCTATAGTAACGAATGTAAATAAATTCGGCGGTCGGTGAAATTATTTTCATATTTCAAAAATAGACTTTTTCTCAAATATAAACTGTCGTTGGACTTTAATTAAATTCCAAGAATATTTTCAGATAATTCAAGTAGACACATATTAATCAACTGAATTGACTGAGAGACGCCTAATAACTGTCATTTCAAAATTCCTCGACGGTTGGTGTTTTCGAGAGAGGATCTCCTGAAAATACGTGTATGCTCTCATAATCAGGCGAAGTTCACAATCGCTTTCAGACCATGTACTTCTAGTCACTTATTAGAAGTTACGGTCGACCGCAAACATTCGTTCTTGCGGATTCTCTTACAGTTGATTAACGAGTGAGACAGGCTCGTTCTCTCAGTCACGCTCTAAATGTTGAGTGCAAAGACAAAAAGATACCAGATGTCAACAATCGAAATATCGCAGGAATCGTAAGCCCAATTTTTCCGGGATCAAAATAAAACCTTCGGCTTATTTGAAGAGGAAATTTTCACAAAAGTATCTGAAAAAATTTAATATTTACATAATGTCCCCACATATTTTATACACATATATTATTGATAATGCCCAAAGACAAATCCTTACTCTATGATTTAAGATCAAATTTGTCCAAAAAGGATAATTGCTAAAAATACTTATATAAATTTCTTTCACCTATAGTATTATTAATTTTCCGTATGTAAGGTGTAACGTGATCAAAAATATGTTTCAGTCAAATCTAAGATAACTTCTAGGTCTTTAATTTGATATATACTCGTAAAATGTCAAAAATGATGCCTGCATACGACCTGTAGGTGAGAAAGTACACCGGATCTAATAGAAAAATTTGAATTATTTTGGAAATTTTATATTATTTAGTATATTTTTTCAATAAAGATATTTATCTAAAATTGTATAATCTAGATAGCCAGAGCTTATTATGACCTTTCATTTGATGTATAATTTGTTAAGATTGATTTGAAAATTTGGACTTACGAGCACAAAACGGAATAACAATTAAACAATATTCCGATTTTTCGAGAGGTTTTTTAAATTAGCTCACCACTACATATACATAATAGCAAGCTTATTATGTAATCATATAGCCACACTAACTGCGGTGAATTTGGCACTTAAATTATTTCGATTGGTTTAGGAATGATGATCCTGGAGTAAAAAATGTGTTCTATGATCGATAAAGTGCTCGGCAACATTTATTGTATGCTAACAATACTTTTTGCCAATGACGACTTCTGCGAATTACGTTCTGCGTAATTGGTCAAACTGAATTTTCGTTCACGTGACGAATTTTTCGGTTTTCTCGTGAAAGGATTAACGTATCGACTTGAATTTTTTTTTATTCTCTTGGAAAATGTTCATTCTTTACCGATAAGGATATTTTCCTTCTTTCGTCCTTACAAGGATATAGTTTTTCTGTTAATTAATTTTAATTTTCATTTTAAGAAAAAAAAATCCTAAATAGATATCTAGCTCCTCTGAAGCAGTTTTATCCTTATCGTCCATGCAAGGACGAAGAACTTATTTTTTCAAAAAATACAAAAATCCTTAATAGCATAATTATACTGAAATTTTGTACTGAACATTTTAACTGAAAATTTTTAATTGAACATTTTTACTAAAAATTTTCAATAAAATTAATTAGAAAAGATTTTTTAGTTTTTTTTTCCGAAAATAAGTTGTTTGTCCTTGAAAGGACGATATAGATGAATTGGTATCCTGTGGAAAGGGAGCCAGATACGTATTCGGACATTATTTTAAAAAAAAATAAAAATTCATAATAATTAGTCAAAATACTATATCCTTGTAAGGACGGAATAAGGAAAAATCATCATACGTAAAGAATTAATATTTTGCAAAAGAATAAAAAAAAAATCAAGTCGATACGTTAATCCTTTAGCGAGAAAACCGAAAAATCCGTCACGCGAGCCAAAATTTAGTTTGACCGATCACGCAGAACGAAATTCACAGACGTCGTCGTTGGCAAAATGTATTGTTAGCAGCTGAAAAAAGTTGCCGAGCGATTTTTCGGCCATGGAACACACTTTTTACTCTAGGATCGTCATTCTTGAACCGATCGAAATAATTTAAGTGGCAAATCTACCACAGATAATTTGCCTATGTAATAACATAATAAGCTTATTGTTATATGTATGTAGTTGTGAGATAATTTAAAAAGTCTCTCGGAAAATCGGAATATTGTGAAATTTTTATTCCGTTTTTTGCTCGTAAGTCCAAATTTTCAAATCAATCTTAACAAATTATACATCAAATGAAAGGTTATAATAAGCTCTAGCTGTCTAAGTTATGTAATTTTAAATAAATATCTTCATTGAGAAAATATACTAAATAATATAAAATTTCCGAAATAATTCAAATTTTTCTATTAGATGCGGTGTACTTTCTCACCTACAGGTCGTATGCAGGCATCATTTTTGACATTTTATATATCAAATTAAAGGCCTAGAAGTTATCTTGGATTTGGCTAAAAAATATTTTTGATCACGTTACACATTACATAAGAAAAATTAATAATACTATAAGTGAAAGAAATTTATATAAGTATTTTTAGCAATTATCATTTTTGGACAAATTTGATCTTAAATTATAGAGTGAAGATTTATCTTTGTGTATATATAATAATATATCAAATATGTGGGCGCATCATAAAAATATTCAATTTTTGCAGATTCCCTTGTGAAAATTTCCTCTTCAAATAAGCCGAAGGTGAGGTGTTCTGATTCAATATCCTTAAGGACTATCAAAATTTTTTTGATAGCATTTTATAGATAAAAGTATATTCTAGGTGTCCTTTGAACCAAGTTTCTGCATATCTCTACAAATGAAGGAAATATTCAAAAAAGTTCAATGACATATTTTGCTGCTGTTTGCTCAATGTAATACGCGTACAATACGTACTCTTCTACAAGTAATTGGGAGTGACTTTGTCAATGTACAATGATGTTAGGTATTCAAAGTATTCCAACAATTAGCATTTTTATTCTAAAATAAATCATTCTATTTAATATATTAATTCATTTGATTTTATTTTCTGATTAACTTTTTTTGCACAAGAAGACTTCGAATTTTTATTGTATTTTATGTTAGAATGTAATATCTTCGAGTGTTGACTTTATTTTTTTTTTAAAACTATTTCATTATTTTTATATTATTGTGTTGTACTAATTATTCCAATAATCCTGTAGGGGTGATTTTGGTCTCTTTGTCAATCCAATCCGATAATAACCAATCGAAATTGTCTGTGTCTGCCTGCTAATTTAGTCATTTTTATAGAATTGCCTTTTTTATTCCTACAATTGAAAAATCATTTATGAAATGAAGATTTGTTTTTGTTTATAATCGTTCAGTAATTTTTGAGTATAGAAAAATAGGACTTACCCCGAAAGTAGTCGTATTTTTTATTACCAAAACTATTTTCCAATCCAAGCGGATGTAAACATAACCGGGTTCAGTATAGCAGTTTTCCGATTTAGTCTTAAGTCATTCCTATTTTGATTCCTACAATTGGAAGATCATTTATATCGGACTAATCCAAAAAGTGATAAACGTATTTTATTTACACAATTATTCTCCTATAGTAACGAATGTAAATAAATTCGGCGGTCGGTGAAATTATTTTCATATTTCAAAAATAGACTTTTTCTCAAATATAAACTGTCGTTGGACTTTAATTAAATTCCAAGAATATTTTCAGATAATTCAAGTAGACACATATTAATCAACTGAATTGACTGAGAGACGCCTAATAACTGTCATTTCAAAATTCCTCGACGGTTGGTGTTTTCGAGAGAGGATCTCCTGAAAATACGTGTATGCTCTCATAATCAGGCGAAGTTCACAATCGCTTTCAGACCATGTACTTCTAGTCACTTATTAGAAGTTACGGTCGACCGCAAACATTCGTTCTTGCGGATTCTCTTACAGTTGATTAACGAGTGAGACAGGCTCGTTCTCTCAGTCACGCTCTAAATGTTGAGTGCAAAGACAAAAAGATACCAGATGTCAACAATCGAAATATCGCAGGAATCGTAAGCCCAATTTTTCCGGGATCAAAATAAAACCTTCGGCTTATTTGAAGAGGAAATTTTCACAAAAGTATCTGAAAAAATTTAATATTTACATAATGTCCCCACATATTTTATACACATATATTATTGATAATGCCCAAAGACAAATCCTTACTCTATGATTTAAGATCAAATTTGTCCAAAAAGGATAATTGCTAAAAATACTTATATAAATTTCTTTCACTTATAGTATTATTAATTTTCCGTATGTAAGGTGTAACGTGATCAAAAATATGTTTCAGTCAAATCTAAGATAACTTCTAGGTCTTTAATTTGATATATACTCGTAAAATGTCAAAAATGATGCCTGCATACGACCTGTAGGTGAGAAAGTACACCGGATCTAATAGAAAAATTTGAATTATTTTGCAAATTTTATATTATTTAGTATATTTTTTCAATAAAGATATTTATCTAAAATTGTATAATCTAGATAGCCAGAGCTTATTATGACCTTTCATTTGATGTATAATTTGTTAAGATTGATTTGAAAATTTGGACTTACGAGCACAAAACGGAATAACAATTAAACAATATTCCGATTTTTCGAGAGGTTTTTTAAATTAGCTCACCACTACATATACATAATAGCAAGCTTATTATGTAATCATATAGCCACACTAACTGCGGTGAATTTGGCACTTAAATTATTTCGATTGGTTTAGGAATGATGATCCTGGAGTAAAAAATGTGTTCTATGGTCGATAAATTGCTCGGCAACATTTATTGTATGCTAACAATACTCTTTGCCAATGACGACTTCTGCGAATTACGTTCTGCGTAATTGGTCAAACTGAATTTTCGTTCACGTGACGAATTTTTCGGTTTTCTCGTGAAAGGATTAACGTATCGACTTGAATTTTTTTTTATTCTCTTGGAAAATGTTCATTCTTTACCGATAAGGATATTTTCCTTCTTTTGTCCTTACAAGGATATAGTTTTTCTGTTAATTAATTTTAATTTTCATTTTAAGAAAAAAAAATCCTAAATAGATATCTAGCTCCTCTGAAGCAGTTTTATCCTTATCGTCCATGCAAGGACGAAGAACTTATTTTTTCAAAAAATACAAAAATCCTTAATAGCATAATTATACTGAAATTTTGTACTGAACATTTTAACTGAAAATTTTTAATTGAACATTTTTACTAAAAATTTTCAATAAAATTAATTAGAAAAGATTTTTTAGTTTTTTTTCCGAAAATAAGTTGTTTGTCCTTGAAAGGACGATATAGATGAATTGGTATCCTGTGGAAAGGGAGCCAGATACGTATTCGGACATTATTTTTAAAAAAAATAAAAATTCATAATAATTAGTCAAAATACTATATCCTTGTAAGGACGGAATAAGGAAAAATCATCATACGTAAAGAATTAATATTTTGCAAAAGAATAAAAAAAAAATCAAGTCGATACGTTAATCCTTTAGCGAGAAAACCGAAAAATCCGTCACGCGAGCCAAAATTTAGTTTGACCGATCACGCAGAACGAAATTCACAGACGTCGTCGTTGGCAAAATGTATTGTTAGCAGCTGAAAAAAGTTGCCGAGCGATTTTTCGGCCATGGAACACACTTTTTACTCTAGGATCGTCATTCTTGAACCGATTGAAATAATTTAATTGACAAATCTACCACAGATAATTTGCCTATGTAATAACATAATAAGCTTATTGTTATATGTATGTAGTTATGAGATAATTTAAAAAGTCTCTCGGAAAATCGGAATATTGTGAAATTTTTATTCCGTTTTTTGCTCGTAAGTCCAAATTTTCAAATCAATCTTAACAAATTATACATCAAATGAAAGGTTATAATAAGCTCTAGCTGTCTAAGTTATGTAATTTTAAATAAATATCTTCATTGAGAAAATATACTAAATAATATAAAATTTCCGAAATAATTCAAATTTTTCTATTAGATGCGGTGTACTTTCTCACCTACAGGTCGTATGCAGGCATCATTTTTGACATTTTATATATCAAATTAAAGGCCTAGAAGTTATCTTGGATTTGGCTAAAAAATATTTTTGATCACGTTACACATTACATAAGAAAACTTAATAATACTATAAGTGAAAGAAATTTATATAAGTATTTTTAGCAATTATCATTTTTGGACAAATTTGATCTTAAATTATAGAGTGAAGATTTATCTTTGTGTATATATAATAATATATCAAATATGTGGGCGCATCATAAAAATATTCAATTTTTGCAGAAAAATATTCAATTTTTTGCGGTCGGTGAAATTATTTTCATATTTCAAAAATAGACTTTTTCTCAAATATAAACTGTCGTTGGACTTTAATTAAATTCCAAGAATATTTTCAGATAATTCAAGTAGACACATATTAATCAACTGAATTGACTGAGAGACGCCTAATAACTGTCATTTCAAAATTCCTCGACGGTTGGTGTTTTCGAGAGAGGATCTCCTGAAAATACGTGTATGCTCTCATAATCAGGCGAAGTTCACAATCGCTTTCAGACCATGTACTTCTAGTCACTTATTAGAAGTTACGGTCGACCGCAAACATTCGTTCTTGCGGATTCTCTTACAGTTGATTAACGAGTGAGACAGGCTCGTTCTCTCAGTCACGCTCTAAATGTTGAGTGCAAAGACAAAAAGATACCAGATGTCAACAATCGAAATATCGCAGGAATCGTAAGCCCAATTTTTCCGGGATCAAAATAAAACCTTCGGCTTATTTGAAGAGGAAATTTTCACAAAAGAATCTGAAAAAATTTAATATTTACATAATGTCCCCACATATTTTATACACATATATTATTGATAATGCCCAAAGACAAATCCTTACTCTATGATTTAAGATCAAATTTGTCCAAAAAGGATAATTGCTAAAAATACTTATATAAATTTCTTTCACTTATAGTATTATTAATTTTCCGTATGTAAGGTGTAACGTGATCAAAAATATGTTTCAGTCAAATCTAAGATAACTTCTAGGTCTTTAATTTGATATATACTCGTAAAATGTCAAAAATGTTGCCTGCATACGACCTGTAGGTGAGAAAGTACACTGGATCTAATAGAAAAATTTGAATTATTTTGGAAATTTTATATTATTTAGTATATTTTTTTAATAAAGATATTTATCTAAAATTGTATAATCTAGATAGCCAGAGCTTATTATGACCTTTCATTTGATGTATAATTTGCTAAGATTGATTTGAAAATTTGGACTTACGAGCACAAAACGGAATAACAATTAAACAATATTCCGATTTTTCGAGAGGTTTTTTAAATTAGCTCACCACTACATATACATAATAGCAAGCTTATTATGTAATCATATAGCCACACTAACTGCGGTGAATTTGGCACTTAAATTATTTCGATTGGTTTAGGAATGATGATCCTGGAGTAAAAAATGTGTTCTATGGTCGATAAATTGCTCGGCAACATTTATTGTATGCTAACAATACTTTTTGCCAATGACGACTTCTGCGAATTACGTTCTGCGTAATTGGTCAAACTGAATTTTCGTTCACGTGACGAATTTTTCGGTTTTCTCGTGAAAGGATTAACGTATCGACTTGAATTTTTTTTTATTCTCTTGGAAAATGTTCATTCTTTACCGATAAGGATATTTTCCTTCTTTCGTCCTTACAAGGATATAGTTTTTCTGTTAATTAATTTTAATTTTCATTTTAAGAAAAAAAAATCCTAAATAGATATCTAGCTCCTCTGAAGCAGTTTTGTCCTTATCGTCCATGCAAGGACGAAGAACTTATTTTTTCAAAAAATACAAAAATCCTTAATAGCATAATTATACTGAAATTTTGTACTGAACATTTTAACTGAAAATTTTTAATTGAACATTTTTACTAAAAATTTTCAATAAAATTAATTAGAAAAGATTTTTTAGTTTTTTTTTCCGAAAATAAGTTGTTTGTCCTTGAAAGGACGATATAGATAAATTGGTATCCTGTGGAAAGGGAGCCAGATACGTATTCGGACATTATTTTAAAAACAAATAAAAATTCATAATAATTAGTCAAAATACTATATCCTTGTAAGGAAGGAATCAGGAAAATATCATCATACGTAAAAAATTAATATTTTGCAAAAGAATAAAAAAAAAATTAAGTCGATACGTTAATCCTTTAGCGAGAAAACCGAAAAATCCGTCACGCGAGCCAAAATTTAGTTTGACCGATCACGCAGAACGAAATTCACAGACGTCGTCGTTGGCAAAATGTATTGTTAGCAGCTGAAAAAAGTTGCCGAGCGATTTTTCGGCCATGGAACACACTTTTTACTCTAGGATCGTCATTCTTGAACCGATCGAAATAATTTAAGTGGCAAATCTACCACAGATAATTTGCCTATGTAATAACATAATAAGCTTATTGTTATATGTATGTAGTTGTGAGATAATTTAAAAAGTCTCTCGGAAAATCGGAATATTGTGAAATTTTTATTCCGTTTTTTGCTCGTCAGTCCAAATTTTCACATCAATCTTAACAAATTATACATCAAATGAAAGGTTATAATAAGCTCTAGCTGTCTAAGTTATGTAATTTTAAATAAATATCTTCATTGAGAAAATATACTAAATAATATAAAATTTCCGAAATAATTCAAATTTTTCTATTAGATGCGGTGTACTTTCTCACCTACAGGTCGTATGCAGGCATCATTTTTGACATTTTATATATCAAATTAAAGGCCTAGAAGTTATCTTGGATTTGGCTAAAAAATATTTTTGATCACGTTACACATTACATAAGAAAAATTAATAACACTATAAGTGGAAGAAATTTATATAAGTATTTTTAGCAATTATCATTTTTGGACAAATTTGATCTTAAATTATAGAGTGAAGATTTATCTTTGTGTATATATAATAATATATCAAATATGTGGGCGCATCATAAAAATATTCAATTTTTGCAGATTCCCTTGTGAAAATTTCCTCTTCAAATAAGCCGAAGGTGAGGTGTTCTGATTCAATATTCTTAAGGACTATCAAAATTTTTTTGATAGCATTTTATAGATAAAAGTATATTCTAGGTGTCCTTTGAACAAAGTTTCTGCATATCTTTACAAATGAAGGAAATATTCAAAAAAGTTCAATGACATATTTTGCTGCTGTTTGCTCAATGTAATACGCGTACAATACGTACTCTTCTACAAGTAATTGGGAGTGACTTTGTCAATGTACAATGATGTTAGGTATTCAAAGTATTCCAACAATTAGAATTTTTAATTTAAAATAAATCATTCTATTTAATATATTAATTCATTTGATTTTATTTTCTGATTAACTTTTTTTGCACAAGAAGACTTCGAATTTTTATTGTATTTTATGTTAGAATGTAATATCTTCGAGTGCTGACTTTATTTTTTTTTTTAAACTATTTCATTATTTTTATATTATTGTGTTGTGCTAATTATGCCAATAATCCTGTAGGGGTAATTTTGGTCTCTTTGTCAATCCAATCCGATAATAACCAATCGAAATTGTCTGTGTCTGCCTGCTAATTTAGTCATTTTTATAGAATTGCCTTTTTTATTCCTACAATTGAAAAATCATTTATGAAATGAAGATTTGTTTTTGTTTATAATCGTTCAGTAACTTTTGAGTATAGAAAAATAGGACTTACCCCGAAAGTAGTCGTATTTTTTATTACCAAAACTATTTTCCAATCCAAGCGGATGTAAACATAACCGGGTTCAGTATAGCAGTTTTCCGATTTAGTCTTAAGTCATTTTTACAACATTCCTATTTTGATTCCTACAATTGGAAGATCATTTATATCGGACTAATCCAAAAAGTGATAAACGTATTTTATTTACACAATTATTCTCCTATAGTAACGAATGTAAATAAATTCGGCGGTCGGTGAAATTATTTTCATATTTCAAAAATAGACTTTTTCTCAAATATAAACTGTCGTTGGACTTTAATTAAATTCCAAGAATATTTTCAGATAATTCAAGTAGACACATATTAATCAACTGAATTGACTGAGAGACGCCTAATAACTGTCATTTCAAAATTCCTCGACGGTTGGTGTTTTCGAGAGAGGATCTCCTGAAAATACGTGTATGCTCTCATAATCAGGCGAAGTTCACAATCGCTTTCAGACCATGTACTTCTAGTCACTTATTAGAAGTTACGGTCGACCGCAAACATTCGTTCTTGCGGATTCTCTTACAGTTGATTAACGAGTGAGACAGGCTCGTTCTCTCAGTCACGCTCTAAATGTTGAGTGCAAAGACAAAAAGATACCAGATGTCAACAATCGAAATATCGCAGGAATCGTAAGCCCAATTTTTCCGGGATCAAAATAAAACCTTCGGCTTATTTGAAGAGGAAATTTTCACAAAAGAATCTGAAAAAATTTAATATTTACATAATGTCCCCACATATTTTATACACATATATTATTGATAATGCCCAAAGACAAATCCTTACTCTATGATTTAAGATCAAATTTGTCCAAAAAGGATAATTGCTAAAAATACTTAAAAAAATTTCTTTCACTTATAGTATTATTAATTTTCCGTATGTAAGGTGTAACGTGATCAAAAATATGTTTCAGTCAAATCTAAGATAACTTCTAGGTCTTTAATTTGATATATACTCGTAAAATGTCAAAAATGATGCCTGCATACGACCTGTAGGTGAGAAAGTACACCGGATCTAATAGAAAAATTTGAATTATTTTGGAAATTTTATATTATTTAGTATATTTTTTCAATAAAGATATTTATCTAAAATTGTATAATCTAGATAGCCAGAGCTTATTATGACCTTTCATTTGATGTATAATTTGTTAAGATTGATTTGAAAATTTGGACTTACGAGCACAAAACGGAATAACAATTAAACAATATTCCGATTTTTCGAGAGGTTTTTTAAAATAGCTCACCACTACATATACATAATAGCAAGCTTATTATGTAATCATATAGCCACACTAACTGCGGTGAATTTGGCACTTAAATTATTTCGATTGGTTTAGGAATGATGATCCTGGAGTAAAAAATGTGTTCTATGGTCGATAAATTGCTCGGCAACATTTATTGTATGCTAACAATACTTTTTGCCAATGACGACTTCTGCGAATTACGTTCTGCGTAATTGGTCAAACTGAATTTTCGTTCACGTGACGAATTTTTCGGTTTTCTCGTGAAAGGATTAACGTATCGACTTGAATTTTTTTTTATTCTCTTGGAAAATGTTCATTCTTTACCGATAAGGATATTTTCCTTCTTTCGTCCTTACAAGGATATAGTTTTTCTGTTAATTAATTTTAATTTTCATTTTAAGAAAAAAAAATCCTAAATCTAGCTCCTCTGAAGCAGTTTTGTCCTTATCGTCCATGCAAGGACGAAAAACTTATTTTTTCAAAAAATACAAAAATTCTTAATAGCATAAATATACTGAAATTTTGTACTGAACATTTTAACTAAAAATTTTTAATTGAACATTTTTACTAAAAATTTCCAATAAAATTAATTAGAAAAGATTTTATAGTTTTTTTTTTCGAAAATAAGTTGTTTGTCCTTGAAAGGACGATATAGATAAATTGGTATCCTGTGGAAAGGGAGCCAGATACGTATTCGGACATTATTTTTAAAAAAAATAAAAATTCATAATAATTAGTCAAAATACTATATCCTTGTAAGGACGGAATAAGGAAAATATCATCATACGTAAAGAATTAATATTTTGCAAAAGAATAAAAAAAAAATCAAGTCGATACGTTAATCCTTTAGCGAGAAAACCGAAAAATCCGTCACGCGAGCCAAAATTTAGTTTGACCGATCACGCAGAACGAAATTCACAGACGTCGTCATTGGCAAAATGTATTGTTAGCAGCTGAAAAAAGTTGCCGAGCGATTTTTCGGCCATGGAACACACTTTTTACTCTAGGATCGTCGTTCTTGAACCGATCGAAATAATTTAAGTGGCAAATCTACCACAGATAATGTGGCTATGTAATAACATAATAAGCTTATTGTTATATGTATGTAGTTGTGAGATAATTTAAAAAGTCTCTCGAAAAATCGGAATATTGTGAAATTTTTATTCCGTTTTTTGCTCGTCAGTCCAAATTTTCAAATCAATCTTAACAAATTATACATCAAATGAAAGGTTATAATAAGCTCTAGCTGTCTAAGTTATGTAATTTTAAATAAATATCTTCATTGAGAAAATATACTAAATAATATAAAATTTCCGAAATAATTCAAATTTTTCTATTAGATGCGGTGTACTTTCTCACCTACAGGTCGTATGCAGGCATCATTTTTGACATTTTATATATCAAATTAAAGGCCTAGAAGTTATCTTGGATTTGGCTAAAAAATATTTTTGATCACGTTACACATTACATAAGAAAAATTAATAATACTATAAGTGAAAGAAATTTATATAAGTATTTTTAGCAATTATCATTTTTGGACAAATTTGATCTTAAATTATAGAGTGAAGATTTATCTTTGTGTATATATAATAATATATCAAATATATGGGCGCATCATAAAAATATTCAATTTTTGCAGATTCCCTTGTGAAAATTTCCTCTTCAAATAAGCCGAAGGTGAGGTGTTCTGATTCAATATTCTTAAGGACTATCAAAATTTTTTTGATAGCATTTTATAGATAAAAGTATATTCTAGGTGTCCTTTGAACAAAGTTTCTGCATATCTTTACAAATGAAGGAAATATTCAAAAAAGTTCAATGACATATTTTGCTGCTGTTTGCTCAATGTAATACGCGTACAATACGTACTCTTCTACAAGTAATTGGGAGTGACTTTGTCAATGTACAATGATATTAGGTATTCAAAGTATTCCAACAATTAGCATTTTTATTCTAAAATAAATCATTCTATTTAATATATTAATTCATTTGATTTTATTTTCTGATTAACTTTTTTTGCACAAGAAGACTTCGAATTTTTATTGTATTTTATGTTAGAATGTAATATCTTCGAGTGTTGACTTTATTTTTTTTTTAAAACTATTTCATTATTTTTATATTATTGTGTTGTACTAATTATGCCAATAATCCTGTAGGGGTGATTTTGGTCTCTTTGTCAATCCAATCCGATAATAACCAATCGAAATTGTCTGTGTCTGCCTGCTAATTTAGTCATTTTTATAGAATTGCCTTTTTTATTCCTACAATTGAAAAATCATTTATGAAATGAAGATTTGTTTTTGTTTATAATCGTTCAGTAATTTTTGAGTATAGAAAAATAGGACTTACCCCGAAAGTAGTCGTATTTTTTATTACCAAAACTATTTTCCAATCCAAGCGGATGTAAACATAACCGGGTTCAGTATAGCAGTTTTCCGATTTAGTCTTAAGTCATTTTTACAACATTCCTATTTTGATTCCTACAATTGGAAGATCATTTATATCGGACTAATCCAAAAAGTGATAAACGTATTTTATTTACACAATTATTCTCCTATAGTAACGAATGTAAATAAATTCGGCGGTCGGTGAAATTATTTTCATATTTCAAAAATAGACTTTTTCTCAAATATAAACTGTCGTTGGACTTTAATTAAATTCCAAGAATATTTTCAGATAATTCAAGTAGACACATATTAATCAACTGAATTGACTGAGAGACGCCTAATAACTGTCATTTCAAAATTCCTCGACGGTTGGTGTTTTCGAGAGAGGATCTCCTGAAAATACGTGTATGCTCTCATAATCAGGCGAAGTTCACAATCGCTTTCAGACCATGTACTTCTAGTCACTTATTAGAAGTTACGGTCGACCGCAAACATTCGTTCTTGCGGATTCTCTTACAGTTGATTAACGAGTGAGACAGGCTCGTTCTCTCAGTCACGCTCTAAATGTTGAGTGCAAAGACAAAAAGATACCAGATGTCAACAATCGAAATATCGCAGGAATCGTAAGCCCAATTTTTCCGGGATCAAAATAAAACCTTCGGCTTATTTGAAGAGGAAATTTTCACAAAAGAATCTGAAAAAATTTAATATTTACATAATGTCCCCACATATTTTATACACATATATTATTGATAATGCCCAAAGACAAATCCTTACTCTATGATTTAAGATCAAATTTGTCCAAAAAGGATAATTGCTAAAAATACTTAAAAAAATTTCTTTCACTTATAGTATTATTAATTTTCCGTATGTAAGGTGTAACGTGATCAAAAATATGTTTCAGTCAAATCTAAGATAACTTCTAGGTCTTTAATTTGATATATACTCGTAAAATGTCAAAAATGATGCCTGCATACGACCTGTAGGTGAGAAAGTACACCGGATCTAATAGAAAAATTTGAATTATTTTGGAAATTTTATATTATTTAGTATATTTTTTCAATAAAGATATTTATCTAAAATTGTATAATCTAGATAGCCAGAGCTTATTATGACCTTTCATTTGATGTATAATTTGTTAAGATTGATTTGAAAATTTGGACTTACGAGCACAAAACGGAATAACAATTAAACAATATTCCGATTTTTCGAGAGGTTTTTTAAAATAGCTCACCACTACATATACATAATAGCAAGCTTATTATGTAATCATATAGCCACACTAACTGCGGTGAATTTGGCACTTAAATTATTTCGATTGGTTTAGGAATGATGATCCTGGAGTAAAAAATGTGTTCTATGGTCGATAAATTGCTCGGCAACATTTATTGTATGCTAACAATACTTTTTGCCAATGACGACTTCTGCGAATTACGTTCTGCGTAATTGGTCAAACTGAATTTTCGTTCACGTGACGAATTTTTCGGTTTTCTCGTGAAAGGATTAACGTATCGACTTGAATTTTTTTTTATTCTCTTGGAAAATGTTCATTCTTTACCGATAAGGATATTTTCCTTCTTTCGTCCTTACAAGGATATAGTTTTTCTGTTAATTAATTTTAATTTTCATTTTAAGAAAAAAAAATCCTAAATCTAGCTCCTCTGAAGCAGTTTTGTCCTTATCGTCCATGCAAGGACGAAAAACTTATTTTTTCAAAAAATACAAAAATTCTTAATAGCATAAATATACTGAAATTTTGTACTGAACATTTTAACTAAAAATTTTTAATTGAACATTTTTACTAAAAATTTCCAATAAAATTAATTAGAAAAGATTTTATAGTTTTTTTTTTCGAAAATAAGTTGTTTGTCCTTGAAAGGACGATATAGATAAATTGGTATCCTGTGGAAAGGGAGCCAGATACGTATTCGGACATTATTTTTAAAAAAAATAAAAATTCATAATAATTAGTCAAAATACTATATCCTTGTAAGGACGGAATAAGGAAAATATCATCATACGTAAAGAATTAATATTTTGCAAAAGAATAAAAAAAAAATCAAGTCGATACGTTAATCCTTTAGCGAGAAAACCGAAAAATCCGTCACGCGAGCCAAAATTTAGTTTGACCGATCACGCAGAACGAAATTCACAGACGTCGTCATTGGCAAAATGTATTGTTAGCAGCTGAAAAAAGTTGCCGAGCGATTTTTCGGCCATGGAACACACTTTTTACTCTAGGATCGTCGTTCTTGAACCGATCGAAATAATTTAAGTGGCAAATCTACCACAGATAATGTGGCTATGTAATAACATAATAAGCTTATTGTTATATGTATGTAGTTGTGAGATAATTTAAAAAGTCTCTCGAAAAATCGGAATATTGTGAAATTTTTATTCCGTTTTTTGCTCGTCAGTCCAAATTTTCAAATCAATCTTAACAAATTATACATCAAATGAAAGGTTATAATAAGCTCTAGCTGTCTAAGTTATGTAATTTTAAATAAATATCTTCATTGAGAAAATATACTAAATAATATAAAATTTCCGAAATAATTCAAATTTTTCTATTAGATGCGGTGTACTTTCTCACCTACATGTCGTATGCAGGCATCATTTTTGACATTTTATATATCAAATTAAAGGCCTAGAAGTTATCTTGGATTTGGCTAAAAAATATTTTTGATCACGTTACACATTACATAAGAAAAATTAATAATACTATAAGTGAAAGAAATTTATATAAGTATTTTTAGCAATTATCATTTTTGGACAAATTTGATCTTAAATTATAGAGTGAAGATTTATCTTTGTGTATATATAATAATATATCAAATATATGGGCGCATCATAAAAATATTCAATTTTTGCAGATTCCCTTGTGAAAATTTCCTCTTCAAATAAGCCGAAGGTGAGGTGTTCTGATTCAATATTCTTAAGGACTATCAAAATTTTTTTGATAGCATTTTATAGATAAAAGTATATTCTAGGTGTCCTTTGAACAAAGTTTCTGCATATCTTTACAAATGAAGGAAATATTCAAAAAAGTTCAATGACATATTTTGCTGCTGTTTGCTCAATGTAATACGCGTACAATACGTACTCTTCTACAAGTAATTGGGAGTGACTTTGTCAATGTACAATGATATTAGGTATTCAAAGTATTCCAACAATTAGCATTTTTATTCTAAAATAAATCATTTTATTTAATATATTAATTCATTTGATTTTATTTTCTGATTAACTTTTTTTGCACAAGAAGACTTCGAATTTTTATTGTATTTTATGTTAGAATGTAATATCTTCGAGTGTTGACTTTATTTTTTTTTTAAAACTATTTCATTATTTTTATATTATTGTGTTGTACTAATTATGCCAATAATCCTGTAGGGGTGATTTTGGTCTCTTTGTCAATCCAATCCGATAATAACCAATCGAAATTGTCTGTGTCTGCCTGCTAATTTAGTCATTTTTATAGAATTGCCTTTTTTATTCCTACAATTGAAAAATCATTTATGAAATGAAGATTTGTTTTTGTTTATAATCGTTCAGTAATTTTTGAGTATAGAAAAATAGGACTTACCCCGAAAGTAGTCGTATTTTTTATTACCAAAACTATTTTCCAATCCAAGCGGATGTAAACATAACCGGGTTCAGTATAGCAGTTTTCCGATTTAGTCTTAAGTCATTTTTACAACATTCCTATTTTGATTCCTACAATTGGAAGATCATTTATATCGGACTAATCCAAAAAGTGATAAACGTATTTTATTTACACAATTATTCTCCTATAGTAACGAATGTAAATAAATTCGGCGGTCGGTGAAATTATTTTCATATTTCAAAAATAGACTTTTTCTCAAATATAAACTGTCGTTGAACTTTAATTAAATTCCAAGAATATTTTCAGATAATTCAAGTAGACACATATTAATCAACTGAATTGACTGAGAGACGCCTAATAACTGTCATTTCAAAATTCCTCGACGGTTGGTGTTTTCGAGAGAGGATCTCCTGAAAATACGTGTATGCTCTCATAATCAGGCGAAGTTCACAATCGCTTTCAGACCATGTACTTCTAGTCACTTATTAGAAGTTACGGTCGACCGCAAACATTCGTTCTTGCGGATTCTCTTACAGTTGATTAACGAGTGAGACAGGCTCGTTCTCTCAGTCACGCTCTAAATGTTGAGTGCAAAGACAAAAAGATACCAGATGTCAACAATCGAAATATCGCAGGAATCGTAAGCCCAATTTTTCCGGGATCAAAATAAAACCTTTGGCTTATTTGAAGAGGAAATTTTCACAAAAGAATCTGAAAAAATTTAATATTTACATAATGTCCCCACATATTTTATACACATATATTATTGATAATGCCCAAAGACAAATCTTTACTCTATGATTTAAGATCAAATTAATAATACTATAAGTGTATATAGTATTATAATAAAAATTATATTTTATAATACTTATATAAATTTTTTTCACTTATAGTATTATTAATTTTCCGTATGTAAGGTGTAACGTGATCAAAAATATGTTTCAGTCAAATCTAAGATAACTTCTAGGTCTTTAATTTGATATATACTCGTAAAATGTCAAAAATGATGCCTGCATACGACCTGTAGGTGAGAAAGTACACCGGATCTAATAGAAAAATTTGAATTATTTTGGAAATTTTATATTATTTAGTATATTTTTTCAATAAAGATTATTTATCTAAAATTGTATAATCTAGATAGCCAGAGCTTATTATGACCTTTCATTTGATATATAATTTGTTAAGATTGATTTGAAAATTTGGACTTACGAGCACAAAACGGAATAACAATTACACAATATTCCGATTTTTCGAGAGGTTTTTTAAATTAGCTCACCACTACATATACATAATAGCAAGCTTATTATGTAATCATAAAGGCACACTAACTGCGGTGAATTTGGCACTTAAATTATTTCGATTGGTTTAGGAATGATGATCCTGGAGTAAAAAATGTGTTCTATGGTTGATAAATTGCTCGGCAACATTTATTGTATGCTAACAATACTTTTTGCCAATGACGACTTCTGCGAATTACGTTCTGCGTAATTGGTCAAACTGAATTTTCGTTCACGTGACGAATTTTTCGGTTTTATCGTGAAAGGATTAACGTATCGACTTGAATTTTTTTTTATTCTCTTGGAAAATGTTCATTCTTTACCGATAAGGATATTTTCCTTCTTTCGCCCTTACAAGGATATAGTTTTTCTGTTAATTAATTTTAATTTTCATTTTAAGAAAAAAAAATCCTAAATAGATATCTAGCTCCTCTGAAGCAGTTTTATCCTTATCGTCCATGCAAGGACGAAGAACTTATTTTTTCAAAAAGTTCAAAAATCCTTAATAGCATAATTATACTGAAATTTTGTACTGAACATTTTAACTGAAAATTTTTAATTGAACATTTTTACTGAAAATTTTCAATAAAATTAATTAGAAAAGATTTTTTAGTTTTTTTTCCGAAAATAAGTTGTTTGTCCTTGAAAGGACGATATAGATGAATTGGTATCCTGTGGAAAGGGAGCCAGATACGTATTCGGACATTATTTTTAAAAAAAATAAAAATTTATAATAATTAGTCAAAATACTATATCCTTGTAAGGACGGAATAAGGAAAATATCATCATACGTAAAGAATTAATATTTTGCAAAAGAATAAAAAAAAATCAATTCGATACGTTAATCCTTTAGCGAGAAAACCGAGAAATCCGTCACGCGAGCCAAAATTTAGTTTGACCGATCACGCAGAACGAAATTCACAGACGTCGTCGTTGGCAAAATGTATTGTTAGCAGCTGAAAAAAGTTGCCGAGCGATTTTTCGGCCATGGAACACACTTTTTACTCTAGGATCGTCATTCTTGAACCGATCGAAATAATTTAAGTGGCAAATCTACCACAGATAATGTGGCTATGTAATAACATAATAAGCTTATTGTTATATATATGTAGTTGTGAGATAATTTAAAAAGTCTCTCGGAAAATCGGAATATTGTGAAATTTTTATTCCGTTTTTTGCTCGTAAGTTCAAATTTTCACATTAATCTTAACAAATTATAAATCAAATGAAAGGTCATAATGAGATCTAGCTGTCTGAGTTATGTAATTTTAAATAAATATTTTCATTGAGAAAATATACTAAAAAATATAAAATTTCCGAAATAATTCAAATTTTTCTATTAGATTCGGTGTACTTTCTCACCTACAGGTCGCATTAGGGCATCATTTTTGACATTTTATATATCAAATTAAAGGCCTAGAAATTATCTTGGATTTGGCTGAAAAATATGTTTGATCACATTACACATTACATAAGAAAAAGTAATAATACTATAAGTGAAAGAAATTTATATAAATATTTTTAGCAATTATCCTTTTTGGACAAATTTTATCTTAAATCATAGAGTGAAGATTTGTCTTTGCGTATATGTAATAATATATTAAATATGTGGAGGCATCATGTAAATATTCAATTTTTTCAGATTCCTTTGTGAAAATTTCATCTTCAAATAAGCTGAAGGTGAGGTGTTCGGACTCAATATCCTTAAGGACTATCAACATTTGTTTGATAGCATTTTATAGATAAAAGTATATGCTAGGTGTCCTTTGGACAAAGTTTCTGAGTATCTTTACAAATGAAGGAAATATTCAAAAAAGTTCAATGCCCGGTTTTGCTGCTGTTTGCTCAACGTAATACGCGTACAATACGTACTCTTCTACAAGTAATTGGGAGTTACTTCGTCAATGTACAATGATGTTAGGTATTCAAAGTAATCCAACAATTAGCATTTCTATTCTAAAATAAATCATTCTATTTAATATATTAATTCATTTGATTTTATTTTCTGATTAATTTTTTTTGCACAAGAAGACTTCGAATTTTTATTGTATTGTATGTTGGAATGTAATATATTTGAGTGTTGACTTTATTTTTTTAAAACTATTTCATTATTTTTATATTATTTTACTAATTATGCCAATAATCCTGCAGGGGTGATTTTGGTCTCTTTGTCAATCGAATAATAACCAATCGAAATTTTCTGTGTCTGCCTGTTAATTTAGTCATTTTTATAGAATTGCCTTTTTTATTCCTACAATTGAAAAATCATATATGAAATGAAAATTTGTTTTTGTTTATAATCGTTAAGTAATTTTTGAGTATAGTAAAATTGGACTTACCCCGAAAGTAGTCGTATTTTTGATTTTCAAAACTATTTTGCAGTCCAAGCAGATGTAAACATAACCGGGTTCGGTATAGCAGTTTTCCGATTTAGTCTTAAGTAATTTTTACAAAATTCCTATATTGATTTCTACAATTGGAAGATTATTTATATTGGACTAATCCAAAAAGTGATAAACGTGTTTTATTTACACAATTATTCTCCTATAGTAACGAATATAAACAAATTCGGCGGTCGGTGAAATTATTTTCTTATTTGAAAAATAGACTTTTTCTCAAATATAAACTGTCATTGGACTTTTATTAAATTCCAAGAATATTTTCAGATAATTCGAGTAGATACACATTAATCAACTGAATCGACTGAGAGACGCTTAAAAACTGTCATTTCAAAATTACTCGACGGTTGGTGTTTGCGAGAGAGGATCTGCTGAAAATATACTCTCATAATCAGACGAAATTCACTATCGCTTTCAAACCATGTACTTCTACTCGCTTATTAGACGCCTGTCGACCGCAAACATTCGTTCTTGCGGGTTCTCTTACAGTTGATTTACGAGTGAGACAGGCTCGTTCTCTCAATCACGCTCTAACGCTCTAAATATTGAGTGCAAAGACAAAAAGATAACAGATGTCAATAATCGAAAAATCGCAGGAATCATAAACCCAACTTTTCCGGGATCAAAAAAAACTTTTGGCTTATTTGAAGGAGAAATTTTCACAAAGGAATCTGAAAAAATTTAATATTTACATGATGTCCCTACATATTTTATATATTATTGTAAATGCCCAATGACAAATCTTCACTCAATGATTTAAGATCAAATTTGTCCAAAAAGGAGAATTGCTAAAAATGCTTATATAATTTTCTTTCACTTATAGTATTATTAATTTTTCTTATGTAATGTATAACCTGATCAAAAATATTTTCCAACTAAATTTTAGGCCTTTAATCTGACACATAAAATGTTAAAAATGATGAATGTATACGATCTGTAGGTGAGAAAGTACACCTGATCTAATAGAAAAATTTGGATTATTTCGGATATTTTATATTATTTAGTATATATTATATCTCAATGAAGATAGTTATCTAAAATTGTATAATCTAGATAGCCAGAGCTCATTATGACCTTTCATTTGATGTATAATTTGTTAAGATTGATGTGAAAATTTGGACTTACGAGCACAAAACGGAATAACAATTCTACAATATTCGGATTTTCCGAGAGGTTTTTTATATTAGCTCACCACTACATATACATAATAGCAAGCTTATTATTTAATCACATAGCCACACTAACTGCGGTGAATTTGGCACCTAAATTATTTCGATTGGTTTAGGAATGATGATCCTAGAGTAAAAAATGTGTTCTGTGGTCGAAAAATTGCTCGGCAACATTTATTGTATGCTAACAATACTTTTTGCCAATGACGACTTCTGCAAATTTCGTTCTGCGTAAATGGTCAAACTGAATTTTAGTTCACGTGACGAATTTTTCGGTTTTCTCGTGAAAGGATTAACGTATCGACTTTAATTTTTTTTTATTCTCTTGGAAAATGTTCATTCTTTACCAATAAGGATATCGAAAAATCACAGGAATTGTAAGCCCAACTTTTCCGGGATCAAAAAAAACCTTCGGCTTATTTGAAGGAGAAATTTCCACAAAGGAATCTGAAAAAATTTAATATTTACATGATGTCCCTACATATTTTATATATTATTGTAAATGCCCAATGACAAATCTTCACTCTATGATTTAAGATCAAATTTGTCCAAAAAGGAAAATTGCTAAAAATACTTATATAATTTTCCTTCACTTATAGTATTATTAATTTTTCTTATGTAATGTATAACCGGATCAAAAATATTTTCCAACGAAATTTTAGGCCTTTAATCTGACATATAAAATGTTAAAAATGATGACTGCATACGACCTGTAGGTGAGAAAGTACACCGGATCTAATAGAAAAATTTGGATTATTTCGGATATTTTATATTATTTAGTATATATGTTTTCTCAATGAAGATATTTATCTAAAATTGTATAATCTAGATAGCCAGAGCTCATTATGACCTTTCATTTGATGTATAATTTGTTAAGATTGATGTGAAAATTTGGACTTACGAGCACAAAACGGAATAACAATTCTACAATATTCGGATTTTCCGAGAGGTTTTTTATATTAGCTCACCACTACATATACATAATAGCAAGCTTATTATTTAATCACATAGCCACACTAACTGCGGTGAATTTGGCACCTAAATTATTTCGATTGGTTTAGGAATGATGATCCTAGAGTAAAAAATGTGTTCTGTGGTCGAAAAATTGCTCGGCAACATTTATTGTATGCTAACAATACTTTTTGCCAATGACGACTTCTGAAAATTTCGTTCTGCGTAATTGGTCAAACTGAATTTTAGTTCACGTGACGAATTTTTCGGTTTTCTCGTGAAAGGATTAACGTATCGACTTTAATTTTTTTTTATTCTCTTGGAAAATTTCATTCTTTACCAATAAGGATATCGAAAAATCGCAGGAATTGTAAGCCCAACTTTTCCGGGATCAAAAAAAACCTTCGGCTTATTTGAAGGAAAAATTTCCACCAAGGAATCTGAAAAAATTTAATATTTACATGATGTCCCTACATATTTTATATATTATTGTAAATGCCCAATGACAAATCTTCACTCTATGATTTAAGATCAAATTTGTCCAAAAAGGAAAATTGCTAAAAATAATTATATAATTTTCCTTCACTTATAGTATTATTAATTTTTCTTATGTAATGTATAACCGGATCAAAAATATTTTCCAACGAAATTTTAGGCCTTTAATCTGACATATAAAATGTTAAAAATGATGACTGCATACGACCTGTAGGTGAGAAAGTACACCGGATCTAATAGAAAAATTTGGATTATTTCGGATATTTTATATTATTTAGTATATATGTTTTCTCAATGAAGATATTTATCTAAAATTGTATAATCTAGATAGCCAGAGCTCATTATGACCTTTCATTTGATGTATAATTTGTTAAGATTGATCTGAAAATTTGGACTTACGAGCACAAAACGGAATAACAATTCTACAATATTCGGATTTTCCGAGAGGTTTTTTATATTAGCTCACCACTACATATACATAATAGCAAGCTTATTATTTAATCACATAGCCACACTAACTGCGGTGAATTTGGCACCTAAATTATTTCGATTGGTTTAGGAATGATGATCCTAGAGTAAAAAATGTGTTCTGTGGTCGAAAAATTGCTCGGCAACATTTATTGTATGCTAACAATACTTTTTGCCAATGACGACTTCTGCAAATTTCGTTCTGCGTAAATGGTCAAACTGAATTTTAGTTCACGTGACGAATTTTTCGGTTTTCTCGTGAAAGGATTAACGTATCGACTTTAATTTTTTTTTATTCTCTTGGAAAATTTCATTCTTTACCAATAAGGATATCGAAAAATCGCAGGAATTGTAAGCCCAACTTTTCCGGGATCAAAAAAACCCTTCGGCTTATTTGAAGGAGAAATTTCCACCAAGGAATCTGAAAAAATTTAATATTTACATGATGTCCCTACATATTTTATATATTATTGTAAATGCCCAATGACAAATCTTCACTCTATGATTTAACATCAAATTTGTCCAAAAAGGAAAATTGCTAAAAATACTTATATAATTTTCCTTCACTTATAGTATTATTAATTTTTCTTATGTAATGTATAACCGGATCAAAAATATTTTCCAACGAAATTTTAGGCCTTTAATCTGACATATAAAATGTTAAAAATGATGACTGCATACGACCTGTAGGTGAGAAAGTACACCTGATCTAATAGAAAAATTTGGATTATTTCGGATATTTTATATTATTTAGTATATATGTTTTCTCAATGAAGATATTTATCTAAAATTGTATAATCTAGATAGCCAGAGCTCATTATGACCTTTCATTTGATGTATAATTTGTTAAGATTGATGTGAAAATTTGGACTTACGAGTACAAAACGGAATAACAATTCCACAATATTCCGATTTTCCCAGAGGTTTTTTTAATTAGCTCACCACTTCATATACATAATAGCAAGGTTATTATTTAATCACATAGCCACACTAACTGCGGTGAATTTGGCACCTAAATTATTTCGATTGGTTTAGGAATGATGATCCTAGAGTAAAAAATGTGTTCTGTGGTCGAAAAATTGCTCGGCAACATTTATTGTATGCTAACAATACTTTTTGCCAATGACGACTTCTGAAAATTTCGTTCTGCGTAATTGGTCAAACTGAATTTTAGTTCACGTGACGAATTTTTCGGTTTTCTCGTGAAAGGATTAACGTATCGACTTTAATTTTTTTTTATTCTCTTGGAAAATTTCATTCTTTACCAATAAGGATATCGAAAAATCGCAGGAATTGTAAGCCCAACTTTTCCGGGATCAAAAAAAACCTTCGGCTTATTTGAAGGAAAAATTTCCACCAAGGAATCTGAAAAAATTTAATATTTACATGATGTCCCTACATATTTTATATATTATTGTAAATGCCCAATGACAAATCTTCACTCTATGATTTAAGATCAAATTTGTCCAAAAAGGAAAATTGCTAAAAATAATTATATAATTTTCCTTCACTTATAGTATTATTAATTTTTCTTATGTAATGTATAACCGGATCAAAAATATTTTCCAACGAAATTTTAGGCCTTTAATCTGACATATAAAATGTTAAAAATGATGACTGCATACGACCTGTAGGTGAGAAAGTACACCGGATCTAATAGAAAAATTTGGATTATTTCGGATATTTTATATTATTTAGTATATATGTTTTCTCAATGAAGATATTTATCTAAAATTGTATAATCTAGATAGCCAGAGCTCATTATGACCTTTCATTTGATGTATAATTTGTTAAGATTGATGTGAAAATTTGGACTTACGAGTACAAAACGGAATAACAATTCCACAATATTCCGATTTTCCCAGAGGTTTTTTTAATTAGCTCACCACTTCATATACATAATAGCAAGGTTATTATTTAATCACATAGCCACACTAACTGCGGTGAATTTGGCACCTAAATTATTTCGATTGGTTTAGGAATGATGATCCTAGAGTAAAAAATGTGTTCTGTGGTCGAAAAATTGCTCGGCAACATTTATTGTATGCTAACAATACTTTTTGCCAATGACGACTTCTGAAAATTTCGTTCTGCGTAATTGGTCAAACTGAATTTTAGTTCACGTGACGAATTTTTCGGTTTTCTCGTGAAAGGATTAACGTATCGACTTTAATTTTTTTTTATTCTCTTGGAAAATGTTCATTCTTTACCGATAAGTATATTTTCTTTCTTTCGTCCTTACAAGGATATAGTTTTTCTGTTAATTAATTTTAATTTTCATTTTAAGAAAAAAAATCCTAAATATATATCTAGCTCCTCTGGAGCAGTTTTATCCTTATCGTCCATGCAAGGACAAAGAACTTATTTTTTCAAAAAATTCAAAAATCCTTAATAGCATAATTATACTGAAATTTTGCACTTAACATTTTTACTGAAAATTTTTAATTGAACATTTTTACTAAAAATTTTCAATAAAATTAATTAGAAAAGATTTTTTAGTTTTTTTTCCGAAAATAAGTTGTTTGTCCTTGCAAGGACGGTATAGATAAATTGGTATCCTGTGGAAAGGGGGACAGAAACGTATTCGGACATTATTTAAAAAAAAATAAAAATTAATATTAATAAGTCAAATTACTATATCCTTGTAAGGACGAAATAAGGAAAATATCCTCATACGTAAAGAATGAATATTTTCCAAAAGAATAAAAAAAAAGTCAAGTCGATACGTTAATCTTTTAGCGAGAAAACCTAAAAATCCGTCACGCGAGCCAATATTTAGTGTGACCGATTACGCAGAACGAAATTCACAGAAGTCGTCGTTGGCAAAAAGTATTGTTAGCAGCTGAAAAAAGTTGCCGAGCGATTTTTCGTCCACGGAACACATTTTTTACTCTAGGACCGTTATTCTTAAACCGATCGAAATAATTTAAGTGCCGAATCTACCACAGATAGTGTGGCTATGTAATAACATAATAAGCTTATTGTTATGTATATGTAGTGGTGAGATAACTTAAAAATCCTCTCGGAAAATCTGAATATTGTAAAAATTTTATTCCGTTTTGTGCTCGGAAGTCCAAATTTTCACATCAATCTTAACAAATTATACATCAAATGAAAGGTCATAATGAGATCTAGCTGTCTAAGTTATGTAATTTTAAATAAATATTTTCATTGACAAAATATACTAAAAAATATAAAATTTCCGAAATAATTCAAATTTTTCTATTAGATTCGGTGTATTTTCTCACCTACAGGTCGTATTAAGGCATCATTTTTCACATTTTATATATCAAATTAAAGGCCTAGAAATTATCTTGGATTTGGCTGAAAAATATGTTTGATCACATTACACATTACATAAGAAAAAGTAATAATACTATAAGTGAAAGAAATTTATATAAATATTTTTAGCAATTATCCTTTTTGGACAAATTTTATCTTAAATCATAGAGTGAAGATTTGTCTTTGCGTATATATAATAATATATTAAATATGTGTAGGCATCATGTAAATATTCAATTTTTTCAGATTCCTTTGTGAAAATTTCATCTTCAAATAAGCTGAAGGTGAGGTGTTCGGACTCAATATCCTTAAGGACTATCAAAATTTTTTGATAGCATTTTATAGATAAAAGTATATGCTAGTTGTCCTTTGAACAAAGTTTCTGAGTATCTTTACAAATGAAGGAAATATTCAAAAAAGTTCAATGCCCGGTTTTGCTGCTGTTTGCTCAACGTAATACGCGTACAATACGTACTCTTCTACAAGTAATTGGGAGTTACTTCGTCAATGTACAATGATGTTAGGTATTCAAAGTAATCCAACAATTAGCATTTCTATTCTAAAATAAATCATTCTATTTAATATATTAATTCATTTGATTTTATTTTCTGATTAATTTTTTTTGCACAAGAAGACTTCGAATTTTTATTGTATGGTATGTTGGAATGTAATATATTTGAGTGTCGACTTTATTTTTTTAAAAACTATTTCATTATTTTTATATTATTTTACTAATTATGCCAATAATCCTGCAGGGGTGATTTTGGTCTATTTGTCAATCGAATAATAACTAATCGAAATTTTCTGTGTCTGCCTGTTAATTTAGTCATTTTTATAGAATTGCCTTTTTTATTCCTACAATTGAAAAATCATATATGAAATGAAAATTTGTTTTTGTTTATAATCGTTAAGTAATTTTTGAGTATAGTAAAATTGGACTTACCCCGAAAGTAGTCGTATTTTTGATTTCCAAAACTATTTTGCAGTCCACGCAGATGTAAACATAACCGGGTTCGGTATAGCAGTTTTCCGATTTAGTCTTAAGTAATTTTTACAAAATTCCTATATTGATTTCTACAATTGGAAGATCATTTATATTGGACTAATCCAAAAAGTGATAAACGTGTTTTATTTACACAATTATTCTCCTATAGTAACGAATATAAACAAATTCGGCGGTCGGTGAAATTATTTTCTTATTTCAAAAATAGACTTTTTCTCAAATATAAACTGTCGTTGGACTTTTATTAAATTCCAAGAATATTTTCAGATAATTCGAGTAGATACACATTAATTAACTGAATCGACTGAGAGACGCTTAAAAACTGTCATTTCAAAATTACTCGACGGTTGGTGTTTGCGAGAGAGGATCTGCTGAAAATATACTCTCATAATCAGACGAAATTCACTATCGCTTTCAAACCATGTACTTCTACTCGCTTATTAGACGCCTGTCGACCGCAAACATTCGTTCTTGCGGGTTCTCTTACAGTTGATTTACGAGTGAGACAGGCTCGTTCTCTCAATCACGCTCTAACGCTCTAAATATTGAGTGCAAAGACAAAAAGATACCAGATGTCAACAATCGAAAAATCGCAGGAATCATAAGCCCAACTTTTCCGGGATCAAAAAAAACTTTCGGCTTATTTGAAGGAGAAATTTTCACAAAGGAATCTGAAAAAATTTAATATTTACATGATGTCCCTACATATTTTATATATTATTGTAAATGCCCAATGACAAATCTTCACTCTATGATTTAAGATCAAATTTGTCCAAAAAGGAAAATTGCTAAAAATACTTATATAATTTTCCTTCACTTATAGTATTATTAATTTTTCTTATGTAATGTATAACCGGATCAAAAATATTTTCCAACTAAATTTTAGGCCTTTAATCTGACATATAAAATGTTAAAAATGATGACTGCATACAACCTGTAGGTGAGAAAGTACACCGGATCTAATAGAAAAATTTGGATTATTTCGGATATTTTATATTATTTAGTATATATATTTTCTCAATGAAGATATTTATCTAAAATTGTATAATCTAGATAGCCAGAGCTCATTATGACCTTTCATTTGATGTATAATTTGTTAAGATTGATGTGAAAATTTGGACTTACGAGCACAAAACGGAATAACAATTCCACAATATTCCGATTTTCCCAGAGGTTTTTTTAATTAGCTCACCACTACATATACATAATAGCAAGCTTATCATTTAATCACATAGCCACACTAACTGCGGTGAATTTGGCACCTAAATTATTTCGATTGGTTTAGGAATGATGATCCTAGAGTAAAAAATGTGTTCTGTGGTCGAAAAATTGCTCGGCAACATTTATTGTATGCTAACAATACTTTTTGCCAATGACGACTTCTGCAAATTTCGTTCTGCGTAATTGGTCAAACTGAATTTTAGTTCACGTGACGAATTTTTCGGTTTTCTCGTGAAAGGATTAACGTATCGACTTTAATTTTTTTTTATTCTCTTGGAAAATGTTTATTCTTTACCGATAAGTATATTTTCCTTCTTTCGTCCTTACAAGGATATAGTTTTTCTGTTAATTAATTTTAATTTTCATTTTAAGAAAAAAAATCCTAAATATATATCTAGCTCCTCTGGAGCAGTTTTATCCTTATCGTCCATGCAAGGACAAAGAACTTATTTTTTCAAAAAATTCAAAAATCCTTAATAGCATAATTATACTGAAATTTTGTACTGAACATTTTTACTGAAAATTTTTGATTGAACATTTTTACTTAAAATTTTCAATAAAATTAATTAGAAAAGATTTTTTAGTTTTTTTTTCGAAAATAAGTTGTTTGTCCTTGCAAGGACGATATAGATAAATTGGTATCCTGTGGAAAGGGGGACAGATACGTATTCGGACATTATTTAAAAAAAAATAAAAATTAATATTAATAAGTCAAATTACTATATCCTTGTAAGGACGAAATAAGGAAAATATCCTCATACGTAAAGAATGAATATTTTCCAAAAGAATAAAAAAAAAATCAAGTCGATACGTTAATCTTTTAGCGAGAAAACCTAAAAATCCGTCACGCGAGCCAATATTTAGTGTGACCGATTACGCAGAACGAAATTCACAGAAGTCGTCGTTGGCAAAAAGTATTGTTAGCAGCTGAAAAAAGTTGCCGAGCGATTTTTCGTCCACGGAACACATTTTTTACTCTAGGACCGTCATTCTTAAACCGATCGAAATAATTTAAGTGCCGAATCTACCACAGATAGTGTGGCTATGTAATAACATAATAAGCTTATTGTTATGTATATGTAGTGGTGAGATAACTTAAAAATCCTCTCGGAAAATCTGAATATTGTAAAATTTTTATTCCGTTTTGTGCTCGTAAGTCCAAATTTTCACATCAATCTTAACAAATTATACATCAAATGAAAGGTCATAATGAGATCTAGCTGTCTAAGTTATGTAATTTTAAATAAATATTTTTATTGACAAAATATACTAAAAAATATAAAATTTCCGAAATAATTCAAATTTTTCTATTAGATTTGGTGTATTTTCTCACCTACAGGTCGTATTAAGGCATCATTTTTCACATTTTATATATCAAATTATAGGCCTAGAAATTATCTTGGATTTGGCTGAAAAATATTTTTGACCACATTACATATTACATAAGAAAAAGTAATAATACTATAAGTGAAAGAAATTTATATAAATATTTTTAGCAATTATCCTTTTTGGACAAATTTTATCTTAAATCATAGAGTAAAGATTTGTCTTTGCGTATATGTAATAATATATTAAATATGTGGGGGCATCATGTAAATATTCAATTTTTTCAGATTCCTTTTGTGAAAATTTCATCTTCAAATAAGCTGAAGGTGAGGTGTTCGGACTCAATATCCTTAAGGACTATCAACATTTTTTGATAGCATTTTATAGATAAAAGTATATGCTAGTTGTCCTTTGAACAAAGTTTCTGAGTATCTTTACAAATGAAGGAAATATTCAAAAAAGTTCAATGCCCGGTTTTGCTGCTGTTTGCTCAACGTAATACGCGTACAATACGTACTCTTCTACAAGTAATTGGGAGTTACTTCGTCAATGTACAATTATGTTAGGTATTCAAAGTAATCCAACAATTAGCATTTCTATTCTAAAATAAATCATTCTATTTAATATATTAATTCATTTGATTTTATTTTCTGATTAATTTTTTTTGCACAAGAAGACTTCGAATTTTTATTGTATGGTATGTTGGAATGTAATATATTTGAGTGTCGACTTTATTTTTTTAAAACTATTTCATTATTTTTATATTATTTTACTAATTATGCCAATAATCCTGCAGGGGTGATTTTGGTATCTTTGTCAATCGAATAATAACCAATCGAAATTTTCTGTGTCTGCCTGTTAATTTAGTCATTTTTATAGAATTGCCTTTTTTATTCCTACAATTGAAAAATCATATATGAAATGAAAATTTGTTTTTGTTTATAATCGTTAAGTAATTTTTGAGTATAGTAAAATAGGACTTACCCCGAAAGTAGTCGTATTTTTGATTTCCAAAACTATTTTGCAGTCGAAGCAGATGTCAACATAACCGGGTTCGGTATAGCAGTTTTCCGATTTAGTCTTAAGTAATTTTTACAACATTCCTATTTTGATTTCTACAATTGGAAGATCATTTATATTGTTGGACTAATCCAAAAAGTGATAAACGTGTTTTATTTACACAATTATTCTCCTATAGTAACGAATATAAACAAATTCGGCGGTAGGTGAAATTATTTTCTTATTTCAAAAATAGACTTTTTCTCAAATATAAACTGTCGTTGGACTTTTATTAAATTCCAAGAATATTTTCAGATAATTCGAGTAGATACACATTAATCAACTGTTTACTCGAATTGTCTGAAAATATTTTTAATTCCAAGAATATTTTCAGATAATACGAGTAGATACACATTAATCAACTGAATCGACTGAGAGACGCTTAAAAACTGTCATTTCAAAATTACTCGACGGTTGGTGTTTGCCAGAGAGGATCTGCTGAAAATATACTCTCATAATCAGACGAAATTCACTATCGCTTTCAAACCATGTACTTCTACTCGCTTATTAGACGCCTGTCGACCGCAAACATTTGTTCTTGCGGGTTCTCTTACAGTTGATTTACGAGTGAGACAGGCTCGTTCTCTCAATCACGCTCTAACGCTCTAAATATTGAGTGCAAAGACAAAAAGATACCAGTTGTCAACAATCGAAAAATCGCAGGAATCGTAAGCCCAACTTTTCCGGGATCAAAAAAAACCTTCGGCTTATTTGAAGGAGAAATTTTCACAAAGGAATCTGAAAAAATTTAATATTTACATGATGTCCCTACATATTTTATATATTATTGTAAATGCCCAATGACAAATCTTCACTCTATGATTTAACATCAAATTTGTCCAAAAAGGAGAATTGCTAAAAATGCTTATATAATTTTCTTTCACTTATAGTATTATTAATTTTTCTTATGTAATGTATAACCTGATCAAAAATATTTTCCAACTAAATTTTAGGCCTTTAATCTGACACATAAAATGTTAAAAATGATGAATGTATACGATCTGTAGGTGAGAAAGTACACCGGATCTAATAGAAAAATTTGGATTATTTCGGATATTTTATATTATTTAGTATATATTTTTTCTCAATGAAGATATTTATCTAAAATTGTTTAATCTAGATAGCCAGAGTTCATTATGACCTTTCATTTGATGTATAATTTGTTAAGATTGATGTGAACATTTGGACTTACGAGCACAAAACGGAATAACAATTCCACAATGTTCCGATTTTCCGAGAGGTTTCTTAAATTAGCTCACCACTACATATACATAATAGCAAGCTTATTATTTAATCACATAGCCACACTAACTGCGGTAAATTTGGCACCTAAATTATTTCGATGGGCTTAGGAATGATGATCCTAGAGTAAAAAATGTGTTCTGTGGTCGAAAAATTGCTCGGCAACATTTATTGTATGCTAACAATACTTTTTGCCAATGACGACTTCTGCAAATTTCGTTCTGCGTAATTGGTCAAACTGAATTTTAGTTCACGTGACGAATTTTTCGGTTTTCTCGTGAAAGGATTAACGTATCGACTTTAATTTTTTTTTATTCTCTTGGAAAATGTTCATTCTTTACCGATAAGGATATTTTCCTTCTTTAGTCCTTACAAGGATATAGTTTTTCTGTTAATTAATTTTAATTTTCATTTTAAGAACAAAAATCCTAAATATATATCTAGCTCCTCTGGAGCAGTTTTATCCTTATCCTCCATGCAAGGACAAAGAACTTATTTTTTCAAAAAATTCAAAAATCCTTAAAAGCATAATTATACTGAAATTTTGTACTGGACATTTTTACTGAACATTTTTAATTGAACATTTTTACTAAAAATGTTCAATAAAATTAATTAGAAAAGATTTTTTAGTTTTTTTTCCGAAAATAAGTTGTTTGTCCTTGCAAGGACGATATAGATAAATTGGTATCCTGTGGAAAGGGAGCCAGATACGTATTCGGACATTATTTAAAAAAAAATAAAAATTTATATTAATTAGTTAAAATACTATATCCTTGTAAGGACGAAATAAGGAAAATATCCTCATACGTAAAGAATGAATATTTTCCAAAAGGATAAAAAAAAATCAAGTCGATACGTTAATCTTTTAGCGAGAAAACCTAAAAATCCGTCACGCGAGCCAATATTTAGCGTGACCGATTACGCAGAACGAAATTCACAGACGTCGTCATTGGCAAAATGTATTGTTAGCAGCTGAAAAAAGTTGCCGAGCGATTTTTCGGCCATGGAACACACTTTTTACTCTAGGATCGTCGTTCTTGAACCGATCGAAATAATTTAAGTGCCAAATCTACCACAGATAATGTGGCTATGTAATAACATAATAAGCTTATTGTTATATATATGAAGTTGTGAGATAATTTAAAAAGTCTCTCGGAAAATCGGAATATTGTGAAATTTTTATTCCGTTTTTTGCTCGTAAGTCCAAATTTTCAAATCAATCTTAACAAATTATACATCAAATGAAAGGTTATAATAAGCTCTAGCTGTCTAAGTTATGTAATTTTAAATAAATATCTTCATTGAGAAAATATACTAAATAATATAAAATTTCCGAAATAATTCAAATTTTTCTATTAGATGCGGTGTACTTTCTCACCTACAGGTCGTATGCAGGCATCATTTTTGACATTTAATATATCAAATTAAAGGCCTAGAAATTATCTTGGATTCGGCTGAAAAATATTTTTGATCACATCAGACATTACATAAGAAAAAGTAATAATACTATAAGTGAAAGAAATTTATATAAGTATTTTTAGCAATTATCATTTTTGGACAAATTTTATCTTAAATCATAGAGTGAAGATTTGTCTTTGCGTATATGTAATAATATATAAAATATATGAGGGCATCATGTAAATATTCAATTTTTTCAGATTCCTTTATGAAAATTTTCTCTTCAAATAAGCTGAAGGTGAGGTGTTCTGACTCAATATCCTTAAGGACTATCAAAATTTTTTTGATAGCATTTTATAGATAAAAGTTTATCCTAGGTGTCCTTTGAATAAAGTTTCTGCGTATCTTTACAAATGAAGGAAATATTTAAAAAAGTTCAATGCCATATTTTGCTGCTGTTTGCTCAACGTAATACGCGTACAATACGTACTCTTCTTCAAGTAATTGGGAGGGACTTCGTCAATGTACAATTATGTTCGGTATTCAAAGTAATGCAACATTAGCATTTCTATTCTAAAATAAATCATTCTATTTAATATATTAATTCATTTGATTTTATTTTCTGATTAATTTTTTTTGCACAAGAAGACTTTGAATTTTTATTGTATTGTATGTATGTTGGAATGTAATATATTTGAGTGTCGACTTTATTTTTTTAAAACTATTTCATTATTTTTATATTATTTTACTAATTATGCCAATAATCCTGCAGGGGTGATTTTGGTCTCTTTGTCAATCGAATAATAACCAATCGAAATTTTCTGTGTCTGCCTGTTAATTTAGTCATTTTTATAGAATTGCCTTTTTTATTCCTACAATTGAAAAATCATATATGAAATGAAAATTTGTTTTTGTTTATAATCGTTCAGTAATTTTTGAGTATAGAAAAATAGGACTTACCTCGAAAGTAGTCGTATTTTTGATTTCCAAAACTATTTTGCAGTCCAAGCAGATGTAAACATAACCGGGTTCGGTATAGCAGTTTTCCGATTTAGTCTTAAGTAATTTTTACAACATTCCTATTTTGATTTCTACAATTGGAAGATCATTTATATTGTTGGACTAATCCAAAAAGTGATAAACGTGTTTTATTTACACAATTATTCTCCTATAGTAACGAATATAAACAAATTCGGCGGTCGGTGAAATTATTTTCTTATTTCAAAAATAGACTTTTTCTCAAATATAAACTGTCGTTGGACTTTTATTAAATTCCAAGAATATTTTCAGATAATTCGAGTAGATACACATTAATCAACTGTTTACTCAAATTGTCTGAAAATATTTTTAATTCCAAGAATATTTTCAGATAATACGAGTAGATACACATTAATCAACTGAATCGACTGAGAGACGCTTAAAAACTGTCATTTCAAAATTACTCGACGGTTGGTGTTTGCCAGAGAGGATCTGCTGAAAATATACTCTCATAATCAGACGAAATTCACTATCGCTTTCAAACCAACCATGTACTTCTACTCGCTTATTAGACGCCTGTCGACCGCAAACATTTGTTCTTGCGGGTTCTCTTACAGTTGATTTACGAGTGAGACAGGCTCGTTCTCTCAATCACGCTCTAACGCTCTAAATATTGAGTGCAAAGACAAAAAGATACCAGTTGTCAACAATCGAAAAATCGCAGGAATCGTAAGCCCAACTTTTCCGGGATCAAAAAAAACCTTCGGCTTATTTGAAGGAGAAATTTTCACAAAGGAATCTGAAAAAATTTAATATTTACATGATGTCCCTACATATTTTATATATTATTGTAAATGCCCAATGACAAATCTTCACTCTATGATTTAACATCAAATTTGTCCAAAAAGGAGAATTGCTAAAAATGCTTATATAATTTTCTTTCACTTATACGACGAAATTCACTATCGCTTTCAAACCATGTACTTCTACTCGCTTATTAGACGCCTGTCGACCGCAAACATTTGTTCTTGCGGGTTCTTTTACAGTTGATTTACGAGTGAGACAGGCTCGTTCTCTCAATCACGCTCTAACGCTCTAAATATTGAGTGCAAAGACAAAAAGATACCAGTTGTCAACAATCGAAAAATCGCAGGAATCGTAAGCCCAACTTTTCCGGGATCAAAAAAAACCTTCGGCTTATTTGAAGGAGAAATTTTCACAAAGGAATCTGAAAAAATTTAATATTTACATGATGTCCCTACATATTTTATATATTATTGTAAATGCCCAATGACAAATCTTCACTCTATGATTTAACATCAAATTTGTCCAAAAAGGAGAATTGCTAAAAATGCTTATATAATTTTCTTTCACTTATACGACGAAATTCACTATCGCTTTCAAACCATGTACTTCTACTCGCTTATTAGACGCCTGTCGACCGCAAACATTTGTTCTTGCGGGTTCTCTTACAGTTGATTTATGAGTGAAACATGCTCGTTCTCTCAATCACGCTCTAACGCTCTAAATATTGAGTGCAAGGACAAAAAGATACCAGTTGTCAACAATCGAAAAATCGCAGGAATCGTAAGCCCAACTTTTCCGGGATCAAAAAAAACCTTCGGCTTATTTGAAGGAGAAATTTTCACAAAGGAATCTGAAAAAATTTAATATTTACATGATGTCCCTACATATTTTATATATTATTGTAAATGCCCAATGACAAATCTTCACTCTATGATTTAACATCAAATTTGTCCAAAAAGGAGAATTGCTAAAAATGCTTATATAATTTTCTTTCACTTATAGTATTATTAATTTTTCTTATGTAATGTATAACCTGATCAAAAATATTTTCCAACTAAATTTTAGGCCTTTAATCTGACACATAAAATGTTAAAAATGATGAATGTATACGATCTGTAGGTGAGAAAGTACACCGGATCTAATAGAAAAATTTGGATTATTTCGGATATTTTATATTATTTAGTATATATTTTTTCTCAATGAAGATATTTATCTAAAATTGTTTAATCTAGATAGCCAGAGTTTATTATGACCTTTCATTTGATGTATAATTTGTTAAGATTGATGTGAACATTTGGACTTACGAGCACAAAACGGAATAACAATTCCACAATGTTCCGATTTTCCGAGAGGTTTCTTAAATTAGCTCACCACTACATATACATAATAGCAAGCTTATTATTTAATCACATAGCCACACTAACTGCGGTAAATTTGGCACCTAAATTATTTCGATGGGCTTAGGAATGATGATCCTAGAGTAAAAAATGTGTTCTGTGGTCGAAAAATTGCTCGGCAACATTTATTGTATGCTAACAATACTTTTTGCCAATGACGACTTCTGCAAATTTCGTTCTGCGTAATTGGTCAAACTGAATTTTAGTTCACGTGACGAATTTTTCGGTTTTCTCGTGAAAGGATTAACGTATCGACTTTAATTTTTTTTTATTCTCTTGGAAAATGTTCATTCTTTACCGATAAGGATATTTTCCTTCTTTAGTCCTTACAAGGATATAGTTTTTCTGTTAATTAATTTTAATTTTCATTTTAAGAAAAAAAATCCTAAATATATATCTAGCTCCTCTGGAGCAGTTTTATCCTTATCCTCCATGCAAGGACAAAGAACTTATTTTTTCAAAAAATTCAAAAATCCTTAAAAGCATAATTATACTGAAATTTTGTACTGGACATTTTTACTGAACATTTTTAATTGAACATTTTTACTAAAAATGTTCAATAAAATTAATTAGAAAAGATTTTTTAGTTTTTTTTCCGAAAATAAGTTGTTTGTCCTTGCAAGGACGATATAGATAAATTGGTATCCTGTGGAAAGGGAGCCAGATACGTATTCGGACATTATTTAAAAAAAAATAAAAATTTATATTAATTAGTTAAAATACTATATCCTTGTAAGGACGAAATAAGGAAAATATCCTCATACGTAAAGAATGAATATTTTCCAAAAGGATAAAAAAAAATCAAGTCGATACGTTAATCTTTTAGCGAGAAAACCTAAAAATCCGTCACGCGAGCCAATATTTAGCGTGACCGATTACGCAGAACGAAATTCACAGAAGTCGTCGTTGGCAAAAAGTATTGTTAGCAGCTGAAAAAAGTTGCCGAGCGATTTTTCGTCCACGGAACACACTTTTTACTCTAGGACCGTCATTCTTGAACCGATCGAAATAATTTAAGTGCCAAATCTACCACAGATAGTGTGGCTATGTAACAACATAATAAGCTTATTGTTATGTATATGTAGTGGTGAAATAACTTAAAAATCCTCTCGGAAAATCTGAATATTGTAAAAATTTTATTCCGTTTTGTGCTCGTAAGTCCAAATTTTCACATCAATCTTAACAAATTATACATCAAATGAAAGGTCATAACGAGATCTAGCTGTCTAAGTTATGTAATTTTAAATAAATATCTTCATTGAGAAAATATACTAAATAATATAAAATTTCCGAAATAATTCAAATTTTTCTATTAGATGCGGTGTACTTTCTCACCTACAGGTCGTATGCAGGCATCATTTTTGACATTTTATATATCAAATTAAAGGCCTAGAAATTATCTTGGATTCGGCTGAAAAATATTTTTGATCACATCAGACATTACATAAGAAAAAGTAATAATACTATAAGTGAAAGAAATTTATATAAGTATTTTTAGCAATTATCATTTTTGGACAAATTTTATCTTAAATCATAGAGTGAAGATTTGTCTTTGCGTATATGTAATAATATATAAAATATATGAGGGCATCATGTAAATATTCAATTTTTTCAGATTCCTTTATGAAAATTTTCTCTTCAAATAAGCTGAAGGTGAGGTGTTCTGACTCAATATCCTTAAGGACTATCAAAATTTTTTTGATAGCATTTTATAGATAAAAGTTTATCCTAGGTGTCCTTTGAATAAAGTTTCTGCGTATCTTTACAAATGAAGGAAATATTTAAAAAAGTTCAATGCCATATTTTGCTGCTGTTTGCTCAACGTAATACGCGTACATTACGTACTCTTCTTCAAGTAATTGGGAGGGACTTCGTCAATGTACAATTATGTTCGGTATTCAAAGTAATGCAACATTAGCATTTCTATTCTAAAATAAATCATTCTATTTAATATATTAATTCATTTGATTTTATTTTCTGATTAATTTTTTTTGCACAAGAAGACTTTGAATTTTTATTGTATTGTATGTATGTTGGAATGTAATATATTTGAGTGTCGACTTTATTTTTTTAAAACTATTTCATTATTTTTATATTATTTTACTAATTATGCCAATAATCCTGCAGGGGTGATTTTGGTCTCTTTGTCAATCGAATAATAACCAATCGAAATTTTCTGTGTCTGCCTGTTAATTTAGTCATTTTTATAGAATTGCCTTTTTTATTCCTACAATTGAAAAATCATATATGAAATGAAAATTTGTTTTTGTTTATAATCGTTCAGTAATTTTTGAGTATAGAAAAATAGGACTTACCTCGAAAGTAGTCGTATTTTTGATTTCCAAAACTATTTTGCAGTCCAAGCAGATGTAAACATAACCGGGTTCGGTATAGCAGTTTTCCGATTTAGTCTTAAGTAATTTTTACAACATTCCTATTTTGATTTCTACAATTGGAAGATCATTTATATTGTTGGACTAATCCAAAAAGTGATAAACGTGTTTTATTTACACAATTATTCTCCTATAGTAACGAGTATAAACAAATTCGGCGGTCGGTGAAATTATTTTCTTATTTCAAAAATAGACTTTTCTCAAATATAAACTGTCGTTGGACTTTTATTAAATTCCAAGAATATTTTCAGATAATTCGAGTAGATACACATTAATCAACTGTTTACTCAAATTGTCTGAAAATATTTTTAATTCCAAGAATATTTTCAGATAATACGAGTAGATACACATTAATCAACTGAATCGACTGAGAGACGCTTAAAAACTGTCATTTCAAAATTACTCGACGGTTGGTGTTTGCCAGAGAGGATCTGCTGAAAATATACTCTCATAATCAGACGAAATTCACTATCGCTTTCAAACCAACCATGTACTTCTACTCGCTTATTAGACGCCTGTCGACCGCAAACATTTGTTCTTGCGGGTTCTCTTACAGTTGATTTACGAGTGAGACAGGCTCGTTCTCTCAATCACGCTCTAACGCTCTAAATATTGAGTGCAAAGACAAAAAGATACCAGTTGTCAACAATCGAAAAATCGCAGGAATCGTAAGCCCAACTTTTCCGGGATCAAAAAAAACCTTCGGCTTATTTGAAGGAGAAATTTTCACAAAGGAATCTGAAAAAATTTAATATTTACATGATGTCCCTACATATTTTATATATTATTGTAAATGCCCAATGACAAATCTTCACTCTATGATTTAACATCAAATTTGTCCAAAAAGGAGAATTGCTAAAAATGCTTATATAATTTTCTTTCACTTATACGACGAAATTCACTATCGCTTTCAAACCATGTACTTCTACTCGCTTATTAGACGCCTGTCGACCGCAAACATTCGTTCTTGCGGGTTCTCTTACAGTTGATTTATGAGTGAAACATGCTCGTTCTCTCAATCACGCTCTAACGCTCTAAATATTGAGTGCAAGGACAAAAAGATACCAGTTGTCAACAATCGAAAAATCGCAGGAATCGTAAGCCCAACTTTTCCGGGATCAAAAAAAACCTTCGGCTTATTTGAAGGAGAAATTTTCACAAAGGAATCTGAAAAAATTTAATATTTACATGATGTCCCTACATATTTTATATATTATTGTAAATGCCCAATGACAAATCTTCACTCTATGATTAAACATCAAATTTGTCCAAAAAGGAGAATTGCTAAAAATGCTTATATAATTTTCTTTCACTTATAGTATTATTAATTTTTCTTATGTAATGTATAACCTGATCAAAAATATTTTCCAACTAAATTTTAGGCCTTTAATCTGACACATAAAATGTTAAAAATGATGAATGTATACGATCTGTAGGTGAGAAAGTACACCGGATCTAATAGAAAAATTTGGATTATTTCGGATATTTTATATTATTTAGTATATATTTTTTCTCAATGAAGATATTTATCTAAAATTGTTTAATCTAGATAGCCAGAGTTCATTATGACCTTTCATTTGATGTATAATTTGTTAAGATTGATGTGAACATTTGGACTTACGAGCACAAAACGGAATAACAATTCCACAATGTTCCGATTTTCCGAGAGGTTTCTTAAATTAGCTCACCACTACATATACATAATAGCAAGCTTATTATTTAATCACATAGCCACACTAACTGCGGTAAATTTGGCACCTAAATTATTTCGATGGGCTTAGGAATGATGATCCTAGAGTAAAAAATGTGTTCTGTGGTCGAAAAATTGCTCGGCAACATTTATTGTATGCTAACAATACTTTTTGCCAATGACGACTTCTGCAAATTTCGTTCTGCGTAATTGGTCAAACTGAATTTTAGTTCACGTGACGAATTTTTCGGTTTTCTCGTGAAAAGATTAACGTATCGACTTTAATTTTTTTTTATTCTCTTGGAAAATGTTCATTCTTTACCGATAAGGATATTTTCCTTCTTTAGTCCTTACAAGGATATAGTTTTTCTGTTAATTAATTTTAATTTTCATTTTAAGAAAAAAAATCCTAAATATATATCTAGCTCCTCTGGAGCAGTTTTATCCTTATCCTCCATGCAAGGACAAAGAACTTATTTTTTCAAAAAATTCAAAAATCCTTAAAAGCATAATTATACTGAAATTTTGTACTGGACATTTTTACTGAACATTTTTAATTGAACATTTTTACTAAAAATGTTCAATAAAATTAATTGGAAAAGATTTTTTATTTTTTTTTCCGAAAATAAGTTGTTTGTCCTTGCAAGGACGATATAGATAAATTGGTATCCTGTGGAAAGGGAGCCAGATACGTATTCGGACATTATTTAAAAAAAAATAAAAATTTATATTAATTAGTTAAAATACTATATCCTTGTAAGGACGAAATAAGGAAAATATCCTCATACGTAAAGAATGAATATTTTCCAAAAGGATAAAAAAAAATCAAGTCGATACGTTAATCTTTTAGCGAGAAAACCTAAAAATCCGTCACGCGAGCCAATATTTAGCGTGACCGATTACGCAGAACGAAATTCACAGAAGTCGTCGTTGGCAAAAAGTATTGTTAGCAGCTGAAAAAAGTTGCCGAGCGATTTTTCGTCCACGGAACACACTTTTTACTCTAGGACCGTCATTCTTGAGCCGATCGAAATAATTTAAGTGCCAAATCTACCACAGATAGTGTGGCTATGTAATAACATAATAAGCTTATTGTTATGTATATGTAGTTGTGAGATAACTTAAAAATCCTCTCGGAAAATCTGAATATTGTAAAAATTTTATTCCGTTTTGTGCTCGTAAGTCCAAATTTTCACATCAATCTTAACAAATTATACATCAAATGAAAGGTCATAACGAGATCTAGCTGTCTAAGTTATGTAATTTTAAATAAATATCTTCATTGAGAAAATATACTAAATAATATAAAATTTCCGAAATAATTCAAATTTTTCTATTAGATGCGGTGTACTTTCTCACCTACAGGTCGTATGCAGGCATCATTTTTGACATTTAATATATCAAATTAAAGGCCTAGAAATTATCTTGGATTCGGCTGAAAAATATTTTTGATCACATCAGACATTACATAAGAAAAAGTAATAATACTATAAGTGAAAGAAATTTATATAAGTATTTTTAGCAATTATCATTTTTGGACAAATTTTATCTTAAATCATAGAGTGAAGATTTGTCTTTGCGTATATGTAATAATATATAAAATATATGAGGGCATCATGTAAATATTCAATTTTTTCAGATTCCTTTATGAAAATTTTCTCTTCAAATAAGCTGAAGGTGAGGTGTTCTGACTCAATATCCTTAAGGACTATCAAAATTTTTTTGATAGCATTTTATAGATAAAAGTTTATCCTAGGTGTCCTTTGAATAAAGTTTCTGCGTATCTTTACAAATGAAGGAAATATTTAAAAAAGTTCAATGCCATATTTTGCTGCTGTTTGCTCAACGTAATACGCGTACATTACGTACTCTTCTTCAAGTAATTGGGAGGGACTTCGTCAATGTACAATTATGTTCGGTATTCAAAGTAATGCAACATTAGCATTTCTATTCTAAAATAAATCATTCTATTTAATATATTAATTCATTTGATTTTATTTTCTGATTAATTTTTTTTGCACAAGAAGACTTCGAATTTTTATTGTATTGTATGTATGTTGGAATGTAATATATTTGAGTGTCGACTTTATTTTTTTAAAACTATTTCATTATTTTTATATTATTTTACTAATTATGCCAATAATCCTGCAGGGGTGATTTTGGTCTCTTTGTCAATCGAATAATAACCAATCGAAATTTTCTGTGTCTGCCTGTTAATTTAGTCATTTTTATAGAATTGCCTTTTTTATTCCTACAATTGAAAAATCATATATGAAATGAAAATTTGTTTTTGTTTATAATCGTTCAGTAATTTTTGAGTATAGAAAAATAGGACTTACCTCGAAAGTAGTCGTATTTTTGATTTCCAAAACTATTTTGCAGTCCAAGCAGATGTAAACATAACCGGGTTCGGTATAGCAGTTTTCCGATTTAGTCTTAAGTAATTCTTACAACATTCCTATTTTGGTTTCTACAATTGGAAGATCATTTATATTGGACTAATCCAAAAAGTGATAAACGTGTTTTATTTACACAATTATTCTCCTATAGTAACGAATATAAATAAATTCTGCGGTCGGTGAAATTATTTTCTTATTTCAAAAATAGACTTTTTCTCAAATATAAACTGTCGTTGGACTTTTATTAAATTCCAAGAATATTTTCAGATAATTCGAGTAGATACACATTAATCAACTGTTTACTCGAATTATCTGAAAATATTCTTAATTCCAAGAATATTTTCAGATAATTCGAGTAGATACACATTAATCAACTGAATCGACTGAGAAACGCTTAAAAACTGTCATTTCAAAATTACTCGACGGTTGGTGTTTGCGAGAGAGGATCTGCTGAAAATATACTCTCATAATCAGACGAAATTCACTATCGCTTTCAAACCAACCATGTACTTCTACTCGCTTATTAGACGCCTGTCGACCGCAAACATTCGTTCTTGCGGGTTCTCTTACAGTTGATTTACGAGTGAGACAGGCTCGTTCTCTCAATCACGCTCTAACGCTCTAAATATTGAGTGCAAAGACAAAAAGATACCAGATGTCCAACAATCGAAAAATCGCAGGAATCGTAAGCCCAACTTTTCCGGGATCAAAAAAAACCTTCGGCTTATTTGAAGGAGAAATTTTCACAAAGGAATCTTAAAAAATTTAATATTTACATGATGTCCCTACATATTTTATATATTATTGTAAATGCCCAATGACAAATCTTCACTCAATGATTTAAGATCAAATTTGTCCAAAAAGGAGAATTGCTAAAAATGCTTATATAATTTTCTTTCACTTATAGTATTATTAATTTTTCTTATGTAATGTATAACCTGATCAAAAATATTTTCCAACTAAATTTTAGGCCTTTAATCTGACACATAAAATGTTAAAAATGATGAATGTATACGATCTGTAGGTGAGAAAGTACACCGGATCTAATAGAAAAATTTGGATTATTTCGGATATTTTATATTATTTAGTATATATTTTTTCTCAATGAAGATATTTATCTAAAATTGTATAATCTAGATAGCCAGAGTTCATTATGACCTTTCATTTGATGTATAATTTGTTAAGATTGATGTGAAAATTTGGACTTACGAGCACAAAACGGAATAACAATTCCACAATATTCCGATTTTCCGAGAGGTTTTTTAAATTAGCTCACCACTACATATACATAATAGCAAGCTTATTATTTAATCACATAGCCACACTAACTGCGGTGAATTTGGCACCTAAATTATTTCGATTGGTTTAGGAATGATGATCCTAGAGTAAAAAATGTGTTCCGTGGTCGAAAAATTGCTCGGCAACATTTATTGTATGCTAACAATACTTTTTGCCAATGACGACTTCTGCAAATTTCGTTCTGCGTAATTGGTCAAACTGAATTTTAGTTCACGTGACGAATTTTTCGGTTTTCTCGTGAAAGGATTAACGTATCGACTTTAATTTTTTTTTATTCTTTTGGAAAATGTTCATTCTTTACCGATAAGTATATTTTCCTTCTTTCGTCCTTACAAGGATATAGTTTTTCTGTTAATTAATTTTAATTTTCATTTTAAGAAAAAAAATCCTAAATATATATCTAGCTCCTCTGGAGCAGTTTTATCCTTATCCTCCATGCAAGGACAAAGAACTTATTTTTTCAAAAAATTCAAAAATCCTTAAAAGCATAATTATACTGAAATTTTGTACTGGACATTTTTACTGAACATTTTTAATTGAACATTTTTACTAAAAATGTTCAATAAAATTAATTAGAAAAGATTTTTTAGTTTTTTTTCCGAAAATAAGTTGTTTGTCCTTGCAAGGACGATATAGATAAATTGGTATCCTGTGGAAAGGGAGCCAGATACGTATTCGGACATTATTTAAAAAAAAATAAAAATTTATATTAATTAGTTAAAATACTATATCCTTGTAAGGACGAAATAAGGAAAATATCCTCATACGTAAAGAATGAATATTTTCCAAAAGAATAAAAAAAAAATCAAGTCGATACGTTAATCTTTTAGCGAGAAAACCTAAAAATCCGTCACGCGAGCCAATATTTAGTGTGACCGATTACGCAGAACGAAATTCACAGAAGTCGTCGTTGGCAAAAAGTATTGTTAGCAGCTGAAAAAAGTTGCCGAGCGATTTTTCGTCCACGGAACACACTTTTTACTCTAGGACCGTCATTCTTGAACCGATCGAAATAATTTAAGTGCCAAATCTACCACAGATAGTGTGGCTATGTAATAACATAATAAGCTTATTGTTATGTATATGTAGTGGTGAAATAACTTAAAAATCCTCTCGGAAAATCTGAATATTGTAAAAATTTTATTCCGTTTTGTGCTCGTAAGTCCAAATTTTCACATCAATCTTAACAAATTATACATCAAATGAAAGGTCATAACGAGATCTAGCTGTCTAAGTTATGTAATTTTAAATAAATATCTTCATTGAGAAAATATACTAAATAATATAAAATTTCCGAAATAATTCAAATTTTTCTATTAGATGCGGTGTACTTTCTCACCTACAGGTCGTATGCAGGCATCATTTTTGACATTTTATATATCAAATTAAAGGCCTAGAAATTATCTTGGATTCGGCTGAAAAATATTTTTGATCACATCAGACATTACATAAGAAAAAGTAATAATACTATAAGTGAAAGAAATTTTTATAAGTATTTTTAGCAATTATCATTTTTGGACAAATTTTATCTTAAATCATAGAGTGAAGATTTGTCTTTGCGTATATGTAATAATATATAAAATATATGAGGGCATCATGTAAATATTCAATTTTTTCAGATTCCTTTATGAAAATTTTCTCTTCAAATAAGCTGAAGGTGAGGTGTTCGGACTCAATATCCTTAAGGACTATCAACATTTTTTGATAGCATTTTATAGATAAAAGTATATGCTAGTTGTCCTTTGAACAAAGTTTCTGAGTATCTTTACAAATGAAGGAAATATTCAAAAAAGTTCAATGCCCGGTTTTGCTGCTGTTTGCTCAACGTAATACGCGTACAATACGTACTCTTCTACAAGTAATTGGGAGTTACTTCGTCAATGTACAATTATGTTAGGTATTCAAAGTAATCCAACAATTAGCATTTCTATTCTAAAATAAATCATTCTATTTAATATATTAATTCATTTGATTTTATTTTCTGATTAATTTTTTTTGCACAAGAAGACTTCGAATTTTTATTGTATGGTATGTTGGAATGTAATATATTTGAGTGTCGACTTTATTTTTTTAAAACTATTTCATTATTTTTATATTATTTTACTAATTATGCCAATAATCCTGCAGGGGTGATTTTGGTCTCTTTGTCAATCGAATAATAACCAATCGAAATTTTCTGTGTCTGCCTGTTAATTTAGTCATTTTTATAGAATTGCCTTTTTTATTCCTACAATTGAAAAATCATATATGAAATGAAAATTTGTTTTTGTTTATAATCGTTCAGTAATTTTTGAGTATAGAAAAATAGGACTTACCTCGAAAGTAGTCGTATTTTTGATTTCCAAAACTATTTTGCAGTCCAAGCAGATGTAAACATAACCGGGTTCGGTATAGCAGTTTTCCGATTTAGTCTTAAGTAATTTTTACAACATTCCTATTTTGATTTCTACAATTGGAAGATCATTTATATTGTTGGACTAATCCAAAAAGTGATAAACGTGTTTTATTTACACAATTATTCTCCTATAGTAACGAATATAAACAAATTCGGCGGTCGGTGAAATTATTTTCTTATTTCAAAAATAGACTTTTTCTCAAATATAAACTGTCGTTGGACTTTTATTAAATTCCAAGAATATTTTCAGATAATTCGAGTAGATACACATTAATCAACTGTTTACTCGAATTGTCTGAAAATATTTTTAATTCCAAGAATATTTTCAGATAATACGAGTAGATACACATTAATCAACTGAATCGACTGAGAGACGCTTAAAAACTGTCATTTCAAAATTACTCGACGGTTGGTGTTTGCCAGAGAGTATCTGCTGAAAATATACTCTCATAATCAGACGAAATTCACTATCGCTTTCAAACCATGTACTTCTACTCGCTTATTAGACGCCTGTCGACCGCAAACATTTGTTCTTGCGGGTTCTCTTACAGTTGATTTACGAGTGAGACAGGCTCGTTCTCTCAATCACGCTCTAACGCTCTAAATATTGAGTGCAAAGACAAAAAGATACCAGTTGTCAACAATCGAAAAATCGCAGGAATCGTAAGCCCAACTTTTCCGGGATCAAAAAAAACCTTCGGCTTATTTGAAGGAGAAATTTTCACAAAGGAATCTGAAAAAATTTAATATTTACATGATGTCCCTACATATTTTATATATTATTGTAAATGCCCAATGACAAATCTTCACTCTATGATTTAACATCAAATTTGTCCAAAAAGGAGAATTGCTAAAAATGCTTATATAATTTTCTTTCACTTATAGTATTATTAATTTTTCTTATGTAATGTATAACCTGATCAAAAATATTTTCCAACTAAATTTTAGGCCTTTAATCTGACACATAAAATGTTAAAAATGATGAATGTATACGATCTGTAGGTTAGAAAGTACACCGGATCTAATAGAAAAATTTGGATTATTTCGGATATTTTATATTATTTAGTATATATTTTTTCTCAATGAAGATATTTATCTAAAATTGTTTAATCTAGATAGCCAGAGTTCATTATGACCTTTCATTTGATGTATAATTTGTTAAGATTGATGTGAACATTTGGACTTACGAGCACAAAACGGAATAACAATTCCACAATGTTCCGATTTTCCGAGAGGTTTCTTAAATTAGCTCACCACTACATATACATAATAGCAAGCTTATTATTTAATCACATAGCCACACTAACTGCGGTAAATTTGGCACCTAAATTATTTCGATGGGCTTAGGAATGATGATCCTAGAGTAAAAAATGTGTTCTGTGGTCGAAAAATTGCTCGGCAACATTTATTGTACGTAGGCTACTATATATATTTCTGGCCTAGGCAACACTAAGTGTTGCCAGGTGCGATCTGACATTTCCATTGGAAAGTTTGACATTTTTTAGCATAAACGTACTCAGAACGTTTTGACGTACGACTATCATTTGTGTTGTTTACAGTGACTTGAAAAAATCAATTTGGCAAAAAAATGGAATTAACTCGTGAACATTTTCGTGCGATCATTTTTCACAACTTTCGACGTGGATTATCACGACAAGAGTGCATCGATGAACTTAAATCTTTGTATGGCTATGAAGCACCATCCTATAGCACTGTGAAAAACTGGTACAACGAATTCAATCGTGGCCGACGCTCGCTCAAAGACGAATTCCGTGAAGGTCGTCCAAAAACAGCCGTTGTTCCAGAAAACATCGATGCCGTACGTGAACTGATAATGCAAGACCGTCATGTGACATACCGTGAGATAGAGGCATGCCTAGGCATTTCTCCCACCAGCATACATTCGATATTGCATGAACACCTGGCCGTAAAAAAGGTTTGTTCTCGTTGGATCCCGCACAATTTGACAATCGCTCAAAAAAAGGCTCGTGTGGATTGGTGTAAAGAAATGCTGAAAAAATACGATCGCGGTGCTTCAAAAGACGTTTATAAGATCGTCACAGGTGACGAATCATGGATCTATGCGTATGAGCCCGAAACAAAACAGCAATCGACCGTGTGGGTCTTCCAAGACGAGTCAAATCCAACGAAAGTTGTTCGTGGAAGAAGCACTTCGAAGCAAATGGTCGCTTGTTTCTTTGGCAAAACTGGTCATGTGGCGACTGTTCCGCTTGTGCAACGTAGGACGGTCAATTCTGAGTGGTACACCACCATTTGTTTGCCTGAAGTCTTCGGAGAAATTCGAAAAACGAACAAGAGAAGTCGAATCATTGTGCACCATGACAATGCGAGCTCTCACACATCGGCTCAAACCAGCGCCTTTTTGACCGGACAAAACGTCGAATTGATGGGTCATCCTCCGTACAGCCCTGACTTGGCACCCAATGACTTCTTTTTAATTTTCGTCGCCAGAAGATGCTGTTGAAGCATTCAAAAACCATGTTTTGGAGGTGTCTCAATCGGAGTGGAAAAAGTGCTTCGAAAATTGGTTTGAGCGCATGCAAAAGTGTATAAATCTTGATGGAGAATATTTTGAAAAACAATAAAACCTTTTTCGTTGATAAATATTCGCATTTTCATTATTAGGCCAGAAATATATATAGTAGCCCACGTATGCTAACAATACTTTTTGCCAATGACGACTTCTGCAAATTTCGTTCTGCGTAATTGGTCAAACTGAATTTTAGTTCACGTGACGAATTTTTCGGTTTTCTCGTGAAAGGATTAATGTATCGACTTTAATTTTTTTTTATTCTCTTGGAAAATGTTCATTCTTTACCGATAAGGATATTTTCCTTCTTTAGTCCTTACAAGGATATAGTTTTTCTGTTAATTAATTTTAATTTTCATTTTAAGAAAAAAAATCCTAAATATATATCTAGCTCCTCTGGAGCAGTTTTATCCTTATCCTCCATGCAAGGACAAAGAACTTATTTTTTCAAAAAATTCAAAAATCCTTAAAAGCATAATTATACTGAAATTTTGTACTGGACATTTTTACTGAACATTTTTAATTGAACATTTTTACTAAAAATGTTCAATAAAATTAATTAGAAAAGATTTTTTAGTTTTTTTTCCGAAAATAAGTTGTTTGTCCTTGCAAGGACGATATAGATAAATTGGTATCCTGTGGAAAGGGAGCCAGATACGTATTCGGACATTATTTAAAAAAAAATAAAAATTTATATTAATTAGTTAAAATACTATATCCTTGTAAGGACGAAATAAGGAAAATATCCTCATACGTAAAGAATGAATATTTTCCAAAAGGATAAAAAAAATCAAGTCGATACGTTAATCTTTTAGCGAGAAAACCTAAAAATCCGTCACGCGAGCCAATATTTAGCGTGACCGATTACGCAGAACGAAATTCACAGAAGTCGTCGTTGGCAAAAAGTATTGTTAGCAGCTGAAAAAAGTTGCCGAGCGATTTTTCGTCCACGGAACACACTTTTTACTCTAGGACCGTCATTCTTGAACCGATCGAAATAATTTAAGTGCCAAATCTACCACAGATAGTGTGGCTATGTAATAACATAATAAGCTTATTGTTATGTATATGTAGTGGTGAAATAACTTAAAAATCCTCTCGGAAAATCTGAATATTGTAAAAATTTTATTCCGTTTTGTGCTCGTAAGTCCAAATTTTCACATCAATCTTAACAAATTATACATCAAATGAAAGGTCATAACGAGATCTAGCTGTCTAAGTTATGTAATTTTAAATAAATATCTTCTTTGAGAAAATATACTAAAAAATATAAAATTTCCGAAATAATTCAAATTTTTCTATTAGATGCGGTGTACTTTCTCACCTATAGGTCGTATTAAGGCATCATTTTTCACATTTTATATATCAAATTAAAGGCCTAGAAATTATCTTGGATTCGGCTAAAAAATATTTTTGATCACATTACACATTACATAAGAAAAAGTAATATAACTATAAGTGAAAGAAATTTATATAAGTATTTTTAGCAATTATCATTTTTGGACAAATTTTATCTTAAATCATAGAGTGAAGATTTGTCTTTGCGTATATGTAATAATATATAAAATATATGAGGGCACCATGTAAATATTCAATTTTTTCAGATTCCTTTATGAAAATTTTCTCTTCAAATAAGCTGAAGGTGAGGTGTTCTGACTCAATATCCTTAAGGACTATCAAAATTTTTTTGATAGCATTTTATAGATAAAAGTTTATCCTAGGTGTCCTTTGAATAAAGTTTCTGCGTATCTTTACAAATGAAGGAAATATTTAAAAAAGTTCAATGCCATATTTTGCTGCTGTTTGCTCAACGTAATACGCGTACATTACGTACTCTTCTTCAAGTAATTGGGAGGGACTTCGTCAATGTACAATTATGTTCGGTATTCAAAGTAATGCAACATTAGCATTTCTATTCTAAAATAAATCATTCTATTTAATATATTAATTCATTTGATTTTATTTTCTGATTAATTTTTTTTGCACAAGAAGACTTCGAATTTTTATTGTATTGTATGTATGTTGGAATGTAATATATTTGAGTGTCGACTTTATTTTTTTAAAACTATTTCATTATTTTTGTATTATTTTACTAATTATGCCAATAATCCTGCAGGGGTGATTTTGGTCTCTTTGTCAATCGAATAATAACCAATCGAAATTTTCTGTGTCTGCCTGTTAATTTAGTCATTTTTATAGAATTGCCTTTTTTATTCCTACAATTGAAAAATCATATATGAAATGAAAATTTGTTTTTGTTTATAATCGTTCAGTAATTTTTGAGTATAGAAAAATAGGACTTACCTCGAAAGTAGTCGTATTTTTGATTTCCAAAACTATTTTGCAGTCCAAGCAGATGTAAACATAACCGGGTTCGGTATAGCAGTTTTCCGATTTAGTCTTAAGTAATTCTTACAACATTCCTATTTTGGTTTCTACAATTGGAAGATCATTTATATTGGACTAATCCAAAAAGTGATAAACGTGTTTTATTTACACAATTATTCTCCTATAGTAACGAATATAAATAAATTCTGCGGTCGGTGAAATTATTTTCTTATTTCAAAAATAGACTTTTTCTCAAATATAAACTGTCGTTGGACTTTTATTAAATTCCAAGAATATTTTCAGATAATTCGAGTAGATACACATTAATCAACTGTTTACTCGAATTATCTGAAAATATTCTTAATTCCAAGAATATTTTCAGATAATTCGAGTAGATACACATTAATCAACTGAATCGACTGAGAAACGCTTAAAAACTGTCATTTCAAAATTACTCGACGGTTGGTGTTTGCGAGAGAGGATCTGCTGAAAATATACTCTCATAATCAGACGAAATTCACTATCGCTTTCAAACCAACCATGTACTTCTACTCGCTTATTAGACGCCTGTCGACCGCAAACATTCGTTCTTGCGGGTTCTCTTACAGTTGATTTACGAGTGAGACAGGCTCGTTCTCTCAATCACGCTCTAACGCTCTAAATATTGAGTGCAAAGACAAAAAGATACCAGATGTCCAACAATCGAAAAATCGCAGGAATCGTAAGCCCAACTTTTCCGGGATCAAAAAAAACCTTCGGCTTATTTGAAGGAGAAATTTTCACAAAGGAATCTTAAAAAATTTAATATTTACATGATGTCCCTACATATTTTATATATTATTGTAAATGCCCAATGACAAATCTTCACTCAATGATTTAAGATCAAATTTGTCCAAAAAGGAGAATTGCTAAAAATGCTTATATAATTTTCTTTCACTTATAGTATTATTAATTTTTCTTATGTAATGTATAACCTGATCAAAAATATTTTCCAACTAAATTTTAGGCCTTTAATCTGACACATAAAATGTTAAAAATGATGAATGTATACGATCTGTAGGTGAGAAAGTACACCGGATCTAATAGAAAAATTTGGATTATTTCGGATATTTTATATTATTTAGTATATATTTTTTCTCAATGAAGATATTTATCTAAAATTGTATAATCTAGATAGCCAGAGTTCATTATGACCTTTCATTTGATGTATAATTTGTTAAGATTGATGTGAAAATTTGGACTTACGAGCACAAAACGGAATAACAATTCCACAATATTCCGATTTTCCGAGAGGTTTTTTAAATTAGCTCACCACTACATATACATAATAGCAAGCTTATTATTTAATCACATAGCCACACTAACTGCGGTGAATTTGGCACCTAAATTATTTCGATTGGTTTAGGAATGATGATCCTAGAGTAAAAAATGTGGTCCGTGGTCGAAAAATTGCTCGGCAACATTTATTGTATGCTAACAATACTTTTTGCCAATGACGACTTCTGCAAATTTCGTTCTGCGTAATTGGTCAAACTGAATTTTAGTTCACGTGACGAATTTTTCGGTTTTCTCGTGAAAGGATTAACGTATCGACTTTAATTTTTTTTTATTCTTTTGGAAAATGTTCATTCTTTACCGATAAGTATATTTTCCTTCTTTCGTCCTTACAAGGATATAGTTTTTCTGTTAATTAATTTTAATTTTCATTTTAAGAAAAAAAATCCTAAATATATATCTAGCTCCTCTGGAGCAGTTTTATCCTTATCCTCCATGCAAGGACAAAGAACTTATTTTTTCAAAAAATTCAAAAATCCTTAAAAGCATAATTATACTGAAATTTTGTACTGAACATTTTTACTGAACATTTTTAATTGAACATTTTTACTAAAAATGTTCAATAAAATTAATTAGAAAAGATTTTTTAGTTTTTTTTTCCGAAAATAAGTTGTTTGTCCTTGCAAGGACGATATAGATAAATTGGTATCCTGTGGAAAGGGAGTCAGATACGTATTCGGACATTATTTAAAAAAAAATAAAAATTTATATTAATTAGTTAAAATACTATATCCTTGTAAGGACGAAATAAGGAAAATATCCTCATACGTAAAGAATGAATATTTTCCAAAAGGATAAAAAAAATCAAGTCGATACGTTAATCTTTTAGCGAGAAAACCTAAAAATCCGTCACGCGAGCCAATATTTAGCGTGACCGATTACGCAGAACGAAATTCACAGAAGTCGTCGTTGGCAAAAAGTATTGTTAGCAGCTGAAAAAAGTTGCCGAGCGATTTTTCGTCCACGGAACACACTTTTTACTCTAGGACCGTCATTCTTGAACCGATCGAAATAATTTAAGTGCCAAATCTACCACAGATAGTGTGGCTATGTAAAAACATAATAAGCTTATTGTTATGTATATGTAGTGATGAAATAACTTAAAAATCCTCTCGGAAAATCTGAATATTGTAAAAAATTTATTCCGTTTTGTGCTCGTAAGTCCAAATTTTCACATCAATCTTAACAAATTATACATCAAATGAAAGGTCATAACGAGATCTAACTGTCTAAGTTATGTAATTTTAAATAAATATCTTCATTGAGAAAATATACTAAAAAATATAAAATTTCCGAAATAATTCAAATTTTTCTATTAGATCCGGTGTACTTTCTCACGTATAGGTCGTATTAAGGCATCATTTTTCACATTTTATATATCAAATTAAAGGCCTAGAAATTATCTTGGATTCGGCTAAAAAATATTTTTGATCACATTACACATTACATAAGAAAAAGTAATAATAGCATAAGTGAAAGAAATTTATATAAGTATTTTTAGCAATTATCATTTTTGGACAAATTTTATCTTAAATCATAGAGTGAAGATTTGTCTTTGCGTATATGTAATAATATATAAAATATATGAGGGCATCATGTAAATATTCAATTTTTTCAGATTCCTTTATGAAAATTTTCTCTTCAAATAAGCTGAAGGTGAGGTGTTCTGACTCAATATCCTTAAGGACTATCAAAATTGTTTTGGTAGGATTTAATAGATAAAAGTTTATCCTAGGTGTCCTTTGAGCAAAGTTTCTGTGTATCTTTACAAATGAAGGAAATATTTAAAAAAGTTCAATGCCATATTTTGCTGCTGTTTGCTCAACGTAATACGCGTACATTACGTACTCTTCTTCAAGTAATTGGGAGGGACTTCGTCAATGTACAATTATGTTAGGTATTCAAAGTAATCCAACAATTAGCATTTATATTCTAAAATAAATCATTCTATTTAATATATTAATTCATTTGATTTTATTTTCTGATTAACTTTTTTTGCACAAGAAGACTTCGAATTTTTATTGTATTGTATGTTGGAATGTAATAACTTTGAGTATAGACTTTATTTTTTTAAAACTATTTCATTATTTTTATATTATTGTACTGATTATGCCAATAATCCTGCAGGGGTGATTTTGGTCTCTTTGTCAATCGAATAATAACCAATCGAAATTTTCTGTGTCTGCCTGTTAATTTAGTCATTTTTATAGAATTGCCTTTTTTATTCCTACAATTGAAAAATCATATATGAAATGAAAATTCGTTTTTGTTTATAATCGTTCAGTAATTTTTGAGTATAGAAAAATAGGACTTCCCTCGAAAGTAGTCGTATTTTTGATTTCCAAAACTATTTTGCAGTCCAAGCAGATGTAAACATAACCGGGTTCGGTATAGCAGTTTTCCGATTTAGTCTTAAGTAATTTTTACAACATTCCTATTTTGATTTCTACAATTGGAAGAACATTTATATTGGACTAATCCAAAAAGTGATAAACGTGTTTTATTTACACAATTATTCTCCTATAGTAACGAACATAAACAAATTCGGCGGTCGGTGAAATTATTTTCTTATTTCAAAAATAGACTTTTTCTCAAATATAAACTGTCGTTGGACTTTTATTAAATTCCAAGAATATTTTCAGATAATTCGAGTAGAAACACATTAATCAACTGAATTGACTGAGAGACGCTTAAAAACTGTCATTTCAAAATTACTCGACGGTTGGTGTTTGCGAGAGAGGATCTGCTGAAAATATACTCTCATAATCAGACGAAATTCACTATCGCTTTCAAACCATGTACTTCTACTCGCTTATTAGGCGCCTGTCGTAAAAAAATTAATATTAATTAGTCAAAATACTATATCCTTGTAAGGACGAAATAAGGAAAATATCCTCGTACGTAAAGAATGAATATTTTCCAAAAGAATAAAAAAAAATCAAGTCGATACGTTAATCTTTTAGCGAGAAAACCTAAAAATCCGTCACGCGAGCCAATATTTAGTGTGACCGATTACGCAGAACGAAATTCACAGAAGTCGTCGTTGGCAAAAAGTATTATTAGCAGCTGAAAAAAGTTGCCGAGCGATTTTTCGTCCACGGAACAAACTTTTTACTCTAGGACCGTCATTCTTGAACCGATCGAAATAATTTAAGTGCCAAATCTACCACAGATAGTGTGGCTATGTAATAACATAATAAGCTTATTGTTATGTATATGTAGTGGTGAAATTACTTAAAAATCCTCTCGGAAAATCTGAATATTGTAAAATTTTTATTCCGTTTTGTGCTCGTAAGTCCAAATTTTCACATCAATCTTGAATAAAGAAATTTATATAAATATTTTTAGCAATTATCCTTTTTGGACAAATTTTATCTTAAATCATAGAGTGAAGATTTGCCTTTGCGTATATGTAATAATACAATGAATATTTCTCAATGAAAATATTTATTTAAAATTACATAACTTAGACAGCTAGATCTCGTTATGACCTTTAATTTGATGTAAATTTGTTAAGATTAATGTGAAAATTTGGACTTACGAGCACAAAACGGAATAAAAATTTCACAATATTCCGTTTTTCCGAGAGGTTTTTTAAATGAGCTCACCACTACATATACATAATAGCCACTTATTATGTAATCACATAGCCACACTAACTACGGTGCCACACTAATCACATATCCACACTAACACAAACACAGATTATTTAGATTGGTTAATAATATATTGAAAAAGGGACCAAAATCACCCCTGTAGGGTTATTGACATAATCAGCACAATAATAAAAATAATGAAATGGAAAAAATAATTAAACTCGAGACTGAAAAATTTTACATACCTGTGCATACATAAAATAAAAATTCGAAATGACTTCTTATGCAAAAAAAAATTTAACTGAAAATAAAATATTTTATTTTCATTAATTTATTAAATAAAATTATTTAAGAATAAAAATGTTCAATATTGGAATTCTTTGAAAACCTAAAATAATTGTGCATTGACGAAGTCGCTCCAAATTATTTGTAGAAGAGAATGTATTGTAAGCGTATTTCGTTAAGCAACCAGCAACAAAACATTACATTAAATTTTTTGAATCTCTCCTTCATTTGTAAAGATACGTAGAAACTTTCTATCTACGTAAAGATACGTAGATATTGAAGCAGAACACCTCCCGTTCGGCTGATTTGAAAAGAAATTTTTTACAAATGAATTTGAAAAAATTTAATATTTACATGATATCTCAACATATTTGATATATTATTAACAAATATGAATCTTAGCTCTATGATATAAAATATGTCCAAAAAGGATAACTGGTAAAAAAAACTCTAATTTTCCTTCACTTTTATTGATACCGGTAACTTTTCAATGGATATTTTCGTCTTCATTTCCCCGTGGGTTATTAAAAATAATACCGGTCACTTTAATGAATAATGGTGATTTCAATGAACACTGGTCACTATGTGGACACAAGTTAATTTTTAATGAATATTGTTGCTCTCGTTGTGGCATTGGTCACTTCCATAGTGGACGTGGTTTGCATTTAATGAATCTTGGCCACTTCTGTAGTCAACATTAGTATTTAATACCACATTGACTCGACTAAGCTAGTCAACCGTACAATTGTCTAGAAACAAATGTTCATTGATATAATATTGACTTGTTTAGGATATCCCATCTACCAATTTTTTTGTTGACATAAAATAATTAAATACGATTCTTGAGTCCTTATACAACCAATTCCTAATAAATTAGCAGCAGTAACCGCTTTAATTATATCAATTGGAATATTAATAATTTCATCATTTTCATATGTATGTGTATGCAATATGTGCCAAATGAAGGGCAAACTATAAGATACGAGATTCTATCTATTAAATTGTATAATGCTAAACACCAAAATATGTACAAAATTAAGGCGCCCTAGGAGTCCTTGTAATAGGTTCTGTATAACCTTGATGCAATAAACATTATAATACCATATGTTATGTATGTGTATATCCAGAAAACTATTGGAACGTTGGCTAGCATAGACGTATCAATGTGGGCTATATGGAATATAAATAAGTACAATTACAGATGTAGTATTTGAATAAAATATAATAAATTACCTTTCAGAGTTAAAATAAAATTTCTATGATATAAATGCCAAACATGCCTATTCTTCGACAATGAATTGTGAACATTTCTCATAAAAAAATTTCTTTCAGCGTCTGTTAATTTGAACATCAAACTGATATGGGATAATGCGATTGTTATCTTTGGCGTAACAGCGGACATAATATTAATTGTAATCAGATTAAAATGAATTGATTTAGGATAGAAATGAAGTTGATCAATTTTAATACATGTTGTATATATATATCGTCTTAAGGTTAATGCTTTCGTGTATTATACGAGCATATTAGAAAATATACCAAAAATGCAGATTTGCTAATCCATGGTTTTTTATTATTATAAATTCATTATATTCTTATCAAAAGCAATTTTACGAATTGATTATACGCGTACTTATAAAAGATATGTACATCGAGATAATCAGGTTTGAAAACTAATTTTTTGACCAAGCCGAGACGAGACTATCATACACATATTCGTTTTTATTTATATTATTTAGCTTCGTATCGAAATCACGGTGTAATTTATTAAAAACTCTAATTTGAACATGTTATTTTCAGAACTGGGCGCTGCGACATATTTTTTAGTTTTTTGTTTACGGGTTGACATGTTTCTATCTGCGAAATACCCAAAGAAGTCAATGAAATGCACAATTCTAAAAAAGATTTTGGAGTGGGTTTTTCTTGAATATTTAGTATGAGTGTGATTACAAGCTTGAGATCCAATTTAAAAAAACTAAATGAAGTTTCTTCTTTTTCAGTGGTAAATTATTGATCTGTAGAGCGATGTGTTTCAACTTGAGTAGTACTCCTGATGGATGCAGAAGATAAGTTAATTTGTTTATACTAACATAACAAATTGATTAATTTCAGAATTTTTCGGCTTTTCCATCACAAATTCACGCTGCTAGAGACAATCTGGGCAAAAGCTTACATAATGCACTCATCGTAACAATTCGCCTGTTTCCGTAAATAATTTAAAATATTACTCTTTCAAGTATTTAGCCTCAAGAGCAACGACGACTGCGAATTGACGACATAATGTAAGCGATTAATGACATATGCATATGCTAAAATCTGCATAGTGCATCTCTTAAATTTCTGCCTAATCTCAACGATTTCAGTTGATATCCGTGGATTTTTTTAAATATTTTTCATTGCAAAATAGTACCATAATATCAGCTGGACATCGGCTTTGATGAAAGCAGTATTTTGATAGAGTTGCTATGCAAAATGTGGTGTTGCATTAGCATTAATCACTTCTGAAAATGTTCCATCCAATTACATGTCAATTTGTAGAAAGATCGTTTTGGTTATACACATATTTTTAACCTAAAAGGCTTTTAATCAAGTTGGTGTTGTAGGATAGAACATTTTCTTGGTTTGGTTAAAAACTGAATTTAGGGCAAATATCTGCGAAGAGTGATGTTTGTGGATATTTGCGGATGCCTGAAGTGAGCGGAAACGGATTTTCCGTGGATTTGAAAAAAAAAATTATATTTTTGCTTTGGTAAAATTCCAGTCACTCCTACATAAAAAAAAACAGATTTGATATGGAATCCTTTTCCACAGGTCACGTATTCGCTGAGCTTCATTTTTCATTATTGGAAATCATCTATTTGTCTTCTCGTAAAATGTTTCCGCCACCAACATGACATTATAGTTAAATTTGTTTATAAGAAACTTAGATGTTAACACCTGTTCTGAAGTTATTAAATGTACTGTTTGGTATTACTGCCGAGCACTATGTTTAGGTTAGACATCACTATTCGGGAACACCACCAATTATCAATTGATGATAGATGACCAATTATCAATTGATGACACTGCCCTTATAGCAAATATGCTAATATATCATCGTTCTATTTTATTGTACACATATATACGCATGTATGAACATAAATCGATCCACAATAGTAAAACTTAAAATCTGCGTTTAATTGAATATTCTATTTACTTTAGTATTTAACAAATTAATCTAAAAAGAATTCCTAAAGTTTAAATTAGATAGTAAGTTATGCAGTTATTGAAGAAAAATAATAAAAATATAATTAATATTTTTTTAATTATAAACGTATTTGCTGTTATTTGTATTGTTTAAAATAAGTAAAATACCATAGGTATACTAGACGTACATAGAAATTTAAAGAATAAATTCATTTTACGAAGTGAATTTTCGTATTTAATTTCTAGATGACAATTTATTTAGAACAGAACAAATGTGTATGAATATATTTGAAGAAGAACATTTTCTTCCAGTAAATAGTTACAATGATAATGCTTCCCTACTATAGAACTCAATAATAAATTTAATAAACATCGAGATCATCATGTTTGAAAACTAATTTTTTGACCAAGCCGAGACGAGACTATCATACACATACGTGTATTCGTTTTTATTTATATTATTTAGCTTCGTATCGAAATCACGGTGTAATTTATTAAAAACTCTAATTTGAACATGTTATTTTCAGAACTGGGCGCTGCGACATATTTTTTAGTTTTTTGTTTACGGGTTGACATGTTTCTATCTGCGAAATACCCAAAGAAGTCAATGAAATGCACAATTCTAAAAAAGATTTTGGAGTGGGTTTTTCTTGAATATTTAGTATGAGTGTGATTACAAGCTTGAGATCCAATTATAACCAAATTTTGCGTAATTTAAAAAAACTAAATGAAGTTTCTTCTTTTTCAGTGGTAAATTATTGATCTGTAGAGCGATGTGTTTCAACTTGAGTAGTACTCCTGATGGATGCAGAAGATAAGTTAATTTGTTTATACTAACATAACAAATTGATTAATTTCAGAATTTTTCGGCTTTTCCATCACAAATTCACGCTGCTAGAGACAATCTGGGCAAAAGCTTACATAATGCACTCATCGTAACAATTCGCCTGTTTCCGTAAATAATTTAAAATATTACTCTTTCAAGTAATTAGCCTCAAGAGCAACGACGACTGCGAATTGACGACATAATGTAAGCGATTAATGACATATGCATATGCTAAAATCTGCATAGTGCATCTCTTAAATTTCTGCCTAATCTCAACGATTTCAGTTGATATCCGTGGATTTTTTTAAATATTTTTCATTGCAAAATAGTACCATAATATCAGCTGGACATCGGCTTTGATGAAAGCAGTATTTTGATAGAGTTGCTATGCAAAATGTGGTGTTGCATTAGCATTAATCACTTCTGAAAATGTTCCATCCAATTACATGTCAATTTGTAGAAAGATCGTTTTGGTTATAAACATATTTTTAACCTAAAAGGCTTTTAATCAAGTTGGTGTTGTAGGATAGAACATTTTCTTGGTTTGGTTAAAAACTGGGTTTAGGGCAAATATCTGCGAAGAGTGATGTTTGTGGATATTTGCGGATGCCTGAAGTGAGCGGAAACGGATTTTCCGTGGATTTGAAAAAAAAAATTATATTTTTGCTTTGGTAAAATTCCAGTCACTCCTACATAAAAAAAAACAGATTTGATATGGAATCCTTTTCCACAGGTCACGTATTCGCTGAGCTTCATTTTTCATTATTGGAAATCATCTATTTGTCTTCTCGTAAAATGTTTCCGCCACCAACATGACATTATAGTTAAATTTGTTTATAAGAAACTTAGATGTTAACACCTGTTCTGAAGTTATTAAATGTACTGTTTGGTATTACTGCCGAGCACTATGTTTAGGTTAGACATCACTATTCGGGAACACCACCAATTATCAATTGATGATAGATGACCAATTATCAATTGATGACACTGCCCTTATAGCAAATATGCTAATATATCATCGTTCTATTTTATTGTACACATATATACGCATGTATGAACATAAATCGATCCACAATAGTAAAACCTAAAATCTGCGTTTAATTGAATATTCTATTTACTTTAGTATTTAACAAATTAATCTAAAAAGAATTCCTAAAGTTTAAATTAGATAGTAAGTTATGCAGTTATTGAAGAAAAATAATAAAAATATAATTAATATTTTTTTAATTATAAACGTATTTGCTGTTATTTGTATTGTTTAAAATAAGTAAAATACCATAGGTATACTAGACGTACATAGAAATTTAAAGAATAAATTCATTTTACGAAGTGAATTTTCGTATTTAATTTCTAGATGACAATTTATTTAGAACAGAACAAATGTGTATGAATATATTTGAAGAAGAACATTTTCTTCCAGTAAATAGTTACAATGATAATGCTTCCCTACTATAGAACTCAATAATAAATTTAATAAACATCGAGATCATCATGTTTGAAAACTAATTTTTTGACCAAGCCGAGACGAGACTATCATACACATATTCGTTTTTATTTATATTATTTAGCTTCGTATCGAAATCACGGTGTAATTTATTAAAAACTCTAATTTGAACATGTTATTTTCAGAACTGGGCGCTGCGACATATTTTTTAGTTTTTTGTTTACGGGTTGACATGTTTCTATCTGCGAAATACCCAAAGAAGTCAATGAAATGCACAATTCTAAAAAAGATTTTGGAGTGGGTTTTTCTTGAATATTTAGTATGAGTGTGATTACAAGCTTGAGATCCAATTATAACCAAATTTTGCGTAATTTAAAAAAACTAAATGAAGTTTCTTCTTTTTCAGTGGTAAATTATTGATCTGTAGAGCGATGTGTTTCAACTTGAGTAGTACTCCTGATGGATGCAGAAGATAAGTTAATTTGTTTATACTAACATAACAAATTGATTAATTTCAGAATTTTTCGGCTTTTCCATCACAAATTCACGCTGCTAGAGACAATCTGGGCAAAAGCTTACATAATGCACTCATCGTAACAATTCGCCTGTTTCCGTAAATAATTTAAAATATTACTCTTTCAAGTATTTAGCCTCAAGAGCAACGACGACTGCGAATTGACGACATAATGTAAGCGATTAATGACATATGCATATGCTAAAATCTGCATAGTGCATCTCTTAAATTTCTGCCTAATCTCAACGATTTCAGTTGATATCCGTGGATTTTTTTAAATATTTTTCATTGCAAAATAGTACCATAATATCAGCTGGACATCGGCTTTGATGAAAGCAGTATTTTGATAGAGTTGCTATGCAAAATGTGGTGTTGCATTAGCATTAATCACTTCTGAAAATGTTCCATCCAATTACATGTCAATTTGTAGAAAGATCGTTTTGGTTATACACATATTTTTAACCTAAAAGGCTTTTAATCAAGTTGGTGTTGTAGGATAGAACATTTTCTTGGTTTGGTTAAAAACTGGGTTTAGGGCAAATATCTGCGAAGAGTGATGTTTGTGGATATTTGCGGATGCCTGAAGTGACCGGAAACGGATTTTCCGTGGATTTGAAAAAAAAAATTATATTTTTGCTTTGGTAAAATTCCAGTCACTCCTACATAAAAAAAAACAGATTTGATATGGAATCCTTTTCCACAGGTCACGTATTCGCTGAGCTTCATTTTTCATTATTGGAAATCATCTATTTGTCTTCTCATAAAATGTTTCCGCCACCAACATGACATTATAGTTAAATTTGTTTATAAGAAACTTAGATGTTAACACCTGTTCTGAAGTTATTAAATGTACTGTTTGGTATTACTGCCGAGCACTATGTTTAGGTTAGACATCACTATTCGGGAACACCACCAATTATCAATTGATGATAGATGACCAATTATCAATTGATGACACTGCCCTTATAGCAAATATGCTAATATATCATCGTTCTATTTTATTGTACACATATATACGCATGTATGAACATAAATCGATCCACAATAGTAAAACTTAAAATCTGCGTTTAATTGAATATTCTATTTACTTTAGTATTTAACAAATTAATCTAAAAAGAATTCCTAAAGTTTAAATTAGATAGTAAGTTATGCAGTTATTGAAGAAAAATAATAAAAATATAATTAATATTTTTTTAATTATAAACGTATTTGCTGTTATTTGTATTGTTTAAAATAAGTAAAATACCATAGGTATACTAGACGTACATAGAAATTTAAAGAATAAATTCATTTTACGAAGTGAATTTTCGTATTTAATTTCTAGATGACAATTTATTTAGAACAGAACAAATGTGTATGAATATATTTGAAGAAGAACATTTTCTTCCAGTAAATAGTTACAATGATAATGCTTCCCTACTATAGAACTCAATAATAAATTTAATAAACATCGAGATCATCATGTTTGAAAACTAATTTTTTGACCAAGCCGAGACGAGACTATCATACACATATTCGTTTTTATTTATATTATTTAGCTTCGTATCGAAATCACGGTGTAATTTATTAAAAACTCTAATTTGAACATGTTATTTTCAGAACTGGGCGCTGCGACATATTTTTTAGTTTTTTGTTTACGGGTTGACATGTTTCTATCTGCGAAATACCCAAAGAAGTCAATGAAATGCACAATTCTAAAAAAGATTTTGGAGTGGGTTTTTCTTGAATATTTAGTATGAGTGTGATTTCAAGCTTGAGATCCAATTATAACCAAATTTTGCGTAATTTAAAAAAACTAAATGAAGTTTCTTCTTTTTCAGTGGTAAATTATTGATCTGTAGAGCGATGTGTTTCAACTTGAGTAGTACTCCTGATGGATGCAGAAGATAAGTTAATTTGTTTATACTAACATAACAAATTGATTAATTTCAGAATTTTTCGGCTTTTCCATCACAAATTCACGCTGCTAGAGACAATCTGGGCAAAAGCTTACATAATGTACTCATCGTAACAATTCGCCTGTTTCCGTAAATAATTTAAAATATTACTCTTTCAAGTATTTAGCCTCAAGAGCAACGACGACTGCGAATTGACGACATAATGTAAGCGATTAATGACATATGCATATGCTAAAATCTGCATAGTGCATCTCTTAAATTTCTGCCTAATCTCAACGATTTCAGTTGATATCCGTGGATTTTTTTAAATATTTTTCATTGCAAAATAGTACCATAATATCAGCTGGACATCGGCTTTGATGAAAGCAGTATTTTGATAGAGTTGCTATGCAAAATGTGGTGTTGCATTAGCATTAATCACTTCTGAAAATGTTCCATCCAATTACATGTCAATTTGTAGAAAGATCGTTTTGGTTATACACATATTTTTAACCTAAAAGGCTTTTAATCAAGTTGGTGTTGTAGGATAGAACATTTTCTTGGTTTGGTTAAAAACTGGGTTTAGGGCAAATATCTGCGAAGAGTGATGTTTGTGGATATTTGCGGATGCCTGAAGTGAGCGGAAACGGATTTTCCGTGGATTTGAAAAAAAAAATTATATTTTTGCTTTGGTAAAATTCCAGTCACTCCTACATAAAAAAAAACAGATTTGATATGGAATCCTTTTCCACAGGTCACGTATTCGCTGAGCTTCATTTTTCATTATTGGAAATCATCTATTTGTCTTCTCGTAAAATGTTTCCGCCACCAACATGACATTATAGTTAAATTTGTTTATAAGAAACTTAGATGTTAACACCTGTTCTGAAGTTATTAAATGTACTGTTTGGTATTACTGCCGAGCACTATGTTTAGGTTAGACATCACTATTCGGGAACACCACCAATTATCAATTGATGATAGATGACCAATTATCAATTGATGACACTGCCCTTATAGCAAATATGCTAATATATCATCGTTCTATTTTATTGTACACATATATACGCATGTATGAACATAAATCGATCCACAATAGTAAAACTTAAAATCTGCGTTTAATTGAATATTCTATTTACTTTAGTATTTAACAAATTAATCTAAAAAGAATTCCTAAAGTTTAAATTAGATAGTAAGTTATGCAGTTATTGAAGAAAAATAATAAAAATATAATTAATATTTTTTTAATTATAAACGTATTTGCTGTTATTTGTATTGTTTAAAATAAGTAAAATACCATAGGTATACTAGACGTACATAGAAATTTAAAGAATAAATTCATTTTACGAAGTGAATTTTCGTATTTAATTTCTAGATGACAATTTATTTAGAACAGAACAAATGTGTATGAATATATTTGAAGAAGAACATTTTCTTCCAGTAAATAGTTACAATGATAATGCTTCCCTACTATAGAACTCAATAATAAATTTAATAAACATCGAGATCATCATGTTTGAAAACTAATTTTTTGACCAAGCCGAGACGAGACTATCATACACATATTCGTTTTTATTTATATTATTTAGCTTCGTATCGAAATCACGGTGTAATTTATTAAAAACTCTAATTTGAACATGTTTTTTTCAGAACTGGGCGCTGCGACATATTTTTTAGTTTTTTGTTTACGGGTTGACATGTTTCTATCTGCGAAATACCCAAAGAAGTCAATGAAATGCACAATTCTAAAAAAGATTTTGGAGTGGGTTTTTCTTGAATATTTAGTATGAGTGTGATTACAAGCTTGAGATCCAATTATAACCAAATTTTGCGTAATTTAAAAAAACTAAATGAAGTTTCTTCTTTTTCAGTGGTAAATTATTGATCTGTAGAGCGATGTGTTTCAACTTGAGTAGTACTCCTGATGGATGCAGAAGATAAGTTAATTTGTTTATACTAACATAACAAATTGATTAATTTCAGAATTTTTCGGCTTTTCCATCACAAATTCACGCTGCTAGAGACAATCTGGGCAAAAGCTTACATAATGTACTCATCGTAACAATTCGCCTGTTTCCGTAAATAATTTAAAATATTACTCTTTCAAGTATTTAGCCTCAAAAGCAACGACGACTGCGAATTGACGACATAATGTAAGCGATTAATGACATATGCATATGCTAAAATCTGCATAGTGCATCTCTTAAATTTCTGCCTAATCTCAACGATTTCAGTTGATATCCGTGGATTTTTTTAAATATTTTTCATTGCAAAATAGTACCATAATATCAGCTGGACATCGGCTTTGATGAAAGCAGTATTTTGATAGAGTTGCTATGCAAAATGTGGTGTTGCATTAGCATTAATCACTTCTGAAAATGTTCCATCCAATTACATGTCAATTTGTAGAAAGATCGTTTTGGTTATACACATATTTTTAACCTAAAAGGCTTTTAATCAAGTTGGTGTTGTAGGATAGAACATTTTCTTGGTTTGGTTAAAAACTGGGTTTAGGGCAAATATCTGCGAAGAGTGATGTTTGTGGATATTTGCGGATGCCTGAAGTGAGCGGAAACGGATTTTCCGTGGATTTGAAAAAAAATATTATATTTTTGCTTTGGTAAAATTCCAGTCACTCCTACATAAAAAAAAACAGATTTGATATGGAATCCTTTTCCACAGGTCACGTATTCGCTGAGCTTCATTTTTCATTATTGGAAATCATCTATTTGTCTTCTCGTAAAATGTTTCCGCCACCAACATGACATTATAGTTAAATTTGTTTATAAGAAACTTAGATGTTAACACCTGTTCTGAAGTTATTAAATGTACTGTTTGGTATTACTGCCGAGCACTATGTTTAGGTTAGACATCACTATTCGGGAACACCACCAATTATCAATTGATGATAGATGACCAATTATCAATTGATGACACTGCCCTTATAGCAAATATGCTAATATATCATCGTTCTATTTTATTGTACACATATATACGCATGTATGAACATAAATCGATCCACAATAGTAAAACTTAAAATCTGCGTTTAATTGAATATTCTATTTACTTTAGTATTTAACAAATTAATCTAAAAAGAATTCCTAAAGTTTAAATTAGATAGTAAGTTATGCAGTTATTGAAGAAAAATAATAAAAATATAATTAATATTTTTTTAATTATAAACGTATTTGCTGTTATTTGTATTGTTTAAAATAAGTAAAATACCATAGGTATACTAGACGTACATAGAAATTTAAAGAATAAATTCATTTTACGAAGTGAATTTTCGTATTTAATTTCTAGATGACAATTTATTTAGAACAGAACAAATGTGTATGAATATATTTGAAGAAGAACATTTTCTTCCAGTAAATAGTTACAATGATAATGCTTCCCTACTATAGAACTCAATAATAAATTTAATAAACATCGAGATCATCATGTTTGAAAACTAATTTTTTGACCAAGCCGAGACGAGACTATCATACACATATTCGTTTTTATTTATATTATTTAGCTTCGTATCGAAATCACGGTGTAATTTATTAAAAACTCTAATTTGAACATGTTTTTTTCAGAACTGGGCGCTGCGACATATTTTTTAGTTTTTTGTTTACGGGTTGACATGTTTCTATCTGCGAAATACCCAAAGAAGTCAATGAAATGCACAATTCTAAAAAAGATTTTGGAGTGGGTTTTTCTTGAATATTTAGTATGAGTGTGATTACAAGCTTGAGATCCAATTATAACCAAATTTTGCGTAATTTAAAAAAACTAAATGAAGTTTCTTCTTTTTCAGTGGTAAATTATTGATCTGTAGAGCGATGTGTTTCAACTTGAGTAGTACTCCTGATGGATGCAGAAGATAAGTTAATTTGTTTATACTAACATAACAAATTGATTAATTTCAGAATTTTTCGGCTTTTCCATCACAAATTCACGCTGCTAGAGACAATCTGGGCAAAAGCTTACATAATGTACTCATCGTAACAATTCGCCTGTTTCCGTAAATAATTTAAAATATTACTCTTTCAAGTATTTAGCCTCAAGAGCAACGACGACTGCGAATTGACGACATAATGTAAGCGATTAATGACATATGCATATGCTAAAATCTGCATAGTGCATCTCTTAAATTTCTGCCTAATCTCAACGATTTCAGTTGATATCCGTGGATTTTTTTAAATATTTTTCATTGCAAAATAGTACCATAATATCAGCTGGACATCGGCTTTGATGAAAGCAGTATTTTGATAGAGTTGCTATGCAAAATGTGGTGTTGCATTAGCATTAATCACTTCTGAAAATGTTCCATCCAATTACATGTCAATTTGTAGAAAGATCGTTTTGGTTATACACATATTTTTAACCTAAAAGGCTTTTAATCAAGTTGGTGTTGTAGGATAGAACATTTTCTTGGTTTGGTTAAAAACTGGGTTTAGGGCAAATATCTGCGAAGAGTGATGTTTGTGGATATTTGCGGATGCCTGAAGTGAGCGGAAACGGATTTTCCGTGGATTTGAAAAAAAATATTATATTTTTGCTTTGGTAAAATTCCAGTCACTCCTACATAAAAAAAAACAGATTTGATATGGAATCCTTTTCCACAGGTCACGTATTCGCTGAGCTTCATTTTTCATTATTGGAAATCATCTATTTGTCTTCTCGTAAAATGTTTCCGCCACCAACATGACATTATAGTTAAATTTGTTTATAAGAAACTTAGATGTTAACACCTGTTCTGAAGTTATTAAATGTACTGTTTGGTATTACTGCCGAGCACTATGTTTAGGTTAGACATCACTATTTGGGAACACCACCAATTATCAATTGATGATAGATGACCAATTATCAATTGATGACACTGCCCTTATAGCAAATATGCTAATATATCATCGTTCTATTTTATTGTACACATATATACGCATGTATGAACATAAATCGATCCACAATAGTAAAACTTAAAATCTGCGTTTAATTGAATATTCTATTTACTTTAGTATTTAACAAATTAATCTAAAAAGAATTCCTAAAGTTTAAATTAGATAGTAAGTTATGCAGTTATTGAAGAAAAATAATAAAAATATAATTAATATTTTTTTAATTATAAACGTATTTGCTGTTATTTGTATTGTTTAAAATAAGTAAAATACCATAGGTATACTAGACGTACATAGAAATTTAAAGAATAAATTCATTTTACGAAGTGAATTTTCGTATTTAATTTCTAGATGACAATTTATTTAGAACAGAACAAATGTGTATGAATATATTTGAAGAAGAACATTTTCTTCCAGTAAATAGTTACAATGATAATGCTTCCCTACTATAGAACTCAATAATAAATTTAATAAACATCGAGATCATCATGTTTGAAAACTAATTTTTTGACCAAGCCGAGACGAGACTATCATACACATACGTGTATTCGTTTTTATTTATATTATTTAGCTTCGTATCGAAATCACGGTGTAATTTATTAAAAACTCTAATTTGAACATGTTATTTTCAGAACTGGGCGCTGCGACATATTTTTTAGTTTTTTGTTTACGGGTTGACATGTTTCTATCTGCGAAATACCCAAAGAAGTCAATGAAATGCACAATTCTAAAAAAGATTTTGGAGTGGGTTTTTCTTGAATATTTAGTATGAGTGTGATTACAAGCTTGAGATCCAATTTAAAAAAACTAAATGAAGTTTCTTCTTTTTCAGTGGTAAATTATTGATCTGTAGAGCGATGTGTTTCAACTTGAGTAGTACTCCTGATGGATGCAGAAGATAAGTTAATTTGTTTATACTAACATAACAAATTGATTAATTTCAGAATTTTTCGGCTTTTCCATCACAAATTCACGCTGCTAGAGACAATCTGGGCAAAAGCTTACATAATGCACTCATCGTAACAATTCGCCTGTTTCCGTAAATAATTTAAAATATTACTCTTTCAAGTATTTAGCCTCAAGAGCAACGACGACTGCGAATTGACGACATAATGTAAGCGATTAATGACATATGCATATGCTAAAATCTGCATAGTGCATCTCTTAAATTTCTGCCTAATCTCAACGATTTCAGTTGATATCCGTGGATTTTTTTAAATATTTTTCATTGCAAAATAGTACCATAATATCAGCTGGACATCGGCTTTGATGAAAGCAGTACTTTGATAGAGTTGCTATGCAAAATGTGGTGTTGCATTAGCATTAATCACTTCTGAAAATGTTCCATCCAATTACATGTCAATTTGTAGAAAGATCGTTTTGGTTATACACATATTTTTAACCTAAAAGGCTTTTAATCAAGTTGGTGTTGTAGGATAGAACATTTTCTTGGTTTGGTTAAAAACTGGGTTTAGGGCAAATATCTGCGAAGAGTGATGTTTGTGGATATTTGCGGATGCCTGAAGTGAGCGGAAACGGATTTTCCGTGGATTTGAAAAAAAAAATTATATTTTTGCTTTGGTAAAATTCCAGTCACTCCTACATAAAAAAAAAACAGATTTGATATGGAATCCTTTTCCACAGGTCACGTATTCGCTGAGCTTCATTTTTCATTATTGGAAATCATCTATTTGTCTTCTCATAAAATGTTTCCGCCACCAACATGACATTATAGTTAAATTTGTTTATAAGAAACTTAGATGTTAACACCTGTTCTGAAGTTATTAAATGTACTGTTTGGTATTACTGCCGAGCACTATGTTTAGGTTAGACATCACTATTCGGGAACACCACCAATTATCAATTGATGATAGATGACCAATTATCAATTGATGACACTGCCCTTATAGCAAATATGCTAATATATCATCGTTCTATTTTATTGTACACATATATACGCATGTATGAACATAAATCGATCCACAATAGTAAAACTTAAAATCTGCGTTTAATTGAATATTCTATTTACTTTAGTATTTAACAAATTAATCTAAAAAGAATTCCTAAAGTTTAAATTAGATAGTAAGTTATGCAGTTATTGAAGAAAAATAATAAAAATATAATTAATATTTTTTTAATTATAAACGTATTTGCTGTTATTTGTATTGTTTAAAATAAGTAAAATACCATAGGTATACTAGACGTACATAGAAATTTAAAGAATAAATTTATTTTACGAAGTGAATTTTCGTATTTAATTTCTAGATGACAATTTATTTAGAACAGAACAAATGTGTATGAATATATTTGAAGAAGAACATTTTCTTCCAGTAAATAGTTACAATGATAATGCTTCCCTACTATAGAACTCAATAATAAATTTAATAAACATCGAGATCATCATGTTTGAAAACTAATTTTTTGACCAAGCCGAGACGAGACTATCATACACATATTCGTTTTTATTTATATTATTTAGCTTCGTATCGAAATCACGGTGTAATTTATTAAAAACTCTAATTTGAACATGTTATTTTCAGAACTGGGCGCTGCGACATATTTTTTAGTTTTTTGTTTACGGGTTGACATGTTTCTATCTGCGAAATACCCAAAGAAGTCAATGAAATGCACAATTCTAAAAAAGATTTTGGAGTGGGTTTTTCTTGAATATTTAGTATGAGTGTGATTACAAGCTTGAGATCCAATTATAACCAAATTTTGCGTAATTTAAAAAAACTAAATGAAGTTTCTTCTTTTTCAGTGGTAAATTATTGATCTGTAGAGCGATGTGTTTCAACTTGAGTAGTACTCCTGATGGATGCAGAAGATAAGTTAATTTGTTTATACTAACATAACAAATTGATTAATTTCAGAATTTTTCGGCTTTTCCATCACAAATTCACGCTGCTAGAGACAATCTGGGCAAAAGCTTACATAATGCACTCATCGTAACAATTCGCCTGTTTCCGTAAATAATTTAAAATATTACTCTTTCAAGTATTTAGCCTCAAGAGCAACGACGACTGCGAATTGACGACATAATGTAAGCGATTAATGACATATGCATATGCTAAAATCTGCATAGTGCATCTCTTAAATTTCTGCCTAATCTCAACGATTTCAGTTGATATCCGTGGATTTTTTTAAATATTTTTCATTGCAAAATAGTACCATAATATCAGCTGGACATCGGCTTTGATGAAAGCAGTACTTTGATAGAGTTGCTATGCAAAATGTGGTGTTGCATTAGCATTAATCACTTCTGAAAATGTTCCATCCAATTACATGTCAATTTGTAGAAAGATCGTTTTGGTTATACACATATTTTTAACCTAAAAGGCTTTTAATCAAGTTGGTGTTGTAGGATAGAACATTTTCTTGGTTTGGTTAAAAACTGGGTTTAGGGCAAATATCTGCGAAGAGTGATGTTTGTGGATATTTGCGGATGCCTGAAGTGAGCGGAAACGGATTTTCCGTGGATTTGAAAAAAAAAATTATATTTTTGCTTTGGTAAAATTCCAGTCACTCCTACATAAAAAAAAAACAGATTTGATATGGAATCCTTTTCCACAGGTCACGTATTCGCTGAGCTTCATTTTTCATTATTGGAAATCATCTATTTGTCTTCTCATAAAATGTTTCCGCCACCAACATGACATTATAGTTAAATTTGTTTATAAGAAACTTAGATGTTAACACCTGTTCTGAAGTTATTAAATGTACTGTTTGGTATTACTGCCGAGCACTATGTTTAGGTTAGACATCACTATTCGGGAACACCACCAATTATCAATTGATGATAGATGACCAATTATCAATTGATGACACTGCCCTTATAGCAAATATGCTAATATATCATCGTTCTATTTTATTGTACACATATATACGCATGTATGAACATAAATCGATCCACAATAGTAAAACTTAAAATCTGCGTTTAATTGAATATTCTATTTACTTTAGTATTTAACAAATTAATCTAAAAAGAATTCCTAAAGTTTAAATTAGATAGTAAGTTATGCAGTTATTGAAGAAAAATAATAAAAATATAATTAATATTTTTTTAATTATAAACGTATTTGCTGTTATTTTTATTGTTTAAAATAAGTAAAATACCATAGGTATACTAGACGTACATAGAAATTTAAAGAATAAATTCATTTTACGAAGTGAATTTTCGTATTTAATTTCTAGATGACAATTTATTTAGAACAGAACAAATGTGTATGAATATATTTGAAGAAGAACATTTTCTTCCAGTAAATAGTTACAATGATAATGCTTCCCTACTATAGAACTCAATAATAAATTTAATAAACATCGAGATCATCATGTTTGAAAACTAATTTTTTGACCAAGCCGAGACGAGACTATCATACGTATACACATATTCGTTTTTATTTATATTATTTAGCTTCGTATCGAAATCACGGTGTAATTTATTAAAAACTCTAATTTGAACATGTTATTTTCAGAACTGGGCGCTGCGACATATTTTTTAGTTTTTTGTTTACGGGTTGACATGTTTCTATCTGCGAAATACCCAAAGAAGTCAATGAAATGCACAATTCTAAAAAAGATTTTGGAGTGGGTTTTTCTTGAATATTTAGTATGAGTGTGATTACAAGCTTGAGATCCAATTATAACCAAATTTTGCGTAATTTAAAAAAACTAAATGAAGTTTCTTCTTTTTCAGTGGTAAATTATTGATCTGTAGAGCGATGTGTTTCAACTTGAGTAGTACTCCTGATGGATGCAGAAGATAAGTTAATTTGTTTATACTAACATAACAAATTGATTAATTTCAGAATTTTTCGGCTTTTCCATCACAAATTCACGCTGCTAGAGACAATCTGGGCAAAAGCTTACATAATGCACTCATCGTAACAATTCGCCTGTTTCCGTAAATAATTTAAAATATTACTCTTTCAAGTATTTAGCCTCAAGAGCAACGACGACTGCGAATTGACGACATAATGTAAGCGATTAATGACATATGCATATGCTAAAATCTGCATAGTGCATCTCTTAAATTTCTGCCTAATCTCAACGATTTCAGTTGATATCCGTGGATTTTTTTAAATATTTTTCATTGCAAAATAGTACCATAATATCAGCTGGACATCGGCTTTGATGAAAGCAGTATTTTGATAGAGTTGCTATGCAAAATGTGGTGTTGCATTAGCATTAATCACTTCTGAAAATGTTCCATCCAATTACATGTCAATTTGTAGAAAGATCGTTTTGGTTATACACATATTTTTAACCTAAAAGGCTTTTAATCAAGTTGGTGTTGTAGGATAGAACATTTTCTTGGTTTGGTTAAAAACTGGGTTTAGGGCAAATATCTGCGAAGAGTGATGTTTGTGGATATTTGCGGATGCCTGAAGTGAGCGGAAACGGATTTTCCGTGGATTTGAAAAAAAAAATTATATTTTTGCTTTGGTAAAATTCCAGTCACTCCTACATAAAAAAAAAACAGATTTGATATGGAATCCTTTTCCACAGGTCACGTATTCGCTGAGCTTCATTTTTCATTATTGGAAATCATCTATTTGTCTTCTCATAAAATGTTTCCGCCACCAACATGACATTATAGTTAAATTTGTTTATAAGAAACTTAGATGTTAACACCTGTTCTGAAGTTATTAAATGTACTGTTTGGTATTACTGCCGAGCACTATGTTTAGGTTAGACATCACTATTCGGGAACACCACCAATTATCAATTGATGATAGATGACCAATTATCAATTGATGACACTGCCCTTATAGCAAATATGCTAATATATCATCGTTCTATTTTATTGTACACATATATACGCATGTATGAACATAAATCGATCCACAATAGTAAAACTTAAAATCTGCGTTTAATTGAATATTCTATTTACTTTAGTATTTAACAAATTAATCTAAAAAGAATTCCTAAAGTTTAAATTAGATAGTAAGTTATGCAGTTATTGAAGAAAAATAATAAAAATATAATTAATATTTTTTTAATTATAAACGTATTTGCTGTTATTTGTATTGTTTAAAATAAGTAAAATACCATAGGTATACTAGACGTACATAGAAATTTAAAGAATAAATTCATTTTACGAAGTGAATTTTCGTATTTAATTTCTAGATGACAATTTATTTAGAACAGAACAAATGTGTATGAATATATTTGAAGAAGAACATTTTCTTCCAGTAAATAGTTACAATGATAATGCTTCCCTACTATAGAACTCAATAATAAATTTAATAAACATCGAGATCATCATGTTTGAAAACTAATTTTTTGACCAAGCCGAGACGAGACTATCATACACATATTCGTTTTTATTTATATTATTTAGCTTCGTATCGAAATCACGGTGTAATTTATTAAAAACTCTAATTTGAACATGTTATTTTCAGAACTGGGCGCTGCGACATATTTTTTAGTTTTTTGTTTACGGGTTGACATGTTTCTATCTGCGAAATACCCAAAGAAGTCAATGAAATGCACAATTCTAAAAAAGATTTTGGAGTGGGTTTTTCTTGAATATTTAGTATGAGTGTGATTACAAGCTTGAGATCCAATTATAACCAAATTTTGCGTAATTTAAAAAAACTAAATGAAGTTTCTTCTTTTTCAGTGGTAAATTATTGATCTGTAGAGCGATGTGTTTCAACTTGAGTAGTACTCCTGATGGATGCAGAAGATAAGTTAATTTGTTTATACTAACATAACAAATTGATTAATTTCAGAATTTTTCGGCTTTTCCATCACAAATTCACGCTGCTAGAGACAATCTGGGCAAAAGCTTACATAATGCACTCATCGTAACAATTCGCCTGTTTCCGTAAATAATTTAAAATATTACTCTTTCAAGTATTTAGCCTCAAGAGCAACGACGACTGCGAATTGACGACATAATGTAAGCGATTAATGACATATGCATATGCTAAAATCTGCATAGTGCATCTCTTAAATTTCTGCCTAATCTCAACGATTTCAGTTGATATCCGTGGATTTTTTTAAATATTTTTCATTGCAAAATAGTACCATAATATCAGCTGGACATCGGCTTTGATGAAAGCAGTACTTTGATAGAGTTGCTATGCAAAATGTGGTGTTGCATTAGCATTAATCACTTCTGAAAATGTTCCATCCAATTACATGTCAATTTGTAGAAAGATCGTTTTGGTTATACACATATTTTTAACCTAAAAGGCTTTTAATCAAGTTGGTGTTGTAGGATAGAACATTTTCTTGGTTTGGTTAAAAACTGGGTTTAGGGCAAATATCTGCGAAGAGTGATGTTTGTGGATATTTGCGGATGCCTGAAGTGAGCGGAAACGGATTTTCCGTGGATTTGAAAAAAAAAATTATATTTTTGCTTTGGTAAAATTCCAGTCACTCCTACATAAAAAAAAACAGATTTGATATGGAATCCTTTTCCACAGGTCACGTATTCGCTGAGCTTCATTTTTCATTATTGGAAATCATCTATTTGTCTTCTCATAAAATGTTTCCGCCACCAACATGACATTATAGTTAAATTTGTTTATAAGAAACTTAGATGTTAACACCTGTTCTGAAGTTATTAAATGTACTGTTTGGTATTACTGCCGAGCACTATGTTTAGGTTAGACATCACTATTCGGGAACACCACCAATTATCAATTGATGATAGATGACCAATTATCAATTGATGACACTGCCCTTATAGCAAATATGCTAATATATCATCGTTCTATTTTATTGTACACATATATACGCATGTATGAACATAAATCGATCCACAATAGTAAAACTTAAAATCTGCGTTTAATTGAATATTCTATTTACTTTAGTATTTAACAAATTAATCTAAAAAGAATTCCTAAAGTTTAAATTAGATAGTAAGTTATGCAGTTATTGAAGAAAAATAATAAAAATATAATTAATATTTTTTTAATTATAAACGTATTTGCTGTTATTTGTATTGTTTAAAATAAGTAAAATACCATAGGTATACTAGACGTACATAGAAATTTAAAGAATAAATTCATTTTACGAAGTGAATTTTCGTATTTAATTTCTAGATGACAATTTATTTAGAACAGAACAAATGTGTATGAATATATTTGAAGAAGAACATTTTCTTCCAGTAAATAGTTACAATTATAATGCTTCCCTACAATAGAACTCAATAATAAATTTAATAAACATCGAGATCATCATGTTTGAAAACTAATTTTTTGACCAAGCCGAGACGAGACTATCATACACATATTCGTTTTTATTTATATTATTTAGCTTCGTATCGAAATCACGGTGTAATTTATTAAAAACTCTAATTTGAACATGTTATTTTCAGAACTGGGCGCTGCGACATATTTTTTAGTTTTTTGTTTACGGGTTGACATGTTTCTATCTGCGAAATACCCAAAGAAGTCAATGAAATGCACAATTCTAAAAAAGATTTTGGAGTGGGTTTTTCTTGAATATTTAGTATGAGTGTGATTACAAGCTTGAGATCCAATTATAACCAAATTTTGCGTAATTTAAAAAAACTAAATGAAGTTTCTTCTTTTTCAGTGGTAAATTATTGATCTGTAGAGCGATGTGTTTCAACTTGAGTAGTACTCCTGATGGATGCAGAAGATAAGTTAATTTGTTTATACTAACATAACAAATTGATTAATTTCAGAATTTTTCGGCTTTTCCATCACAAATTCACGCTGCTAGAGACAATCTGGGCAAAAGCTTACATAATGCACTCATCGTAACAATTCGCCTGTTTCCGTAAATAATTTAAAATATTACTCTTTCAAGTATTTAGCCTCAAGAGCAACGACGACTGCGAATTGACGACATAATGTAAGCGATTAATGACATATGCATATGCTAAAATCTGCATAGTGCATCTCTTAAATTTCTGCCTAATCTCAACGATTTCAGTTGATATCCGTGGATTTTTTTAAATATTTTTCATTGCAAAATAGTACCATAATATCAGCTGGACATCGGCTTTGATGAAAGCAGTATTTTGATAGAGTTGCTATGCAAAATGTGGTGTTGCATTAGCATTAATCACTTCTGAAAATGTTCCATCCAATTACATGTCAATTTGTAGAAAGATCGTTTTGGTTATACACATATTTTTAACCTAAAAGGCTTTTAATCAAGTTGGTGTTGTAGGATAGAACATTTTCTTGGTTTGGTTAAAAACTGGGTTTAGGGCAAATATCTGCGAAGAGTGATGTTTGTGGATATTTGCGGATGCCTGAAGTGAGCGGAAACGGATTTTCCGTGGATTTGAAAAAAAAAATTATATTTTTGCTTTGGTAAAATTCCAGTCACTCCTACATAAAAAAAAACAGATTTGATATGGAATCCTTTTCCACAGGTCACGTATTCGCTGAGCTTCATTTTTCATTATTGGAAATCATCTATTTGTCTTCTCATAAAATGTTTCCGCCACCAACATGACATTATAGTTAAATTTGTTTATAAGAAACTTAGATGTTAACACCTGTTCTGAAGTTATTAAATGTACTGTTTGGTATTACTGCCGAGCACTATGTTTAGGTTAGACATCACTATTCGGGAACACCACCAATTATCAATTGATGATAGATGACCAATTATCAATTGATGACACTGCCCTTATAGCAAATATGCTAATATATCATCGTTCTATTTTATTGTACACATATATACGCATGTATGAACATAAATCGATCCACAATAGTAAAACTTAAAATCTGCGTTTAATTGAATATTCTATTTACTTTAGTATTTAACAAATTAATCTAAAAAGAATTCCTAAAGTTTAAATTAGATAGTAAGTTATGCAGTTATTGAAGAAAAATAATAAAAATATAATTAATATTTTTTTAATTATAAACGTATTTGCTGTTATTTGTATTGTTTAAAATAAGTAAAATACCATAGGTATACTAGACGTACATAGAAATTTAAAGAATAAATTCATTTTACGAAGTGAATTTTCGTATTTAATTTCTAGATGACAATTTATTTAGAACAGAACAAATGTGTATGAATATATTTGAAGAAGAACATTTTCTTCCAGTAAATAGTTACAATGATAATGCTTCCCTACTATAGAACTCAATAATAAATTTAATAAACATCGAGATCATCATGTTTGAAAACTAATTTTTTGACCAAGCCGAGACGAGACTATCATACACATATTCGTTTTTATTTATATTATTTAGCTTCGTATCGAAATCACGGTGTAATTTATTAAAAACTCTAATTTGAACATGTTATTTTCAGAACTGGGCGCTGCGACATATTTTTTAGTTTTTTGTTTACGGGTTGACATGTTTCTATCTGCGAAATACCCAAAGAAGTCAATGAAATGCACAATTCTAAAAAAGATTTTGGAGTGGGTTTTTCTTGAATATTTAGTATGAGTGTGATTACAAGCTTGAGATCCAATTATAACCAAATTTTGCGTAATTTAAAAAAACTAAATGAAGTTTCTTCTTTTTCAGTGGTAAATTATTGATCTGTAGAGCGATGTGTTTCAACTTGAGTAGTACTCCTGATGGATGCAGAAGATAAGTTAATTTGTTTATACTAACATAACAAATTGATTAATTTCAGAATTTTTCGGCTTTTCCATCACAAATTCACGCTGCTAGAGACAATCTGGGCAAAAGCTTACATAATGCACTCATCGTAACAATTCGCCTGTTTCCGTAAATAATTTAAAATATTACTCTTTCAAGTATTTAGCCTCAAGAGCAACGACGACTGCGAATTGACGACATAATGTAAGCGATTAATGACATATGCATATGCTAAAATCTGCATAGTGCATCTCTTAAATTTCTGCCTAATCTCAACGATTTCAGTTGATATCCGTGGATTTTTTTAAATATTTTTCATTGCAAAATAGTACCATAATATCAGCTGGACATCGGCTTTGATGAAAGCAGTATTTTGATAGAGTTGCTATGCAAAATGTGGTGTTGCATTAGCATTAATCACTTCTGAAAATGTTCCATCCAATTACATGTCAATTTGTAGAAAGATCGTTTTGGTTATACACATATTTTTAACCTAAAAGGCTTTTAATCAAGTTGGTGTTGTAGGATAGAACATTTTCTTGGTTTGGTTAAAAACTGGGTTTAGGGCAAATATCTGCGAAGAGTGATGTTTGTGGATATTTGCGGATGCCTGAAGTGAGCGGAAACGGATTTTCCGTGGATTTGAAAAAAAAAATTATATTTTTGCTTTGGTAAAATTCCAGTCACTCCTACATAAAAAAAAACAGATTTGATATGGAATCCTTTTCCACAGGTCACGTATTCGCTGAGCTTCATTTTTCATTATTGGAAATCATCTATTTGTCTTCTCATAAAATGTTTCCGCCACCAACATGACATTATAGTTAAATTTGTTTATAAGAAACTTAGATGTTAACACCTGTTCTGAAGTTATTAAATGTACTGTTTGGTATTACTGCCGAGCACTATGTTTAGGTTAGACATCACTATTCGGGAACACCACCAATTATCAATTGATGATAGATGACCAATTATCAATTGATGACACTGCCCTTATAGCAAATATGCTAATATATCATCGTTCTATTTTATTGTACACATATATACGCATGTATGAACATAAATCGATCCACAATAGTAAAACTTAAAATCTGCGTTTAATTGAATATTCTATTTACTTTAGTATTTAACAAATTAATCTAAAAAGAATTCCTAAAGTTTAAATTAGATAGTAAGTTATGCAGTTATTGAAGAAAAATAATAAAAATATAATTAATATTTTTTTAATTATAAACGTATTTGCTGTTATTTTTATTGTTTAAAATAAGTAAAATACCATAGGTATACTAGACGTACATAGAAATTTAAAGAATAAATTCATTTTACGAAGTGAATTTTCGTATTTAATTTCTAGATGACAATTTATTTAGAACAGAACAAATGTGTATGAATATATTTGAAGAAGAACATTTTCTTCCAGTAAATAGTTACAATTATAATGCTTCCCTACAATAGAACTCAATAATAAATTTAATAAACATCGAGATCATCATGTTTGAAAACTAATTTTTTGACCAAGCCGAGACGAGACTATCATACACATATTCGTTTTTATTTATATTATTTAGCTTCGTATCGAAATCACGGTGTAATTTATTAAAAACTCTAATTTGAACATGTTATTTTCAGAACTGGGCGCTGCGACATATTTTTTAGTTTTTTGTTTACGGGTTGACATGTTTCTATCTGCGAAATACCCAAAGAAGTCAATGAAATGCACAATTCTAAAAAAGATTTTGGAGTGGGTTTTTCTTGAATATTTAGTATGAGTGTGATTACAAGCTTGAGATCCAATTATAACCAAATTTTGCGTAATTTAAAAAAACTAAATGAAGTTTCTTCTTTTTCAGTGGTAAATTATTGATCTGTAGAGCGATGTGTTTCAACTTGAGTAGTACTCCTGATGGATGCAGAAGATAAGTTAATTTGTTTATACTAACATAACAAATTGATTAATTTCAGAATTTTTCGGCTTTTCCATCACAAATTCACGCTGCTAGAGACAATCTGGGCAAAAGCTTACATAATGCACTCATCGTAACAATTCGCCTGTTTCCGTAAATAATTTAAAATATTACTCTTTCAAGTATTTAGCCTCAAGAGCAACGACGACTGCGAATTGACGACATAATGTAAGCGATTAATGACATATGCATATGCTAAAATCTGCATAGTGCATCTCTTAAATTTCTGCCTAATCTCAACGATTTCAGTTGATATCCGTGGATTTTTTTAAATATTTTTCATTGCAAAATAGTACCATAATATCAGCTGGACATCGGCTTTGATGAAAGCAGTATTTTGATAGAGTTGCTATGCAAAATGTGGTGTTGCATTAGCATTAATCACTTCTGAAAATGTTCCATCCAATTACATGTCAATTTGTAGAAAGATCGTTTTGGTTATACACATATTTTTAACCTAAAAGGCTTTTAATCAAGTTGGTGTTGTAGGATAGAACATTTTCTTGGTTTGGTTAAAAACTGGGTTTAGGGCAAATATCTGCGAAGAGTGATGTTTGTGGATATTTGCGGATGCCTGAAGTGAGCGGAAACGGATTTTCCGTGGATTTGAAAAAAAAAATTATATTTTTGCTTTGGTAAAATTCCAGTCACTCCTACATAAAAAAAAACAGATTTGATATGGAATCCTTTTCCACAGGTCACGTATTCGCTGAGCTTCATTTTTCATTATTGGAAATCATCTATTTGTCTTCTCATAAAATGTTTCCGCCACCAACATGACATTATAGTTAAATTTGTTTATAAGAAACTTAGATGTTAACACCTGTTCTGAAGTTATTAAATGTACTGTTTGGTATTACTGCCGAGCACTATGTTTAGGTTAGACATCACTATTCGGGAACACCACCAATTATCAATTGATGATAGATGACCAATTATCAATTGATGACACTGCCCTTATAGCAAATATGCTAATATATCATCGTTCTATTTTATTGTACACATATATACGCATGTATGAACATAAATCGATCCACAATAGTAAAACTTAAAATCTGCGTTTAATTGAATATTCTATTTACTTTAGTATTTAACAAATTAATCTAAAAAGAATTCCTAAAGTTTAAATTAGATAGTAAGTTATGCAGTTATTGAAGAAAAATAATAAAAATATAATTAATATTTTTTTAATTATAAACGTATTTGCTGTTATTTGTATTGTTTAAAATAAGTAAAATACCATAGGTATACTAGACGTACATAGAAATTTAAAGAATAAATTCATTTTACGAAGTGAATTTTCGTATTTAATTTCTAGATGACAATTTATTTAGAACAGAACAAATGTGTATGAATATATTTGAAGAAGAACATTTTCTTCCAGTAAATAGTTACAATGATAATGCTTCCCTACTATAGAACTCAATAATAAATTTAATAAACATCGAGATCATCATGTTTGAAAACTAATTTTTTGACCAAGCCGAGACGAGACTATCATACACATACGTGTATTCGTTTTTATTTATATTATTTAGCTTCGTATCGAAATCACGGTGTAATTTATTAAAAACTCTAATTTGAACATGTTATTTTCAGAACTGGGCGCTGCGACATATTTTTTAGTTTTTTGTTTACGGGTTGACATGTTTCTATCTGCGAAATACCCAAAGAAGTCAATGAAATGCACAATTCTAAAAAAGATTTTGGAGTGGGTTTTTCTTGAATATTTAGTATGAGTGTGATTACAAGCTTGAGATCCAATTATAACCAAATTTTGCGTAATTTAAAAAAACTAAATGAAGTTTCTTCTTTTTCAGTGGTAAATTATTGATCTGTAGAGCGATGTGTTTCAACTTGAGTAGTACTCCTGATGGATGCAGAAGATAAGTTAATTTGTTTATACTAACATAACAAATTGATTAATTTCAGAATTTTTCGGCTTTTCCATCACAAATTCACGCTGCTAGAGACAATCTGGGCAAAAGCTTACATAATGCACTCATCGTAACAATTCGCCTGTTTCCGTAAATAATTTAAAATATTACTCTTTCAAGTATTTAGCCTCAAGAGCAACGACGACTGCGAATTGACGACATAATGTAAGCGATTAATGACATATGCATATGCTAAAATCTGCATAGTGCATCTCTTAAATTTCTGCCTAATCTCAACGATTTCAGTTGATATCCGTGGATTTTTTTAAATATTTTTCATTGCAAAATAGTACCATAATATCAGCTGGACATCGGCTTTGATGAAAGCAGTATTTTGATAGAGTTGCTATGCAAAATGTGGTGTTGCATTAGCATTAATCGCTTCTGAAAATGTTCCATCCAATTACATGTCAATTTGTAGAAAGATCGTTTTGTTTATACACATATTTTTAACTAAAAAGGCTTTTAATCAAGTTGGTGTTGTAGGATAGAACATTTTCTTGGTTTGGTTAAAAAATGGGTTTAGGGCAAATATCTGCGAAGAGTGATGTTTGTGGATATTTGCGGATGCCTGAAGTGAGCGGGAACGGATTTTCCGTGGATTTGAAAAAAAAATTATATTTTTACTTTGGTAAAATTCCAGTCACTCCTACATAAAAAAAAAAACAGATTTGATATGGAATCCTTTTCCACAGGTCACGTATTCGCTGAGCTTCATTTTTCATTATTGGAAATCATCTATTTGTCTTCTCGTAAAATGTTTCCGCCACCAACATGACATTATAGTTAAATTTGTTTATAAGAAACTTAGATGTTAACACCTGTTCTGAAGTTATTAAATGTACTGTTTGGTATTACTACCGAGCACTATGTTTAGGTTAGACATCACTATTCGGGAACACCACCAACTATCAATTGATGATAGATGACCAATTATCAATTGATGACACTGCCCTTATAGCAAATATGCTAATATATCATCGTTCTATTTTATTGTACACATATATACGCATGTATGAACATAAATCGATCCACAATAGTAAAACTTAAAATCTGCGTTTAATTGAATATTCTATTTACTTTAGTATTTAACAAATTAATCTAAAAAGAATTCCTTAATTTTAAATTAGATAGTAAGCTATGCAGTTATTGAAGAAAAATAATAAAAATATAATTAATATTTTTTTAATTATAAACGTATTGTTTATTTTAATAGTTCACATGAAAAGAGATTTTTAGGAACTTAGACGCGGTTCTACTTACAAATTTATAATCAATTATTTGAATTGTATTTATTTTAAGTCCGGTACAGGTCTCGTATATTCCGCTGAGCTTCATTTTTTATTATTGGAAATCAACTATTTGTCTTCCCGTAAAATATATCCGCCGCCGACATGACATTATAGTTAAATTTGTTTATAAGAAACTTAGATGTTAACACCTGTTCTGAAGTTATTAAATGTACTGTTTGGTATTACTGCCGAGCACTATGTTTAGGTTAGACATCACTATTCGGGAACACCACCAATTATCAATTGATGATAGATGACCAATTATCAATTGATGACACTGCCCTTATAGCAAATATGCTAATATATCATCGTTCTATTTTATTGTACACATATATACGCATGTATGAACATAAATCGATCCACAATAGTAAAACTTAAAATCTGCGTTTAATTGAATATTCTATTTACTTTAGTATTTAACAAATTAATCTAAAAAGAATTCCTTAATTTTAAATTAGATAGTAAGCTATGCAGTTATTGAAGAAAAATAATAAAAATATAATTAATATTTTTTTAATTATAAACGTATTTGCTGTTATTTGTATTGTTTAAAATAAGTAAAATACCATAGGTATACTAGACGTACATAGAAATTTAAAGAATAAATTCATTTTACGAAGTGAATTTTCGTATTTAATTTCTAGATGACAATTTATTTAGAACAGAACAAATGTGTATGAATATATTTGAAGAAGAACATTTTCTTCCAGTAAATAGTTACAATGATAATGCTTCCCTACTATAGAACTCAATAATAAATTTAATAAACATCGAGATCATCATGTTTGAAAACTAATTTTTTGACCAAGCCGAGACGAGACTATCATACACATATTCGTTTTTATTTATATTATTTAGCTTCGTATCGAAATCACGGTGTAATTTATTAAAAACTCTAATTTGAACATGTTATTTTCAGAACTGGGCGCTGCGACATATTTTTTAGTTTTTTGTTTACGGGTTGACATGTTTCTATCTGCGAAATACCCAAAGAAGTCAATGAAATGCACAATTCTAAAAAAGATTTTGGAGTGGGTTTTTCTTGAATATTTAGTATGAGTGTGATTACAAGCTTGAGATCCAATTATAACCAAATTTTGCGTAATTTAAAAAAACTAAATGAAGTTTCTTCTTTTTCAGTGGTAAATTATTGATCTGTAGAGCGATGTGTTTCAACTTGAGTAGTACTCCTGATGGATGCAGAAGATAAGTTAATTTGTTTATACTAACATAACAAATTGATTAATTTCAGAATTTTTCGGCTTTTCCATCACAAATTCACGCTGCTAGAGACAATCTGGGCAAAAGCTTACATAATGCACTCATCGTAACAATTCGCCTGTTTCCGTAAATAATTTAAAATATTACTCTTTCAAGTATTTAGCCTCAAGAGCAACGACGACTGCGAATTGACGACATAATGTAAGCGATTAATGACATATGCATATGCTAAAATCTGCATAGTGCATCTCTTAAATTTCTGCCTAATCTCAACGATTTCAGTTGATATCCGTGGATTTTTTTAAATATTTTTCATTGCAAAATAGTACCATAATATCAGCTGGACATCGGCTTTGATGAAAGCAGTATTTTGATAGAGTTGCTATGCAAAATGTGGTGTTGCATTAGCATTAATCACTTCTGAAAATGTTCCATCCAATTACATGTCAATTTGTAGAAAGATCGTTTTGGTTATACACATATTTTTAACCTAAAAGGCTTTTAATCAAGTTGGTGTTGTAGGATAGAACATTTTCTTGGTTTGGTTAAAAACTGGGTTTAGGGCAAATATCTGCGAAGAGTGATGTTTGTGGATATTTGCGGATGCCTGAAGTGAGCGGAAACGGATTTTCCGTGGATTTGAAAAAAAAAATTATATTTTTGCTTTGGTAAAATTCCAGTCACTCCTACATAAAAAAAAAACAGATTTGATATGGAATCCTTTTCCACAGGTCACGTATTCGCTGAGCTTCATTTTTCATTATTGGAAATCATCTATTTGTCTTCTCATAAAATGTTTCCGCCACCAACATGACATTATAGTTAAATTTGTTTATAAGAAACTTAGATGTTAACACCTGTTCTGAAGTTATTAAATGTACTGTTTGGTATTACTGCCGAGCACTATGTTTAGGTTAGACATCACTATTCGGGAACACCACCAATTATCAATTGATGATAGATGACCAATTATCAATTGATGACACTGCCCTTATAGCAAATATGCTAATATATCATCGTTCTATTTTATTGTACACATATATACGCATGTATGAACATAAATCGATCCACAATAGTAAAACTTAAAATCTGCGTTTAATTGAATATTCTATTTACTTTAGTATTTAACAAATTAATCTAAAAAGAATTCCTAAAGTTTAAATTAGATAGTAAGTTATGCAGTTATTGAAGAAAAATAATAAAAATATAATTAATATTTTTTTAATTATAAACGTATTTGCTGTTATTTGTATTGTTTAAAATAAGTAAAATACCATAGGTATACTAGACGTACATAGAAATTTAAAGAATAAATTCATTTTACGAAGTGAATTTTCGTATTTAATTTCTAGATGACAATTTATTTAGAACAGAACAAATGTGTATGAATATATTTGAAGAAGAACATTTTCTTCCAGTAAATAGTTACAATGATAATGCTTCCCTACTATAGAACTCAATAATAAATTTAATAAACATCGAGATCATCATGTTTGAAAACTAATTTTTTGACCAAGCCGAGACGAGACTATCATACACATATTCGTTTTTATTTATATTATTTAGCTTCGTATCGAAATCACGGTGTAATTTATTAAAAACTCTAATTTGAACATGTTATTTTCAGAACTGGGCGCTGCGACATATTTTTTAGTTTTTTGTTTACGGGTTGACATGTTTCTATCTGCGAAATACCCAAAGAAGTCAATGAAATGCACAATTCTAAAAAAGATTTTGGAGTGGGTTTTTCTTGAATATTTAGTATGAGTGTGATTACAAGCTTGAGATCCAATTATAACCAAATTTTGCGTAATTTAAAAAAACTAAATGAAGTTTCTTCTTTTTCAGTGGTAAATTATTGATCTGTAGAGCGATGTGTTTCAACTTGAGTAGTACTCCTGATGGATGCAGAAGATAAGTTAATTTGTTTATACTAACATAACAAATTGATTAATTTCAGAATTTTTCGGCTTTTCCATCACAAATTCACGCTGCTAGAGACAATCTGGGCAAAAGCTTACATAATGCACTCATCGTAACAATTCGCCTGTTTCCGTAAATAATTTAAAATATTACTCTTTCAAGTATTTAGCCTCAAGAGCAACGACGACTGCGAATTGACGACATAATGTAAGCGATTAATGACATATGCATATGCTAAAATCTGCATAGTGCATCTCTTAAATTTCTGCCTAATCTCAACGATTTCAGTTGATATCCGTGGATTTTTTTAAATATTTTTCATTGCAAAATAGTACCATAATATCAGCTGGACATCGGCTTTGATGAAAGCAGTATTTTGATAGAGTTGCTATGCAAAATGTGGTGTTGCATTAGCATTAATCACTTCTGAAAATGTTCCATCCAATTACATGTCAATTTGTAGAAAGATCGTTTTGGTTATACACATATTTTTAACCTAAAAGGCTTTTAATCAAGTTGGTGTTGTAGGATAGAACATTTTCTTGGTTTGGTTAAAAACTGGGTTTAGGGCAAATATCTGCGAAGAGTGATGTTTGTGGATATTTGCGGATGCCTGAAGTGAGCGGAAACGGATTTTCCGTGGATTTGAAAAAAAAAATTATATTTTTGCTTTGGTAAAATTCCAGTCACTCCTACATAAAAAAAAACAGATTTGATATGGAATCCTTTTCCACAGGTCACGTATTCGCTGAGCTTCATTTTTCATTATTGGAAATCATCTATTTGTCTTCTCATAAAATGTTTCCGCCACCAACATGACATTATAGTTAAATTTGTTTATAAGAAACTTAGATGTTAACACCTGTTCTGAAGTTATTAAATGTACTGTTTGGTATTACTGCCGAGCACTATGTTTAGGTTAGACATCACTATTCGGGAACACCACCAATTATCAATTGATGATAGATGACCAATTATCAATTGATGACACTGCCCTTATAGCAAATATGCTAATATATCATCTTTCTATTTTATTGTACACATATATACGCATGTATGAACATAAATCGATCCACAATAGTAAAACTTAAAATCTGCGTTTAATTGAATATTCTATTTACTTTAGTATTTAACAAATTAATCTAAAAAGAATTCCTAAAGTTTAAATTAGATAGTAAGTTATGCAGTTATTGAAGAAAAATAATAAAAATATAATTAATATTTTTTTAATTATAAACGTATTTGCTGTTATTTGTATTGTTTAAAATAAGTAAAATACCATAGGTATACTAGACGTACATAGAAATTTAAAGAATAAATTCATTTTACGAAGTGAATTTTCGTATTTAATTTCTAGATGACAATTTATTTAGAACAGAACAAATGTGTATGAATATATTTGAAGAAGAACATTTTCTTCCAGTAAATAGTTACAATGATAATGCTTCCCTACTATAGAACTCAATAATAAATTTAATAAACATCGAGATCATCATGTTTGAAAACTAATTTTTTGACCAAGCCGAGACGAGACTATCATACACATATTCGTTTTTATTTATATTATTTAGCTTCGTATCGAAATCACGGTGTAATTTATTAAAAACTCTAATTTGAACATGTTATTTTCAGAACTGGGCGCTGCGACATATTTTTTAGTTTTTTGTTTACGGGTTGACATGTTTCTATCTGCGAAATACCCAAAGAAGTCAATGAAATGCACAATTCTAAAAAAGATTTTGGAGTGGGTTTTTCTTGAATATTTAGTATGAGTGTGATTACAAGCTTGAGATCCAATTATAACCAAATTTTGCGTAATTTAAAAAAACTAAATGAAGTTTCTTCTTTTTCAGTGGTAAATTATTGATCTGTAGAGCGATGTGTTTCAACTTGAGTAGTACTCCTGATGGATGCAGAAGATAAGTTAATTTGTTTATACTAACATAACAAATTGATTAATTTCAGAATTTTTCGGCTTTTCCATCACAAATTCACGCTGCTAGAGACAATCTGGGCAAAAGCTTACATAATGCACTCATCGTAACAATTCGCCTGTTTCCGTAAATAATTTAAAATATTACTCTTTCAAGTATTTAGCCTCAAGAGCAACGACGACTGCGAATTGACGACATAATGTAAGCGATTAATGACATATGCATATGCTAAAATCTGCATAGTGCATCTCTTAAATTTCTGCCTAATCTCAACGATTTCAGTTGATATCCGTGGATTTTTTTAAATATTTTTCATTGCAAAATAGTACCATAATATCAGCTGGACATCGGCTTTGATGAAAGCAGTATTTTGATAGAGTTGCTATGCAAAATGTGGTGTTGCATTAGCATTAATCACTTCTGAAAATGTTCCATCCAATTACATGTCAATTTGTAGAAAGATCGTTTTGGTTATACACATATTTTTAACCTAAAAGGCTTTTAATCAAGTTGGTGTTGTAGGATAGAACATTTTCTTGGTTTGGTTAAAAACTGGGTTTAGGGCAAATATCTGCGAAGAGTGATGTTTGTGGATATTTGCGGATGCCTGAAGTGAGCGGAAACGGATTTTCCGTGGATTTGAAAAAAAAAATTATATTTTTGCTTTGGTAAAATTCCAGTCACTCCTACATAAAAAAAAACAGATTTGATATGGAATCCTTTTCCACAGGTCACGTATTCGCTGAGCTTCATTTTTCATTATTGGAAATCATCTATTTGTCTTCTCATAAAATGTTTCCGCCACCAACATGACATTATAGTTAAATTTGTTTATAAGAAACTTAGATGTTAACACCTGTTCTGAAGTTATTAAATGTACTGTTTGGTATTACTGCCGAGCACTATGTTTAGGTTAGACATCACTATTCGGGAACACCACCAATTATCAATTGATGATAGATGACCAATTATCAATTGATGACACTGCCCTTATAGCAAATATGCTAATATATCATCGTTCTATTTTATTGTACACATATATACGCATGTATGAACATAAATCGATCCACAATAGTAAAACTTAAAATCTGCGTTTAATTGAATATTCTATTTACTTTAGTATTTAACAAATTAATCTAAAAAGAATTCCTAAAGTTTAAATTAGATAGTAAGTTATGCAGTTATTGAAGAAAAATAATAAAAATATAATTAATATTTTTTTAATTATAAACGTATTTGCTGTTATTTGTATTGTTTAAAATAAGTAAAATACCATAGGTATACTAGACGTACATAGAAATTTAAAGAATAAATTCATTTTACGAAGTGAATTTTCGTATTTAATTTCTAGATGACAATTTATTTAGAACAGAACAAATGTGTATGAATATATTTGAAGAAGAACATTTTCTTCCAGTAAATAGTTACAATGATAATGCTTCCCTACTATAGAACTCAATAATAAATTTAATAAACATCGAGATCATCATGTTTGAAAACTAATTTTTTGACCAAGCCGAGACGAGACTATCATACACATATTCGTTTTTATTTATATTATTTAGCTTCGTATCGAAATCACGGTGTAATTTATTAAAAACTCTAATTTGAACATGTTATTTTCAGAACTGGGCGCTGCGACATATTTTTTAGTTTTTTGTTTACGGGTTGACATGTTTCTATCTGCGAAATACCCAAAGAAGTCAATGAAATGCACAATTCTAAAAAAGATTTTGGAGTGGGTTTTTCTTGAATATTTAGTATGAGTGTGATTACAAGCTTGAGATCCAATTATAACCAAATTTTGCGTAATTTAAAAAAACTAAATGAAGTTTCTTCTTTTTCAGTGGTAAATTATTGATCTGTAGAGCGATGTGTTTCAACTTGAGTAGTACTCCTGATGGATGCAGAAGATAAGTTAATTTGTTTATACTAACATAACAAATTGATTAATTTCAGAATTTTTCGGCTTTTCCATCACAAATTCACGCTGCTAGAGACAATCTGGGCAAAAGCTTACATAATGCACTCATCGTAACAATTCGCCTGTTTCCGTAAATAATTTAAAATATTACTCTTTCAAGTATTTAGCCTCAAGAGCAACGACGACTGCGAATTGACGACATAATGTAAGCGATTAATGACATATGCATATGCTAAAATCTGCATAGTGCATCTCTTAAATTTCTGCCTAATCTCAACGATTTCAGTTGATATCCGTGGATTTTTTTAAATATTTTTCATTGCAAAATAGTACCATAATATCAGCTGGACATCGGCTTTGATGAAAGCAGTATTTTGATAGAGTTGCTATGCAAAATGTGGTGTTGCATTAGCATTAATCGCTTCTGAAAATGTTCCATCCAATTACATGTCAATTTGTAGAAAGATCGTTTTGTTTATACACATATTTTTAACTAAAAAGGCTTTTAATCAAGTTGGTGTTGTAGGATAGAACATTTTCTTGGTTTGGTTAAAAAATGGGTTTAGGGCAAATATCTGCGAAGAGTGATGTTTGTGGATATTTGCGGATGCCTGAAGTGAGCGGGAACGGATTTTCCGTGGATTTGAAAAAAAAATTATATTTTTACTTTGGTAAAATTCCAGTCACTCCTACATAAAAAAAAAACAGATTTGATATGGAATCCTTTTCCACAGGTCACGTATTCGCTGAGCTTCATTTTTCATTATTGGAAATCATCTATTTGTCTTCTCGTAAAATGTTTCCGCCACCAACATGACATTATAGTTAAATTTGTTTATAAGAAACTTAGATGTTAACACCTGTTCTGAAGTTATTAAATGTACTGTTTGGTATTACTACCGAGCACTATGTTTAGGTTAGACATCACTATTCGGGAACACCACCAACTATCAATTGATGATAGATGACCAATTATCAATTGATGACACTGCCCTTATAGCAAATATGCTAATATATCATCGTTCTATTTTATTGTACACATATATACGCATGTATGAACATAAATCGATCCACAATAGTAAAACTTAAAATCTGCGTTTAATTGAATATTCTATTTACTTTAGTATTTAACAAATTAATCTAAAAAGAATTCCTTAATTTTAAATTAGATAGTAAGCTATGCAGTTATTGAAGAAAAATAATAAAAATATAATTAATATTTTTTTTATTATAAACGTATTGTTTATTTTAATAGTTCACATGAAAAGAGATTTTTAGGAACTTAGACGCGGTTCTACTTACAAATTTATAATCAATTATTTGAATTGTATTTATTTTAAATCCGGTACAGGTCTCGTATATTCCGCTGAGCTTCATTTTTTATTATTGGAAATCAACTATTTGTCTTCCCGTAAAATATATCCGCCGCCGACATGACATTATAGTTAAATTTGTTTATAAGAAACTTAGATGTTAACACCTGTTCTGAAGTTATTAAATGTACTGTTTGGTATTACTGTCGAGCACTATGTTTAGGTTAGACATCACTATTCGGGAACACCACCAATTATCAATTGATGATAGATGACCAATTATCAATTGATGACACTGCCCTTATAGCAAATATGCTAATATATCATCGTTCTATTTTATTGTACACATATATACGCATGTATGAACATAAATCGATCCACAATAGTAAAACTTAAAATCTGCGTTTAATTGAATATTCTATTTACTTTAGTATTTAACAAATTAATCTAAAAAGAATTCCTTAATTTTAAATTAGATAGTAAGCTATGCAGTTATTGAAGAAAAATAATAAAAATATAATTAATATTTTTTTAATTATAAACGTATTGTTTATTTTAATAGTTCACATGAAAAGAGATTTTTAGGAACTTAGACGCGGTTCTACTTACAAATTTATAATCAATTATTTGAATTGTATTTATTTTAAATCCGGTACAGGTCTCGTATATTCCGCTGAGCTTCATTTTTTATTATTGGAAATCAACTATTTGTCTTCCCGTAAAATATATCCGCCGCCGACATGACATTATAGTTAAATTTGTTTATAAGAAACTTAGATGTTAACACCTGTTCTGAAGTTATTAAATGGACTGTTTGGTATTACTGTCGAGCACTATGTTTAGGTTAGACATCACTATTCGGGAACACCACCAATTATCAATTGATGATAGATGACCAATTATCAATTGATGACACTGCCCTTATAGCAAATATGCTAATATATCATCGTTCTATTTTATTGTACACATATATACGCATGTATGAACATAAATCGATCCACAATAGTAAAACTTAAAATCTGCGTTTAATTGAATATTCTATTTACTTTAGTATTTAACAAATTAATCTAAAAAGAATTCCTTAATTTTAAATTAGATAGTAAGCTATGCAGTTATTGAAGAAAAATAATAAAAATATAATTAATATTTTTTTAATTATAAACGTATTGTTTATTTTAATAGTTCACATGAAAAGAGATTTTTAGGAACTTAGACGCGGTTCTACTTACAAATTTATAATCAATTATTTGAATTGTATTTATTTTAAATCCGGTACAGGTCTCGTATATTCCGCTGAGCTTCATTTTTTATTATTGGAAATCAACTATTTGTCTTCCCGTAAAATATATCCGCCGCCGACATGACATTATAGTTAAATTTGTTTATAAGAAACTTAGATGTTAACACCTGTTCTGAAGTTATTAAATGTACTGTTTGGTATTACTGTCGAGCACTATGTTTAGGTTAGACATCACTATTCGGGAACACCACCAATTATCAATTGATGATAGATGACCAATTATCAATTGATGACACTGCCCTTATAGCAAATATGCTAATATATCATCGTTCTATTTTATTGTACACATATATACGCATGTATGAACATAAATCGATCCACAATAGTAAAACTTAAAATCTGCGTTTAATTGAATATTCTATTTACTTTAGTATTTAACAAATTAATCTAAAAAGAATTCCTTAATTTTAAATTAGATAGTAAGCTATGCAGTTATTGAAGAAAAATAATAAAAATATAATTAATATTTTTTTAATTATAAACGTATTGTTTATTTTAATAGTTCACATGAAAAGAGATTTTTAGGAACTTAGACGCGGTTCTACTTACAAATTTATAATCAATTATTTGAATTGTATTTATTTTAAATCCGGTACAGGTCTCGTATATTCCGCTGAGCTTCATTTTTTATTATTGGAAATCAACTATTTGTCTTCCCGTAAAATATATCCGCCGCCGACATGACATTATAGTTAAATTTGTTTATAAGAAACTTAGATGTTAACACCTGTTCTGAAGTTATTAAATGTACTGTTTGGTATTACTGTCGAGCACTATGTTTAGGTTAGACATCACTATTCGGGAACACCACCAATTATCAATTGATGATAGATGACCAATTATCAATTGATGACACTGCCCTTATAGCAAATATGCTAATATATCATCGTTCTATTTTATTGTACACATATATACGCATGTATGAACATAAATCGATCCACAATAGTAAAACTTAAAATCTGCGTTTAATTGAATATTCTATTTACTTTAGTATTTAACAAATTAATCTAAAAAGAATTCCTTAATTTTAAATTAGATAGTAAGCTATGCAGTTATTGAAGAAAAATAATAAAAATATAATTAATATTTTTTTAATTATAAACGTATTGTTTATTTTAATAGTTCACATGAAAAGAGATTTTTAGGAACTTAGACGCGGTTCTACTTACAAATTTATAATCAATTATTTGAATTGTATTTATTTTAAATCCGGTACAGGTCTCGTATATTCCGCTGAGCTTCATTTTTTATTATTGGAAATCAACTATTTGTCTTCCCGTAAAATATATCCGCCGCCGACATGACATTATAGTTAAATTTGTTTATAAGAAACTTAGATGTTAACACCTGTTCTGAAGTTATTAAATGTACTGTTTGGTATTACTGTCGAGCACTATGTTTAGGTTAGACATCACTATTCGGGAACACCACCAATTATCAATTGATGATAGATGACCAATTATCAATTGATGACACTGCCCTTATAGCAAATATGCTAATATATCATCGTTCTATTTTATTGTACACATATATACGCATGTATGAACATAAATCGATCCACAATAGTAAAACTTAAAATCTGCGTTTAATTGAATATTCTATTTACTTTAGTATTTAACAAATTAATCTAAAAAGAATTCCTTAATTTTAAATTAGATAGTAAGCTATGCAGTTATTGAAGAAAAATAATAAAAATATAATTAATATTTTTTTAATTATAAACGTATTGTTTATTTTAATAGTTCACATGAAAAGAGATTTTTAGGAACTTAGACGCGGTTCTACTTACAAATTTATAATCAATTATTTGAATTGTATTTATTTTAAATCCGGTACAGGTCTCGTATATTCCGCTGAGCTTCATTTTTTATTATTGGAAATCAACTATTTGTCTTCCCGTAAAATATATCCGCCGCCGACATGACATTATAGTTAAATTTGTTTATAAGAAACTTAGATGTTAACACCTGTTCTGAAGTTATTAAATGTACTGTTTGGTATTACTGTCGAGCACTATGTTTAGGTTAGACATCACTATTCGGGAACACCACCAATTATCAATTGATGATAGATGACCAATTATCAATTGATGACACTGCCCTTATAGCAAATATGCTAATATATCATCGTTCTATTTTATTGTACACATATATACGCATGTATGAACATAAATCGATCCACAATAGTAAAACTTAAAATCTGCGTTTAATTGAATATTCTATTTACTTTAGTATTTAACAAATTAATCTAAAAAGAATTCCTTAATTTTAAATTAGATAGTAAGCTATGCAGTTATTGAAGAAAAATAATAAAAATATAATTAATATTTTTTTAATTATAAACGTATTGTTTATTTTAATAGTTCACATGAAAAGAGATTTTTAGGAACTTAGACGCGGTTCTACTTACAAATTTATAATCAATTATTTGAATTGTATTTATTTTAAATCCGGTACAGGTCTCGTATATTCCGCTGAGCTTCATTTTTTATTATTGGAAATCAACTATTTGTCTTCCCGTAAAATATATCCGCCGCCGACATGACATTATAGTTAAATTTGTTTATAAGAAACTTAGATGTTAACACCTGTTCTGAAGTTATTAAATGTACTGTTTGGTATTACTGTCGAGCACTATGTTTAGGTTAGACATCACTATTCGGGAACACCACCAATTATCAATTGATGATAGATGACCAATTATCAATTGATGACACTGCCCTTATAGCAAATATGCTAATATATCATCGTTCTATTTTATTGTACACATATATACGCATGTATGAACATAAATCGATCCACAATAGTAAAACTTAAAATCTGCGTTTAATTGAATATTCTATTTACTTTAGTATTTAACAAATTAATCTAAAAAGAATTCCTTAATTTTAAATTAGATAGTAAGCTATGCAGTTATTGAAGAAAAATAATAAAAATATAATTAATATTTTTTTAATTATAAACGTATTGTTTATTTTAATAGTTCACATGAAAAGAGATTTTTAGGAACTTAGACGCGGTTCTACTTACAAATTTATAATCAATTATTTGAATTGTATTTATTTTAAATCCGGTACAGGTCTCGTATATTCCGCTGAGCTTCATTTTTTATTATTGGAAATCAACTATTTGTCTTCCCGTAAAATATATCCGCCGCCGACATGACATTATAGTTAAATTTGTTTATAAGAAACTTAGATGTTAACACCTGTTCTGAAGTTATTAAATGTACTGTTTGGTATTACTGTCGAGCACTATGTTTAGGTTAGACATCACTATTCGGGAACACCACCAATTATCAATTGATGATAGATGACCAATTATCAATTGATGACACTGCCCTTATAGCAAATATGCTAATATATCATCGTTCTATTTTATTGTACACATATATACGCATGTATGAACATAAATCGATCCACAATAGTAAAACTTAAAATCTGCGTTTAATTGAATATTCTATTTACTTTAGTATTTAACAAATTAATCTAAAAAGAATTTCTTAATTTTAAATTAGATAGTAAGCTATGCAGTTATTGAAGAAAAATAATAAAAATATAATTAATATTTTTTTAATTATAAACGTATTGTTTATTTTAATAGTTCACATGAAAAGAGATTTTTAGGAACTTAGACGCGGTTCTACTTACAAATTTATAATCAATTATTTGAATTGTATTTATTTTAAATCCGGTACAGGTCTCGTATATTCCGCTGAGCTTCATTTTTTATTATTGGAAATCAACTATTTGTCTTCCCGTAAAATATATCCGCCGCCGACATGACATTATAGTTAAATTTGTTTATAAGAAACTTAGATGTTAACACCTGTTCTGAAGTTATTAAATGTACTGTTTGGTATTACTGTCGAGCACTATGTTTAGGTTAGACATCACTATTCGGGAACACCACCAATTATCAATTGATGATAGATGACCAATTATCAATTGATGACACTGCCCTTATAGCAAATATGCTAATATATCATCGTTCTATTTTATTGTACACATATATACGCATGTATGAACATAAATCGATCCACAATAGTAAAACTTAAAATCTGCGTTTAATTGAATATTCTATTTACTTTAGTATTTAACAAATTAATCTAAAAAGAATTCCTTAATTTTAAATTAGATAGTAAGCTATGCAGTTATTGAAGAAAAATAATAAAAATATAATTAATATTTTTTTAATTATAAACGTATTGTTTATTTTAATAGTTCACATGAAAAGAGATTTTTAGGAACTTAGACGCGGTTCTACTTACAAATTTATAATCAATTATTTGAATTGTATTTATTTTAAATCCGGTACAGGTCTCGTATATTCCGCTGAGCTTCATTTTTTATTATTGGAAATCAACTATTTGTCTTCCCGTAAAATATATCCGCCGCCGACATGACATTATAGTTAAATTTGTTTATAAGAAACTTAGATGTTAACACCTGTTCTGAAGTTATTAAATGTACTGTTTGGTATTACTGTCGAGCACTATGTTTAGGTTAGACATCACTATTCGGGAACACCACCAATTATCAATTGATGATAGATGACCAATTATCAATTGATGACACTGCCCTTATAGCAAATATGCTAATATATCATCGTTCTATTTTATTGTACACATATATACGCATGTATGAACATAAATCGATCCACAATAGTAAAACTTAAAATCTGCGTTTAATTGAATATTCTATTTACTTTAGTATTTAACAAATTAATCTAAAAAGAATTCCTTAATTTTAAATTAGATAGTAAGCTATGCAGTTATTGAAGAAAAATAATAAAAATATAATTAATATTTTTTTAATTATAAACGTATTGTTTATTTTAATAGTTCACATGAAAAGAGATTTTTAGGAACTTAGACGCGGTTCTACTTACAAATTTATAATCAATTATTTGAATTGTATTTATTTTAAATCCGGTACAGGTCTCGTATATTCCGCTGAGCTTCATTTTTTATTATTGGAAATCAACTATTTGTCTTCCCGTAAAATATATCCGCCGCCGACATGACATTATAGTTAAATTTGTTTATAAGAAACTTAGATGTTAACACCTGTTCTGAAGTTATTAAATGTACTGTTTGGTATTACTGTCGAGCACTATGTTTAGGTTAGACATCACTATTCGGGAACACCACCAATTATCAATTGATGATAGATGACCAATTATCAATTGATGACACTGCCCTTATAGCAAATATGCTAATATATCATCGTTCTATTTTATTGTACACATATATACGCATGTATGAACATAAATCGATCCACAATAGTAAAACTTAAAATCTGCGTTTAATTGAATATTCTATTTACTTTAGTATTTAACAAATTAATCTAAAAAGAATTCCTTAATTTTAAATTAGATAGTAAGCTATGCAGTTATTGAAGAAAAATAATAAAAATATAATTAATATTTTTTTAATTATAAACGTATTGTTTATTTTAATAGTTCACATGAAAAGAGATTTTTAGGAACTTAGACGCGGTTCTACTTACAAATTTATAATCAATTATTTGAATTGTATTTATTTTAAATCCGGTACAGGTCTCGTATATTCCGCTGAGCTTCATTTTTTATTATTGGAAATCAACTATTTGTCTTCCCGTAAAATATATCCGCCGCCGACATGACATTATAGTTGAATTTGTTTATAAGAAACTTAGATGTTAACACCTGTTCTGAAGTTATTAAATGTACTGTTTGGTATTACTGTCGAGCACTATGTTTAGGTTAGACATCACTATTCGGGAACACCACCAATTATCAATTGATGATAGATGACCAATTATCAATTGATGACACTGCCCTTATAGCAAATATGCTAATATATCATCGTTCTATTTTATTGTACACATATATACGCATGTATGAACATAAATCGATCCACAATAGTAAAACTTAAAATCTGCGTTTAATTGAATATTCTATTTACTTTAGTATTTAACAAATTAATCTAAAAAGAATTCCTTAATTTTAAATTAGATAGTAAGCTATGCAGTTATTGAAGAAAAATAATAAAAATATAATTAATATTTTTTTAATTATAAACGTATTGTTTATTTTAATAGTTCACATGAAAAGAGATTTTTAGGAACTTAGACGCGGTTCTACTTACAAATTTATAATCAATTATTTGAATTGTATTTATTTTAAATCCGGTACAGGTCTCGTATATTCCGCTGAGCTTCATTTTTTATTATTGGAAATCAACTATTTGTCTTCCCGTAAAATATATCCGCCGCCGACATGACATTATAGTTAAATTTGTTTATAAGAAACTTAGATGTTAACACCTGTTCTGAAGTTATTAAATGTACTGTTTGGTATTACTGTCGAGCACTATGTTTAGGTTAGACATCACTATTCGGGAACACCACCAATTATCAATTGATGATATATGACCAATTATCAATTGATGACACTGCCCTTATAGCAAATATGCTAATATATCATCGTTCTATTTTATTGTACACATATATACGCATGTATGAACATAAATCGATCCACAATAGTAAAACTTAAAATCTGCGTTTAATTGAATATTCTATTTACTTTAGTATTTAACAAATTAATCTAAAAAGAATTCCTTAATTTTAAATTAGATAGTAAGCTATGCAGTTATTGAAGAAAAATAATAAAAATATAATTAATATTTTTTTAATTATAAACGTATTGTTTATTTTAATAGTTCACATGAAAAGAGATTTTTAGGAACTTAGACGCGGTTCTACTTACAAATTTATAATCAATTATTTGAATTGTATTTATTTTAAATCCGGTACAGGTCTCGTATATTCCGCTGAGCTTCATTTTTTATTATTGGAAATCAACTATTTGTCTTCCCGTAAAATATATCCGCCGCCGACATGACATTATAGTTAAATTTGTTTATAAGAAACTTAGATGTTAACACCTGTTCTGAAGTTATTAAATGTACTGTTTGGTATTACTGTCGAGCACTATGTTTAGGTTAGACATCACTATTCGGGAACACCACCAATTATCAATTGATGATAGATGACCAATTATCAATTGATGACACTGCCCTTATAGCAAATATGCTAATATATCATCGTTCTATTTTATTGTACACATATATACGCATGTATGAACATAAATCGATCCACAATAGTAAAACTTAAAATCTGCGTTTAATTGAATATTCTATTTACTTTAGTATTTAACAAATTAATCTAAAAAGAATTCCTTAATTTTAAATTAGATAGTAAGCTATGCAGTTATTGAAGAAAAATAATAAAAATATAATTAATATTTTTTTAATTATAAACGTATTGTTTATTTTAATAGTTCACATGAAAAGAGATTTTTAGGAACTTAGACGCGGTTCTACTTACAAATTTATAATCAATTATTTGAATTGTATTTATTTTAAATCCGGTACAGGTCTCGTATATTCCGCTGAGCTTCATTTTTTATTATTGGAAATCAACTATTTGTCTTCCCGTAAAATATATCCGCCGCCGACATGACATTATAGTTAAATTTGTTTATAAGAAACTTAGATGTTAACACCTGTTCTGAAGTTATTAAATGTACTGTTTGGTATTACTGTCGAGCACTATGTTTAGGTTAGACATCACTATTCGGGAACACCACCAATTATCAATTGATGATAGATGACCAATTATCAATTGATGACACTGCCCTTATAGCAAATATGCTAATATATCATCGTTCTATTTTATTGTACACATATATACGCATGTATGAACATAAATCGATCCACAATAGTAAAACTTAAAATCTGCGTTTAATTGAATATTCTATTTACTTTAGTATTTAACAAATTAATCTAAAAAGAATTCCTTAATTTTAAATTAGATAGTAAGCTATGCAGTTATTGAAGAAAAATAATAAAAATATAATTAATATTTTTTTAATTATAAACGTATTGTTTATTTTAATAGTTCACATGAAAAGAGATTTTTAGGAACTTAGACGCGGTTCTACTTACAAATTTATAATCAATTATTTGAATTGTATTTATTTTAAATCCGGTACAGGTCTCGTATATTCCGCTGAGCTTCATTTTTTATTATTGGAAATCAACTATTTGTCTTCCCGTAAAATATATCCGCCGCCGACATGACATTATAGTTGAATTTGTTTATAAGAAACTTAGATGTTAACACCTGTTCTGAAGTTATTAAATGTACTGTTTGGTATTACTGTCGAGCACTATGTTTAGGTTAGACATCACTATTCGGGAACACCACCAATTATCAATTGATGATAGATGACCAATTATCAATTGATGACACTGCCCTTATAGCAAATATGCTAATATATCATCGTTCTATTTTATTGTACACATATATACGCATGTATGAACATAAATCGATCCACAATAGTAAAACTTAAAATCTGCGTTTAATTGAATATTCTATTTACTTTAGTATTTAACAAATTAATCTAAAAAGAATTCCTTAATTTTAAATTAGATAGTAAGCTATGCAGTTATTGAAGAAAAATAATAAAAATATAATTAATATTTTTTTAATTATAAACGTATTGTTTATTTTAATAGTTCACATGAAAAGAGATTTTTAGGAACTTAGACGCGGTTCTACTTACAAATTTATAATCAATTATTTGAATTGTATTTATTTTAAATCCGGTACAGGTCTCGTATATTCCGCTGAGCTTCATTTTTTATTATTGGAAATCAACTATTTGTCTTCCCGTAAAATATATCCGCCGCCGACATGACATTATAGTTGAATTTGTTTATAAGAAACTTAGATGTTAACACCTGTTCTGAAGTTATTAAATGTACTGTTTGGTATTACTGTCGAGCACTATGTTTAGGTTAGACATCACTATTCGGGAACACCACCAATTATCAATTGATGATAGATGACCAATTATCAATTGATGACACTGCCCTTATAGCAAATATGCTAATATATCATCGTTCTATTTTATTGTACACATATATACGCATGTATGAACATAAATCGATCCACAATAGTAAAACTTAAAATCTGCGTTTAATTGAATATTCTATTTACTTTAGTATTTAACAAATTAATCTAAAAAGAATTCCTTAATTTTAAATTAGATAGTAAGCTATGCAGTTATTGAAGAAAAATAATAAAAATATAATTAATATTTTTTTAATTATAAACGTATTGTTTATTTTAATAGTTCACATGAAAAGAGATTTTTAGGAACTTAGACGCGGTTCTACTTACAAATTTATAATCAATTATTTGAATTGTATTTATTTTAAATCCGGTACAGGTCTCGTATATTCCGCTGAGCTTCATTTTTTATTATTGGAAATCAACTATTTGTCTTCCCGTAAAATATATCCGCCGCCGACATGACATTATAGTTAAATTTGTTTATAAGAAACTTAGATGTTAACACCTGTTCTGAAGTTATTAAATGTACTGTTTGGTATTACTGTCGAGCACTATGTTTAGGTTAGACATCACTATTCGGGAACACCACCAATTATCAATTGATGATAGATGACCAATTATCAATTGATGACACTGCCCTTATAGCAAATATGCTAATATATCATCGTTCTATTTTATTGTACACATATATACGCATGTATGAACATAAATCGATCCACAATAGTAAAACTTAAAATCTGCGTTTAATTGAATATTCTATTTACTTTAGTATTTAACAAATTAATCTAAAAAGAATTCCTTAATTTTAAATTAGATAGTAAGCTATGCAGTTATTGAAGAAAAATAATAAAAATATAATTAATATTTTTTTAATTATAAACGTATTGTTTATTTTAATAGTTCACATGAAAAGAGATTTTTAGGAACTTAGACGCGGTTCTACTTACAAATTTATAATCAATTATTTGAATTGTATTTATTTTAAATCCGGTACAGGTCTCGTATATTCCGCTGAGCTTCATTTTTTATTATTGGAAATCAACTATTTGTCTTCCCGTAAAATATATCCGCCGCCGACATGACATTATAGTTAAATTTGTTTATAAGAAACTTAGATGTTAACACCTGTTCTGAAGTTATTAAATGTACTGTTTGGTATTACTGTCGAGCACTATGTTTAGGTTAGACATCACTATTCGGGAACACCACCAATTATCAATTGATGATAGATGACCAATTATCAATTGATGACACTGCCCTTATAGCAAATATGCTAATATATCATCGTTCTATTTTATTGTACACATATATACGCATGTATGAACATAAATCGATCCACAATAGTAAAACTTAAAATCTGCGTTTAATTGAATATTCTATTTACTTTAGTATTTAACAAATTAATCTAAAAAGAATTCCTTAATTTTAAATTAGATAGTAAGCTATGCAGTTATTGAAGAAAAATAATAAAAATATAATTAATATTTTTTTAATTATAAACGTATTGTTTATTTTAATAGTTCACATGAAAAGAGATTTTTAGGAACTTAGACGCGGTTCTACTTACAAATTTATAATCAATTATTTGAATTGTATTTATTTTAAATCCGGTACAGGTCTCGTATATTCCGCTGAGCTTCATTTTTTATTATTGGAAATCAACTATTTGTCTTCCCGTAAAATATATCCGCCGCCGACATGACATTATAGTTAAATTTGTTTATAAGAAACTTAGATGTTAACACCTGTTCTGAAGTTATTAAATGTACTGTTTGGTATTACTGTCGAGCACTATGTTTAGGTTAGACATCACTATTCGGGAACACCACCAATTATCAATTGATGATAGATGACCAATTATCAATTGATGACACTGCCCTTATAGCAAATATGCTAATATATCATCGTTCTATTTTATTGTACACATATATACGCATGTATGAACATAAATCGATCCACAATAGTAAAACTTAAAATCTGCGTTTAATTGAATATTCTATTTACTTTAGTATTTAACAAATTAATCTAAAAAGAATTCCTTAATTTTAAATTAGATAGTAAGCTATGCAGTTATTGAAGAAAAATAATAAAAATATAATTAATATTTTTTTAATTATAAACGTATTGTTTATTTTAATAGTTCACATGAAAAGAGATTTTTAGGAACTTAGACGCGGTTCTACTTACAAATTTATAATCAATTATTTGAATTGTATTTATTTTAAATCCGGTACAGGTCTCGTATATTCCGCTGAGCTTCATTTTTTATTATTGGAAATCAACTATTTGTCTTCCCGTAAAATATATCCGCCGCCGACATGACATTATAGTTGAATTTGTTTATAAGAAACTTAGATGTTAACACCTGTTCTGAAGTTATTAAATGTACTGTTTGGTATTACTGTCGAGCACTATGTTTAGGTTAGACATCACTATTCGGGAACACCACCAATTATCAATTGATGATAGATGACCAATTATCAATTGATGACACTGCCCTTATAGCAAATATGCTAATATATCATCGTTCTATTTTATTGTACACATATATACGCATGTATGAACATAAATCGATCCACAATAGTAAAACTTAAAATCTGCGTTTAATTGAATATTCTATTTACTTTAGTATTTAACAAATTAATCTAAAAAGAATTCCTTAATTTTAAATTAGATAGTAAGCTATGCAGTTATTGAAGAAAAATAATAAAAATATAATTAATATTTTTTTAATTATAAACGTATTGTTTATTTTAATAGTTCACATGAAAAGAGATTTTTAGGAACTTAGACGCGGTTCTACTTACAAATTTATAATCAATTATTTGAATTGTATTTATTTTAAATCCGGTACAGGTCTCGTATATTCCGCTGAGCTTCATTTTTTATTATTGGAAATCAACTATTTGTCTTCCCGTAAAATATATCCGCCGCCGACATGACATTATAGTTAAATTTGTTTATAAGAAACTTAGATGTTAACACCTGTTCTGAAGTTATTAAATGTACTGTTTGGTATTACTGTCGAGCACTATGTTTAGGTTAGACATCACTATTCGGGAACACCACCAATTATCAATTGATGATAGATGACCAATTATCAATTGATGACACTGCCCTTATAGCAAATATGCTAATATATCATCGTTCTATTTTATTGTACACATATATACGCATGTATGAACATAAATCGATCCACAATAGTAAAACTTAAAATCTGCGTTTAATTGAATATTCTATTTACTTTAGTATTTAACAAATTAATCTAAAAAGAATTCCTTAATTTTAAATTAGATAGTAAGCTATGCAGTTATTGAAGAAAAATAATAAAAATATAATTAATATTTTTTTAATTATAAACGTATTGTTTATTTTAATAGTTCACATGAAAAGAGATTTTTAGGAACTTAGACGCGGTTCTACTTACAAATTTATAATCAATTATTTGAATTGTATTTATTTTAAATCCGGTACAGGTCTCGTATATTCCGCTGAGCTTCATTTTTTATTATTGGAAATCAACTATTTGTCTTCCCGTAAAATATATCCGCCGCCGACATGACATTATAGTTAAATTTGTTTATAAGAAACTTAGATGTTAACACCTGTTCTGAAGTTATTAAATGTACTGTTTGGTATTACTGTCGAGCACTATGTTTAGGTTAGACATCACTATTCGGGAACACCACCAATTATCAATTGATGATAGATGACCAATTATCAATTGATGACACTGCCCTTATAGCAAATATGCTAATATATCATCGTTCTATTTTATTGTACACATATATACGCATGTATGAACATAAATCGATCCACAATAGTAAAACTTAAAATCTGCGTTTAATTGAATATTCTATTTACTTTAGTATTTAACAAATTAATCTAAAAAGAATTCCTTAATTTTAAATTAGATAGTAAGCTATGCAGTTATTGAAGAAAAATAATAAAAATATAATTAATATTTTTTTAATTATAAACGTATTGTTTATTTTAATAGTTCACATGAAAAGAGATTTTTAGGAACTTAGACGCGGTTCTACTTACAAATTTATAATCAATTATTTGAATTGTATTTATTTTAAATCCGGTACAGGTCTCGTATATTCCGCTGAGCTTCATTTTTTATTATTGGAAATCAACTATTTGTCTTCCCGTAAAATATATCCGCCGCCGACATGACATTATAGTTAAATTTGTTTATAAGAAACTTAGATGTTAACACCTGTTCTGAAGTTATTAAATGTACTGTTTGGTATTACTGTCGAGCACTATGTTTAGGTTAGACATCACTATTCGGGAACACCACCAATTATCAATTGATGATAGATGACCAATTATCAATTGATGACACTGCCCTTATAGCAAATATGCTAATATATCATCGTTCTATTTTATTGTACACATATATACGCATGTATGAACATAAATCGATCCACAATAGTAAAACTTAAAATCTGCGTTTAATTGAATATTCTATTTACTTTAGTATTTAACAAATTAATCTAAAAAGAATTCCTTAATTTTAAATTAGATAGTAAGCTATGCAGTTATTGAAGAAAAATAATAAAAATATAATTAATATTTTTTTAATTATAAACGTATTGTTTATTTTAATAGTTCACATGAAAAGAGATTTTTAGGAACTTAGACGCGGTTCTACTTACAAATTTATAATCAATTATTTGAATTGTATTTATTTTAAATCCGGTACAGGTCTCGTATATTCCGCTGAGCTTCATTTTTTATTATTGGAAATCAACTATTTGTCTTCCCGTAAAATATATCCGCCGCCGACATGACATTATAGTTGAATTTGTTTATAAGAAACTTAGATGTTAACACCTGTTCTGAAGTTATTAAATGTACTGTTTGGTATTACTGTCGAGCACTATGTTTAGGTTAGACATCACTATTCGGGAACACCACCAATTATCAATTGATGATAGATGACCAATTATCAATTGATGACACTGCCCTTATAGCAAATATGCTAATATATCATCGTTCTATTTTATTGTACACATATATACGCATGTATGAACATAAATCGATCCACAATAGTAAAACTTAAAATCTGCGTTTAATTGAATATTCTATTTACTTTAGTATTTAACAAATTAATCTAAAAAGAATTCCTTAATTTTAAATTAGATAGTAAGCTATGCAGTTATTGAAGAAAAATAATAAAAATATAATTAATATTTTTTTAATTATAAACGTATTGTTTATTTTAATAGTTCACATGAAAAGAGATTTTTAGGAACTTAGACGCGGTTCTACTTACAAATTTATAATCAATTATTTGAATTGTATTTATTTTAAATCCGGTACAGGTCTCGTATATTCCGCTGAGCTTCATTTTTTATTATTGGAAATCAACTATTTGTCTTCCCGTAAAATATATCCGCCGCCGACATGACATTATAGTTAAATTTGTTTATAAGAAACTTAGATGTTAACACCTGTTCTGAAGTTATTAAATGTACTGTTTGGTATTACTGTCGAGCACTATGTTTAGGTTAGACATCACTATTCGGGAACACCACCAATTATCAATTGATGATAGATGACCAATTATCAATTGATGACACTGCCCTTATAGCAAATATGCTAATATATCATCGTTCTATTTTATTGTACACATATATACGCATGTATGAACATAAATCGATCCACAATAGTAAAACTTAAAATCTGCGTTTAATTGAATATTCTATTTACTTTAGTATTTAACAAATTAATCTAAAAAGAATTCCTTAATTTTAAATTAGATAGTAAGCTATGCAGTTATTGAAGAAAAATAATAAAAATATAATTAATATTTTTTTAATTATAAACGTATTGTTTATTTTAATAGTTCACATGAAAAGAGATTTTTAGGAACTTAGACGCGGTTCTACTTACAAATTTATAATCAATTATTTGAATTGTATTTATTTTAAATCCGGTACAGGTCTCGTATATTCCGCTGAGCTTCATTTTTTATTATTGGAAATCAACTATTTGTCTTCCCGTAAAATATATCCGCCGCCGACATGACATTATAGTTAAATTTGTTTATAAGAAACTTAGATGTTAACACCTGTTCTGAAGTTATTAAATGGACTGTTTGGTATTACTGTCGAGCACTATGTTTAGGTTAGACATCACTATTCGGGAACACCACCAATTATCAATTGATGATAGATGACCAATTATCAATTGATGACACTGCCCTTATAGCAAATATGCTAATATATCATCGTTCTATTTTATTGTACACATATATACGCATGTATGAACATAAATCGATCCACAATAGTAAAACTTAAAATCTGCGTTTAATTGAATATTCTATTTACTTTAGTATTTAACAAATTAATCTAAAAAGAATTCCTTAATTTTAAATTAGATAGTAAGCTATGCAGTTATTGAAGAAAAATAATAAAAATATAATTAATATTTTTTTAATTATAAACGTATTGTTTATTTTAATAGTTCACATGAAAAGAGATTTTTAGGAACTTAGACGCGGTTCTACTTACAAATTTATAATCAATTATTTGAATTGTATTTATTTTAAATCCGGTACAGGTCTCGTATATTCCGCTGAGCTTCATTTTTTATTATTGGAAATCAACTATTTGTCTTCCCGTAAAATATATCCGCCGCCGACATGACATTATAGTTAAATTTGTTTATAAGAAACTTAGATGTTAACACCTGTTCTGAAGTTATTAAATGTACTGTTTGGTATTACTGTCGAGCACTATGTTTAGGTTAGACATCACTATTCGGGAACACCACCAATTATCAATTGATGATAGATGACCAATTATCAATTGATGACACTGCCCTTATAGCAAATATGCTAATATATCATCGTTCTATTTTATTGTACACATATATACGCATGTATGAACATAAATCGATCCACAATAGTAAAACTTAAAATCTGCGTTTAATTGAATATTCTATTTACTTTAGTATTTAACAAATTAATCTAAAAAGAATTCCTTAATTTTAAATTAGATAGTAAGCTATGCAGTTATTGAAGAAAAATAATAAAAATATAATTAATATTTTTTTAATTATAAACGTATTGTTTATTTTAATAGTTCACATGAAAAGAGATTTTTAGGAACTTAGACGCGGTTCTACTTACAAATTTATAATCAATTATTTGAATTGTATTTATTTTAAATCCGGTACAGGTCTCGTATATTCCGCTGAGCTTCATTTTTTATTATTGGAAATCAACTATTTGTCTTCCCGTAAAATATATCCGCCGCCGACATGACATTATAGTTAAATTTGTTTATAAGAAACTTAGATGTTAACACCTGTTCTGAAGTTATTAAATGTACTGTTTGGTATTACTGTCGAGCACTATGTTTAGGTTAGACATCACTATTCGGGAACACCACCAATTATCAATTGATGATAGATGACCAATTATCAATTGATGACACTGCCCTTATAGCAAATATGCTAATATATCATCGTTCTATTTTATTGTACACATATATACGCATGTATGAACATAAATCGATCCACAATAGTAAAACTTAAAATCTGCGTTTAATTGAATATTCTATTTACTTTAGTATTTAACAAATTAATCTAAAAAGAATTCCTTAATTTTAAATTAGATAGTAAGCTATGCAGTTATTGAAGAAAAATAATAAAAATATAATTAATATTTTTTTAATTATAAACGTATTGTTTATTTTAATAGTTCACATGAAAAGAGATTTTTAGGAACTTAGACGCGGTTCTACTTACAAATTTATAATCAATTATTTGAATTGTATTTATTTTAAATCCGGTACAGGTCTCGTATATTCCGCTGAGCTTCATTTTTTATTATTGGAAATCAACTATTTGTCTTCCCGTAAAATATATCCGCCGCCGACATGACATTATAGTTAAATTTGTTTATAAGAAACTTAGATGTTAACACCTGTTCTGAAGTTATTAAATGTACTGTTTGGTATTACTGTCGAGCACTATGTTTAGGTTAGACATCACTATTCGGGAACACCACCAATTATCAATTGATGATAGATGACCAATTATCAATTGATGACACTGCCCTTATAGCAAATATGCTAATATATCATCGTTCTATTTTATTGTACACATATATACGCATGTATGAACATAAATCGATCCACAATAGTAAAACTTAAAATCTGCGTTTAATTGAATATTCTATTTACTTTAGTATTTAACAAATTAATCTAAAAAGAATTCCTTAATTTTAAATTAGATAGTAAGCTATGCAGTTATTGAAGAAAAATAATAAAAATATAATTAATATTTTTTTAATTATAAACGTATTGTTTATTTTAATAGTTCACATGAAAAGAGATTTTTAGGAACTTAGACGCGGTTCTACTTACAAATTTATAATCAATTATTTGAATTGTATTTATTTTAAATCCGGTACAGGTCTCGTATATTCCGCTGAGCTTCATTTTTTATTATTGGAAATCAACTATTTGTCTTCCCGTAAAATATATCCGCCGCCGACATGACATTATAGTTAAATTTGTTTATAAGAAACTTAGATGTTAACACCTGTTCTGAAGTTATTAAATGTACTGTTTGGTATTACTGTCGAGCACTATGTTTAGGTTAGACATCACTATTCGGGAACACCACCAATTATCAATTGATGATAGATGACCAATTATCAATTGATGACACTGCCCTTATAGCAAATATGCTAATATATCATCGTTCTATTTTATTGTACACATATATACGCATGTATGAACATAAATCGATCCACAATAGTAAAACTTAAAATCTGCGTTTAATTGAATATTCTATTTACTTTAGTATTTAACAAATTAATCTAAAAAGAATTCCTTAATTTTAAATTAGATAGTAAGCTATGCAGTTATTGAAGAAAAATAATAAAAATATAATTAATATTTTTTTAATTATAAACGTATTGTTTATTTTAATAGTTCACATGAAAAGAGATTTTTAGGAACTTAGACGCGGTTCTACTTACAAATTTATAATCAATTATTTGAATTGTATTTATTTTAAATCCGGTACAGGTCTCGTATATTCCGCTGAGCTTCATTTTTTATTATTGGAAATCAACTATTTGTCTTCCCGTAAAATATATCCGCCGCCGACATGACATTATAGTTAAATTTGTTTATAAGAAACTTAGATGTTAACACCTGTTCTGAAGTTATTAAATGTACTGTTTGGTATTACTGTCGAGCACTATGTTTAGGTTAGACATCACTATTCGAGAACACCACCAATTATCAATTGATGATAGATGACCAATTATCAATTGATGACACTGTTCTTATAGCAAATATGCTAATATATCATCGTTCTATTTTATTGTACACATATATACGCATGTATGAACATAAATCGATCCACAATAGTAAAACTTAAAATCTGCGTTTAATTGAATATTCTATTTACTTTAGTATTTAACAAATTAATCTAAAAAGAATTCCTTAATTTTAAATTAGATAGTAAGCTATGCAGTTATTGAAGAAAAATAATAAAAATATAATTAATATTTTTTTAATTATAAACGTATTGTTTATTTTAATAGTTCACATGAAAAGAGATTTTTAGGAACTTAAACGCGGTTCTACTTACAAATTTATAATCAATTATTTGAATTGTATTTATTTTAAATCCGGTACAGGTCTCGTATATTCCTCTGAGCTTCATTTTTTATTATTGGAAATCAACTATTTGTCTTCCCGTAAAATATATCCGCCGCCGACATGACATTATAGTTAAATTTGTTTATAAGAAACTTAGATGTTAACACCTGTTCTGAAGTTATTAAATGTACTGTCTGGTATTACTGTCGAGCACTATGTTTAGGTTAGACATCACTATTCGGGAACACCACCAATTATCAATTGATGATAGATGACCAATTATCAATTGATGACACTGCTCTTATAGCAAATATGCTAATATATCATCGTTCTATTTTATTGTACACATATATACGCATGTATGAACATAAATCGATCCACAATAGTAAAACTTAAAATCTGCGTTTAATTGAATATTCTATTTACTTTAGTATTTAACAAATTAATCTAAAAAGAATTCCTTAATTTTAAATTAGATAGTAAGCTATGCAGTTATTGAAGAAAAATAATAAAAATATAATTAATATTTTTTTAATTATAAACGTATTGTTTATTTTAATAGTTCACATGAAAAGAGATTTTTAGGAACTTAGACGCGGTTCTACTTACAAATTTATAATCAATTATTTGAATTGTATTTATTTTAAATCCGGTACAGGTCTCGTATATTCCGCTGAGCTTCATTTTTTATTATTGGAAATCAACTATTTGTCTTCCCGTAAAATATATCCGCCGCCGACATGACATTATAGTTAAATTTGTTTATAAGAAACTTAGATGTTAACACCTGTTCTGAAGTTATTAAATGTACTGTCTGGTATTACTGTCGAGCACTATGTTTAGGTTAGACATCACTATTCGGGAACACCACCAATTATCAATTGATGATAGATGACCAATTATCAATTGATGACACTGCTCTTATAGCAAATATGCTAATATATCATCGTTCTATTTTATTGTACACATATATACGCATGTATGAACATAAATCGATCCACAATAGTAAAACTTAAAATCTGCGTTTAATTGAATATTCTATTTACTTTAGTATTTAACAAATTAATCTAAAAAGAATTCCTTAATTTTAAATTAGATAGTAAGCTATGCAGTTATTGAAGAAAAATAATAAAAATATAATTAATATTTTTTTAATTATAAACGTATTGTTTATTTTAATAGTTCACATGAAAAGAGATTTTTAGGAACTTAGACGCGGTTCTACTTACAAATTTATAATCAATTATTTGAATTGTATTTATTTTAAATCCGGTACAGGTCTCGTATATTCCGCTGAGCTTCATTTTTTATTATTGGAAATCAACTATTTGTCTTCCCGTAAAATATATCCGCCGCCGACATGACATTATAGTTAAATTTGTTTATAAGAAACTTAGATGTTAACACCTGTTCTGAAGTTATTAAATGTACTGTCTGGTATTACTGTCGAGCACTATGTTTAGGTTAGACATCACTATTCGGGAACACCACCAATTATCAATTGATGATAGATGACCAATTATCAATTGATGACACTGCTCTTATAGCAAATATGCTAATATATCATCGTTCTATTTTATTGTACACATATATACGCATGTATGAACATAAATCGATCCACAATAGTAAAACTTAAAATCTGCGTTTAATTGAATATTCTATTTACTTTAGTATTTAACAAATTAATCTAAAAAGAATTCCTTAATTTTAAATTAGATAGTAAGCTATGCAGTTATTGAAGAAAAATAATAAAAATATAATTAATATTTTTTTAATTATAAACGTATTGTTTATTTTAATAGTTCACATGAAAAGAGATTTTTAGGAACTTAGACGCGGTTCTACTTACAAATTTATAATCAATTATTTGAATTGTATTTATTTTAAATCCGGTACAGGTCTCGTATATTCCGCTGAGCTTCATTTTTTATTATTGGAAATCAACTATTTGTCTTCCCGTAAAATATATCCGCCGCCGACATGACATTATAGTTAAATTTGTTTATAAGAAACTTAGATGTTAACACCTGTTCTGAAGTTATTAAATGTACTGTCTGGTATTACTGTCGAGCACTATGTTTAGGTTAGACATCACTATTCGGGAACACCACCAATTATCAATTGATGATAGATGACCAATTATCAATTGATGACACTGCTCTTATAGCAAATATGCTAATATATCATCGTTCTATTTTATTGTACACATATATACGCATGTATGAACATAAATCGATCCACAATAGTAAAACTTAAAATCTGCGTTTAATTGAATATTCTATTTACTTTAGTATTTAACAAATTAATCTAAAAAGAATTCCTTAATTTTAAATTAGATAGTAAGCTATGCAGTTATTGAAGAAAAATAATAAAAATATAATTAATATTTTTTTAATTATAAACGTATTGTTTATTTTAATAGTTCACATGAAAAGAGATTTTTAGGAACTTAGACGCGGTTCTACTTACAAATTTATAATCAATTATTTGAATTGTATTTATTTTAAATCCGGTACAGGTCTCGTATATTCCGCTGAGCTTCATTTTTTATTATTGGAAATCAACTATTTGTCTTCCCGTAAAATATATCCGCCGCCGACATGACATTATAGTTAAATTTGTTTATAAGAAACTTAGATGTTAACACCTGTTCTGAAGTTATTAAATGTACTGTTTAGTATTACTGTCGAGCACTATGTTTAGGTTAGACATCACTATTCGGGAACACCACCAATTATCAATTGATGATAGATGACCAATTATCAATTGATGACACTGCCCTTATAGCAAATATGCTAATATATCATCGTTCTATTTTATTGTACACATATATACGCATGTATGAACATAAATCGATCCACAATAGTAAAACTTAAAATCTGCGTTTAATTGAATATTCTATTTACTTTAGTATTTAACAAATTAATCTAAAAAGAATTCCTTAATTTTAAATTAGATAGTAAGCTATGCAGTTATTGAAGAAAAATAATAAAAATATAATTAATATTTTTTTAATTATAAACGTATTGTTTATTTTAATAGTTCACATGAAAAGAGATTTTTAGGAACTTAGACGCGGTTCTACTTACAAATTTATAATCAATTATTTGAATTGTATTTATTTTAAATCCGGTACAGGTCTCGTATATTCCGCTGAGCTTCATTTTTTATTATTGGAAATCAACTATTTGTCTTCCCGTAAAATATATCCGCCGCCGACATGACATTATAGTTAAATTTGTTTATAAGAAACTTAGATGTTAACACCTGTTCTGAAGTTATTAAATGTACTGTTTGGTATTACTGTCGAGCACTATGTTTAGGTTAGACATCACTATTCGGGAACACCACCAATTATCAATTGATGATAGATGACCAATTATCAATTGATGACACTGCCCTTATAGCAAATATGCTAATATATCATCGTTCTATTTTATTGTACACATATATACGCATGTATGAACATAAATCGATCCACAATAGTAAAACTTAAAATCTGCGTTTAATTGAATATTCTATTTACTTTAGTATTTAACAAATTAATCTAAAAAGAATTCCTTAATTTTAAATTAGATAGTAAGCTATGCAGTTATTGAAGAAAAATAATAAAAATATAATTAATATTTTTTTAATTATAAACGTATTGTTTATTTTAATAGTTCACATGAAAAGAGATTTTTAGGAACTTAGACGCGGTTCTACTTACAAATTTATAATCAATTATTTGAATTGTATTTATTTTAAATCCGGTACAGGTCTCGTATATTCCGCTGAGCTTCATTTTTTATTATTGGAAATCAACTATTTGTCTTCCCGTAAAATATATCCGCCGCCGACATGACATTATAGTTAAATTTGTTTATAAGAAACTTAGATGTTAACACCTGTTCTGAAGTTATTAAATGTACTGTTTGGTATTACTGTCGAGCACTATGTTTAGGTTAGACATCACTATTCGGGAACACCACCAATTATCAATTGATGATAGATGACCAATTATCAATTGATGACACTGCCCTTATAGCAAATATGCTAATATATCATCGTTCTATTTTATTGTACACATATATACGCATGTATGAACATAAATCGATCCACAATAGTAAAACTTAAAATCTGCGTTTAATTGAATATTCTATTTACTTTAGTATTTAACAAATTAATCTAAAAAGAATTCCTTAATTTTAAATTAGATAGTAAGCTATGCAGTTATTGAAGAAAAATAATAAAAATATAATTAATATTTTTTTAATTATAAACGTATTGTTTATTTTAATAGTTCACATGAAAAGAGATTTTTAGGAACTTAGACGCGGTTCTACTTACAAATTTATAATCAATTATTTGAATTGTATTTATTTTAAATCCGGTACAGGTCTCGTATATTCCGCTGAGCTTCATTTTTTATTATTGGAAATCAACTATTTGTCTTCCCGTAAAATATATCCGCCGCCGACATGACATTATAGTTAAATTTGTTTATAAGAAACTTAGATGTTAACACCTGTTCTGAAGTTATTAAATGTACTGTTTGGTATTACTGTCGAGCACTATGTTTAGGTTAGACATCACTATTCGGGAACACCACCAATTATCAATTGATGATAGATGACCAATTATCAATTGATGACACTGCCCTTATAGCAAATATGCTAATATATCATCGTTCTATTTTATTGTACACATATATACGCATGTATGAACATAAATCGATCCACAATAGTAAAACTTAAAATCTGCGTTTAATTGAATATTCTATTTACTTTAGTATTTAACAAATTAATCTAAAAAGAATTCCTTAATTTTAAATTAGATAGTAAGCTATGCAGTTATTGAAGAAAAATAATAAAAATATAATTAATATTTTTTTAATTATAAACGTATTGTTTATTTTAATAGTTCACATGAAAAGAGATTTTTAGGAACTTAGACGCGGTTCTACTTACAAATTTATAATCAATTATTTGAATTGTATTTATTTTAAATCCGGTACAGGTCTCGTATATTCCGCTGAGCTTCATTTTTTATTATTGGAAATCAACTATTTGTCTTCCCGTAAAATATATCCGCCGCCGACATGACATTATAGTTAAATTTGTTTATAAGAAACTTAGATGTTAACACCTGTTCTGAAGTTATTAAATGTACTGTTTGGTATTACTGTCGAGCACTATGTTTAGGTTAGACATCACTATTCGAGAACACCACCAATTATCAATTGATGATAGATGACCAATTATCAATTGATGACACTGTTCTTATAGCAAATATGCTAATATATCATCGTTCTATTTTATTGTACACATATATACGCATGTATGAACATAAATCGATCCACAATAGTAAAACTTAAAATCTGCGTTTAATTGAATATTCTATTTACTTTAGTATTTAACAAATTAATCTAAAAAGAATTCCTTAATTTTAAATTAGATAGTAAGCTATGCAGTTATTGAAGAAAAATAATAAAAATATAATTAATATTTTTTTAATTATAAACGTATTGTTTATTTTAATAGTTCACATGAAAAGAGATTTTTAGGAACTTAGACGCGGTTCTACTTACAAATTTATAATCAATTATTTGAATTGTATTTATTTTAAATCCGGTACAGGTCTCGTATATTCCGCTGAGCTTCATTTTTTATTATTGGAAATCAACTATTTGTCTTCCCGTAAAATATATCCGCCGCCGACATGACATTATAGTTAAATTTGTTTATAAGAAACTTAGATGTTAACACCTGTTCTGAAGTTATTAAATGTACTGTTTGGTATTACTGTCGAGCACTATGTTTAGGTTAGACATCACTATTCGAGAACACCACCAATTATCAATTGATGATAGATGACCAATTATCAATTGATGACACTGTTCTTATAGCAAATATGCTAATATATCATCGTTCTATTTTATTGTACACATATATACGCATGTATGAACATAAATCGATCCACAATAGTAAAACTTAAAATCTGCGTTTAATTGAATATTCTATTTACTTTAGTATTTAACAAATTAATCTAAAAAGAATTCCTTAATTTTAAATTAGATAGTAAGCTATGCAGTTATTGAAGAAAAATAATAAAAATATAATTAATATTTTTTTAATTATAAACGTATTGTTTATTTTAATAGTTCACATGAAAAGAGATTTTTAGGAACTTAAACGCGGTTCTACTTACAAATTTATAATCAATTATTTGAATTGTATTTATTTTAAATCCGGTACAGGTCTCGTATATTCCGCTGAGCTTCATTTTTTATTATTGGAAATCAACTATTTGTCTTCCCGTAAAATATATCCGCCGCCGACATGACATTATAGTTAAATTTGTTTATAAGAAACTTAGATGTTAACACCTGTTCTGAAGTTATTAAATGTACTGTCTGGTATTACTGTCGAGCACTATGTTTAGGTTAGACATCACTATTCGAGAACACCACCAATTATCAATTGATGATAGATGACCAATTATCAATTGATGACACTGTTCTTATAGCAAATATGCTAATATATCATCGTTCTATTTTATTGTACACATATATACGCATGTATGAACATAAATCGATCCACAATAGTAAAACTTAAAATCTGCGTTTAATTGAATATTCTATTTACTTTAGTATTTAACAAATTAATCTAAAAAGAATTCCTTAATTTTAAATTAGATAGTAAGCTATGCAGTTATTGAAGAAAAATAATAAAAATATAATTAATATTTTTTTAATTATAAACGTATTGTTTATTTTAATAGTTCACATGAAAAGAGATTTTTAGGAACTTAGACGCGGTTCTACTTACAAATTTATAATCAATTATTTGAATTGTATTTATTTTAAATCCGGTACAGGTCTCGTATATTCCGCTGAGCTTCATTTTTTATTATTGGAAATCAACTATTTGTCTTCCCGTAAAATATATCCGCCGCCGACATGACATTATAGTTAAATTTGTTTATAAGAAACTTAGATGTTAACACCTGTTCTGAAGTTATTAAATGTACTGTTTGGTATTACTGTCGAGCACTATGTTTAGGTTAGACATCACTATTCGAGAACACCACCAATTATCAATTGATGATAGATGACCAATTATCAATTGATGACACTGTTCTTATAGCAAATATGCTAATATATCATCGTTCTATTTTATTGTACACATATATACGCATGTATGAACATAAATCGATCCACAATAGTAAAACTTAAAATCTGCGTTTAATTGAATATTCTATTTACTTTAGTATTTAACAAATTAATCTAAAAAGAATTCCTTAATTTTAAATTAGATAGTAAGCTATGCAGTTATTGAAGAAAAATAATAAAAATATAATTAATATTTTTTTAATTATAAACGTATTGTTTATTTTAATAGTTCACATGAAAAGAGATTTTTAGGAACTTAAACGCGGTTCTACTTACAAATTTATAATCAATTATTTGAATTGTATTTATTTTAAATCCGGTACAGGTCTCGTATATTCCGCTGAGCTTCATTTTTTATTATTGGAAATCAACTATTTGTCTTCCCGTAAAATATATCCGCCGCCGACATGACATTATAGTTAAATTTGTTTATAAGAAACTTAGATGTTAACACCTGTTCTGAAGTTATTAAATGTACTGTTTGGTATTACTGTCGAGCACTATGTTTAGGTTAGACATCACTATTCGGGAACACCACCAATTATCAATTGATGATAGATGACCAATTATCAATTGATGACACTGCCCTTATAGCAAATATGCTAATATATCATCGTTCTATTTTATTGTACACATATATACGCATGTATGAACATAAATCGATCCACAATAGTAAAACTTAAAATCTGCGTTTAATTGAATATTCTATTTACTTTAGTATTTAACAAATTAATCTAAAAAGAATTCCTTAATTTTAAATTAGATAGTAAGCTATGCAGTTATTGAAGAAAAATAATAAAAATATAATTAATATTTTTTTAATTATAAACGTATTGTTTATTTTAATAGTTCACATGAAAAGAGATTTTTAGGAACTTAGACGCGGTTCTACTTACAAATTTATAATCAATTATTTGAATTGTATTTATTTTAAATCCGGTACAGGTCTCGTATATTCCGCTGAGCTTCATTTTTTATTATTGGAAATCAACTATTTGTCTTCCCGTAAAATATATCCGCCGCCGACATGACATTATAGTTAAATTTGTTTATAAGAAACTTAGATGTTAACACCTGTTCTGAAGTTATTAAATGTACTGTTTGGTATTACTGTCGAGCACTATGTTTAGGTTAGACATCACTATTCGGGAACACCACCAATTATCAATTGATGATAGATGACCAATTATCAATTGATGACACTGCCCTTATAGCAAATATGCTAATATATCATCGTTCTATTTTATTGTACACATATATACGCATGTATGAACATAAATCGATCCACAATAGTAAAACTTAAAATCTGCGTTTAATTGAATATTCTATTTACTTTAGTATTTAACAAATTAATCTAAAAAGAATTCCTTAATTTTAAATTAGATAGTAAGCTATGCAGTTATTGAAGAAAAATAATAAAAATATAATTAATATTTTTTTAATTATAAACGTATTGTTTATTTTAATAGTTCACATGAAAAGAGATTTTTAGGAACTTAGACGCGGTTCTACTTACAAATTTATAATCAATTATTTGAATTGTATTTATTTTAAATCCGGTACAGGTCTCGTATATTCCGCTGAGCTTCATTTTTTATTATTGGAAATCAACTATTTGTCTTCCCGTAAAATATATCCGCCGCCGACATGACATTATAGTTAAATTTGTTTATAAGAAACTTAGATGTTAACACCTGTTCTGAAGTTATTAAATGTACTGTTTGGTATTACTGTCGAGCACTATGTTTAGGTTAGACATCACTATTCGGGAACACCACCAATTATCAATTGATGATAGATGACCAATTATCAATTGATGACACTGCCCTTATAGCAAATATGCTAATATATCATCGTTCTATTTTATTGTACACATATATACGCATGTATGAACATAAATCGATCCACAATAGTAAAACTTAAAATCTGCGTTTAATTGAATATTCTATTTACTTTAGTATTTAACAAATTAATCTAAAAAGAATTCCTTAATTTTAAATTAGATAGTAAGCTATGCAGTTATTGAAGAAAAATAATAAAAATATAATTAATATTTTTTTAATTATAAACGTATTGTTTATTTTAATAGTTCACATGAAAAGAGATTTTTAGGAACTTAGACGCGGTTCTACTTACAAATTTATAATCAATTATTTGAATTGTATTTATTTTAAATCCGGTACAGGTCTCGTATATTCCGCTGAGCTTCATTTTTTATTATTGGAAATCAACTATTTGTCTTCCCGTAAAATATATCCGCCGCCGACATGACATTATAGTTAAATTTGTTTATAAGAAACTTAGATGTTAACACCTGTTCTGAAGTTATTAAATGTACTGTTTGGTATTACTGTCGAGCACTATGTTTAGGTTAGACATCACTATTCGGGAACACCACCAATTATCAATTGATGATAGATGACCAATTATCAATTGATGACACTGCCCTTATAGCAAATATGCTAATATATCATCGTTCTATTTTATTGTACACATATATACGCATGTATGAACATAAATCGATCCACAATAGTAAAACTTAAAATCTGCGTTTAATTGAATATTCTATTTACTTTAGTATTTAACAAATTAATCTAAAAAGAATTCCTTAATTTTAAATTAGATAGTAAGCTATGCAGTTATTGAAGAAAAATAATAAAAATATAATTAATATTTTTTTAATTATAAACGTATTGTTTATTTTAATAGTTCACATGAAAAGAGATTTTTAGGAACTTAGACGCGGTTCTACTTACAAATTTATAATCAATTATTTGAATTGTATTTATTTTAAATCCGGTACAGGTCTCGTATATTCCGCTGAGCTTCATTTTTTATTATTGGAAATCAACTATTTGTCTTCCCGTAAAATATATCCGCCGCCGACATGACATTATAGTTAAATTTGTTTATAAGAAACTTAGATGTTAACACCTGTTCTGAAGTTATTAAATGTACTGTTTGGTATTACTGTCGAGCACTATGTTTAGGTTAGACATCACTATTCGGGAACACCACCAATTATCAATTGATGATAGATGACCAATTATCAATTGATGACACTGCCCTTATAGCAAATATGCTAATATATCATCGTTCTATTTTATTGTACACATATATACGCATGTATGAACATAAATCGATCCACAATAGTAAAACTTAAAATCTGCGTTTAATTGAATATTCTATTTACTTTAGTATTTAACAAATTAATCTAAAAAGAATTCCTTAATTTTAAATTAGATAGTAAGCTATGCAGTTATTGAAGAAAAATAATAAAAATATAATTAATATTTTTTTAATTATAAACGTATTGTTTATTTTAATAGTTCACATGAAAAGAGATTTTTAGGAACTTAGACGCGGTTCTACTTACAAATTTATAATCAATTATTTGAATTGTATTTATTTTAAATCCGGTACAGGTCTCGTATATTCCGCTGAGCTTCATTTTTTATTATTGGAAATCAACTATTTGTCTTCCCGTAAAATATATCCGCCGCCGACATGACATTATAGTTAAATTTGTTTATAAGAAACTTAGATGTTAACACCTGTTCTGAAGTTATTAAATGTACTGTTTGGTATTACTGTCGAGCACTATGTTTAGGTTAGACATCACTATTCGAGAACACCACCAATTATCAATTGATGATAGATGACCAATTATCAATTGATGACACTGTTCTTATAGCAAATATGCTAATATATCATCGTTCTATTTTATTGTACACATATATACGCATGTATGAACATAAATCGATCCACAATAGTAAAACTTAAAATCTGCGTTTAATTGAATATTCTATTTACTTTAGTATTTAACAAATTAATCTAAAAAGAATTCCTTAATTTTAAATTAGATAGTAAGCTATGCAGTTATTGAAGAAAAATAATAAAAATATAATTAATATTTTTTTAATTATAAACGTATTGTTTATTTTAATAGTTCACATGAAAAGAGATTTTTAGGAACTTAAACGCGGTTCTACTTACAAATTTATAATCAATTATTTGAATTGTATTTATTTTAAATCCGGTACAGGTCTCGTATATTCCGCTGAGCTTCATTTTTTATTATTGGAAATCAACTATTTGTCTTCCCGTAAAATATATCCGCCGCCGACATGACATTATAGTTAAATTTGTTTATAAGAAACTTAGATGTTAACACCTGTTCTGAAGTTATTAAATGTACTGTCTGGTATTACTGTCGAGCACTATGTTTAGGTTAGACATCACTATTCGGGAACACCACCAATTATCAATTGATGATAGATGACCAATTATCAATTGATGACACTGCTCTTATAGCAAATATGCTAATATATCATCGTTCTATTTTATTGTACACATATATACGCATGTATGAACATAAATCGATCCACAATAGTAAAACTTAAAATCTGCGTTTAATTGAATATTCTATTTACTTTAGTATTTAACAAATTAATCTAAAAAGAATTCCTTAATTTTAAATTAGATAGTAAGCTATGCAGTTATTGAAGAAAAATAATAAAAATATAATTAATATTTTTTTAATTATAAACGTATTGTTTATTTTAATAGTTCACATGAAAAGAGATTTTTAGGAACTTAGACGCGGTTCTACTTACAAATTTATAATCAATTATTTGAATTGTATTTATTTTAAATCCGGTACAGGTCTCGTATATTCCGCTGAGCTTCATTTTTTATTATTGGAAATCAACTATTTGTCTTCCCGTAAAATATATCCGCCGCCGACATGACATTATAGTTAAATTTGTTTATAAGAAACTTAGATGTTAACACCTGTTCTGAAGTTATTAAATGTACTGTCTGGTATTACTGTCGAGCACTATGTTTAGGTTAGACATCACTATTCGGGAACACCACCAATTATCAATTGATGATAGATGACCAATTATCAATTGATGACACTGCTCTTATAGCAAATATGCTAATATATCATCGTTCTATTTTATTGTACACATATATACGCATGTATGAACATAAATCGATCCACAATAGTAAAACTTAAAATCTGCGTTTAATTGAATATTCTATTTACTTTAGTATTTAACAAATTAATCTAAAAAGAATTCCTTAATTTTAAATTAGATAGTAAGCTATGCAGTTATTGAAGAAAAATAATAAAAATATAATTAATATTTTTTTAATTATAAACGTATTGTTTATTTTAATAGTTCACATGAAAAGAGATTTTTAGGAACTTAGACGCGGTTCTACTTACAAATTTATAATCAATTATTTGAATTGTATTTATTTTAAATCCGGTACAGGTCTCGTATATTCCGCTGAGCTTCATTTTTTATTATTGGAAATCAACTATTTGTCTTCCCGTAAAATATATCCGCCGCCGACATGACATTATAGTTAAATTTGTTTATAAGAAACTTAGATGTTAACACCTGTTCTGAAGTTATTAAATGTACTGTCTGGTATTACTGTCGAGCACTATGTTTAGGTTAGACATCACTATTCGGGAACACCACCAATTATCAATTGATGATAGATGACCAATTATCAATTGATGACACTGCTCTTATAGCAAATATGCTAATATATCATCGTTCTATTTTATTGTACACATATATACGCATGTATGAACATAAATCGATCCACAATAGTAAAACTTAAAATCTGCGTTTAATTGAATATTCTATTTACTTTAGTATTTAACAAATTAATCTAAAAAGAATTCCTTAATTTTAAATTAGATAGTAAGCTATGCAGTTATTGAAGAAAAATAATAAAAATATAATTAATATTTTTTTAATTATAAACGTATTGTTTATTTTAATAGTTCACATGAAAAGAGATTTTTAGGAACTTAGACGCGGTTCTACTTACAAATTTATAATCAATTATTTGAATTGTATTTATTTTAAATCCGGTACAGGTCTCGTATATTCCGCTGAGCTTCATTTTTTATTATTGGAAATCAACTATTTGTCTTCCCGTAAAATATATCCGCCGCCGACATGACATTATAGTTAAATTTGTTTATAAGAAACTTAGATGTTAACACCTGTTCTGAAGTTATTAAATGTACTGTCTGGTATTACTGTCGAGCACTATGTTTAGGTTAGACATCACTATTCGGGAACACCACCAATTATCAATTGATGATAGATGACCAATTATCAATTGATGACACTGCTCTTATAGCAAATATGCTAATATATCATCGTTCTATTTTATTGTACACATATATACGCATGTATGAACATAAATCGATCCACAATAGTAAAACTTAAAATCTGCGTTTAATTGAATATTCTATTTACTTTAGTATTTAACAAATTAATCTAAAAAGAATTCCTTAATTTTAAATTAGATAGTAAGCTATGCAGTTATTGAAGAAAAATAATAAAAATATAATTAATATTTTTTTAATTATAAACGTATTGTTTATTTTAATAGTTCACATGAAAAGAGATTTTTAGGAACTTAGACGCGGTTCTACTTACAAATTTATAATCAATTATTTGAATTGTATTTATTTTAAATCCGGTACAGGTCTCGTATATTCCGCTGAGCTTCATTTTTTATTATTGGAAATCAACTATTTGTCTTCCCGTAAAATATATCCGCCGCCGACATGACATTATAGTTAAATTTGTTTATAAGAAACTTAGATGTTAACACCTGTTCTGAAGTTATTAAATGTACTGTTTAGTATTACTGTCGAGCACTATGTTTAGGTTAGACATCACTATTCGGGAACACCACCAATTATCAATTGATGATAGATGACCAATTATCAATTGATGACACTGCTCTTATAGCAAATATGCTAATATATCATCGTTCTATTTTATTGTACACATATATACGCATGTATGAACATAAATCGATCCACAATAGTAAAACTTAAAATCTGCGTTTAATTGAATATTCTATTTACTTTAGTATTTAACAAATTAATCTAAAAAGAATTCCTTAATTTTAAATTAGATAGTAAGCTATGCAGTTATTGAAGAAAAATAATAAAAATATAATTAATATTTTTTTAATTATAAACGTATTGTTTATTTTAATAGTTCACATGAAAAGAGATTTTTAGGAACTTAGACGCGGTTCTACTTACAAATTTATAATCAATTATTTGAATTGTATTTATTTTAAATCCGGTACAGGTCTCGTATATTCCGCTGAGCTTCATTTTTTATTATTGGAAATCAACTATTTGTCTTCCCGTAAAATATATCCGCCGCCGACATGACATTATAGTTAAATTTGTTTATAAGAAACTTAGATGTTAACACCTGTTCTGAAGTTATTAAATGTACTGTCTGGTATTACTGTCGAGCACTATGTTTAGGTTAGACATCACTATTCGGGAACACCACCAATTATCAATTGATGATAGATGACCAATTATCAATTGATGACACTGCTCTTATAGCAAATATGCTAATATATCATCGTTCTATTTTATTGTACACATATATACGCATGTATGAACATAAATCGATCCACAATAGTAAAACTTAAAATCTGCGTTTAATTGAATATTCTATTTACTTTAGTATTTAACAAATTAATCTAAAAAGAATTCCTTAATTTTAAATTAGATAGTAAGCTATGCAGTTATTGAAGAAAAATAATAAAAATATAATTAATATTTTTTTAATTATAAACGTATTGTTTATTTTAATAGTTCACATGAAAAGAGATTTTTAGGAACTTAGACGCGGTTCTACTTACAAATTTATAATCAATTATTTGAATTGTATTTATTTTAAATCCGGTACAGGTCTCGTATATTCCGCTGAGCTTCATTTTTTATTATTGGAAATCAACTATTTGTCTTCCCGTAAAATATATCCGCCGCCGACATGACATTATAGTTAAATTTGTTTATAAGAAACTTAGATGTTAACACCTGTTCTGAAGTTATTAAATGTACTGTCTGGTATTACTGTCGAGCACTATGTTTAGGTTAGACATCACTATTCGGGAACACCACCAATTATCAATTGATGATAGATGACCAATTATCAATTGATGACACTGCTCTTATAGCAAATATGCTAATATATCATCGTTCTATTTTATTGTACACATATATACGCATGTATGAACATAAATCGATCCACAATAGTAAAACTTAAAATCTGCGTTTAATTGAATATTCTATTTACTTTAGTATTTAACAAATTAATCTAAAAAGAATTCCTTAATTTTAAATTAGATAGTAAGCTATGCAGTTATTGAAGAAAAATAATAAAAATATAATTAATATTTTTTTAATTATAAACGTATTGTTTATTTTAATAGTTCACATGAAAAGAGATTTTTAGGAACTTAGACGCGGTTCTACTTACAAATTTATAATCAATTATTTGAATTGTATTTATTTTAAATCCGGTACAGGTCTCGTATATTCCGCTGAGCTTCATTTTTTATTATTGGAAATCAACTATTTGTCTTCCCGTAAAATATATCCGCCGCCGACATGACATTATAGTTAAATTTGTTTATAAGAAACTTAGATGTTAACACCTGTTCTGAAGTTATTAAATGTACTGTTTGGTATTACTGTCGAGCACTATGTTTAGGTTAGACATCACTATTCGGGAACACCACCAATTATCAATTGATGATAGATGACCAATTATCAATTGATGACACTGCTCTTATAGCAAATATGCTAATATATCATCGTTCTATTTTATTGTACACATATATACGCATGTATGAACATAAATCGATCTACAATAGTAAAACTTAAAATCTGCGTTTAATTGAATATTCTATTTACTTTAGTATTTAACAAATTAATCTAAAAAGAATTCCTTAATTTTAAATTAGATAGTAAGCTATGCAGTTATTGAAGAAAAATAATAAAAATATAATTAATATTTTTTAAATTATAAACGTATTGTTTATTTTAATAGTTCACATGAAAAGAGATTTTTAGGAACTTAGACGCGGTTCTACTTACAAATTTATAATCAATTATTTGAATTGTATTTATTTTAAATCCGGTACAGGTCTCGTATATTCCGCTGAGCTTCATTTTTTATTATTGGAAATCAACTATTTGTCTTCCCGTAAAATATATCCGCCGCCGACATGACATTATAGTTAAATTTGTTTATAAGAAACTTAGATGTTAACACCTGTTCTGAAGTTATTAAATGTACTGTCTGGTATTACTGTCGAGCACTATGTTTAGGTTAGACATCACTATTCGGGAACACCACCAATTATCAATTGATGATAGATGACCAATTATCAATTGATGACACTGCTCTTATAGCAAATATGCTAATATATCATCGTTCTATTTTATTGTACACATATATACGCATGTATGAACATAAATCGATCCACAATAGTAAAACTTAAAATCTGCGTTTAATTGAATATTCTATTTACTTTAGTATTTAACAAATTAATCTAAAAAGAATTCCTTAATTTTAAATTAGATAGTAAGCTATGCAGTTATTGAAGAAAAATAATAAAAATATAATTAATATTTTTTTAATTATAAACGTATTGTTTATTTTAATAGTTCACATGAAAAGAGATTTTTAGGAACTTAGACGCGGTTCTACTTACAAATTTATAATCAATTATTTGAATTGTATTTATTTTAAATCCGGTACAGGTCTCGTATATTCCGCTGAGCTTCATTTTTTATTATTGGAAATCAACTATTTGTCTTCCCGTAAAATATATCCGCCGCCGACATGACATTATAGTTAAATTTGTTTATAAGAAACTTAGATGTTAACACCTGTTCTGAAGTTATTAAATGTACTGTTTGGTATTACTGTCGAGCACTATGTTTAGGTTAGACATCACTATTCGGGAACACCACCAATTATCAATTGATGATAGATGACCAATTATCAATTGATGACACTGCCCTTATAGCAAATATGCTAATATATCATCGTTCTATTTTATTGTACACATATATACGCATGTATGAACATAAATCGATCCACAATAGTAAAACTTAAAATCTGCGTTTAATTGAATATTCTATTTACTTTAGTATTTAACAAATTAATCTAAAAAGAATTCCTTAATTTTAAATTAGATAGTAAGCTATGCAGTTATTGAAGAAAAATAATAAAAATATAATTAATATTTTTTTAATTATAAACGTATTGTTTATTTTAATAGTTCACATGAAAAGAGATTTTTAGGAACTTAGACGCGGTTCTACTTACAAATTTATAATCAATTATTTGAATTGTATTTATTTTAAATCCGGTACAGGTCTCGTATATTCCGCTGAGCTTCATTTTTTATTATTGGAAATCAACTATTTGTCTTCCCGTAAAATATATCCGCCGCCGACATGACATTATAGTTAAATTTGTTTATAAGAAACTTAGATGTTAACACCTGTTCTGAAGTTATTAAATGTACTGTTTGGTATTACTGTCGAGCACTATGTTTAGGTTAGACATCACTATTCGGGAACACCACCAATTATCAATTGATGATAGATGACCAATTATCAATTGATGACACTGCCCTTATAGCAAATATGCTAATATATCATCGTTCTATTTTATTGTACACATATATACGCATGTATGAACATAAATCGATCCACAATAGTAAAACTTAAAATCTGCGTTTAATTGAATATTCTATTTACTTTAGTATTTAACAAATTAATCTAAAAAGAATTCCTTAATTTTAAATTAGATAGTAAGCTATGCAGTTATTGAAGAAAAATAATAAAAATATAATTAATATTTTTTTAATTATAAACGTATTGTTTATTTTAATAGTTCACATGAAAAGAGATTTTTAGGAACTTAGACGCGGTTCTACTTACAAATTTATAATCAATTATTTGAATTGTATTTATTTTAAATCCGGTACAGGTCTCGTATATTCCGCTGAGCTTCATTTTTTATTATTGGAAATCAACTATTTGTCTTCCCGTAAAATATATCCGCCGCCGACATGACATTATAGTTAAATTTGTTTATAAGAAACTTAGATGTTAACACCTGTTCTGAAGTTATTAAATGTACTGTTTGGTATTACTGTCGAGCACTATGTTTAGGTTAGACATCACTATTCGGGAACACCACCAATTATCAATTGATGATAGATGACCAATTATCAATTGATGACACTGCCCTTATAGCAAATATGCTAATATATCATCGTTCTATTTTATTGTACACATATATACGCATGTATGAACATAAATCGATCCACAATAGTAAAACTTAAAATCTGCGTTTAATTGAATATTCTATTTACTTTAGTATTTAACAAATTAATCTAAAAAGAATTCCTTAATTTTAAATTAGATAGTAAGCTATGCAGTTATTGAAGAAAAATAATAAAAATATAATTAATATTTTTTTAATTATAAACGTATTGTTTATTTTAATAGTTCACATGAAAAGAGATTTTTAGGAACTTAGACGCGGTTCTACTTACAAATTTATAATCAATTATTTGAATTGTATTTATTTTAAATCCGGTACAGGTCTCGTATATTCCGCTGAGCTTCATTTTTTATTATTGGAAATCAACTATTTGTCTTCCCGTAAAATATATCCGCCGCCGACATGACATTATAGTTAAATTTGTTTATAAGAAACTTAGATGTTAACACCTGTTCTGAAGTTATTAAATGTACTGTTTGGTATTACTGTCGAGCACTATGTTTAGGTTAGACATCACTATTCGGGAACACCACCAATTATCAATTGATGATAGATGACCAATTATCAATTGATGACACTGCCCTTATAGCAAATATGCTAATATATCATCGTTCTATTTTATTGTACACATATATACGCATGTATGAACATAAATCGATCCACAATAGTAAAACTTAAAATCTGCGTTTAATTGAATATTCTATTTACTTTAGTATTTAACAAATTAATCTAAAAAGAATTCCTTAATTTTAAATTAGATAGTAAGCTATGCAGTTATTGAAGAAAAATAATAAAAATATAATTAATATTTTTTTAATTATAAACGTATTGTTTATTTTAATAGTTCACATGAAAAGAGATTTTTAGGAACTTAGACGCGGTTCTACTTACAAATTTATAATCAATTATTTGAATTGTATTTATTTTAAATCCGGTACAGGTCTCGTATATTCCGCTGAGCTTCATTTTTTATTATTGGAAATCAACTATTTGTCTTCCCGTAAAATATATCCGCCGCCGACATGACATTATAGTTAAATTTGTTTATAAGAAACTTAGATGTTAACACCTGTTCTGAAGTTATTAAATGTACTGTTTGGTATTACTGTCGAGCACTATGTTTAGGTTAGACATCACTATTCGGGAACACCACCAATTATCAATTGATGATAGATGACCAATTATCAATTGATGACACTGCCCTTATAGCAAATATGCTAATATATCATCGTTCTATTTTATTGTACACATATATACGCATGTATGAACATAAATCGATCCACAATAGTAAAACTTAAAATCTGCGTTTAATTGAATATTCTATTTACTTTAGTATTTAACAAATTAATCTAAAAAGAATTCCTTAATTTTAAATTAGATAGTAAGCTATGCAGTTATTGAAGAAAAATAATAAAAATATAATTAATATTTTTTTTATTATAAACGTATTGTTTATTTTAATAGTTCACATGAAAAGAGATTTTTAGGAACTTAGACGCGGTTCTACTTACAAATTTATAATCAATTATTTGAATTGTATTTATTTTAAATCCGGTACAGGTCTCGTATATTCCGCTGAGCTTCATTTTTTATTATTGGAAATCAACTATTTGTCTTCCCGTAAAATATATCCGCCGCCGACATGACATTATAGTTAAATTTGTTTATAAGAAACTTAGATGTTAACACCTGTTCTGAAGTTATTAAATGTACTGTTTGGTATTACTGTCGAGCACTATGTTTAGGTTAGACATCACTATTCGGGAACACCACCAATTATCAATTGATGATAGATGACCAATTATCAATTGATGACACTGCCCTTATAGCAAATATGCTAATATATCATCGTTCTATTTTATTGTACACATATATACGCATGTATGAACATAAATCGATCCACTATAGTAAAACTTAAAATCTGCGTTTAATTGAATATTCTATTTACTTTAGTATTTAACAAATTAATCTAAAAAGAATTCCTTAATTTTAAATTAGATAGTAAGCTATGCAGTTATTGAAGAAAAATAATAAAAATATAATTAATATTTTTTTAATTATAAACGTATTGTTTATTTTAATAGTTCACATGAAAAGAGATTTTTAGGAACTTAGACGCGGTTCTACTTACAAATTTATAATCAATTATTTGAATTGTATTTATTTTAAATCCGGTACAGGTCTCGTATATTCCGCTGAGCTTCATTTTTTATTATTGGAAATCAACTATTTGTCTTCCCGTAAAATATATCCGCCGCCGACATGACATTATAGTTAAATTTGTTTATAAGAAACTTAGATGTTAACACCTGTTCTGAAGTTATTAAATGTACTGTTTGGTATTACTGTCGAGCACTATGTTTAGGTTAGACATCACTATTCGGGAACACCACCAATTATCAATTGATGATAGATGACCAATTATCAATTGATGACACTGCCCTTATAGCAAATATGCTAATATATCATCGTTCTATTTTATTGTACACATATATACGCATGTATGAACATAAATCGATCCACAATAGTAAAACTTAAAATCTGCGTTTAATTGAATATTCTATTTACTTTAGTATTTAACAAATTAATCTAAAAAGAATTCCTTAATTTTAAATTAGATATTAAGCTATGCAGTTATTGAAGAAAAATAATAAAAATATAATTAATATTTTTTTTATTATAAACGTATTGTTTATTTTAATAGTTCACATGAAAAGAGATTTTTAGGAACTTAGACGCGGTTCTACTTACAAATTTATAATCAATTATTTGAATTGTATTTATTTTAAATCCGGTACAGGTCTCGTATATTCCGCTGAGCTTCATTTTTTATTATTGGAAATCAACTATTTGTCTTCCCGTAAAATATATCCGCCGCCGACATGACATTATAGTTAAATTTGTTTATAAGAAACTTAGATGTTAACACCTGTTCTGAAGTTATTAAATGTACTGTTTGGTATTACTGTCGAGCACTATGTTTAGGTTAGACATCACTATTCGGGAACACCACCAATTATCAATTGATGATAGATGACCAATTATCAATTGATGACACTGCCCTTATAGCAAATATGCTAATATATCATCGTTCTATTTTATTGTACACATATATACGCATGTATGAACATAAATCGATCCACAATAGTAAAACTTAAAATCTGCGTTTAATTGAATATTCTATTTACTTTAGTATTTAACAAATTAATCTAAAAAGAATTCCTTAATTTTAAATTAGATAGTAAGCTATGCAGTTATTGAAGAAAAATAATAAAAATATAATTAATATTTTTTTAATTATAAACGTATTGTTTATTTTAATAGTTCACATGAAAAGAGATTTTTAGGAACTTAGACGCGGTTCTACTTACAAATTTATAATCAATTATTTGAATTGTATTTATTTTAAATCCGGTACAGGTCTCGTATATTCCGCTGAGCTTCATTTTTTATTATTGGAAATCAACTATTTGTCTTCCCGTAAAATATATCCGCCGCCGACATGACATTATAGTTAAATTTGTTTATAAGAAACTTAGATGTTAACACCTGTTCTGAAGTTATTAAATGTACTGTTTGGTATTACTGTCGAGCACTATGTTTAGGTTAGACATCACTATTCGGGAACACCACCAATTATCAATTGATGATAGATGACCAATTATCAATTGATGACACTGCCCTTATAGCAAATATGCTAATATATCATCGTTCTATTTTATTGTACACATATATACGCATGTATGAACATAAATCGATCCACAATAGTAAAACTTAAAATCTGCGTTTAATTGAATATTCTATTTACTTTAGTATTTAACAAATTAATCTAAAAAGAATTCCTTAATTTTAAATTAGATAGTAAGCTATGCAGTTATTGAAGAAAAATAATAAAAATATAATTAATATTTTTTTAATTATAAACGTATTGTTTATTTTAATAGTTCACATGAAAAGAGATTTTTAGGAACTTAGACGCGGTTCTACTTACAAATTTATAATCAATTATTTGAATTGTATTTATTTTAAATCCGGTACAGGTCTCGTATATTCCGCTGAGCTTCATTTTTTATTATTGGAAATCAACTATTTGTCTTCCCGTAAAATATATCCGCCGCCGACATGACATTATAGTTAAATTTGTTTATAAGAAACTTAGATGTTAACACCTGTTCTGAAGTTATTAAATGTACTGTTTGGTATTACTGTCGAGCACTATGTTTAGGTTAGACATCACTATTCGGGAACACCACCAATTATCAATTGATGATAGATGACCAATTATCAATTGATGACACTGCCCTTATAGCAAATATGCTAATATATCATCGTTCTATTTTATTGTACACATATATACGCATGTATGAACATAAATCGATCCACAATAGTAAAACTTAAAATCTGCGTTTAATTGAATATTCTATTTACTTTAGTATTTAACAAATTAATCTAAAAAGAATTCCTTAATTTTAAATTAGATAGTAAGCTATGCAGTTATTGAAGAAAAATAATAAAAATATAATTAATATTTTTTTAATTATAAACGTATTGTTTATTTTAATAGTTCACATGAAAAGAGATTTTTAGGAACTTAGACGCGGTTCTACTTACAAATTTATAATCAATTATTTGAATTGTATTTATTTTAAATCCGGTACAGGTCTCGTATATTCCGCTGAGCTTCATTTTTTATTATTGGAAATCAACTATTTGTCTTCCCGTAAAATATATCCGCCGCCGACATGACATTATAGTTAAATTTGTTTATAAGAAACTTAGATGTTAACACCTGTTCTGAAGTTATTAAATGTACTGTTTGGTATTACTGTCGAGCACTATGTTTAGGTTAGACATCACTATTCGGGAACACCACCAATTATCAATTGATGATAGATGACCAATTATCAATTGATGACACTGCCCTTATAGCAAATATGCTAATATATCATCGTTCTATTTTATTGTACACATATACACGTATACGCATGTATGAACATAAATCGATCCACAATAGTAAAACTTAAAATCTGCGTTTAATTGAATATTCTATTTACTTTAGTATTTAACAAATTAATCTAAAAAGAATTCCTTAATTTTAAATTAGATAGTAAGCTATGCAGTTATTGAAGAAAAATAATAAAAATATAATTAATATTTTTTTAATTATAAACGTATTGTTTATTTTAATAGTTCACATGAAAAGAGATTTTTAGGAACTTAGACGCGGTTCTACTTACAAATTTATAATCAATTATTTGAATTGTATTTATTTTAAATCCGGTACAGGTCTCGTATATTCCGCTGAGCTTCATTTTTTATTATTGGAAATCAACTATTTGTCTCCCCGTAAAATATATCCGCCGCCGACATGACATTATAGTTAAATTTGTTTATAAGAAACTTAGATGTTAACACCTGTTCTGAAGTTATTAAATGTACTGTTTGGTATTACTGTCGAGCACTATGTTTAGGTTAGACATCACTATTCGGGAACACCACCAATTATCAATTGATGATAGATGACCAATTATCAATTGATGACACTGCCCTTATAGCAAATATGCTAATATATCATCGTTCTATTTTATTGTACACATATATACGCATGTATGAACATAAATCGATCCACAATAGTAAAACTTAAAATCTGCGTTTAATTGAATATTCTATTTACTTTAGTATTTAACAAATTAATCTAAAAAGAATTCCTTAATTTTAAATTAGATAGTAAGCTATGCAGTTATTGAAGAAAAATAATAAAAATATAATTAATATTTTTTTAATTATAAACGTATTGTTTATTTTAATAGTTCACATGAAAAGAGATTTTTAGGAACTTAGACGCGGTTCTACTTACAAATTTATAATCAATTATTTGAATTGTATTTATTTTAAATCCGGTACAGGTCTCGTATATTCCGCTGAGCTTCATTTTTTATTATTGGAAATCAACTATTTGTCTTCCCGTAAAATATATCCGCCGCCGACATGACATTATAGTTAAATTTGTTTTTAAGAAACTTAGATGTTAACACCTGTTCTGAAGTTATTAAATGTACTGTTTGGTATTACTGTCGAGCACTATGTTTAGGTTAGACATCACTATTCGGGAACACCACCAATTATCAATTGATGATAGATGACCAATTATCAATTGATGACACTGCTCTTATAGCAAATATGCTAATATATCATCGTTCTATTTTATTGTACACATATATACGCATGTATGAACATAAATCGATCCACAATAGTAAAACTTAAAATCTGCGTTTAATTGAATATTCTATTTACTTTAGTATTTAACAAATTAATCTAAAAAGAATTCCTTAATTTTAAATTAGATAGTAAGCTATGCAGTTATTGAAGAAAAATAATAAAAATATAATTAATATTTTTTTAATTATAAACGTATTGTTTATTTTAATAGTTCACATGAAAAGAGATTTTTAGGAACTTAGACGCGGTTCTACTTACAAATTTATAATCAATTATTTGAATTGTATTTATTTTAAATCCGGTACAGGTCTCGTATATTCCGCTGAGCTTCATTTTTTATTATTGGAAATCAACTATTTGTCTTCCCGTAAAATATATCCGCCGCCGACATGACATTATAGTTAAATTTGTTTATAAGAAACTTAGATGTTAACACCTGTTCTGAAGTTATTAAATGTACTGTTTGGTATTACTGTCGAGCACTATGTTTAGGTTAGACATCACTATTCGAGAACACCACCAATTATCAATTGATGATAGATGACCAATTATCAATTGATGACACTGTTCTTATAGCAAATATGCTAATATATCATCGTTCTATTTTATTGTACACATATATACGCATGTATGAACATAAATCGATCCACAATAGTAAAACTTAAAATCTGCGTTTAATTGAATATTCTATTTACTTTAGTATTTAACAAATTAATCTAAAAAGAATTCCTTAATTTTAAATTAGATAGTAAGCTATGCAGTTATTGAAGAAAAATAATAAAAATATAATTAATATTTTTTTAATTATAAACGTATTGTTTATTTTAATAGTTCACATGAAAAGAGATTTTTAGGAACTTAAACGCGGTTCTACTTACAAATTTATAATCAATTATTTGAATTGTATTTATTTTAAATCCGGTACAGGTCTCGTATATTCCGCTGAGCTTCATTTTTTATTATTGGAAATCAACTATTTGTCTTCCCGTAAAATATATCCGCCGCCGACATGACATTATAGTTAAATTTGTTTATAAGAAACTTAGATGTTAACACCTGTTCTGAAGTTATTAAATGTACTGTCTGGTATTACTGTCGAGCACTATGTTTAGGTTAGACATCACTATTCGGGAACACCACCAATTATCAATTGATGATAGATGACCAATTATCAATTGATGACACTGCTCTTATAGCAAATATGCTAATATATCATCGTTCTATTTTATTGTACACATATATACGCATGTATGAACATAAATCGATCCACAATAGTAAAACTTAAAATCTGCGTTTAATTGAATATTCTATTTACTTTAGTATTTAACAAATTAATCTAAAAAGAATTCCTTAATTTTAAATTAGATAGTAAGCTATGCAGTTATTGAAGAAAAATAATAAAAATATAATTAATATTTTTTTAATTATAAACGTATTGTTTATTTTAATAGTTCACATGAAAAGAGATTTTTAGGAACTTAGACGCGGTTCTACTTACAAATTTATAATCAATTATTTGAATTGTATTTATTTTAAATCCGGTACAGGTCTCGTATATTCCGCTGAGCTTCATTTTTTATTATTGGAAATCAACTATTTGTCTTCCCGTAAAATATATCCGCCGCCGACATGACATTATAGTTAAATTTGTTTATAAGAAACTTAGATGTTAACACCTGTTCTGAAGTTATTAAATGTACTGTCTGGTATTACTGTCGAGCACTATGTTTAGGTTAGACATCACTATTCGGGAACACCACCAATTATCAATTGATGATAGATGACCAATTATCAATTGATGACACTGCTCTTATAGCAAATATGCTAATATATCATCGTTCTATTTTATTGTACACATATATACGCATGTATGAACATAAATCGATCCACAATAGTAAAACTTAAAATCTGCGTTTAATTGAATATTCTATTTACTTTAGTATTTAACAAATTAATCTAAAAAGAATTCCTTAATTTTAAATTAGATAGTAAGCTATGCAGTTATTGAAGAAAAATAATAAAAATATAATTAATATTTTTTTAATTATAAACGTATTGTTTATTTTAATAGTTCACATGAAAAGAGATTTTTAGGAACTTAGACGCGGTTCTACTTACAAATTTATAATCAATTATTTGAATTGTATTTATTTTAAATCCGGTACAGGTCTCGTATATTCCGCTGAGCTTCATTTTTTATTATTGGAAATCAACTATTTGTCTTCCCGTAAAATATATCCGCCGCCGACATGACATTATAGTTAAATTTGTTTATAAGAAACTTAGATGTTAACACCTGTTCTGAAGTTATTAAATGTACTGTCTGGTATTACTGTCGAGCACTATGTTTAGGTTAGACATCACTATTCGGGAACACCACCAATTATCAATTGATGATAGATGACCAATTATCAATTGATGACACTGCTCTTATAGCAAATATGCTAATATATCATCGTTCTATTTTATTGTACACATATATACGCATGTATGAACATAAATCGATCCACAATAGTAAAACTTAAAATCTGCGTTTAATTGAATATTCTATTTACTTTAGTATTTAACAAATTAATCTAAAAAGAATTCCTTAATTTTAAATTAGATAGTAAGCTATGCAGTTATTGAAGAAAAATAATAAAAATATAATTAATATTTTTTTAATTATAAACGTATTGTTTATTTTAATAGTTCACATGAAAAGAGATTTTTAGGAACTTAGACGCGGTTCTACTTACAAATTTATAATCAATTATTTGAATTGTATTTATTTTAAATCCGGTACAGGTCTCGTATATTCCGCTGAGCTTCATTTTTTATTATTGGAAATCAACTATTTGTCTTCCCGTAAAATATATCCGCCGCCGACATGACATTATAGTTAAATTTGTTTATAAGAAACTTAGATGTTAACACCTGTTCTGAAGTTATTAAATGTACTGTCTGGTATTACTGTCGAGCACTATGTTTAGGTTAGACATCACTATTCGGGAACACCACCAATTATCAATTGATGATAGATGACCAATTATCAATTGATGACACTGCTCTTATAGCAAATATGCTAATATATCATCGTTCTATTTTATTGTACACATATATACGCATGTATGAACATAAATCGATCCACAATAGTAAAACTTAAAATCTGCGTTTAATTGAATATTCTATTTACTTTAGTATTTAACAAATTAATCTAAAAAGAATTCCTTAATTTTAAATTAGATAGTAAGCTATGCAGTTATTGAAGAAAAATAATAAAAATATAATTAATATTTTTTTAATTATAAACGTATTGTTTATTTTAATAGTTCACATGAAAAGAGATTTTTAGGAACTTAGACGCGGTTCTACTTACAAATTTATAATCAATTATTTGAATTGTATTTATTTTAAATCCGGTACAGGTCTCGTATATTCCGCTGAGCTTCATTTTTTATTATTGGAAATCAACTATTTGTCTTCCCGTAAAATATATCCGCCGCCGACATGACATTATAGTTAAATTTGTTTATAAGAAACTTAGATGTTAACACCTGTTCTGAAGTTATTAAATGTACTGTTTAGTATTACTGTCGAGCACTATGTTTAGGTTAGACATCACTATTCGGGAACACCACCAATTATCAATTGATGATAGATGACCAATTATCAATTGATGACACTGCTCTTATAGCAAATATGCTAATATATCATCGTTCTATTTTATTGTACACATATATACGCATGTATGAACATAAATCGATCCACAATAGTAAAACTTAAAATCTGCGTTTAATTGAATATTCTATTTACTTTAGTATTTAACAAATTAATCTAAAAAGAATTCCTTAATTTTAAATTAGATAGTAAGCTATGCAGTTATTGAAGAAAAATAATAAAAATATAATTAATATTTTTTTAATTATAAACGTATTGTTTATTTTAATAGTTCACATGAAAAGAGATTTTTAGGAACTTAGACGCGGTTCTACTTACAAATTTATAATCAATTATTTGAATTGTATTTATTTTAAATCCGGTACAGGTCTCGTATATTCCGCTGAGCTTCATTTTTTATTATTGGAAATCAACTATTTGTCTTCCCGTAAAATATATCCGCCGCCGACATGACATTATAGTTAAATTTGTTTATAAGAAACTTAGATGTTAACACCTGTTCTGAAGTTATTAAATGTACTGTTTGGTATTACTGTCGAGCACTATGTTTAGGTTAGACATCACTATTCGGGAACACCACCAATTATCAATTGATGATAGATGACCAATTATCAATTGATGACACTGCTCTTATAGCAAATATGCTAATATATCATCGTTCTATTTTATTATACACATATATACGCATGTATGAACATAAATCGATCCACAATAGTAAAACTTAAAATCTGCGTTTAATTGAATATTCTATTTACTTTAGTATTTAACAAATTAATCTAAAAAGAATTCCTTAATTTTAAATTAGATAGTAAGCTATGCAGTTATTGAAGAAAAATAATAAAAATATAATTAATATTTTTTTAATTATAAACGTATTGTTTATTTTAATAGTTCACATGAAAAGAGATTTTTAGGAACTTAGACGCGGTTCTACTTACAAATTTATAATCAATTATTTGAATTGTATTTATTTTAAATCCGGTACAGGTCTCGTATATTCCGCTGAGCTTCATTTTTTATTATTGGAAATCAACTATTTGTCTTCCCGTAAAATATATCCGCCGCCGACATGACATTATAGTTAAATTTGTTTATAAGAAACTTAGATGTTAACACCTGTTCTGAAGTTATTAAATGTACTGTTTGGTATTACTGTCGAGCACTATGTTTAGGTTAGACATCACTATTCGAGAACACCACCAATTATCAATTGATGATAGATGACCAATTATCAATTGATGACACTGCTCTTATAGCAAATATGCTAATATATCATCGTTCTATTTTATTGTACACATATATACGCATGTATGAACATAAATCGATCCACAATAGTAAAACTTAAAATCTGCGTTTAATTGAATATTCTATTTACTTTAGTATTTAACAAATTAATCTAAAAAGAATTCCTTAATTTTAAATTAGATAGTAAGCTATGCAGTTATTGAAGAAAAATAATAAAAATATAATTAATATTTTTTTAATTATAAACGTATTGTTTATTTTAATAGTTCACATGAAAAGAGATTTTTAGGAACTTAGACGCGGTTCTACTTACAAATTTATAATCAATTATTTGAATTGTATTTATTTTAAATCCGGTACAGGTCTCGTATATTCCGCTGAGCTTCATTTTTTATTATTGGAAATCAACTATTTGTCTTCCCGTAAAATATATCCGCCGCCGACATGACATTATAGTTAAATTTGTTTATAAGAAACTTAGATGTTAACACCTGTTCTGAAGTTATTAAATGTACTGTTTGGTATTACTGTCGAGCACTATGTTTAGGTTAGACATCACTATTCGGGAACACCACCAATTATCAATTGATGATAGATGACCAATTATCAATTGATGACACTGCCCTTATAGCAAATATGCTAATATATCATCGTTCTATTTTATTGTACACATATATACGCATGTATGAACATAAATCGATCCACAATAGTAAAACTTAAAATCTGCGTTTAATTGAATATTCTATTTACTTTAGTATTTAACAAATTAATCTAAAAAGAATTCCTTAATTTTAAATTAGATATTAAGCTATGCAGTTATTGAAGAAAAATAATAAAAATATAATTAATATTTTTTTAATTATAAACGTATTGTTTATTTTAATAGTTCACATGAAAAGAGATTTTTAGGAACTTAGACGCGGTTCTACTTACAAATTTATAATCAATTATTTGAATTGTATTTATTTTAAATCCGGTACAGGTCTCGTATATTCCGCTGAGCTTCATTTTTTATTATTGGAAATCAACTATTTGTCTTCCCGTAAAATATATCCGCCGCCGACATGACATTATAGTTAAATTTGTTTATAAGAAACTTAGATGTTAACACCTGTTCTGAAGTTATTAAATGTACTGTTTGGTATTACTGTCGAGCACTATGTTTAGGTTAGACATCACTATTCGGGAACACCACCAATTATCAATTGATGATAGATGACCAATTATCAATTGATGACACTGCTCTTATAGCAAATATGCTAATATATCATCGTTCTATTTTATTATACACATATATACGCATGTATGAACATAAATCGATCCACAATAGTAAAACTTAAAATCTGCGTTTAATTGAATATTCTATTTACTTTAGTATTTAACAAATTAATCTAAAAAGAATTCCTTAATTTTAAATTAGATAGTAAGCTATGCAGTTATTGAAGAAAAATAATAAAAATATAATTAATATTTTTTTAATTATAAACGTATTGTTTATTTTAATAGTTCACATGAAAAGAGATTTTTAGGAACTTAGACGCGGTTCTACTTACAAATTTATAATCAATTATTTGAATTGTATTTATTTTAAATCCGGTACAGGTCTCGTATATTCCGCTGAGCTTCATTTTTTATTATTGGAAATCAACTATTTGTCTTCCCGTAAAATATATCCGCCGCCGACATGACATTATAGTTAAATTTGTTTATAAGAAACTTAGATGTTAACACCTGTTCTGAAGTTATTAAATGTACTGTTTGGTATTACTGTCGAGCACTATGTTTAGGTTAGACATCACTATTCGGGAACACCACCAATTATCAATTGATGATAGATGACCAATTATCAATTGATGACACTGCTTTTATAGCAAATATGCTAATATATCATCGTTCTATTTTATTATACACATATATACGCATGTATGAACATAAATCGATCCACAATAGTAAAACTTAAAATCTGCGTTTAATTGAATATTCTATTTACTTTAGTATTTAACAAATTAATCTAAAAAGAATTCCTTAATTTTAAATTAGATAGTAAGCTATGCAGTTATTGAAGAAAAATAATAAAAATATAATTAATATTTTTTTAATTATAAACGTATTGTTTATTTTAATAGTTCACATGAAAAGAGATTTTTAGGAACTTAGACGCGGTTCTACTTACAAATTTATAATCAATTATTTGAATTGTATTTATTTTAAATCCGGTCAGGTCTCGTATATTCCGCTGAGCTTCATTTTTTATTATTGGAAATCAACTATTTGTCTTCCCGTAAAATATATCCGCCGCCGACATGACATTATAGTTAAATTTGTTTATAAGAAACTTAGATGTTAACACCTGTTCTGAAGTTATTAAATGTACTGTTTGGTATTACTGTCGAGCACTATGTTTAGGTTAGACATCACTATTCGGGAACACCACCAATTATCAATTGATGATAGATGACCAATTATCAATTGATGACACTGCTCTTATAGCAAATATGCTAATATATCATCGTTCTATTTTATTGTACACATATATACGCATGTATGAACATAAATCGATCTACAATAGTAAAACTTAAAATCTGCGTTTAATTGAATATTCTATTTACTTTAGTATTTAACAAATTAATCTAAAAAGAATTCCTTAATTTTAAATTAGATAGTAAGCTATGCAGTTATTGAAGAAAAATAATAAAAATATAATTAATATTTTTTAAATTATAAACGTATTGTTTATTTTAATAGTTCACATGAAAAGAGATTTTTAGGAACTTAGACGCGGTTCTACTTACAAATTTATAATCAATTATTTGAATTGTATTTATTTTAAATCCGGTACAGGTCTCGTATATTCCGCTGAGCTTCATTTTTTATTATTGGAAATCAACTATTTGTCTTCCCGTAAAATATATCCGCCGCCGACATGACATTATAGTTAAATTTGTTTATAAGAAACTTAGATGTTAACACCTGTTCTGAAGTTATTAAATGTACTGTCTGGTATTACTGTCGAGCACTATGTTTAGGTTAGACATCACTATTCGGGAACACCACCAATTATCAATTGATGATAGATGACCAATTATCAATTGATGACACTGCTCTTATAGCAAATATGCTAATATATCATCGTTCTATTTTATTGTACACATATATACGCATGTATGAACATAAATCGATCCACAATAGTAAAACTTAAAATCTGCGTTTAATTGAATATTCTATTTACTTTAGTATTTAACAAATTAATCTAAAAAGAATTCCTTAATTTTAAATTAGATAGTAAGCTATGCAGTTATTGAAGAAAAATAATAAAAATATAATTAATATTTTTTTAATTATAAACGTATTGTTTATTTTAATAGTTCACATGAAAAGAGATTTTTAGGAACTTAGACGCGGTTCTACTTACAAATTTATAATCAATTATTTGAATTGTATTTATTTTAAATCCGGTACAGGTCTCGTATATTCCGCTGAACTTCATTTTTTATTATTGGAAATCAACTATTTGTCTTCCCGTAAAATATATCCGCCGCCGACATGACATTATAGTTAAATTTGTTTATAAGAAACTTAGATGTTAACACCTGTTCTGAAGTTATTAAATGTACTGTTTGGTATTACTGTCGAGCACTATGTTTAGGTTAGACATCACTATTCGGGAACACCACCAATTATCAATTGATGATAGATGACCAATTATCAATTGATGACACTGCTTTTATAGCAAATATGCTAATATATCATCGTTCTATTTTATTATACACATATATACGCATGTATGAACATAAATCGATCCACAATAGTAAAACTTAAAATCTGCGTTTAATTGAATATTCTATTTACTTTAGTATTTAACAAATTAATCTAAAAAGAATTCCTTAATTTTAAATTAGATAGTAAGCTATGCAGTTATTGAAGAAAAATAATAAAAATATAATTAATATTTTTTTAATTATAAACGTATTGTTTATTTTAATAGTTCACATGAAAAGAGATTTTTAGGAACTTAGACGCGGTTCTACTTACAAATTTATAATCAATTATTTGAATTGTATTTATTTTAAATCCGGTACAGGTCTCGTATATTCCGCTGAGCTTCATTTTTTATTATTGGAAATCAACTATTTGTCTTCCCGTAAAATATATCCGCCGCCGACATGACATTATAGTTAAATTTGTTTATAAGAAACTTAGATGTTAACACCTGTTCTGAAGTTATTAAATGTACTGTCTGGTATTACTGTCGAGCACTATGTTTAGGTTAGACATCACTATTCGGGAACACCACCAATTATCAATTGATGATAGATGACCAATTATCAATTGATGACACTGCTCTTATAGCAAATATGCTAATATATCATCGTTCTATTTTATTGTACACATATATACGCATGTATGAACATAAATCGATCCACAATAGTAAAACTTAAAATCTGCGTTTAATTGAATATTCTATTTACTTTAGTATTTAACAAATTAATCTAAAAAGAATTCCTTAATTTTAAATTAGATAGTAAGCTATGCAGTTATTGAAGAAAAATAATAAAAATATAATTAATATTTTTTTAATTATAAACGTATTGTTTATTTTAATAGTTCACATGAAAAGAGATTTTTAGGAACTTTAACGCGGTTCTACTTACAAATTTATAATCAATTATTTGAATTGTATTTATTTTAAATCCGGTACAGGTCTCGTATATTCCGCTGAGCTTCATTTTTTATTATTGGAAATCAACTATTTGTCTTCCCGTAAAATATATCCGCCGCCGACATGACATTATAGTTAAATTTGTTTATAAGAAACTTAGATGTTAACACCTGTTCTGAAGTTATTAAATGTACTGTCTGGTATTACTGTCGAGCACTATGTTTAGGTTAGACATCACTATTCGGGAACACCACCAATTATCAATTGATGATAGATGACCAATTATCAATTGATGACACTGCTCTTATAGCAAATATGCTAATATATCATCGTTCTATTTTATTATACACATATATACGCATGTATGAACATAAATCGATCCACAATAGTAAAACTTAAAATCTGCGTTTAATTGAATATTCTATTTACTTTAGTATTTAACAAATTAATCTAAAAAGAATTCCTTAATTTTAAATTAGATAGTAAGCTATGCAGTTATTGAAGAAAAATAATAAAAATATAATTAATATTTTTTTAATTATAAACGTATTGTTTATTTTAATAGTTCACATGAAAAGAGATTTTTAGGAACTTAGACGCGGTTCTACTTACAAATTTATAATCAATTATTTGAATTGTATTTATTTTAAATCCGGGACAGGTCTCGTATATTCCGCTGAGCTTCATTTTTTATTATTGGAAATCAACTATTTGTCTTCCCGTAAAATATATCCGCCGCCGACATGACATTATAGTTAAATTTGTTTATAAGAAACTTAGATGTTAACACCTGTTCTGAAGTTATTAAATGTACTGTTTGGTATTACTGTCGAGCACTATGTTTAGGTTAGACATCACTATTCGGGAACACCACCAATTATCAATTGATGATAGATGACCAATTATCAATTGATGACACTGCTCTTATAGCAAATATGCTAATATATCATCGTTCTATTTTATTGTACACATATATACGCATGTATGAACATAAATCGATCCACAATAGTAAAACTTAAAATCTGCGTTTAATTGAATATTCTATTTACTTTAGTATTTAACAAATTAATCTAAAAAGAATTCCTTAATTTTAAATTAGATAGTAAGCTATGCAGTTATTGAAGAAAAATAATAAAAATATAATTAATATTTTTTTAATTATAAACGTATTGTTTATTTTAATAGTTCACATGAAAAGAGATTTTTAGGAACTTAGACGCGGTTCTACTTACAAATTTATAATCAATTATTTGAATTGTATTTATTTTAAATCCGGTACAGGTCTCGTATATTCCGCTGAGCTTCATTTTTTATTATTGGAAATCAACTATTTGTCTTCCCGTAAAATATATCCGCCGCCGACATGACATTATAGTTAAATTTGTTTATAAGAAACTTAGATGTTAACACCTGTTCTGAAGTTATTAAATGTACTGTTTGGTATTACTGTCGAGCACTATGTTTAGGTTAGACATCACTATTCGGGAACACCACCAATTATCAATTGATGATAGATGACCAATTATCAATTGATGACACTGCTCTTATAGCAAATATGCTAATATATCATCGTTCTATTTTATTGTACACATATATACGCATGTATGAACATAAATCGATCTACAATAGTAAAACTTAAAATCTGCGTTTAATTGAATATTCTATTTACTTTAGTATTTAACAAATTAATCTAAAAAGAATTCCTTAATTTTAAATTAGATAGTAAGCTATGCAGTTATTGAAGAAAAATAATAAAAATATAATTAATATTTTTTAAATTATAAACGTATTGTTTATTTTAATAGTTCACATGAAAAGAGATTTTTAGGAACTTAGACGCGGTTCTACTTACAAATTTATAATCAATTATTTGAATTGTATTTATTTTAAATCCGGTACAGGTCTCGTATATTCCGCTGAGCTTCATTTTTTATTATTGGAAATCAACTATTTGTCTTCCCGTAAAATATATCCGCCGCCGACATGACATTATAGTTAAATTTGTTTATAAGAAACTTAGATGTTAACACCTGTTCTGAAGTTATTAAATGTACTGTCTGGTATTACTGTCGAGCACTATGTTTAGGTTAGACATCACTATTCGGGAACACCACCAATTATCAATTGATGATAGATGACCAATTATCAATTGATGACACTGCTCTTATAGCAAATATGCTAATATATCATCGTTCTATTTTATTGTACACATATATACGCATGTATGAACATAAATCGATCCACAATAGTAAAACTTAAAATCTGCGTTTAATTGAATATTCTATTTACTTTAGTATTTAACAAATTAATCTAAAAAGAATTCCTTAATTTTAAATTAGATAGTAAGCTATGCAGTTATTGAAGAAAAATAATAAAAATATAATTAATATTTTTTTAATTATAAACGTATTGTTTATTTTAATAGTTCACATGAAAAGAGATTTTTAGGAACTTAGACGCGGTTCTACTTACAAATTTATAATCAATTATTTGAATTGTATTTATTTTAAATCCGGGACAGGTCTCGTATATTCCGCTGAGCTTCATTTTTTATTATTGGAAATCAACTATTTGTCTTCCCGTAAAATATATCCGCCGCCGACATGACATTATAGTTAAATTTGTTTATAAGAAACTTAGATGTTAACACCTGTTCTGAAGTTATTAAATGTACTGTTTGGTATTACTGTCGAGCACTATGTTTAGGTTAGACATCACTATTCGGGAACACCACCAATTATCAATTGATGATAGATGACCAATTATCAATTGATGACACTGCTCTTATAGCAAATATGCTAATATATCATCGTTCTATTTTATTGTACACATATATACGCATGTATGAACATAAATCGATCCACAATAGTAAAACTTAAAATCTGCGTTTAATTGAATATTCTATTTACTTTAGTATTTAACAAATTAATCTAAAAAGAATTCCTTAATTTTAAATTAGATAGTAAGCTATGCAGTTATTGAAGAAAAATAATAAAAATATAATTAATATTTTTTTAATTATAAACGTATTGTTTATTTTAATAGTTCACATGAAAAGAGATTTTTAGGAACTTAGACGCGGTTCTACTTACAAATTTATAATCAATTATTTGAATTGTATTTATTTTAAATCCGGTACAGGTCTCGTATATTCCGCTGAGCTTCATTTTTTATTATTGGAAATCAACTATTTGTCTTCCCGTAAAATATATCCGCCGCCGACATGACATTATAGTTAAATTTGTTTATAAGAAACTTAGATGTTAACACCTGTTCTGAAGTTATTAAATGTACTGTTTGGTATTACTGTCGAGCACTATGTTTAGGTTAGACATCACTATTCGGGAACACCACCAATTATCAATTGATGATAGATGACCAATTATCAATTGATGACACTGCTCTTATAGCAAATATGCTAATATATCATCGTTCTATTTTATTGTACACATATATACGCATGTATGAACATAAATCGATCTACAATAGTAAAACTTAAAATCTGCGTTTAATTGAATATTCTATTTACTTTAGTATTTAACAAATTAATCTAAAAAGAATTCCTTAATTTTAAATTAGATAGTAAGCTATGCAGTTATTGAAGAAAAATAATAAAAATATAATTAATATTTTTTAAATTATAAACGTATTGTTTATTTTAATAGTTCACATGAAAAGAGATTTTTAGGAACTTAGACGCGGTTCTACTTACAAATTTATAATCAATTATTTGAATTGTATTTATTTTAAATCCGGTACAGGTCTCGTATATTCCGCTGAGCTTCATTTTTTATTATTGGAAATCAACTATTTGTCTTCCCGTAAAATATATCCGCCGCCGACATGACATTATAGTTAAATTTGTTTATAAGAAACTTAGATGTTAACACCTGTTCTGAAGTTATTAAATGTACTGTCTGGTATTACTGTCGAGCACTATGTTTAGGTTAGACATCACTATTCGGGAACACCACCAATTATCAATTGATGATAGATGACCAATTATCAATTGATGACACTGCTCTTATAGCAAATATGCTAATATATCATCGTTCTATTTTATTGTACACATATATACGCATGTATGAACATAAATCGATCCACAATAGTAAAACTTAAAATCTGCGTTTAATTGAATATTCTATTTACTTTAGTATTTAACAAATTAATCTAAAAAGAATTCCTTAATTTTAAATTAGATAGTAAGCTATGCAGTTATTGAAGAAAAATAATAAAAATATAATTAATATTTTTTTAATTATAAACGTATTGTTTATTTTAATAGTTCACATGAAAAGAGATTTTTAGGAACTTAGACGCGGTTCTACTTACAAATTTATAATCAATTATTTGAATTGTATTTATTTTAAATCCGGTACAGGTCTCGTATATTCCGCTGAACTTCATTTTTTATTATTGGAAATCAACTATTTGTCTTCCCGTAAAATATATCCGCCGCCGACATGACATTATAGTTAAATTTGTTTATAAGAAACTTAGATGTTAACACCTGTTCTGAAGTTATTAAATGTACTGTTTGGTATTACTGTCGAGCACTATGTTTAGGTTAGACATCACTATTCGGGAACACCACCAATTATCAATTGATGATAGATGACCAATTATCAATTGATGACACTGCTTTTATAGCAAATATGCTAATATATCATCGTTCTATTTTATTATACACATATATACGCATGTATGAACATAAATCGATCCACAATAGTAAAACTTAAAATCTGCGTTTAATTGAATATTCTATTTACTTTAGTATTTAACAAATTAATCTAAAAAGAATTCCTTAATTTTAAATTAGATAGTAAGCTATGCAGTTATTGAAGAAAAATAATAAAAATATAATTAATATTTTTTTAATTATAAACGTATTGTTTATTTTAATAGTTCACATGAAAAGAGATTTTTAGGAACTTAGACGCGGTTCTACTTACAAATTTATAATCAATTATTTGAATTGTATTTATTTTAAATCCGGTACAGGTCTCGTATATTCCGCTGAGCTTCATTTTTTATTATTGGAAATCAACTATTTGTCTTCCCGTAAAATATATCCGCCGCCGACATGACATTATAGTTAAATTTGTTTATAAGAAACTTAGATGTTAACACCTGTTCTGAAGTTATTAAATGTACTGTCTGGTATTACTGTCGAGCACTATGTTTAGGTTAGACATCACTATTCGGGAACACCACCAATTATCAATTGATGATAGATGACCAATTATCAATTGATGACACTGCTCTTATAGCAAATATGCTAATATATCATCGTTCTATTTTATTGTACACATATATACGCATGTATGAACATAAATCGATCCACAATAGTAAAACTTAAAATCTGCGTTTAATTGAATATTCTATTTACTTTAGTATTTAACAAATTAATCTAAAAAGAATTCCTTAATTTTAAATTAGATAGTAAGCTATGCAGTTATTGAAGAAAAATAATAAAAATATAATTAATATTTTTTTAATTATAAACGTATTGTTTATTTTAATAGTTCACATGAAAAGAGATTTTTAGGAACTTTAACGCGGTTCTACTTACAAATTTATAATCAATTATTTGAATTGTATTTATTTTAAATCCGGTACAGGTCTCGTATATTCCGCTGAGCTTCATTTTTTATTATTGGAAATCAACTATTTGTCTTCCCGTAAAATATATCCGCCGCCGACATGACATTATAGTTAAATTTGTTTATAAGAAACTTAGATGTTAACACCTGTTCTGAAGTTATTAAATGTACTGTTTGGTATTACTGTCGAGCACTATGTTTAGGTTAGACATCACTATTCGGGAACACCACCAATTATCAATTGATGATAGATGACCAATTATCAATTGATGACACTGCTCTTATAGCAAATATGCTAATATATCATCGTTCTATTTTATTGTACACATATATACGCATGTATGAACATAAATCGATCCACAATAGTAAAACTTAAAATCTGCGTTTAATTGAATATTCTATTTACTTTAGTATTTAACAAATTAATCTAAAAAGAATTCCTTAATTTTAAATTAGATAGTAAGCTATGCAGTTATTGAAGAAAAATAATAAAAATATAATTAATATTTTTTTAATTATAAACGTATTGTTTATTTTAATAGTTCACATGAAAAGAGATTTTTAGGAACTTAGACGCGGTTCTACTTACAAATTTATAATCAATTATTTGAATTGTATTTATTTTAAATCCGGTACAGGTCTCGTATATTCCGCTGAGCTTCATTTTTTATTATTGGAAATCAACTATTTGTCTTCCCGTAAAATATATCCGCCGCCGACATGACATTATAGTTAAATTTGTTTTTAAGAAACTTAGATGTTAACACCTGTTCTGAAGTTATTAAATGTACTGTTTGGTATTACTGTCGAGCACTATGTTTAGGTTAGACATCACTATTCGGGAACACCACCAATTATCAATTGATGATAGATGACCAATTATCAATTGATGACACTGCTCTTATAGCAAATATGCTAATATATCATCGTTCTATTTTATTGTACACATATATACGCATGTATGAACATAAATCGATCCACAATAGTAAAACTTAAAATCTGCGTTTAATTGAATATTCTATTTACTTTAGTATTTAACAAATTAATCTAAAAAGAATTCCTTAATTTTAAATTAGATAGTAAGCTATGCAGTTATTGAAGAAAAATAATAAAAATATAATTAATATTTTTTTAATTATAAACGTATTGTTTATTTTAATAGTTCACATGAAAAGAGATTTTTAGGAACTTAGACGCGGTTCTACTTACAAATTTATAATCAATTATTTGAATTGTATTTATTTTAAATCCGGTACAGGTCTCGTATATTCCGCTGAGCTTCATTTTTTATTATTGGAAATCAACTATTTGTCTTCCCGTAAAATATATCCGCCGCCGACATGACATTATAGTTAAATTTGTTTATAAGAAACTTAGATGTTAACACCTGTTCTGAAGTTATTAAATGTACTGTTTGGTATTACTGTCGAGCACTATGTTTAGGTTAGACATCACTATTCGGGAACACCACCAATTATCAATTGATGATAGATGACCAATTATCAATTGATGACACTGCTCTTATAGCAAATATGCTAATATATCATCGTTCTATTTTATTGTACACATATATACGCATGTATGAACATAAATCGATCCACAATAGTAAAACTTAAAATCTGCGTTTAATTGAATATTCTATTTACTTTAGTATTTAACAAATTAATCTAAAAAGAATTCCTTAATTTTAAATTAGATAGTAAGCTATGCAGTTATTGAAGAAAAATAATAAAAATATAATTAATATTTTTTTAATTATAAACGTATTGTTTATTTTAATAGTTCACATGAAAAGAGATTTTTAGGAACTTAGACGCGGTTCTACTTACAAATTTATAATCAATTATTTGAATTGTATTTATTTTAAATCCGGTACAGGTCTCGTATATTCCGCTGAGCTTCATTTTTTATTATTGGAAATCAACTATTTGTCTTCCCGTAAAATATATCCGCCGCCGACATGACATTATAGTTAAATTTGTTTATAAGAAACTTAGATGTTAACACCTGTTCTGAAGTTATTAAATGTACTGTTTGGTATTACTGTCGAGCACTATGTTTAGGTTAGACATCACTATTCGGGAACACCACCAATTATCAATTGATGATAGATGACCAATTATCAATTGATGACACTGCTCTTATAGCAAATATGCTAATATATCATCGTTCTATTTTATTGTACACATATATACGCATGTATGAACATAAATCGATCCACAATAGTAAAACTTAAAATCTGCGTTTAATTGAATATTCTATTTACTTTAGTATTTAACAAATTAATCTAAAAAGAATTCCTTAATTTTAAATTAGATAGTAAGCTATGCAGTTATTGAAGAAAAATAATAAAAATATAATTAATATTTTTAATTTTATTAAAAATATTAATTATATTTTTGTTTATTTTAATAGTTCACATGAAAAGAGATTTTTAGGAACTTAGACGCGGTTCTACTTACAAATTTATAATCAATTATTTGAATTGTATTTATTTTAAATCCGGTACAGGTCTCGTATATTCCGCTGAGCTTCATTTTTTATTATTGGAAATCAACTATTTGTCTTCCCGTAAAATATATCCGCCGCCGACATGACATTATAGTTAAATTTGTTTTTAAGAAACTTAGATGTTAACACCTGTTCTGAAGTTATTAAATGTACTGTCTGGTATTACTGTCGAGCACTATGTTTAGGTTAGACATCACTATTCGGGAACACCACCAATTATCAATTGATGATAGATGACCAATTATCAATTGATGACACTGCTCTTATAGCAAATATGCTAATATATCATCGTTCTATTTTATTGTACACATATATACGCATGTATGAACATAAATCGATCCACAATAGTAAAACTTAAAATCTGCGTTTAATTGAATATTCTATTTACTTTAGTATTTAACAAATTAATCTAAAAAGAATTCCTTAATTTTAAATTAGATAGTAAGCTATGCAGTTATTGAAGAAAAATAATAAAAATATAATTAATATTTTTTTAATTATAAACGTATTGTTTATTTTAATAGTTCACATGAAAAGAGATTTTTAGGAACTTAGACGCGGTTCTACTTACAAATTTATAATCAATTATTTGAATTGTATTTATTTTAAATCCGGTACAGGTCTCGTATATTCCGCTGAGCTTCATTTTTTATTATTGGAAATCAACTATTTGTCTTCCCGTAAAATATATCCGCCGCCGACATGACATTATAGTTAAATTTGTTTATAAGAAACTTAGATGTTAACACCTGTTCTGAAGTTATTAAATGTACTGTTTGGTATTACTGTCGAGCACTATGTTTAGGTTAGACATCACTATTCGGGAACACCACCAATTATCAATTGATGATAGATGACCAATTATCAATTGATGACACTGCTCTTATAGCAAATATGCTAATATATCATCGTTCTATTTTATTGTACACATATATACGCATGTATGAACATAAATCGATCCACAATAGTAAAACTTAAAATCTGCGTTTAATTGAATATTCTATTTACTTTAGTATTTAACAAATTAATCTAAAAAGAATTCCTTAATTTTAAATTAGATAGTAAGCTATGCAGTTATTGAAGAAAAATAATAAAAATATAATTAATATTTTTAATTTTATTAAAAATATTAATTATATTTTTGTTTATTTTAATAGTTCACATGAAAAGAGATTTTTAGGAACTTAGACGCGGTTCTACTTACAAATTTATAATCAATTATTTGAATTGTATTTATTTTAAATCCGGTACAGGTCTCGTATATTCCGCTGAGCTTCATTTTTTATTATTGGAAATCAACTATTTGTCTTCCCGTAAAATATATCCGCCGCCGACATGACATTATAGTTAAATTTGTTTTTAAGAAACTTAGATGTTAACACCTGTTCTGAAGTTATTAAATGTACTGTTTGGTATTACTGTCGAGCACTATGTTTAGGTTAGACATCACTATTCGGGAACACCACCAATTATCAATTGATGACACTGCCCTTATAGCAAATATGCTAATATATCATCGTTCTATTTTATTGTACACATATATACGCATGTATGAACATAAATCGATCCACAATAGTAAAACTTAAAATCTGCGTTTAATTGAATATTCTATTTACTTTAGTATTTAACAAATTAATCTAAAAAGAATTCCTTAATTTTAAATTAGATAGTAAGCTATGCAGTTATTGAAGAAAAATAATAAAAATATAATTAATATTTTTTTAATTATAAACGTATTGTTTATTTTAATAGTTCACATGAAAAGAGATTTTTAGGAACTTAGACGCGGTTCTACTTACAAATTTATAATCAATTATTTGAATTGTATTTATTTTAAATCCGGTACAGGTCTCGTATATTCCGCTGAGCTTCATTTTTTATTATTGGAAATCAACTATTTGTCTTCCCGTAAAATATATCCGCCGCCGACATGACATTATAGTTAAATTTGTTTTTAAGAAACTTAGATGTTAACACCTGTTCTGAAGTTATTAAATGTACTGTTTGGTATTACTGTCGAGCACTATGTTTAGGTTAGACATCACTATTCGGGAACACCACCAATTATCAATTGATGACACTGCCCTTATAGCAAATATGCTAATATATCATCGTTCTATTTTATTGTACACATATATACGCATGTATGAACATAAATCGATCCACAATAGTAAAACTTAAAATCTGCGTTTAATTGAATATTCTATTTACTTTAGTATTTAACAAATTAATCTAAAAAGAATTCCTTAATTTTAAATTAGATAGTAAGCTATGCAGTTATTGAAGAAAAATAATAAAAATATAATTAATATTTTTTTAATTATAAACGTATTGTTTATTTTAATAGTTCACATGAAAAGAGATTTTTAGGAACTTAGACGCGGTTCTACTTACAAATTTATAATCAATTATTTGAATTGTATTTATTTTAAATCCGGTACAGGTCTCGTATATTCCGCTGAGCTTCATTTTTTATTATTGGAAATCAACTATTTGTCTTCCCGTAAAATATATCCGCCGCCGACATGACATTATAGTTAAATTTGTTTATAAGAAACTTAGATGTTAACACCTGTTCTGAAGTTATTAAATGTACTGTTTGGTATTACTGTCGAGCACTATGTTTAGGTTAGACATCACTATTCGGGAACACCACCAATTATCAATTGATGATAGATGACCAATTATCAATTGATGACACTGCTCTTATAGCAAATATGCTAATATATCATCGTTCTATTTTATTGTACACATATATACGCATGTATGAACATAAATCGATCCACAATAGTAAAACTTAAAATCTGCGTTTAATTGAATATTCTATTTACTTTAGTATTTAACAAATTAATCTAAAAAGAATTCCTTAATTTTAAATTAGATAGTAAGCTATGCAGTTATTGAAGAAAAATAATAAAAATATAATTAATATTTTTTTAATTATAAACGTATTGTTTATTTTAATAGTTCACATGAAAAGAGATTTTTAGGAACTTAGACGCGGTTCTACTTACAAATTTATAATCAATTATTTGAATTGTATTTATTTTAAATCCGGTACAGGTCTCGTATATTCCGCTGAGCTTCATTTTTTATTATTGGAAATCAACTATTTGTCTTCCCGTAAAATATATCCGCCGCCGACATGACATTATAGTTAAATTTGTTTATAAGAAACTTAGATGTTAACACCTGTTCTGAAGTTATTAAATGTACTGTTTGGTATTACTGTCGAGCACTATGTTTAGGTTAGACATCACTATTCGGGAACACCACCAATTATCAATTGATGATAGATGACCAATTATCAATTGATGACACTGCTCTTATAGCAAATATGCTAATATATCATCGTTCTATTTTATTGTACACATATATACGCATGTATGAACATAAATCGATCCACAATAGTAAAACTTAAAATCTGCGTTTAATTGAATATTCTATTTACTTTAGTATTTAACAAATTAATCTAAAAAGAATTCCTTAATTTTAAATTAGATAGTAAGCTATGCAGTTATTGAAGAAAAATAATAAAAATATAATTAATATTTTTTTAATTATAAACGTATTGTTTATTTTAATAGTTCACATGAAAAGAGATTTTTAGGAACTTAGACGCGGTTCTACTTACAAATTTATAATCAATTATTTGAATTGTATTTATTTTAAATCCGGTACAGGTCTCGTATATTCCGCTGAGCTTCATTTTTTATTATTGGAAATCAACTATTTGTCTTCCCGTAAAATATATCCGCCGCCGACATGACATTATAGTTAAATTTGTTTATAAGAAACTTAGATGTTAACACCTGTTCTGAAGTTATTAAATGTACTGTTTGGTATTACTGTCGAGCACTATGTTTAGGTTAGACATCACTATTCGGGAACACCACCAATTATCAATTGATGATAGATGACCAATTATCAATTGATGACACTGCTCTTATAGCAAATATGCTAATATATCATCGTTCTATTTTATTGTACACATATATACGCATGTATGAACATAAATCGATCCACAATAGTAAAACTTAAAATCTGCGTTTAATTGAATATTCTATTTACTTTAGTATTTAACAAATTAATCTAAAAAGAATTCCTTAATTTTAAATTAGATAGTAAGCTATGCAGTTATTGAAGAAAAATAATAAAAATATAATTAATATTTTTAATTTTATTAAAAATATTAATTATATTTTTGTTTATTTTAATAGTTCACATGAAAAGAGATTTTTAGGAACTTAGACGCGGTTCTACTTACAAATTTATAATCAATTATTTGAATTGTATTTATTTTAAATCCGGTACAGGTCTCGTATATTCCGCTGAGCTTCATTTTTTATTATTGGAAATCAACTATTTGTCTTCCCGTAAAATATATCCGCCGCCGACATGACATTATAGTTAAATTTGTTTTTAAGAAACTTAGATGTTAACACCTGTTCTGAAGTTATTAAATGTACTGTCTGGTATTACTGTCGAGCACTATGTTTAGGTTAGACATCACTATTCGGGAACACCACCAATTATCAATTGATGATAGATGACCAATTATCAATTGATGACACTGCTCTTATAGCAAATATGCTAATATATCATCGTTCTATTTTATTGTACACATATATACGCATGTATGAACATAAATCGATCCACAATAGTAAAACTTAAAATCTGCGTTTAATTGAATATTCTATTTACTTTAGTATTTAACAAATTAATCTAAAAAGAATTCCTTAATTTTAAATTAGATAGTAAGCTATGCAGTTATTGAAGAAAAATAATAAAAATATAATTAATATTTTTTTAATTATAAACGTATTGTTTATTTTAATAGTTCACATGAAAAGAGATTTTTAGGAACTTAGACGCGGTTCTACTTACAAATTTATAATCAATTATTTGAATTGTATTTATTTTAAATCCGGTACAGGTCTCGTATATTCCGCTGAGCTTCATTTTTTATTATTGGAAATCAACTATTTGTCTTCCCGTAAAATATATCCGCCGCCGACATGACATTATAGTTAAATTTGTTTATAAGAAACTTAGATGTTAACACCTGTTCTGAAGTTATTAAATGTACTGTTTGGTATTACTGTCGAGCACTATGTTTAGGTTAGACATCACTATTCGGGAACACCACCAATTATCAATTGATGATAGATGACCAATTATCAATTGATGACACTGCTCTTATAGCAAATATGCTAATATATCATCGTTCTATTTTATTGTACACATATATACGCATGTATGAACATAAATCGATCCACAATAGTAAAACTTAAAATCTGCGTTTAATTGAATATTCTATTTACTTTAGTATTTAACAAATTAATCTAAAAAGAATTCCTTAATTTTAAATTAGATAGTAAGCTATGCAGTTATTGAAGAAAAATAATAAAAATATAATTAATATTTTTTTAATTATAAACGTATTGTTTATTTTAATAGTTCACATGAAAAGAGATTTTTAGGAACTTAGACGCGGTTCTACTTACAAATTTATAATCAATTATTTGAATTGTATTTATTTTAAATCCGGTACAGGTCTCGTATATTCCGCTGAGCTTCATTTTTTATTATTGGAAATCAACTATTTGTCTTCCCGTAAAATATATCCGCCGCCGACATGACATTATAGTTAAATTTGTTTATAAGAAACTTAGATGTTAACACCTGTTCTGAAGTTATTAAATGTACTGTTTGGTATTACTGTCGAGCACTATGTTTAGGTTAGACATCACTATTCGGGAACACCACCAATTATCAATTGATGATAGATGACCAATTATCAATTGATGACACTGCTCTTATAGCAAATATGCTAATATATCATCGTTCTATTTTATTGTACACATATATACGCATGTATGAACATAAATCGATCCACAATAGTAAAACTTAAAATCTGCGTTTAATTGAATATTCTATTTACTTTAGTATTTAACAAATTAATCTAAAAAGAATTCCTTAATTTTAAATTAGATAGTAAGCTATGCAGTTATTGAAGAAAAATAATAAAAATATAATTAATATTTTTTTAATTATAAACGTATTGTTTATTTTAATAGTTCACATGAAAAGAGATTTTTAGGAACTTAGACGCGGTTCTACTTACAAATTTATAATCAATTATTTGAATTGTATTTATTTTAAATCCGGTACAGGTCTCGTATATTCCGCTGAGCTTCATTTTTTATTATTGGAAATCAACTATTTGTCTTCCCGTAAAATATATCCGCCGCCGACATGACATTATAGTTAAATTTGTTTATAAGAAACTTAGATGTTAACACCTGTTCTGAAGTTATTAAATGTACTGTTTGGTATTACTGTCGAGCACTATGTTTAGGTTAGACATCACTATTCGGGAACACCACCAATTATCAATTGATGATAGATGACCAATTATCAATTGATGACACTGCTCTTATAGCAAATATGCTAATATATCATCGTTCTATTTTATTGTACACATATATACGCATGTATGAACATAAATCGATCCACAATAGTAAAACTTAAAATCTGCGTTTAATTGAATATTCTATTTACTTTAGTATTTAACAAATTAATCTAAAAAGAATTCCTTAATTTTAAATTAGATAGTAAGCTATGCAGTTATTGAAGAAAAATAATAAAAATATAATTAATATTTTTTTAATTATAAACGTATTGTTTATTTTAATAGTTCACATGAAAAGAGATTTTTAGGAACTTAGACGCGGTTCTACTTACAAATTTATAATCAATTATTTGAATTGTATTTATTTTAAATCCGGTACAGGTCTCGTATATTCCGCTGAGCTTCATTTTTTATTATTGGAAATCAACTATTTGTCTTCCCGTAAAATATATCCGCCGCCGACATGACATTATAGTTAAATTTGTTTTTAAGAAACTTAGATGTTAACACCTGTTCTGAAGTTATTAAATGTACTGTTTGGTATTACTGTCGAGCACTATGTTTAGGTTAGACATCACTATTCGGGAACACCACCAATTATCAATTGATGATAGATGACCAATTATCAATTGATGACACTGCTCTTATAGCAAATATGCTAATATATCATCGTTCTATTTTATTGTACACATATATACGCATGTATGAACATAAATCGATCCACAATAGTAAAACTTAAAATCTGCGTTTAATTGAATATTCTATTTACTTTAGTATTTAACAAATTAATCTAAAAAGAATTCCTTAATTTTAAATTAGATAGTAAGCTATGCAGTTATTGAAGAAAAATAATAAAAATATAATTAATATTTTTTTAATTATAAACGTATTGTTTATTTTAATAGTTCACATGAAAAGAGATTTTTAGGAACTTAGACGCGGTTCTACTTACAAATTTATAATCAATTATTTGAATTGTATTTATTTTAAATCCGGTACAGGTCTCGTATATTCCGCTGAGCTTCATTTTTTATTATTGGAAATCAACTATTTGTCTTCCCGTAAAATATATCCGCCGCCGACATGACATTATAGTTAAATTTGTTTATAAGAAACTTAGATGTTAACACCTGTTCTGAAGTTATTAAATGTACTGTCTGGTATTACTGTCGAGCACTATGTTTAGGTTAGACATCACTATTCGGGAACACCACCAATTATCAATTGATGATAGATGACCAATTATCAATTGATGACACTGCTCTTATAGCAAATATGCTAATATATCATCGTTCTATTTTATTGTACACATATATACGCATGTATGAACATAAATCGATCCACAATAGTAAAACTTAAAATCTGCGTTTAATTGAATATTCTATTTACTTTAGTATTTAACAAATTAATCTAAAAAGAATTCCTTAATTTTAAATTAGATAGTAAGCTATGCAGTTATTGAAGAAAAATAATAAAAATATAATTAATATTTTTTTAATTATAAACGTATTGTTTATTTTAATAGTTCACATGAAAAGAGATTTTTAGGAACTTAGACGCGGTTCTACTTACAAATTTATAATCAATTATTTGAATTGTATTTATTTTAAATCCGGTACAGGTCTCGTATATTCCGCTGAGCTTCATTTTTTATTATTGGAAATCAACTATTTGTCTTCCCGTAAAATATATCCGCCGCCGACATGACATTATAGTTAAATTTGTTTATAAGAAACTTAGATGTTAACACCTGTTCTGAAGTTATTAAATGTACTGTCTGGTATTACTGTCGAGCACTATGTTTAGGTTAGACATCACTATTCGGGAACACCACCAATTATCAATTGATGATAGATGACCAATTATCAATTGATGACACTGCCCTTATAGCAAATATGCTAATATATCATCGTTCTATTTTATTGTACACATATATACGCATGTATGAACATAAATCGATCCACAATAGTAAAACTTAAAATCTGCGTTTAATTGAATATTCTATTTACTTTAGTATTTAACAAATTAATCTAAAAAGAATTCCTTAATTTTAAATTAGATAGTAAGCTATGCAGTTATTGAAGAAAAATAATAAAAATATAATTAATATTTTTTTAATTATAAACGTATTGTTTATTTTAATAGTTCACATGAAAAGAGATTTTTAGGAACTTAGACGCGGTTCTACTTACAAATTTATAATCAATTATTTGAATTGTATTTATTTTAAATCCGGTACAGGTCTCGTATATTCCGCTGAGCTTCATTTTTTATTATTGGAAATCAACTATTTGTCTTCCCGTAAAATATATCCGCCGCCGACATGACATTATAGTTAAATTTGTTTATAAGAAACTTAGATGTTAACACCTGTTCTGAAGTTATTAAATGTACTGTCTGGTATTACTGTCGAGCACTATGTTTAGGTTAGACATCACTATTCGGGAACACCACCAATTATCAATTGATGATAGATGACCAATTATCAATTGATGACACTGCTCTTATAGCAAATATGCTAATATATCATCGTTCTATTTTATTGTACACATATATACGCATGTATGAACATAAATCGATCCACAATAGTAAAACTTAAAATCTGCGTTTAATTGAATATTCTATTTACTTTAGTATTTAACAAATTAATCTAAAAAGAATTCCTTAATTTTAAATTAGATAGTAAGCTATGCAGTTATTGAAGAAAAATAATAAAAATATAATTAATATTTTTTTAATTATAAACGTATTGTTTATTTTAATAGTTCACATGAAAAGAGATTTTTAGGAACTTAGACGCGGTTCTACTTACAAATTTATAATCAATTATTTGAATTGTATTTATTTTAAATCCGGTACAGGTCTCGTATATTCCGCTGAGCTTCATTTTTTATTATTGGAAATCAACTATTTGTCTTCCCGTAAAATATATCCGCCGCCGACATGACATTATAGTTAAATTTGTTTATAAGAAACTTAGATGTTAACACCTGTTCTGAAGTTATTAAATGTACTGTCTGGTATTACTGTCGAGCACTATGTTTAGGTTAGACATCACTATTCGGGAACACCACCAATTATCAATTGATGATAGATGACCAATTATCAATTGATGACACTGCCCTTATAGCAAATATGCTAATATATCATCGTTCTATTTTATTGTACACATATATACGCATGTATGAACATAAATCGATCCACAATAGTAAAACTTAAAATCTGCGTTTAATTGAATATTCTATTTACTTTAGTATTTAACAAATTAATCTAAAAAGAATTCCTTAATTTTAAATTAGATAGTAAGCTATGCAGTTATTGAAGAAAAATAATAAAAATATAATTAATATTTTTTTAATTATAAACGTATTGTTTATTTTAATAGTTCACATGAAAAGAGATTTTTAGGAACTTTAACGCGGTTCTACTTACAAATTTATAATCAATTATTTGAATTGTATTTATTTTAAATCCGGTACAGGTCTCGTATATTCCGCTGAGCTTCATTTTTTATTATTGGAAATCAACTATTTGTCTTCCCGTAAAATATATCCGCCGCCGACATGACATTATAGTTAAATTTGTTTATAAGAAACTTAGATGTTAACACCTGTTCTGAAGTTATTAAATGTACTGTCTGGTATTACTGTCGAGCACTATGTTTAGGTTAGACATCACTATTCGGGAACACCACCAATTATCAATTGATGATAGATGACCAATTATCAATTGATGACACTGCTCTTATAGCAAATATGCTAATATATCATCGTTCTATTTTATTGTACACATATATACGCATGTATGAACATAAATCGATCCACAATAGTAAAACTTAAAATCTGCGTTTAATTGAATATTCTATTTACTTTAGTATTTAACAAATTAATCTAAAAAGAATTCCTTAATTTTAAATTAGATAGTAAGCTATGCAGTTATTGAAGAAAAATAATAAAAATATAATTAATATTTTTTTAATTATAAACGTATTGTTTATTTTAATAGTTCACATGAAAAGAGATTTTTAGGAACTTAGACGCGGTTCTACTTACAAATTTATAATCAATTATTTGAATTGTATTTATTTTAAATCCGGTACAGGTCTCGTATATTCCGCTGAGCTTCATTTTTTATTATTGGAAATCAACTATTTGTCTTCCCGTAAAATATATCCGCCGCCGACATGACATTATAGTTAAATTTGTTTATAAGAAACTTAGATGTTAACACCTGTTCTGAAGTTATTAAATGTACTGTTTAGTATTACTGTCGAGCACTATGTTTAGGTTAGACATCACTATTCGGGAACACCACCAATTATCAATTGATGATAGATGACCAATTATCAATTGATGACACTGCTCTTATAGCAAATATGCTAATATATCATCGTTCTATTTTATTGTACACATATATACGCATGTATGAACATAAATCGATCCACAATAGTAAAACTTAAAATCTGCGTTTAATTGAATATTCTATTTACTTTAGTATTTAACAAATTAATCTAAAAAGAATTCCTTAATTTTAAATTAGATAGTAAGCTATGCAGTTATTGAAGAAAAATAATAAAAATATAATTAATATTTTTTTAATTATAAACGTATTGTTTATTTTAATAGTTCACATGAAAAGAGATTTTTAGGAACTTAGACGCGGTTCTACTTACAAATTTATAATCAATTATTTGAATTGTATTTATTTTAAATCCGGTACAGGTCTCGTATATTCCGCTGAGCTTCATTTTTTATAGACATCACTATTCGGGAACACCACCAATTATCAATTGATGATAGATGACCAATTATCAATTGATGACACTGCCCTTATAGCAAATATGCTAATATATCATCGTTCTATTTTATTGTACACATATATACGCATGTATGAACATAAATCGATCCACAATAGTAAAACTTAAAATCTGCGTTTAATTGAATATTCTATTTACTTTAGTATTTAACAAATTAATCTAAAAAGAATTCCTTAATTTTAAATTAGATAGTAAGCTATGCAGTTATTGAAGAAAAATAATAAAAATATAATTAATATTTTTTTAATTATAAACGTATTGTTTATTTTAATAGTTCACATGAAAAGAGATTTTTAGGAACTTAGACGCGGTTCTACTTACAAATTTATAATCAATTATTTGAATTGTATTTATTTTAAATCCGGTACAGGTCTCGTATATTCCGCTGAGCTTCATTTTTTATTATTGGAAATCAACTATTTGTCTTCCCGTAAAATATATCCGCCGCCGACATGACATTATAGTTAAATTTGTTTATAAGAAACTTAGATGTTAACACCTGTTCTGAAGTTATTAAATGTACTGTTTGGTATTACTGTCGAGCACTATGTTTAGGTTAGACATCACTATTCGGGAACACCACCAATTATCAATTGATGATAGATGACCAATTATCAATTGATGACACTGCTCTTATAGCAAATATGCTAATATATCATCGTTCTATTTTATTGTACACATATATACGCATGTATGAACATAAATCGATCCACAATAGTAAAACTTAAAATCTGCGTTTAATTGAATATTCTATTTACTTTAGTATTTAACAAATTAATCTAAAAAGAATTCCTTAATTTTAAATTAGATAGTAAGCTATGCAGTTATTGAAGAAAAATAATAAAAATATAATTAATATTTTTTTAATTATAAACGTATTGTTTATTTTAATAGTTCACATGAAAAGAGATTTTTAGGAACTTAGACGCGGTTCTACTTACAAATTTATAATCAATTATTTGAATTGTATTTATTTTAAATCCGGTACAGGTCTCGTATATTCCGCTGAGCTTCATTTTTTATTATTGGAAATCAACTATTTGTCTTCCCGTAAAATATATCCGCCGCCGACATGACATTATAGTTAAATTTGTTTATAAGAAACTTAGATGTTAACACCTGTTCTGAAGTTATTAAATGTACTGTCTGGTATTACTGTCGAGCACTATGTTTAGGTTAGACATCACTATTCGAGAACACCACCAATTATCAATTGATGATAGATGACCAATTATCAATTGATGACACTGCTCTTATAGCAAATATGCTAATATATCATCGTTCTATTTTATTGTACACATATATACGCATGTATGAACATAAATCGATCCACAATAGTAAAACTTAAAATCTGCGTTTAATTGAATATTCTATTTACTTTAGTATTTAACAAATTAATCTAAAAAGAATTCCTTAATTTTAAATTAGATAGTAAGCTATGCAGTTATTGAAGAAAAATAATAAAAATATAATTAATATTTTTTTAATTATAAACGTATTGTTTATTTTAATAGTTCACATGAAAAGAGATTTTTAGGAACTTAGACGCGGTTCTACTTACAAATTTATAATCAATTATTTGAATTGTATTTATTTTAAATCCGGTACAGGTCTCGTATATTCCGCTGAGCTTCATTTTTTATTATTGGAAATCAACTATTTGTCTTCCCGTAAAATATATCCGCCGCCGACATGACATTATAGTTAAATTTGTTTATAAGAAACTTAGATGTTAACACCTGTTCTGAAGTTATTAAATGTACTGTCTGGTATTACTGTCGAGCACTATGTTTAGGTTAGACATCACTATTCGGGAACACCACCAATTATCAATTGATGATAGATGACCAATTATCAATTGATGACACTGCTCTTATAGCAAATATGCTAATATATCATCGTTCTATTTTATTGTACACATATATACGCATGTATGAACATAAATCGATCCACAATAGTAAAACTTAAAATCTGCGTTTAATTGAATATTCTATTTACTTTAGTATTTAACAAATTAATCTAAAAAGAATTCCTTAATTTTAAATTAGATAGTAAGCTATGCAGTTATTGAAGAAAAATAATAAAAATATAATTAATATTTTTTTAATTATAAACGTATTGTTTATTTTAATAGTTCACCTGAAAAGAGATTTTTAGGAACTTAGACGCGGTTCTACTTACAAATTTATAATCAATTATTTGAATTGTATTTATTTTAAATCCGGTACAGGTCTCGTATATTCCGCTGAGCTTCATTTTTTATTATTGGAAATCAACTATTTGTCTTCCCGTAAAATATATCCGCCGCCGACATGACATTATAGTTAAATTTGTTTATAAGAAACTTAGATGTTAACACCTGTTCTGAAGTTATTAAATGTACTGTTTAGTATTACTGTCGAGCACTATGTTTAGGTTAGACATCACTATTCGGGAACACCACCAATTATCAATTGATGATAGATGACCAATTATCAATTGATGACACTGCTCTTATAGCAAATATGCTAATATATCATCGTTCTATTTTATTGTACACATATATACGCATGTATGAACATAAATCGATCCACAATAGTAAAACTTAAAATCTGCGTTTAATTGAATATTCTATTTACTTTAGTATTTAACAAATTAATCTAAAAAGAATTCCTTAATTTTAAATTAGATAGTAAGCTATGCAGTTATTGAAGAAAAATAATAAAAATATAATTAATATTTTTTTAATTATAAACGTATTGTTTATTTTAATAGTTCACATGAAAAGAGATTTTTAGGAACTTAGACGCGGTTCTACTTACAAATTTATAATCAATTATTTGAATTGTATTTATTTTAAATCCGGTACAGGTCTCGTATATTCCGCTGAGCTTCATTTTTTATTATTGGAAATCAACTATTTGTCTTCCCGTAAAATATATCCGCCGCCGACATGACATTATAGTTAAATTTGTTTATAAGAAACTTAGATGTTAACACCTGTTCTGAAGTTATTAAATGTACTGTTTGGTATTACTGTCGAGCACTATGTTTAGGTTAGACATCACTATTCGGGAACACCACCAATTATCAATTGATGATAGATGACCAATTATCAATTGATGACACTGCTCTTATAGCAAATATGCTAATATATCATCGTTCTATTTTATTGTACACATATATACGCATGTATGAACATAAATCGATCCACAATAGTAAAACTTAAAATCTGCGTTTAATTGAATATTCTATTTACTTTAGTATTTAACAAATTAATCTAAAAAGAATTCCTTAATTTTAAATTAGATAGTAAGCTATGCAGTTATTGAAGAAAAATAATAAAAATATAATTAATATTTTTTTAATTATAAACGTATTGTTTATTTTAATAGTTCACATGAAAAGAGATTTTTAGGAACTTAAACGCGGTTCTACTTACAAATTTATAATCAATTATTTGAATTGTATTTATTTTAAATCCGGTACAGGTCTCGTATATTCCGCTGAGCTTCATTTTTTATTATTGGAAATCAACTATTTGTCTTCCCGTAAAATATATCCGCCGCCGACATGACATTATAGTTAAATTTGTTTATAAGAAACTTAGATGTTAACACCTGTTCTGAAGTTATTAAATGTACTGTCTGGTATTACTGTCGAGCACTATGTTTAGGTTAGACATCACTATTCGGGAACACCACCAATTATCAATTGATGATAGATGACCAATTATCAATTGATGACACTGCTCTTATAGCAAATATGCTAATATATCATCGTTCTATTTTATTGTACACATATATACGCATGTATGAACATAAATCGATCCACAATAGTAAAACTTAAAATCTGCGTTTAATTGAATATTCTATTTACTTTAGTATTTAACAAATTAATCTAAAAAGAATTCCTTAATTTTAAATTAGATAGTAAGCTATGCAGTTATTGAAGAAAAATAATAAAAATATAATTAATATTTTTTTAATTATAAACGTATTGTTTATTTTAATAGTTCACATGAAAAGAGATTTTTAGGAACTTAGACGCGGTTCTACTTACAAATTTATAATCAATTATTTGAATTGTATTTATTTTAAATCCGGTACAGGTCTCGTATATTCCGCTGAGCTTCATTTTTTATTATTGGAAATCAACTATTTGTCTTCCCGTAAAATATATCCGCCGCCGACATGACATTATAGTTAAATTTGTTTATAAGAAACTTAGATGTTAACACCTGTTCTGAAGTTATTAAATGTACTGTTTGGTATTACTGTCGAGCACTATGTTTAGGTTAGACATCACTATTCGGGAACACCACCAATTATCAATTGATGATAGATGACCAATTATCAATTGATGACACTGCTCTTATAGCAAATATGCTAATATATCATCGTTCTATTTTATTGTACACATATATACGCATGTATGAACATAAATCGATCCACAATAGTAAAACTTAAAATCTGCGTTTAATTGAATATTCTATTTACTTTAGTATTTAACAAATTAATCTAAAAAGAATTCCTTAATTTTAAATTAGATAGTAAGCTATGCAGTTATTGAAGAAAAATAATAAAAATATAATTAATATTTTTTTAATTATAAACGTATTGTTTATTTTAATAGTTCACATGAAAAGAGATTTTTAGGAACTTAGACGCGGTTCTACTTACAAATTTATAATCAATTATTTGAATTGTATTTATTTTAAATCCGGTACAGGTCTCGTATATTCCGCTGAGCTTCATTTTTTATTATTGGAAATCAACTATTTGTCTTCCCGTAAAATATATCCGCCGCCGACATGACATTATAGTTAAATTTGTTTATAAGAAACTTAGATGTTAACACCTGTTCTGAAGTTATTAAATGTACTGTTTGGTATTACTGTCGAGCACTATGTTTAGGTTAGACATCACTATTCGGGAACACCACCAATTATCAATTGATGATAGATGACCAATTATCAATTGATGACACTGCTCTTATAGCAAATATGCTAATATATCATCGTTCTATTTTATTGTACACATATATACGCATGTATGAACATAAATCGATCCACAATAGTAAAACTTAAAATCTGCGTTTAATTGAATATTCTATTTACTTTAGTATTTAACAAATTAATCTAAAAAGAATTCCTTAATTTTAAATTAGATAGTAAGCTATGCAGTTATTGAAGAAAAATAATAAAAATATAATTAATATTTTTTTAATTATAAACGTATTGTTTATTTTAATAGTTCACATGAAAAGAGATTTTTAGGAACTTAGACGCGGTTCTACTTACAAATTTATAATCAATTATTTGAATTGTATTTATTTTAAATCCGGTACAGGTCTCGTATATTCCGCTGAGCTTCATTTTTTATTATTGGAAATCAACTATTTGTCTTCCCGTAAAATATATCCGCCGCCGACATGACATTATAGTTAAATTTGTTTATAAGAAACTTAGATGTTAACACCTGTTCTGAAGTTATTAAATGTACTGTTTGGTATTACTGTCGAGCACTATGTTTAGGTTAGACATCACTATTCGGGAACACCACCAATTATCAATTGATGATAGATGACCAATTATCAATTGATGACACTGCTCTTATAGCAAATATGCTAATATATCATCGTTCTATTTTATTGTACACATATATACGCATGTATGAACATAAATCGATCCACAATAGTAAAACTTAAAATCTGCGTTTAATTGAATATTCTATTTACTTTAGTATTTAACAAATTAATCTAAAAAGAATTCCTTAATTTTAAATTAGATAGTAAGCTATGCAGTTATTGAAGAAAAATAATAAAAATATAATTAATATTTTTTTAATTATAAACGTATTGTTTATTTTAATAGTTCACATGAAAAGAGATTTTTAGGAACTTAGACGCGGTTCTACTTACAAATTTATAATCAATTATTTGAATTGTATTTATTTTAAATCCGGTACAGGTCTCGTATATTCCGCTGAGCTTCATTTTTTATTATTGGAAATCAACTATTTGTCTTCCCGTAAAATATATCCGCCGCCGACATGACATTATAGTTAAATTTGTTTTTAAGAAACTTAGATGTTAACACCTGTTCTGAAGTTATTAAATGTACTGTTTGGTATTACTGTCGAGCACTATGTTTAGGTTAGACATCACTATTCGGGAACACCACCAATTATCAATTGATGACACTGCCCTTATAGCAAATATGCTAATATATCATCGTTCTATTTTATTGTACACATATATACGCATGTATGAACATAAATCGATCCACAATAGTAAAACTTAAAATCTGCGTTTAATTGAATATTCTATTTACTTTAGTATTTAACAAATTAATCTAAAAAGAATTCCTTAATTTTAAATTAGATAGTAAGCTATGCAGTTATTGAAGAAAAATAATAAAAATATAATTAATATTTTTTTAATTATAAACGTATTGTTTATTTTAATAGTTCACATGAAAAGAGATTTTTAGGAACTTAGACGCGGTTCTACTTACAAATTTATAATCAATTATTTGAATTGTATTTATTTTAAATCCGGTACAGGTCTCGTATATTCCGCTGAGCTTCATTTTTTATTATTGGAAATCAACTATTTGTCTTCCCGTAAAATATATCCGCCGCCGACATGACATTATAGTTAAATTTGTTTATAAGAAACTTAGATGTTAACACCTGTTCTGAAGTTATTAAATGTACTGTTTGGTATTACTGTCGAGCACTATGTTTAGGTTAGACATCACTATTCGGGAACACCACCAATTATCAATTGATGACACTGCCCTTATAGCAAATATGCTAATATATCATCGTTCTATTTTATTGTACACATATATACGCATGTATGAACATAAATCGATCCACAATAGTAAAACTTAAAATCTGCGTTTAATTGAATATTCTATTTACTTTAGTATTTAACAAATTAATCTAAAAAGAATTCCTTAATTTTAAATTAGATAGTAAGCTATGCAGTTATTGAAGAAAAATAATAAAAATATAATTAATATTTTTTTAATTATAAACGTATTGTTTATTTTAATAGTTCACATGAAAAGAGATTTTTAGGAACTTAGACGCGGTTCTACTTACAAATTTATAATCAATTATTTGAATTGTATTTATTTTAAATCCGGTACAGGTCTCGTATATTCCGCTGAGCTTCATTTTTTATTATTGGAAATCAACTATTTGTCTTCCCGTAAAATATATCCGCCGCCGACATGACATTATAGTTAAATTTGTTTATAAGAAACTTAGATGTTAACACCTGTTCTGAAGTTATTAAATGTACTGTTTGGTATTACTGTCGAGCACTATGTTTAGGTTAGACATCACTATTCGGGAACACCACCAATTATCAATTGATGATAGATGACCAATTATCAATTGATGACACTGCTCTTATAGCAAATATGCTAATATATCATCGTTCTATTTTATTGTACACATATATACGCATGTATGAACATAAATCGATCCACAATAGTAAAACTTAAAATCTGCGTTTAATTGAATATTCTATTTACTTTAGTATTTAACAAATTAATCTAAAAAGAATTCCTTAATTTTAAATTAGATAGTAAGCTATGCAGTTATTGAAGAAAAATAATAAAAATATAATTAATATTTTTTTAATTATAAACGTATTGTTTATTTTAATAGTTCACATGAAAAGAGATTTTTAGGAACTTAGACGCGGTTCTACTTACAAATTTATAATCAATTATTTGAATTGTATTTATTTTAAATCCGGTACAGGTCTCGTATATTCCGCTGAGCTTCATTTTTTATTATTGGAAATCAACTATTTGTCTTCCCGTAAAATATATCCGCCGCCGACATGACATTATAGTTAAATTTGTTTATAAGAAACTTAGATGTTAACACCTGTTCTGAAGTTATTAAATGTACTGTTTGGTATTACTGTCGAGCACTATGTTTAGGTTAGACATCACTATTCGGGAACACCACCAATTATCAATTGATGATAGATGACCAATTATCAATTGATGACACTGCTCTTATAGCAAATATGCTAATATATCATCGTTCTATTTTATTGTACACATATATACGCATGTATGAACATAAATCGATCCACAATAGTAAAACTTAAAATCTGCGTTTAATTGAATATTCTATTTACTTTAGTATTTAACAAATTAATCTAAAAAGAATTCCTTAATTTTAAATTAGATAGTAAGCTATGCAGTTATTGAAGAAAAATAATAAAAATATAATTAATATTTTTTTAATTATAAACGTATTGTTTATTTTAATAGTTCACATGAAAAGAGATTTTTAGGAACTTAGACGCGGTTCTACTTACAAATTTATAATCAATTATTTGAATTGTATTTATTTTAAATCCGGTACAGGTCTCGTATATTCCGCTGAGCTTCATTTTTTATTATTGGAAATCAACTATTTGTCTTCCCGTAAAATATATCCGCCGCCGACATGACATTATAGTTAAATTTGTTTATAAGAAACTTAGATGTTAACACCTGTTCTGAAGTTATTAAATGTACTGTCTGGTATTACTGTCGAGCACTATGTTTAGGTTAGACATCACTATTCGGGAACACCACCAATTATCAATTGATGATAGATGACCAATTATCAATTGATGACACTGCTCTTATAGCAAATATGCTAATATATCATCGTTCTATTTTATTGTACACATATATACGCATGTATGAACATAAATCGATCCACAATAGTAAAACTTAAAATCTGCGTTTAATTGAATATTCTATTTACTTTAGTATTTAACAAATTAATCTAAAAAGAATTCCTTAATTTTAAATTAGATAGTAAGCTATGCAGTTATTGAAGAAAAATAATAAAAATATAATTAATATTTTTTTAATTATAAACGTATTGTTTATTTTAATAGTTCACATGAAAAGAGATTTTTAGGAACTTAGACGCGGTTCTACTTACAAATTTATAATCAATTATTTGAATTGTATTTATTTTAAATCCGGTACAGGTCTCGTATATTCCGCTGAGCTTCATTTTTTATTATTGGAAATCAACTATTTGTCTTCCCGTAAAATATATCCGCCGCCGACATGACATTATAGTTAAATTTGTTTATAAGAAACTTAGATGTTAACACCTGTTCTGAAGTTATTAAATGTACTGTCTGGTATTACTGTCGAGCACTATGTTTAGGTTAGACATCACTATTCGGGAACACCACCAATTATCAATTGATGATAGATGACCAATTATCAATTGATGACACTGCTCTTATAGCAAATATGCTAATATATCATCGTTCTATTTTATTATACACATATATACGCATGTATGAACATAAATCGATCCACAATAGTAAAACTTAAAATCTGCGTTTAATTGAATATTCTATTTACTTTAGTATTTAACAAATTAATCTAAAAAGAATTCCTTAATTTTAAATTAGATAGTAAGCTATGCAGTTATTGAAGAAAAATAATAAAAATATAATTAATATTTTTTTAATTATAAACGTATTGTTTATTTTAATAGTTCACATGAAAAGAGATTTTTAGGAACTTAGACGCGGTTCTACTTACAAATTTATAATCAATTATTTGAATTGTATTTATTTTAAATCCGGTACAGGTCTCGTATATTCCGCTGAGCTTCATTTTTTATTATTGGAAATCAACTATTTGTCTTCCCGTAAAATATATCCGCCGCCGACATGACATTATAGTTAAATTTGTTTATAAGAAACTTAGATGTTAACACCTGTTCTGAAGTTATTAAATGTACTGTTTGGTATTACTGTCGAGCACTATGTTAAGGTTAGACATCACTATTCGGGAACACCACCAATTATCAATTGATGATAGATGACCAATTATCAATTGATGACACTGCTCTTATAGCAAATATGCTAATATATCATCGTTCTATTTTATTGTACACATATATACGCATGTATGAACATAAATCGATCCACAATAGTAAAACTTAAAATCTGCGTTTAATTGAATATTCTATTTACTTTAGTATTTAACAAATTAATCTAAAAAGAATTCCTTAATTTTAAATTAGATAGTAAGCTATGCAGTTATTGAAGAAAAATAATAAAAATATAATTAATATTTTTTTAATTATAAACGTATTGTTTATTTTAATAGTTCACATGAAAAGAGATTTTTAGGAACTTAGACGCGGTTCTACTTACAAATTTATAATCAATTATTTGAATTGTATTTATTTTAAATCCGGTACAGGTCTCGTATATTCCGCTGAGCTTCATTTTTTATTATTGGAAATCAACTATTTGTCTTCCCGTAAAATATATCCGCCGCCGACATGACATTATAGTTAAATTTGTTTATAAGAAACTTAGATGTTAACACCTGTTCTGAAGTTATTAAATGTACTGTTTGGTATTACTGTCGGGCACTATGTTTAGGTTAGACATCACTATTCGGGAACACCACCAATTATCAATTGATGATAGATGACCAATTATCAATTGATGACACTGCTCTTATAGCAAATATGCTAATATATCATCGTTCTATTTTATTGTACACATATATACGCATGTATGAACATAAATCGATCCACAATAGTAAAACTTAAAATCTGCGTTTAATTGAATATTCTATTTACTTTAGTATTTAACAAATTAATCTAAAAAGAATTCCTTAATTTTAAATTAGATAGTAAGCTATGCAGTTATTGAAGAAAAATAATAAAAATATAATTAATATTTTTTTAATTATAAACGTATTGTTTATTTTAATAGTTCACATGAAAAGATATTTTTAGGAACTTAGACGCGGTTCTACTTACAAATTTATAATCAATTATTTGAATTGTATTTATTTTAAATCCGGTACAGGTCTCGTATATTCCGCTGAGCTTCATTTTTTATTATTGGAAATCAACTATTTGTCTTCCCGTAAAATATATCCGCCGCCGACATGACATTATAGTTAAATTTGTTTATAAGAAACTTAGATGTTAACACCTGTTCTGAAGTTATTAAATGTACTGTTTGGTATTACTGTCGAGCACTATGTTTAGGTTAGACATCACTATTCGGGAACACCACCAATTATCAATTGATGATAGATGACCAATTATCAATTGATGACACTGCTCTTATAGCAAATATGCTAATATATCATCGTTCTATTTTATTGTACACATATATACGCATGTATGAACATAAATCGATCCACAATAGTAAAACTTAAAATCTGCGTTTAATTGAATATTCTATTTACTTTAGTATTTAACAAATTAATCTAAAAAGAATTCCTTAATTTTAAATTAGATAGTAAGCTATGCAGTTATTGAAGAAAAATAATAAAAATATAATTAATATTTTTTTAATTATAAACGTATTGTTTATTTTAATAGTTCACATGAAAAGAGATTTTTAGGAACTTAGACGCGGTTCTACTTACAAATTTATAATCAATTATTTGAATTGTATTTATTTTAAATCCGGTACAGGTCTCGTATATTCCGCTGAGCTTCATTTTTTATTATTGGAAATCAACTATTTGTCTTCCCGTAAAATATATCCGCCGCCGACATGACATTATAGTTAAATTTGTTTTTAAGAAACTTAGATGTTAACACCTGTTCTGAAGTTATTAAATGTACTGTTTGGTATTACTGTCGAGCACTATGTTTAGGTTAGACATCACTATTCGGGAACACCACCAATTATCAATTGATGACACTGCCCTTATAGCAAATATGCTAATATATCATCGTTCTATTTTATTGTACACATATATACGCATGTATGAACATAAATCGATCCACAATAGTAAAACTTAAAATCTGCGTTTAATTGAATATTCTATTTACTTTAGTATTTAACAAATTAATCTAAAAAGAATTCCTTAATTTTAAATTAGATAGTAAGCTATGCAGTTATTGAAGAAAAATAATAAAAATATAATTAATATTTTTTTAATTATAAACGTATTGTTTATTTTAATAGTTCACATGAAAAGAGATTTTTAGGAACTTAGACGCGGTTCTACTTACAAATTTATAATCAATTATTTGAATTGTATTTATTTTAAATCCGGTACAGGTCTCGTATATTCCGCTGAGCTTCATTTTTTATTATTGGAAATCAACTATTTGTCTTCCCGTAAAATATATCCGCCGCCGACATGACATTATAGTTAAATTTGTTTATAAGAAACTTAGATGTTAACACCTGTTCTGAAGTTATTAAATGTACTGTTTGGTATTACTGTCGAGCACTATGTTTAGGTTAGACATCACTATTCGGGAACACCACCAATTATCAATTGATGATAGATGACCAATTATCAATTGATGACACTGCTCTTATAGCAAATATGCTAATATATCATCGTTCTATTTTATTGTACACATATATACGCATGTATGAACATAAATCGATCCACAATAGTAAAACTTAAAATCTGCGTTTAATTGAATATTCTATTTACTTTAGTATTTAACAAATTAATCTAAAAAGAATTCCTTAATTTTAAATTAGATAGTAAGCTATGCAGTTATTGAAGAAAAATAATAAAAATATAATTAATATTTTTTTAATTATAAACGTATTGTTTATTTTAATAGTTCACATGAAAAGAGATTTTTAGGAACTTAGACGCGGTTCTACTTACAAATTTATAATCAATTATTTGAATTGTATTTATTTTAAATCCGGTACAGGTCTCGTATATTCCGCTGAGCTTCATTTTTTATTATTGGAAATCAACTATTTGTCTTCCCGTAAAATATATCCGCCGCCGACATGACATTATAGTTAAATTTGTTTATAAGAAACTTAGATGTTAACACCTGTTCTGAAGTTATTAAATGTACTGTTTGGTATTACTGTCGAGCACTATGTTTAGGTTAGACATCACTATTCGGGAACACCACCAATTATCAATTGATGATAGATGACCAATTATCAATTGATGACACTGCTCTTATAGCAAATATGCTAATATATCATCGTTCTATTTTATTGTACACATATATACGCATGTATGAACATAAATCGATCCACAATAGTAAAACTTAAAATCTGCGTTTAATTGAATATTCTATTTACTTTAGTATTTAACAAATTAATCTAAAAAGAATTCCTTAATTTTAAATTAGATAGTAAGCTATGCAGTTATTGAAGAAAAATAATAAAAATATAATTAATATTTTTTTAATTATAAACGTATTGTTTATTTTAATAGTTCACATGAAAAGAGATTTTTAGGAACTTAGACGCGGTTCTACTTACAAATTTATAATCAATTATTTGAATTGTATTTATTTTAAATCCGGTACAGGTCTCGTATATTCCGCTGAGCTTCATTTTTTATTATTGGAAATCAACTATTTGTCTTCCCGTAAAATATATCCGCCGCCGACATGACATTATAGTTAAATTTGTTTATAAGAAACTTAGATGTTAACACCTGTTCTGAAGTTATTAAATGTACTGTCTGGTATTACTGTCGAGCACTATGTTTAGGTTAGACATCACTATTCGGGAACACCACCAATTATCAATTGATGATAGATGACCAATTATCAATTGATGACACTGCTCTTATAGCAAATATGCTAATATATCATCGTTCTATTTTATTGTACACATATATACGCATGTATGAACATAAATCGATCCACAATAGTAAAACTTAAAATCTGCGTTTAATTGAATATTCTATTTACTTTAGTATTTAACAAATTAATCTAAAAAGAATTCCTTAATTTTAAATTAGATAGTAAGCTATGCAGTTATTGAAGAAAAATAATAAAAATATAATTAATATTTTTTTAATTATAAACGTATTGTTTATTTTAATAGTTCACATGAAAAGAGATTTTTAGGAACTTAGACGCGGTTCTACTTACAAATTTATAATCAATTATTTGAATTGTATTTATTTTAAATCCGGTACAGGTCTCGTATATTCCGCTGAGCTTCATTTTTTATTATTGGAAATCAACTATTTGTCTTCCCGTAAAATATATCCGCCGCCGACATGACATTATAGTTAAATTTGTTTATAAGAAACTTAGATGTTAACACCTGTTCTGAAGTTATTAAATGTACTGTTTGGTATTACTGTCGAGCACTATGTTTAGGTTAGACATCACTATTCGAGAACACCACCAATTATCAATTGATGATAGATGACCAATTATCAATTGATGACACTGCTCTTATAGCAAATATGCTAATATATCATCGTTCTATTTTATTGTACACATATATACGCATGTATGAACATAAATCGATCCACAATAGTAAAACTTAAAATCTGCGTTTAATTGAATATTCTATTTACTTTAGTATTTAACAAATTAATCTAAAAAGAATTCCTTAATTTTAAATTAGATAGTAAGCTATGCAGTTATTGAAGAAAAATAATAAAAATATAATTAATATTTTTTTAATTATAAACGTATTGTTTATTTTAATAGTTCACATGAAAAGAGATTTTTAGGAACTTAAACGCGGTTCTACTTACAAATTTATAATCAATTATTTGAATTGTATTTATTTTAAATCCGGTACAGGTCTCGTATATTCCGCTGAGCTTCATTTTTTATTATTGGAAATCAACTATTTGTCTTCCCGTAAAATATATCCGCCGCCGACATGACATTATAGTTAAATTTGTTTATAAGAAACTTAGATGTTAACACCTGTTCTGAAGTTATTAAATGTACTGTCTGGTATTACTGTCGAGCACTATGTTTAGGTTAGACATCACTATTCGGGAACACCACCAATTATCAATTGATGATAGATGACCAATTATCAATTGATGACACTGCTCTTATAGCAAATATGCTAATATATCATCGTTCTATTTTATTGTACACATATATACGCATGTATGAACATAAATCGATCCACAATAGTAAAACTTAAAATCTGCGTTTAATTGAATATTCTATTTACTTTAGTATTTAACAAATTAATCTAAAAAGAATTCCTTAATTTTAAATTAGATAGTAAGCTATGCAGTTATTGAAGAAAAATAATAAAAATATAATTAATATTTTTTTAATTATAAACGTATTGTTTATTTTAATAGTTCACATGAAAAGAGATTTTTAGGAACTTAGACGCGGTTCTACTTACAAATTTATAATCAATTATTTGAATTGTATTTATTTTAAATCCGGTACAGGTCTCGTATATTCCGCTGAGCTTCATTTTTTATTATTGGAAATCAACTATTTGTCTTCCCGTAAAATATATCCGCCGCCGACATGACATTATAGTTAAATTTGTTTATAAGAAACTTAGATGTTAACACCTGTTCTGAAGTTATTAAATGTACTGTCTGGTATTACTGTCGAGCACTATGTTTAGGTTAGACATCACTATTCGGGAACACCACCAATTATCAATTGATGATAGATGACCAATTATCAATTGATGACACTGCTCTTATAGCAAATATGCTAATATATCATCGTTCTATTTTATTGTACACATATATACGCATGTATGAACATAAATCGATCCACAATAGTAAAACTTAAAATCTGCGTTTAATTGAATATTCTATTTACTTTAGTATTTAACAAATTAATCTAAAAAGAATTCCTTAATTTTAAATTAGATAGTAAGCTATGCAGTTATTGAAGAAAAATAATAAAAATATAATTAATATTTTTTTAATTATAAACGTATTGTTTATTTTAATAGTTCACATGAAAAGAGATTTTTAGGAACTTAGACGCGGTTCTACTTACAAATTTATAATCAATTATTTGAATTGTATTTATTTTAAATCCGGTACAGGTCTCGTATATTCCGCTGAGCTTCATTTTTTATTATTGGAAATCAACTATTTGTCTTCCCGTAAAATATATCCGCCGCCGACATGACATTATAGTTAAATTTGTTTATAAGAAACTTAGATGTTAACACCTGTTCTGAAGTTATTAAATGTACTGTTTGGTATTACTGTCGAGCACTATGTTTAGGTTAGACATCACTATTCGGGAACACCACCAATTATCAATTGATGATAGATGACCAATTATCAATTGATGACACTGCTCTTATAGCAAATATGCTAATATATCATCGTTCTATTTTATTGTACACATATATACGCATGTATGAACATAAATCGATCCACAATAGTAAAACTTAAAATCTGCGTTTAATTGAATATTCTATTTACTTTAGTATTTAACAAATTAATCTAAAAAGAATTCCTTAATTTTAAATTAGATAGTAAGCTATGCAGTTATTGAAGAAAAATAATAAAAATATAATTAATATTTTTTAAATTATAAACGTATTGTTTATTTTAATAGTTCACATGAAAAGAGATTTTTAGGAACTTAGACGCGGTTCTACTTACAAATTTATAATCAATTATTTGAATTGTATTTATTTTAAATCCGGTACAGGTCTCGTATATTCCGCTGAGCTTCATTTTCTATTATTGGAAATCAACTATTTGTCTTCCCGTAAAATATATCCGCCGCCGACATGACATTATAGTTAAATTTGTTTATAAGAAACTTAGATGTTAACACCTATTCTGAAGTTATTAAATGTACTGTTTGGTATTACTGTCGAGCACTATGTTTAGGTTAGACATCACTATTCGGGAACACCACCAATTATCAATTGATGATAGATGACCAATTATCAATTGATGACACTGCTCTTATAGCAAATATGCTAATATATCATCGTTCTATTTTATTATACACATATATACGCATGTATGAACATAAATCGATCCACAATAGTAAAACTTAAAATCTGCGTTTAATTGAATATTCTATTTACTTTAGTATTTAACAAATTAATCTAAAAAGAATTCCTTAATTTTAAATTAGATAGTAAGCTATGCAGTTATTGAAGAAAAATAATAAAAATATAATTAATATTTTTTTAATTATAAACGTATTGTTTATTTTAATAGTTCACATGAAAAGAGATTTTTAGGAACTTAGACGCGGTTCTACTTACAAATTTATAATCAATTATTTGAATTGTATTTATTTTAAATCCGGTACAGGTCTCGTATATTCCGCTGAGCTTCATTTTTTATTATTGGAAATCAACTATTTGTCTTCCCGTAAAATATATCCGCCGCCGACATGACATTATAGTTAAATTTGTTTATAAGAAACTTAGATGTTAACACCTGTTCTGAAGTTATTAAATGTACTGTTTGGTATTACTGTCGAGCACTATGTTTAGGTTAGACATCACTATTCGGGAACACCACCAATTATCAATTGATGATAGATGACCAATTATCAATTGATGACACTGCTCTTATAGCAAATATGCTAATATATCATCGTTCTATTTTATTGTACACATATATACGCATGTATGAACATAAATCGATCCACAATAGTAAAACTTAAAATCTGCGTTTAATTGAATATTCTATTTACTTTAGTATTTAACAAATTAATCTAAAAAGAATTCCTTAATTTTAAATTAGATAGTAAGCTATGCAGTTATTGAAGAAAAATAATAAAAATATAATTAATATTTTTTAAATTATAAACGTATTGTTTATTTTAATAGTTCACATGAAAAGAGATTTTTAGGAACTTAGACGCGGTTCTACTTACAAATTTATAATCAATTATTTGAATTGTATTTATTTTAAATCCGGTACAGGTCTCGTATATTCCGCTGAGCTTCATTTTTTATTATTGGAAATCAACTATTTGTCTTCCCGTAAAATATATCCGCCGCCGACATGACATTATAGTTAAATTTGTTTATAAGAAACTTAGATGTTAACACCTGTTCTGAAGTTATTAAATGTACTGTCTGGTATTACTGTCGAGCACTATGTTTAGGTTAGACATCACTATTCGGGAACACCACCAATTATCAATTGATGATAGATGACCAATTATCAATTGATGACACTGCTCTTATAGCAAATATGCTAATATATCATCGTTCTATTTTATTGTACACATATATACGCATGTATGAACATAAATCGATCCACAATAGTAAAACTTAAAATCTGCGTTTAATTGAATATTCTATTTACTTTAGTATTTAACAAATTAATCTAAAAAGAATTCCTTAATTTTAAATTAGATAGTAAGCTATGCAGTTATTGAAGAAAAATAATAAAAATATAATTAATATTTTTTTAATTATAAACGTATTGTTTATTTTAATAGTTCACATGAAAAGAGATTTTTAGGAACTTAAACGCGGTTCTACTTACAAATTTATAATCAATTATTTGAATTGTATTTATTTTAAATCCGGTACAGGTCTCGTATATTCCGCTGAGCTTCATTTTTTATTATTGGAAATCAACTATTTGTCTTCCCGTAAAATATATCCGCCGCCGACATGACATTATAGTTAAATTTGTTTATAAGAAACTTAGATGTTAACACCTGTTCTGAAGTTATTAAATGTACTGTTTGGTATTACTGTCGAGCACTATGTTTAGGTTAGACATCACTATTCGGGAACACCACCAATTATCAATTGATGATAGATGACCAATTATCAATTGATGACACTGCTCTTATAGCAAATATGCTAATATATCATCGTTCTATTTTATTATACACATATATACGCATGTATGAACATAAATCGATCCACAATAGTAAAACTTAAAATCTGCGTTTAATTGAATATTCTATTTACTTTAGTATTTAACAAATTAATCTAAAAAGAATTCCTTAATTTTAAATTAGATAGTAAGCTATGCAGTTATTGAAGAAAAATAATAAAAATATAATTAATATTTTTTTAATTATAAACGTATTGTTTATTTTAATAGTTCACATGAAAAAAGATTTTTAGGAACTTAGACGCGGTTCTACTTACAAATTTATAATCAATTATTTGAATTGTATTTATTTTAAATCCGGTACAGGTCACGTATTCGCTGAGCTTCATTTTTCATTATTGGAAATCATCTATTTGTCTTCCCGTAAAATGTTTCCGCCACCAACATGACATTATAGTTAAATTTGTTTATAAGAAACTTAGATGTTAACACCTGTTCTGAAGTTATTAAATGTACTGTTTGGTATTACTGTCGAGCACTATGTTTAGGTTAGACATCACTATTCGGGAACACCACCAATTATCAATTGATGATAGATGACCAATTATCAATTGATGACACTGCTCTTATAGCAAATATGCTAATATATCATCGTTCTATTTTATTGTACACATATATACGCATGTATGAACATAAATCGATCCACAATAGTAAAACTTAAAATCTGCGTTTAATTGAATATTCTATTTACTTTAGTATTTAACAAATTAATCTAAAAAGAATTCCTTAATTTTAAATTAGATAGTAAGCTATGCAGTTATTGAAGAAAAATAATAAAAATATAATTAATATTTTTTTAATTATAAACGTATTTGCTGTTATTTGTATTGTTTAAAATAAGTAAAATACCGTAGGTATACTAGACGTACATAGAAATTTAAAGAATAAATTCATTTTACGAAGTGAATTTTCGTATTTAATTTCTAGATGACAATTTATTTAGAACAGAACAAATGTGTATGAATATATTTGAAGAAGTACATTTTCTTCCAATAAATAGTTACAATGATAATGCTTCCCTACTATAGAACTCAATAATAAATTTAATAAACATCGAGATAATCATGTTTGAAAACTAATTTTTTGACCAAGCCGAGACGAGACTATCATACACATATTCGTTTTTATTTACATTATTTAGCTTCGTATCGAAATCACGGTGTAATTTATTAAAAACTCTAATTTGAACATGTTATTTTCAGAACTGGGCGTTGCGACATATTTTTTAGTTTTTTGTTTACGGGTGGACATGTTTCTATCTGCGAAATACCCAAAGAAGTCAATGAAATGCACAATTCTAAAAAAGATTTTGGAGTGGGTTTTCCTTGAATATTTAGTATGAGTGTGATTACAAGCTTGAGATCCAATTATTACCAAATTTTTATGAAAAACAGTAGCTTTGTCCTTGGTATTTGTCTTCCCGTAAAATATATCCGCCGCCGACATGACATTATAGTTAAATTTGTTTATAAGAAACTTAGATGTTAACACCTGTTCTGAAGTTATTAAATGTACTGTCTGGTATTACTGTCGAGCACTATGTTTAGGTTAGACATCACTATTCGGGAACACCACCAATTATCAATTGATGATAGATGACCAATTATCAATTGATGACACTGCTCTTATAGCAAATATGCTAATATATCATCGTTCTATTTTATTGTACACATATATACGCATGTATGAACATAAATCGATCCACAATAGTAAAACTTAAAATCTGCGTTTAATTGAATATTCTATTTACTTTAGTATTTAACAAATTAATCTAAAAAGAATTCCTTAATTTTAAATTAGATAGTAAGCTATGCAGTTATTGAAGAAAAATAATAAAAATATAATTAATATTTTTTTAATTATAAACGTATTGTTTATTTTAATAGTTCACATGAAAAGAGATTTTTAGGAACTTAAACGCGGTTCTACTTACAAATTTATAATCAATTATTTGAATTGTATTTATTTTAAATCCGGTACAGGTCTCGTATATTCCGCTGAGCTTCATTTTTTATTATTGGAAATCAACTATTTGTCTTCCCGTAAAATATATCCGCCGCCGACATGACATTATAGTTAAATTTGTTTATAAGAAACTTAGATGTTAACACCTGTTCTGAAGTTATTAAATGTACTGTTTGGTATTACTGTCGAGCACTATGTTTAGGTTAGACATCACTATTCGGGAACACCACCAATTATCAATTGATGATAGATGACCAATTATCAATTGATGACACTGCTCTTATAGCAAATATGCTAATATATCATCGTTCTATTTTATTATACACATATATACGCATGTATGAACATAAATCGATCCACAATAGTAAAACTTAAAATCTGCGTTTAATTGAATATTCTATTTACTTTAGTATTTAACAAATTAATCTAAAAAGAATTCCTTAATTTTAAATTAGATAGTAAGCTATGCAGTTATTGAAGAAAAATAATAAAAATATAATTAATATTTTTTTAATTATAAACGTATTGTTTATTTTAATAGTTCACATGAAAAAAGATTTTTAGGAACTTAGACGCGGTTCTACTTACAAATTTATAATCAATTATTTGAATTGTATTTATTTTAAATCCGGTACAGGTCACGTATTCGCTGAGCTTCATTTTTCATTATTGGAAATCATCTATTTGTCTTCCCGTAAAATGTTTCCGCCACCAACATGACATTATAGTTAAATTTGTTTATAAGAAACTTAGATGTTAACACCTGTTCTGAAGTTATTAAATGTACTGTTTGGTATTACTGTCGAGCACTATGTTTAGGTTAGACATCACTATTCGGGAACACCACCAATTATCAATTGATGATAGATGACCAATTATCAATTGATGACACTGCTCTTATAGCAAATATGCTAATATATCATCGTTCTATTTTATTGTACACATATATACGCATGTATGAACATAAATCGATCCACAATAGTAAAACTTAAAATCTGCGTTTAATTGAATATTCTATTTACTTTAGTATTTAACAAATTAATCTAAAAAGAATTCCTTAATTTTAAATTAGATAGTAAGCTATGCAGTTATTGAAGAAAAATAATAAAAATATAATTAATATTTTTTTAATTATAAACGTATTTGCTGTTATTTGTATTGTTTAAAATAAGTAAAATACCGTAGGTATACTAGACGTACATAGAAATTTAAAGAATAAATTCATTTTACGAAGTGAATTTTCGTATTTAATTTCTAGATGACAATTTATTTAGAACAGAACAAATGTGTATGAATATATTTGAAGAAGTACATTTTCTTCCAATAAATAGTTACAATGATAATGCTTCCCTACTATAGAACTCAATAATAAATTTAATAAACATCGAGATAATCATGTTTGAAAACTAATTTTTTGACCAAGCCGAGACGAGACTATCATACACATATTCGTTTTTATTTACATTATTTAGCTTCGTATCGAAATCACGGTGTAATTTATTAAAAACTCTAATTTGAACATGTTATTTTCAGAACTGGGCGTTGCGACATATTTTTTAGTTTTTTGTTTACGGGTGGACATGTTTCTATCTGCGAAATACCCAAAGAAGTCAATGAAATGCACAATTCTAAAAAAGATTTTGGAGTGGGTTTTCCTTGAATATTTAGTATGAGTGTGATTACAAGCTTGAGATCCAATTATTACCAAATTTTTATGAAAAACAGTAGCTTTGTCCTTGGCTATTTCTGTTGCTCCTCAATATATTTCACTTAAGTTTGCTTTTTTACCCAAAGTCCTCCGACTTTCTTTTCAACCAAGGGTTCATCTTCAATACTTGATCTAACCTTTATTCCTTCGCGGATGTATAGTTTGTTTTTGTGAGAGCTTTCTAGAAGAAAGTGATCAACTGCACATTCTAGTGGAAACATATGTTATGTACGTTAATACAAAGCAACTTTCACGCTTCATGAGAAACCAAGCAAACTGAAATAAGTTGAAATTTACGGTCACTAAGGCCATGGACTCTTTACCGTCTACGTTTTCCGTTAGCCAGGAAGCGAGAAATGTAGTTAGCATTCTCAGAGGTGCAGCTGTCTAATCCATTCCGTTTTCGAATGGTATGTTTAGACATCGGCCGATTTGATATTCGCAAGAAATTGCTGTATTAAGACGCGAACGAAAACAGGCCCGAAAGAAATGTTCCCGTTTCTCCAGTACGACTAACCTCGAGTTGAGACAAAACAGCCAAAATCAAGAAATTATTAAGACAAACCAAGCTTACAGATTGGAATGATTTTACTGCCAGCATTGATACCAGTTCATCCCCGAAGGATACGTGGAGAGGAATTAATCGGATTCTAAGTCGTCAAAAGAATAGAATTATTCTATCGATTCAGACTGAGAATTGGATTTTAATCGACTTCCCTTCAATCTTTGAGGACTTCGCAATAGCTTGGGCATCGTACTCTTCGAACAAACATCTCAGTGTTGTATGTCGTAGAGATAAGGAATCCTTCATAGAAAACTTCTCGCTAACTTCGTCTTCATCCATATGTAACTTGAACCAGCCAGTTTCTCTTGTACAGTTCAATTTTATTAACTCATTCAAGGGCACTACACCTGGCAGGGACAAGGTATCTTTCAAAATGATAAAAGAGGCTTCTTCGATATTCCATATTAAAATAGTCAACCTCTTTCATCATATACTCGAAACATCAATGTTTCCAAATATTTGTAAAGTTGTTACCGTTTCTATACCAAAATATAACAGCGCAATAAAACTACGGAATTGCATTAAATATTCGTGCGTACATTTCGTTTATTGCAATCATATTTAAAGCATCGCGGAATATAAATAATTTCAATTTCATATGGTATGTAGTATGTGAAGAAAATATATAATAAAAATAATATAATAAATTACATTTCCTTTAGCGTTGAAATAAAATGTCTATGTTATAAATGGTTAACATGACTATTCTTTAAAATTGAATTGTAAAAATTTCTGATAAAGGGAAACATAACCGCAAAGAAAAGATATAAAATAAAAATTAACTTTGAATTTTTTTCAGCTTTTCTTTATTCGAACATCAAATTAATTTTGGAAAATGCGATTGTTATCTTTAACGTAACAGTCGACATAATATTAGTCGTAATAAGATCAAAATAAAATGATTTAAGAAAGGAATCAATTTGATCAAAATGAATTACTGTCTACGTATTTATTACCTGAAAAATGTAATTGAAAAAAATTCTATTGCTGTGCCATTTTGAATGGGGCTAGTTACTTTAATGAATATTGGTGATTTCAATGAATACCGGTTACTAAATGGATATAGATTAATTTTTAATGAATATTGATACTCTCGTTCTAGCATTGGTCACTTCCATAGTGGTCGTGGTTTGCATTCATTGTATGTTGGTCACTTCTGTAGTCAGCATTCGTATTTAAATATCACATTGACCCGACTAAGCCAGTCCACCTAATAATTGTTGTCTAGACAATAAAATAATAAAAATTATTCATTTGTTCTTATACAACCACGGGAATAATCGTTTTAATTATATCAATGGGAATTTTATTAATTTCGCCATTTTCAATGTGTATTCAGAAAACAATTATTTTCGAATGGTTTGTGTCTAGAAAACGATTGGGAGATGGATTTGTTTAGACCAGTTAATATGATTATTCGCGCTACTCTAACGTGAATTTTTCTTAAGCGGGTATTGCAAAAGTTGGAAGAGGGAAAGCAATGTAGTATGTTTTCACATAAGTTCGTCCAAACTAGCCCGATCAAAACTAATTAACTTATGCTTGCTTTGCGATTTATTAAATTTTCTCTATTTTACATTTTGATTAACAATTGGTAGAAAAATCATTGAATGAGTTGTCGCAAGGCTATTACAACTTTTTGAAGAAAGTATCTGTATGCATTTAAACACATTATAAATGCTTTTATTTAAGATTAAAGTAACATAATGATTTGAGCACAATGCAATTATAGATCAATTTTGAATTTTTTTCTGGATAAGATTATAGACGCGATCTGTAAATAATTTAATACCAATATCCGCATTGTTATTTCATCAATACAGTTTGTAGAAGCCTAAATTATATTAACATTTAGTTTCTTACACTCCTAGCCAAACTAACTAGTAGTAAATAACAATTGTTTACATTAATTAATAAATTGATTATTAAACAAATTTCAGAAAACTGCAAAACCCTCATCTTAACGGAAATAACATTTGCCAACAGTTACCACCTTACCCGTTTTTAATTTTAATTTTAGTTCTAGTTCTATTATTAATTAATTCAGTATCATATAATTTAGTTTTAATTGTTTGTAAAGTAGCTAAAAGACTTTGATATATTTTCGTCTCGTCTTGTCTTGATAATTTTTTGACAATGACGAGACAAGACTATCATACGCACTTTTATTTACATTGTATAGTTTTTTTTAAATAAAAATACTAATTTCAACATTTTATTTTCAGAACTAGGCTGCAACATATTTTTTAATTGTTTGTTTACGTTTGGGCAAGTTTCTAAAGAAAAAGTTTGAATAAATTTTCAAAAATATATCTGCAAAACATCCAAAAAGTCAATAGAATGAGCAGTTCTGAATAGAGGAAGAGTGAAGTACTTATTTTGAGTGGGTTTTGTTTTGCTTGAATATTTTGTATGAGTGTGATTATAAGCTAGCTGATGAGTTTGAATATGTGCGCTTGAGATACAATTATAACTAAATTTTGCGAAATTTAAAATAACTCAATGAAGAGTTTCTTCTTTTCCAGTGGTAAATTATTGATCTGTAAAGAGATGTGTTTCAGCTTGATCACGTTCTCTTGGTGGATGAAGAAGATAAGTTGATTTGTTTGTACTAACGTAACAAATTGATTACTTTCAGAATTTTTCGGCTTTTCGATCACGAATTCACACTGTCAGAGACAATCAGGGCAAAAGCTTGCATAACGTGCGCTCATCATAACAATCCGCCTTTTTCAGTAAATATCTGAAAATATAACTCTTTTAGGTATTTGTCCTCTTACGGTGTAAGAGCATAAACGACTGTGAATCGACGACATAATTTAAGCGATTAATGGCATATGCCTATGCTAAAATCTGCATAATGCATCTCTTAAAGTTCTGCCTAATCTCAACGATTTCAGTTGATATCCCCCGAATTTTTGTAATGTTTTTCATTGCAAAGTAGTGCCAGAATATCAGCTGGACATCGGCTTTGATGAAAGCAGTATTTTGGATAAAGTTGCTATGCAAATTTGAGTGTTGCATTAGCATTAATCGCTTCTGGAAATGTTCCATCCAATTATACGGCAATTTGTTGAAAAATCATTTTGGTTATATTTTTAGCTAAAACGGTTTTTAAGCAAGTAGGATAGAATATTTTCTTGGTAAGGTTAAAAAAATGGTGTGTTGGAAGGGTTGGAGGAAGAAGGGGCAAATATCTGCGAAGAGTGATGCTTGTTGATATTTGCGGACGCCTGAAGGGGCGGGGGCGGATTTGTTACGATGAGGTCGCGCGGTTATGCAAGCTTAGCCCAATATGATTGTCTCGTCTATATGATGGCTTAATAATAAGGGTCAATAGGAAAAGGCAGCGTCCGAATGGTGATCGAAAAGGTGAGCAATTAATATAAAATTTTGATGAAAGGTGGTTTTGTATTAAGCTATGCAAGTAGTTGTGTGGTAAGCAATAATTAATTAATAGTGGTTGATCATTTGCATCTGACTGGACAGTGGTCATTGGGTCAATTTAATCGGACAGTGGTCATTTGGTCAATTTTTAGTCGGACAGTGGTCACTGGATCAATTTTAATCGGACAGTGGTCATTGGGTCAATTTTAATCGGACAGTGGTAGACCATTTTAAAGGTAAGTGGTGCCTATGCCTATGATCACATTTTAGTGATGTCGTTCGTCATATGATTGGTTGATGGTGGAACTTGATTGATAGGAAGCAATGTAGTATGTTTTCACATAGGTTCGTCCAAATTATCCCGATCAAAACTAATTTACTTATGCTTGCTTTACGATTTATTAAATTTTCTCTATTTTACAATTCGATTATAACTGACAGCGTAATAAAACTACGGAATTGCATGAGATGTTCATGTGTACTTTTCGTTTATTGCAATCATATTTATAGCCTTTGTTTAATATAAATAAATACAATTCCATATACGAGTATAGTGTTTGAAGTACATATATAAAAAAATAATAAACTGAATTTTCTTTAGAGTTGAAGTAAAATTTCTATTCTATAAATGGAAGCTGTCTATTCTTTTAAATTGAATTATAAACATTTCTCATTAAGAAAGGCGATCGTTGTTGTAAAAAAAATATGTTTAATAAAAATTCAGTTTTAATTTCTTTCAGCGTTTGTTGATTTGAACAGCAAACTAATATGGATAATGCGATTGTTATCTTTAACGTAACAGTCGACAGTATATTAGTCGTAATCAGATCAAAATAAAATGATTTAAGAAAAGAATGAATTTGACAAAATCGAATTAATGTCTACGGATTTTTTACCTGAAAATGTCATTGAATAAAATTTTGTTGCTGTTGCCGATAAAAAATAAAATTTAATTTTCTTTCTGAACAATGGAAGATTGAGTTATGGGAAAGGCAATTTAGTATCCTCGCACTTTATCACCGGGTCGGTAAGTTCGAATAGAGAATGGATTTTTCATTAAAGAAATGATCTATACGTCGGTTCTTAGTTTTAATATAACGGATAAAACGTAAAATACGAAATGTTTAGTTTCATTGCTACGGCAATGTGAAATTACCTAAAAAGCGAAAGATGACTAATTAAACGAACAAAAACTTTTGTGGATTATAATTAACAATTTGAGAAGCATATAATTTTTCCATTAACAATCGGGTAATGGGCGAAATTTAGTGAGAACAGCCACAGTCTCTTAGACAAGTTGTTTTAACCAAGTTTTTGTTTCTTACGAGATTTAGTCTCGAATAAAGTAAACAAAAATTGCATTGTTCAGTTTATAATAAACATAATAATAACATGAAGACGAAAAAGATATTTTGAAAATCTAGATTGATGCATATTGTTTTTTAAGTGTAATAAAATCGGTGAAGTTATTTGAATAAGTGAAACAGTACAGTTATTTGGTTGTTTGTGTTTTCATTTCGATAATAAATCTTAGTTCAAAATTTATAAATTATTAATGTTTCAAAAGAATTTCGTAATTTTCTAATTATTGAACCATTAATAATTATTTGTGTGAATTTCACGAAACGAATATTTTGCTATAGTTTTAAAGTTTAATACAAAACCATTATACGAGTAAATTAAAAAATATCCCAAAAATGTAAATTTGATAATTATGGTTTTCTTTTATTATAAATTGTTTGCTTTTCAAAAGCAATGTTAAGAGTGGGTCATACGGATATTTAGCTTCGTATCAAAATCACGGCGTAATTTATTAAAAACTCTAATTTCAACATTTTATTTCAGAAATGGATGCTACGGCATGTTTTTTAGTTGTTTGTTTACGTCTGGGACAAGTTTGCTAAAAACAAAAGTACCGATAAATTTTTAGAGATATATCGTAAAATACCAAAAAATTAAATGGACAGATCTTAAATAGATTTGAGTGGATTTTGCTTGAATATTTAGTATGTCAGTGTGATTATAATCTGATCTGATGAGTTTGAGTTGGTTGCTTGAGATTAATTATAACTAAATTTTGCGTAATTTAAAATAACTAAATAAAGTTTCTTCTTTTTCAGTGGTAAATTATTGATCTGTAGAGCGATTGTGTTTCAACTTGAGTAGTACTCTTGGGGGATGCAGAAGATATAAGTTGATTTGTTTTCTACTAACTTAACAAATTGATTACTTTCAGAAATTTTCGGCTTTTCGATCACGAATTCACACTGCCAGAGACAATCAGGGCAAAAGCTTGCATAACGTGCGCTCATCGTAACAATCCGCCTTTTTCAGTAAATATCTTAAAACATTAATCTTTCAGGTATTTGTCCTCTTACAGCGTAAGAGCGACGACGACGACTTCGAATTTAAGCGATTAATGGCATATGCATATGCTAAAATCTGCATAGTGCATCTCTTAAATTTCTGCCTAATCTCAACGATTTCAGTTGATAACCGTGGAATTTTTGTAATGTTTTTCATTGCAAAATAGTACCAAAATATCAGCTGGACATCGGCTTTGATGAAAGCAGTATTTTGGATAAAGTTGCTATGCAAATTTGAGTGCCGCATTAGCATTAATTGCTTCTGAAAATGTTCCATCCAATTGCATGCTAATTTGTAGAAAGATCTTTTTGGTTATTTTTTTAACTAAAAAGGCTTTTAATCAAGTTGGTGTCGTAGGATCGAACGTTTTCTTGGTTAGGTTAAAAAAATTGGAGGAGTGCGCGGGGAGGGGGCAAATATCTGCGAAGAGTGTGTTTGTGGATATTTGCGGGGACGGGGGGGATTTGTTACGATGAAGTGCGCGGTTATGCAAGCTTAGCCCAATATGATTGTCTCGTCTATATGATGACTTCATATTAAATATCAAAAGGAAAAAGCGGTGATCGAGAAGGTGAGCAATTAATATATAATTTTGAATGAATGGTGGTTTGTATTGAGGTTTGCATGTGGTTGTGTGATTAGCAGTAATTAATAGTGGTTCACCTACATCTGACTGGATAATGGGTCAATGGGTCATTGAGTATAGTTTAGTAGGTCAGTGGTTATTGGGCCAATTTTAGTAGGTCAGCGGTTATGGGGCCAATTTTCTGTTGGACAGGGATTAGTGGGTCAATATAGAGTTGGACAGTGGTCATTTGCAATAATATTACGAAATTGCATTAGATTTCTTGGATACGTTTCGTATATTGCAATCATAGTTACAGTCTTCGGAATATAAATTTTAGTATTTAAAGAAAATATATAACAAATTACATTTTATTTTAAATTGAATTGTAAACATTACTGATAAATGGAAACATGCTTACAAAGAAAAGATGTTAAATAAAAATTAAATTGGAATTTCTTCAGCCTTTGTTAATTCGAACATCAAACTGATATGGGACACGAATCGGTATGTATTTAAACTCATTATATAATAATTTTATTTAAAATTAAAGTGACAATGATTTATGCACAATATAATTATAGATCGATTTTGAATTTTTTTGGATAAGATTATAGACGCGATCTGTAAATAATATTATTACCAACATATCCGTATTGTTTTTTTATCAATACAGTTTGTAGAAGTCTAAATTATATTAGCATTTAGTTTCTTGCACTTCTAGCCACACTAACTAGTAGTAAATAACAATTGTTTACATTAATTAATAAATGGATTATTAAACAAAGTTCAGAAAACTGCAAAACCCTCATTTCAACGGAAATAATATTTGCCAACAGTTACCACCTTACCAGTTTTTAATTTCAATTTTAGTTTTAGTTCTATTATTAATTAATTAAGTGTCATATAATTTAGGTTTAATTGTTTGTAAAGTAGAAAAAAAGCTTTGTATATATTTTCGATACGAAAACTTCATCAACTTCCCCTTCCCATCCTATTATTTTCATTTAAGTTGATATAAAAAAATAAATTTACTCGTCGATTGTAGTTGCCATTATTGAGTAACACAATTCCTTAAATACTTATTAGAAACTTGAACCAATTCATCGTTTTCTCCTCTTCTCTTAATTAATATGTACTTGTATTAAGCTTTAAATTTAGCTTTAAGTTAGTTTTAAGTATAGAAGTGCAATTCTATATAAATTGCTTACATAGGAACCAGCATCCAACATACCGACGGCATTTTTTTTATCAATTTTATTAGAATAAAATTAAAATGATTTTTGGGATTATTGAAAATTTTTACGTGTGTATAACGAACCAATCAAGGTACTGTCTAACATGTTATAAAAGTATTTGAAAATATTTTTATATTTTTGCTTTGGTAAAATTTGAGTCATTCCTAAATCGAAAAAAAGGCAGATTTGACAAGGAATCCGCTACAGATCACGGTATTTGCTGAGCTTCATTTTTCATTACTGGAAATCAACTATTTGTCTTCCCGTAAAATGTTTTCGCCACCGACATGACATTATAGTAAAAGTTGCTTATGAGAAACAGATGTTAACTAACACCTGTTCTGAAGTTATTAAATATGTTACTGCCGAGAACTAAGTTTAGGATGAGACATCACTATTCGGGAACACCACCAATTATCAATTAATTGATAATAGATGTGGGCACTTAAAACAAACATCCAAGCAAGTATATATTTTTCGGCAATTATGTTTGGTAAAAATACATTTAGATTTAATTTGCATTTAAAATTATATGGGAATCCTGTTAAGAATTAAATTAACAAAGGGTTTACGCGTCTAAATATAGAAAAGGGCAGAAGTCTCGTATATCGCGCGATGCTTTACGTAAATTCAATTTCCAAGTACTTTCTATACGTTGAAGGCATTTCAATTTAATTACATGGATTAATGAGATGTATTATACAGTCGGGAATGTAACTTAATTATTTATCTGAAATTTGCCTCCTTTTTTAGTGGGCAAAATACCAATCAAACATATGCATTTATTAATGGTTCCAAATCCTTACGGTTTTATATTCAAATGCATATGATTTATATTGTACTGAAAATAATTATCCTGAAACTTGAAATTTACGTTCAGTTTGCCTTTGTAGATACAATTTTATCTGTATTATTTTGTTTTCTCTTCATTCGAGCTCGAAATTTATATCGTTTATAGATAATTGATACTTTGCTCGAACACGATGTAATTGTATTGTTTTTAATTGAATAAAACGCAACCCCAATTAATTTTTCGTGTGAAATTATAGTATTTTTTTAAAAAAGTTACTAATTTTGCGGGTTTTTCTTTGCTCTGGTTGTAATTTGATTATTGTGTGAACCTAAATTAAGAAAAGAAGAAATTTATATATTCCTGGAGGAGATAAGTATATTTATTATACAAAAAGTAATAAACACATTTGTATTCAAATTAATTTTTTATTACCAAATAATACACGGATATTTGAGTATCATATATGAATATAGAAACCTCTAATATTAAAATGCCTTTTGCTGCATATCAGTTATTTTTCTTTATTTTACAAATATGAAAACCATGAAATAATACCAATATAAAATTCGTTTATTTTTTCTAAAATACTATTTTTTACATACATTTATTAACAGTTAGTATTTTGACTTCGTTTAAATTAAACGCTGGAGAGTCCTAACCAACGAATTCATATTCCAAATAAATCGTTTGTATCGGAACTAGTTGAATATATCCGTTTTTAGATAAAGTATATCGTTCAACATCTTTATTAGTAAATAAAGATGTTGAACGATATACTTTTATTGCGATGCTTATAACTTTGTTATTATTTTGACATGATTCCGATAATAATTCCGCCGAAAATTTAGTAACAATCATCAATCATATTGAATATTATTATAATATGTGTAGCTAGCTTTCTTCATACCTCTATTTGAGTATTTAATATTCCTTCAGCATTTTTTTATTTTACCGAGAAAAAGGTATGCTTTTGAATTAATTTCGCTCATGGTTTCTTGCAAGGTGAATTCAAAAAAGCAATTGTCTTGTGTAAATTGTTCAATAAGCAATTCCGACATGTTTAATGTTTTCACCAGTTTTGAACTGTTCGGTCCCTGAAATAAATGAAGGAAAGTTTTCAGTTATAAAAAGACTTCTTATTTAAAAACCTCCCTTACAATATTGGTTTTCCATGAATTTGTATATTTTAGCAGTAAACTGGAACCACAGAAATATGTTTAATGTTTTAATGTAATTCCATATTTACTTCATCGATTGTATCGCGAACAATATAAACATTGACCATATTCATTTTATTGAGATGAGCGATTATCGAAACCGGTGCCATGAAATCTTTTGCCCAATATTGAAGGATCTATTATTAAATTAAATTAAATGCGATACCAATTGAATTTACCTAATAATCGTTAAAAATTACCTTAAAATTTCCGTAATAATCAATACTCGACCAAATATTGTAGAAAATAGATATAAGAAATATTGGAATGCCATTAATTTGAAAATAGAAACATTCTCCATTTCCTGAAATATTTGAGAAATTTGTTTTTTATTGTGGAAAAAAAACTCATTGACAATTACTTGTTGGCTCTTGTATAAGTTCTACAGTTCAAAAACCAATTCGAATTGATTTTTGTGAAACAGTCAATTTCCTTGGATCATAAATGAGTCTCGACAGTTTTCCCTTCCACGTGAATTGAATATTATAAAGATATTGTTGTCCATATCCATTAGGCCAGCATAGCTTAATATCCCTCTAATTATTTTGTACATACATTATTATTTAAATAATATTTTCTATTTGATGTTTTAATCGCTTACACTTTTTTTCCGGCAAAATTGGCGTTTCATTAAAATTCAAAGTTATCTATCGGCTTAAAAACATCACTAAAAGACAATATTTTTAATCGTTTTATTTTATTTATGACAACTTTATTCTTTCTATAATATTATATATACAAACAAGTGTACAATCCGATATATTTCCCCCCCCCCCCCCCCCCCCAACTGAGGTGAAAATCTCAATGACATTATGAGAATAATTCATCCCAATAAACATTAAAATGAATTTTCTTAATACTGTAGGGCTCTATTTTTTATTTAATCTTCTTGAGGTAACGCCATAATGTAGCCCTGGAAATTTCTGACTTGTCCATACCTATCTTGGTTACCCTATTCCCTCTCGATCGCTTTTGTTCTTGCTATTTACTCAAATTGTACCTCTACTTTTGCCTTCAATAAATCGTATTTGAATTTGTTCTTTTCTATTTTATGAGCTTTATATTTATAATTTTTATCATTTCTTTTAAACTTACTTGGTCAAGTTAAAGCAATTACAACAAAATAACAATCGCATTCATATATTATTTATTGCCGATATTATTTCTATTCTATATTGTGTTTATATATACTATTCAATTTTATGCCTTTCCATGTGAACTTTTTGATAGTTTTGTATGCACAAGCATATAAACGTATGCTTCCAGAAGTTTATATTTTAATTTTACCCGGATTTGGAATAATTTCACATATTATTAGTCAAGAAAGAGGAAAAAAGGAAACATTTGGATCATTAGGAATAATTTATGCTATATTAGCAATTGCATTATTAGGATTTATTGTATGAGCCCATCACATATTTACAGTAGGTATAGATGTAGATACTCGAGCATATTTTACATCAGCTACAATAATTATTGCTGACCAACAGGAATTAAAATTTTTAGATGATTAGCAACATTACATGGAACACAAATTACTTATTCACCCTCAATTCTATGAGCACTAGGATTTGCATTTTTATTTACAGTAGGTGGCTTAACAGGTGTTGTTCTTGCTAATTCATCCCTAGATATTATTCTACATGACACTTATTATGTAGTAGCTCATTTCCATTATGTATTATCTATAGGAGCAGTATTTGCAATTATAGGAGGATTTATTCACTGATATCCATTATTTACAGGATTATCATTAAATCCATCACTATTAAAAAGTCAATTTTGTATTATAAAATATTAATTTTATTATTATTTATTTTACAATCTTAGTTTTTGAAGTAAAAAGTAAGATTGTAAAGTTTTTAAAGGCAACGAAGTTTCCTTTTAAAAATCCACCAACTAATCTAATTCTAATTCAAACAAAATTTATTTTTATACTTAACTTGTTAAAAAAGAAAAAACTCGTAATAATCCATAACCTCCTAATTTTAATAAAACACCAGCCAAAATTATTGAACCATAAACTGGTGCTTCTACATGAGCTTTTGGTAATCATAAATGAACCAAAAATATTGGTATTTTAACTAAAAATGCTAAAATTATGCTAAAATATAATAAATTAAATAAATAATTAGTTTTTCTTAATAAATAAAAATTTATAGTTATTCTTTTTTTATATAAATAGAAAATACCCACTAATATAGGTAAAGAAGCTAATAAAGTATAAAATAATAAATATACCCCAGCTTGTAATCGTTCAGGTTAATACCCCCAACCTAAAATTAAAAATAACGTAGGAATTAAACTACTTTCAAAAAATAAATAAAATATAAATAAACTCATTCTTCAAAAAGTTAAATATAAAAATATTAATAAAAATAATACATTAACTAAAAAAAATGGAATAATTTCTATATTTAAAAATAGATTCAATTGCTATTACTATTAAACTACAAATTCAAAATCTTAATAAAATTATTCCATATGAAATTAAATCACATCCTAAAAAAAAACTTAAATATATATAAAAATTATTTAAAATAAATAAAAAACTTAATAATAAAATTTATTATTAGTTTTTAAATGTGGATTTATTTATCCACATAAAATAGGAGCAATACATCCAACATTTAAACTTTTCATTTATGTATGCATTCAAATGTTTTCTCGTATTGATTTTTATCTACAACACCGTACATTTATGCTATGACCTTGGTCTAAGCTGGAAAATGGCTCCATCTTTTGCTGGACTTTTGTATTCGTTTATCGTTAGCGGGTTATTATGTAACATTTGCATCTGCACGAAGTTGCCTTTTATTGAAATTGAAAATTAATCCATAATGTGGTTAAAAATTCAATTTTAAAATTGTTAAAATTCAATGAAATAATTCAATTATTACAAATTCAGAAATGATAAGAGTCAACATAACGAATTCAATTTGATTTTTTTAATACGTATAAATTTGTTGATACTATTTTACAAATAAAGCAAATTTTGCTATTGTTTAAAGTATGGAATTTAATTATTCTTTCCTTCATTTTTTATCAAATCCAACTAGAATTAATTTCATAATTCAAACGTATCTAAAACGCAGTTGAATTAATTTACGAATGGAAGTAATAACGTTATTTCCTTCTCGTATTTCTGTCTGCTGGATAATATAAGAGTATGAATCTAATTTCAATTATAAAATTTCCAATGGCAAGGAAATTTTTGTAAAAGGCAGCTGATTTATTTTATGTAGTGTAGGGACATTTCAATTCTGTATTACGAGTGGTTTCTAAAAATAACGCCATGTAGATAGTACGATAAAATGTTATTTTTCGTTATTTTTCATTAATGAGCGATAATTTATTAAAATTAAAAATCGTTTGTATTGTGTTTTGTTAAAGTTTTTTTTTATTTTCATTATTAATTATTTATTTTTCGTTATAGACAAAAAACAATTAATTTAAAAGTAATAAATACTAAGTGAAAAAAAAACATTAGATGTGAAATTGTGAGGGATAGTTTATATATTATTAAAGTATATTGAAAACTACCTGTATAAATTGTGCAACCTTAGAAGGTTTATTGCAAATTAAGTATAATCAAAGGACATGTTAAATAAACTAGCGTTTTTAATAAAAATTGATATAGTATTTGTGTGAAGGCGCTTGCAATTTGTTATTTTTTTAACTTTGATGTAATATCTTATTTTTTAATTAGTGCAAGATGTCAATTCTTGATGAATTAATGCAAAATATTATTCAACTTCGAACAAATCATAAAAAGCTTAGTAAAAATATGAAATACACATAATGGAATTGTAAAGGAGGAAGAATTGAATCACGCAGCCTTTATGCATATTTAAGAAATAATATAAAACGCTAAAGATTATAATTGTTTATTTTAATAGTTCACATGAAACGAGATTTTTAGGAACTTAGACGCTGTTCTACTTACAAATTGATAATCAATTATTTCAATTGTATTTATTTTAAATCCGCTACAGGTCACGTATATTCCGCTGAGCTTCATTTTTTATTATTGGAAATCAACTATTTGTCTTCCCGTAAAATATATCCGCCGCCGACATGACATTATAGTTAAATTTGTTTATAAGAAACTTAGATGTTAACACCTGTTCTGAAGTTATTAAATGTACTGTTTGGTATTACTGTCGAGCACTATGTTTAGGTTAGACATCACTATTCGGGAACACCACCAATTATCAATTGATGATAGATGACCAATTATCAATTGATGACACTGCTCTTATAGCAAATATGCTAATATATCATCGTTCTATTTTATTGTACACATATATACGCATGTATGAACATAAATCGATCCACAATAGTAAAACTTAAAATCTGCGTTTAATTGAATATTTTATTTACTTTAGTATTTAACAAATTAATCTAAAAAGAATTCCGAAAGTTTAAATTAGATAGTAAGTTATGCAGTTCTTGAAGAAAAATAATAAAAATATAATTAATATTTTTTTATTTATAAACGTATTTGCTGTTATTTGTATTGTTTAAAATAAGTAAAATACCGAAGGTATACTAGACGTACATAGAAATTTAAAGAATAAATTCATTTTACGAAGTGAATTTTCGTATTTAATTTCTAGATGACAATTTATTTAGAACAGAACAAATGTGTATGAATATATTTGAAGAAGAACATTTTCTTCCAGTAAATAGTTACAATGATAATGCTTCCCTACTATAGAAATTTTTGTATAAGGCAGCTGATTTATTTTATGTAGTGTAGGGACATTTCAATTCTGTATTACGAGTGGTTTCTAAAAATAACGCCATGTAGATAGTACGATAAAATGTTATTTTTCATTAATGAGCGATAATTTATTAAAATTAAAAATCGTTTGTATTGTGTTTTGTTAAAGTTTTTTTTTATTTTCATTATTAATTATTTATTTTTCGTTATAGACAAAAAACAATTAATTAAAATGTAATAAATACTAAGTGAAAAAAAAACATTAGATGTGAAATTGTGAGGGATAGTTTATATATTATTAAAGTATATTGAAAACTACCTGTATAAATTGTGCAACCTTAGAAGGTTTATTGCAAATTAAGTATAATCAAAGGACATGTTAAATAAACTAGCGTTTTTAATAAAAATTGATATAGTATTTGTGTGAAGGCGCTTGCAATTTGTTATTTTTTTAACTTTGATGTAATATCTTATTTTTTAATTAGTGCAAGATGTCAATTCTTGATGAATTAATGCAAAATATTATTCAACTTCGAACAAATCATAAAAAGCTTATTAAAAATATGAAATACACATAATGGAATTGTAAAGGAGGAAGAATTTAATCAAGCAGCCTTTATGCATATTTAATAAATAATATAAAACGCTAAAGATTATAATTGTTTATTTTAATAGTTCACATGAAAAGAGATTTTTAGGAACTTAGACGCGGTTCTACTTACAAATTTATAATCAATTATTTCAATTGTATTTATTTTAAATCCGGTACAGGTCACGTATTTTCTGCTGAGCTTCATTTTTCATTACTGGAAATCAACTATTTGTCTTCCCGTAAAATGTTTCCGCCACCGACATGACATTATAGTTAAATTTGTTTATAAGAAACTTAGATGTTAACACCTGTTCTGAAGTTATTAAATATAATGCTTGGTATTACTGCCGAACACTATCTTTCTGATGATACATCACTATTCGGGAACGCCACCAATTATCAATTGATGATAGATGACCAATTATCAATTGATGACACTGCCCTTATAGCAAATATGCTAATATATCATCGTTCTATTTTATTGTACACATATATACGCATGTATGAACATAAATCGATCCACAATAGTAAAACTTAAAATCTGCGTTTAATTGAATATTCTATTTACTTTAGTATTTAACAAATTAATCTAAAAAGAATTCCTTAATTTTAAATTAGATAGTAAGTTATGCAGTTCTTGAAGAAAAATAATAAAAATATAATTAATATTTTTTTATTTATAAACGTATTTGCTGTTATTTGTATTGTTTAAAATAAGTAAAATACCGAAGGTATACTAGACGTACATAGAAATTTAAAGAATAAATTCATTTTACGAAGTGAATTTTCGTATTTAATTTCTAGATGACAATTTATTTAGAACAGAACAAATGTGTATGAATATATTTGAAGAAGAACATTTTCTTCCAGTAAATAGTTACAATGATAATGCTTCCCTACTATAGAAATTTTTGTATAAGGCAGCTGATTTATTTTATGTAGTGTAGGGACATTTCAATTCTGTATTACGAGTGGTTTCTAAAAATAACGCCATGTAGATAGTACGATAAAATGTTATTTTTCGTTATTTTTCATTAATGAGCGATAATTTATTAAAATTAAAAATCGTTTGTATTGTGTTTTGTTAAAGTTTTTTTTTATTTTCATTATTAATTATTTATTTTTCGTTATAGACAAAAAACAATTAATTTAAAAGTAATAAATACTAAGTGAAAAAAAAACATTAGATGTGAAATTGTGAGGGATAGTTTATATATTATTAAAGTATATTGAAAACTACCTGTATAAATTGTGCAACCTTAGAAGGTTTATTGCAAATTAAGTATAATCAAAGGACATGTTAAATAAACTAGCGTTTTTAATAAAAATTGATATAGTATTTGTGTGAAGGCGCTTGCAATTTGTTATTTTTTTAACTTTGATGTAATATCTTATTTTTTAATTAGTGCAAGATGTCAATTCTTGATGAATTAATGCAAAATATTATTCAACTTCGAACAAATCATAAAAAGCTTATTAAAAATATAAAATACACATAATGGAATTGTAAAGGAGGAAGAATTTAATCAAGCAGCCTTTATGCATATTTAATAAATAATATAAAACGCTAAAGATTATAATTGTTTATTTTAATAGTTCACATGAAAAGAGATTTTTAGGAACTTAGACGCGGTTCTACTTACAAATTTATAATCAATTATTTCAATTGTATTTATTTTAAATCCGGTACAGGTCACGTATTTTCTGCTGAGCTTCATTTTTCATTACTGGAAATCAACTATTTGTCTTCCCGTAAAATGTTTCCGCCACCGACATGACATTATAGTTAAATTTGTTTATAAGAAACTTAGATGTTAACACCTGTTCTGAAGTTATTAAATATAATGCTTGGTATTACTGCCGAACACTATCTTTCTGATGATACATCACTATTCGGGAACGCCACCAATTATCAATTGATGATAGATGACCAATTATCAATTGATGACACTGCCCTTATAGCAAATATGCTAATATATCATCGTTCTATTTTATTGTACACATATATACGCATGTATGAACATAAATCGATCCACAATAGTAAAACTTAAAATCTGCGTTTAATTGAATATTTTATTTACTTTAGTATTTAACAAATTAATCTAAAAAGAATTCCGAAAGTTTAAATTAGATAGTAAGTTATGCAGTTCTTGAAGAAAAATAATAAAAATATAATTAATATTTTTTTATTTATAAACGTATTTGCTGTTATTTGTATTGTTTAAAATAAGTAAAATACCGAAGGTATACTAGACGTACATAGAAATTTAAAGAATAAATTCATTTTACGAAGTGAATTTTCGTATTTAATTTCTAGATGACAATTTATTTAGAACAGAACAAATGTGTATGAATATATTTGAAGAAGAACATTTTCTTCCAGTAAATAGTTACAATGATAATGCTTCCCTACTATAGAAATTTTTGTATAAGGCAGCTGATTTATTTTATGTAGTGTAGGGACATTTCAATTCTGTATTACGAGTGGTTTCTAAAAATAACGCCATGTAGATAGTACGATAAAATGTTATTTTTCGTTATTTTTCATTAATGAGCGATAATTTATTAAAATTAAAAATCGTTTGTATTGTGTTTTGTTAAAGTTTTTTTTTATTTTCATTATTAATTATTTATTTTTCGTTATAGACAAAAAACAATTAATTTAAAAGTAATAAATACTAAGTGAAAAAAAAACATTAGATGTGAAATTGTGAGGGATAGTTTATATATTATTAAAGTAAATTGAAAACTACCTGTATAAATTGTGCAACCTTAGAAGGCTTATTGCAAATTAAGTATAATCAAAGGACATGTTAAATAAACTAGCGTTTTTAATAAAAATTGATATAGTATTTGTGTGAAGGCGCTTGCAATTTGTTATTTTTTTAACTTTGATGTAATATCTTATTTTTTAATTAGTGCAAGATGTCAATTCTTGATGAATTAATGCAAAATATTATTCAACTTCGAACAAATCATAAAAAGCTTAGTAAAAATATGAAATACACATAATGGAATTGTAAAGGAGGAAGAATTGAATCACGCAGCCTTTATGCATATTTAAGAAATAATATAAAACGCTAAAGATTATAATTGTTTATTTTAATAGTTCACATGAAAAGAGATTTTTAGGAACTTAGACGCTGTTCTACTTACAAATTGATAATCAATTATTTCAATTGTATTTATTTTAAATCCGCTACAGGTCACGTATATTCCGCTGAGCTTCATTTTTTATTATTGGAAATCAACTATTTGTCTTCCCGTAAAATATATCCGCCGCCGTTATGACATTATAGTTAAATTTGTTTATAAGAAACTTAGATGTTAACACCTGTTCTGAAGTTATTAAAATAATGCTTGGTATTACTGCCGAACACTATCTTTCTGATGATACATCACTATTCGGGAACGCCACCAATTATCAATTGATGATAGATGACCAATTATCAATTGATGACACTGCCCTTATAGCAAATATGCTAATATATCATCGTTCTATTTTATTGTACACATATATACGCATGTATGAATATAAATCGATCCACAATAGTAAAACTTAAAATCTGCGTTTAATTGAATATTCTATTTACTTTAGTATTTAACAAATTAATCTAAAAAGAATTCCGAAAGTTTAAATTAGATAGTAAGTTATGCAGTTCTTGAAGAAAAATAATAAAAATATAATTAATATTTTTTTATTTATAAACGTATTTGCTGTTATTTGTATTGTTTAAAATAAGTAAAATACCGAAGGTATACTAGACGTACATAGAAATTTAAAGAATAAATTCATTTTACGAAGTGAATTTTCGTATTTAATTTCTAGATGACAATTTATTTAGAACAGAACAAATGTGTATGAATATATTTGAAGAACATTTTCTTCCAGTAAATAGTTACAATGATAATGCTTCCCTACTATAGAAATTTTTGTATAAGGCAGCTGATTTATTTTATGTAGTGTAGGGACATTTCAATTCTGTATTACGAGTGGTTTCTAAAAATAACGCCATGTAGATAGTACGATAAAATGTTATTTTTCGTTATTTTTCATTAATGAGCGATAATTTATTAAAATTAAAAATCGTTTGTATTGTGTTTTGTTAAAGTTTTTTTTTTATTTTCATTATTAATTATTTATTTTTCGTTATAGACAAAAAACAATTAATTTAAAAGTAATAAATACTAAGTGAAAAAAAAACATTAGATGTGAAATTGTGAGGGATAGTTTATATATTATTAAAGTATATTGAAAACTACCTGTATAAATTGTGCAACCTTAGAAGGTTTATTGTAAATTAAGTATAATCAAAGGACATGTTAAATAAACTAGCGTTTTTAATAAAAATTGATATAGTATTTGTGTGAAGGCGCTTGCAATTTGTTATTTTTTTAACTTTGATGTAATATCTTATTTTTTAATTAGTGCAAGATGTCAATTCTTGATGAATTAATGCAAAATATTATTCAACTTCGAACAAATCATAAAAAGCTTATTAAAAATATGAAATACACATAATGGAATTGTAAAGGAGGAAGAATTTAATCAAGCAGCCTTTATGCATATCTAATAAATAATATAAAACGCTAAAGATTATAATTGTTTATTTTAATAGTTCACATGAAAAGAGATTTTTAGGAACTTAGACGCGGTTCTACTTACAAATTTATAATCAATTATTTCAATTGTATTTATTTTAAATCCGGTACAGGTCACGTATTTTCTGCTGAGCTTCATTTTTCATTACTGGAAATCAACTATTTGTCTTCCCGTAAAATGTTTCCGCCACCGACATGACATTATAGTTAAATTTGTTTATAAGAAACTTAGATGTTAACACCTGTTCTGAAGTTATTAAATATAATGCTTGGTATTACTGCCGAACACTATCTTTCTGATGATACATCACTATTCGGGAACGCCACCAATTATCAATTGATGATAGATGACCAATTATCAATTGATGACACTGCCCTTATAGCAAATATGCTAATATATCATCGTTCTATTTTATTGTACACATATATACGCATGTATGAATATAAATCGATCCACAATAGTAAAACTTAAAATCTGCGTTTAATTGAATATTCTATTTACTTTAGTATTTAACAAATTAATCTAAAAAGAATTCCGAAAGTTTAAATTAGATAGTAAGTTATGCAGTTCTTGAAGAAAAATAATAAAAATATAATTAATATTTTTTTATTTATAAACGTATTTGCTGTTATTTGTATTGTTTAAAATAAGTAAAATACCGAAGGTATACTAGACGTACATAGAAATTTAAAGAATAAATTCATTTTACGAAGTGAATTTTCGTATTTAATTTCTAGATGACAATTTATTTAGAACAGAACAAATGTGTATGAATATATTTGAAGAAGAACATTTTCTTCCAGTAAATAGTTACAATGATAATGCTTCCCTACTATAGAACTCAATAATAAATTTAATAAATAGAAGAATAAAGTAAGCGATCAAAGTAATGAAACTATACGTAAGAGGCCGACAATCAGAATAAATGATTTGTTCGAAATAGTTAAAAGATAATTTTATTGAATTTCTTAAAGAAAATCCAATTCTAATAGTTTCTTAGAAATTGTTTTCATAAATTGAAAAAAATAGTTTTGTCACTAATAAATGGCGCAAATATTTCGCCTTTTTAGTAAATAAAGGTGTTTTCATCTTTGTGTTCTCAACATATTTAATATTATTATACATTAACAAATATGAATCTTAGCTCTATGATTTAAAATATGTCCAAAAAGAATAACTGATAAAAAAACTCTAATTTTCCTTCACTTTTATTGATACTGGTAACTTTTTAATGGATATTTTCATCTTCATTTCGCCGTTGGCCATTAAAAATAATACCGGTCACTTTAATGAATAATGGTGATTTCAATGAACACTGGTCACTATGTGGACACAAGTTAATTTTTAATGAATATTGTTGCTCTCGTTGTGGCATTGGTCACTTCCATCGTGGACGTGGTTTTCATTTAATGCATCTTAGTCACTTCTGTAGTCAACATTAGTATTTAATACAACATTGACTCGACTAAGCTAGTCAACCGTACAATTGTCTAGAAACAAATGTTCTTTGATTGACTTGTTTAGGATATCCCATCTACCAATTTTTTTTTAGGCATAAAATAATTAAATACGATTCTTGAGTCCTTATACAACCAATTCCTAATAAATTAGCAGCACTAACCGCTTTAATTATATCAATTGGAATATTAATAATTTCATCATTTTCATATGTATGTGTATGCAATATGTGCCAAATGAAGGGCAAACTATAAGATACGAGATTCTATCTATTAAATTGTATAATGCTAAACACCAAAATATGTACAAAATTAAGGCGCCCTAGGAGTCCTTGTAATAGGTTCTGTATAACCTTGATGCAATAAACATTATAATACCATATGTTATGTATGTGTATATCCAGAAAACTATTGGAACGTTGGCTAGCATAGACGTATCAATGTGGGCTATATGGAATATAAATAAGTAGAATTACATATGTAGTATTTGAATAAAATATAATAAATTACCTTTCAGAGTTAAAATAAAATTTCTATGATATAAATGCCAAACATGCCTATTCTTCGAAACTGAATTGTAAACATTTCTCATAAAAAAATTTCTTTCAGCTTCTGTTAATTTGAACATTAAACTAATTGGGATAATGTGATTGTTATCTTTATCGTAACAGCCGACATAATATTAATTGTAATCAGAATAAAATAAAATGATTTATGAAAGGAATGAATTTGACAAAATCGAATTAATGTCTACGGATTTATTTTCTGGAAATGTAATTGAATAAAATTTAATTTTCTTTCTCAACTATGGAAGATTGAGTTATGGGAAAGGCAATTTAGTATCCTCGCACTTTATCACCGGGTCGGTAAGTTCGAATAGAGAATGGATTTTTCATTAAAGAAATGATCTATACGTCGGTTCTTAGTTTTAATATAACGGATAAAACGTAAAATACGAAATGTTTAGTTTCATTGCTACGGCAATGTGAAATTACCTAAAAAGCGAAAGATGACTAATTAAACGAACAAAAACTTTTGTGGATTATAATTAACAATTTGAGAAGCATATAATTTTTCCATTAACAATCGGGTAATGAGCGAAATTTAGTGAGAACAGCCACAGTCTCTTAGACCAGTTGTTTTAACCAAGTTTTTGTTTCTTACGAGATTTAGTCTCGAATAAAGTAAACAAAAATTGCATTGTTCAGTTTATAATAAACATAATAATAACATGAAGACGAAAAAGATATTTTAAAAATATAGATTGATGCATATTGTTTTTTAAGTGTAATAAAATCGGTGAAGTTATTTGATTAAGTGAAACAGTACAGTTATTTGGTTGTTTGTGTTTTCATTTCGATAATAAATCTTAGTTCAAAATTTATAAATTATTAATGTTTCAAAAGAATTTCGTAATTTTCTAATTATTGAACCATTAATAATTATTTGTGTGAATTTCACGAAACGAATATTTTGCTATAGTTTTAAAGTTTAGTGCTTTCAAAACCATTATACGAGTAAATTAAAAAATATCCCAAAAATGTAAATTTGATAATTATGGTTTTCTTTTATTATAAATTGTTTGCTTTTCAAAAGCAATGTTAAGAGTGGGTCATACGGATATTTAGCTTCGTATCAAAATCACGGCGTAATTTATTAAAAACTCTAATTTCAACATTTTATTTCAGAAATGGATGCTACGGCATGTTTTTTAGTTGTTTGTTTACGTCTGGGACAAGTTTGCTAAAAACAAAAGTACCGATAAATTTTTAGAGATATATCGTAAAATACCAAAAAATTAAATGGACAGATCTTAAATAGATTTGAGTGGATTTTGCTTGAATATTTAGTATGTCAGTGTGATTATAATCTGATCTGATGAGTTTGAGTTGGTTGCTTGAGATTAATTATAACTAAATTTTGCGTAATTTAAAATAACTAAATAAAGTTTCTTCTTTTTCAGTGGTAAATTATTGATCTGTAGAGCGATTGTGTTTCAACTTGAGTAGTACTCTTGGGGGATGCAGAAGATATAAGTTGATTTGTTTTCTACTAACTTAACAAATTGATTACTTTCAGAAATTTTCGGCTTTTCGATCACGAATTCACACTGCCAGAGACAATCAGGGCAAAAGCTTGCATAACGTGCGCTCATCGTAACAATCCGCCTTTTTCAGTAAATATCTTAAAACATTAATCTTTCAGGTATTTGTCCTCTTACAGCGTAAGAGCGACGACGACGACTTCGAATTTAAGCGATTAATGGCATATGCATATGCTAAAATCTGCATAGTGCATCTCTTAAATTTCTGCCTAATCTCAACGATTTCAGTTGATAACCGTGGAATTTTTGTAATGTTTTTCATTGCAAAATAGTACCAAAATATCAGCTGGACATCGGCTTTGATGAAAGCAGTATTTTGGATAAAGTTGCTATGCAAATTTGAGTGCCGCATTAGCATTAATTGCTTCTGAAAATGTTCCATCCAATTGCATGCTAATTTGTAGAAAGATCTTTTTGGTTATTTTTTTAACTAAAAAGGCTTTTAATCAAGTTGGTGTCGTAGGATCGAACGTTTTCTTGGTTAGGTTAAAAAAATTGGAGGAGTGCGCGGGGAGGGGGCAAATATCTGCGAAGAGTGTGTTTGTGGATATTTGCGGGGACGGGGGGGATTTGTTACGATGAAGTGCGCGGTTATGCAAGCTTAGCCCAATATGATTGTCTCGTCTATATGATGACTTCATATTAAATATCAAAAGGAAAAAGCGGTGATCGAGAAGGTGAGCAATTAATATATAATTTTGAATGAATGGTGGTTTGTATTGAGGTTTGCATGTGGTTGTGTGATTAGCAGTAATTAATAGTGGTTCACCTACATCTGACTGGATAATGGGTCAATGGGTCATTGAGTATAGTTTAGTAGGTCAGTGGTTATTGGGCCAATTTTAGTAGGTCAGCGGTTATGGGGCCAATTTTCTGTTGGACAGGGATTAGTGGGTCAATATAGAGTTGGACAGTGGTCATTTGCAATAATATTACGAAATTGCATTAGATTTCTTGGATACGTTTCGTATATTGCAATCATAGTTACAGTCTTCGGAATATAAATTTTAGTATTTAAAGAAAATATATAACAAATTACATTTTATTTTAAATTGAATTGTAAACATTACTGATAAATGGAAACATGCTTACAAAGAAAAGATGTTAAATAAAAATTAAATTGGAATTTCTTCAGCCTTTGTTAATTCGAACATCAAACTGATATGGGACACGAATCGGTATGTATTTAAACTCATTATATAATAATTTTATTTAAAATTAAAGTGACAATGATTTATGCACAATATAATTATAGATCGATTTTGAATTTTTTTGGATAAGATTATAGACGCGATCTGTAAATAATATTATTACCAACATATCCGTATTGTTTTTTTATCAATACAGTTTGTAGAAGTCTAAATTATATTAGCATTTAGTTTCTTGCACTTCTAGCCACACTAACTAGTAGTAAATAACAATTGTTTACATTAATTAATAAATGGATTATTAAACAAATTTCAGAAAACTGCAAAACCCTTATTTCAACGGAAATAACATTTGCCAACAGTTACCACCTTACCAGTTTTTAATTTCAATTTTAGTTTTAGTTCTATTATTAATTAATTCAGTGTCATATAATTTAGGTTTAATTGTTTGTAAAGTAGAAAAAAAGCTTTGTATATATTTTCGATACGAAAACTTCATCACTCCCCCTTCTCATCCTATTATTATTTTCACTTAAGTTGACATAAAAAAATAAATTTACTCGTCGATTGTAGTTGCCATTATTGAGTAACACAATTCCTTAAATACTTATTAGAAACTTGAACAAATACATCATTTTCTTCTCTTCTCTTAACCAATATGTACTTATTTGAAGCTTTAAGTTTAGTTTTAAGTATAGAACTGCAATTCTATATAAATTGCTTACATAGGAAACAGCATCCAACATACCGACGGCATTTTTTTATCATATTTATTAGAATAAAATTAAAATGATTTTTTGGGATTATTGAAAATTTTTACGTGTGTATAACGAACCAATCAAGGTACTGTTTAACATGTTATAAAAGTATTATAGACGACGGTTTTTTAATGATAATTTTGTTCGAGTAAATTTTAATCTTTCTATTCGTGGATTAATGAGATGTATTATACAGTCGGGAATGTAACTTAATTATTTATCTGAAATTTGCCTTCTTATTTTTTAGTGGGCAAAAGACCAATCAAACATGCGCATTTATTAATGGTTCCAAATCCTTACGGTTTCATATTCAAATGCATATGATTTATATTGTACTGAAAATAATTATTCTGAAACTTGAAATTTACGTTCAGTTTGCCTTTGTAGATACAATTTTATCTGTATTATTTGTTTTGATTTTGTTTTCTCTTCATTCGAGCTCGAAATTTATATCGTTTATAGATAATTGATACTTTGCTCGAACACGATGTAATTGTATTGTTTTTAATTGAATAAAACGCAACCCCAATTAATTTTTCGTGTGAAATTATAGTATTTTTTTAAAAAGTTACTAATTTTGCGGGTTTTTCTTTGCTCTGGTTGTAATTTGATTATTGTGTGAACCTAAATTAAGAAAAGAAGAAATTTATATATTCCTCGAAGAGATAAGTATATTTATTATACAAAAAGTAATAAACACATTTGTATTCAAATTAATTTTTTATTACCAAATAAATAATACACGGATATTTGAGTATCATATATGAATATAGAAACCTCTAATATTAAAATGCCTTTTGCTGCATATCAGTTATTTTTCTTTATTTTACAAATATGAAAACCATGAAATAATACCAATATAAAATTCGTTTATTTTTTCTAAAATACGACTACTATTTTTTATTTAAATTTATTAACAGTTAGTATTTTGACTTCGTTTAAATTAAACGCTGGAGGAACTTACCAACGAATTCATATTCCAAATAAATCGTTTGTATCGGAACTAGTTGAATATATCCGTTTTTAGATAAAGTATATCGTTCAACATCTTTATTAGTAAATAAAGATGTTGAACGATATACTTTTATTGCGATGCTTATAACTTTGCTATTATTTTGACATGATTCCGATAATAATTCCGCCGAAAATTTAGTAACAATCATCAATCATATTGAATATTATTATAATATGTGTAGCTAGCTTTCTTCATACCTCTATTTGAGTATTTAATATTCCTTCAGCATTTTTTTATTTTACCGAGAAAAAGGTATGCTTTTGAATTAATTTCGCTCATGGTTTCTTGCAAGGTGAATTCAAAAAAGCAATTGTCTTGTGTAAATTGTTCAATAAGCAATTCCGACATGTTTAATGTTTTCACCAGTTTTGAACTGTTCGGTCCCTGAAATAAATGAAGGAAAGTTTTCAGTTATAAAAAGACTTCTTATTTAAAAACCTCCCTTACAATATTGGTTTTCCATGAATTTGTATATTTTAGCAGTAAACTGGAACCACAGAAATATGTTTAATGTTTTAATGTAATTCCATATTTACTTCATCGATTGTATCGCGAACAATATAAACATTGACCATATTCATTTTATTGAGATGAGCGATTATCGAAACCGGTGCCATGAAATCTTTTGCCCAATATTGAAGGATCTATTATTAAATTAAATTAAATGCGATACCAATTGAATTTACCTAATAATCGTTAAAAATTACCTTAAAATTTCCGTAATAATCAATACTCGACCAAATATTGTAGAAAATAGATATAAGAAATATTGGAATGCCATTAATTTGAAAATAGAAACATTCTCCATTTCCTGAAATATTTGAGAAATTTGTTTTTTATTGTGGAAAAAAAACTCATTGACAATTGTTGGCTCTTGTATAAGTTCTACAGTTCAAAAACCAATTCGAATTGATTTTTGTGAAACAGTCAATTTCCTTGGATCATAAATGAGTCTCGACAGTTTTCCCTTCCACGTGAATTGAATATTATAAAGATATTGTTGTCCATATCCATTAGGCCAGCATAGCTTAATATCCCTCTAATTATTTTGTACATACATTATTATTTAAATAATATTTTCTATTTGATGTTTTAATCGCTTACACTTTTTTTCCGGCAAAATTGGCGTTTCATTAAAATTCAAAGTTATCTATCGGCTTAAAAACATCACTAAAAGACAATATTTTTAATCGTTTTATTTTATTTATGACAACTTTATTCTTTCTATAATATTATATATACAAACAAGTGTACAATCCGATATATTTTTCCCCCCCCCAACTGAGGTGAAAATCTCAATGACATTATGAGAATAATTCATCCCAATAAACATTAAAATGAATTTTCTTAATACTGTAGGGCTCTATTTTTTATTTAATCTTCTTGAGGTAACGCCATAATGTAGCCCTGGAAATTTCTGACTTGTCCATACCTATCTTGGTTACCCTATTCCCTCTCGATCGCTTTTTTTCTTGCTATTTACTCAAATTGTACCTCTACTTTTGCCTTCAATAAATCGTATTTGAATTTGTTCTTTTCTATTTTATGAGCTTTATATTTATAATTTTTATCATTTCTTTTAAACTTACTTGGTCAAGTTAAAGCAATTACAACAAAATAACAATCGCATTCATATATTATTTATTGCCGATATTATTTCTATTCTATATTGTGTTTATATATACTATTCAATTTTATGCCTTTCCATGTGAACTTTTTGATAGTTTTGTATGCACAAGCATATAAACGTATGCTTCCAGAAGTTTATATTTTAATTTTACCCGGATTTGGAATAATTTCACATATTATTAGTCAAGAAAGAGGAAAAAAGGAAACATTTGGATCATTAGGAATAATTTATGCTATATTAGCAATTGCATTATTAGGATTTATTGTATGAGCCCATCACATAATTACAGTAGGTATAGATGTAGATACTCGAGCATATTTTACATCAGCTACAATAATTATTGCTGACCAACAGGAATTAAAATTTTTAGATGATTAGCAACATTACATGGAACACAAATTACTTATTCACCCTCAATTCTATGAGCACTAGGATTTGCATTTTTATTTACAGTAGGTGGCTTAACAGGTGTTGTTCTTGCTAATTCATCCCTAGATATTATTCTACATGACACTTATTATGTAGTAGCTCATTTCCATTATGTATTATCTATAGGAGCAGTATTTGCAATTATCATTAAATTTATCATTAAATCCATCACTATTAAAAAGTCAATTTTGTATTATAAAATAATAATTTTATTATTATTTATTTTACAATCTTACTTTTTGAAGTAAAAAGTAAGATTGTAAAGTTTTAAAAGGCAACGAAGTTTCCTTTTAAAAATCCACCAACTACCAACTAATCTAATTCTAATTCAAACAAAATTTATTTTTATACCTAAACTTGTTAAAAAAGAAAAAACTCGTAATAATCCATAACCTCCTAATTTTAATAAAACACCAGCCAAAATTATTGAACCATAAACTGGTGCTTCTACATGAGCTTTTGGTAATCATAAATAAACCAAAAATATTGGTATTTTAACTAAAAATGCTAAAATTATACTAAAATATAATAAATTAAATAAATAATTAGTTTTTCTTAATAAATAAAAATTTATAGTTATTCTTTTTTGATATAAATAAAAAATACCCACTTATATAGGTAAAGAAGCTAATAAAGTATAAAATAATAAATATACCCCAGCTTGTAATCGTTCAGGTTGATACCCCCAACCTAAAATTAAAAATAACGTAGGAATTAAACTACTTTCAAAAAATAAATAAAATATAAATAAACTCATTCTTCAAAAAGTTAAATATAAAAATATTAATAAAAATAATACATTAACTAAAAAAATGGAATAATTTCTATATTTAAAAATAGATTCAATTGCTATTACTATTAAACTACAAATTCAAAATCTTAATAAAATTATTCCATATGAAATTAAATCACATCCTAAAAAAAAACTTAAATATATATAAAAATTATTTAAAATAAATAAAAAACTTAATAATAAAATTTATTATTAGTTTTTAAATGTGGATTTATTTATCCACATAAAATAGGAGCAATACATCCAACATTTAAACTTTTCATTTATGTATGCATTCAAATGTTTTCGCGTATTGATTTTTATCTACAACACCGTGCATTTATGCATATGACCTTGGTCTAAGCTGGAAAATGGCTCCATCTTTTGCTGGACTTTTGTATTCGTTTATCGTTAGCGGGTTATTATGTAACATTTGCATCTGCACGAAGTTGCCTTTTATTGAAATTGAAAATTAATCCATAATGTGGTTAAAAATTCAATTTTAAAATTGTTAAAATTCAATGAAATAATTCAATTATTACAAATTCAGAAATGATAAGAGTCAACATAACGAATTCAATTTGATTTTTTTAATACGTATAAATTTGTTGATACTATTTTACAAAGAAAGCAATTTTTGCTATTGTTTAAAGTATGGAATTTAATTATTCTTTCATTCATTTTTTATCAAATCCAACTAGAATTAATTTCATAATTCAAACGTATCTAAAACGCAGTTGAATTAATTTACGAATGGAAGTAATAACGTTATTTCCTTCTCGTATTTCTGTCTGCTGGATAATATAAGAGTATGAATCTAATTTCAATTATAAAATTTCCAATGGCAAGGAAATTTTTGTAAAAGGCAGCTGATTTATTTTATGTAGTGTAGGGACATTTCAATTCTGTATTACGAGTGGTTTCTAAAAATAACGCCATGTAGATAGTACGATAAAATGTTATTTTTCGTTATTTTTCATTAATGAGCGATAATTTATTAAAATTTAAAATCGTTTGTATTGTGTTTTGTTAAAGTTTTTTTTTATTTTCATTATTAATTATTTATTTTTCGTTATAGACAAAAAACAATTAATTTAAAAGTAATAAATACTAAGTGAAAAAAAAACATTAGATGTGAAATTGTGAGGGATAGTTTATATATTATTAAAGTATATTGAAAACTACCTGTATAAATTGTGCAACCTTAGAAGGTTTATTGCAAATTAAGTATAATCAAAGGACATGTTAAATAAACTAGCGTTTTTAATAAAAATTGATATAGTATTTGTGTGAAGGCGCTTGCAATTTGTTATTTTTTTAACTTTGATGTAATATCTTATTTTTTAATTAGTGCAAGATGTCAATTCTTGATGAATTAATGCAAAATATTATTCAACTTCGAACAAATCATAAAAAGCTTATTAAAAATATGAAATACACATAATGGAATTGTAAAGGAGGAAGAATTTAATCAAGCAGCCTTTATGCATATTTAATAAATAATATAAAACGCTAAAGATTATAATTGTTTATTTTAATAGTTCACATGAAAAGAGATTTTTAGGAACTTAGACGCGGTTCTACTTACAAATTTATAATCAATTATTTCAATTGTATTTATTTTAAATCCGGTACAGGTCACGTATTTTCTGCTGAGCTTCATTTTTCATTACTGGAAATCAACTATTTGTCTTCCCGTAAAATGTTTTCGCCACCGACATGACATTATAGTTAAATTTGTTTATAAGAAACTTAGATGTTAACACCTGTTCTGAAGTTATTAAATATAATGCTTGGTATTACTGCCGAACACTATCTTTCTGATGATACATCACTATTCGGGAACGCCACCAATTATCAATTGATGATAGATGACCAATTATCAATTGATGACACTGCCCTTATAGCAAATATGCTAATATATCATCGTTCTATTTTATTGTACACATATATACGCATGTATGAATATAAATCGATCCACAATAGTAAAACTTAAAATCTGCGTTTAATTGAATATTCTATTTACTTTAGTATTTAACAAATTAATCTAAAAAGAATTCCGAAAGTTTAAATTAGATAGTAAGTTATGCAGTTCTTGAAGAAAAATAATAAAAATATAATTAATATTTTTTTATTTATAAACGTATTTGCTGTTATTTGTATTGTTTAAAATAAGTAAAATACCGAAGGTATACTAGACGTACATAGAAATTTAAAGAATAAATTCATTTTACGAAGTGAATTTTCGTATTTAATTTCTAGATGACAATTTATTTAGAACAGAACAAATGTGTATGAATATATTTGAAGAAGAACATTTTCTTCCAGTAAATAGTTACAATGATAATGCTTCCCTACTATAGAACTCAATAATAAATTTAATAAATAGAAGAATAAAGTAAGCGATCAAAGTAATGAAACTATACGTAAGAGGCCGACAATCAGAATAAATGATTTGTTCGAAATAGTTAAAAGATAATTTTATTGAATTTCTTAAAGAAAATCCAATTCTAATAGTTTCTTAGAAATTGTTTTCATAAATTGAAAAAAATAGTTTTGTCACTAATAAATGGCGCAAATATTTGGCCTTTTTAGTAAATAAAGGTGTTTTCATCTTTGTGTTCTCAACATATTTAATATTATTATACATTAACAAATATGAATCTTAGCTCTATGATTTAAAATATGTCCAAAAAGAATAACTGATAAAAAAACTCTAATTTTCCTTCACTTTTATTGATACTGGTAACTTTTTAATGGATATTTTCATCTTCATTTCGCCGTTGGCCATTAAAAATAATACCGGTCACTTTAATGAATAATGGTGATTTCAATGAACACTGGTCACTATGTGGACACAAGTTAATTTTTAATGAATATTGTTGCTCTCGTTGTGGCATTGGTCACTTCCATCGTGGACGTGGTTTTCATTTAATGCATCTTAGTCACTTCTGTAGTCAACATTAGTATTTAATACAACATTGACTCGACTAAGCTAGTCAACCGTACAATTGTCTAGAAACAAATGTTCTTTGATTGACTTGTTTAGGATATCCCATCTACCAATTTTTTTTTAGGCATAAAATAATTAAATACGATTCTTGAGTCCTTATACAACCAATTCCTAATAAATTAGCAGCACTAACCGCTTTAATTATATCAATTGGAATATTAATAATTTCATCATTTTCATATGTATGTGTATGCAATATGTGCCAAATGAAGGGCAAACTATAAGATACGAGATTCTATCTATTAAATTGTATAATGCTAAACACCAAAATATGTACAAAATTAAGGCGCCCTAGGAGTCCTTGTAATAGGTTCTGTATAACCTTGATGCAATAAACATTATAATACCATATGTTATGTATGTGTATATCCAGAAAACTATTGGAACGTTGGCTAGCATAGACGTATCAATGTGGGCTATATGGAATATAAATAAGTAGAATTACATATGTAGTATTTGAATAAAATATAATAAATTACCTTTCAGAGTTAAAATAAAATTTCTATGATATAAATGCCAAACATGCCTATTCTTCGAAATTGAATTGTAAACATTTCTCATAAAAAAATTTCTTTCAGCTTCTGTTAATTTGAACATTAAACTAATTGGGATAATGTGATTGTTATCTTTATCGTAACAGCCGACATAATATTAATTGTAATCAGAATAAAATAAAATGATTTATGAAAGGAATGAATTTGACAAAATCGAATTAATGTCTACGGATTTATTTTCTGGAAATGTAATTGAATAAAATTTAATTTTCTTTCTCAACTATGGAAGATTGAGTTATGGGAAAGGCAATTTAGTATCCTCGCACTTTATCACCGGGTCGGTAAGTTCGAATAGAGAATGGATTTTTCATTAAAGAAATGATCTATACGTCGGTTCTTAGTTTTAATATAACGGATAAAACGTAAAATACGAAATGTTTAGTTTCATTGCTACGGCAATGTGAAATTACCTAAAAAGCGAAAGATGACTAATTAAACGAACAAAAACTTTTGTGGATTATAATTAACAATTTGAGAAGCATATAATTTTTCCATTAACAATCGGGTAATGGGCGAAATTTAGTGAGAACAGCCACAGTCTCTTAGACCAGTTGTTTTAACCAAGTTTTTGTTTCTTACGAGATTTAGTCTCGAATAAAGTAAACAAAAATTGCATTGTTCAGTTTATAATAAACATAATAATAACATGAAGACGAAAAAGATATTTTAAAAATATAGATTGATGCATATTGTTTTTTAAGTGTAATAAAATCGGTGAAGTTATTTGATTAAGTGAAACAGTACAGTTATTTGGTTGTTTGTGTTTTCATTTCGATAATAAATCTTAGTTCAAAATTTATAAATTATTAATGTTTCAAAAGAATTTCGTAATTTTCTAATTATTGAACCATTAATAATTATTTGTGTGAATTTCACGAAACGAATATTTTGCTATAGTTTTAAAGTTTAGTGCTTTCAAAACCATTATACGAGTAAATTAAAAAATATCCCAAAAATGTAAATTTGATAATTATGGTTTTCTTTTATTATAAATTGTTTGCTTTTCAAAAGCAATGTTAAGAGTGGGTCATACGGATATTTAGCTTCGTATCAAAATCACGGCGTAATTTATTAAAAACTCTAATTTCAACATTTTATTTCAGAAATGGATGCTACGGCATGTTTTTTAGTTGTTTGTTTACGTCTGGGACAAGTTTGCTAAAAACAAAAGTACCGATAAATTTTTAGAGATATATCGTAAAATACCAAAAAATTAAATGGACAGATCTTAAATAGATTTGAGTGGATTTTGCTTGAATATTTAGTATGTCAGTGTGATTATAATCTGATCTGATGAGTTTGAGTTGGTTGCTTGAGATTAATTATAACTAAATTTTGCGTAATTTAAAATAACTAAATAAAGTTTCTTCTTTTTCAGTGGTAAATTATTGATCTGTAGAGCGATTGTGTTTCAACTTGAGTAGTACTCTTGGGGGATGCAGAAGATATAAGTTGATTTGTTTTCTACTAACTTAACAAATTGATTACTTTCAGAAATTTTCGGCTTTTCGATCACGAATTCACACTGCCAGAGACAATCAGGGCAAAAGCTTGCATAACGTGCGCTCATCGTAACAATCCGCCTTTTTCAGTAAATATCTTAAAACATTAATCTTTCAGGTATTTGTCCTCTTACAGCGTAAGAGCGACGACGACGACTTCGAATTTAAGCGATTAATGGCATATGCATATGCTAAAATCTGCATAGTGCATCTCTTAAATTTCTGCCTAATCTCAACGATTTCAGTTGATAACCGTGGAATTTTTGTAATGTTTTTCATTGCAAAATAGTACCAAAATATCAGCTGGACATCGGCTTTGATGAAAGCAGTATTTTGGATAAAGTTGCTATGCAAATTTGAGTGCCGCATTAGCATTAATTGCTTCTGAAAATGTTCCATCCAATTGCATGCTAATTTGTAGAAAGATCTTTTTGGTTATTTTTTTAACTAAAAAGGCTTTTAATCAAGTTGGTGTCGTAGGATCGAACGTTTTCTTGGTTAGGTTAAAAAAATTGGAGGAGTGCGCGGGGAGGGGGCAAATATCTGCGAAGAGTGTGTTTGTGGATATTTGCGGGGACGGGGGGGATTTGTTACGATGAAGTGCGCGGTTATGCAAGCTTAGCCCAATATGATTGTCTCGTCTATATGATGACTTCATATTAAATATCAAAAGGAAAAAGCGGTGATCGAGAAGGTGAGCAATTAATATATAATTTTGAATGAATGGTGGTTTGTATTGAGGTTTGCATGTGGTTGTGTGATTAGCAGTAATTAATAGTGGTTCACCTACATCTGACTGGATAATGGGTCAATGGGTCATTGAGTATAGTTTAGTAGGTCAGTGGTTATTGGGCCAATTTTAGTAGGTCAGCGGTTATGGGGCCAATTTTCTGTTGGACAGGGATTAGTGGGTCAATATAGAGTTGGACAGTGGTCATTTGCAATAATATTACGAAATTGCATTAGATTTCTTGGATACGTTTCGTATATTGCAATCATAGTTACAGTCTTCGGAATATAAATTTTAGTATTTAAAGAAAATATATAACAAATTACATTTTATTTTAAATTGAATTGTAAACATTACTGATAAATGGAAACATGCTTACAAAGAAAAGATGTTAAATAAAAATTAAATTGGAATTTCTTCAGCCTTTGTTAATTCGAACATCAAACTGATATGGGACACGAATCGGTATGTATTTAAACTCATTATATAATAATTTTATTTAAAATTAAAGTGACAATGATTTATGCACAATATAATTATAGATCGATTTTGAATTTTTTTGGATAAGATTATAGACGCGATCTGTAAATAATATTATTACCAACATATCCGTATTGTTTTTTTATCAATACAGTTTGTAGAAGTCTAAATTATATTAGCATTTAGTTTCTTGCACTTCTAGCCACACTAACTAGTAGTAAATAACAATTGTTTACATTAATTAATAAATGGATTATTAAACAAATTTCAGAAAACTGCAAAACCCTTATTTCAACGGAAATAACATTTGCCAACAGTTACCACCTTACCAGTTTTTAATTTCAATTTTAGTTTTAGTTCTATTATTAATTAATTCAGTGTCATATAATTTAGGTTTAATTGTTTGTAAAGTAGAAAAAAAGCTTTGTATATATTTTCGATACGAAAACTTCATCACTCCCCCTTCTCATCCTATTATTATTTTCACTTAAGTTGACATAAAAAAATAAATTTACTCGTCGATTGTAGTTGCCATTATTGAGTAACACAATTCCTTAAATACTTATTAGAAACTTGAACAAATACATCATTTTCTTCTCTTCTCTTAACCAATATGTACTTATTTGAAGCTTTAAGTTTAGTTTTAAGTATAGAACTGCAATTCTATATAAATTGCTTACATAGGAAACAGCATCCAACATACCGACGGCATTTTTTTATCATATTTATTAGAATAAAATTAAAATGATTTTTTGGGATTATTGAAAATTTTTACGTGTGTATAACGAACCAATCAAGGTACTGTTTAACATGTTATAAAAGTATTATAGACGACGGTTTTTTAATGATAATTTTGTTCGAGTAAATTTTAATCTTTCTATTCGTGGATTAATGAGATGTATTATACAGTCGGGAATGTAACTTAATTATTTATCTGAAATTTGCCTTCTTATTTTTTAGTGGGCAAAAGACCAATCAAACATGCGCATTTATTAATGGTTCCAAATCCTTACGGTTTCATATTCAAATGCATATGATTTATATTGTACTGAAAATAATTATTCTGAAACTTGAAATTTACGTTCAGTTTGCCTTTGTAGATACAATTTTATCTGTATTATTTGTTTTGATTTTGTTTTCTCTTCATTCGAGCTCGAAATTTATATCGTTTATAGATAATTGATACTTTGCTCGAACACGATGTAATTGTATTGTTTTTAATTGAATAAAACGCAACCCCAATTAATTTTTCGTGTGAAATTATAGTATTTTTTTAAAAAGTTACTAATTTTGCGGGTTTTTCTTTGCTCTGGTTGTAATTTGATTATTGTGTGAACCTAAATTAAGAAAAGAAGAAATTTATATATTCCTCGAAGAGATAAGTATATTTATTATACAAAAAGTAATAAACACATTTGTATTCAAATTAATTTTTTATTACCAAATAAATAATACACGGATATTTGAGTATCATATATGAATATAGAAACCTCTAATATTAAAATGCCTTTTGCTGCATATCAGTTATTTTTCTTTATTTTACAAATATGAAAGCCATGAAATAATACCAATATAAAATTCGTTTATTTTTTCTAAAATACGACTACTATTTTTTATTTAAATTTATTAATAGTTAGTATTTTGACTTCGTTTAAATTAAACGCTGGATGAACTTACCAACGAATTCATATTCCAAATAAATCGTTTGTATCGGAACTAGTTGAATATATCCGTTTTTAGATAAAGTATATCGTTCAACATCTTTATTAGTAAATAAAGATGTTGAACGATATACTTTTATTGCGATGCTTATAACTTTGTTATTATTTTGACATGATTCCGATAATAATTCCGCCGAAAATTTAGTAACAATCATCAATCATATTGAATATTATTATAATATGTGTAGCTAGCTTTCTTCATACCTCTATTTGAGTATTTAATATTCCTTCAGCATTTTTTTTATTTTACCGAGAAAAAGGTATGCTTTTGAATTAATTTCGCTCATGGTTTCTTGCAAGGTGAATTCAAAAAAGCAATTGTCTTGTGTAAATTGTTCAATAAGCAATTCCGACATGTTTAATGTTTTCACCAGTTTTGAACTGTTCGGTCCCTGAAATAAATGAAGGAAAGTTTTCAGTTATAAAAAGACTTCTTATTTAAAAACCTCCCTTACAATATTGGTTTTCCATGAATTTGTATATTTTAGCAGTAAACTGGAACCACAGAAATATGTTTAATGTTTTAATGTAATTCCATATTTACTTCATCGATTGTATCGCGAACAATATAAACATTGACCATATTCATTTTATTGAGATGAGCGATTATCGAAACCGGTGCCATGAAATCTTTTGCCCAATATTGAAGGATCTATTATTAAATTAAATTAAATGCGATACCAATTGAATTTACCTAATAATCGTTAAAAATTACCTTAAAATTTCCGTAATAATCAATACTCGACCAAATATTGTAGAAAATAGATATAAGAAATATTGGAATGCCATTAATTTGAAAATAGAAACATTCTCCATTTCCTGAAATATTTGAGAAATTTGTTTTTTATTGTGGAAAAAAAACTCATTGACAATTACTTGTTGGCTCTTGTATAAGTTCTACAGTTCAAAAACCAATTCGAATTGATTTTTGTGAAACAGTCAATTTCCTTGGATCATAAATGAGTCTCGACAGTTTTCCCTTCCACGTGAATTGAATATTATAAAGATATTGTTGTCCATATCCATTAGGCCAGCATAGCTTAATATCCCTCTAATTATTTTGTACATACATTATTATTTAAATAATATTTTCTATTTGATGTTTTAATCGCTTACACTTTTTTTCCGGCAAAATTGGCGTTTCATTAAAATTCAAAGTTATCTATCGGCTTAAAAACATCACTAAAAGACAATATTTTTAATCGTTTTATTTTATTTATGACAACTTTATTCTTTCTATAATATTATATATACAAACAAGTGTACAATCCGATATATTTCCCCCCCCCCCCCCCCCCAACTGAGGTGAAAATCTCAATGACATTATGAGAATAATTCATCCCAATAAACATTAAAATGAATTTTCTTAATACTGTAGGGCTCTATTTTTTATTTAATCTTCTTGAGGTAACGCCATAATGTAGCCCTGGAAATTTCTGACTTGTCCATACCTATCTTGGTTACCCTATTCCCTCTCGATCGCTTTTGTTCTTGCTATTTACTCAAATTGTACCTCTACTTTTGCCTTCAATAAATCGTATTTGAATTTGTTCTTTTCTATTTTATGAGCTTTATATTTATAATTTTTATCATTTCTTTTAAACTTACTTGGTCAAGTTAAAGCAATTACAACAAAATAACAATCGCATTCATATATTATTTATTGCCGATATTATTTCTATTCTATATTGTGTTTATATATACTATTCAATTTTATGCCTTTCCATGTGAACTTTTTGATAGTTTTGTATGCACAAGCATATAAACGTATGCTTCCAGAAGTTTATATTTTAATTTTACCCGGATTTGGAATAATTTCACATATTATTAGTCAAGAAAGAGGAAAAAAGGAAACATTTGGATCATTAGGAATAATTTATGCTATATTAGCAATTGCATTATTAGGATTTATTGTATGAGCCCATCACATATTTACAGTAGGTATAGATGTAGATACTCGAGCATATTTTACATCAGCTACAATAATTATTGCTGACCAACAGGAATTAAAATTTTTAGATGATTAGCAACATTACATGGAACACAAATTACTTATTCACCCTCAATTCTATGAGCACTAGGATTTGCATTTTTATTTACAGTAGGTGACTTAACAGGTGTTGTTCTTGCTAATTCATCCCTAGATATTATTCTACATGACACTTATTATGTAGTAGCTCATTTCCATTATGTATTATCTATAGGAGCAGTATTTGCAATTATCATTAAATTTATCATTAAATCCATCACTATTAAAAAGTCAATTTTGTATTATAAAATAATAATTTTATTATTATTTATTTTACAATCTTACTTTTTGAAGTAAAAAGTAAGATTGTAAAGTTTTAAAAGGCAACGAAGTTTCCTTTTAAAAATCCACCAACTACCAACTAATCTAATTCTAATTCAAACAAAATTTATTTTTATACCTAAACTTGTTAAAAAAGAAAAAACTCGTAATAATCCATAACCTCCTAATTTTAATAAAACACCAGCCAAAATTATTGAACCATAAACTGGTGCTTCTACATGAGCTTTTGGTAATCATAAATAAACCAAAAATATTGGTATTTTAACTAAAAATGCTAAAATTATACTAAATAATAATAAATTAAATAAATAATTAGTTTTTCTTAATAAATAAAAATTTATAGTTATTCTTTTTTGATATAAATAAAAAATACCCACTTATATAGGTAAAGAAGCTAATAAAGTATAAAATAATAAATATACCCCAGCTTGTAATCGTTCAGGTTGATACCCCCAACCTAAAATTAAAAATAACGTAGGAATTAAACTACTTTCAAAAAATAAATAAAATATAAATAAACTCATTCTTCAAAAAGTTAAATATAAAAATATTAATAAAAATAATACATTAACTAAAAAAAATGGAATAATTTCTATATTTAAAAATAGATTCAATTGCTATTACTATTAAACTACAAATTCAAAATCTTAATAAAATTATTCCATATGAAATTAAATCACATCCTAAAAAAAAACTTAAATATATATAAAAATTATTTAAAATAAATAAAAAACTTAATAATAAAATTTATTATTAGTTTTTAAATGTGGATTTATTTATCCACATAAAATAGGAGCAATACATCCAACATTTAAACTTTTCATTTATGTATGCATTCAAATGTTTTCTCGTATTGATTTTTATCTACAACACCGTGCATTTATGCATATGACCTTGGTCTAAGCTGGAAAATGGCTCCATCTTTTGCTGGACTTTTGTATTCGTTTATCGTTAGCGGGTTATTATGTAACATTTGCATCTGCACGAAGTTGCCTTTTATTGAAATTGAAAATTAATCCATAATGTGGTTAAAAATTCAATTTTAAAATTGTTAAAATTCAATGAAATAATTCAATTATTACAAATTCAGAAATGATAAGAGTCAACATAACGAATTCAATTTGATTTTTTTAATACGTATAAATTTGTTGATACTATTTTACAAAGAAAGCAATTTTTGCTATTGTTTAAAGTATGGAATTTAATTATTCTTTCATTCATTTTTTATCAAATCCAACTAGAATTAATTTCATAATTCAAACGTATCTAAAACGCAGTTGAATTAATTTACGAATGGAAGTAATATCGTTATTTCCGTCTCGTATTTCTGTCTGCTGGATAATATAAGAGTATGAATCTAATTTCAATTATAAAATTTCCAATGGCAAGGAAATTTTTGTATAAGGCAGCTGATTTATTTTATGTAGTGTAGGGACATTTCAATTCTGTATTACGAGTGGTTTCTAAAAATAACGCCATGTAGATAGTACGATAAAATGTTATTTTTCGTTATTTTTCATTAATGAGCGATAATTTATTAAAATTAAAAATCGTTTGTATTGTGTTTTGTTAAAGTTTTTTTTTATTTTCATTATTAATTATTTATTTTTCGTTATAGACAAAAAACAATTAATTTAAAATTAATAAATACTAAGTGAAAAAAAAACATTAGATGTGAAATTGTGAGGGATAGTTTATATATTATTAAAGTATATTGAAAACTACCTGTATAAATTGTGCAACCTTAGAAGGTTTATTGCAAATTAAGTATAATCAAAGGACATGTTAAATAAACTAGCGTTTTTAATAAAAATTAATATAGTATTTGTGTGAAGGCGCTTGCAATTTGTTATTTTTTTAACTTTGATGTAATATCTTATTTTTTAATTAGTGCAAGATGTCAATTCTTGATGAATTAATGCAAAATATTATTCAACTTCGAACAAATCATAAAAAGCTTATTAAAAATATGAAATACACATAATGGAATTGTAAAGGAGGAAGAATTGAATCAAGCAGCCTTTATGCATATTTAATAAATAATATAAAACGCTAAAGATTATAATTGTTTATTTTAATAGTTCACATGAAAAGAGTTTTTAGGAACTTAGACGCTGTTCTACTTACAAATTGATAATCAACTATTTGAATTGTATTTATTTTAAATCCGGTACAGGTCACGTATTTTCAGCTGAGCTTCATTTTTCATTACTGGAAATCAACTATTTGTCTTCCCGTAAAATGTTTCCGCCACCGACATTACATTATAGTTAAATTGGTTTGTAAAAAGTTTAGATGTTAACACCTGTTCTGAAGTTATTAAATGTACTGCTTAGTAAAGTAGAAAAAAAGCTTTGTATATATTTTCGATACGAAAACTTCATCAACTCCGTCTTCCCAGCCTATTATTTTCATTTAAGTTGATATAAAAAAATAAGCTTACTCGTCGATTGTAGTTGCCATTATTGAGTAACACAATTCCTTAAATACTTATTAGAAACTTGAACAAATTCATCGTTTTCTCCTCTTCTCTTAATTAATATGTACTTATATTAAGCTTTAAGTTTAGCTTTAAGTTAGTTTTAAGTATAGAAGTGCAATTCTATATAAATTGCTTACATAGCAAACAGCATCCAACATACCGACGGCATTTTTTTTATCAATTTTATTAGAATTGGAATGATTTTTTGGCATTGTTAAGGATTTTTACATGCGTACAATGAACCAATCAGGTATATTCTAACATGTTATAAAAGTATTTGAAAATATTTTTATATTTTTGCTTTGGTAAAATTTCAGGCATTTCTAAATAAAAAAGGCAGATTTGTCAAGAAATCCGCTACAGGTCCCTGAATTTGCTGAGCTTCATTTTTCATTACTGGAAATCAACTATTTGTCTTCCCGTAAAATGTTTCCGCCACCGACATTACATTATATTGGGTTGGTGCAAAAGTTATGACCGTTTTTTGCATATACAATTAAACATTTTTTTTTTAGATTTGTATTATTTATTTAATCAATTATTTAATTTCCATCCGTTCTTATAACCTCCTCCCATCTTTCTATCAACTTATTAATACCATTAGTGTAAAATTCCGTGGATTTTGATGCGAAAAATGTAGTAAGGGAAGTTTTTACCTGCTCTATTGTATCAAATTTTTTGTCATTTAAAAAATTTTGCAGTGATCGGAATAAATGAAAATCGGAAGGAGCAAGATCTGGAGAATACCGTGGATGCTTGATAACATCCCAATTCAACTCATTTAGCTTTTGTTGGGTCATCATAGCCACATGTGGTCGCGCGTTGTCGTGATGAAACACTACCCCTTTTCTGTTTACCAATTCTGGTCTATCCTTTTGAAGGGCGATTTTCAATTTGGATAATTGCTGACAATATCATTCTGCTGTAATTGTCTGATTGCGTTCCAAGAGTTCAAAATACACAATACCCTTGCAATCCCACCAAACACAAAGCATAACTTTTTTTTGATGGATTTCGAAGTTGTTAATGGGGCTTGTCCAGTATAGCCCAATGTCTTTTTCTTGTCACGTTGTTGTACACGACCCATTTCTCATCTCCCGTTACCAAACGATGCAAAAAAGGTTTATGTTTTTGTCTCGCACTCAAAGCAACGCACGTTGAAACACGATCTAATAAATTGGCAGCCTACAATTGATGAGGTATCCAAACGTCGTACCGCGAAACCATCCCCATACGCTTTAAATGCCTTAATACGATTGTATGGTTGACTCCCATCATCGACGCGATCTCCCTGGTGGTAAGACGTGGATTGGTGTCAATTATGACTTTTAACTTGCCCTCATCAGACTTCAATGGCCGCCCGGTACGTGGTTTATCAATTAGTGAAAAATCCCCAGATCGGAATTTTGTAAACCATCTTTGTGCCTGCCGAACTTTGATGACATCTGCTCCATACACTTCGCAAATGTTTTTGGTTGCCACACTCGCGGTATTGTCTTTACGGAATTCATAAAGTAAATAATGACGTAAATGCACTTTATCGACCGACATTTTGAAAAAATACAAGGGCTCTTCACAGTACTCTGGCCAGGCCAAAACTGAATAGAAAGTTGAGGGAAAGCATCCTTTATACAATGGAATCATTTAAAAGAAGAAACTATTCATCATTTCTGAAGAAAAAATTTTTTTACCTAGAATCATAAAAAACGGTCATAACTTTTGCACCAACCCAATAGTTAAATTGGTTTGTAAAAAGTTTAGATGTTAACACCTGTTCTGAAGTTATTAAATGTACTGCTTAGTAAAGTAGAAAAAAAGCTTTGTATATATTTTCGAAACGAAAACTTCATCAACTCCCACTTCCCAGCCTATTATTTTCATTTAAGTTGATATAAAAAAATAAATTTACTCGTCGATTGTAGTTGCCATTATTGAGTAACACAATTCCTTAGTTACTTATTAGAAACTTGAACAAATTCATCGTTTTCTCCTCTTCTCTTAATTAATATGTACTTATATTAAGCTTTAAATTTAGCTTTAAGTTAGTTTTAAGTATAGAAGTGCAATTCTATATAAATTGCTTACATAGCAAACAGCATCCAACATACCGACGGCATTTTTTTTATCAATTTTATTAGAATTGGAATGATTTTTTGGCATTGTTAAGGATTTTACGTGCGTACAATGAACCAATCAGGTATATTCTAACATGTTATAAAAGTATTTGAAAATATTTTTATATTTTTGCTTTGGTAAAATTTCAGGCATTTCTAAATAAAACAAAGGCAGATTTGTCAAGAAATCTGCTACACGTCCCGGGATTTGCTGAACTTCATTTTCATTACTGGAAATCAACTATTTGTCTTCCCGTAAAATGTTTCCGCCACCGACATTACATTATAGTTAAATTGGTTTATAAAAAGTTTAGATGTTAACACCTGTTCTGAAGTTATTAAATGTACTGCTTGGTATTACTGCCAAACACTATCTTTCGGATGATACATCACTATTCGGGAACGCCACCATCAATTGATGATAGATAGGTGGTGGGCACTTAAAACAAACATCCAAGTAAGTGTATTTTTCGGCAATTATATTTATTTAAAATACATTTCGACTTAAATAACTAAAAGATAATATAATGCTAAATAAAAGTCCTATTAAAACTTAAATTAACAAAGGGTTTACGCGTCTAAATATAGAAAAGGGCAGAAGTCTCGTATATCGTGTGATACGTTACGTAAATTCAATTTCCAAGTAATTTCTATACGTTGAAGGCATTTCAATTTAATTACTGCGTTTAACGCCTTCGACTATAGTTAATTTTTAGTTGAAAGGAAAGCAGATGGGAATCAATTTTTGTCTTATTAGGCAATTTTGATTTTTTAGACGACGGTTTTTTAATGATAATTTTGTTTGAGTAAATTTTAATCTTTCTATTCGTGGATTAATGAGATGTATTATACAGTCGGGAATGTAACTTAATTATTTATCTGAAATTTGCCTTTTTATTTTTTAGTGGGCAAAAGACCAATCAAACATGCGCATTTATATAAGGTTCTAAATCCATGTGGTTTTCTATTCAAATGCATATGATTTATATTGTACTAAAAATAATTATTATACTGAAACTTTAAAGTTACGTTCAGTTTTCCTTGTAAATACGGCATTATTTGTTAATGTCCTTTTTTTCGTGTTGGAATTTATATCGCTTATTAAAATTTCTATATAGATATATTTTAATATTTTGCTTTTCTGTTACTTTTAATTAAATTGCTCGAACAGTATATAATTGAAATGTTTTTAATTGATTAAAACGCAACCTCAATTAATTTTTCGTGTGAAATATAAGTATTTTTTTTAAATTACTAATTTTGCGGGTTTTTCTTTGCTGTGGTTGTAATTTGATTATTGTGTCAACCTAAATTAATAAAAGAGTATATTTAAATATCTCTCGAGGAGAGATAATTATAGTTCTTATATGAAAAGTAATAAGTAGATATGTATTCAAAATACTTTTCATTAAATATTATTTATTTAAAATTTTACCAACCTTTATTTTAACAATCATTCAATTTTGGAGTTTGAATTGAGTATCGCACATCATTGGTTAACATCATTTTATCGGAATTATTTTTACGTTAATGAATATTAGCACAACAAAGTAAATGTAGTTTATCAATATTAAAATAATCGTCCACCAATATTTATTTCAAGTAGTGCGAATAGCTTTAGTGCACCGCGAAGGCAATTTCTTCAAACAAAGTTCAGTCAAATACAAACTCCCGCGAATAATTATAACATAATTATTGTTAATTACTTCCAACGAAGTGATGATTTCAATGTAATTAATTTTCTCTGCAGTACGAATTAGTGGATCTGTATTTAAGTCGTTGATTCTTATTATTGGATTTTATGGCATTAACGAAGAAATCACTAGTGTCTAGACAAGTTTATAAATTAAGCAAGTAGTTAGTATTAAATTATCCCAAACTAGCATAACGAATCTAATATGAATTTATTTAATTTTAGGCAAATTGGCAATGATTTAGTTATTGATATGTGACAGCTCTACAGGGTAATTTGTCAGAAGCCAACACGAATTAACAATATACAATTTATTGGGGATAATCACACTCGAAAAGGTTCACATAACATCGGATATCGAATTTAGCTACAACGGATTTGGCATTTTAGTTTTAACTAATTTTAAGTACTTTTATAAAATAATAAACACCATTCTTTCCCTCTATTCCCATAGTCTTTTATTGTGTTTAATTTTTGTTTTTAATTTTCATGTATGGTCTAGTTTACAACGGTTATATACATATCGGTTGTTTATTCAATTCGAAATTGTATTCGCTGCGTTGATTTTAATTTGTGGTGAGTATTGCACTTCGAGTTCGACTTAGATTATGGGAGCATTATTTAAGTTTGTTTATTTGTTAATGGTTGTTCGGTTTCTACATTGGCTAATAGACTATTTTGACGACAAACTTTACTGAAATAACATTACTAGACTACACTTGATTGGCTTTTAATTTTGGATATTTTACTTGTTTTTGTTTTGATTATTTTGACAATTATTGGTTTGGTCGTTTTTTGAAACTTTTTACTTATATTGAATTTGTGTTGTTTAATTAAGCATCGGGTTTTTGTATTTGGTTTTTAAGTTTTTAATTATATTTGGTGTGCATACAAATTTTTAACGGAATTGTGAAGTGAATTTGTTGTATTTTTATATTTTCGTATTTTTTGTGTTTGCATTTTATGGTTTTACTAAAAACAAATTTTTCAATTCGAAATAAGAGTAAAGTAATTAAAATAAGTTATTAATTTTCAGCGTATTTTATATTTAACGTATTGCGCGATTTTTTTTTATACATCGGAAAAATACTTACCTGATCTGATTTTGCCTGTAGATAAATTGTTTGTTTTTAATTTGACTTTTGTCTAAATTTCTGAAGTAAAATTTGCTTCATTGAAATATTAATTAATTTAGAATTCTCGTTAAATTTAATTATTTACTAAACGTTGACTAGTTTTTTTTTCCTCTTATAATTTTTTTTGAGTTTTCGCATCAATATTCTTTGTCACATTACTGAATTCCTTTAAATTTTAGGGAAATTCTATGTTTCTGATTTGCAATTAAAGGGATTCTGTTGTGATACTGCTTCCGAACATATGTCTTTGAATTTTTTGACTTCCAGCTAATTTATAATTTGTTCTTTGTCTATGTTCTCGCTCACTATTCTGTTAATTTTCTATCGTCTAGAGTATCGCAAAATTGCGTTTATGTTTAGTCAGTTTACTCTACAATATTGCAATATTAATTTAAAATGTTGGTTTGAATGTTAGTCTAAATATTTGATATATTTCGTTAGCTTAAAATTGTATGCAAGTGTTTAGATTATTGTATTAAATATCGTTTATATTTATATTTTGCTTCCAGACTTGTTCAATTTTGCGAACTTCTGTTTATTACTTTTAATATAAATTTTCTATAAGAATTTTTGCCCATAATGTGGCGCATTTAAAATATAATTGGATTCCGAAGGGTGAATTTCTCAGATTATGAATTTCTAATTGGAACGTGTTGAAATTATATTTTGATTTATACCAATTAGTCAAATTAGACTTGAACATATGTGGATAGTGTTGGTGCGATTTGGATTGTATAGCAGTTAGCGCTAAGAGCATTTTATTTGCTTGGTTTTCTTTGGATTTGTTTTGTTAACCAGACAATTATAAATAGCGTTAATTTATCGGACATATGAATTGTAATAGAAAAATATTAAAATATTCTATAAATTTTGAATTCAGCACTCCAATTTTGATTTTTGAGGTTTTGTCACCTGTTTTCGTAGGACAGTTTTACATCATGTTTTTGGTCAGAATGAGTTGTGTTTCCGGATCTGATTCTGTTGAGTTGCTCTTTAGTTGCGCGCAGTGCTTTAGTAATTGATTACATATTTGGCGATCTTAATATTTGTGTAGTTTTGGTTAATATAGCTTTTTTTAATAAGAGTAAATGTTTTAAATGATTTATATATAAGAAGGTGTAATAATTAAAGTGCTGTGATGTCGTCGGTACTACTTGTTCCTAAATCAATAAAATTTCGCAGGTTGGCATTTGTGTTTACCATGCGTGTGGATTTGTATGTACCTAGTGTTTGCGTAATTAAATCAATTAGCGCTACTAAAGAGTGAATAAGTGTTCTTTTTTTGCTTTATTAAGTGTGCAGATGGAAACTCATTGTTCGCATGAAAATTATTTAGCAGATTCTCAGTAGTAGGTATTTTAGTTGATCGCATTTAACAATGTCTGATTTTAGGAGGTTACTACAGTTTTTGCTATGCAACAGTGTTTGAATGTGTTTGGTCAAATTGAAAACCACAAGCATCGATAAAAACTACTTAAAATGTTTGTTCCTATGTACAGAAGGGAACATGTTGGATAACTAAATAATATAAGTAGGTATTTTTGTTGATTAGTATTTACAACCTGTAATTTTTAGGTTATTATTCACTTGATGAGTGGATATTCAGCAATTGTTCAACATGTTTTCAAAAACAACAAGCAAGTTTAGTGAAATGTTTTCAACACTGTATATGTTTCGTGTATATTCAACGTGTAACCAACTTATACCCAACAAGATTATCGATGTTGCACATTTTTAATTGGATTATATATGCTGAAAGTCAATTAGTGGGGTGAGTGAATGCATGCAGTCTATTTTTAATATCGTTTATAAGTCTGCCAAAGCTATAGTTGATAATTTATTAGATTAGTTTACTAGACAGACATTTATAGACAATATTTAACCATGTTCTGAGTACGACCACCCTAGGTTATGACATTAGTCCCCCAGGTAATCTGTTTAGTTTTTTTTTATTGTGAAGTTTATTTCGGTAATTCGCCTTGTGTTTAGTTTGCAATAATCGAGTCAATATTCATATACAAATAGTGCGTTACGTTTTAATGCCCGTACGTTTTATTAGCAGTATGGTTTATTGTCGGACGTTTTAATGCCGTACGTTCTAATGTCGTACGTTTTAATGTCGTACGTATTAATGCATATAATAATTTCGTCTGTGGAAAAATGCATACATTAATTTTGTCTATGGACTGATGAATATATTAACTTTGTCTATGGAATAATGCATATATTAAAGTGATATATGTAATGCCTTGTAGCAAACACTTTGCCAAGGTAGCATTAATATCTTTTAACCACATTACATTATGTGGTCCTTGTTTCCGCCTGAATATGTCCTGGTTTCCCGCGTAAATTTTTTGTAGGTCATTTTGTAGGATTTTTCAATGTGCTAGCCATTTGTACGGAATTTTTCAGTATTTTTGTACAATAATTGCTCTAGCTAGTGTATTAACATTGGGAAGTGAATAATTATACTACTATCATGTAGTCCTATAATTTCCCTACCCCCCTCTACCAAGGACGCTATATTACCAGCACATATACAGGTATAATATGATATTTAATGTACTCATATACTAATACTTTCATTAAATATTTTAGAAAATTGACAACCATACAAACGTTTTACCATACACTGTCAAGCTCAGCAACAACACATCCAACTCAGACATGTCATGCCATGTAGCCAACACTTTGCCAAGGTAGCATCAACATCTTTCGATCACATAGTTATAGTATTAGTGAGTCTAGAGCAATTTCCGCAAAAATTTGCTGCATATTATAGTAGAAAAATTAGAAAAATATACGTGCATGCAAGTGTCGAAATTCACCTTGTGTGCGTTGTATTAGTGTGAGTGAAGTGTTGTTATCATAGGCACTTCCGGCACATCTGTGGCAACTTGTCCATAGTTTTATTATGTTGATAGGACTTTTAGTTGCATAGATATCAATGTATAAGTGATGGTTTTTTGTACAAAGTCATCATTTAATGCATAGCGTTAAGCAGTGTAGAATGTATATTTTTGCCTAGCTTAGCTCAGAAGCGTCGGATTGAGTTCGGGTTAGCTTCTACACCTGCCCCAGTAGTGTGCGGTCGTTTTAGTACCAGAAGCATAATCCTTAGACGACTGCTTCCCTCTCTCAGTAAAAAGATAGGTTTTAACCTTGTTTGAGGTTGTTATTGTTGTAATTTTATGTTGAAGAGTTTGACCCCTCAAATCCTACCCTTCTTTAGTCGTAGCCTCTTGGGAGTTATACCATCTTGTAGCCCCGGAAATTCCTGACTTGTCCATACCCATCTTGGTTATCCTAATCTCTCCTTTAGGTTTCTAGAACAATATTTCTGTTGCCTTAACATTTTCAGGGTAAGCTTTGACGCTGACTGCAACTTTGACGCATACTTCAAAGCTTGACCGCAAATTTGAAGTCGTCCAGGGTCCTGACTTTGACGCTGACTGCAACTTTGACTTGACTGCAAAGCCGGCTTTGTCCTGGTTTCCCGCGTGTATTCGTTGCACGCCATTTTGTTTGGATTTTTCCATGTGCTAACCGTTTTTTCAAATTTTTCCACGTGTTAGCCGTTATTTCAAATTTTTCCATGTGGTAGCCATTTTGTCGGATTTTTCCACGTGCTAACCGTTTTTTCAAATTTTTCCACGTGCTAACCGTTTTTTTAAATATTTCCACGTGCTAACCGTTTTTTCAAATTTTTCCACGTGTAACCGTTTTTTTCAAATTTTTCCATGTGGTAGCCATTTTGTCGGATTTTTCCACGTGCTAACCGTTTTTTCAAATTTTTCCACGTGCTAACCGTTTTTTCAAATTTACCACGTGCTAACCGTTTTTTTCAAATTTTTCCATGTGCTAACCGTTTTTTCAAATTTTTCCATGTGGTAGCCATTTTGTCGGATTTTTCCACGTGCTAACCGTTTTTTCAAATTGTCCACGTGCTAACCGTTTTTTTCAAATATTTCCACGTGCTAACCGTTTTTTCAAATTTACCACGTGCTAACCGTTTTTTCAAATTTTTCCATGTGCTAACCGTTTTTTCAAATTTTTCCATGTGGTAGCCATTTTGTCGGATTTTTCCACGTGCTAACCGTTTTTTCAAATTTGTCCACGTGCTAACCGTTTTTTCAAATTTTCCACGTGCTAACCGTTTTTCAAATTTGTCCATGTGCTAGCCATTTTGTCGCATTTTTACCATGTGGTAGCCATTTTTACGGAATTTTTCAGTATTTTTGTACAATAATTGCTCTAGCTAGTGTATTAACATTGGGAAGTGAATAATTATACTACTATCATGTAGTCCTATAATTTCCCTACCCCCCTCTACCAAGGACGCTATATTACCAGCACATATACAGGTATAATATGATATTTAATGTACTCATATACTAATACTTTCATTAAATATTTTAGAAAATTGACAACCATACAAACGTTTTACCATACACTGTCAAGCTCAGCAACAACACATCCAACTCAGACATGTCATGCCATGTAGCCAACACTTTGCCAAGGTAGCATCAACATCTTTCGATCACATAGTTATAGTATTAGTGAGTCTAGAGCAATTTCCGCAAAAATTTGCTGCATATTATAGTAGAAAAATTAGAAAAATATACGTGCATGCAAGTGTCGAAATTCACCTTGTGTGCGTTGTATTAGTGTGAGTGAAGTGTTGTTATCATAGGCACTTCCGGCACATCTGTGGCAACTTGTCCATAGTTTTATTATGTTGATAGGACTTTTAGTTGCATAGATATCAATGTATAAGTGATGGTTTTTTGTACAAAGTCATCATTTAATGCATAGCGTTAAGCAGTGTAGAATGTATATTTTTGCCTAGCTTAGCTCAGAAGCGTCGGATTGAGTTCGGGTTAGCTTCTACACCTGCCCCAGTAGTGTGCGGTCGTTTTAGTACCAGAAGCATAATCCTTAGACGACTGCTTCCCTCTCTCAGTAAAAAGATAGGTTTTAACCTTGTTTGAGGTTGTTATTGTTGTAATTTTATGTTGAAGAGTTTGACCCCTCAAATCCTACCCTTCTTTAGTCGTAGCCTCTTGGGAGTTATACCATCTTGTAGCCCCGGAAATTCCTGACTTGTCCATACCCATCTTGGTTATCCTAATCTCTCCTTTAGGTTTCTAGAACAATATTTCTGTTGCCTTAACATTTTCAGGGTAAGCTTTGACGCTGACTGCAACTTTGACGCATACTTCAAAGCTTGACCGCAAATTTGAAGTCGTCCAGGGTCCTGACTTTGACGCTGACTGCAACTTTGACTTGACTGCAAAGCCGGCTTTGTCCTGGTTTCCCGCGTGTATTCGTTGCACGCCATTTTGTTTGGATTTTTCCATGTGCTAACCGTTTTTTCAAATTTTTCCACGTGTTAGCCGTTATTTCAAATTTTTCCATGTGGTAGCCATTTTGTCGGATTTTTCCACGTGCTAACCGTTTTTTCAAATTTTTCCACGTGCTAACCGTTTTTTCAAATTTACCACGTGCTAACCGTTTTTTCAAATTTTTCCATGTGCTAACCGTTTTTTCAAATTTTTCCATGTGGTAGCCATTTTGTCGGATTTTTCCACGTGCTAACCGTTTTTTCAAATTGTCCACGTGCTAACCGTTTTTTTCAAATATTTCCACGTGCTAACCGTTTTTTCAAATTTACCACGTGCTAACCGTTTTTTCAAATTTTTCCATGTGCTAACCGTTTTTTCAAATTTTTCCATGTGGTAGCCATTTTGTCGGATTTTTCCACGTGCTAACCGTTTTTTCAAATTTGTCCACGTGCTAACCGTTTTTTCAAATTTTCCACGTGCTAACCGTTTTTCAAATTTGTCCATGTGCTAGCCATTTTGTCGCATTTTTACCATGTGGTAGCCATTTTTACGGAATTTTTCAGTATTTTTGTACAATAATTGCTCTAGCTAGTGTATTAACATTGGGAAGTGAATAATTATACTACTATCATGTAGTCCTATAATTTCCCTACCCCCCTCTACCAAGGACGCTATATTACCAGCACATATACAGGTATAATATGATATTTAATGTACTCATATACTAATACTTTCATTAAATATTTTAGAAAATTGACAACCATACAAACGTTTTACCATACACTGTCAAGCTCAGCAACAACACATCCAACTCAGACATGTCATGCCATGTAGCCAACACTTTGCCAAGGTAGCATCAACATCTTTCGATCACATAGTTATAGTATTAGTGAGTCTAGAGCAATTTCCGCAAAAATTTGCTGCATATTATAGTAGAAAAATTAGAAAAATATACGTGCATGCAAGTGTCGAAATTCACCTTGTGTGCGTTGTATTAGTGTGAGTGAAGTGTTGTTATCATAGGCACTTCCGGCACATCTGTGGCAACTTGTCCATAGTTTTATTATGTTGATAGGACTTTTAGTTGCATAGATATCAATGTATAAGTGATGGTTTTTTGTACAAAGTCATCATTTAATGCATAGCGTTAAGCAGTGTAGAATGTATATTTTTGCCTAGCTTAGCTCAGAAGCGTCGGATTGAGTTCGGGTTAGCTTCTACACCTGCCCCAGTAGTGTGCGGTCGTTTTAGTACCAGAAGCATAATCCTTAGACGACTGCTTCCCTCTCTCAGTAAAAAGATAGGTTTTAACCTTGTTTGAGGTTGTTATTGTTGTAATTTTATGTTGAAGAGTTTGACCCCTCAAATCCTACCCTTCTTTAGTCGTAGCCTCTTGGGAGTTATACCATCTTGTAGCCCCGGAAATTCCTGACTTGTCCATACCCATCTTGGTTATCCTAATCTCTCCTTTAGGTTTCTAGAACAATATTTCTGTTGCCTTAACATTTTCAGGGTAAGCTTTGACGCTGACTGCAACTTTGACGCATACTTCAAAGCTTGACCGCAAATTTGAAGTCGTCCAGGGTCCTGACTTTGACGCTGACTGCAACTTTGACTTGACTGCAAAGCCGGCTTTGTCCTGGTTTCCCGCGTGTATTCGTTGCACGCCATTTTGTTTGGATTTTTCCATGTGCTAACCGTTTTTTCAAATTTTTCCACGTGTTAGCCGTTATTTCAAATTTTTCCATGTGGTAGCCATTTTGTCGGATTTTTCCACGTGCTAACCGTTTTTTTCAAATTTTTCCACGTGCTAACCGTTTTTTCAAATTTACCACGTGCTAACCGTTTTTTCAAATTTTTCCATGTGCTAACCGTTTTTTCAAATTTTTCCATGTGGTAGCCATTTTGTCGGATTTTTCCACGTGCTAACCGTTTTTTCAAATTGTCCACGTGCTAACCGTTTTTTTCAAATATTTCCACGTGCTAACCGTTTTTTTCAAATTTACCACGTGCTAACCGTTTTTTCAAATTTTTCCATGTGCTAACCGTTTTTTCAAATTTTTCCATGTGGTAGCCATTTTGTCGGATTTTTCCACGTGCTAACCGTTTTTTCAAATTTGTCCACGTGCTAACCGTTTTTTCAAATTTTCCACGTGCTAACCGTTTTTCAAATTTGTCCATGTGCTAGCCATTTTGTCGCATTTTTACCATGTGGTAGCCATTTTTACGGAATTTTTCAGTATTTTTGTACAATAATTGCTCTAGCTAGTGTATTAACATTGGGAAGTGAATAATTATACTACTATCATGTAGTCCTATAATTTCCCTACCCCCCTCTACCAAGGACGCTATATTACCAGCACATATACAGGTATAATATGATATTTAATGTACTCATATACTAATACTTTCATTAAATATTTTAGAAAATTGACAA